>JAXCHO010000154.1:0-1434561 GCA_036630365.1 Acanthiza pusilla | reverse complement strand
TGCCTCCCCAGACAGCTTTGACAATGACTACGACGACGTTTCCGTTTCGCTTTCTGCCTCAGGCTCCGAGCGAGGCCGAGCCGAGCCACAGCCTCCTGCCAAGGGTGAGCCCAAAATTGGGATTTGGACCCAAAAGTTTGGTACTTTCACCCAAAAATTGGGGATTTGGACCCGAAAATTGGGGATTTGGACCCAAAAATTTGGTACTTTCACCCAAAAATTGGGGATTTAACCCCAGAAATTGGGGATTTGGCCCCAGAAATTTGGTACTTTCACCCAAAAATTGGGGATTTGGCCCCAAAAATTGGGGATTTGGCCCCGAAAATTGGGGAATCAGCCCCAAAAATTGGGGATTCAGATCAAAATTAGGATTTGGCCCCAGAAGTTCAGCTTCAGCCCCAAAAATTGGGGATTTGGACCCAAAAATTGGGGATTTAGCCCCAAAAATTGGGGATTCAGCCCCCAAAATTGGGGATTTGGCCCCAAAAATTTGGTACTTTCACCCAAAAATTGGGGATTTAGTCCCAAAATTGGGGATTTG
This sequence comes from Acanthiza pusilla, assembly GCA_036630365.1. Lineage (NCBI taxonomy): Eukaryota > Metazoa > Chordata > Aves > Passeriformes > Acanthizidae > Acanthiza > Acanthiza pusilla. Next base: position 1,434,020 of record JAXCHO010000154.1, on the reverse strand, counting down.
GCCCCAAAAATTGGGGATTTGGACCCGAAAATTGGGGATTCAGCCCCAAAAATTGGAGATTCAGATCAAAATTAGGATTTGGCCCCAGAAGTTCAGCTTCAGCCCCAAAAATTTGGGGATTTGGCCCCAGAAATTGGGGATTTGGCCCCAAAAATTGGGGATTTAGCCCCAAAAATTGGGGATTCAGCCCCCAAAATTGGGGATTTGGCCCCAAAAATTTGGTACTTTCACCCAAAAATTGGGGATTTAGTCCCAAAATTGGGGATTTGGCCCCAAAAATTGGGGATTTGGACCCGAAAATTGGGGATTCAGCCCCAAAAATTGGGGATTCAGATCAAAATTAGGATTTGGCCCCAGAAGTTCAGCTTCAGCCCCAAAAATTGGGGATTTGGCCCCAAAAATTCAGGATTTGCCCCCAAAAATTCGGGATTTGGCCTCAAAAATTGGGGATTCCGCCCCAAAATTTGGGGTTCAGCCCCAAAAATTGGGGATTTCACCCCAAAAATTGGGGATTTCACCCCAAAAATTCAGGATTTGAACCCAAAATTTGGGGATTCGGCCCCAAATTTGGGGATTTGGCCAAAAAAAATTGGGGATTCAGGGCCAAAAATTCAGGATTTGGCCCCAAAATTGGGGATTCGGACCCAAAAATTTGGGATTCGGACCCAAAAGTTGGGGATTTGACCTCAAAAGTTCAGAATTTGGCCCCTAAAGTTTGGGATTTCACCCCAAAAATTGGGGATTTAGTCCCAAAATTGGGGATTCAGCCCCAAAAATTCAGGATTTGGCCCCAAAAGTTGGGGATTTGGCCCCCATAAAATCCCCCAAATAAATCCCAAAAATCCCCCATAAAATCCCTCAAAATCCCCCCCCGAATTCCCCGAATTCCCCCAAATCCTCAAAATCCCTAAAATCCCCAATAGAAATCTCCAAAACGCCCCAAAATCTCCGAAAATCCCCCAAACAAATCTCCAAAATCCCCCCAAACCCCCTAAAATCCCCCAAAATTCCCTCAAAATTCCACTGAATTCCCTCAAAATCCCCAAAATCCCCCAAAGAAATCTCCGAAAATCCCCCAAAATCCCCGAAAATCATCTCCAAAATCCCATAAAATCCCCCCAAAATCCCCCTGAAATCTCACAAAATCCCTCAAAATCCGAAAAAATCCCCTAAAATCCCCCAAAATCCCCCAAAGAAATCTCTGGAATTCCCCAAAATCCCCCAAAATCCCCAGAAATTTCCAAAATGCCCTAAAATCCCCTAAAATCCCCCCCAAAAATCCCAAAAATCCCCCAAAATCCCCCAAAAATCCCGCATAAAATCCCCAGAAATCCCCCAAAATTCCCAAAATCCCCTAAAATCCCCAAAGAAATCCCCAAAATCCCTGAAATCCCCCAAAGAAATCCCCTGAAATCCTCTAAAATCCCTGAAAATCCTCCATAAAATCCCCCAAAATGCCCCTAAAATCCCCCAAAATAAAAAAAAAAAATCCCCCAAAATTCTCCTAAATCCCCCAAAATCCCCAAAAATCCCAAATTTTTCCATTCCCGCAGGTGTTTCCCTCCTGGCAGGAGCTCCAGGCCAATCCCACACTGACCCTGACCCCAAATCCCCAAAATCCCCCAAAATCCCAAAAATTCTCCTAAATCCCCCAAAACCCACCAAAGAAATCTCCCAAAATGCCCCAAAATCCACCAAAAATCTCACAAAATTCCCCCAAAAAATCCCATAAAATCCCCTAAAATCCCCCAAAATCCCCAAAATCCCCCCAAATCCCCCCAACCCCCATTTCTCCATCCCCAGGTGTCTGTCTCCTGGCAGCAGCCCCCGGCCCGTCCCATGCTGACCCCAAATCCCCCCAAATCCCCCCAATCCCAATTTCTCTGTCCCCCCAGGTGTCTATCTCCTGGCAGCAGCCCCCGGCCCGTCCCCCCCCGGCCCCAAACCCCCCCAAATCCCCCAAATCCTCCATAAAATCCCCTAAAATCCCAATTTCTGTGTCCCCCCAGGTGTGTACCTGCTGGCAGCAGCCCCCGGCCCGGCGCCCCCCGGCCCCAAACCCCCCCAATCCCCCATAAAATCCCCTAAAATCCCAATTTCTCCCCCCCAGGTGTGTATCTCCTGGCAGCAGCCCCCGGGTCGCCCCCCGCCCCTCCCCCGCTGCCCCCGCAGGTGTCCCCGCGGCGCCGCCGGAGGATTTTCGGGGTTTTTGGGGTGCTTGGGGTCCTGGGGGCGCTGCTGGCGCTCAGCTCTGCGGCCTGGGGGGTCCTGGCAGCCCTCGGCAAGCGTGAGTCACCCCAAATCCTGGGAAATTGGGAAATTCGGGGGTGGATTCTGTCAAAATGGGCAATTTGGGGTGGATTCCCTCTTTTTCCCCATTTTTCCCCATTGCTTCCCCGTGTTTTCTCCCTTATTTTTCCCTATTCTTCCCCATTTTTCCCCCTTTTTCACCTGTTTTCCCCCATATTTTTCCCCCATTTCCCCCATTTTCCCAATTCTCCCCTCTTTTCCCCATTTTTCCCGTATTTTACCCCATTTTCCCCATTTTTCCCCATTTTTTCCCCCATTGCTCCCCCGTGTTTTCTCCCTTATTTTTCCCTATTCTTTCCCCATTTTTCCCCTTTTTCACTTCTTTTCCCCCATATTTTTCCCCCATTTTCCCAATTCTCCCCTACTTTCCCCATTTTTCCCGTATTTTACCCCATTTTTTCCATTTTCCCCTATTTTTTCCCTATTTTCTCCCCATTTTTTACCCATTTTTTCCCCATTTTTGCCTATTTTCTCCCCTGCTTTTCCCCATTTTTCCCCATTTCCCCCATTTTTCCTCATATTTTACCCCCATTTTTCCCAATTTTCCCTATTTTTCCCAATTTTCCCCATTTTCCCCTCTCTCTCTGCCCTGGGGGATCATCACAGCCATTGGGAAACATGAGTGACCCCAAATTCTGGGAAATTGGGAAATTTGGGGTGGCTTCCATGGAAAATGGGAAATTTGGGGTGAATTCTGGTCAGAAATGGGGAATTTTGGGTGGATCCCCCATTTTCCCCATATTTTTCCCCATATTTTTCCCCATTTTTCCCCATTTTCCCCATATTTTTCCCCATTTTTCCCCATTTTTCCCCATATTTTTCCCCATTTCCCCATATTTTTCCCATTTTCCCCATTTTTTCTCCATTTTTTCCCCATCTCTGCCCTGGGGGGTCCTGGCAGCCCTTGGGAAACGTGAGTGACCCCAAATTCCGGGAAATTTGGGAAATTTTGGGGTGAATTCCATGGAAAATGGGGAATTTGGGGTGATTGCATTAAAAAATGGGAAATTTGGGCTTTATTTCCCAATTTTTTTCCCATTTTTTCTCATTTTTCCTGCATTTCTTCCCCATTCTTCCCCCATTTTTCCCCATTTTCTGATTTCTCTATTTTTCCCTTTTTTCCCCATTTTTCCCCAATTTTTCCCCATTTCCCCCTTTTTCCCAATTTTCTCCCCTATTTTTCCCCTAATTTCCCCATTTTCCCCCCATTTTCCCCATATTTTTCCCAATTTTCCTCATATTTTTCCCCATTTTTCTCCCATTTTCTCTTCTATTTTTCCCCATTTTTCTCCCATTTTCTCTTCTATTTTTCCCCATTTTTCTCCCATTTTCTCTTCCATTTTTCCCCATTTTTCTCCCATTTTCTCTTCTATTTTTCCCCATTTTTCTCCCATTTTCTCTTCCATTTTTCCCCATTTTTCTCCCATTTTCTCTTCTATTTTCCCCCATTTTTCTCCCATTTTCTCTTCTATTCTTCCCCATTTTTCTCCCATTTTCTCTTCCATTTTTCCCCATTTTTCTCCCATTTTCTCTTCTATTTTTCCCCATTTTTCTCCCATTTTCTCTTCTATTTTTCCCCATTTTTCTCCCATTTTCTCTTCTATTTTTCCCCATTTTTCTCCCATTTTCCTCATATTTTTTCCCCATTTTTCTCCCATTTTCTCTTCTATTTTTCCCCATTTTTCTCCCATTTTCTCTTCTCTTTTCCCCCATTTTTCTCCCATTTTCTCTTCTCTTTTCCCCCATTTTTCTCCCATTTTCTCTTCTATTTTTCCCCATTTTTTCTCCCATTTTCTCCATTTTCCCCATTTTTCTCCCATTTTCTCTTCTATTTTTTCCCATTTTTTTCCCAATTTTCCTCATATTTTTCCCCATTTTTTTCTCCCATTTTCTCTTCCATTTTTCCCCATTTTTTCTCCCATTTTCTCTTCTATTTTTCCCCATTTTTCTCCCATTTTCTCCATTTTCCCCATTTTTCCCCATTCTCTCTGCCCTGGGGGGTCCTGGCTGCCCTTGGGAAACATGAGTGACCCCAGATTTTGGGAAATTTGGGAAATTTGGGGTGGCTTCCATCAAAAATGGGAAATTTGGGCTTTATTTCCCCAATTTTTCCCAATTTTCCCCATTTTTCCCAATTTTCCCCATTTCCCCCCATATTTTTCCCATTTTTCCAATTTTTCCCCATTTTCTCCCATTTTCCCCCATTTTTCCCCAATTTTTCCCAATTTTCCCCATTTTTTCCCCATTTTCCCCATTTCCCCAATTTTCCCCGTTTTTCCCCATTTTCCCCATATTTTTCCCCATTTTCCCCATATTTTTCCCATTTTTCCAATTTTTCTCCATTTTTTCCCCTCTCTCTCTGCCCTGGGGGGTCCTGGCAGCCCTTGGGAAACGTGAGTGACCCCAAATTCTGGGAAATTCGGGAATTTTGGGGTGAATTCCATGGAAAATGGGAAATTTGGGGTGATTGCATAAAAAAATAGGAAATTTGGGCTTTATTTCCCCCATTTTTTCCCATTTTTTCTCATTTTTCCTGCATTTCTTCCCCATTCTTCCCCCATTTCCCCCCATTTTCTGATTTCTCTATTTTTCCCTTTTTTTCCCCATTTTTCCCCAATTTTTTCCCATTTTCCCCCTTTTCCCCTATTTTCTCCCCTATTTTTCCCCTATTTTCCCCATTTTTCCCCCCATTTTCCCCATATTTTTCCCCCATTTTCCCCAATTTTCCTCATATTTTTTTCTCATTTTTCTCCCATTTTCTCTTCTATTTTTCCCCATTTTTCTCCCATTTTCTCTTCTATTTTTCCCCATTTTTCTCTCATTTTCTCTTCTATTTTTCCCCATTTTTCTCCCATTTTCTCTTCTATTTTTCCCCATTTTTTCTCCCGTTTTCTCCATTTTCCCCCATTTTTTCCCCATTTTCTCTGCCCTGGGAGGTCCTAGCAGCCACTGGGAAACATGAGTGACCCCAAATTTTGGGAAATTTGGGAAATTTGGGGTGGCTTCCATCAAAAATGGGAAATTTGGGCTTTATTTTCCCCATTTTCTCCCATTTTTTTCCCATTTTCCCCATTTTTCCCTATTTTTCCCAATTTTCCCTATTTTTCCCCATTTTTCCCTATTTTTCCCCATTTTTCCCTATTTTCCCCATTTTTCCCTATTTTCCCCATTTTTCCCTATTTTTCCCCCATTTGCCCCATTTTCCCCAATTTTCCCCATTTCCCCCCATTTTTCCTCATATTTTTCTCCCCACTTTCCCCAATTTTCCCCATTTTTTCCCCATTTTTCCTCATATTTTTCTCCCCCATTTCCCCATTTTCCCCAATTTTCCCCATTTTTCCCCATTTCCCCCCCTATTTTTCCCATTTTTCCAAATTTTCCCCATTTTTTCCCCACTCTCTCTGCCCTGGGGGGTCCTGGCAGCCCTTGGGAAACATGAGTGACCCCAAATTCTGGGGAAATTTGGAAATTTTGGGGTGGATTGTGTCAAAAATGGGAAATTTTGGGTGGGTTCCCCATTTTTCCCCATTTCCCCCCATTTTTTCCCCATTTTCCCCCATTTTTCCCATTTTTTCCCTCTTTTTCCCCATCTATTCCCCCATTTTTCCCAATTTTTTGGGTGAATTTGGGGTGAATTCCATTGAAAAATGGGAATTTGGGGATAATTCCATTTAAAAAATGGGAATTTGGGGATAATTCCATTGAAAAATTGGGAATTTGGGGATAATTCCATTTAAAAATTGGGAATTTGGGGATAATTCCATTTAAAAATTGGAAATTTGGGGATAATTCCATTTAAAAATTGGAAATTTGGGGATAATTCCATTTTAAAAATGGGAATTTGGGGATAATTCCATTTAAAAAATGGGAATTTGGGGATAATTCCATTTAAAAATTGGAAATTTGGGGATAATTCCATCTAAAAAATGGGAATTTGGGGATAATTCCATTGAAAAATTGGGAATTTGGGGTTCAAGATCACCCTGGAATGGGAATTTTGGGAATTTTTGGGTTTCAATTCCACCCAGGGATGGGCATTTTGGGAATTTTGAGAATATTTTGGGTTTAATTCCACCCAGGAATGGGAGTTTTGGGAATTTTTGGGATTTATTTCCACCTGGGGATGGAATTTTTGGGAATTTTGGGTTTATTGCCACCTTAGCATGGAAATTTTGGGTTTAATTCCACCCAGGGATGGGAATTTGGGGAATTTTGGGAATTTTGTGCATTTTAATTCCACCTGGGAATGGGAATTTCGGGGATTTAATTCCATCTGGGGATGTGAATTTTGGGAATTTTTGGGTTTAATTCCACCCAGTGATGGGAATTTGGGGAATTTTGGGAATTTTTTTGCATTTTAATTCCATCTGGGAATGGGAATTTTGGGAATTTTGAGGATTTATTTCCACCTAAAGATGGGAATTTGGGGAATTTTTGGGTTTTAATTCCCCCTGGGGATGAGAATTTTGGGAATTTTTGGGTTTAATTCCACCCTGGGATGGGAATTTTGGGATTTTTTGGGTTTAATTCCCCCCAGGGAGGTGAATTTTGGGAATCTTTGAGGTTTTAATTCCACCCTGGGGATGGAATTTTGGGGAATTTTGGGGATTTATTTCCACCTGGGGATGGATTTTTTTGGAATTTTTGGAAATTTTGGGTTTTAATTCCTCCCAGGGATGGGAATTTTGGTAATTTTTGGGTTTAATTCCACCCTGGGGATGGAATTCTTGGGAATTTTGGGTTTTAATTCCCCCTGGGGATGAGAATTTTGGGATTTTTTGGGATTTATTTCCACCTGAAGATGTGAATTTTGGGAATTTTTGGGTTTAATTCCGCCCAAGCATGAGAATTTTGGGAATTTTTGGGATTTTGGGTTTAATTCCACCCAGGGAAGTAAATTTTTGGAATTTTTGGGTTTTATTCCCCCCAGGGAGGTGAATTTTGGGAATCTTTGAGGTTTTAATTCCACCCTGGGGATGGAATTTTGGGAATTTTGGGTTTAATTCCACCTAGGGATGGGAAATTTAGGATTTAATTCCATCTGGGGATGGGAATTTTGAGAATATTTTGGATTTAATTCCCCCTGGGGATGGAAATTTGGGGAATTTTGGGAATTTTTTGCATTTTAATTCCACCTGGGAATGGGAATTTGGGGAATTTTTGGGCTCTGATTCCCCCTGGGGATGGGAATTTTGGGGAATTCGGGGAATTTTGGGGAACTTTGGGAATTTGGGGAATTTGGGGTTTTAATTTCCCCTGGGAATGGGAATTTTGGGAATTTTTGGCTTTAACTCCACCCGGGGATGTAAATTTGGGGAATTTTGGGTTTAATTCCCCCCAGGGATGTGAATTTTGGGAATTTTTGGGAATTTTCCGTTTCTCCTCCCAGAGCGAGAGCTGAGGTCAGAGCTGGAGCTCCTCAAGTCGAACTTCTCGGAAATTTTGGATTCTGGTAGGTCTGGGATCCAATCCCCGAATTTTGGGAATTTTTGGGTGGAAAAAGGAGAAAAAAATTGGGATTTTCCCTCGGTTTGAACAATTTTTTCTGATTTCCAAGAATTCTCTTGGGGATCCCAAAAGCTCATCCCAAATCCCAAAAAATTCGGCCCCAAAATGCTGAAATTGAGGAAAATTGGGATTTGGGAATTTATCCAAATTGGGAATTTATCCAAATTGGGATTTGGGAATTGACCCAAATTGGGAATTTATCCAAATTGGGAATTTATCCAAATTGGGATTTGGGAATTTATCCAAATTGGGAATTTATCCAAATTGGGATTTGGGAATTTATCCTAACTGAGAATTTATCCAAATTGGGAATTTATCCAAATTGGGATTTGGGAATTTATCCAAATTGGGAATTTATCCAAATTGGGATTTGGGAATTTATCCAAATTGGGAATTTATCCAAATTGGGAATTTATCCAAATTGGGATTTGGGAATTTATCTAAATTGGGATTTGGGAATTTATCCTAAATTGGGATTTAGGAATTTATCCAAATTGGGATTTAGGAATTTATCCTAACTGGGAATTTATCCAAATTGGGATTTGGGAATTTATCCAAATTGGGAATTTATCCAAATTGGGATTTGGGAATTTATCCAAATTGGGATTTAGGAATTTATCCAAATTGGGATTTGGGAATTTATCCAAATTGGGATTTGGGAATTTATCCAAATTGGGAATTTATCCAAATTGGGATTTAGGAATTTATCCAAATTGGGATTTGGGAATTTATCCAAATTGGGAATTTATCCAAATTGGGATTTAGGAATTTATCCAAATTGGGATTTGGGAATTTGTCCAAATTGGGAATTTATCCAAATTGGGATTTGGGAATTTACCCAAATTGGGATTTAGGAATTTTTTCTAATTGGGATTTGGGAATTTATCCAAACTGGGATTTGGGAATTTATCCAAACTGGGATTTGGGAATTTATCCAAACTGGGATTTAAGGATCGACCCAAATTGAGATTTGGGAATTTATCCAAATTGGGATTTGGGAATTTATCCAAACTGGGATTTGGGAATTTATCCAAACTGGGATTTGGGAATTTATCCAAATTAGGATTTGGGAATTTATCCAAAATTGGGAATTTATCCAAATTGGGATTTGGGAATTTATCCAAATTGGGAATTTATCCGAATTGGGAATTTATCCAAACTGGGATTTGGGAATTTATCCAAATTGGGATTTGGGAATTTATCCAAATTGGGAATTTATCCAAATTGGGATTTGGGAATTTATCCTAAATTGGGATTTGGGAATTTATCCTAAATTGGGAATTTATCCAAATTGGGATTTGGGAATTTATCCAAATTGGGAATTTATCCAAATTGGGAATTTATCCAAATTGGGATTTGGGAATTTATCCAAATTGGGATTTAGGAATTTATCCAAATTGGGATTTAGGAATTTATCCTAAATTGGGATTTGGGAATTTATTCCAATTTGGGAATTTATCCAAATTGGGATTTGGGAATTTATCCAAATTGGGATTTGGGAATTTATCCAAATTGGGAATTTATCCAAATTGGGATTTGGGAATTGACCCAAATTGGGATTTAGGGATTGACCCAAATTGGAATTTGGGAATTTATCCAAATTGGGAATTTATCCAAATTGGGATTTGGGAATTTATCCAAATTGGGATTTGGGAATTTATCCAAAATTGGGATTTAAGGAAAAGTGGAAAATCCTGGGAAGATCTGGGAAAAATCCTGGAAAAAACCTTTGAAAAGGCCTCGAAAAAATAAGAGGAAAATCCTGGAAAAATCCTAAAAAACCCTGGAAAAATTCTGGAAAAAATCCTGGGGAAAAAAAAAAGGGGAAAAATCTTGGAAAAATCCTGGAAAAAACTGCAAAAATCCTGGAAAATTCTGGGAAAAATCCTGGAAAAAATCCTGGAAAAAATCAGGGGAAAATCATGGAAAAATACTGGAAAAATCTGAAAAAAATCAACAAAAAATTGTGGAATAATCCTAGAAAAATCTGAGAAAAATCCAGGAGAAATCCTGAGAAAATCCTGGAAAAATCTGGAATAAATTGTAGGGAAAATCGTGGAAAAAATCCAGGGAAAATCTTGGAAAAAAACGGGAAAAATTCTGGGAAAAATCTTGGAAAAATCCTGAAAAAACCTGGAAAAAAATCTGGAAAAACCTGGGGAAACAACCTGGAAAAATCCTGGAAAAACCTGGGAAAATTCTGGAAAAAACGAAAAAAAACACCTTGGAAAAATTCAGGATATGGAGAAATTTGGGAAAAATGGGATGGGAATGGCAGGGGCTCATCCCAGGGGTACTGGGATGTACTGGGAGCTACTGGGAGCTACTGGGAGGTACTGGGAGGGGTTACTGGGCTGTACTGGGATGTACTGGGAGCTACTGGGAGGCACTGGAAGGTACTGGGAAGGACCGGGAATGGCGCAGGGGAGCACTGGGGGTTACTGGGAGGGCACCGGGGGGGCACTGGAAGCACTGGGAATGGGGCAGGGGAGCACTGGGGGTTACTGGGCTGTACTGGGATGTACTGGGAGCTACTGGGAGGTACTGGAAGGTACTGGGAAGGACCGGGAATGGCGCAGGGGAGCACTGGGGGTTACTGGGCTATTCTGGGATGTACTGGGAGCTACTGGGAGGGCATTGGGGCTTACTGGGAGGGCACTGGGATGTACTGGGAGCACTGGAAGGGGTTACTGGGATGTACTGGGAGGTACTGGGCTGTACTGGGATGTACTGGGATGTACTGGGAGGTACTGGGGGGTGCTGGGAATGGCACAGGGGAGTAGTGGGGGTTACTGGGAGGGCACTGGGGGTTACTGGGAGCACTGGGAATGGGGCAGGGGAGCACTGGGGGTTACTGGGAGCTACTGGGATGTACTGGGAGGGCACTGGGAGGTACTGGGAAGTACTGGGAGCACTGGGAATGGGGCAGGGGTTACTGGGGTATACTGGGCTGTATTGGGAGGGCACTGGGATGACACTGGGAACACTGGGAGGGGTGACTGGGATGTACTGGGAGGTACTGGGATGTACTGGGGGGAGCACTGGGAGCACTGGGAATGGCACAGGGGAGCACTGGGGGTTACTGGGAGCTACTGGGATGTAGTGGGAGGTACTGGGGGGTGCTGGGAACGGCACAGGGGAGTACTGGGGGTTACTGGGAGGGCACTGGGAGCACTGGGAATGGGGCAGGGGTTCCTGGGATGTACTGGGCTGTACTGGGAGGGCACTGGGGGTTACTGGGTGCTGCTGGGAGCACTGGGAATGGGGCAGGGGTTACTGGGATGTACTGGGAGCTACTGGGAGGGCAGTGGGAATGGCACAGGGGAGCACTGGGGGTTACTGGGAGCTACTGGGAGGGCACTGGGGGTTACTGGGATGTACTGGGAGGGCACTGGGGCAGTGACCCAGCCTAGTCCCAGCACTGGGGGTTACTGGGAGGGCACTGGGATGTACTGGGAATGAGGCAGGGGTTACTGGGAGGGCACTGAGATGGCACTGGTGTGTACTGGGAGGGCACTGGGAATGGGGCAGGGGTTACTGGGAGGGCACTGGGATGGCACTGGTGTGTACTGGGAGGGCACTGGGAATGGGGCGGGGGTTACTGGGATGTACTGGGCTCTACTGGGATGTACTGGGAGCTACTGGGAGGGCAGTGGGAATGGCACAGGGGAGCACTGGGGGTTACTGGGAGCTACTGGGAGGGCACTGGGGGTTACTGGGAGGGCACTGGGGGGGCACTGGGATGTACTGGGAATGAGGCAGGGGTTCCTGGGAGGGCACTGAGATGGCACCGGTGTGTACTGGGAGGGCACTGGGAATGGGGCAGGGGTTACTGGGATGGCACCGGTGTGTACTGGTGTGTACTGGTGTGCACTGGTGTGTACTGGGATGGCACTGGCGGTTACTGGGAGGGCACTGGGGGTTACTGGGAGGGCACTGGGAGGGCACTGGTGTGCACTGGTGTGTACTGGGAGTACTGGGAGGGCACTGGGAATGGGGCAGGGGTTACTGGGATGGCACTGGTGTGCACTGGGCTGTACTGGGAGCACTGGGAATGGAGCACTGGTGTGTACTGATCCATACTGGTCCCTACTGGTCCGTACTGGTTTATACTGGTCTGTACCAGTCCGTACCAGTCTGTACCGGTCATTACTGGTCCGTACTGGTCCATACTGGTCCATACTGGTCCATACTGGTCCCCAGCCCGGCAGGAGCAGGTTCGGCTGCACTTTGTGGTCCAACAGCAGCAGCAGGAGCTCAACGAGATCGGCGGTGAATTCCCAAAATTCCCCAAATTCCCCAAATTCCCAAAAATTCTCAATTCCTGAAATTCCCCAATTCCCAAATTCCCCAATTCCCAGAATTCCCAAATTCCCCAATTCCTGAATTCCCAAAGTCCCCAATTCCCAGAATTCCCAATTCCCAAATTCCCCAATTCCCATAATTCCCAATTCCCCAATTCCCAAATTCCCCAAATTCTCCAATTCCCAAAGTCCCCAATTCCCAAAGTCCCAAAGTCCCCAATTCCCAAATTCCCAAATTCCCCAATTCCCAAATTCCCAAATTCCCCAAATTCCCAAATTCTCAAAATTCCCAATTCCCCAATTCCCATAATTCCCAATTCCCCAATTCCCAAATTCCCCAAATTCTCCAATTCCCAAATTCCCCAATTCCCAAAGTCCCCAATTCCCAAATTCCCAAATTCTCAAAATTCCCAAATTCCCAAAATTCCCCAATTTCCAAATTCCCAAAAGTTCCCCCAAAACCCCCTGGGATTCCATAAAATCCACCAGGAGCTCAGCAAGATTGATGGTAACGCCCAAATTCCCAAATTCCTGAACTCCCAAAATTCCTGAACTCCCAAAATTCCCCAGATTCCTAAATTCCCCAGTTCCCAAAATTCCCAAAATTCCCCATACTTCCCCAGGTTCCCCCATATTTCCGGCTATTCCCGGAATATCTCCCAGTGCATTTCGCTCTGTGTTTCCCTGCATATTTCCCGGTATATTCCCCATAATTCCCGGGATTTTCCTGGACCATTCCTGCTCCATTCCCGGTACATTTCCCGGTCCATTCCCAGTATATTTCCCATAATTCCCAGTCCATTCCCATCCATTCCCATCCATTCCCAGTCCATTCCCAGTCCATTCCCAGTCCATTCCCATCCATTCCCATCCATTCCCATCCATTCCCATCCATTCCCAGTCCATTCCCAGTCCATTCCCATCCATTCCCATCCATTCCCATCCATTCCCATCCATTCCCATCCATTCCCAGTCCATTCCCATCCATTCCCAGTCCATTCCCAGTCCATTCCCATCCATTCCCATTCATTCCCATCCATTCCCATCCATTCCCATCCATTCCCTGTCCATTCCCATCCATTCCCAGTCCATTCCCATCCATTCCCATCCATTCCCAGTCCATTCCCAGTCCATTCCCATCCATTCCCAGTCCATTCCCATCCATTCCCATCCATTCCCATCCATTCCCATCCATTCCCATCCATTCCCAGTCCATTCCCATCCATTCCCATCCATTCCCAGTCCATTCCCAGTCCATTCCCATCCATTCCCATCCATTCCCAGTCCATTCCCATCCATTCCCTGTCCATTCTCATAATTCCCAGTATATTTCCCGGTCCATTTCCCGGTCCATTTCCAGTACATTCCCCAGTACGTTTCCCATATTCTCCAGTCTATTCCCAGTCCATTCCTGGTCCATTCCTGGTCCATTCCCAGTCTATTCCCAGTATATTTCCCATAATTCCCAGTGCATTTCCAGTCCATTTCCCGTAATTTCCAGTGTATTTCCCGGTCCATTCCCAGTCTATTCCCAGTCCATTCCCAGTCTATTCCCAGTCCATTCCCAGTCCATTCCCCATAATTCCCAGCCCATTCCCCGTCCATTTTCCGCAATTCCCAGTCTATTCCCAGTCCATTCCCAGTCCATTCCCGGTCCATTCTCCATAATTCCCAGTCTTTTTCCCAGTCCATTCCCAGTCCATTCCCAGTCCATTCCCATCCATTCCCAGTCCATTCCCAGTCCATTCCCAGTCCGTTCCCGGTCCATTCTCCATAATTCCCAGTCCATTCCTGGTCCATTCCTGGTCCATTCCCCAGTCTATTTCCCATATTTCCCCGGTATATTTCCTGGTACATTTCCCATAATTCCCAGTCCATTCCCAGTCCGTTCCCAGTATATTTTCCATAATTCCCGGTCCATTCCCAGTCTATTCCAGGTCCATTCCGTGGCCATTCCCCATAATTCCCGTTCTATTTCCCGGTATATTGCCCATCCATTCCCATCCATTCCCATCTATTTCCAGTCCATTCCCAGTCTATTTCCCGTAATTCCCAGTCCATTCATGGTCCATTCCCCATAATTCCTGCTCTATTTCCCAGTATATTTTCCATCCATTCCCATCCATTCCCTGTGCATTCCCGGTATGTTTCCTGTAATTCCCAGTCTATTCCCAGTCTATTCCCAGTCCATTCCCAGTCTGTTCCCAGTCCATTTCCCATAATTCCCTGTATATTTCCCAGTCTATTTCCCTGTATATTCCCAGTTTATTCCTGGTCTATCTCCCATAATTCCCAGTCCATCCCCGGTCCATTCCCCATATGTTTCCCATAATTCCTGGTCCATTCCCATCCATTCCCAGTCTATTTTCCGATATATTTCCCAGTCCATTCCTGCTCCATTTCCCATAATTCCCAGCCCATTCCCAGTCTATTTTGCATCATTCCCAGTCCGTTCCCAGTCCATTCCCAGTCCATTTCCCACAATTCCCAGTCTATTTCCCGGTCTACTTCCCATAATTCCCAGTCCATTCCTGGTCTATTCCTGGTATGTTTCCCAGAATTCCCAGTCTATTCCCAGCCTATTCCCAGTCCATTCCCGGTCCATTCCTGGTCCGTTTCCCATAATTCCTGGTCCATTCCCTGTCCATTCCCAGTCCATTCCCGGTCTATTCCCGGTCCATTTCCCATAATTCCCTGTATATTTCCCAGTCCATTTCCCTGTATATTCCCAGTTTATTCCTGGTCCATTTCCCATAATTCCCAGTCCATTCCCAGTCCATCCCTGGTCCATTCCCCATATGTTTCCCATAATTCCCGGTCCATTCCCATCCATTCCCGGTATTTCCCGGTCCATTCCCAGTCCATCCCTGGTCTATTCCCAGTATATTTCCCAATATATTTCCCAGTCCATTCCCGGTCCATTCCCCACAATTCCCAGTCCATTCCCGGTCCATTCCCCATAATTCCCAGTCTATTCCCATCCATTCCCATCCATTCCCATCCATTCCCATCCATTCCCATCCATTCCCAGTCCATTCCCATCCATTCCCAGTCCATTCCCAGTCCATTCCCAGTCTATTCCCATCCATTCCCATCCATTCCCATCCATTCCCAGTCTATTCCCAGTCCATTCCCATCCATTCCCATCCATTCCCATCCATTCCCAGTCTATTCCCAGTCTATTCCCAGTCCATTCCCAGTCCATTCCCATCCATTCCCAGTCCGTTCCCATCCATTCCCATCCATTCCCATCCATTCCCAGTCTATTCCCAGTCTATTCCCAGTCCATTCCCGGTCCATTCCCCACAATTCCCGGTCCATTTCCCAGTCCATTCCCATCCATTCCCATCCATTCCCAGTCTATTCCCAGTCTATTCCCAGTCCATTCCCGGTCCATTCCCCACAATTCCCGGTCCATTTCCCAGTCCATTCCCATCCATTCCCATCCATTCCCATCCATTCCCAGTCGGTTCCCCACCGTTCCCGCTCCATTCCTGACCCGCTCCGGCTCTCCCGCTCAGACGTGCTGTGCCGGGCCCTGGGCAGCTCTCGCCGCTGTCCCTCGGGGTGGACGCCGCACGGCCTCGCCTGTTATTTGTTCTCGGCGGCCGCGCTGAGCTGGAGCGGCGCCCGCAACGCCTGCGCCGACCTGGGGGCCCTGCTCGTGGTCATCGACAGCGAGGCCGAGCAGGTGGGAGCCAAAATCCCCAAACTCACCGAAATCCCCAAATTCCCAAGCCTGAAATCCTCAAAATCCCCAAAACTCACCGAAATCCCCGAATTCCCAAGCCTGAAATCCTCAAAATCCCCAAACTCACCGAAATCCCTGAATCCCCAAGCCAGAAATCCTCAAAATCCCCAAATTCACCAAAATCCCCAAGACAGAAATCCTCAAAATCCCCAAATTCACCAGAATCCCAAAACCCCCAAGCCTGAAATCCCTAAATCCCCAAATCCCTAAAATCCCAAAATCCCCAAGCCAGAAATCCTCAAAATCCCCGAATTCACCAAAATCCCCAAAATCCCCAAGCCAGAAATACTTAAATCCCAAAATCCCCAAATCCCCAAGCCAGAAATCCTTAAAATCCCAAAATCCCCAAGCCTGAAATCCTCAAAATCCCCAAATTCACCAGAATTCCCAAAATCCCCCAGCCAGAAATCCTCAAAATCCCCAAATTCACCAAAATTCCCAAGCCAGAAATCCCCAAAATCCCCAAATTCACCAAAATTCCCAAATCCCCAAGCCAGAAATCCCCAAAATCCCCAAATTCACCAAAATTCCCAAATCCCCAAGCCAGAAATCCTCAAAATCCCAAATCCCAAATTCACCAAAATTGCCCAAAATCCCCAAATCACCAAACCCGAAATTCCCAAGGCCGAAATCCACAAAATCCCCAAATCCCCAAATCCCAAAATCCCAAAATCCCCAAATCCCAAAATCCCCAAATCCTGAAATCCCAAAATCCCCAAGCCCGAAATTCCCCAAATCCCCCAAAATCCCCAAATCTCCAAGGCCGAAATCCTCAAAATCCTCAAAATCCCCCAAAATCCCCAAATCCCCAAGCCCGAAACTCCCCAAATCCCCAAGTCCCGAAATTCCCAAAATCCTCAAATCCCAAAAGCCACAAAATCCCCAAAATCTCCAAATCCCCAAAATACCCAGAATCTCCAAAATCCCAAAACTCCCAAATCCCTAAATCTGAAATCCCCAAAATCCCAAAAGATAAAAATCCCCAGTCCCAAAATCCTCAAAATACCAAAATCCCAAAAGCCAAAAATCCCCGAAATCCCAAAATCCCCAAGCCCGAAATTCCCAAAATTCCCAAATCCCAAAAGCCACAAAATCCCCAAATCCCCAAGCCTGGAATTCCCAAATCCTGAATCCTGAAATCCCCAAATCCTGAAATTCCCAAAATCCAAAAATTCAATTCCCCAAATGCGCAATTCCCCAAAGCCCAAAATCCCCAAATCCTGAAATCCCAAAATCCCCAAAATTCCCCAAATCCCAAAAGCCACAAAATCCCCAAGCCCAAATCCCCAAAATCCCCAAATCCTGAAATCCCCAAATCCCCAATCCCGGAATTCCCAAAATTCCCAAAATTCCCAATTCCAGAAATCCCCAAACCCAAAATTCTCAAAATCCCCAAATTCCAAAAATTGCCCAAAATCCCCAAATCCCCAAGCCCGAAACTCCCCAAATCCCAAAACCCACAAAATCCCCAAAATCCCTAAAATCCTGAAATCCCCAAATCCCCAAGCCCAAAATTCCCAAAATCCCCAAATCCTGACATCCCCAGCCCCGAAATCCTCAGAATACCAAAAGCCCCCAAAATCCCCAAATCCCCAAATCCTGAAATCCCCAAAATTCACAAAATCCCCAAATCCCGAATCCTGGAATCCCAAAAATCTCCCAATCTGCAAAATCTCTAACTTCTCCGAATCCCCAAATCCCAAAATTCCCCAAATCCCAAAACCCCCAAATTCTGAAATCCCAAACCTCAATATTCCAAACTCACAAACTCCCAAATCCCAAATCCCCAAAATCTCCAAATCCCCAAACTCCCAAATCCCAAAATCTGAAATCCTGAAATCCCAAATTCCTGAATCCCCAGAATCCCAAAAGCCAAAATACAAAAATCCCCAAATCCTCAAATACTGAAATCCTCAAATCCACAATCCCCAAATCCAAAATTCCCAAAATCCCAAATCCCCAAAGTCCCCAAAATCCCCAAACCCCCAAATGCCCAAATCCCCAAAGCCAAAATCCCAAATCCCAAAATCCTCAAAATCCCCAAAATCCCCCAAATGTCCAAATGCCCCAAGTCCCTAAACCCCCAATCCCAAACCCCAAAATCCCCAAATTCCAAAATGGTCAAATCCCCAAACTCCCAAATCCCAAAATCTGAAATCCTGAAATCCCAAATCCCAAAAATCCCCAAATCCTAAATCCCAAACGGCCAAAAGCAAAAATTCCCAGATCCCAAAATCCCCAAATCCCCAATTCCCAAATCCCCAAATTCCAAATCCCCAAATCAATCCCAAATTCCTGAAATCCCCAAAATCCCCAAATTCTCCAAATCCCAAATCCCAAAATCCCAACTCCTATTGGCTCCGCCATCCCCCGGCACTGGGGATTTGGGATATTTTTGGGGATTTTTCGGGAATTCTGTTTTCCAGGAGTTCCTGCTGGCGAGCACCAACCGCAGCAGCTCCTACTGGATCGGCGTCAGCGCCGAGCGCGAGGGCAGGTGGCGCTGGGTGGACGGGAGGAGCCTCAGGTTCCGGTGAGGAGCCGAAATTCTGGGAAAAAACCCAAATTCGGGAAAAAACCCAAATTCCACAAAAACCCCAAATTCCACAAAAAACCCCAAATTCCACAAAAAACCCCAAATTCCATAAAAAACCCCAAATTCCGGTGAGGAGCCGAAATTCTGGGAAAAAACCCCAAATTCCGTAAAAAACCCCAAATTCCACAAAAAACCCCAAATTCCATAAAAAACCCCAAATTCCAGTGAGGAGCCGAAATTCTGGGAAAAAAACCCAAAATTCCACAAAAACCCCAAATTCCACAAAAAACCCCAAATTCTGGTGAGGACCCGAAATTCTGCTAAAACCCCAAATTCCACAAAAAACCCTAAATTCCGTAAAAAACCCCAAATTCCGGTGAGGAGCCGAAATTCCGGCAAAAACCCCAAATTCCACAAAAAACCCCAAATTCCATAAAAAACCCCAAATTCCATAAAAAAACCCAAATTCCACAAAAAATCCCAAATTCTGGTGAGGATCCGAAATTCCTGCAAAGACCCCAAATTCCACAAAAAACCCCAAATTCCGGTGAGGATCGACCCCAAATTCTGGGAAAAAAAACCCAAATTCCATAAAAAACCCCAAATTCCGGTGAGGATCCGCCCCGAATTCTGGGAAAAACCCCAAATTCTGGTAAAAAAACCCCAAATTCCGGTGAGGATCTGCCCTGCATTAGGCAAAAACCCCAAATTCCGGTGAGGTTCCTGAATTCCGGCAAAAAAACCCAAATTCCGGTGAGGATCTGCCCCGAATTCCGGGAAAAACCACAAATTCCATAAAAACCCCCAAATTCCGGTGAGGATCCGCCCCGAATTCCGGAAAAAAACCCAAATTCTGTAAAAAACCCCGAATTCTGGCAAAAAAACCCCAAATTCCGGTGAGGTTCTGCCCCGAATTCCGGAAAAAAAAACCAAATCCTGGTAAAAAAAACCCCAAATTCCGGTGAGGATCGGCCCCGAATTCCAGAAAAAAACTCTGAGTTCCAGCAAAAAACCCCAAATTCCGCTAAAAACCCCAAATTCCGGTGAGGATCGGCCCCGAATTCTGGAAAGAAACCAAATTCCGGTGAGGATCCTAAATTCTGGCTAAACCCCCAAATTCCAGTGAGGATTCGCCCTGAATTCTGGAAAAAAAACCCAAAATCCGGCAAAAAACCCCAAATTCCGGTGAGGATCGGCCCCGAATTCCAGAAAAAAACCCTGAGTTCCAGCAAAAAACCCCAAATTCCGCTAAAAACCCCAAATTCCGGTGAGGATCGGCCCCGAATTCTGGAAAGAAACCAAATTCCGGTGAGGATCCTACATTCTGGCAAAACCCCCAAATTCCGGTGAGGATTCGCCCTGAATTCTGGAAAAAAACCCAAATTCCTGTAAAAACCCCAAATTCAGGCAAAACCCCCAAATTCTGGCAGAAACCCCAAATTCCAGTAAGGTTCTGCCCCAAATTCCTGTAAAAACCCCAAATTCCTGTAAAAACCCCAAATTCAGGCAAAACCCCCAAATTCCAGTGAGGATCTGCCCCAAATTCTGGAAAAAAATCCAAATTATGGTAAGGATCTGCCCTGAATTAGGCAAAACCCCAAATTCCGGTGAGGATCTGCCTCGAATTCCGGAAAAAAACCCCAAATTCCGGTAAAAAAACCCTAATTCCGGTAAGGAACTGCCCCGAATTCTGGGAAAAAACTCAAGTTTGGGCAAAAGCCCCGAAGTCCAGAGAGGACCCACCTCAAATTCCAGAAAAAACCCCCAAATTCCGTAAAAAACCCTGAATTCCAGCAAAAACCCCAAATTCCGGTAAAAACCCCAAATTCTGTAAAAAAAAACAAATTCCGGTGAGGTTCTGCCCCGAATTGTGGAAAAAAACCCCAAATTCTGGTAAGAACCCCAAATTCTGGTAAAAACCCCAAATTCTGGTGAGGATCTGCCCCGAATTCTGGAAAAAAAACCAAATTCTGTAAAAAACCCCGAATTCCGGCAAAAAAACCCCAAATTCCGATGAGGATCGGCCCCAAATTCCGGTAAAAACCCCAAATTCTGTAAAAAACCCCAAATTCCGGTGAGGATCTGCCCCGAATTCTGGAAAAAAAACCCCAAATTCTGGTGAGGATCCTAAATTCTGGCAAAACCCCCAAATTCCGGTGAGGATTCGCCCTGAATTCCAGAAGAAAAACCCCAAATTCCGACAAAAAACCCCAAATTCCAGTGAGGTTCCACCCCAAATTCCATCAAAAACCCCAAATTCCGGGAAAGTTCCACCCCAAATTCCATCAAAAACCCCAAATTCTGGTAAAGTTCTGCCCCAAATTCCATCAAAAACCCCAAATTCCGGGAAAATTCTCAAATTCCAGCAAAACTCCCAAATTCCTTTAAGGTTCTGCCCCAAATTCCAGCCCCAGAAATGCCCCAAATCGGGGAAAAGGGAAAGTGGGCAGATTTGGGGTTTTTGGAGGCCTTTGGGGTTATTTTTGAAGGATTTGGGTCAGTTTTGGCAGCTTTGGGCTAATTTTGGGTTTTCTCCCATTTCCCCTATTGTTCCCCCATTTTTCCCCATTTCCCCCACTCTCCCTGTTTTCTCCCCATTTTTCTCCATTTTCCCCATATTTTTCCCCATTTCCCCCCCATTTTCCCCCGATTTTCCCCCATTTCTCCCATTTTTTCCCGATTTTTCCCCATTTTCCCCCATTTCTGTCCTGTTTTCCCGCCGTTTTTTCTTCATTTCCCTCGTTTTTTCCCCATCTCTTGCCCCATTTATTTCCTCCCCATTTTTCCCCATTTTCCCCCCATTTCCCCCATTTTCCCATTTTCCCCCATTTTCACCCCATTTTTTTGCATTTTTCCATTTTTCCCCATTTCCCATTTCCCCCCATTATTTCCCCATTTTTTCCCATTTTCCCCATTTTTCCCATTTCCCCTCATTTTTTCCCTGATTACTTCCCCATTTTCCCCATTTTTCCCCCTGTTTTACCCCCATTTTTCCCCATTTCCCCCCATTATTTCCCCTATTATTTCCCCATTTTCCCTGTTTTTTTTCCCATTTTCCCCCACTTTCCCCCATTTTTTCCCCATTCCCCATTTTCCTCATTTCCCCAATATTTTCCCCCTCATATTTTCCCCATTTCCCCCCTTTTTCTCCCCCATTTCCCCATTTCCCCATTATTTCCCCATTTTTCTTCATCCCCCCATTTTTCCCCATTTCCCATTATTTTCCCAATTTTCCCCCCATTTTTCCCTATTTCCGCCCTATTTTTTCCCTGGTTTTACTCCATTTTTTCCCCATTTTCCCCTTTTTTTTCATTTTTCCCCATTTTCCCCAATTTTTCCCCCATTTCCCCCCATTATTTCCCCAATTATTTCCCCATTTCCCTGGTTTTTTCCCATTTCCCCACTTTTCCCCCACTTTTCCCCGTTTCCCCCATTTCCCCCATATTTTTCCCCTCATATTTCCCCCATTCCCCCATTTTTCCCTGGTTTTCCCCCATTTCCCATATTCCCCATTTCCCCCCATTTTTTCTTCATTTTCCCGCATTATTTCCCCCATTTCTGCCTTCTTTTCCCATTTTTTCCCCATTTTCCCTGTTTTTCCTGTTTTTTCCCCATTTTCGCATTTCCATATTTTCCCCATTTCCCCCATTATTTCCCCAATTTTTCCTCCATTTTCCCCCATTTTTCCCCATTTCCTGTTTCCCCCCATTCTTTCCCCATTTTTCCCCATTTTTCGCCATTTTTCCCCATTTCCTGATTTCCCATTTCCCCATTCCCCCATTTTCCCCATTTCTTCCCCTTTTTTCTCCCCATTTTCCCCAATTTCCCCCATTTTTTCTGCATTTTTCCCCATTTCCTCCGCATTATTTCCCCCGATAATTTCCCCATTTACCCCCTATTTTTTCCTCTTCTTTTTTTGCAATTTTCCCCATTTCCCCCCCATTTTTCCCCTTTTCCCCATTTTTTCCCATTTGCCCCATTTTCTCCATTTTTTCTTCATTTTTCCCCAATTTTTTTCAATTTTTCCCTGTTTTTCCCCTATTTACCCCCAATTTCCCCCATTATTTCCTCCCTTATTTCCCCATTTTCCCCCATTTTTTCCCCATTTTCCCATTTTCCCCATTTCTCCCCATTTTTTCTTCATTCCCCCCATTTTCCCCCATTTTCCCCCATTATTTCCCCAATTTTCCCCCATTTTCCCCATTTTCCCCCTATTTTTTCTGTTTTTCTCAATTTTTTCCCATTTTCCCCCCATTTTGTTTCATTTTCCCCCAATTTTTTGTATTTTCCCCCATTTCCCCATTTCCCCCCTCCATTTCCCCATTTCCCCCCATATTTCCCCATTTTTTCTTTAATTTTCCCCCATTTATTTCCTTCCCATTTCCCCATTATTTCCCCATTCTTTCCCCATTTTTTCTTCATTCCCCCACTTTTTCCCCATTTCCCCCCATTTCCCCATTTTTTCCCCATTTCCCCCATTTTCCCCCATTTATTCAGATTTCCCCCATTTTTCCTCACTTTCCCCGTCTTCCCCCATTTTTTCCCCATTTTCCCCCATTTTTCCCCCATATTTTTCCCCTCATATTTCCCCATTCTTTCTTTGTTTTTTCCCCATTTCCCATATTCCCCATTTTTCCCCATTTTTTCTTCATTTTCCCCCATTTTCCCCCCATTTCTGCCCTCTTTTCCCATTTCCCCCATTTTCTCCATTTCCCCTATTTTCCCCCCATTTTTCCCCATTTTTCCCATTCTCCCCATTTTTCCCCCATTTCCCCCCATTATTTCCCCAATTTTTCCGCCATTTTTCCCCATTTCCCCCCAATTTTTTCCGGTTTTACTCCATTTTTTCCCCATTTTCCCCCATTTTGTTTCATTTTCCCCCATTTCACCCATTTTTTCCCCCATTTTCCCCATTTTTCCCTGTTTTCCCCATTTTCCCTGTTTTTCCCCATTTCCCCCATTTTTCCATTTTCCCATTTTTCCCCATTTTCCCATTTTCCCCATTTCCCCCATTTTCCCCATTTTCCCATTTTTTCCCGTTTTTTCCCCATTTTCCCCCATTTTTTCCCATTTTTCCTCATTTTCCCCATTTCCCCCATTTCCCCATTTTCCCCATTTTCCCCATTTCCCCCATTTTCCCATTTTTCCCCATTTTCCCCATTTTCCCCATTTTTCCCCCATTTTCCCCATTTCCCCCATTTTCCCCATTTTCCCCATTTTTCCCCGTTTTCCCCATTTTCCCCATTTTTCCCCCATTTTTCCCCATTTTTCCCCATTTTCCCCATTTTCCCATTTCCCCCATTTTTCCCCATTTCCCCCATTTTCCCCATTTTCCCCATTTTCCCCTTTTTTCCCCTTTTTCCCATTTTTTTCCCATTTCCCCATTTTCCCATTTTCCCCATTTTCCCCATTTTCCCCATTTCCCCCATTTCCCCCATTTTCCCCATTTTTCCCATTTTCCCATTTTTCCCCATTTTTTTCCCGCAGGTTCTGGGACGTGTGGGCTGGTGACGCTCAGAGCTCTGGGAAGAGCTGTGGAGCCCTGGGCCCGCGGGGGCTGTGGGTGCGCGAGCTCTGCGCCAGGGAGCTGCGCTGGGTCTGCCAGAGGCCCGGCAATTGCTGAATTCCTGAAATTCCTGAATTCCCCAAAAATCCCCGAAATTCCCCAATTCCTGCTGCGCTGGGTGCGCGAGCTCTGCGCGCGGGAGCTGCGCTGGGTGTGCCAGAGACCCGGGAGCTGCTGAATTCCCGAAATTCCCGAATTCCCTGAAATTCCTGAATTCCCCAAAAATTCCAAAAAATGCCTGAAATTCCCAAAATTCCCAAATTCCGGCTGCGCTGGGTCTGCGAGAAACCTGGGAATTACTGAATTCCCAAAATTCAAAATTCCCCAAATTCCTGAAATTCCCAAAATTCCTGAAATGCCAAAAAATTCCCCAATTCCTGCTGCGCTGGGTGTGCAAGAAACCTGGGAATTGCTGAATTCCGAAATTCCGCAATTCTGGCTGCGCTGGATGTGTGAGAGGCCTGGCAGCTCCTGAATCCTGAAATTCCTGAAATTCCCGCATTTCCCAAAATTCCCAAATTCCCGAAATTTTAAAAAAAACCTGAAATTCCCGAAATTCCTGAAATTCCCCAATTCCTGCTGCACTGGGTGCGTGAGAGACCTGGGAATTGCTGAATTCCCAAATTCCTGAAATTCCCGAAATTCCTGAAATTCCACGAAATTCCTGAAATTCCCCAAATTCCAAAAATTCCCCAATTCCTGCCGCGCTGGGTGTGCCAGAGACCCGGGAGCTGCTGAATTCCCGAAATTCAAAATTCCCGAAATTCCTGAATTCCCAAAATTCCCAAATTTCCCAAAAATTCCCCCCAAAGACCCCTGGGATTCCATAAAATCCACCAGGAGCTCAGCGACATCAGCGGTAACGCCCAAATTCCCCAAATTCCCCAAATTTCCAGAATTCCCAAAATTCCTGCTGCACTGGGTGTGTGAGAGACCCGGGGATTGCTGAATTCTGAAATTCCTGAATTCCCAAAATTCCCGGAATTCCCAAATTTCCCAAAAATTCCAAAAAATTTCCGAATTTCCCCAATTCCAGCTGCGCTGGGTCTGCGAGAGGCCCGGGAATTGCTGAATTCCAAAATTCCCGAATTCCCAAAATTCCCCAATTCCAGCTGATCCTGCTGCGCTGGGTCTGTGAGAAACCTGGGAACTGCTGAATTCCGAAAGTCCCAAAATTCCTGAAACCCCCAAAATTCCCGAATTTCCCGAAATCCCAAATTTCCCGAATTTCCCCAATTCCAGCCGATCCTGCTGCGCTGGGTCTGCGAGAGGACCTGGGAATTGCTGAATTCCCGAATTCCTGAATTTCCAAATTCCCGAAATTCCCCAAATCCCTGAAATTGCAAAAATTCTGCTGCGCTGGGTCTGTGAGAAACCTCGGAATTGCTGAATTCCCAAAATTCCCAAATTCCTGAAATTCCCAAAATTCCTGAATTTCCCGAAATTCCCAAAATCCCCGAATTTCCCGAATTTCCCCAATTCCGGCCGATCCTGCTGCGCTGGGTCTGCGAGAGACCTGGGAATTGCTGAATTCCCGAATTCCTGAATTTCCAAATTCCCGAAATTCCCCAAATCCCTGAAATTGCAAAAATTCTGCTGCGCTGGGTGTGCGAGAGACCTGGGAGCTGCTGAATTCCCGAATTCCCAAAAATTCCCAAATCCTGAATTGCCCAAAATTCCCGAATTTCCCCAATTTCCTGGGGAAAAAATTGGGTTTTTCGCGGGATTTTAAAGGGTTTGGCTCAAAGCTCCGCGGGGAGCAGAGCCTGAAGGTTTTGGGTCTGAAGGAGCTCAGAATTCCCAGAAAATCTGTGGAGTTCCTTGAAAATCTGTGGAATTCCCTAAATATTTGTGGAATTCCGTAAAATTCTGTGAAATTCCCTAGAATTCTGTGGAACTGCTTAAAAATCCATGGAATTCACTAAAAACTGAAATTAAAAAAAAATACTGTGAAAATCCTTGAAAATCCATGAAATTCCCTGAAATTCTGTGGAATTCCTTAAATATTTGTGGAATTCCCTAAAAATCGGTGAAATTCCTTAAGAATCTGTGGAATTCCCTAAAAATTTAAATTCCCTAAAAATCTGTGGAGTTCCTTAAAAATCTGTTGAATTTCCAAAAAATCAGTGAAATTCCCTGAAGTCTATTGAATTCCCTAAAAATCTGTGGAATTCCCTAAAAATCCACAGAATTCCCAAAAACTCCCCTAAAATCCCCGGGAGCGCTGCCCCGCCCCCCAAACCGTGGGAAGAAAAGGGAATTTTCGGGGGAATAAAAACGGAAATGGCGAAAATCCAAAATGTTCCCTAAAAATCCGAACGGATCCGCCCCAGACCCCATGGATCCCATGGCTGACCCCTTCCAGCTGTTATTCCCCCCATTCCAGCTGTTCCCGTTCCAGCTGTTCCGCCCCATTCCAGCTGTTCTCCCCCCCCCCCCCCCCCCCGTTCTGGTCTCCATGTCCCGATCCAGCTGTTCCCATTCCAGCTGTTCCCCCCCTCCCCAGTTCCGGTCTCCATGTCCCGATCCAGCTGTTATTTCCCCATTCCAGCTGTTCCCCCCCCGTTCCAGCTGTTCCCCCCCCCCCGTTCCAGCGGTTCCGGTCTCCATGTCCCGATCCCGTTCCAGCTGTTATCCCCCCATTCCAGCTGTTCTCCCCCCCTTCCGGTCTCCATGTCCCGATCCAGCTGTTCCCATTCCAGCTGTTCCCCCCCTCCCCGGTTCCGGTCTCCATGTCCCGATCCCATTCCAGCTGTTCTTTCCCCCCCCTCTCCAGCTGTTCCCCCCCCCCGTTCCAGCGGTTCCGGTCTCCATGTCCCGATCCAGCTGTTCCCCCCCCGTTCCAGCTGTTCCCCCCCGTTCCAGCTGTTCCCCCCGTTCCAGCTGTTCCCCCCCCGTTCCAGCTGTTCCCCCCGTTCCAGCTGTTCCCCCCCCGTTCCAGCTGTTCCCCCCCCGTTCCAGCTGTTCCCCCCCGTTCCAGCTGTTCCCCCCCGTTCCAGCTGTTCCCCCCCCCGTTCCAGCTGTTCCCCCCCCGTTCCAGCTGTCCCCCCCCTCCCCGGTTCCGGTCTCCATGTCCCGATCCCATTCCAGCTGTTCCCCCCCCATTCCAGCTGTTCCCCCCCCGTTCCAGCTGTTCCCCCCCCGTTCCAGCTGTTCCCCCCCCCCCCCCCCCCCCCCCCCGTTCCAGCGGTTCCGGTCTCCATGTCCCGATCCAGCTGTTCCCCCCCGTTCCAGCTGTTTCCCCCCGTTCCAGCTGTTCCCCCCCCGTTCCAGCTGTTCCCCCCCTCCCCGGTTCCGGTCTCCATGTCCCGATCCCATTCCAGCTGTTCCCCCCCCGTTCCAGCTGTTCCCCCCCCTCCCCGGTTCCGGTCTCCATGTCCCGATCCCGTTCCAGCTGTTCCCCCCCCCGTTCCAGCGGTTCCGGTCTCCATGTCCCGATCCAGCTGTTCCCCCCCTCTCCAGCTGTTCCCCCCCCCGTTCCAGCGGTTCCGGTCTCCATGTCCCGGCAGCGCCGCTGCAGTTCCCGGCCCGGGATGGCGGCGCGGCCGCCGCGGGGCCCTGCGCTCTGAGGGTCCCGGGTGGGTCCGGGGGGGTCCGGGGGTCTCTGGGGGGTCTCTGGGGGGTCTCTCCCCCAGCCCGGGGGTCGCGGGGCGGGGGCGATGGCGGAGCCGCTGCTGCGCAGGACGTGGTCCCGCCTGAGGCGCCGCGAGCGGCCGCGGGCCCGCAGCGACGGGAGCGCGCCTGGAGGTACCGGAAACGGCCCGGGACCCCCGGGAATGGGGGAGGGACCCCCGGGGGTGGGGGAGGGACCCCCGGGAATGGGGGGGGAGAGAGACCCCGGGATGGGAGAGAGAGACCCCCGGGGGTGGGGGGGAGAGAGACCCCCGAGAGTGGGAGAGAGAGACCCCCGAGAGTGGGAGAGAGAGACTCCCGGGGATGGGGGGGAGAGAGACCCCCGGGGATGAGGGGGAGAGACCCCCGGGAATGGGGGGGAGAGAGACCCCCGGGACACACCCCTGGAGTGGGAGAGAACTCCGGGAGTGGGAGAGACCCCCGGGACATACCCCGGGACACCCCGGGACACCCCCGGGAATGGGAGAGACACCCCCGAGAGTGGGGGAGAGACCCCCGGGACACCCCCGGGAATGGGAGAGAGACCCCCGGGGATGGGGAATGGGAGGGAGATCTCCGGGACACCTCCGGGACACCCCCGGGGTGGGAGAGAGACCCCCGGGACCCCCGGGAACGGGAGAAACACCCCCGAGAATGGGAGAGACCCCCGGGATGGGAGAGACCCCCCCGGGACACCCCCGGGAATGGGAGCGAGACCCCCGAGCCCCCCGGGAGTGGGAGAGAGACCCCCAGGAATGAGAGGGACCCCCGGGAATGGGAGAGACCCACCGGGATCCCCTGGGAATGGGAGAGAGACCCCCGGGAATGGGAGAGACCCCTGGGACCCCCCCGGGATGGGAGAAAGACCCCCGGGACCCCCCCGGGAATGGGAGAGAGACCCCGGGCAATGGGGACTGGGAAAGACCCCCGAGATACCCCCGGGACCCCCCGGGACCCTCCCGGGAATGGGAGAAACCCCCCGGGATAGCCCCGGGATGTGAGACCCCCGGGAATGGGTGGGAGAGACCCCCCACGGAACCCCCTTGAGACACCCCCGGCTTGGGAGAGACCCCCGGGGACAGGAGAGAGACCCCCGGGACCCCCAGGGAATGGGAGAGAGACCCCCGGGGACAGGAGAGAGACCCCTGGGACCCCCACGGGAATGGGAGAGAGACCCCCCGGGGATAGGAGAGAGACCCCCGGGACCTCCACGGGATGGGAGAGAGACCCCCGGGGATAGGAGAGAGACCCCCGGGACCTCCACGGGAATGGGAGAGACCCCCGGGGATAGGAGAGAGACCCCCGGGACCTCCACGGGAATGGGAGAGACCCCCGGGGATAGGAGAGAGACCCCCGGGACCTCCACGGGATGGGAGAGAGACCCCCGGGGATAGGAGAGAGACCCCTGGGACCCCCACGGGAATGGGAGAGAGACCCCCCGGGGATAGGAGAGAGACCCCTGGGACCCCCACGGGAATGGGAGAGAGACCCCCGGGGATAGGAGAGAGACCCCCCGGGGATAGGAGAGAGTGACCCGGGACCCACCCCGGGATGGGAGAGAGACCCCCGGGGATAGGAGAGAGTGACCCGGGACCCACCCCGGGATGGGAGAGACCCCCGACATACCCCCGGGACCCCCCGGGACCCCCCGCTAATGGGAGAGACCCCCCGGGATGGCCCCGGGACTGGAGAGAGACCCCCGGGGATTGGGGAGACCCCCGGGGATTGGGGAGACCCCCGAAAAAGGGACCCCATTCCCCAGGAAGGGACCCCCGGGAATGAGATACACCAGAGAAGGGACCCCAGCCCCAAAAAAGGACGCCCCCAGTAACGGGACCCCCCCCCAAAGAAGGGCTCCCCCGGGAATGGGACCCCAACCCAGAAAAGATTATCCAGGATGGACCCCCGGATGGACCCCCACCCCCCCGGGGAAGGGAGACCCCAGGAAGGGACCCCACCCCTGAGGAAGGGACCCCCCTCCCCAAAAGAGGGACCCCCCGGAGGATGGGACAGCCCTGGGGAAGGGACCTCGCCGGAAATGGGACCCCAACCCTAAAAAAGGACCCCAGCCCCAAAAAAGGACCCCAGCCCCAAAAAGGAACCCAATCCCCAAAAAGGGACCCCGACCCAAAAAGGGACCCCAACCCCAAAAAGGAACCCCAGCCCCAAAAAGGGACCCCAACCCTAAAAAAGGACCCCAACCCTAAAAAAGGATCCCAGCCCCAAAAAGGAACCCCAGCCCTAAAAGGGACCCCAACCCCAAAAAGGGACCCCAGCCCCAAAAAGGGACCCCGACCCAAAAAGGGACCCCAGCCCCAAAAAGGAACCCCAACCCTAAAAAAGGACCCCAGCCCCAAAAAGGAACCCAATCCCCAAAAAGGGACCCCGACCCAAAAAAGGGACCCGATCCCCAAAAAGGGACCCCAGCCCCAAAAAGGGACCCCAACCCTAAAAAAGGACCCCAGCCCCAAAAAGGATCCCAGCCCCAAAAAGGAACCCGATCCCCAAAAAGGGACCCCGACCCAAAAAGGAACCCAATCCCCAAAAAGGGACCCCGACCCAAAAAGGGACCCCAACCCCAAAAAGGGACCCCAGCCCCAAAAAGGGACCCCAACCCCAAAAAGGGACCCCAGCCCCGAAAAGGAACCCAATCCCCAAAAAGGGACCCCAGCCCCAAAACGGGACCCCAACCCTAAAAAAGGACCCCAGCCCCAAAAAGGATCCCAGCCCCAAAAAGGAACCCGATCCCCAAAAAGGGACCCCAACCCCAAAAAGGGACCCCAACCCCAAAAAGGGACCCCGACCCAAAAAGGGACCCCAACCCCAAAAAGGGAGCTCCTCCAAAAAAGGAGATTCCTCCCAAAAAGGGAAATCCCCCAAAGAAAAGGAGACCCACCCCCAAAAAGAACAGCCCCCCCCCCCCATAAGGAAGGACCCCCCACCCCGAAAAGGAGCACCCCGGTCACTTTTGGGGTTCCTTTTGGGGTTTATGGGGTCCCTTCTGTCCCCCCCCGGCCACTTTTGGGGTCACTTTTGGGGTTCCCTTTGGGGTTCCAGGGGCGTCTGGCCAGAGCCGCTGCGGGGAGGCCCAAAATCGCTGTGAGGAGCCCCAAAATCGGAGCCTGGAGCCCCAAAATCGCCACGAGGAGCCCCAAAATCGGAGCCTGGAACCCCAAAATCGCCACGAGGAGCCCCAAAATCGCCACGAGGAGCCCCAAAACCACCTCGGGGAGTCCCAAAATCACCACGAGAAGCACCAAAGTCATCACGAGGAGCCCCAAATCTGCCACGGAGAACCCCAAAACCGCCTCAGTGCACCCCAAAATCACCACAATGAGCCCCAAAATCACCAGGAGGACTCCCAAAATCGCCTCAGCGCACCCCAAAATCGCCACGAAAAGCCCCAAATCCGCCTGGGCGCCCCCCAGCTCCGCCCGGGGCCCGGGGCCGTGTCCCCCCCGGGGTCCCCCCCAATTCCGGGGGTCCCAGGCCGCGCCTACCTGCAGAGCCTGGAGCGCAGCAGTCGCCGCTGGGCCCTGGGGGCCACCGCGGCTGGGGACAGCGCTGGGGACAGCCTGGGGGACATCTGGTACAACCCCATCCCCGAGGACGAGCAGGGGACAGCGCCGAGACTGGGGACAGCGGAGAGGTTGGGGACAGCGCCGAGGTTGGGGACAGCGGAGAGGTTGGGGACAGCGGAGAGTTTGGGGACAGCGGAGAGGTTGGGGACAGCGCGGGGCTTGGGGACAGCGCAGAGTTTGGGGACAGCGCAGAGTTTGGGGACAGCGCAGAGTTTGGGGACAGCGGAGAGTTTGGGGACAGCCGAGAGGTTGGGGACAGCGGAGAGGTTGGGGACAGCGGAGAGGTTGGGGACACCGCAGGGCTTGGGGACAGCGCGGGGCTTGGGGACATCGCAGAGGGTGGGGAGAGCGGAGAGTCTGAGGACACCGCAGAGGTTGGGGACACCGAAGCGGTTGGGGACATCGCAGAGTTTCAGGATACCGCGGAGTTTGGGGACAGCGCTGAGCTTGGGGACACCGAAGAGTTCGGGGACACCGCGGGGCTTGGGGACATCGCAGAGTTTCAGGATACCGCGGAGTTTGGGGACAGCAGAGATCTTGGGGACACTGCGGAATTTGGGGACAGCGGAGCCACGCCCAGGCCGTGCGGAGGAGGAGGAGGAGGAGGAGGAAGGAGCCAGGCGGGGACAGGAGAGAGGTGAGAGGGGACACTGTCCTGGTGGCACTGGGCGGGGTGTCCCCAGACCCCAATGTCCCTGTGTCCCCAATGTCCCAGACACAGTCCCAGTGTCCCCAAACCCCAATGTCCCAGTGTCCCCAATGTCCCAGACACAGTCCCAGTGTCCCCAAACCCCAGTGTCCCTGTGTCCCCAGTGTCCCAGACACAGTCCCAGTGTCCCCAAACCCCAGTGTCCCTGTGTCCCCAAACCCCAGTGTCCCCAAACCCCAGTGTCCCTGTGTCCCCAAACCCCAGTGTCCCTGTGTCCCCAAACCCCAGTGTCCCTGTGTCCCCAAACCCCAGTGTCCCTGTGTCCCCAGTGTCCCAGACACAGTCCCAGTGTCCCCAAACCCCAATGTCCCAGTGTCCCCAGACCCCACAGTCCTTGTGTCCCCAATGTCCCCTGCTCCCCCGCACCCCAGACCCCACTGTCCCTGTCCCCCATGTCCCCAAACCCCACTGTCCCTGTCCCCAATGTCCCCAGGCCCCACTGTCCCTGTCCCCAATGTCCCCAGGCCCCACTGTCCCTGTCCCCAATGTCCCCAGGCCCCACTGTCCCTGTCCCCAATGTCCCCAGGCCCCACTGTCCCTGTCCCCCATGTCCCCAGACCCCACTGTCCCTGTCCCCCATGTCCCCAAACCCCACTGTCCCTGTCCCCCATGTCCCCAAACCCCACTGTCCCTGTCCCCAATGTCCCCAGACCCCACTGTCCCTGTCCCCCATGTCCCCAAACCCCACTGTCCCTGTCCCCAATGTCCCCAGACCCCACTGTCCCTGTCCCCCATGTCCCCAGACCCCACTGTCCCTGTCCCCCATGTCCCCAAACCCCACTGTCCCTGTCCCCAATGTCCCCAGACCCCACTGTCCCTGTCCCCAATGTCCCCAAACCCCACTGTCCCTGCCCCGTGTCTCCCGTGTCCCCTGTCCCCAGTGTCCCCAGACCTCACAGTCCCCTGTCCCCCATGTCCCTTGCACCCCATGGACCCCAGACCCGATGTCCCTGTCCCCAGTGTCCCCAGACCCGATGTCCCTGTCCCCAATGTCCCCAAGCCCCACTGTCCCTGCCCCCTGTGTCTCCCGTGTCCCCTGTCCCCAGTGTCCCCAGACCTCACAGTCCCCTGTCCCCCGTGTCCCTTGCACCCCATGGACCCCAGACCCCATGTCCCTGTCCCCAGTGCCCCCCATGTCCCCAAACCCCACAGTCCCTGTGTCCCCAGTGTCCCCAAGCTCCATGGGCCATGTCCCCACACCCCCCAGACCTTCCCAGTCCTCCCAGCCCCCCCTCCCAGTGCCCCCAGCCCCTCCCCACCATTCCCGGTGCCCCCAGCTCCCCCCCAGCTCTCCCAGTTCCCCCTGAGCCCCCT
Organism: Acanthiza pusilla; assembly: GCA_036630365.1. Classification (NCBI taxonomy): domain Eukaryota; kingdom Metazoa; phylum Chordata; class Aves; order Passeriformes; family Acanthizidae; genus Acanthiza; species Acanthiza pusilla. The sequence continues at coordinate 1,400,829 of JAXCHO010000154.1, read as the reverse complement.
CTCCCTAATTCCCAGTGCCCCCCAGTTCCCTCCCCAGCCTTCCCAGTGCCCCCAGACCCTCCCCACCATTCCCAGTGCCCCCAGACCTTCCCAGTTCCCCCTGACTCCCCTCCCCACCTTTCCCAGTGCCCCCAGCCCCCCCCAGCCCTCCCAGTGCCCCCAGCCCCCCCATCCCATTGCCCTGATCCCCCTCCCCGCCTTTCCCTGTGCCCCCAGCCCCTCCCCACCACTCACTCCCAGTGCCCCCAGGACCCCCTTCCCAGTACCCTCAGCCCCCCCCTATTGCCCCCAGACCCTCCCCACCATTCCCAGTGACCCCCAGTCCCCCCAGCTCTCCCAGTGCCCCCAGACCCACCTAGACCTTCCCAGTGCCCCCAGACCTTCCCAGTGCCCCCAGCCCCTCCCCATAATTCCCAGTGCCCCCCAGACCTTCCCAGTGCCCTGAGCCCCTTCTATTGCCCCCAGCCCCTCCCCACCAATCCCAGTTCCCCCTAGAGCCCCTTCCCCCTAATTCCCAGTGCCCCCAGACTTTCCCATTGCCCTGAGCCCCCTCCCCATAATTCCCAGTGCCCCCAGGCCCCTTCTATTGCCCCCAGCCCCTCCCCACCATTCCCAGTGCCCCCTGACCCCCCTCCCCACCACTCCCAGTAGCCCCGACCCTTCCAGCGCCCCCTTTGTAGCCCCCAGCCCATCTCCACCATTCCCAGTGCCGCCAGTTCTCCCTGACCCCCCTCCCCACCATTCCCAGTGCCCCCAGACCTTCCCAGTGCCCCCTGACTCCCCACCCTTCCCAGTTCGCCCCAGTTCCCCCTGAGCCCCCTCCCCACCTTTCCCAGAGCCCTGAGCCCCCCAGAGCCCCCCCATTGCCCCCAGCCCTCCTCCCCACCCCTCCCATAGTCCCCAGTTCCCCCAGCCGTCCCATCGCCCCCCGCCCCCCTGACCGCTCTCCCCCTCCCCCAGGGCCGCCGGGGAGCCCCCCCGAGGGCAGCCCCCCCGAGGGCAGCCCCCCCGAGGGCCGCCCCCTCCCCAAAGCGAAGCCGCCGGGCCCCGTGCGGCGCCTGTCGCTGAAGATGAGGAAGCTGCCCGAGCTGCGGCGCAAGCTGAGCCTGCGGAGCCCCCGCGCCCGCGACCCCCGGGGGGCTGGGGGCTGCCCCGAGCCCCCCGAGCCCCGCACGGTGCTCAGCCGCTACCACCTGGACAGCAGCGTGGCCTGGGCCCCGCTGGGGACACCGCTGGGGACCCCGCTGGGGACACTGTCCGGCCGCTCCGGACACCGCTCCGGACACCGCAGCGACGGCGACTCCCCGGAGCCCCCAGCCCGGAGCGGCCCCGGATCGCCCCCCGCGGGGCTCGGGGGTCCCGCGCTGGATCTGGGGGCGTTCCGGCCCTACCAGGGCCCCCCGGCGGGGGTCTCGGCCGAGCTCTCGGGGCTGCTGAGCGTGCAGCTGCGGGGGCTGCGGCCGGCGCGGCCGCGGCTCGTGTCGCTGCTGCTGCGGGTGGACGGAGCCAGCCGCGCCCGCACGGCCGCGCTGCCCGCGGGGAGCGAGCTGCTGCGGCTGGAGCACAGCTTCTACCTGCAGCTCGAGCGCGCCAGCCGGCTCGGCCTGGCCGTGCTGGGACACGATGGCGACACGAACCGCCTGCTGGGCACCGCCACCCTCGCGCTGGCGCCGCTCTTCCAAGGTGCTCGGGGTCTGGGGGATTGAGGGGATTTTGGGGCTGGGGGAATTGGGGAGCTCAGAGGGATTGTGGAACTCAGGGGGGATTGGGGAAGTCGGGAGTTTGGGGAGCTCAGGGGATTGGGGGATTTTGGGGTTTGGGGGGTTGGGGAGCGCAGAAGGGATTTGGGAGCTCAGAGGGTTTGGGGAACTCGGGAGTTTGGGGAGCTCAGGGGATCGGGGAGCTCAGGGATTTGAGAATTTTTGGGTTTGGAGGATTGAGGAACTCGGGGGATATTGGGGGACTGAGGGGCTCGGAGGGCTCAGGGGATTGGGGAGCTCAGGGAATTGGGGGGTTCAGGGGGCATTGGGGGCTCGGGGGTTTTAGGGGTTGGGGGCCCTGAGGGGCTCGGAGGGCTCAGGGGGATCGGAGGGCTCAGGGGATTGGGGAGCTCAGGGAATTGGGGGGTTCAGGGGGGATTGGGGGCTCGGGGGTTTTAGGGGTTGGGGGCCCTGAGGGGCTCGGAGGGCTCAGGGGATTGGGGAGCTCAGGGCATTGGGGAACTCTGGAACTCGGGGAGCTCGGGGAGCTGGGGAGCTCAGGGGGTCTGGGGCGCTCAGGCTTTGGGGTCTCGGGGGTTTGGGGCTTCGGGCTCGGGGCGGCAGCAGCTCAGCTCCAGCCGCAGCTCGAGCGCGCCAGGCGCTCGGCGTGGCCGTGCTGGGACACGCTGGCGACAGGAACCGCCCGGTGGCACCGCGACCCTCGCGCTGGCGCCGCGCTTCGAGGGTGCTCGGGGTCTGGGGGATTCCGGGGATTTTGGGGTTGGGGGGTTTGGGGAGCTCAGGGGATTGAGGGATTTTGGGGTTGGGGGAATTGGGGAGCTCAGAGGGATTGTGGAACTCGGGGGATTGGGGAACTCGGGAGTTTGGGGAGCTCAGGGGATTGAGGGATTTTGGGGTTTTGGGGAGCTCAGAAGGGATTTGGGAACTCAGAGGGTTTGGGGAACTCGGGAGTTTGTGGAGCTCAGGGGATTGAGGGATTTTGGGGTTTGGGGAATTGGGGAGCTCAGAGGGATTGTGGAACTCGGGATTGGGGAAGTCGGGAGTTTGGGGAGCTCAGGGGATTGAGGGATTTTGGGGCTGGGGGGAATTGGGGAGCTCAGAGGGATTTGGGAACTCAGAGGGTTTGGGGAAGTCGGGAGTTTGGGGAGCTCAGGGGATCGGGGAGCTCAGGGCATTGGGGGGTTCAGGGGGGACTGGGGGGTTCAGGGCGTTGGGGGCTCGGGGGTTTTAGGGATTGGGGCCCTGAGGGGCTCGGAGGGCTCAGGGAGCTCAGGGAATTGGGGGTTCAGGGCATTGGGGGCTCGGGGGTTTTAGGGATTGGGGGCCCTGAGGGGCTCGGAGGGCTCAGGGGATCGGGGAGCTCAGGGAATTGGGGGTTCAGGGGGGATTGGGGGCTCGGGGGTTTTAGGGATTGGGGGCCCTGAGGGGCTCGGAGGGCTCAGGGGATTGGGGAGCTCAGGGCATTGGGGGTTCAGGGGGCATTGGGGGCTCGGGGGTTTTAGGGATTGGGGGACTGAGGGGCTCGGAGGGCTCAGGGGGCTCGGAGGGCTCAGGGGGATCAGGGCACTCAGGGCATTGGGGGGTTCAGGGGGGATTGGGGGCTCGGAGGTTTTAGGGATTGGGGGCCCTGAGGGGCTCGGAGGGCCCAGGGGATTGGGGCGCTCAGGGCATTGGGGCGCTCAGGGCATTGGGGAGCTCTGGAACTCGGGGAGTTGGGGGAGCTGGGGAGCTCAGGGGGTCTGGGGCGCTCAGGGCATTGGGGTCTCGGGGGTTTAGGGGTTTGGGGTCCGGGGCGCTCAGGGCTTTGGGGTCTCGGGGGTCTGGGGCTTCGGGCTCGGGGCGGCAGCAGCACAGCTCCAGCCGCAGCTCGGGCGCGCCAGGTGCTCGGCGTGGCCGTGCTGGGACACGCTGGCGACAGGAACCGCCCGGTGGCACCGCGACCCTCGCGCTGGCGCCGCTCTTCGAGGGTGTTCGGGGTCTGGGGGAACTGGGGGTGTGGGGGCTTAGGGAACTCAGGGGGATGGGGGAACTCGCGAGTCTGTGGAGCTCAGGGCATTGGGGGTCTCAGGGGGGATTGGGGTGCTCAGGGCATTGGGGGTCTCAGGGGGGATTGGGGTGCTCAGGGAATCGGGGGTCTCAGGGGGGATTGGGGTGCTCAGGGCATTGGGGGTCTCAGGGGGGATTGGGGTGCTCAGGGCATTGGGGGTCTCGGGGGGATTGGGGTGCTCAGGGCATTGGGGGTCTCAGGGGGGATTGGGGTGCTCAGGGAATCGGGGGTCTCAGGGGGGATTGGGGTGCTCAGGGCATTGGGGGTCTCAGGGGGGGTTGGGGTGCTCAGGGCATTGGGGGTCTCAGGGGGGGTTGGGGTGCTCAGGGAATCGGGGGTCTCAGGGGGGATTGGGGTGCTCAGGGAATCGGGGGTCTCAGGGGGGGTTGGGGTGCTCAGGGAATCGGGGGTCTCAGGGGGGATTGGGGTGCTCAGGGAATCGGGGGTCTCAGGGGGGGTTGGGGTGCTCAGGGAATCGGGGGTCTCAGGGGGGATTGGGGTGCTCAGGGAATCGGGGGTCTCAGGGGGGATTGGGGTGCTCAGGGCGTTGGGGGTCTCAGGGGGGGTTGGGGTGCTCAGGGCATTGGGGGTCTCAGGGGGGATTGGGGGTCTCAGGGGGGTTGGGGTGCTCAGGGCATTGGGGTGCTCAGGGGGATTGGGGTGCCCAGGGCATTGGGGGTCTCAGGGGGGGTTGGGTCTCGGGGGTTTAGGGGTTGGGGGTCTCAGGGGCTCGAAGGGCTCGGGGGGTTTGGGGGCTCAGGGGGGTTGGGGCTCGAGGGGCTCAGGGGAGCTCGGGGAGCTCAGCTGAGTCCCACCTGTGCTGGCCTGGGGTGACCCCACGGGTGTCCCTGTGTCCCCACGGGTGTCCCTGTGTCCCCATGGCTGTCCTGCTGTCCCCACGGGTGTCCCTGTGTCCCCATGGCTGTCCTGATGTCCCCATGGCTGTCCTGATGTCCCCCTGACCCCATGGTGTCCCTGTGACCCTCTGGTGTCGCTGTGTCCCCATGGCTGTCCTGATGTCCCTGTGCCTGTCCTGATGACCCCATGAGTGTCCTGGTGTCCCCCTGACCCCCTGGCTGACCCCATGGACATCTCCACTGGCCCCATGACTCCCCCTGACCCCTAACTGTCCTTCCCCACAGGTGGCCGGACTCAGTCCCTGGCTGTCCAGCTCTGTCCCCGGGGTGTCCCTGTGACCCCATGGCTGTCCCCTGACCCCTAGCTGTCCCCGCAGGTGGCTGGACTCCGTCCCTGGCTGTCCAGCTCCGGCCCTGCGGTGTCCCTGTGACCCCATGGCTGTCCCCTGACCCCATGGCTGACCCCTGACCCCTAACTGTCCCCGCAGGTGGCCGGACGCAGTCCCTGGCTGTCCAGCTCTGGCCCTGTGGTGTCCCTGCGGTGTCCCTGCGGTGTCCCTGTGACCCCATGGCTGTCCCCTGACCCCATTGGTGTCCCCTGACCCCTAACTGTCCCCGCAGGTGGCCGGACTCAGTCCCTGGCTGTCCAGCTCCGGCCCCGCGGGGTGCTGTACTCGCGGCTGACCCTTGTCCAGCTCCGGCCCCGCAGTGTCCCTGTGACCCCATGGCTGTCCCCTAACCCCATGGCTGACCCCTGACCCCTAACTGTCCCCGCAGGTGGCTGGACTCAGTCCCTGGCTGTCCAGCTCTGTCCCTGCGGTGTCCCTGTGGTGTCCCTGTGTCCCTGTGACCCCATGGCTGACCCCTGACCCCTAGCTGTCCCCGCAGGTGGCCGGACGCAGTCCCTGGCTGTCCAGCTCTGGCCCCGCGGTGTCCCTGTGACCCCATGGCTGTCCCCTGACCCCATTGGTGTCCCCTGACCCCTAACTGTCCCCGCAGGTGGCCGGACTCAGTCCCTGGCTGTCCAGCTCCGGCCCCGCGGCGTGCTCTACTCGCGGCTGACCCTTGTCCAGCTCCAGGCCACTCCGGCCCCGCGGGAGCCGCGCGTCTTCGGGGTCCCTCTGGGACAGTTGGTGGCCAGAGAGGGCCAGGCCAGCCTCGTGCCACTGCTCGTCCACAAGTGCCTGGCCGAGATCGAGCGCCGCGGCCTCAAGGTGAGCAGAGTGACCGCGGTGACCGGGGGTGACCAGAGTGACCACGGTGACCAGGGGTGACCGGAGTGATCACAGGGACTGGGGAGTGACCAGGGGTGACCGGAGTGACCGGGGAGGGACCACAGTGACCAGGGTGACCAGGGTGACCAGGGGTGACCAGAGTGACCGGGGAGGGACCACAGTGACCATGGTGACCGGGGGTGACCGGAGTGATCACAGGGACTGGGGGTGACCAGGGGTGACCGGAGTGACCGGGGGTGACCAGAGTGACCATGGTGACCGGGGGTGACCAGAGTGATCACAGTGACCGGGGAGTGACCAGGGGTGACCGGAGTGACCATGGTGACCGGGGGTGACCAGGGTGACCGGAGTGACCGGGGCTGACCGGAGTGATCACAGTGACTGGGGAGTGACCAGGGGTGACCGCGGTGACCGGGGCTGACCGGAGTGATCACAGTGACTGGGGAGTGACCAGGGGTGACCGGAGTGATCACAGTGACCGGGGAGTGACCAGGGGTGACCGCGGTGACCGGGGCTGACCGGAGTGATCACAGTGACTGGGGAGTGACCAGGGTGACTGGAGTGACCGGGGGTGACCAGAGTGATCACAGTGACCAGGGTGACCAGGGGTGACCGGAGTGACCGGGGGTGACCAGAGTGATCACAGTGACTGGGGAGTGACCAGGGTGACCGGAGTGACCGGGGAGGGACCACAGTGACCAGGGTGACCGGGGGTGACCGGAGTGATCACAGGGACTGGGGAGTGACCAGGGGTGACCGGAGTGACCGGGGGTGACCGGAGTGACCGGGGGTGACCGGAGTGATCACAGTGACCGGAGGTGACCAGGGGTGACCAGGGGTGACCGGAGTGACCAGGGGTGACCGGAGTGATCACAGTGACTGGGGAGTGACCAGGGGTGACCGCAGTGACCAGGGAGGGACCACAGTGACCAGGGTGACCGGGGGTGACCGGAGTGACCGGGGAGGGACCACAGTGACCAGGGTGACCGGGGGTGACCAGAGTGATCACAGTGACTGGGGAGTGACCGGGGGTGACCGCGGTGACCGGGGGGGACCAGGAGTGACTGGAGTGACCAGAGTGATCAGGAGTGACCACAGTGACCGCGGTGACCAGAGTGATCAGGGGTGACTGGGGGTGTCTGGAGTGACTGGGAAGTGACCAGAGTGACCACAGGATGACCGGAGAGTGACAGTGGTCACCCCACAGTGGTGGGGCTGTACTGGCTGGGGGTCACCGCTGGCCACAGAGTGACCGCTGCTGACCCACAGGTGGTGGGGCTGTATTGGCCACTGCTGACCGGTGACCAGTGGTGGCCGCTGGCCACAGAGTGACCAGTGCTGACCCGCACGTGGTGGGGCTGTACTGGGCACTGGTGACCGGTGACCAGTGGTGGCCGCTGGCCACAGAGTGACCAGTGCTGACCCGCAGGTGGTGGGGCTGTATTGGGTGGGGGTGGCTGATGGTGGCCAGTGGCCGCAGAGTGACCACTGGCCGCAGAGTGACCACTGGCCCCCCGCAGGTGGTGGGGCTGTATTGGCTGGGGGTGACTGATGGTGACCAGTGGCCGCAGGGTGACCAGTGGCCGCAGGGTGACCGCTGCTGGCCCCGCAGGTGGTGGGGCTGTACTGGCTGGGGGTCACTGGTGGCCCCAGAGTGACCAGTGGCCGCAGAGTGACCAGTGGCCGCAGGGTGACCAGTGCTGGCCCCGCAGATGGTGGGGCTGTATCGGCTGGGGGTCACTGGTGGCCGCAGAGTGACCAGTGGCCGCAGGGTGACCAGTGCTGACCTGCAGGTGGTGGGGCTCTATCGGCTGGGGGCCACTGGTGGCCGCAGGGTGACCAGTGGCCGCAGGGTGACCAGTGCTGGCCCCGCAGGTGGTGGGGCTCTATCAGCCAGGGGTGACTGATGGTGACCAGTGGCCGCAGAGTGACCAGTGCTGACCCGCAGGTGGTGGGGCTCTATCGGCTCTGCGGCTCGGCCGCGGCCAAGAAGGAGCTCCGGGAGGCGTTCGAGAGAGACAGCGCCGCAGTGACCCTGTCCGAGCGCCGCTGGCCGGACATCAACGTCCTCACCGGTGAGGGACAGGGGATTTGGGGATTTTGGGGAGAATTTGGGGGGATTTGGGGATTTTGGGGAGAATTTTGGGGATTTTGGGGGATTTTGGGGGATTTGGTGACCCTGTCCGAGCGCCGCTGGCCGGACATCAACGTCCTCACCGGTGAGGGACAGGGGATTTGGGGATTTTGGGGGATTTTGGGGAGAATTTGGGGGGATTTTGGGGGATTTTGGGGGATTTGGTGACCCTGTCCGAGCGCCGCTGGCCGGACATCAACGTCCTCACCGGTGAGGGACAGGGGATTTGGGGATTTTGGGGGATTTTGGGGAGAATTTGGGGGGATTTTGGGGGATTTTGGGGGATTTGGTGACCCTGTCCGAGCGCCGCTGGCCGGACATCAACGTCCTCACCGGTGAGGGACACCTCGGGGGGGGATTTGGGGATTTTGGGGAGAATTTGGGGGGATTTGGGGATTTTGGGGGGATTTGGTGACCCTGTCCGAGCGCCGCTGGCCGGACATCAACGTGGTCACCAGTGAGGGACCGGGGGTTTGGGGATTTTGGGGAGAATTTGGGGGGATTTGGGGGATTTTGGGGGATTTTGGGGGGATTTGGTGACCCTGTCCGAGCAGCTCTGGCTGGACATCAACGTGGTCACCAGTGCGGGGGACATGGGGGGGATTTGGGGGATTTTGGGGTGTTTGGGGGTGTTTGGGTGGAAAGGGCGTCCGGGTGTCCAAAAGGAGATCCTGACCCAAAAAAGGGGTCCCAGTATGAAAAACGGGACCCCAGCCCCAAATGGGATCCCAAACCCTAAAGGATTTCAGTTTTCAGGGATCCTGAAGGATTTCCTGCGGGAGCTGCCCTGGCCATGATCCCAAACCCTAAAGGATTTCCCCAAACCCTAAATGATTCCCCAGTCCCATATTTTTAGGGATTCTGAAGGATTTCCTGCAGGACCTGTGATCCCAGACCCTAAATGGGATCCCAAGCCCTAAAGGCTCTCCCAATCCCATATTTTTCAGGGATTCTGAAGGATTTCCTGTGGGAGCTGCCCTCCCCACTGTGATCCCAAACCCTAAAGGATTTCCATTTTTCAGGGATTCTGAAGGATTTCCTGCGGGAGCTGCCCTGGCCATGATCCCAAACCCTAAATGGGATCCCAATCCCATATTTTTAGGGATTCTGAAGGATTTCCTGTGGGAGCTGCCCTGGCCATGATCCCAAACCCTAAATGGGATCCCAATCCCATATTTTTAGGGATCCTGAAGGATTTCCTGCGGGAGCTGCCCTCCCCGCTGGTGCCGCCGCCGCTGCAGCGCTCGGTGCTCGAGGCCATGGCCCTGAGCCCCCCCCGGGACCCCCCCGGGGACCCCGAGAGGCTCCTGAGCGACCTGCCCGACCCCGAGAGGGTGAGAGAGGGGACGGGAATGTGGGAATGTGGGAATGTGGGAATGGGAATATGGGAATATGGGAATGGGAATATGGGAATGGGAATATGGGAATGGGAATGGGGCTGCAATGGGGCGGGAATGTGGGGCGGGAATGGGGAAAATGGGAAATGGGAATGGGAATGGGACTGGAATGGGAATGTGGGGTGGGAATATGGGAATGGGAATATGGGAATGGAAATGGGGCTGCAATGGGGCGGGAATGTGGGGCGGGAATGGGGTGGGAATGGGGGAAATGGGAATATGGGAATGGGAATGGGACTGGAATGGGAATGTGGGGTGGGAATGGGAAATGGGAATGGGGAAATGGGAATATGGGAATGGGACTGGAATGGGAATGTGGGGTGGGAATGGGAAATGGGAATGGGGAAATGGGAATATGGGAATGGGACTGGAATGGGAATGTGGAGTGGGGATGGGGTGGGAATGGGGAAATGGGAAATGGGAATGGGAATGGGACTGGAATGGGAATGTGGAGTGGGGATGGGAATGTGGGTTTATGGGAATGTGGGGTGGGAATATGGGAATGGGAATATGGGAATGGGAATGGGGCTGCAATGGGGTGGGAATGTGGGGCGGGAATGGGGTGGGAATGGGGAAATGGGCATGGGGGAATGGGGTGGGAATGAGGCTGAAGTGTGGGAAATGGGGTGGGAATGTGGGAAATGGGGTGGGAAATGGGGTGGGAATGTGGGAAATGGGGTGGGAATGTGGGAAATGGGGTGGGAATGTGGGAAATGGGGTGGGAATGTGGGAAATGGGGTGGGAAATGGGGTGGGAATATGGGAAATGGGGTGGGAATATGGGAAATGGGGTGGGAATGGGGCTGCAGTGCCTGGGGGCCTCCAAGAGGGTGGGAGTGGGGAATGGGGTGGGAATGGGAGTATGGGAATGGGAATGGGAATGTGGGGTGGGGATGGGGTCGGGAATGGGACTGGAATGGGAATATGGGGTGGGGATGGGGTCGGGAATGGGGTGGGAATGTGGGAAATGGGGTGGGAACAGGGCTGCAGTGCCTGCGGGACCCCACCCCGAGAGGGTGCGAGGGGGGTATGGGATGGGGATGTGGGGTGGGAATGGGGTGGAATGGGAATATGGGATTATGGGAATATGGGAATGGGAATGGGGGGAATGGGGTGGGAATGTGGGGTGGGAATGTGGGGTGGGAATGTGGGAAATGGGGTGGGAATGTGAGATTGGGGTGGGAATGTGGGAATGGGAAATGGGAACATGGGAATGTGGGGTGGGAATGTGGGGGGTGGGAGAGACAGCTGGGGATGGGACTGCCCAGGTGACCCCAGTGCCCCCAGGTGACCCCCAGGTGACCCTGCTGTCCCCCGCTGTCCCCAGGCCACCCTGTGGTGCCTGCTGTCCCCAGGTGTCCCCAAGTGACCCCAGTTCCCTCCTGGTGACCCCACTGTCCCCAGGTGTCCCCACTGTCCCCAGGTGTCCCCACTGTCCCCAGGTGTCCCCAGGTGACCCCGCTGTCCCCAGTGCCCCCCAGGTGACCCCACTGTCCCCAGGTGACCCCAGTCCTCCCCTGGTGACCCCAGGTGACCCCCCCCATCCCCCGCTGTCCCCAGGCCACCCTGCTGCCCCTCAGCTGTCCCCAGGTGACCCCAGGTGACCCCGTGTCCCCCCGCTGTCCCCAGGCCACCCTGCGGCGGCTGCTGTCGCACCTGGCGCTGGTGGCGTCGCTGCAGCGCTGGAACCGCATGGGCGCTCAGAACCTGGCGCTGTGCTTCGGGCCCGTGCTGCTGCCCCCGCACACCTGCGCAGGTGAGCGCGCCGGGGGACAGCCCCGGGGACAGCCCTGGGGACAGCAGGGACAGCCCCGGGGACAGCCCTGGGGACAGCAGGGACAGCAGGGACACGCCCCCGGAGCCGTGGACTTCAAGAGGCACCTGGAGGTGCTGCACTACCTGCTGAGGGTGTGGCCAGGTGAGCGGGGACACACCTGGGGGAGGGGACACGGCTGGGGAGGGGACACAGCTGGGGGAGGGGACACGGCTGGGGGAGGGGACATTGGGGAGGGGACACGGCTGGGGAGGGGACACGGCTGGGGAGGGGACACGGCTGGGGGAGGGGACACAGCTGGGGGAGGGGACACAGCTGGGGAGGGGACACGGCTGGGGAGGGGACACAGCTGGGGGAGGGGACACAGCTGGGGAGGGGACACGGCTGGGGAGGGGACACAGCTGGGGGAGGGGACACAGCTGGGGGGAGGGGACACGGCTGGGGGAGGGGACATTGGGGAGGGGACACGGCTGGGGAGGGGACACGGCTGGGGAGGGGACACAGCTGGGGGGAGGGGACACAGCTGGGGAGGGGACACGGCTGGGGAGGGGACATTGGGGAGGGGACACCTGGGGGAGGGGACACAGCTGGGGGAGGGGACACAGCTGGGGGAGGGGACACAGCTGGGGAGGGGACACGGCTGGGGGGAGGGGACATTGGGGAGGGGACACCTGGGGGAGGGGACACAGCTGGGGGAGGGGACACAGCTGGGGGAGGGGACACAGCTGGGGAGGGGACATTGGGGAGGGGACACAGCTGGGGAGGGGACACGGCTGGGGAGGGGACACAGCTGGGGGGAGGGGACACAGCTGGGGGGAGGGGACAGCTGGGGGAGGGGACAGCTGGGGGAGGGGACACGCCTGGCAGGGAGGGGCACGGACACACACCGGGGGGGGGGGACACCTGCGGGGGGCCAGGGACACACCTGGGCAGGTGACAAAGGGGACACAGCTAGGGAGGTGACAAGGGGGACACACCTGGGGGAGTCAGGGACACACCTGGGGGGGGAGGGGACACACCTGGAGGGTCACAAGGCGGACGCACCTAGGGAGGTGACAAGGGGGACACACCTGGGCAGGTGACACTGACCTGTCCCCTCTGTCCCCACAGTGCCCCCCCTCCCTGCAGGCTTCGAGTCCCTGCCTGAGCCCCCCGTGGGGACCCCGAGTGACCCCGCGGCTGTCCCCCCGGGGGTGACCCCGAGTGACCTCTCCGCGGTGTCCCCGAGTGTCCCCGCGGTGGTGTCGCGGTGGCGCCCGCGGGGTCCCGAGAGCCCCCCCAGCAATCGCTACGCGGGGGATTGGAGCGTGTGCGACCCCCGCGGGGACAGCGACAGCGACAGCGACAGCGACAGCGACAGCGCGGGGACAGCGCCGGCCCCGCCCCGGAATCCACCCGGGAGCGAGACCCCAAATCCATCCCGAAACCTGACCCCAAATCCACCCCAAATCCCGACCCCAAATCCATCCCGAAACCTGACCCCAAATCCATCCCGAAACCTGACCTCAAATCCGCCCCAAATCCCGACCCCAAATCCGACCCAAAACCTATCCGGGACCGCGACCCCAAATCCGCCCCAAATCCCGACCCCAAATCCATCCCGAAACCTGACCCCAAATCCGCCCCAAATCCCGACCCCAAATCCGCCCCAAAACCTGACCCCAAACCTGCCCCAAACCCTGGCCTGGACGGAAACCCAAAGCCGGACCCCCTCCCAAATCGAGCTCCAGACCCCGCCCCAAAACCTGCCCTGGACCCCGCCCCAAACCCCGCCCCAAACGCGGACCCCGCCCCAGAACCTGCCCTGGACCCAAAGCCGGACCCCACCCCAAAACCCTCCCCAAAACCCTCCCCAGACCCCATCGGGGATCCAAACCCGGACCCCGCCCCAGACCCCGCCCCAGACCCCGCCCCAAAACCTGTCCTGGACCCCGCCCCAAATTGGGATCCAGACCCCGCCCCAATCTCTGGCCTGGACCCCGCCCCAGACCCCACCCCAAAACTCGCCCCAGACCCCGCCCAGGACTCGGACCCCACCCCACAGCCCACCCCAGACCCCGCCCCAAATCGCGCTCCAGACCCCGCCCCAGACCCCGCCCAGGACTCGGACCCTGCCCCAAAATCCGCCCCAAAGCCCACCCCAAAACCCACCGCAGACCCCAACCCAAATTCCACCCCAAAAACGATCCCAGACCCCGCCCCAAACCCTGGCCTGGACCCCACCCCACAGCCCACCCCAGACCCCGCCCCAAATCGCGCTCCAGACCCCGCCCCAAAGCCCGCCCAGGACCCGGACCCTGCCCCAAAGCCCACCCCAAAGCCCACCCCAGACGCCACCACAAACCTCTCTCCAAACCTCGCCCCAAAATCCACCCCAAAGCCTGGCCTGGACCCCGCCCCAGAGCCCACCCCACAGCTCGCCCCACAGCCCGGCCCGCTCCGGCTTGGGGCCGCGTTTGGGGTCGGGGGAGGCTTTGGGGCTGGGGGCAGGTTTGGGGACAGTGACAGATTTGTGGTCAGGCCCTGATTTGGGGTCGGATTTGGGGTCAGATTTGGGATTGGATTTGGGGTCAGGGTCAGATTTGGGGTCGAATTTAGGGTCAGCTTTGGGGTCAGGTTTGGGGTCAGCTTTGGGGACAGATTTGGCACCAGGGACAGGTTTGGGGTCAGGTTTGGTGTCAGGGACAGATTTGGGGTCAGATTTGGGGACAGATTTGGGGACAGATTTGGGGGCAGGGACAGATTTGGGGACAGATTTGGGGTCAGGTTTGGGGTCAGGTTTGGGGTCAGGTTTGGGGATAGGTTTGGGGTCAGGGACAGCTTTGGGGTCAGGGACAGATTTGGGGTCAGGTTTGGGGTCAGCTTTGGGGACAGATTTGGGGGCAGGGACAGATTTGGGGTCAGGTTTGGGGTCAGCTTTGGGGACAGTGACAGGTTTGGGGTCAGGTTTGGGGTCAGGGACAGGTTTGGGGTCAGGTTTGGGGTCAGCTTTGGGGACAGTGACAGGTTTGGGGTCAGGGACAGGTTTGGGGACAGGTTTGGGGTCAGGGACAGGTTTGGGGACAGGTTTGGGGTCAGGGACAGGTTTGGGGTCAGGTTTGGGGTCAGGGACAGGTTTGGGGTCAGCTTTGGGGTCAGGGACAGGTTTGGGGTCAGCTTTGGGGTCAGGGACAGCTTTGGGGTCTCGGCTGACCCTGAAGGATTTCGATGCTCTGATCCGAGAGCTGGAGAGAGAGCTGGGGACACGGCCGGACGTGGGGCTGTGACACTGGGGACATTGGGGACATCATGGGGACACGGCCAGATGTGGGGCTGTGACACTGGGGACATTGGGGAAATCATGGGGACATGGCCGGACATGGGGCTGTGACACTGGGGACATTGGGGACATCATGGGGACATTGGGGACATCATGGGGACACGGCCGGACGTGGGGCTGTGACACTGGGGACATTGAGGGGACATTGAGGGGACATCGAGGGGACACGGCCGGACGTGGGGCTGTGACATCGGGGACATTGAGGGGACACTGGGGACACCCTGGGGACTTCGGTGTCACCACCCCTGTCACTGCCCCCTCCTCAGTGTCCCCAAGCCCCTCCGATGTCCCCAAATCCCCCCCAGTGCTCCCAACACCCCCAATGTCCCCCAATGTCCCCAAATCCTCCAATGTCCCCAATGTCCCTAATGGCCCCAATGTCCCCAAACTCCTGATGTCCCCAAACCTCCTCAGTGTCCCCAAATCCTCCAATGTCCCCAACCCCCATGATGTCCCCAATGTCCCCAAATCCTCCGATGTCCCCAAACTCCACAATGTCCCCAGTGTCCCCAAACCCTCCTGATGTCCCCAACCCCCCCAATGTCCCTCGATGTCCCCAACCTCCACAACCTCCCTGATGTCCCCAATGTCCCCAACCCCCCCAGTGTCCCAGATGTCCCCAGGTCCCCCTGGTGATTTTGGGGTTTTGTGCCTTTTTTTAAATTCTTTTTTACCGAAAATTCCCGAATTTCCCCCAAGTGCTTTGCCCCTCCCCCCTCCCCCCCCCACTGTGTCACTGTCCCCAAATTGTCACCACTGCCACCGCCAGCAATAAAGGACACGAGCTGCACTCGGGACTGGGCCCGGAGTGTCCCCAGAGTGTCCCCAAGGGAGGGAAAGTGTCCCCAAGGGGGGGGTGGCAATCCCAAAAGTGTCCCCAAGGGTTGGGGACAGTGCCCAGAGTGTCCCCAAAGTGTCCCCAAGGGAGGGTGACAGCCCCAAAGTGTCCCCAAAGTGTCCCTGGGGTTGGGGACAGTGCCCAGAGTGTCCCCCAAGTGTCTCTAAGGGAAGGGACAGTGCTCAGAGTGTCCCCAAAGGTTGGGGACAGTGTCCCCA
This sequence comes from Acanthiza pusilla, assembly GCA_036630365.1. Taxonomy (NCBI): domain Eukaryota; kingdom Metazoa; phylum Chordata; class Aves; order Passeriformes; family Acanthizidae; genus Acanthiza; species Acanthiza pusilla. The sequence continues at coordinate 1,385,290 of JAXCHO010000154.1, read as the reverse complement.
AAGTGTCCCCAAGGGAGGGGTGACAATCCCAAAAGTGTCCCCGAAGGGAGGGACTGTCCCCAAAGTGTGCCCAAAGTGTCCCCCCGGGCTGGGGACAATGGCCAGAGTGTCCCCCCGGGTTGGGGACAGTCCCCAGGGCTGCCCCAGTGTCCCCTCCCCCATCGATGTCACCAGAGGCCACTTGGGGACATCAGTGCTCTTTATTGCCACGGGGGGGACAGTGCCCAGAGTGTCCCCAAGGCAGGGGACTGTCCCCAGAGTGTCCCCAAGGGAGGGGTGACAATCCCGAAAGTGTCCCCGAGATGAGTGGCAGTGCCAAAAGTGTCCCCAAAGTGTCTCCAAGGGAGGGGACAGTGCCCAGAGTGTCCCCAGAGTGTCACCCCGGGTTGGGGACAGTGCCCAAAATGTCCCTTGAGTGGGTGACAATTCCCAAAATGTCCCCTGCCACCCCTCGGTGACACTCAGTGACACTCGATGACACTCAGTGACACTCAGGTGACACTCAGGTCACAGTCGGTGACACTCAGGTCACACTCGGTGACACTCAGTGACACTCGGTGACACTTGGTGACACTCAGGTGACACTCAGGTCACACTCGGTGACACTCAGGTGACACTCAGGTCACACTCGGTGACCCTCGGTGACCCTCGGTGACGTCACACGGACACCGAGCCCTCCCGGAAGTCGCTGGGGCCCAGCAGAGCGTTGACAAGGACAGGGTGGCCCTGGTGGCACTCGGCCTGCGCCGCCCTCAGCACGGCCACCACCGCGGCCCCGATGTCCCCAGGGCTGTCCCCAGGGCTGTCCCCAGCTCTGTCCCTCGCCGTGTCCCCAGCTCTGTCCCCAGCTCTGTCCCTCGCCGTGTCCCCAGCGCTGTCCCCAGGGCTGTCCAGCAGGAAGCCTCGGCCACCCAGCGCCGCTGCCACCAAGTGGTAATCTGGGGACAGAGGGTGGCACTGTCACTGCGGGGGTGGCACTGTCACCAGGGGGACAGGGACTGGCATTGTCACCTCCAGGGAAGGGGACACGGGGTGGCATTGTCACCATTGGGGTGGCATTGTCACCTCCAGGGAAGGGGACACGGGGTGGCATTGTCACCGCTGGGGTGGCACCGTCGTCTTCAGGGAAGGGGACAGTGAGTGGCATTGTCACCAGGGGACAGAGGATGGCACTGTCACCTCCAGGGAAGGGGACAGGGAGTGGCATTGTCACCATTGGGGTGGCACTGTCAGCAGGGGACAGAGGATGGCATTGTCACCTCCAGGGAAGGGGACAGGGAGTGGCATTGTCACCACCTGGGTGTGGCTCAGGGGGACATGGGGACACCAGCGGTGGCTGAAGGTCCCCAGGGTGACCCTGCTGTCCCCTGCTGTCCCCACCCTGGGCACTGGTCAGTGCTCAGCGGTCACTGGTCACTCAGTGGTCACTCATTGGTCACTCAAGGTCACTCATTGGTCACTCATTGGTCACTCAGTGATCACTCATTGGTCACTCAGTGGTCACTCATTGGTCACTCATTGGTCACTCATGGTCACTCATGGTCACTCATGGTCACTCAGTGATCAGTCATTGGTCACTCAGTGGTCACTCATTGGTCACTCATGGTCACTCAAGGTCACTCAGTGGTCACTCATTGGTCACTCATTGGTCACTCATTGGTCACTCATGGTCACTCATGGTCACTCATTGGTCACTCAGGGTCACTCATTGGTCACTCAGTGATCACTCATTGGTCACTCAGTGGTCACTCATGGTCACTCAAGGTCACTCAGGGTCACTCGTTGGTCACTCACGGTCACTCATGGTCACTCAGGGTCACTCGTTGGTCACTCATGGTCACTCAGGGTCACTCGTTGGTCACTCAAGGTCACTCAGGGTCACTCGTTGGTCACTCATGGTCACTCAGGGTCACTCAGGGTCACTCGTTGGTCACTCAGTGGTCAGTGGTCAGCTGGTCACTCATTGGTCACTCACCGCTGAAGCTCAGGCCGCAGCCCACGGCGCTGCCCAGCAGGGGGAGCTGCTCGCGGCTGATCTGCGTCCAGCCTGCGTCATTGCCAACGAGCGCGATGACAGCGACCTGGGGACACCATGGACAGGGCAGGTGACACCCCGGACAGGACAGGGGACACCATGGGGCACAGCCACAGCGCGGGTGACACCATGGACAGGACAGGGGACACCCTGGGGACACAGCCACAGCGCGGGTGACACCCTGGGGACACAGCCACAGCGCGGGTGACACCATGGACAGGGCAGGGGACACCATGGGGACACAGCCACAGCGCGGGTGACACCATGGACAGGGCAGGGGACACCATGGGGACACAGCGACACCGCGGGTGACACCCCGGACAGGGTAGGGGACACCATGGGGACACAGCGACACCGCAGGTGACACCATGGACAGGGCAGGGGACACCATGGGGACACAGTGACACCGCGGGTGACACCATGGACAGGGCAGGGGACACCATGGGGACACAGTGACACCGCGGGTGACACCCCCGACAGGGCAGGTGACACCATGGGGACAGCCTGGGGACACCCCCAGACAGGACAGAGGACACCCTGGGACACATGGGGACAGCAGTGACACCCTGGGATAGGCACAGGGACAGAGGTGGCACCTCGGGATAGGACAGGGGACAGTGGGGACACCATGGGGACAGCGGTGACACCTCCGGACAGGACAGGGCAATGGTGACACCCTGGGACAGTGGGGGGACAGTGGTGACACCCTGGGGACAGGGATGGGGAGGGGACAGGGGACAGTGACAGTGACAAGTAACACTGACAATGACACAGTGACAGTGACACTGACAGGTGACAGTGACAGTGACAATGACACACAGACAGTGGCAATGACACACAGTGACAATGACACAGTGACACTGACAGGTGACAATGACGGTGACAGTGACAGTGACAATGACAGTGACACGGTGACAGTGACAGTGACAGTGACAGTGACAGTGACAGTGACACAGTGACAGTGACACAGTGACAGTGACACAGTGACAGTGACAGTGACAGTGACACAGTGACAGTGACACAGTGACACAGTGACAGTGACAGTGACACAGTGACAGTGACAGTGACACAGTGACAGTGACACAGTGACACAGTGACAGTGACAGTGACACAGTGACAGTGACAGTGACACAGTGACAGTGACACAGTGACAGTGACACAGTGACACAGTGACAGTGACGGTGACAGTGACAGTGACACAGTGACAGTGACGGTGACAGTGACAGTGACAGTGACAGTGACCTTGTGTCTCACGAAGGTGTCGAACTCCATGAGGCTGAAGCCCAGGGAGCCATCGCCGTACAGGACCCACACCTGGGGACAGCCCCAGTGTCACCTGTGCCCCGCGGTGACACTGGGGACCTGAGACCCCCGTGTCCCCAGTGCCACCTCCCCTGAGACCCCCGTGTCCCCAGCGCCACCCCAGTGCCACCCCTGTGACCCCCCGTGTCCCCAGCGCCACCTCCCCTGTGACCCCAGTGCCACTACCCCTGTGACCCACCGTGTCCCCAGTGCCACCCCAGTGCCACCCCTGTGACCCCCTGTGTCCCCAGTGCCACCCCCATGTCCCCAGTGCCACCCCAGTGCCACCCTCACCTCCCCAGTGCCACCCCCTATGTCTCCAGTGCCACCTCCATGTCCCCAGTGTCACCCCTGTGTCCCCAGTGTCACCTTCTGTGTCCCCAGTGCCACCCCTGTGCCATCCCGGTGCCACCCCCGTATCCCCAGTGTCACCCCGGTGCCACCCCCATGTCCCCAGTGCCACCTCCATGTCCCTAGTGCCACCCCCATGTCCCCGGTGCCATCCACCATGTCCCCAATACCACTCCCCCGTGTCCCCAGTGCCACCCTCATCTCCCCAGTGTCACCTCCCCCTGTCCCCAGTGCCACCCCCTTCAGCGTCCCCCTCAGTGCCACCACCCCCATGTCCCCTCCAGGTCCCAGTGCCACTCTCTTTGTCCCCCCCCCAGTGCCACCCCAGTGTGTCCCCAGTGCCACCGCTCCCCCTATGCCCCAATGTCCCCATGTCCCCCTCAGTGTCCCCACGGCCTCACATCCCCCTGTCCCCTTATCCCCAATGTCCCCAATGTCCCCAATGTCCCTCATGTCCCCATGTCCCCAATGTCCCCATATCCCCCCCGCTGTCCCCATGTCCCCGTTGTCCCCATATCCCCCATTGTCCCCATGTCCCCAATGTCCCCATGTCCCCCCAATGTCCCCATGTCCCCGCTGTCCCCATATCCCCCAGTGTCCCCATATCCCCAGTGTCCCCAATGTCCCCATATCCCCGCAATGTCCCCATGTCCCCATGTCCCCAGTGTCACCTCAGCCTCAGGCCGGCACAGTTTGGCCCCGAGCGCGAAGCCACCGCCGACGCCCAGCGTGCCGAAGGGACCTGCGGGGACAGAGGGGACACACGGGGACATCAGCGAGGGGACAGAGGGGACACACGGGGACATCAGTGAGGGGACAGCAAGGGGACACACGGGGACATCAGCGAGGGGGCAGAGGGGACTCACGGGGACATCAGCGAGGGGACAGCAAGGGGACATCATGGGGACAGTGGGGACATCAGCGAGGGGACATCAGCATGACATCGCCGTGATGTCACCGTGTCCCAGCCACGTCCCCACACTGTCCCTGCAGGGTCTGGCTGTGTCCCCACACTGTCCCTGCAGGGTCTGGCTGTGTCCCCACACTGTCCCCATGGGGTCTGGCCATGTCCCTGCGTGTCCCCATGGGGTCTGGCTGTGTCCCCACGTGTCCCCATGGGCTCTGGCTGTGTCCCCACGTGTCCCCATGGGCTCTGGCTGTGTCCCCACACTGTCCCTGCAGGGTCTGGCCATGTCCCTGCGTGTCCCCATGGGGTCTGGCTGTGTCCCCACGTGTCCCTGTGGGGTCTGGCTGTGTCCCCACGTGTCCCCATGGGCTCTGGCTGTGTCCCCACATGTCCCTGTGGGGTCTGGCTGTGTCCCCACGTGTCCCCATGGGGTCTGGCTGTGTCCCCACATGTCCCTGTGGGGTCTGGCCATGTCCTCATGGTGTCCCTGCATGTCCCTATGGGGTCTGGCCATGTCCCCACAGTCCCCACACTGTCCCCACATGTCCCTCTGGGGTCTGACCATGACCCCTCATGTCCCTGCAGGGTCTGGCTGTGTCCCCACGGGGTCTGGCTGTGTCCCCATGGTGTCCCTATGGTGTCCCTGCATGTCCCTATGGGGTCTGGCCACGTCCCCACACTGTCCCCACGTGTCCCTGTGTGGTCTGGCCATGTCCCCGCACAGTCCCCATGTGTCCCTGCAGGGTCTGGCCATGTCCCCATGGTGTCCCCATGTGTCCCTGTGGGGTCTGGCCGTGTCCCTGCAGGGTCTGGCTGTGTCCCCACACTGTCCCGACACTGTCCCCTCATGTCCCCGCACTGTCCCCTCATGTCCCTGCAGGGTCTGACTGTGACCCCACGCTGTCCCCTCGTGTCCCTATGGAGTCTGGCCATGTCCCCACGCTGTCCCCTCGTGTCCCTATGGAGTCTGGCCATGTCCCTATGGTGTCCCCTCGTGTCCCTATGGAGTCTGGCCATGTCCCTACGGTGTCCCCTCGTGTCCCTATGGAGTCTGGCCATGTCCCCACGCTGTCCCCTCGTGTCCCTATGGAGTCTGGCCATGTCCCCACGCTGTCCCCTCGTGTCCCTATGGAGTCTGGCCATGTCCCTATGGTGTCCCCTCGTGTCCCTATGGAGTCTGGCCATGTCCCTACGGTGTCCCCTCGTGTCCCTATGGAGTCTGGCCGTGTCCCCATGGGGTCTGGCCATGTCCCTGTGGTGTCCCTCCGTGTCCCCATGGGGTCTGGCCATGTCCCCACAGTGTCCCCTCATGTCCCCACACTGTCCCCGTGTGTCCTTATGGGGTCTGGCTGTGTCCCTGCACTGTCCCCACACTGTCCCCCCATGTCCCCTCCTGTCCCCCCCGCGGTGGCCGCACCCGGGTCCAGCCAGGCCAGCGGCCGGCGCGGCCGGACGATGTAGGCGGCGGTGGCCACGAAGTCACCGCCATCGGCCACCAAGAGGCTCTGGGGGGGCAGCACTCGGTCCAGGCCCTGCAGCAGCGCCAGCGGGTTCAGGTGACACGGAGGGGACACCGCCGCCTTGGCCCTGGAATGGGGACAAACCAAGAAAACGGGAAAATGTGGGGAAACGGGGAAAAACCCAGGGGAAATGGGGAAAATCCAGGGGAAATGGGGAAAATCCAGGGGAAACGGGGAAAAACCCAGGGGAAATGGGGAAAATCCCTGTCCCCATGTCCCCATTCTCTGTCCCCATCCCTGTCCCCAATCCCTATCCCTGTCCCCATTCTCTGTCCCCATCCCTGTCCCCATGGCCGTCCTCCTGTCCCCATCCATGTCCTCATGTCCCCATCGCTGTCCCCACGTCCCCATGTCCCTGTCCCCATCCATGTCCCCATGGCTGTCCTCCTGTCCCCTGTCCCCACGTCCTCATGTCCCCAGTCTATGTCCCCAATCCCTGTCCCCCATCCCTGCTCATGTCCCCATGTCCCCCTGTCCCTGTTCCCATGTCCCCATCCATGTCCCCATGTCTGTCCCCATGTCCCCATCCCCGTGTCCCCATCCCCATCCCTGTCCCCATGCCCCCATCCATGTTCCCATGTCCCCATCCATGTCCCCATGTCTGTCCCCATGTCCCCATCCCCGTGTCCCCATCCCCATCCCTGTCCCCATGTCCCCATCCATGTCCCCGTGTTCCCATCCATGTCCGCATGTCCCCTGTCCCCTGTCCATGTCCCAATGTCCCCACCCCCCTGTCCCCCTGTCCCCATCCCTGTCCCCATGTTCCCTCACCAGTTCCACTGCTCCGTGTCCCTGTCCCCATGTCCCCATCCATGTCCCCACGTCCATGTGTCCCCTCACTGGTTCTGCTGCTCTGTGTCCCTGTAAACATCTCCCCATGGCTGCCCCATCCCCATCCCCTGTCCCCCTGTCCCCACCCCTGTCCCCATGTCCCCACCCTGTCCCCCTGTCCCCACCCCTGTCCCCATGTCCCCCTGTCCCCCTGTCCCCCTGTCCCCATGTCCCCCTGTCCCCCTGTCCCCCTGTCCCCCTGTCCCCACCCCTGTCCCCATGTCCCCATGTCCCCATGTCCCCGTGTCCCCATCCATGTCCCCATCCCTGTCCCCCTGTCCCCATGTCCCCATGGCTGTCCCCGTGTCCCCGTGTCCCTCACCGGTTGCGCTGCTCCGTGTCCCCATGTCCCCATGTCCCCATGGCTGTCCCCATGTCCCCACGGCTGTCCCCGTGTCCCCGTGTCCCTCACCGGTTGCGCTGCTCCGTGTCCCTCTCGTTCTGCCGGAGACTCTCGAGCCACTCCTGGGGACAGGCGAAGCCCTGCAGGCTCCGGGCCAGCGCCACCACGAAGGACGCAGGGTCACCTGCGGGAGCCACCAGTGTCACCGGGGGTGGCCCGGGGGACAGCCCCAAACGGCCACAGTCTGGCCCCAAAAATGGCCCCAAAAATGGCCCCAAATGGCCCCAGTCTGGCCCCAAAAATGGCCCCAAAAATGGCCCCAAACGGCCACAGTCTGGCCCCAAAAATGGCCCCAAAAATGGCCCCAAACGGCCCCAGTCTGGCTCCAAAAATGGCCCCAAAAATGGCCCCAAACAGCCCCAGTCTGGCCCCAAAAATGGCCCCAAATGGCCCCAAAAATGGCCCCAAAAATGGCCCCAAATGGCCCCAAAAATGGCCCCAAAAATGGCCCCAAATTGGTCCCAAAAATGGCCCCAAATGGCCCCAGTCTGGCCCCAAAAATGGCCCCAAACAGCCCCAGTCTGGCCCCAAAAATGGCCCCAAAAATGGCCCCAAATTGGCCCCAAAAATGGCCCCAAATGGCCCCAGTCTGGCCCCAAAAATGGCCCCAAATGGCCTCAGACTGGCCCCAAAAATGGCCCCAAACAGCCCCAGTCTGGCCCCAAAAATGGCCCCAAAAATGGCCTCAGACTGGCCCCAAAAATGGCCCCAAAAATGGCCCCAAATGGCCTCAGACTGGCCCCAAAAATGGCCCCAAACGGCCCCAGTCTGGCCCCAAAAATGGCCCCAAATGGCCTCAGACTGGCCCCAAAAATGGCCCCAAATTTGCCCCAAAAATGGCCCCAAAAATGGCCCCAAAAATGGCCCCAAATGGCCCTAGTCTGGCCCCAAAAATGGCCCCAAACGGCCACAGTCTGGCCCCAAAAATGGCCCCAAATGACCTCAGTCTGGCCCCAAACTGTCCAAGTCTAGCCCCAAAAAGCCTTTGTTTCACCCCAAAAATGCCTCAGTTTGAGCCCAAAAATGGCTCAGTTGGGAGCCCCCAACGGCCTCAGTCTGACCCCAAAAATGGCTCAGTCTGGCCCCAAACTGGCTCTGTTTGACCCCAAAAATGGCCCCAAACTGCCGCAGCCTGGCTCCAAAAATGGTTAAGGTGGGGCCCCAAATGGTCTCCAGCTGACCCCAAAAATGGCCCCAAACTGTCCAAGTCTGGCCCCAAAAAGCCTCTGTTGGACCCCAAAATTGGCCCCAAAAATGGCCCCAAACTGACCCCAAAGTGGCTACAAACAGCCTCAGTTTCACCCCAAAAATGGCCCCAAAATGGCTCAGTTTGACCCCAAAAATGGCTGTTTGACCTGAAGCCACCCCCAAATGTCCCCAATGCCTCCGATGTCCCCAACATCCCAAATGTCCCCAACGTCCCCAATGTCCCCAATGTCCCCAACATCCCCAATGTCCCCACTGTCCCCGATGTCCCCAATATCCCCTATGTCCCCAATGTCCCCAAATGTCCCCAATGTCCCCAATGTCCCCACTGTCCCCAAATGTCCCCAAAGTGTCCCCTCACCCTGCACATCCCAGTTCCTGAGCAGCTGTGTCCAGCTGCGGTTTGACCCCAAACTGACCCATTGTGACCCCATGTCCCCAACATCCCTAAAGTCCCCAATATCCCCAAAGTGTCCCCAGTGTCCCCAAAGTGTCCCCAAAGTGTCCCCTCACCCTGCACGGCCAGCCGCGGTCTCCAGAACACATCTGAGCTCCTCAGCAGCTGTGTCCGGTCACGGTTTGACCCCAAATGTCCCCAATGTCCCCGATGTCCCCAATGCCCCAAATGTCCCCGATGTCCTCACTGTCCCCAGTGTCCCTCATGTCCCCAATGTCCCAATGTCCCCAATATCTGCAGTGTCCCCAGTGTCCCCGAATGTCCCCGATGTCCCAATGTCCCCAATATCTGCAGTGTCCCCAGTGTCCCCAGATGTCCCCGATGTCCCCTCACCCTGCACGGCCAGCCGCGGTCTCCAGAAGACGTCCGAGTTCCTGAGCAGCTGTCCCCGGTCACGGTGTGACCCCAAACTGCCCCAAATGTCCCCAATGTCCCCAATATCTGCAGTGTCCCCAAATGTCCCCAGTGTCCCCAATGTCCCCAATATCTGCAGTGTCCCCAGTGTCCCCAAATGTCCCCGATGTCCCCAATGTCCCCAATATCTGCAGTGTCCCCAGTGTCCCCAAATGTCCCAATGTCCCCAATATCTGCAGTGTCCCCAGTGTCCCCAATGTCCCCAATATCCCAATGTCCCCAATATCTGCAGTGTCCCCAGTGTCCCCAGATGTCCCCGATGTCCCAATGTCCCCAATATCTGCAGTGTCCCCAGTGTCCCCAATGTCACCAATATCTGCAGTGTCCCCAGTGTCCCCGATGTCCCCAATGTCCCCAATGTCCCCAATATCTGCAGTGCCCCCAGTGTCCCCAGATGTCCCCGCTGTCCCCTCACCCTGCACGGCCAGCCGCGGTCTCCAGAAGATGTCCGAGTTCCGCAGCAGCTGTCCCTGGTCACGGTGTGACCCCGAACTGCCCCAAATGTCCCCAATGTCCCCATGTCCCCAATATCTGCAGTGTCCCCAGTGTCCCCGATGTCCCCGCTGTCCCCTCACCCTGCACGGCCAGCCGCGGTCTCCAGAAGACGTCCGAGTTGCGCAGCAGCTGTCCCCTGTCGCGGTTCACAGCCACCACGGCAGCGCCGCGGCCAAAGAGACGCCCGTAGGACAGGCGGAAGTCACACACTGTCCCTGCAGAGGGGACAGGGGACAGCGTCAGGGGACAGGGGACAGGGGACAGGGGACAGGGGACAGTGTCAGGGGACAGGGGACAGGGGACAGCGTCAGGGGACAGGGGACAGGGACAGGGGACAGGGGACAGGGGACAGTGTCAGGGGACAGGGACAGAGGGGACAGCGTCAGGGGACACAGGGGACAGAGGGGACAGGAGGGACATGGGATGGGGGACAGGGGACAGAGGGGACACAGGGGACAGGGACAGTGTCAGGGGACAGGGGACAGTGTCAGGGGACAAGGGACAGGGACAGGGGACAAGGGACGGGGACAGCGTCAGGGGACAGGGGACAGTGTCAGGGGACAGGGGACAGTGTCAGGGGACAGGGGACAGTGTCAGGGGACAGGGGACAGGGGACAGGGGACAGTGTCAGGGGACAGGGGACAGTGTCAGGGGACAGGGGACAGGGGACAGGGGACAGGGGACAGCGTCAGGGGACAGGGGACAGGGGACAGCGTCAGGGGACAGTGTCAGGGGACACAGGGGACAGAGGGGACAGGAGGGACATGGGATAGGGGACAGGGGACAGAGGGGACACAGGGGACAGGGACAGTGTCAGGGGACAGGGGACAGCAGGATAGAGGGGACAGGAGGCGACACAGGGGGCACAGGGGACAGGGGACACAGGGGACACGGGGACAGCGTCAGGGGACACAGAGACATGGGGGACAGAGGGGACACAGGCAATGGGGAGGGGACAGAGGGACAGGAGGGGACAGGAGGGAAGAGGGCCACCCCAGGGTGTCCCCAGAGTGTCCCCAGGCTGTCCCCAGCAGCACAAGGTCAGGGTCACGCAGGGCCTGGCGGCAGTCAGGAGGGGACACGGGCAATGGGGAGGGGACAGAGGTGACAGAGGTGACAGAGGTGACAGAGGTGACAGAGGTGACAGAGGTGACAGGAGGGGACAGAAGGTGACAGAGGTGACAGAGGTGACAGAGGTGACAGAGGGGACAGAGGTGGCAGAAGGTGACAGAGGTGACAGAGGTGACAGGAGGTGACAGAGGGGACAGAGGTGACAGAGGTGACAATGCCACCCCGCCATACCTGCGAGCAGCACGAGGTCGGCGTGGCGCAGCGCCTGGCGGCGATTGTGGCGCAGCAGCAGAGGGGACAGGAGGGGACAGGAGGGGACAGGAGGTGACAGAAGGTGACAGAAGGTGACAGAGGTGACAGAAGGTGACAGAAGGTGACAGGAGGTGACAGAAGGTGACAGAAGGTGACAGGAGGTGACAGGAGGTGACAATGCCACCCCGCCATACCTGCGAGCAGCACGAGGTCGGCGTGGCGCAGCGCCTGGCGGCGATTGTGGCGCAGCAGCAGAGAGCTCTCGGGGGGCAGCAGCCCCCGGGCAGTGCCCCCCAGGTAGCATGGGACCCCCAGGGACTGCAGCGCCGAGCTGGGGACAGGGACAGCGACAGGGACAGGGACAGGGACATGGCGTTGGGGCAGGCCCAGGTGCCAAGGGGCACCCCAAAAATGGCTCCGTTGGGCCCAAAAATGGCTCTCTTTGGCCCCGAAAATGGATCAATCAGAGCCCCAAAAATGGGTTTGTTTCCCCCAAAAATGGTTCAGTCAGGGTCCCAAAAATGGCTCAGTTTGATTCCAAAAACAGCTCAGTTGGGAGCCCCAAAATGGCTCAGTTTGACCCCAAAAATAGCTCAGTTTGGCCCCAAAAATGGTTCAGTCAGGGTCCCAAAAATGGCTCAGTTTGACCCCAAAAATGGCTCAGTTTGACCCCAAAAATGGCTCAGTTTGACCCCAAAATGGCTCAGTTTGACCCCAAAAATGGCTCAGTTGGGAGCTCTGAAGAGGCTCAGTTTGACCCCCAAAATGGCTCAGTTGGGAGCCCCAAAATGGCTCAGTTTGACCCCAAAATGGCTCAGTTGGGAGCCCCAAAATGGCTCAGTTTGACCCCAAAATGGCTCAGTTTGACCCCGAAATGGCTCAGTTTGACCCCAAAATGGCTCAGTTTGACCCCAAAATGGCTCAGTTTGACCCCAAAATGGCTCAGTTTGACCCCAAAATGGCTCAGTTTGACCCCAAAATGGCTCAGTTTGACCCCAAAATGGCTCAGTTTGACCCCAAAATGGCTCAGTTTGACCCCAAAATGGCTCAGTTTGACCCCGAAATGGCTCAGTTGGGAGCCCCAAAATGGCTCAGTTTGACCCCAAAATGGCTCATTTGACCCCAAAATGGCTCAGTTTGACCCCAAAATGGCTCAGTTTGACCCCAAAATGGCTCAGTTTGACCCCAAAAATGGCTCAGTTGGGAGCCCCAAAATGGCTCAGTTTGACCCCAAAATGGCTCAGTTTGACCCCAAAATGGCTCAGTTGGGAGCCCCACAATGGCTCAGTTTGACCCCAAAAATGGCTCAGTTGGGAGCCCCAAAATGGCTCAGTTTGACCCCAAAAATGGCTCAGTTTTGTCCCCAAAAAGGCTCAGTTTGGCCCCAAAATGGCTCAGTTTGGCCCCAAAAAGGCTCAGTTTGGCCCCAAAGTGGCTCAGTTCAGCCCCCCCAGGGCAGTTCCCGTGTCCTCAGTCCCTCCCAGTCTATCCCAGTATAAACCAGTCCCGCCCAGTCCATCCCAGTCCCGCCCAGTCCCTCCCAGTCCCTCCCAATCCATTCCCAGTCCCTCCCAATCCATTCCCAGTCCCGCCCAATCCTATCCCAGTGCCCCCCAGTTCTCTCCCAGTTCCCTCTCAGTCCATCCCAATCTCCTCCCAGTCCATCCCAATCCCATCCCAGTCCCTCCCAGTCGCTCCCAGTTCCCCCCAGTCCATTTTCAGTCCCCCTCCAGTCCCTCCCAATCCATTTCCAGTCCACCCCAGTCCCACCCCAGTCCATCCCAATCCTATCCCAGTGCCCCCCAGTTCCCTCCCAGTCCATCCCAATCTCCTCCCAGTCCATCCCAATCCATTCCCAATCCATCCCAGTCCCACCCAATCCCATCCCAGTCCATCCCAGTCACTCCCAGTCCCTCCCAATCCTATCCCAGTCCGTCCCAGTCGCTCCCAGTTCCCCCCAGTCCATTTTCAGTCCCTCTCAGTCCATCCCAATCCATCCCAGTCCCTCCCAGTCCCTCTCAGTCCATCCCAGTCCCTCCCAGTCCATCCCAATCCTATCCCAGTGCCCCCCAGTTCCTTCCCAGTCCATCCCAGTCTCTCCCAGTCCATCCCAATCCCATCCCAGTCCCTTCCCAATCCCATCCCAGTCACTCCCAGTCCATCCCAATCTCCTCCCAGTCCATCCCAATCCATTCCCAATCCATCCCAGTCCCTCCCAATCCCATCCTCATCCTAATCCCATCCCAGTCCCTCCCAGTTCCCCCCAGTCCATTTTCAGTCCCTCTCAGTCCATCCCAATCCCATCCCAGTCCCTTCCCAGTCCCTCCCAGTCCATCCCAGTCCCTCCCAATCCCATCCTAATCCCATCCCAGTCCCTCCCAGTCCCACCCCTGTCCCTCCCAATCCATTTCCAGTCCATCCCAGTCCCACCCCAGTCCATCCCAATCCTATCCCAGTGCCCCCCAGTCCCATCCCAGTCCATCCCAGTCCCTCCCAGTACAAACCAGTCCCTCCCAGTCTCTCACCACAGCTCCTCGGCAGGCGTTGGGGGCAGCAGGGCCTGACTGCCCACGAGCACCAGCGGCCGGCGGGCTCTGCTCAGCAGCTCCGAGCACTGCTGGACCTGAGATTAACCCGAGATTAACCTGGGATTAACCCGGGATTGACCCAAAATTAATCTGGGATTAAGCCGGGATTGACCCGAGATTAACCCGAGATTGAGCCGGGATTGACCCGAGATTAACCCAGGATTGACCCGGGATTGACCCGAGATTAACCCGGGATTGACCCGAGATTAACCCAGGATTAACCCGGGATTGACCCGGGATTAACCCAGGATTGACCCGGGATGGACCCGAGATTGACCCGGGATTAACCCGAGATTAACCCGGGATTAACGCGAGATTAACCCGGGATTGACCCAGGATTAACCCAATCTCACTGCCCACGAGCACCAGCGGCCGGCAGGCTCTGCTCAGCAGCTCCGAGCACTGCTGGACCTGGGATGGACCCGAAATTAATCTGAGATTAATCCGAGATTAACCCGGGATTGACCCGGGATTGACCCGAGATTAACCCGGGATTGACCTGGGACTGACCCAGGATTGACCCGGGATTAACTCAGGATTAACCCCAAACCAGCCAGGATTAACCAAATCTGAGTGCCCACGAGCACCAGCGGCCGGCAGGCTCTGCTCAGCAGCTCTGAGCACTGCTGGACCTGAGATGGACCCGAAATTAACCCGAGATTAACCTGGGATTAACCCGGGATTAACCCGGGATTAACCCGGGATTAACCCAGGACTGACCCGGGATTAACCCGAGATTAACCCGAGATTAACCCAATCTCACTGCCCACGAGCACCAGCGGCCGGCAGGCTCTGCTCAGGAGCTCCGAGCACTGCTGGACCTGAGATTAACCCGAGATTAACCCGGGATTGACCTGAGATTAACCCGGGATTGACCCACGATTGACCCGAGATTGACCCGAGATTAACCCGAGATTAACCCGGGATTGACCTGAGATTAACCCGGGATTGACCCGAGATTGACCCGAGATTAACCCGGGATTGACCCGAGATTAACCCGAGATTAACCCGGGATTGACCCGAGATTAACCCAATCTCACTGCCCACGAGCACCAGCGGCCAGTGGGCTCTGCTCAGCAGCTCCGAGCACTGCTGGACCTGGGATGGACCCGAGATTAACCCGGGATTGACCCGGGATTGACCCGGGATTAACCCGAGATTAACCCGAGATTGACCCGGGACTGACCCGGGATTAACCTGAGATTGACCCGAGATTGACCCGAGATTAACCCGAGATAACCCAAGATTGACCCGGGATTGACCCGAGATTAACCCGAGATAACCCAAGATTGACCCTGGATTAACCCAGGATTGACCCGGGATTAACCCGAGATTGACCCGAGATTGACCCGGGATTGACCCGAGATTAACCCGAGATAACCCAAGATTGACCCGGGATTAACCCGAGATTGACCTGAGATTGACCCAGGATTGACCCAAAATTAACCCGGGATTAACCCGAGATTAACCTGAGATTAACCCGGGATTGACCCGAGATTAACCCGGGATTGACCCGGGATTGACCCGAGATTGACCCAGGATTGACCTGAGATTAACCCGAGATTGACCCGAGATTAACCCGAGATTAACCCGAGATTGACCCGAGATTAACCCGAGATTAACCCGGGATTGACCCGAGATTAACCCGGGATTGACCAGAGATTAACCCGAGATTAACCCAAGATTAACCCGGGATTGACCCGAGATTAACCCGAGATTAACCCGGGATTGACCCGAGATTAACCCGAGATTAACCCGAGATTGACCCAGGATTGACCCGAGATTAACCCGAGATTAACTCGAGATTAACCCGAGATTAACCCGAGATTAACCCAATCTCACTGCCCATGAGCACCAGCGGCCGGCAGGCTCTGCTCAGCAGCTCCGAGCACTGCTGGACCTGGGACAGAGCCGGGACAGAGCCGGGACTGACCCTAAAATAAACAGGATTAACCCCAAACCAGCCAGGATTAACCCAGAATTAACCAGAATGGCCCAGATGAACCCAAGATTGACCCAAACCAGCCGGGATTAACCCCAAAACAAACAGGACTAACCCCAAATGCCATCCCAAAACCTCATCCCGAACACTTTAAATAGATCCTAAACCCCTGCAATCCATCCCAAAACCAGACCCCAAACCCATCCCAAAACCCTTCAATCATCCCAAAAACTCATCCCAAATCCATTCCAAAAACTGATGCCAAACTTATCCCAAAACCCCATCCCAAAACCCTTCAATCATCCCAAAACTGATCCCAAACTCATCCCAAAAAGCCATCCCAGAAACTGATCCCAAACCCATCCCAAAACCCTTCAATCATCCCAAAAACTCATCCCAAAAAGCCATCCCAGAAACTGATCCCAAACCCATCCCAAAACCCTTCAATCATCCCCAAAACTCATGCCAAATCCATTCCAAAAACTGATCCCAAACCCATCCCAAAACCCTTCAATCATCCCAAAAACTCATCCCAAATCCATTCCAAAAACTGATCCCAAAACCCTTCAATCATCCCAAAAACTCATCCCAAAAACTCATCCCAAAAAGCCATCCCAGAAATTGATCCCAAACCCATCCCAAAAGCCTTCAATCATCCCAAAAACTCATCCCAAATCCATCCCAGAAACTGATCCCAAACTTATCCCAAAACCCCATCCCAAAACCCTTCAATCATCCCAAATCCATTCCAAAAACTGATCCCAAACCCATCCCAAAACCCTTCAGTCATCCCCAAAACTGATCCTAAACTCATCCCAAAAACCCATCCCAGAAACTGATCCCAAACCCATCCCAAAACCCTTCAATCATCCCAAAAACTCATCCCAAATCCATTCCAAAAACTGATCCCAAACCCATCCCAAAACCCTTCAATCATCCCAGAAACTGATCCCAAACCCATCCCAAAACCCTTCAATCATCCCAAAAACTGATCCCAAAAAGCCATCCCAGAAACTGATCCCAAACCCATCCCAAAACCCTTCAATAATCCCAAAAACTCATTCCAAATCCATCCCAAAAACTGATCCCAAACTTATCCCAAACTCATCCCAAAACCCTTCAATCATTCCAAAAACTGATCCTAAACTCATCCCAAAACCCATCCCAAAACCCTTCAATCATCCCAAATCCCTTCAATCATCCCAAAAACTCATCCCAAATCCATTCCAAAAACTGATCCCAAACTTATCCCAAAACCCCATGCCAAAACCCTTCAATCATCCCAAAAACCGATCCTAAACTCATCCCAAAAGGCCATCCCAAACCCATCCCAAAACTCTTCAATCCATCCCAAAAACCCACCCCAAGAACATCCCAATTTTGGGTTTTCCCCCCCCCGCCCCAATTTGGGATTTATCCCCAAATTTGCGGTTTTCTCCCCCCAATTTTGGGTTCCCCCCCCACTTTTGGGGTCTCCCCCCAATTGGAGTTTTTTTCCGGCCAATTTAGGATTTTCCTCCCAGTTTTGGGGTTTTTCCCTCAATTTTGGATTTTTTTCCCCCCAATTTTGGGATTTCCCCCCTAAATTTGGGCCTTTTCTCCCCAATTTTGTTCCCCCCCCCCCCCATCTGGAGTCCCCCCCAGTTTTGGGGTATTTTGGGTATATTGCGCTATTTGGGGTATTTTGGGTATTTGGGGTATTTCGGGGTATATTTGGGGTATTTCGGGGTATATTTGGGGTATATTTGGGGTATATTTGGGGTATTTCGGGGTATATTCGGGGTATATTTGGGGTATTTCGGGGTATTTGGGGTATTTGGGGTATTTGGGGTATTTTGGGGTATATTCGGGGTATATTTGGGGTATATTTGGGGTATATTTGGGGTATTTTGGGTATTTGGGGTATTTTGGGGTATTTCGCGGTATTTGGGGTATATTTGGGGTATTTGGGGTATACTGAGGATGCATTTCGGGGTATTTTGGGTATTTGGGGTATTTTGGGGTATATTTGGGGTATTTGGGGTATTTCGGGGTATATTCGGGGTATATTTGGGGTATTTGGGGGTATTTCAGGGTATTTCGGGGTATATTTGGGGTATATTTGGGGTATTTTGGATATTTGGGGTATTTCGGGGTATTTTGGGGTACTTTGGGGTATATTTGGGGTATATTTGGGGTATTTGGGGTATACTGGGGATGCATTTCGGGGTATTTGGGGTATTTTGGGTATTTGGGGTATTTGGGGTATTTCGGGGTATTTTGGGTATTTGGGGATCCGTACCTGCTCGGGGCTGCCCAGGGGCAGGCGCAGGGGCAGGGGGGAGGGGTCCCGCGGCTCCCAGGCCCCCGCGAACACATTGGCCAGGTAGGAGCCCAGGTACCTGTGGGGAACGAGGGTTTGGGGTTTTTGGGGGGTTTTGTGGGGGTTTTTGGGTTTTTTGTGGGGTTTTTGTGGGGTTTTTGTGGGATTTGTGTGGGATTTGTGTGGGATTTGTGTGGGATTTGTGTGGGATTTGTGTGGGATTTGTGCGGGTTGGGTTGGGTTTTTCGGTATTTTTTAGGGGTTTTGTGAGGTTTTTGGTATTTTTGAGGGTTTTTTTAGGTTTTTGTAGGGTTTGGGGTTTTTTGGGGTTTTTTCCTGGGATTTTGAGGGTTTTTGTGGGGTTTTTGTAGGATTTGGGGGTTTTGGGGAGTTTTTTGTGGGGTTTTTGTGGGATTTTTGAGTACTTTTGAGGGATTTTTGGGATGGTTTTGGGTTCTTTTGGGGATTTTTTGGGGGTTTTTTTTCTGGGTTTTTTTAATTTTTGGGGCATTTTTGGGGGGATTTTTTTTTTGTTTTTTTGTTGTTTTTTAGGTCTTTTGGAGGGGGATGTTTTTGCAGGTTTTTTGGTTGTTTTCAGGGATTTTTGGGGTATTTTTTGGGAGGTTTCTTTGGGTTCTTTTTGGGAATTTTTTGGGTTTTGGGCTCTTTTTGGGATTTTGGGGGGGGCATTTTTTGGGGGACTTTTTGGGTATTTTTTGGGTTTTTTTTGGTTCTTTTGGGGATTTTTTGGGGGGGGTTGTTTTTTGGAGGGATTTTTTTTTTGTTTGTTTCTTGGGGGGTTTTTTAGGTTCTTTTTGGGGCTTATTTGGGGTTTTTTGTTGGTTTTTTGGGGGGGGTTGGGTTTTTTTGGGGATTTTTGAGGCTTTTTTTTGGGTCTTTTTGGGGCTTTTTTTTGGGTTCTTTTGTTTTTTTGGTGCGGATTTTTTTTTTATTTTTTGGGATTCTTTTTGGGTTTTGGGCTCTTTTGGGGATTTTTTTGGGGGTGTTTTTTGGGGGATTTTTTTGGTTCTTTTTGGGGGATTTTTTTGGACCTTTTTGGGGGATTTTTTGGGGAATCTTTTGAGTTCATTTTGGGGGATTTTTGGGGGATTTTTTTTTTGTTTTTTGGGGGGATTTTTTAAATTCTTTTTTGGATATTTTTTGGGGGATTTTTTTTGTTCTTTTTCAGGTATTTTTGGGGGGGATTTTTTGGTTCTTTTTCGGGTATTTTTGGGGTTTTTTTTGGTCCTTTTGGGGGGATTTTTGGGGTATTTTTGGGGTATTTTTTGGGGTATTTTTTTTTGTATTTTGGGGTATTTTGGGGTATTTTTGGGGTTTCCCCTCTCACCACTGCACGAGTTTCCCGCGCAGGCCCCGTGGGGCTCCGGCGGCGCCGATTTCCTTCTGCACCACATGGAAGGGGTAGAGCACATCGATGGGCAGCTCCACGAACACCGGGCCTGAGCGGGGAAAACGTCACCAAAAATACCCCAAATTAACCCAAAATAACTGCCCAAAATACCCCCAAAATACCCCCAAAATACCCCCAAAAATCCCGCAAAAAAATCCCTAAAAAACCCCAAAACTGCAGCCCCAAATGCAGGGGTAGAGCACATCGATGGGCAGCTCCACGAACACCGGGCCTAGGAGCCAAAAATACCCCAAATTAACCCAAAATAACTGCCCAAAATACCCCCAAAATACCCCCAAAATACCCAAAAAATCCCGCAAAAAAATCCCTAAAAACCCCCAAAACTGCAGCCCCAAATGCAGGGGTAGAGCACATCGATGGGCAGCTCCACGAACACCGGGCCTGGGGGGGAAAACGTCACCAAAAATACCCCAAAAATAACCCAAAAAGAACAAAAAAAATCCACAAAAAATCCCCCCCAAAAACCCTCCAGAAAAAAGCTCTCCAGCCCAGGGTGGGGATGGAAATTGGAAATTGGGGATGGAAATTCCCAATCCCGGGGCTCATTTTGGGCTCCCCCACCCCAAATTCCCAATCCCAGGATATTTTCGCGTATTTCCCGGGATATTTTCCAAGATATTTTCAGGGATTTCCCAGGATATTTTTTTGGGATTTTCTGGGATATTTCCCGGGATATTTTCTGGAATTTTCCTGGGGATTTCCTGGGATATTTCCCAGGGATTTCCTGGGATATTTTTGGGGATATTTTCCAGGATATTTTTTGGATTTTCTGGGATATTTTTGGGGATATTTTCCAGGATATTTTTTGGGATTTTCTGGGATATTTCCCAGGATATTTTCTGGGATTTTCTGGGATATTTTCTGGGATATTTCCTGGGGATTTCCTGGGATATTCTCTGGGATATTTCCCGGGATTTCCTGGGATATTCTCTGGGATATTTCCCAGGGATTTCCCGGGATATTTCCCAGGGATTTCCCGGGATATTTCCTAGGTTTTCCAGGATATTTTCTGGGATATTCTGGGGCTATTTTGGGACTCTCCTCACCGGGGGTGCCCTCCTGGGCGGTGGCGATGGCGCGGCGCAGCGTGGGGACGATGTCGCGCACGGCGCGCACCGACAGCGCCGCCTTGCAGAGCGTGCGGAACAGCGGAACCTGCGGAATGTCCTGCAGAGCGCCGCGGCCCTGCAACCGACACCGGGGACACCGCGGGAGCGCGGGAGTGACCGCCGGAACTCGGGAGTGACCGCGGGAATTCGGGAGTGACCGCCGGGAGTGACCGCCGGGAATTCGGGAGTGACCGCGGGAACTCGGGAGTGACCGCGGGAACTCGGGAGTGACCGCCGGGAACTCGGGAGTGACCGCCGGAGTGACCGCGGGAATTCGGGAGTGACCGCGGCAATTCGGGAGTGACCGCGGGAATTCGGGAGTGACCGCGGGAACTCGGGAGTGACCGCCGGAGTGACCGCGGGAATTTGGGAATGACCGCGGGAATTCGGAGTGACCGCCGGAGTGACCGTGGGAATTCGGGAGTGACCGCCGGGAATTCGGGAGTGACCACCGGGAGTGACCGTGGGAATTCGGGAGTGACCGCGGGAATTCGGGAGTGACCACCGGGAATTCGGGAGTGACCGCGGGAATTCGGGAGTGACCGTGGGAATTCGGGAGTGACCGCGGGAATTCGGGAGTGACCACCGGGAATTCGGGAGTGACCGCGGGAATTCGGGAGTGACCGTGGGAATTCGGGAGTGACCGCGGGAATTCGGGAGTGACCACCGGGAATTCGGGAGTGACCACCGGGAGCGACCGCGGGAATTCGGGAGAGACCGTGGGAATTCGGGAGTGACCGCGGGAATTTGGGAGTGACCGCCGGGAATTCGCGAGTGACCGCGGGAATCGGGAATGACCGCCCGAGTGACCGCGGGAATTCGGGAGTGACCGCGGGAACTCGGGAGTGACAGCCGGGAATTCGGGAGTGACCGCCAGAGAGACCGCGGGAGTTCGGGAGTGACCGCCGGAGAGACCGCGGGAATTCGGGAGTGACCGCGGGAATTCGGGAGTGACCGCGGGAATTCGGAGTGACCGCCGGAGTGACCGCGGGAATTCGGGAGTGACCGCCGGGAATTCGGGAGTGACCGCGGGAACTCGGGAGTGACAGCCGGGAATTCGGGAGTGACCGCCAGAGAGACCGCGGGAGTTCGGGAGTGACCGCCGGAGAGACCGCGGGAATTCGGGAGTGACCGCCGGGAATTCGGGAGTGACCGCCGGAGTGACCGCGGGAATTTGGGAATGACCGCGGGAATTCGGAGTGACCGCCGGAGTGACCGCGGGAATTCGGGAGTGACCGCCGGGAATTCGGGAGTGACCACCGGGAGTGACCGTGGGAATTCGGGAATGACCGCGGGAATTCGGGAGTGACCACCGGGAATTCGGGAGTGACCACCGGGAGCGACCGCGGGAATTCGGGAGAGACCGTGGGAATTCGGGAGTGACCGCGGGAATTTGGGAGTGACCGCCGGGAATTCGGGAGTGACCACCGGGAGCGACCGCGGGAATTCGGGAGAGACCGTGGGAATTCGGGAGTGACCGCGGGAATTTGGGAGTGACCGCCGGGAATTCGGGAGTGACCACGGGAATCGGGAATGACCGCCCGAGTGACCGCGGGAATTCGGGAGTGACCGTGGGAATTCGGGAGTGACCGCCGGGAATTCGGGAGTGACCACCGGAGTGACCACGGGAATTCAGGAATGACCGCGGGAATTCGGGAGTGACCGCGGGGATTCGGGAGTGACCGCGGGGATTTGGGAGTGACCGCGGGAATTCGGGAGTGACCGCCCGAGTGACCGCGGGAATTCGGGAGTGACCGCCGGGAAATCGGGAGTGACCGCCTGAGTGACCGCGGGAATTCGGGAGTGACCACCGGGAGTGACCGCGGGAATTCGGGAGTGACCGCCGGAGTGACCACGGGAATTCGGGAGTGACCGCCGGGAATTCGGGAATGGCATCGGGAATTTGGGAATGGCCTTGGGAATCCGGGAGTGACCACCGGGAATGACCAGCAGGAATTCGGGAGTGACCATTGGGAATTCAGGAATGGCCTCAAGAATTGGGGAATGGCCTCGGGAATTGAAGAATGGCACTGGGAATTCAGGAATGACCACTGGGAATTTGGGAATGTCAGTGGGAATTCACGAATGGCCTCGGGAATACGGGAATGGCATCGGGAATTCGGGAATGACCATTGGGAACTCGGGAATGGCATTGGGAATTCAGGAATGGCCTCAGGAATTTGGGAATGACCATTGGGAATTCGGGATGACCATTGGGAATTTGGGAATGTCAGTGGGAATTCACGAATGGCCTCGGGAATTCGGGAATGGCATCGGGAATTCGGGAATGACCATTGGGAACTCGGGAATGGCATTGGGAATTCGGGAATGGCCTCAGGAATTTGGGAATGGCCTTGGGAATTTGGGAGTGACCATTGGGAATTCGGGAATGACCAGCGGGAATGGCCAGCGAGATGAAAATCCCTAAAAACAAGGGAAAACCCCCAAAAGCAAGGAAATTCCCCCAGAATTCCCCCCGGGAGGGTTTTTGGGGTGTCCCCACCTTCTGCAGCGTGGCGGCAGCGCCCCCCAGCAGCAGCAGCGGCGACTCGGCCATCTGCGCGTTCTTCACGGCTGTCACCGCGTTGGTGACACCGGGGCCCGCGGTCACCGCCGCGACGCCGATGCGGCCTGCGGGGACAGAGGGAACGGTGGGAAAGGTGGCACCAGAGTGGCGCCAAGATGGCGCTGAGATGACACGAAAGTGGTGCCAAGATGGCGCCAAGGTGGAACCAAGATGGCTCCAAGATGGCACAAAAGTGGCACCAAGATGGTGCCAAGAAGGCTCCATGGTGACACCAAGATGGCGCCAAGGTGGCACCAAGATGGCGTCAAAATGGAACCAAGGCGACACCAAGATGGCTCCAAGATGACACAAAAGTGGCACCAAGATGGTGCCAAGATGGCGTCAAAATGGAACCAAGATGGCACCAAAATGGCTTCAAGGTGGCTCCAAGATGGCACCCCATTGGCCTCCAGATGGTGCCAATGTGGTGCTAATGTGTCTCCAAAATGGTCCCAAGATGACACAAAAGTGGCACCAAAGTGGTGCCAAGATGGCGCCAAGGTGGCTCCAAAACGGAACCAAGATGGCGCCAAGGTGGCACAAAAGTGGCACCAAGATGGCTCCAAGATGGCTCCAAGGTGACACCAAGACGGCGCCAAGATGACACAAAAGCGGCGCCAAGATGGCACCAAAATGGAACCAAGATGGTGCCAGGGTGGGTCCAGAATGATACCAAGATGGCGCCAAGATGGTGTCAAAATGAAACCAAGACGGCGCCAAATTGGCCTCAAAATGGTGCCAAGGTGGCTCCAAGGTGACACCAAGATGGCGCCAAGGTGGTACCAAGGTCGCACCAATGTGGCACCAAGATGGCTCCAAAACGGATCCAAGATGGCACCAAGGTGGCTCCAAGATGGTGCCAAGATGGCATCAAAATGGAACCAAGATGGTGACAAGATGGCACCAAGGGGGCTCCAAGGTGACACCAAGATGACGTCAAAATGGAACCAAGATGGTGCCAAGATGGCGCCAAGGTGGCTCCGAAATGGGACCAAGATGACACAAAAGTGGCACCAATGTGGTGCCAAGATGGCGCCAAGATGACACAAAAGCGGCGCCAAGGTGGCACCAGAATGGAACCAAGATGGCACCAATGTGGCACCAATGTGACTCCAAAATGGCCCCAAGGTGACACAAAGGCAGTGCCAAGATGGTGTCAAAATGGAACCAAGGTGTCTCCAAAACGGAACCACGATGGCGCCAAGGTGGCTCCAAAAGGGAACCAAGATGGTGCCAAATTGGCCTCAAGATGTCGCCAAGGTGGCACCAAAGTGGCTCCAAGGTGGCTCCAAGGTGACACCAAGATGGCGCCAAGGTGGCTCCAAAATGAAACAAAGACGGCGCCAAATTGGCCTCAAAATGGTGCCAAGGTGGCTCCAAGGTGACACCAAGATGGCCCCAAGATGCCTCCAAAATGGCCCTAAGGTGACACAAAAGTGGCACCAAGGTGGCTTCAAAATGGAACCAAGATGGTACCAAAATGGCATGGAAGTGGCTTCAAGGTGGCTCCAAGATGGCACCAAATTGGCCTCAAGATAGCGCCAAGGTGGCTCCAAAATGGAACCAAGGTGGCCCCAAGATGGCATCAAGGTGACACAAAAGTGGCACCAAGATGGCGCCAAGGTGACACCAAGGTGACACCAAGATTTTGTCAGGGAGGCACCAAGGTGACACCAAGGAGGCACCAAGATGGCACCAAGGATGGCTAAGATCCAAGAAGGGACAAATTGGGACAAATGGGGACAAACCCCACCCTGGAAGGACCCTGGACACCTCAAAGTCTCAGCTCCACCAGGAGCCACCAGGATGGGACAGCCCAAACCCTCCGGAGATGTTGACCTTGGGGTCACCTCCTCCATCCCATGGGACACATGGGGACAAATGCCACTCTGGAAGGACCCTGGACACCCCAAAGTCTCAGCTCCACCAGGATGGGACAGCCCAAACCCAATGGAGATGTTGGCCATGGGGTCACCTCCTCCACCCTGTGGGACAAATGGGGACAATCCCACCCTGGAAGGACCTTGGACACCCCAAAGTCTCAGCTCCACCAGGAGCCACCAGGATGTGACACCCCAAACCCTCTGGAGATGTTGACCTTGGGGTCACCTCCTCCACCCTGTGGGACAAATGGCGACAAAGGGGACAAATGGGGACAAACCCCACCCTGGACACCCCAAAGTCCGTGAACCCTCCCCAGCTCCACCAGGAGCCACCAGGATGGGACACCCCAAACCCCTTGGAGATGTTGGCCATGGCGTCACCTCCCGGTCCTGTCCCATTCCTTTGACATCATCTTGGCACCACCTTGGTGCCACCTTGGAGACATCTTGATGGCACCTTGGTGCCACCTTGGTGCCATCTTGGTGTCACCTTGAAGCCATCCCACCCTGGACACCCCAAAGTCCTTGAACCCTCCCCAGCTCCACCAGGACCCACCAGGATGGGACACCCCAAACCCTCCGGAGATGTTGGCCATGGGATCACCTCCTTGACCCCATGGGGTCAAATGGGGACAAATGGGGACAATCCCACCCTCGGAGGACCCTGAAGGTCCCCAAAGCCTTTGAACTTTTCTCAACTGAACCAGGAGCCACTGAGGTGGGACAAGATGGGACATCCCAAACCCAACGGAGATGTTGACCACGGCGTCACCTCCTCCGCCCCGTGGGACAAACAAGGACAAATGGGGACAAATGGGGACAATCCCACCCTGGAAGGACCTTGGACACCCCAAAGTCCCAGCTCCACCAGGATGGGACACCACAAACCCAACGGAGATGTTGACCTTGGGGTCACCTCCTCCACCCCGTGGGACAAACAAGGACAAATGGGGACAAAGGGGACAGCCCCAGCCGGAAGGTCCCCGAGGCTGACCCGAGAGGCGCGACACGGCGTCGGCGGCGAAGACGGCGGTGGCCTCGTGGCGCGTGTCCACCACGCGGATGCCGATCTTCTCGCAGGCCACCAGCACGGGCGAGATGTGTCCCCCGGGCAGCGTGAACAGGAAGCGCACGCCGTGGGCACGCAGCACCTCGGCCACCAGCTCCCCGCCGTGCCGGCCGCTCGCCGCGTCCACCTGGGGACACCGCGGGGCACGGTGACACGGGGGACAGCTGGGCACGATGGCCTCCGTGCCACCTGTGCCTGTGTCCCCTGTGCCACCCATCACACCAGTGCCACCTGTGCCCAGTGTCCTCCCTGCCACCAGTGACATCTGTGCCCATCTCCCCTGTGCCACCCATCCCACCTGGGGACACCGCGGGGCACGGTGACACGGGGGACAGCTGGGCACGATGGCCTCCGCGCCACCTGTGCCTGCGTCCCCTGTGCCACCCATCCCACCTGGGCACACCGCGGGGCAGGGTGACACGGGGGACAGCTGGGCACGATGGCCTCCGCGCCACCTGTGCCACCTGTGCCTGTGTCCCCTGTGCCACCCATCCCACCTGGGCACACCGCGGGGCAGGGTGACACGGGGGACAGCTGGGCACGATGGCCTCCATGCCACCTGTGCCTGCGTCCCCTGTGCCACCCATCCCACCAGTGCCACCTGTGCCTGTGTCCCCTGTGCCACCCATCACACCTGGGGACACTGCGGGTCAGGGGTGGCACTGGGGACAGCTGGGCATGATGGCCTCCGTGCCACCTGTGCCTGTGTCCCTGGTGCCACCCATCACACCAGTGCCACCTGTGCCCAGTGTCCTCCCTGCCACCAGTGCCACCTGTGCCTGTGTCCCCTGTGCCACCCATCCCACCTGGGGACACTGCGGGTCAGGGTGACACGGGGGGCAGCTGGGCACGATGGCTGCCATGCCACCTGTGACATCTGGGTCTGTGTCCCCTGTGCCACCCATCCGACAAGTGCCACCCATCCCACCTGGGGACACTGCAAGTCAGGGTGACACGGGGGACAGCTGGGCACGATGGCCTCTGTGCCACCTGTGCTCATGTCCCCTGTGCCACCCGTCACACCAGAGCCACCTGTGCCACCTGTACCTGTGTCCCCTGTGCCACCCATCCCACCTACCGCGGGTCAGGGGTGACACCAGGGACAGCTGGGCACGATGGCCTCCATGCCACCTGTGCCTGTGTCCCCTGTGCCACCCATCCCACCTGGGGACACTGTGGGGTCAGGGGTGGCACTGGGGATAGCTGGGCACGATGGCCTCTGTGCCACCTGTGACATCTGTGTCTGTGTCCCCTGTGCTACCCATCACACCAGTGCCACCTGTGCCACCAGTGCTCGTCTCCTGTGTGCCACCCACCCCACCTGGGGACACCACGGGTCAGGGTGACACAGGGGACAGCTGGGCACGATGGCCTCTGTGCTACCCATCCCACCTGAGGGGACACCGTGGGGTCACTGCAGGGTCAGGGGTGACACTGGGGACACCTGGCCTCAGTGTCCCCCCAGTCCCCAATGTCCCCCAGTGCCCAGTTTCCCCAATGGCCACAGTGTCCCCAGTGCCACCTCATCCCCAATGGCCCCAGTGTCCCCAGTGCTCCCCCCAATGTCCCCCCAGTGTCCCCAATCCCCATCCCCAATGTCCTGCCCATGTCCCCAGTGCCCCCCCAGTGTCCCCAATACCCCCCAGTGTCCCCAGTTCCCCCCCACCAGTGTCCCCTCGGTGTCCCCTCGGTGTCCCCCCAGTGTCCCCAATGTCCCCTCAGTGCACCCCAGTGTTCCCAGTGTCCCCCCAGCGCCCCAATGTCCTCCCATTGTCCCCAGTCCCCATCCCCAATGTCCCCCCAGTGTCCTCAATGCCCCCGCAATGTCCCCCCAGTGTTCCCAATGTCCCTCTCAGCCCCCAATGTCCCCCCAGTGTCCCCAGTATCCCCCCAGTGCCCCCAACACCCTCCCCGTGTCCCCCCAGTGCCCCCAATCCCCATCCCCAATGCCCCCCCCAGTGTCCCCAATGTCCCCCCAATGCCCCCCAGTGTCCCCAGTTCCCCCCCCCAGTGTCCCCCCGGTGTCCCCCCAGTGTCCCCAATGCCCCCCAGTGTCCCCAGTGTCCCCCAGACCCCCATCCCCAATGCCCCCCAGAGTCCCCAATGCCCCCCCAATGTTCCCCCGCTGTCCCCCCCAGTGTCCCCCCGGTGTCCCCGCTGTCCCCAGACCTTGTGGCGCAGGCGGTAGAGGAGCCCGAGGCGCTGTGCCACCGCCAGCAGGGCCAGGGCCACCAGCCCGGCACAGGCACAGCCCAGCGCGGCCACCAACTCCATGGCAGGGCTGCAAAACAGCGGGGCCACCGTGGGAACGCGGCGGGGACACCGGGAGTGCATTGGGGACATCATGGGAGCTAACCAGGGACACTGTGAGAACTGACTGGGGACACCGGGAATGGACTGGGGACACTGGGAATGGATTGGGGACACCGGGAATGGATTGGGGACATCACGGGAACCGACTGGGGACACCGGGAATGGACTGGGGACACTAGGAATGGATTGGGGACACTGGGAATGGATTGGGGACATCATGGGAACCGACTGGGGACACCGGGAATGGACTGGGGACATCATGGGAACTGACTGGGGACACCGGGAATGGACTGGGGACACTGGGAATGGATTGGGGACATCATGGGAACTGACTGGGGACACTGGGAATGGACTGGGGACACCGTGGGAACCCAATGGGGACATCAGGAATGGACTGGGGACACCGGGAACTGACCGGGGACACCATGGGACTGATGGGGGCCACCGTGGGAACACGGCAGGGACACCGGGAGTGGATTGGGGACATCATGGGAACTAACCAGGGACACTGTGAGAACTGACTGGGGACACCGGGAATGGACTGGGGACACTGGGAATGGATTGGGGACATCATGGGAACTGACTGGGGACACCAGGAATGGATTGGGGACATCATGGGAACTGACTGGGGACACCGGGAATGGATTGGGGACACCGTGGGACTGACTGGGGACACTGGGAATGGACTGGGGACACCGTGGGAACCCAATGGGGACATCAGGAATGGACTGGGGACACTGGGAACTGACCGGGGACACCATGCGACTGATGGGGGCCACCGTGGGAACACGGAGGGGACACCGGGAGTGGATTGGGGACATCATGGGAACTGGCGGTGACACTGGGAACTGACCAGGGACACTGTGGGACTGACGAGGGACACTGTGGGAACCCGGCGGGGACACTGGGAATGGAGTGGGGACACCATGGGAACCCAATGGGGACACTGGGAACTGACTGGGGACACTGGGAACTGACTGGGGACACTGGGAACAGACCGGGGACACTGGAAATGGGTTGGGGACACTGGGAACTGACTGGGGACACCATGGGAACCCAATGGGGACACTGGGAACTGACTGGGGACACTGGGAACTGACTGGGGACACTGTGGGACTGACCAGGGACACCGTGGGAACCCAATGGGGACACTGGAAATGGGTTGGGGACACCGGGAACTGACCGGGGACACCATGCGACTGATGGGGGCCACCGTGGGAACACGGCAGGGACACCGGGAGTGGATTGGGGACATCGTGGGAACTGGCGGTGACACTGGGAACTGACCAGGGACACTGTGGGACTGACGGGGGACACCGTGGGAACCCAGCGGGGACACTGGGAATGGAGTGGGGACACTGGGAACTGACTGGGGACACCATGGGAACCCAATGGGGACACTGGGAACTGACTGGGGACATTGGGAACAGACCGGGGACACCGTGGGAACCCAATGGGGACACTGGAAATGGGTTGGGGACACTGGGAACTGACTGGGGACACCGTGGGAACCTGACGGGGACACCGGAAATGGACTAGGAACATCGGAAATGGATTGGGGACACCGTGGGACTGACTGGGGACACCGGGAATGGATTGGGGACACCGTGGGACTGACTGGGGACACCGGGAATGGATTGGGGACACCGTGGGACTGACTGGGGACACCGGGAATGGATTGGGGACACCGTGGGACTGACTGGGGACACCGGGAATGGATTGGGGACACCGTGGGACTGACTCGGGACACCGGGAATGGACTGGGGACACCGGAAATGGATTAGGGACATCGTGGGAACCTAGCGGGGACACTGTGGGAACCCTGTGGGGACACTGGGAATGGACTGGGGACACTGGGAATGGACTGGGGACACTGGGAACTGACTGGGGACACCGTGGGAACCTGACAGGGACACCGGGAGTGGATTGGGGACACCGGGAACGGACTGGGGACATCGGGAATGGGCAGGGGACACCATCGGACTGACCGGGGACACTGTGGGAACCAACCAGGAATGACACCAGGAGTGACACAGAATGACATGGACATTGGGGACAGGAGGGACATTGGGGACTGGGGGACATGGGGGACATTGGGGACAAGGAGACATTGGGGACAGGAGGGACACTGGGGATGCTGGGGACTGGGGGACATTGGGGACAGGAGGGACACTGGGGACATGAGGGACATTGGGGACACTGGGGACAAGGAGACATTGGGGACAGGAGGGACATTGGGGACAGGAGGGACATTAGGGACAAGGAGACATTGGGGACCTTGGGGACACAGAATGACACAGAACAGCCCCAGGGCGTGGGGGTGAACCCAACCCAGATTAATTAAACCCAAATTAATTGAACCCAAATTAATTGAACCCAAATTAATCGAACCCAGATGGATTGAACCTGAAATAATTGAACCCTGATTAATAAAACCCCAATTAATAAAACCCCAATTAATAAAATCCCAATTAATAAAATCGCAATTAATTAAACCCAAATTAACCGAACCAAGACAGACAGAGCCCAGTGGATTGAACCCAGATTAATTAAACTTGGATTAATTAAACCTGGATTAATTAAACTTGGATTAATTTAGCTTAGATTAACAGAACCCAGATTAATCGAACCCAGATTAATCAAACCCAGATTAATCAAACCCAGTTTAATCAGTTAGATTAGATTAATTAAACCCGGGATTAATTAAACCCAGTCCAACCAGTCCCAGTCCAACCAGTCCCAGTTTACCCAGGTTCCCACGCCCACATAATTTGCATAATCACCTGCTATATTTGCATAATTACAAGCTAATTAGCATAACCACCCCTAACGAAGTCTCCCCCCTCCCCCAAACATTCCTGGAATTCCT
Organism: Acanthiza pusilla; assembly: GCA_036630365.1. Taxonomy (NCBI): domain Eukaryota; kingdom Metazoa; phylum Chordata; class Aves; order Passeriformes; family Acanthizidae; genus Acanthiza; species Acanthiza pusilla. Next base: position 1,353,973 of record JAXCHO010000154.1, on the reverse strand, counting down.
TCCCCGTCCCAAATTCCCTCTTTTTGCCCCAAAACCTGCGGGAAAAATGGGGAGAAAAGGGCCCAAACTGGGGCAAAAAATCCCAAATTTGGGGGGGTCAGTACCTGCTGGTGACGGTGACAATGAGGGGACAGCGAGGGGACAGCGAGTGGACAGCGAGGGGACCTGGGACAATGGGGACAAAGGAGCTCAGGCCTGGGCTCTGCCTCGTTTTGGGGTTTCTGTCCCCTCTGTCCCCAAGGCCACCCCAACCCCAAACTGTCCCCTCTGTCCCTAAGGCCACCCCTGTCCTGATGGTCACCCCAATCCCCAATTGTCCCCAAGGCCACCCTGTCCCCAAACTGTCCCCTCTGTCCCCAAGGCCACCCTGTCCTGATGGTCACTCCAATCCCCAATTGTCCCCAAGGCCACCCTGTCCCCAAACTGTCCCCTCTGTCCCCAAGGCCACCCCTGTCCTGATGGTCACTCCAATCCCCAATTTTCCCCAAGGCCACCCTGTCCCCAAACTGTCCCCTCTGTCCCCAAGGCCACCCCTGTCCTGATGGTCACTCCAATCCCCAATTGTCCCCAAGGCCACCCTGACCCCAAACTGTCCCCAAGGACACCCCAATCCCTGATTGTCCCCTCTGTCCCCAAGGCCACCCCAACCCCAAATTGTCCCCCCTGTTCCCAAGGCCACCCTGGTCCCCAGGGCCACCCTGACCCCTGATTGTCTCCTTTGTCCCCAAGGCCACCCTGGTCTCCAACTGCCACCCCTGTCCCCAAGGCCACCTGACCCCTGATTGTCTCCTTTGTCCCCAAGGCCACCCTGGTCGCCAATTGCTCCCCGTGTCCCCAAGGCCACCCAGCTGTCCCTCATCCCCGTGCTCACCCCATCCCATTGTCCCCTCCCCTGCCCTTTCTGTCCCCCCATGTCCTTACTGTCACCATGTGTCCCCCCCATGTCCCTCCTCATTCCCATGACCCCCCAGTGTTTGGGGACCCCCGGGTGTCCCCTCCGTGTCCCCCGAGACCCCTCCCCCGTTCCCATGACCCCCCCAGTGCCCGGGACCCTCCCGGGTGTCCCCAACGTGTCCCCCCCGGTTCCCATGACCCCTCCCCCCGTTCCCGGGACCCCCCCGGGTGTCCCCTCCATGTCCCCTAGTGTCCCCTCTCTGGTTCCCACGACCCCCCCAGTGCCCGGGACCTCCCTGGGTGTCACCTGCGACCCTCCCGAGACCCCTGAACCCTCCCCAGAGTGTCACCCCCGTGTCCCCTGTCCCCTCCCGTGTCCCCTCCCCCGTCCCCATGACCCCCCGGGTGTCCCCTCCGTGTCCCCCGAGACCCCTCCTCGTTCCCATGACCCCCCCGGATGTCCCCTCCGTGCCCCCGGACCCCTCTCCTGTTCCCTCCCCCGTTCCCATGTCCCCCCGGCTGTCCCCTCTGTGTCCCACCCCTGTCCCCTCCCGTGTCCCCTCCCTCGTTCCCACGACCCCCCCAGGTCCCGGGACCCCACCCAGGGTGTCCCCTCCGTGTCCGCCCCGGTTCCCACGACACCCCCTGTGCCTGGGGACCCCTCCTGGGTGTCCCCCGGTGTCCCCTGTCCCCTCCCCCGTTCCCACGATCCCCCCCAGTGCTCGGGACCCCCCCAGGTGTCCCCAACGTGTCCCCTGTCCCCTCTCGGGTCCCCTCCCTCGTTCCCATGAACCCCCACGTGTCCCCTCCTGTCCCCCTCCTGTCCCCCGAGACCCCCCCGGTTCCCACGCCCCTCCCCCATTCCCATGACCCCCCCCAGTGCTTGGAGACCCCCCCAGAATGTCCCCTCCGTGTCCCCTGACCCCTCCCGTGTCCCCTCCCCCATTCCCATGACCCTCCCAGTGCTCGGGACCCCCCCGGGTGTCCCCTCCGTGTCCCCTCCCTCGTTCCCATGACCCCCCCACGTGTCCCCTCCTGTCCCCCTCCTGTCCCCCGAGCCCCCCCGGTTCCCGCGCCCCTCCCCCGTTCCCGCGCCCCCCGGGCCCCCTCCCCAGGTGTCCCCCGCTGTCCCCACCCCCCCGCCCCGCTGTCCCCTCACCTGCCCTTCCGGAAGCGCCGCGCGCGCCCTCGGCCACGCCCACACCTGGCGGCCACGCCCACTCGGGCCCCGCCCACCCCGCCCGCCCCCAGAGTCACGTGACGCCCCGGGGCCCAGCACCGGCCTCGCTTCCGGGTTGGCGCGATGACGTAATCAGCGTGCGCTCCCGCCGCGGCGAGCGCTGATTGGGTGATTGACGAAGAGGGCGTGGCCAAGGGCGAGGGGCGTGCGAAAGGGCGGGGCGGCGTGAAGGGGGCGTGGTCAGTGGGCGTGGCCTGGCTGGGAGACCCCCGGGGGTTCCCCAATTTGGGGGAAAAGGGGGGGAGGACCTCGGGGGGGGGAGGAGTTTAAATGGGGGGGGCAGGGGAGACCCCCGGTGGTTCCCCAATTTGGGGGGGGGGGCGGGGGGCACCTCGGGGGGGCGGGGGATCCCTTTGGGGGGGGATCCAATGGGGAGGGTTCCGTGGGGGGGAAATTGGGGGGGGTTTCACATGGGGGGGGCCATTTTGGGGGGGTCTCACTTGGGGGATCCGTTTTGGGGGGTCTCTTTTTGGGGGGGTCCCTCGTTTGGGGAGGGGTCTCATGGGGGTCTCGGGGGTCTCATTTTGGGGGTGTCACATGGGGGGACTCATTCGGGGAGGGGTCTCAGGGGTTTCCCGTGGGGGTCTCTTTTTGGGGGGTCCCACATGGGGAGGCTCATTCGGGGAGGGGTCCCGTGGGGGTCCCATGGGTCTCTTTTTGGGGGGGGTCCCACATGGGGGGGCTCATTTGGGGAGGGGTCCCGTGGGGGTCCCACATGGGGAGGCTCATTTGGGGAGGGGTCCCGCGGGGGTCTCAGGGGTCTCTTTTTGGGGGGGTTCTCTCATTTGGGGAGGGGTCCCGCGGGGGTCTCAGAGGTCTCTTTTTGGGGGGGTTCTCTCATTTGGGGAGGGGTCCCGCGGGGGTCTCAGAGGTCTCTTTTTGGGGGGGTTCTCTCATTTGGGGAGGGGTCCCGCGGGGGTCTCGCCTGGGGGGTCTCCCATGGGGAGGGGTCTTCCCCCCCATTTTGGGGGGGGTTCACATGGGGGGGTCACTTTTGGGGGTCTCCCCCGGGGGTTCCTCGGGGATGTCACCCTCGGGGGTCCCATTTTGGGGGGAGGGGTCCCCGGGGCTCCGGGAAGCCCCCCGCCCCTCCCCCAATGTCGCGTGTCCCCAAACCCCGGGGGGGGGGGAGGGGACAGAAATTCCCGCAGGAAACTCCGGAGGCGAAATCCCCGGCGACACTTGGGGACACTCGGGGACACTTCCCATCCGCGGTGACGTCACCGCCGGGAGGGGCCCGGAGGGTCCCCAATTCCCCTCCCCCCCCGGTGTCCCCAGGGCTCCCCCCGCCCCCGGTGTCACTTTGTCCCCACCCCCGGTGTCGCTCTGTCCCCACCCCGGTGCCACCCAGCCCCTCCCCCCTGCTCCATCTGTCCCCTCCCGGTGTCACCACGGTCCCCCCAGGTCCCTCCCCGGCCCCGCCCTGTCACTCATGTCCCCCCCCACGGTGTCCCCAACCCTTCTCCGATGTCCCCATCGCCTCCTCGGTGTCCCCTGCCCCCTCCACATTGTCCCTGTCCCCTCCCCGGTCCCTCCCCATTGTCCCTGTCCCCTCCCCTGTCCCCGCCCCCATGTCCCCAGTCCCCTCCCCGCTGTCCCCAGCCCTTTCCCTGATGTCACCGCCCCCTCCCCGATGTCACTGTCCCCTCCCCGGTCCTTTTCCCGCGGTCCCCGGTCCTTTCCCTGATGTCACCACCCGCCCCCGATGTCCCCAGTCCCCTCCCCGATCTCTCCCCGATGTCCCCAGTCCTTCCCTGATGTCACCGCCCCCTCCCCGATGTCACTGTCCCCGCCCTGGTCCTTTCCTCGCTGTCCCCAGTCCCCTCCCCGCTGTCCCCGGGCCTTTCCCTGATGTCACCGCCCCCTCCCCGATGTCACTGTCTCCTCCCCGCTCCTTTCCCTGATGTCACCGCCCCCTCCCCGATGTCACTGTCCCCTCCCCGCTCCTTTCCCTGATGTCACCGCCCCCTCCCCGATGTCACTGTCCCCTCCCCGCTCCTTTCCCTGATGTCACCGCCCCCTCCCCGATGTCACTGTCCCCTCCCCGCTCCTTTCCCTGATGTCACCGCCCCCTCCCCGATGTCTCTAACCCCGGTCCTTTCCACGATGTCACCGCCCCCTCCCCGATGTCCCTGCTCCCTTTCCCCGATGTCACCACCCTCCCCCGCTGTCCCCAGTCCCCTCCCCGCTGTCCCCAGTCCCTCCCCGCTGTCGCCGGGCCTTTCCCTGATGTCACCGTCCCCGTCCCGTTAAAAGCCAGCCCCGCTCCGCTCTGTCCCCGATGTCGCCGCGATGTCGCCGCTCGCCGACCCCGAGAATCCCCCGCCGCCCCCGTGCCCCTGCCGGTGCCCCTGCCCGGACCGGGACCAGAACCGGGACTGGGACCGGGGCCAGAACCGGGATTGGGACCAGAACCGGGACTGGGACCGGGGCCAGAGCCAGAACTGGGACCAGCACGGACACCAGGACCTGAGCTGGGACCAGAACCGGGACCGGGATCAGATCCGAAACCAGAACCGGGACTGGGATCAAACCCGAAACCAGAACTGGGACCAGAACCGGGACCGGGACCAGAACGGGCACCAGAACCGGGACCAGAACCGGGACTGGGATCAGATCCGAAACCAGAACTGGGACCAGAACCGGGACCGGGACCAGACCCGAGACCAGAACCAGAACCGGGCCCGGCACCAGCACTGTGCCTGTGACCACTCCCGGGACCCGAGCCCGCCCCGGTGCCGGTCCCGGTGCCGCCGCCTGGTCCCGGCGCTCGCAGCGCTCGCCGCCGCCGCGCTCGGAGCTGCTGCCGCCGCCGCCGCCGTGCTGGGGACACTGCGGGGACAGCCCGCGGGGAAGGTGGGCACGGGCGAGGGGCTGGGCCCGGGGTCCGGGGGTCCTGGGGCTCGGGGGTCCATCTGTCCTGGAGTCCGGGGGTCCATCTGTCCTGGGGTCCTGGGGTCCATCTGTCCTGGAGCTTGGGGGTCCATCTGTCCTGGGGTCCGGGGGTCCTGGGGCTCGGGGGTCCATCTGTCCTGGAGTCTGGGGGTCCATCTGTCCTGGGGTCCATCTGTCCTGGGGTCCATCTGTCTTGGGGTCCATCTGTCCTGGGGTCCGGCTGTCCTGGGGCTTGGGGGTCCGGGGCTCCCTCTGTCCGGGGATCTGGCTGTCCTGGGGTCCTGGGGTCCATCTGTCCTGGGGTCCATCTGTCCTGGGGTCCATCTGTCCTGGGGTCCGGCTGTCCTGGGGCTCGGGGGTCCATCTGTCCTGGGGCCTGGTTGTCCAGGTGTCCATTTGTCCTTCTGTCCATCTGACTGTCCAGGTGTCCATTTGTCCAGGTGTCCCTTTGCCCTGCTCTTTGGTTACCTGCTTGTCCAGGTGTCTGTCTGTCCAGGTGTCCATCTGCCCTGGTGTCCATCTGTCCTTCTATCCATCTGTCCGGCTGACTGTCCTGGTGTCCTTCTGTCCATCTGTCCGGCTGACTGTCCTGGTGTCCTTCTGTCCATCTGTCCGGCTGACTGTCCTGGTGTCCATCTGTCCTTCTGTCCATCTGTCCAGCTGACTGTCCTGGTGTCCATCTGTCCTTCTGTCCATCTGTCCGGCTGACTGTCCTGGTGTCCATCTGTCCTTCTGTCCATCTGTCCGGCTGACTGTCCTGGTGTCCATCTGTCCTTCTGTCCATCTGTCCGGCTGACTGTCCTGGTGTCCATCCAGGTATCTGCTCTCTGTCCACCTGTCCATCACCCTGGGGGTCTGTCCATCTGTCCATCTGTCCATCTGTCCAGCTGTCTGTCTGTCCAGTTGTCCATCTGTCCATCCATCTGTGTGTCCAGGTGTCCATCCAGGTGTCCATCCATGTCTGTCCATCCTCCCAGGTGTCCATCAGTCTGTCCAGGTGTCCATCCATTTCTGCCCATCCTCTCAGGTGTCCACCACTCTGTCCAGGTGTCCATCCACTTGTCCATCCGGGTGTCCATCTGTCCACTCATGTGTCCACCCAGGTGTCCATTTGTCCATCGGTGTGTCCATCTGTGTGACCATCTGTCCATTCATGTGTCTGTGTGTCCACCCAGGTGTCCATCTGTCCACTCGTGTGCCCATCCAGGTGTCCATTTGTCCACCCAGGTGTCCATCCGTGTGTCTGTCTGTCCGTCCGTATGTCCATGTGTCCATTCATGTGTCCATCTGTCCCTCCATGTGTCCATCTCCGTGTCCATCTGTGTGTCCATCTCTCCATCCACGTGTCCATCTGTCCATCCAGGTGTCCATCTGTCCATCCAGGTGTCCACGTGTCCATCCATCTGTCCCTCCACGTGTCCATCCATGTGTTAGTGTGTCCGTCCACATGTCCATGTGTCCATCCATCCATGTGTCCATCCATGTGTCCATCCATGTGTTAGTGTGTCCGTCCACGTGTCCATGTGTCCATCCATGTGTCCATCCATGTGTCCGTGTGTCCATCCATGTGTCCATCCATGTGTCCATGTGTCCATCCATGTGTCCATCTCTCCATCCAGGTGTCCCTCTGTCCATCCAGGTGTCCCTCTGTCCATCTATGTGTCCATCCACGTGTCCATGTGTCCATCCATGTGTCCATGTGTCCATCCACGTGTCCATGTGTCCCTCTGTCCATCCAGGTGTCCATCCATGTGTCCATCCACGTGTCCGTGTGTCCATCCATGTGTCCATGTGTCCATCTGTCCCTCCATCTGTCCATCCACGTGTCTGTCTATCCATCCATGTGTCCATGTGTCCATCCAGGTGTCCATTCCTGTGTCCCTCTGTCCATCTGCATGTCCATCTGTCCATCCAGGTGCCCATGTGTCTGTCCATGTGTCCATCCATGTGTCCCTCTGTCCATCCAGGTGTCCATGTGTCCATCCATGTGTTCCTCTGTGTGTCCATCTATCCATGTGTCCCTCTGTCCACCCACGTGTCCATCTGTCCATCCCTGTGTCCATGTGTCCATTCCCATGTCCATTCCCGTGTCAATCCACGTGTCCATCTGTCCATCCGTGTATCCATCCACGTGTCCATCTCTGTGTCCATCTGTCCCTCCAGGCGTCCAGGTGTCCACTCATGTCCATCCAGGTGTCCATCCAGGTGTCCCTCTGTCCATCCACGTGTCCCTCCATCTGTCCCTCCATCTGTCCCTCCAGGTGTCCATCTGTCCCTCCAGGTGTCCATCTGTCCACTCGTGTGTCCACGTGTCCCTCTGTCCATCCAAGTGTCCTTCTGTCTGCTTGTGTGTCCATCTGTCCACCCAGGTGTCCATCCACATGTCCATCTGTCCATCCACGTGTCCATGTGTCCATCCATTTGTCCATCGGTCCATCCAGGTATCCACCCAGGTGTCCATCTCTCTCTCCAGGTGTCCATCTGTCCATCTGTCTGTCCATCCACATGTCCATCTGTCCCTCCATGTATCCATCCACATGTCCATCTGTCCATCCTTGTGTCCATTCCCACGTCCATGTGTCCATCCAGGTGTCCCTCTGTCCATTCATATGTCCATCCACGTGTCCATCTGTCCATCTGTGTGTCCATCTGTCCCCCCAGGTGTCCCTCTGTCCATCCATGTGTCCACGTGTCCATCTGTCCATCCGCATGTCCATGTGTCCATCTGTCCCCCCAGGTGTCCCTCTGCCCATCCATGTGTCCACGTGTCCATCTGTCCATCCGCATGTCCATCTGTCCATCTGTCCCCCAGCTGTCCCTCTGTCCCCCAGCTGTCCCTCTGTCCCCTCTCCTGTCCCCGCCCGGGGGGTGTCCCTCTGTCCCCCCCCGCCCCTCCCCCCGTGCCTCAGTTTCCCTCCCCAAATTCCCAACTTTTTCCCCAAAATCGCAGAATTTTCTCTTTTTCCCCAAAAATCCCCCCGGGGGTGGGGGTGGGGGGGGTGTGGGAGGTGCCACTTCCCTTTCCCGGGGGGGGTGGGCACACCTCGGGGACACTTTGGGGACATCGGGGCCCCTCCCGCTGACGTTGTCCCCTCTGTCCCCTCCCCCCCCCAGGCTCCCACCGCTGCCCACGTCCTGCTCAGCGCCGGTAAGTCCTCGATGTCCCCAAAGTGTCCCCAAAGTGTCCCCTGGTGTCCTCTCCTGTCCCCTCCTATCCTCTCATGTCCCCTGATGTCCCCCGATGTCCCCAAAGTGTCCCCAAAGTGTCCCCTCCTGTCCCCTGGTGTCTCCTGGTGTCCCCAAAGTGTCTCCCCAAAGTGTCCCTTGATGTCTCCTGGTGTCCCCTTGGGTCCCCAACGTGTCCCTTGATGTCCCCTGATGTCCCCAAACTGTCCCCTTGGGTCCCCTCCTGCCCCCCCCCAATGTCACCCTCCCCCCGCCCGAGTCATCTCGAAATTGTCACTCGGGTTCCTCCTGGCGCAGAGGAAGTGTCACCTCCCCCGTGTCACCTCCCCTGGAGCATCCGGGGTGGCACAGGCGGCGTCACGGAGTGTCCCCAGAGTCATGGAGTGTCCCCAAAGTGTCATGGAGTGTCTGTGTCCCTGTGTCCCCAAAGTGTCACGGAGTGTCCCCAGGGTGTCACGGAGTGTCCCCAGGGTGTCATGGAGTGTCCCTGTCCCCATGGTCCCCAGCGTGTCACCCACTTTCCCCTCTGTCCCCAAGTCCCCAGGCTCCCCTGGCTGTCCCCATGTCCCCGTGTCCCTCACTGTCCCCATGTCCCCTCTGTCCCCATGTCCCTCTGTCCCCTGGGTGTCCCCTCTGTCCCCAGGCTCGCTGTCGCTGCCCTCGTCCCCATGTCCCCTGGGTGTCCCCATGTCCCTCACTGTCCCCATGTCCCCCATGTCCCCTCTGTCCCCTGGGTGTCCCCATGTCCCACTGACCCCTGCTGTCCCCATGTCCCTCACTGTCCCCACTGACCCCTGCTGTCCCCGTGTCCCTCACTGTCCCCACTGACCCCTGCTGTCCCCGTGTCCCTCACTGTCCCCACTGACCCCTGCTGTCCCCGTGTCCCCAGGCTCGCTGTCACTGCCCTTGTCCCCATGTCCCTCACTGTCCCCATGTCCCCTATGTCCCCTCTGTCCCCATGTCCCCCTGACCCCCTGCTGTCCCCTGGGTGTCCCCATGTCCCACACTGTCCCCATGTCCCTCACTGTCCCACTGACCCCCTGCTGTCCCCCGTGTCCCCAGGCTCGCTGTCACTGCCCTTGTCCCCATGTCCCCTGTGTCCCCATGTCCCCTGTGTCCCCATGTCCTCTGGATGTCCCCTGGATGTCCCCATGTCCTCACTGTCCCCTTGTCCCCTCTGTCCCAGGCTTGCTGTTGCAGCCCTCGTCCCCATGTCCCCTGTGTCCCCATGTCCTCACTGTCCCCATGTCCTCACTTTCCCCATGTCCCTCACTGTCCCCATGTCCCCTAGATGTCCCTCACTTTCCCCATGTCCCTCACTGTCCCCATGTCCCCTCTGTCCCCATGTCCTCACTGACCCTTGTCCCCTCTGTCCCAGGCTCGCTGTTGCAGCCCTCGTCCCCATGTCCCCTCTGTCCCCATGTCCCTCACTGTCCCCATGTCCTCACTGTCCCCTTGTCCCCTAGATGTCCCTCTGTGTCCCCATGTCCCTCACGGTCCCCATGTCCCCTGTGTCCCCATGTCCCTCACTGTCCACATGTCCCCTGTGTCCCCATGTCCCCTGTGTCCCCATGTCCCTCACTGTCCCCATGTCCTCACTTTCCCCATGTCCCCTCTGTCCCCATGTCCCCTGTGTCCCCATGTCCTCACTGTCCCCTTGTCCCTGTGTCCCCAGGCTCACTGTCGCTGCCCTCGTCCCCATGTCCCCTGTGTCCCCATGTCCCCTGTGTCCCCATGTCCCTCACTGTCCCTGTGTCCCTCATTTTCCCCGTGTCCCCTGTTCCCCTAGATGTTCCTCACTGTCCCCATGTCCCCTCTGTCCCCATGTCCCCTGTGTCCCCATGTCCCTCACTGTCCCCATGTCCTCACTGTCCCCTTGTCCCCGTGTCCCCAGGCTCGCTGTCGCTGCCCTCGTCCCCAGGCTGGCGTTACGAGGACGGCGTCCAGGGCACCTTCCTGAGCTCGGACATCCGGCGGGACACCGCGGGGACGCTGCGGGTGACATCCGGCGGCCTCTACCTGCTCTACGGCCAGCTGGGCCTGGCCTGCGTGGCGGCCGCGTGTCCCCAAGGCGCTGTCACCCTGGAGCTGCGCAGGGCCACCCCGCCGGGGCTGCTGCTGGCCGTGCCACTGTCCCTGCCGCGCGCGGCCGGAGGTCACCTCCAGCGGTCAGCGCTGGCCCAGGCCGTGCGGCGCCTGCAGCCTGGGGACATCCTGAGCCTGGCGCTGGTCGGGGACACCGCGGGGGACAGCGCTGGGGACGGCGCTGGGGACACGGGCGGGTGGCAGCTGGCGCAGGACGAGCGCGAGGGGAACTTCGTGGGGCTGCTGCGCATCGCGGGCGGGGACAGCACCGGGTGACAGCGGGGACACCGGGTGACAGCAGTGGCACCGGGTGACAGTGCGTGACAGCAGTGGCACCGGGTGACAGTGCGTGACAGCAGTGGCACCGGGTGACAGTGGGTGACAGCAGTGGCACTGGGTGACAGTGGGTGACAGCAGTGGCACCGGGTGACAGCGGTGACACTGGGGTGACAGTGGTGGCACTAGGTGATAGCGGTGACACTGGGGTGACAGTGGTGGCACTAGGTGACAGCGGTGGCACCGGGTGACAGCGGGGGCACCAGGGTGGCAGCGGGTGACAGCAGGGGCACTGGGTGACAGTGGGTGACAGCGGTGACACTGAGTGACAGCGGGTGACATCGGTGACACCGGGTGACAGCAGGTGACATCGGGGTGGCACTCACGCCCTGCTGATCATCCCACCCATGGGGCTTGGGGACATCCGGGGACATCAAAGGACGTTGGTGACATTGAAATCCAGAGGTTTGGGAACATCAAAGGACATTGGTGACATCCAAACCCAGAGACTTGGGGACATCAAGTGACATCGGTGACGTTCATGGCTGGCGATTTGGGGACATCAGGGGGGTGTCGGTGACATCCACAGATGGAGATTTGGGGACATTGGGTGACATCGGTGACATCCATGGCTGGAGATTTGGGGACACCAGAGGACATCGTTGACATCCAAACCCAGAGGTTTGGGGACATCAGGTGACATCAGTGACATCCCCGCATGGAGATCTGGGGTTCTGAGGCCCCTGCGCAGATTTGGGGACATCAGGTGACATCGGTGACATCCACACCCGGAGATTTGGGGACATCAAAGGACATCGGTGACATCCACGAATGAAGATTTGGGGACATCAAAGGACATCACTGACCCCCCCACCTGGTGCTTGGGGACATTCGAGGACCTCAGGGACTCAGTGCTGGACACTTGGGGACCTCCGGGACTCAGTGCTGGACACTTGGGGACATTTGGGGACCCAGTGCTGGACACTCGGGGACATTGGGGACATTTGGGGGGGCCCTGCTGTCCCCTCCCCCCCAGCCGGCCTGGGGGGCCCCTCCCCCCTAAATTATTGTCTTTAATTAATTATTTATTAATTAATGAATAAATCTATTTATGGCTAATTTAGGGTCTGGATTGTCCCCAAATGGGGGTGGGGACAACCCTGGGGTGGCACTGAGGGACATCGGGGGTGCCCACCTCGGAAACCCCAAAAGGCCCCAAAATCTGCCCTGGGACCCCAAATTTACCCAAGAAATTCCGAGTTTACCCCAAAACCCCTGAATTTACCCCAGAAATTCTGAGTTTACCCCAGAAATTCCAAATTTGCCCCAAAAATTCCAAATTTAAATGAGAAATTCCAAATTTTCCCCAGAAATCCTGAATTTGCCCCAGAAATCCTGGGTTTACCCCAGAAATCCTGAACTTACCCCAGAAATTCCTGATTTACATCAGAAATTCTGAATTTACCCCAGAAATTCCAAATTTACCCCAGAAATCCTGAATATAAATCAGAAATCCCAAATTTACCCCAGAAATCCTGATTTTACCTCAAAACCTGTGAATTTATCCCAGAAATTCTGAATTTACCCAGAAAACGCAAATTTGCCCCAGAAATTCTCAATTTACCCCAGCAATTCCAAATATAAATCAGAAATCCCAAATTTTCCCCAGAAATCCCGAATTTACCCCAGAAATCCTGAACTTACCCCAGAAATCCCAAATTTAAATCAGAAATCCCAAATTTAAATCAGAAATCCCAAATTTACCCCAGAAATTCTGAATTTAAATAAGAAATTTCGAATTTAGCCCAGAAACTCCGAATTTAGCCCAGAAATCCCAAATTTACCCCAGAAATTCCGGATTTAAATCAGAAATCCCAAATTTAAATCAGAAATCCCAAATTTACCCCAGAAATTTTGAATTTAAATCAGAAATTCCAAATTTGCCCCAGAAATTCTGAACTTACCCAGAGGGTTGTGCTCAGAGGGTTGTGCAGCACTGAGGGTTGTGCAGATTTTGCACCGAGGGTTGTGCACTGATGGCTGTGCACTGAGGGTTGTGCACCGACGGCTATGCAAAACTGAGGGTTGTGCACTGACGGTTGTGCTCAGAGGGTTTTGCACCAGCGGTTGTACACCGAGGGTTGTGCACCAACAGTTGTGCACTGAGGGTTTTGCAGCAATGGTTGTACACAGAGGGTTGTGCACAGAGGATTGTGCAGATTGTGCACCCCAGGTTGTACACAGGGGGGTGTGCACTGAGGGTTGTGCACCAATGGTTGTGCACTGAGGGTTGGTTGTGCACAGAGAGTTGTCCACCAAGGGTTGTGCTCAGAGGGTTTGACACCGAGGGTTGTGCACTGAGAGTTGTGCAGCACCGAGGGTTGTGCAGATTGTGCACTGAGGGCTGTGCACTGACAGTTGTGAACAGAGGGTTGTGCTCAGAGGGATTGACACCGAGGGTTGTGCACTGGGAGTTGTGCAGCACTGAGGGTTGTGCAGCACCGATGGTTGTGCAGCGATGGTTGTGCACTGACGGTTGTGCTCAGAGGGTTGTGCTCAGAGGGTTTTGCACCAGCGGTTGTACACCGAGGGTTGTGCACCCACAGTTGTGCAACACTGATGGTTGTGCAGAGAGGGTTGTGCAACACTGATGGTTGTGCACTGAGAGCTGTGCAGCACTGAGGGTTGTGCACCAACAGTGGTGCACTGAGGGTTTTGCAGCAATGGTTGTGCTCAGAGAGTTGTGCACCGAGAGTTGTGCAGCACCGAGGGTTGTGCAGTGAGATTTGTGCACCGAGGGTTGTGCAGTGAGATTTGTGCACCGAGGGTTGTGCAGATTGTGCACTGAGGGCTGTGCACTGACAGTTGTGAACAGAGGGTTGTGCTCAGAGGGATTGACACCAAGGGTTGTGCACTGGGAGTTGTGCAGCACCGAGGGTTGTGCAGCGATGGTTGTGCACTGACGGTTGTGCTCAGAGGGTTGTGCTCAGAGGGTTTTGCACCAGCGGTTGTACACCGAGGGTGGTGCACCCACAGTTGTGCACTGAGGGTTTTGCAGCAATGGTTGTACTCAGAGAGCTGTACAGTGACGGTTGTGCACACAGGGTTGTGCACAGAGGGTTGTGCACTGACATTTTTGCACCGAGGGTTGTGCACCGAGAGCTGTGCACTGATGGTTGTGCACTGATGGTTGTGCACTGGGGGTTGTGCAGATTGTGCAGAGAGGGTTGTGCAGCACAGAGGGTTGTGCACCAACAGTTGTGCACTGAGGGTTTTGCAGCAATGGTTGTGCTCAGAGAGTTGTGCACCGAGGGTTGTGCAGATTGTGCACCCCAGGTTGTACACAGAGGGTTGTGCACCGAGGGTTGTGCACCGAGGGTTGGTTGTGCACAGAGAGCTGTCCACCAAGGGCTGTGCAGAGGGTTGTGCTCAGAGGGTTTGACACCGAGGGTTGTGCACCGACAGTTGTGCAGCACCGATGGCTGTGCAGCAATGGTTCTGCACCGAGGGTTTTCCACTGATGGTTGTGCTCTGAGGGTGGTGCACTGAGGGCTGTCCACAGAGCTCTGTGCACCGACTGTTGTGCACCGAGGGTTTTGCACTGAGATTTTTGCACCGAGGGTTGTGCAGTGATGATTGTGCACAGAGGATTGTGCAGATTGTGCACCCCAGGTTGTACACAGGGGGGTGTGCACTGAGGGTTGTGCACTGAGGGTTTTGCACTGAGGGTTGTGCACTGAGGGTTGGTTGTGCACCCACAGTTGTGCACCAAGGGTTGTGCTCAGAGGGTTTGACACCGAGGGTTGTGCACTGATGGCTGTGCACTGAGGGTTGTGCAGCACAGAGGGTTGTGCAGATTGTGCACTGAGGGCTGTGCACTGACAGTTGTGAACAGAGGGTTGTGCTCAGAGGGTTTGACACCAAGGGTTGTGCACAGAGGGATTGACACCGAGGGTTGTGCACAGAGGGTTGTGCAGCACCGAGGGTTGTGCAGCGATGGTTGTGCACTGACGGTTGTGCTCAGAGGGTTGTGCTCAGAGGGTTTTGCACCAGCGGTTGCACACCGAGGGTTGTGCACCAACGGTTGTGCACTGAGGGTTTTGCAGCAATGGCTGTACTCAGAGAGCTGTACAGTGACGGTTGTGCAACACCGAGGGTTGTGCACAGAGATTTTTGCACCGAGGGTTGTGCAGTGATGGCTGTGCACTGAGGGTTGTGCAGATTGTGCAGAGAGGGTTGTGCAGCACAGAGGGTTGTGCACCAACAGTTGTGCACTGAGGGTTTTGCAGCAATGGTTGTGCTCAGAGAGTTGTGCACCGAGGGTTGTGCAGATTGTGCACCCCAGGTTGTACACAGAGGGTTGTGCACCGAGGGTTGTGCACTGAGGGTTGGTTGTGCACAGAGAGTTGTCCACCAAGGGTTGTGCTCAGAGGGTTTGACACCGAGGGTTGTGCACAGAGAGTTGTGCAGCACCGAGGGTTGTGCAGCGATGGTTGTGCACTGACGGTTGTGCTCAGAGGGTTGTGCTCAGAGGGTTTTACTCCAGCGGTTGTACACCGAGGGTTGTGCACCCACAGTTGTGCACTGAGGGTTTTGCAGCAATGGTTGTACTCAGAGAGCTGTACAGTGACGGTTGTGCAACACCGAGGGTTGTGCACAGAGGGTTGTGCACTGAGATTTTTGCACCGAGGGTTGTGCAGTGATGGTTGTGCACTGAGGGCTGTGCAGACAGTTGTGCACAGAGGGTTGTGCTCAGAGGGATTGACACCAAGGGTTGTGCACAGAGGGTTGTGCACCGAGGGTTTTGCACCAGCAGTTGTACACTGAGGGTTGTGCACCAACAGTTGTGCACTGAGGGTTTTGCAGCAATGGTTGTGCTCAGAGAGCTGTACAGTGACGGTTGTGCAGCATCGAGGGTTGTGCAGATTGTGCACCCCAGGTTGTACACAGAGGGTTGTGCACCGAGGGTTGTGCACTGATGGCTGTGCACGGAGGGTTGTGCACTGAGATTTGTGCACCGAGGGTTGTGCACCGAGGGTTGTGCAGTGATGGTTGTGCAGCACTGAGGGTTGTGCACCGAGGGTTGTGCAGATTGTGCACCGAGGGTTGGTTATGCACAGACAGTTGTCCACCAAGGGCTGTGCACTGAGGGTTGTGCACTGATGGTTGCGCAGCACTGAGGGTTGTGCACCGAGGGTTTTCCACCAACAGTTGTGCCCCAGTGGTTGTGCCCTGAGGGTTTGACACCAAGGGTTGTGCACTGACGGTGGTGCACTGAGAGTTGTGCAGCACCGAGGGTTGTGCACCGAGGGTTGTGCACTGAGGGTTGTGCAGCGATGGTTGTGCACAGAGGGTTGTGCAGCACCCCTGTGGTGTCCCCATGTCCCCTGCGGTGTCCCCATGAACCCTTTGGTGTCCTTATGACCCCTGTGGCATCTCCATGTCCCCTCCGGTGTCCTTTGTCCTCTATCGTGTCCCCTTGTCCTTTATGGTGTCCCATGACACCTTTGGTGTCCCCATGTCCCCTCCGGTGCCCCGTGTCCCCTCTGGTGTCCCCGCCACCCCCACGTCCCCCCAAGGACACCCCGAGCCACGTGCTCAGAAAGGACTTTTTTAACAAAAAAAAAAGGGACAGAGGGTGAGGAGCGGAGAGCTGGTGGCACCCACGGGCTGGTGACACCCGAGGGCTGGTGGCACCCGAGGGCTGGTGACCCCCGAGGGGGTGGGGACTCAGCTGGGACAGCCGAAGAAGGACATGGCGTCGGCGAACTCGGCGAAGTCCTGGCACCGCGCCTGCAGCGCCGCGTCCTGGCACGAGGCCTCGTCCGGCCACTCCTCCAGCCACGTGTCCTTCCCGATCAGGTACGAGAACCTGGGGACAGCGAGGGGACAGTGATGGGGACAGCCATGGGGACAGTGGGGACAGCCATGGGGACAGTGATGGGGACAGTGGGGACAGTGCGGACAGCCGTGGGGACAGTGATGGGGACAGGGACAGGGACAGTGACAGGGACAGGGATGGGCACGAGGCCTCGTCCGACCACTTCTCCAGCCACATGTCCTTCCTGATCAGGTACGAGAACCTGGGGACAGCGAGGGGACAGCCATGGGGACAGTGACAGGGACAGTGGGGGCAGCCATGGGGACAGTGATGGGGACAGGGACAGGGACAGTGACAAGGACAGGGATGGGCACGAGGCCTCGTCTGGCCACTTCTCCAGCCACGTGTCCTTCCTGATCAGGTACGAGAAGCTGGGGACAGCGAGGGGACAGTGACAGGGACAGTGACAGGGACAGTGGGGACAATGGGGATGGCAATGGGGACAGTGATGGGGACAGCAATGGGGACAGTGATGGGGACAGCTGTGGGGACAGTGGGGACAGCAATGGGGACAGTGACGGGGACAGCCATGGGGACAATGGGGATGGCAATGGGGACAGCCATGGGGGCAGTGGGATGGCATTGGGGACAATGGAGACAATGGGGATGGCAATGGGGACAGCCATGGGGACAGTGACGGGGACAGCCATGGGGACAGTGGGGATGGCAATGGGGACAGTGGGGACAAGGGGGGCAATGGAGGCAGTGGGGACAGAGATGGGGACAGTGATGGGGACAGTGGGGACAGTGGGATGGCAATGGGGACAGTGATGGGGACAGCCACGGGGACAGCGACAGAGACAGCCATGGGGACAGTGGGGACAGTGGGGACAATGGGGGCAATGGGGGTAGTGGGGGCAGTGGGGACAATGGTGGCACAAGGGAAAATGGGGAAAATTGGGACAATGGAGACACGGGAGCAATGGGGACTGTGTCCCTCCCCGTCCCTCCCTGTCCCCCCCATGTCCCCATGTCCCCCCCCCGTGCCTGCTGGTGACCCAGAGGTCGCTGGCCTGTCCCCACACCAGGTACTGCTCTCCCCCCATGTCCCCAATGTCCCCATGTCCCCCCCGTGTCCCCCCATGTCCCCATGTCCCCCCCATGTCCCCCCCATGTCCCCCCCATGTCCCCCCCATGTCCCCGTGTCCCCCCCATGTCCTTACCGCCCGCCGGTGACCCAGAGGTCGCTGGCCTGTCCCCACACCAGGTACTGATGTCCCTTGCGCAGCCTCAGGCTGTCCCTGCACTGCCGGTGGCTCACGAAGGTCCTGTTGCCGCCGGCGGGGACCTCGTCCGTGCCTGGGGACAGTGGCACCGTGTCACCGTGTGTCACCGCGTGTCACCGCGTGTCACACTGTGTCCCTCGGGGTGCCCTCGTCCCTCCCAAGGTGGCCGTGTCCCCCCCGTGGTGGCCATTTCCACCCCCAATCCCCGTGGTGGCCTTGTCACCCTCCATGGTTTCCGTGTCCCCCAGAGGTGGCATTGTCCCCTCTGGGGTGGCCTTGTCCCCCCATGGTTTCCTTGTCCCCCCAAGGTGACCTTGTCCCCTCAAGGTGGCCATGTCCCCCTGTGGTGGCCTTGTCCTCCCCACAGTTCCTTGTCCCCCCAAGGTGACCTTGTCCTTCCACGGTTTCCTTGTCCCCCTTGGTGGCCATGTCCCCCCCCAGGTGACTGTGTCCCCCCCCAAGTGACCCTGTCCTCTCCCGGTGCTGGCCCTGTCCCCCCTGGTGGTGGCCCTGTCCCCCCTGTTGGCCGTACCGATCTTGATGACAGACAGGACATTCATGATGTAATTGTCATGGGACGGTGTCTCCTCCTGGGCCACCAACTGCACCTTGTACACTGCGGGGACACGGGGACAGTGCTGTCACCCCGGCCACGCCCCCTCTGTCACCCCGGCCACCCCCCCTCTGTGTCCCCGTGTCCCCCCCGTGTCCCTCCCTGCCCCTGCCGTGTCCCCGGTGTCCCCACACACACCTTGAATGTCCCCAGCTCTGCCCGCCATGGCCCCCGTGTCCCCAATATCCCCATTGGCCCCTGATGTCCCCCATGTCCCCAATGTCCCCGCTGTCCCTCGTGTCCCCACTGTCCCCATGTCCCCCATGTTCCCGTGTCCCCATGTCCCCTGTGTCCCCGCTGTCCCCATGTCCCCACTGTCCCTGCTGTCCCCATGTCCCTGCTGTCCCCATGTCGTCCCCGCTGTCCCCATGTCCCCATGTCCCCAGTGTCCCTGCTGTCCCCATGTCCCCCATGTCCCCACGATGTCCCCGTTGTCCCCATGTCCCTGCTGTCCCCATGTCCCCAGTGCCCTCATTGTCCCCCATGTCCCCAATGCCCCACTGTCCCCGCTGTCCCCAGGATGTCCCCGCTGTCCCCCATGTCCCCATGTCCCCACGATGTCCCCGCTGTCCTCCATGTCCCCATGTCCCCACGATGTCCCCGTTGTCCCCCATGTCCCCATGTCCCCACGATGTCCCCGTTGTCCCCCATGTCCCCATGTCCCCACAATGTCCCCGCTGTCCCCCATGTCCCCATGTCCCCACGATGTCCCCATTGTCCCCCATGTCCCCATGTCCCCACGATGTCCCCGTTGTCCCCCATGTCCCCATGTCCCCACGATGTCCCCATGTCCCCATGTCCCACCGAAGTCCACCCCAGCCTCGCAGGCGCGCTCGGTGCGTTGGTTGACGGTGAGGGGCTCGGCCAGCTCCTGCCGCTTGAAGCAGCTCTCTGTGGGGACACGGGGACATCGTGGGGACACCGTGGGGACACCACGGGGACACCACGGGGACACGGCCCTGACGAGGTCTGCTGCGGCTGTGACTTGTCCCACCACGGCAGGGACGTGTCCCAACATGGCAGGGACGTGTCCCATCATGGGAGGGACACGTCCCCTCATGGCCATGACATGTCACATGTCGCCATTGCCGTGTCCTGCCATGGCTGTGACATGTCCCATCATGACCATGACATGTCCCACCCTGGCTGTGACTTGTCCCACCATGATGGACATGTCCCCATCACGGCCATGACATGTGACATCTTGCCATTGCTGTGTCCCATCATGACTGTGACATGTCCCATCATGACGGACATGTCCCCATCATGGTCGTGACGTGTGACACCTCGTCAATGATGTGTCCCCATTATGGCAGGGACATGTCCCACCATGATAGACATGTCCCCACCATGGCCATGACATGTGACACCTCATCAATGACTTGTCCCATCCTGACCATGACATGTCCCACCATGATGGACATGTCCCCAGCACGGTCATGACATGTGCCATCTTGCCATTGCCTTGTCCCAACATGGCTGTGCCTTGTCCCATCATGGCCATGACGTGTCCCACCATGGCAGGGACATATCCCCTCGTGGTCACGACATGTGACATGTCGCCATTGCTGTGTCCTACCCTAGCCGTGACATGTCCCAGCATGGCAGGGACATGTCCCCATCACAGTCATGACAGGTGACACTTTGTCAATGACATGTCCCCTCGTGGTCATGACATGTGACATGTCGCCATTGCCATGTCCCACCCTAGCCATGACATGTCCCACCATGATGGACATGTTCCTGTCACAATCATGGCATGTGACATCTTGTCAATGACGTGTCCCACCATGGCTGTGACATGTCCCATCATGGCAGGGATGTGTCCCCATCATGGTCATGACATGTGACACTTCA
Organism: Acanthiza pusilla; assembly: GCA_036630365.1. Taxonomy (NCBI): domain Eukaryota; kingdom Metazoa; phylum Chordata; class Aves; order Passeriformes; family Acanthizidae; genus Acanthiza; species Acanthiza pusilla. Next base: position 1,333,820 of record JAXCHO010000154.1, on the reverse strand, counting down.
TCAATGACATGTCCCCTCATGGCCATGACATGTGACATCTCGCCATTGCCGTGTCCCATCATGGCTGTGACATGTCCCATCATGACAGAAACATGTCCCACCACAGCAGGGACATGTCCCATCATGGCCATGACGTGTCCCACCCTGGCTGTGACATGTCCCACCACAGCAGGGACATGTCCCCACCACGGCCATGACATGTGACATCTCGCCATTGCCGTGTCCCACCACGGCTGTCCCTGTGTCCCACCACATCACGGTGTCCCCTCATGGCCATGGACTGTCCCACCGTGCCAGGGCTGTGGTCCCACCGTGTCCCTGTGTCCCCCCGTGTCCCCCCCGTGTCCCCGTGTCACCTTCGGCGCAGCGACAGACGTCACCCTGGCAGATCTTGCTGAGTTTGCCTCCCTCCTTGTCCGGGTGGTAGAACCGCGTGCAGCGATCGTCTGCGGGGACATGGGGACATGGGGACAGCAGGGGACATCAGGGGACATGGGGACATCAGGGGACATGGGGACATCAGGGGACATGGGGACAGCAGGGGACATGGGGACATCAGGGGACATGGGGACAGCAGGGGACATCAGGGGACATGGGGACATCAGGGGACATGGGGACAGCAGGGGACATGGGGACAGCAGGGGACATCAGGGGACATGGGGACAGCAGGGGACATCAGGGGACATGGGGACATCAGGGGACATGGGGACAGCAGGGGACATCAGGGGACAGCAGGGGACATCAGGGGACATGGGGACAGCAGGGGACATGGGGACAGCAGGGGACATCAGGGGACATGGGGACATCAGGGCACATGGGGACAGCAGGGGACATGGGGACAGCAAGGGACATCAGGGGACAGTGGGGACATCAGGGGACATTGGCCGGCGGGATGTGGGGACATGGGGACATCAGGGAACATCAGGGGACATGGGGACATCAGGGGACATGGGGACAGCAGGGGACATCAACCACGGGGGACATGGAGACATCAGGGGACACTGGCCAGGGGATGTGGGGACATGGGGACAAGGGGTGACTTCGTGGAGAGTGCAGGGGCAGGAGGGACCCAAGGGTGACCCAGGTGACGCTAAGGTGACTCTGAGGTGACACAGGTGACACCGAGGTGACGCTGGGATGACCCAGGTAGACTCTGTGGAGAGCATGGGGGCAGAAGGGACCCGAGGGTGTCACAGGTGACCCAGGTGACACTGAGGTGACCCAGGTGGCACCGAGGTGACACTGAGGTGACCCTGAGGTGACATGGGGTGACTCTGTGGGAAGCACAGGGCTGAAGGGACCTGAGGGTGACCCAGGTGACGCAGGTGGCCCAGGTGACCCTGAGGTGACACAGGGTGATTCTGTGGACACGGTGGGGGCAGGAGGGACCCGAGGGTGACCCAGGGTGACACCGAGGTGACCCAGGTGACCCAGGTGACCCAGGTGACACCGAGGGTGACACTGAGATAACCCTGAGGGGACGCAGGTGACCCAGGTGACCCTGGTGACACAGGTGACTCAGGTAACCCAGGTGACCCCCAGGTGACCCCGAGGTGACAGGGAGGTGACAGGGAGGTCACACAGGTGACCCAGGTGACATGGAGGTGAGCCAGGTGACACGGAGGTGACACAGGTGACACCGAGGGTGACAGGGAGGTGCCAGGGAGGTGCCAGGGAGGTGAGCCAGGTGACACGGAGGTGACACAGGTGACACCGAGGGTGACAGGGAGGTGCCAGGGAGGTGCCAGGGAGGTGCCAGGGAGGTGACCCAGGTGCCAGGGAGGTGACCCAGGTGACCCAGGTGACAGGGAGGTGCCCCAGGTGACAGGGACGTGCCAGGGAGGTGACCCAGGTGACAGGGAGGTGACAGGGAGGTGCCAGGGAGGTGCCCCAGGTGGCAGGGAGGTGACCCAGGTGCCCCAGGTGGCAGGGAGGTGACCCAGGTGCCCCAGGTGCCCCAGGTGGCAGGGAGGTGACCCAGGTGCCCCAGGTGGCAGGGAGGTGACCCAGGTGCCCCAGGTGGCCCAGGTGGCAGGGAGGTGCCAGGGAGGTGCCAGGGAGGTGCCAGGGAGGTGCCAGGGAGGTGCCCCAGGTGGCAGGGAGGTGACAGGGAGGTGATAGGGAGGTGACCCAGGTGGCAGGGAGGTGACCCAGGTGGCAGGGAGGTGCCCCAGGTGGCAGGGAGGTGACAGGGAGGTGATAGGGAGGTGACCCAGGTGGCAGGGAGGTGCCAGGGAGGTGCCAGGGAGGTGCCCCAGGTGGCAGGGAGGTGACAGGGAGGTGATAGGGAGGTGACCCAGGTGGCAGGGAGGTGACCCAGGTGGCAGGGAGGTGCCCCAGGTGGCAGGGAGGTGACAGGGAGGTGATAGGGAGGTGACCCAGGTGGCAGGGAGGTGACCCAGGTGACCCAGGTGACCCAGGTGACAGGGAGGTGACCCAGGTGACCCAGGTGCCCCAGGTGGCAGGGAGGTGACCCAGGTGCCCCAGGTGGCAGGGAGGTGACGCGGTGCCCCAGGTGGCAGGGAGGTGACCCAGGTGACCCAGGTGCCCCAGGTGGCAGGGAGGTGCCCCAGGTGGCAGGGAGGTGACGCGGTGCCCCCGGTGGCAGGGAGGTGACGCGGTGGCACACCGATGCTGTAGTAGCTGTAGACGCTGACGGCCGCAGGTTGGATCAGCCCCACCTGGAAACGCTGGTGAGCCTTGAACGAGAGACACTCCTGCTCCGTGTGGGACACCTGCGGGGACAGCGACAGCGACAGGGGACATGGGGATAGGGACAGGGACAGGGGACATGGGGATAGGGACAGGGGGACAGGGGACATGGGGATAGGGACACGGGGACAGGGACAGGGACAGGGACATGGGGACAGGGACGGGGGACAGGGAGAGAGACAGTGACAGGGGATACAGGGATAGGGACAGAGACACGGGGACAGGGACAGAGGGACAGGGACAGTCAGGGTCTCTGTCCCCAACCCTGTCCTGTCCCTGTCCTATCCCCATCCCACCTTGTCACTGTCCCACCTTGTCCTTGTCCCCATCCCTGTCCTGTCCCACCCTGTCCCCACCCAATGTCCCCAACGTTCCAGCCATGTCCCCACCTTGTCACTGTCCCACCTTGTCCCTGTCCCCATCCCTGTCCTGTCCCACCCTTTCCTGTCCCCACCCTGTCCCTGCTGTCCCACCCTGTCCCCACCCTGTCCCCACCCTGTCCCCACACTGTCCCCTCTGTCCCCACCTTGTCCAGGTAGATGACGACGTTGCTCCTCTCCGCGCCCTGGTCCAGCTCGAACTTGGAGATGTACCTGTCCACCCCCTCGGACAGCTGGGGACATGGGGGACACAGGGGACATCAGGGGACAATGGGAATGTGGGACACAGGGGACATCAGGGGACATCAGGGGACACAGGGGACATCAGGGGACACAGGGGACACAGGGGACATCAGGGGACACAGGGGACACAGGGGACATCAGGGGACACAGGGGACACAGGGGACATCAGGGGACACAGGGGACATCAGGGGACACGGGGGACAGCAGGGGACATCGGGGGACACAGGGGACATCAGGGGACACAGGGCACACAGGGGACACGGGGGACATCAGGGGACACAGGGGACACGGGGGACATCAGGGGACACAGGGGACATCAGGGGACACAGGGGACACAGGGGACACAGGGGACATCAGGGGACACGGGGGACACAGGGGACATCGGGGGACATCAGGGGACACAGGGGACATGGGGAACACAGGGGACATCAGGGGACACAGGAGACATCAGGGGACACGGGGGACATCAGAGGACACAGGGGACACAGGGGACATCAGGGGACAGTGGGAATGTGGGACATGGTGACAATGGGAACACAGGGACACAAGCGACACCAGGGGACACAATGACAACGGGAACGAGGGACACAGGGGACATGGGGACATCAGGGGACACAGGGACATCAGGGGACATCGGGGGACAATGGGAATGTGGGACACGAGGGGACACGGGGACATCAGGGGACAGTGGGAATGTGGGACACGGTGACAATGGGAACACAGGGACACAGGGGACATCAAGAAATATGGTGACAGCAGGAATGTGGGGACACCCGTGTCCTCAGGGGTGTCCCCATGTCCCCCGGGTGTCCCCAGGGTGTCCCCACATCCCCTGGTGTCCCCAGAGATGTCCTCCTATCCCCAGAGGTGTCCCCATGTCCCCAAGGATGTCCCCCTGACCCCCCAGTGTCCCCTGTCCCCAGGGTGTCCCCAAGGTGTCCCCAGGGTGTCCCCAGGGTGTCCCTGTCCCCAGGGCTGTCCCCTGAGGGGACACTGACCCTGCGCAGGTCCTGCACGTCAGACGTGAATCCTGTGTCCCCCCCGGTGTCCCCAGGGTGTCCCCAGGGTGTCCCCACATCCCCCAGGTGTCCCCCCAGTGACCCCTGTCCCCAGGGTGTCCCCAGGGTGTCCCCAGGGTGTCCCCAGGGTGTCCCCAAGGGTGTCCCCAAGGTGTCTCCATGTCCCCATGGATGTCCCCAGAGGTGTCCCCACATCCCCCAGGTGTCCCCCCAGTGACCCCTGTCCCCCGGGTGTCCCCAGGGTGTCCCCAGGGTGTCCCCCTGAGGTCCCCACATCCCCCCGGTGTCTCTGTGTCCCACACCCCCAGGGTGTCCCCATGTCCCCAGGGATGTCCCCATGTCACCATGACTTCAGGGATGTCCCCACATCCCCAGGGTGTCCCCAGGACTGTCCCCTGTCCCCAAGGATGTCCCCAGGCTGTCCCCAGGGTGTCCCCATGTCCCCAGAATGTCCCCAGAGGTGTCCCCACATCCCCAGGGATGTCCCCAGGGATGTCCCCTGTCACCAGGGTGTCCCCAAGGGTGTCCCCAAGGGTGTCCCCAAGGTGTCCCCATGTCCCCAAGGATGTCCCCAGAGGTGCCCTCACATCCCCCAGGTGTCCCCCCAGTGTCCCCTGTCCCCAGGGTGTCCCCAGAGATGTCCGCCTGTCCCCAAGGATGTCCCCCTGTCCCCAGGGTGTCCCCAGGGCTGTCCCCTGTCCCCAAGGATGTCCCCAGGGTGTCCCTGTCCCCTGAGGGGACACTGACCCTGCGCAGGTCCTGCACGTCGGGCGCGAATCCTGTGAGCATGGACACGTCCAGGATGGACATGGTGGCGTCCACCTTGTCCAGGAACCTGCGGGGACAGCGCTCAGGCCACCCGGCCTGTCCCCACCCCCCCCCAGGGTGTCCCCTCCCCAATGGCCCTGTCCCCAACAGGCCCCAGGGACAAGCCCTGGTTGGCCCCAGTGTCCCCAGCCTGTCCCTGATGTCCCCACTGTCACTGATGTCCCAAATGTCCCCAGCCTGTCCCCAGTGTCCCCATCCTGTCCCTGATGTCCCTGTCCTCAGTGTCCCCAACATCCTCTCCCTGTCCCCAATGTCCCTCCCTCCCATTCCCCTCCTGTACCCACTGTCCCTGATGTCCCCAATGTCCCCATCCTGTCCCTGATGTCCCTGTCCCCAATGTCCCCATCCCCTCCCTGTCCCCAATGTCCCTGATGTCCCCAATGTCCCCATCCTTTCTCTGATGTCCCTGTCCCCAGTGTCCCCATCCTGTCCCTGTTCCCCTCCCTGTCCCCAATGTTCCCAATGTCCCCAATGTCCCCAATGTCCCCAATGTCCCCACCTGGTGCAGATGTTGATCTTGATGGATCTGATGACATCCTCCTCTTCCTTGCCTGGGTGGGACAGCGAGGGGACACCGATGGGGACACGGCGAGGACAGCGAGGGGACACCGATGGGGACACGGCGAGGACAGCGAGGGGACACCGATGGGGACACGGCGAGGACAGCGAGGGGACATTGAAGGGGACACAGGAGTGACCCAAGGGGACACGACGAAGACAGCGAGGGGACATTGAAGGGGACACAGGAGTGACCCAAGGGGACATGGTGAGGACAGCGAGGGGACATTAATGGGGACACGGGGCACACACAGGGGACAGTGAGGGGACATCGATGGGGACACAGGGAGCGCCTTGAGGGGACACGGCAAGGACAGGGAGGGGACATCAATGGGGACACGGGGAGTGGCTCGAGTGGACATTGAAGGGGACACAGTGAGGACAGTGAGGGGACATTGATGGGGACACTGATGGGGACACAGTGGACACAGGGAATGGCCTGAGGGGACACAGCGAGGACAGCGAGGGGACACTGATGGGGACATCGATGGGGCATGGGGAGTGGCTCAGGGAACATGGTGAGGACAGCGAGGGGACACAGGGGACACAGGGAGTGGCCCTTAGGGGACACAGCAAGGGGACATCAATGGAGACACTTGGGGACGTGGGGAGTGGCTTGAGGGGACATGGCGAGGACAGCGAGGGGACATCGATGGGGACACAGGGAGTGGCCTGGGGGGGGACACAGCGAGGCCAAGGAGGGGACATCGATGGGGACACAGTGAGGACAGTGAGGGGACATTGAAGGGGACATCGATGGGGACATGGGGGACACAGGGGACACAGGGAGTGGCTCAGGGGACACAGCGAGGGGACATTGGGGACATTGGGGACATTGGGACTCACCCATGTTCACCTCCTCCACGTCCACGCTCAGCTCGAACTTGTCACACTTGTTGTCCTTCTCGGGGACCTTGGCATGGTACACTGTCACCACTGTCATTGTCCCCTGGCCCACGCCCTTGGCCTTCACCGTGAAGTCCTTGTTCAGCTTGGTCTGAGGGACAAGGGACATGGGGGACATCAGGAACATCAGGGACAGGGACAGTGGGGACAGGGACATCGGGACAGGGACATTGGGGACAGTGGGGACAGGGACATGGGGACATTGGGGACATTGGGGACAGGGACATCAGGACAGGGATATCAGGGACAGGGACACTGGGGACAGGGACATCAGGACAGGATGGGGACAGGGACATCGGGACAGGGACAGTGGGGACAGGGACATAGGGACAGGATGGGGACAGTGGAGAAAGGGAGGGACATTGGGGACAGGGACATCAGGACAGGGACATTGGGGACAGTGGGGATAGGGACATGGGGACATTGGGGACATTGGAGACAGGGATATCAGGGACAGGGACACTGGGGACAGGGACATCAGGACAGGATGGGGACAGGGACATCATGACAGGGACATCAGGACAGGATGGGGACAGGGACATCAGGGACAGGGACGGGGACATTGGGAAGGGACATTGGGGACAGGGACATCAGGGACATGGAGGGGACATGGGGATCGGGAGGACATGAGGGTGACAGGGACATTCCAGGGAGGGGACAAGGCCAGCCTGGGACATCGCAGGCCTTGAGGGGACACAGTGGTGACAGGACATGGAAGGGACAAGGACAACCAAGGCTGTGACGATGGAACAGGACACGAGGAGACCCGGAGGTGACAGTGCCAGTGACAGTGACAGGTGACAATGACAGGTGACAGTGACGGTGCCAGGGTGACAGTGACAGTGACGAGGACAGTGCCAGGTGACAGTGACGGTGACAGTGACAAGGGCACAGGGGACAAGGTAATCCGAGGACATGCCAGGCCTCGAGAGGACACAGTGGGGACAGGACACGGAAGGGACAAGGACAACCAAGGGCACGGTGATGGGACAGGACATGAGACCCAGAGGTGACAGTGATGGTGACGGTGACAGAGAAAGTGACGCTGACAGTGATGGTGACAGTGGCAGTGCCAGGTGACAGTGACAGTGACACTGACAGTGATGGTGATGGTGCCAGGGTGACAGTGGCAGGTAACAGTGCCAGGGTGACAGTGCCAGGATGACAGTGACAGTGATGGTGACAGTGCCAGATGACAGTGAGGGGTGACAATGCCAGGGTCACAGAGACACTGACAGTGACGGTGACAGTGACGGTGACAGTGACAGGGTGACAGTGACAGGGTGACAAGGGACAAGGGACACCCCAAGTCTCGAGAAGACACAGAGCAGACAAGACACAGAAGGGACAAGGACAACCAAAGGCACGGTGATGGTACAGGACATGAGGAGACCCAGAGGTGACAGTGCCAGGTGACAGTGATGGTGACAGTGGCAGTGACACTGACAGGTGACAGTTACAGTGAAAGTGACACTGATGGTGACAGTGACAGTGACAGGTCACAGTGCCAGGGTGACAGTGACAGTGACGGTTCCAGGTGACACTGACACTGACAATGCCAGTTACAGTGACACTGATGGTGACAGTGATGGTGACAGTGACAAGGGCACAGGGGACAGGGTGGCACTGGGGACATCCCAGGCCTTGAGGGGACACAGAGGAGTCAGGACGCAGACAACCAAGGGCATGGTGATGGGACAGGACATGAGACCCAGAGGTGACAGTGACAGTGACACTGACACTGACAGGAATGGTGACAGTGACAGGATGACAGTGGCAGGGCGACAGTGACGGTGCGAGGTGACAGTGACAGTGCCAGGTGACAGTGACATTGACAGTGATGGTGACAGCGACAGTGCCGGTGATGGTGACAGTGACAGATGACAGTGACAGGGTGACAAGGGACAAGGGACATCCCAAGTCTTGAGAAGACACAGAGTGGACAGGACACAGAAGGACATGAACAACCAAGGCTGTGGTGACAGGACAGCACATGAGACCCAAAGGTGACAGTGCCAGAGTGACAGTGACAGTGACAGTGACGGTGACAGGGTGACACCAGAGACATGCCAGGCCTTGAGAGGACACAGAGCAGACAGGACACGGAAGGGACAAGGACAACCAAGGGCACAGTGATGGGACAGGACACGAGACCCAGAGGTGACAGTGATGGTGACAATGACAGTGACAGTGACAGTGACAGTGACAGTGCCGTACCTCGGTGGAGCGCGCCACCAGCGCGTTGCGGTTCTCGATGCGGTAGGTGACAGGGCTGGCGCGCAGTGGCAGCAGCACCGACACGTCGAGCTCCAGGCGCTGCTCTGTCACCGCGGCCACCTGGTACTGAGCCAGGGCTTGGAACACCAGGATGGTGGCCTGGGGACAATGGGGACAGCAGTGTCACCACCTGGTACTGAGCCAGGGCCTGGAACACCAGGATGGTGGCCTGGGGACACAGGGGACAGCAGTGTCACCACCTGGTACTGAGCCAGGGCCTGGAACACCAGGATGGTGGCCTGGGGACAATGGGGACAGCAGTGTCACCACCTGGTACCTGGAACACCAGGATGGTGGCCTGGGGACAATGGGGACAGCAGTGTCACCACCTGGTACCTGGAACACCAGGATGGTGGCCTGGGGACACAGGGGACAGCAGTGTCACCACCTGGTACTGAGCCAGCGCCTGGAACACCAGGATGGTGGCCTGGGGACAGAGGGGACAATGGGGACAGCAGGGTCACCAGGGTCACCATGGCTTGGGGACACCAGTCGTGTGTGCACCTGGTACTGAGCCAGGGCCTGGAACAGCAGGATGGTGGCCTGGGGACAGAGGGGACAATGGGGACAATGGTGTCACCAGGGTCACCATGGCTTGGGGACACCAGTCGTGTGTGCACCTGGTACTGAGCCAGGGCTTGGAACACCAGGATGGTGGCCTGGGGACAATGGGGACACAGGGGACAGCGGTGTCACCAGGGTCACCACCTGGTACTGAGCCAGCGTCTGGAACACCAGGATGGTGGCCTGGGGACAATGGGGACAATGGTGTCACCAGGGTCACCACGGCTTGGGGACACCAGCTGTGTGTGCACCTGGTACTGCGCCAGGGCCTGGAACACCAGGATGCTGGCCTAGGGACACTGGGGACACAGGGGACACTGGGGACACTGGGGACACTGGGGACACTGGGGACACTGGGTTCACCTGGGTTGTCTGGGCCTGGGGACACAACCTGCAGAGACTACAAGGGCTCCTGGGTGGCCCTGGTGGCCTGAGGGGACAGCGGTGTCACCAGGGCTTGGGGACACTGGTGGAGAGCCCCCAAGAGCTGCTGAGTGACCTTTGGGCTCTTGTGACACCAGAGATGTCCCCAAAAGGACAACCCCTGTCCCTGGTGACCCCAAGGGCCCTTTGGTGACACCAAACCCTCAAATGTCCCCAGGCCCCATGCTGGTGACCCCAGAGCCACCAGGTGGCCCTGAGGTGTCCCCAGGGGGGTCCCCAAGCTGTCCCCAAGGATGGCCCCGAGGTGTCCCCAGGGGGGTCCCCAAGCTGTCCCCAAGGATGGCCCCGAGGTGTCCCCAGGGGGGTCCCCAAGCTGTCCCCAGAGGTGTCCCTGAACTGTCCCCAGGGGTGGTCTCGAGCCGTCCCCAGTGGTGGCCCTGAGATATCCCCAGTGGTGGCCCCAAGCTGTCCCCAGGGTGGCCCTGAGCTGTCCCCAGTGGTGGCCCCAAGATGTCCCCAGCAATGGCCCTGAGTTGTCCCCAGGGGTGGCCCCGAGGTGTCCCCAGGGCTGGCCCCGGGGTGTCCCCAGCGGTGCCCCCAGCAGTGTCCCCGGGGTGGCCCTAGCGTGTTCCCAGTGGTGTCCCCAAGCTGTCCCCAGCAGTGTCCCCAGCAGTGTCCCCAGCAGTGTCCCCAGCGGTGTCCCCAGCAGTGTCCCCAGCAGTGTCCCCAGGGATGGCCCCGAGGTGTCCCCAGCAGTGTCCCCAGGGATGGCCCTGAGGTGTCCCCAGCGGTAACCCTGAGATGTCCCTGGGGATGGCCCCGAACTGTCCCCAGTGGTGTGCCCCGCAGTGTCCCAGCAGTGTCCCCGGGGTGGCCCTAAGGTGTTCCCGGTGGTGTCCCCAAGCTGTCCCCAGTAGTGTCCCCAGCAGTGTCCCCAGCGGTGTCCCCAGCGGTGCCCCCAGCGGTGTCCCCAGGAGTGTCCCCAGCAGTGTCCCCGAGGTGTCCCCAGAGATGGCCCTGAACTGTCCCCAGAGGTAACCCTGAGGTGTCCCCAGGGGTGGCCCTGAACTGCCCCCAGGGATGACCCTGAGATGTCCCCAGCAGTGTCCCTGAGATGTCCCCAGAGATGTCCCCGAGGTGTCCCCGATGTGTCCCCAAGGTGTTCCAGCAGTGTCCCCAGCAGTGTCCCCAGGGATGACCCTGAGGTGTCCCCGAGGTGTCCCCAGCGGTGTCTCCAGCAGTGTCCCCAGCGGTGTTCCAGCAGTGTCCCCAGCAGTGTCCCCAGGGATGACCCTGAGATGTCCCCAGAGATGTCCCCGCGGTGTCCCCGAGGTGTCGCACCTGCGTGGAGCCGAAGCCTCCCCCGAAGTGGTTCTGGCGGGCGAGCCAGCGTGCCACAGGCCCCACCAGCTCGGCCTTCTTCATCTCCAGCAGCGCCAGCAGCGCGTAGGACGTGCCCTCGATGTTGTAGGTGCGCGAGTTCTGCTCCTCCCAGCTGGCGCCACCTGTGGGGACAGCCACCTCAGCCACCGGGGACACCGCGGTCACCGCCCCGACCCCAAATTGCAGCCCCGGGGGAGGAGTCAGTCCTGGAGAACCCAAAATCACCTCCCCCGACCCCAAATTCCAGCCCTGGGTGAGGTGTTAGTCCTGGAGAACCTCAGGAGAACCCAAAACCACCTTCGGAGAACCTCAGGAGAACCCAAAACCACCTCCCCCGACCCCAAATTCCAGCCCTGGGTGAGGTGTTAGTCCTGGAGAACCTCAGGAGAACCTCAGGAGAACCCAAAACCACCTCCCCTGACCCCAAATTCCAACCCTGGGGGAGGAGTCAGTCGTGGAGAACCTCAGGAGAACCCAAAACGACCTTTGGAGAACCTCAGGAGAACCCAAAACCACCTCATCCTGACACCAATTCTGACCCCCGGGTGAGGAGTCAGTCGTGGAGAACCTCAGGAGAACCCAAAATCACCTCTCCTGACCCCAAATTCCAACCCTGGGTGAGGAGTCAGTCCTGGAGAACCCAAAATGACCTCCCCCGACCCCAATTTTGAGGCCTGGGTGAGGAATCAGTTGAGGAGAACCTCAGGCAGATCCAAAACCACCTCTGGAGAGCCTCAGGAAAACCCAAAACCACTTCCTTTCACCCCAATTTGACCTCCAGGTGAGACATCGCCTTTGGAGAACTTCATGAGGTCCCAAAACCACCATTGGAGAACCTCAGGAGAACCCAAAATCACCTTCGGAGAACCTCAGGAGAACCCAAAATCACCTCCCCCTGACACCAAGTTCCAACCCCAGGTGAGGAGTCAGTCCTGGAGAACTTCAGGAGAACCCAAAACCACCTCTGGAGAACCCAAAACCACCTCCTTTCACCCCAGTTTGCCCCCAGGTGAGCCATCACCTTTGGAGAACTTCATGAGGACCTTCTCGCTCTTGAGCTTCCCGGCCAGGGCCAGCGCGTAGGAGGACAGGGCCACCGTGTAGGGACGCCTGAGCTGCTCGTAGCGCCGCATCAGGAACTCGGCCGCCTTGGAGATGCTCCCCTCCAGGCTCTGGGGACAGAGGACACAACGTCTGGGGTCTCAGGTGGCTTCTGGGGGGGTCTGGGACCTCAGGTGGAGTCTCAGGTGGCTTCTGTGAGGACCTCAGGTGGGGTCTCAGGTGGGTTCTGTGAGGCCTTGGGACCTCGGGTGGGGTCTCAGGTGAGTTCTGTGGGGGCCTGGGACCTCGGCTGGGGTCTCAGGTGGCTTCCATGGGGACCTCGGGTGGGGTCTCAGGTGGGGTCTCAGGTGGCTTTCATGAGGACCTGGGACCTTGGGTGGTCTCCGTAGGGACCTCGGCTGGGGTCTCAGGTGAGTTCTGTGGGGGCCTGGGACCTCAGGTAGGGTCTCAGGTGGGTTCTGTGAGCACCTGGGACCTGGGGTGGTGTCACTCACGTTGATGTGGTCCTTGCAGATGTCCTTGGCCTCCTCCAGGGCCACCAGGACGAAGGCGGTGAGGGACACGTCGGGCTCGGCGCCTTCGTAGCCTCCCTGGGGGCGAAAATGAGGAGAAAAACCTCAGGATTGGGGTTTTTCCAGAGGGCGGGGCCTGTCCGGCGCTCGGCCACGCCCCCCAAGGTCATTCCGAAAATTTGTCCTCGAGCAGGGTGAGGGACACCTGAGGGACACCTGAGGGACACCTGAGGGACACCCGAGGGACACCCGAGGGACACCAAAAAAAAGGCCCAAAATTGCCAAAAAATCACCTCCAAAAGTGACCCAAACTTCACCCAAGGAATTCCTGAGGTTCTCCTGAACTTCACCCCAAGGAAAGTCCAAGGGACACCCAAAAACCTCCCAAAAAACACCCAAAAAGCCCAAAAATCATCCCCAAAACAGCCAAAAGTGACCCAAACTTCACCCAAGGAACGTCCAAGGAATTCCTGAGGTTCACCTGACCTTCACCCCAAGGAAGTCCAAGGAACATCCAAAAAATGTCCAAGGGACACCCAAAAATCACCCCCAAAACAGCCAAAAGTGACCCAAACTTCACCCAAGGAACACCTGAGGTTCATGTGACCTTCATCCCAAGAAAGTCCAAGGAACACCCAAAAAAACTCCCAAAAATGACCCAAAACTGACCCAAACTTCACCCAAGGAAAGTCCAATGAATTCCTGAGGTTCTCCTGACCTTCAGCCCAAGAAAGTCCAAGGGACACCCAAGGAACGCCCAAGGGACACCCAAAAAAAGCCCAAAATCGCCCAAAAATCACCCAAAAGTGACCCAAACTTCACCCAAGGAATGCCCAAGGAATTCCTGAAGTTCTCCTGACCTTCACCCCAAGAAAGTCCAAGGAACACCCAAAAAAAACCCAAAAACACCCAAAACTGACCCAAACTTCACTCAAGGAATGCCAAAGGAATTCCTGAGGTTCACCTGACCTTCACCCCAGGAAAGTCCAGGGGAAGTCCAAGGAGCACCCAAGGGACATCTGACCTTCACCCAAGGGATGTCCAAGGAACATCTGACCTTCACCCCAAGGGACACCTGACCTTCACCTGAGGGACACCCAAGAGACATCTGACCTTCACCCAAGGAACATCTGACTTTCACCCGAGGGACATCTGACCTTCACCCCAAGGGACACCTGACCTTCACCCAAGGGATGTCCAAGGGACATCTGACCTTCACCCAAGGGACACCTGATCTTCATCCAAGGGACACCCAAGGGACACCTGACCTTCACCCAAGGGACACCTGACCTTCACCCAAGGGACACCTGACCTTCACCCAAGGGACACCTGTTCTTCACCTAAGCTTTGCCCAAGGAACACCCAAACCCACCCAAACTTCCCCCAAACCCCACCCAAGACCCTCCCACCCTTCACCCAACCTCCACCCGATGTCCCCCACGCTTCGGCCACCACCCCCAGCGACAGAGCTGAGGTGTCCCCTACCATCATCTCCTTGTGGATGATGGGACCGTCCTCCTGGAAGACCCCGTCCGGCTTCTGCTTGTTGAGGATGAGCCACTTGGCCGGGCCGCAGATCTCGCTGTGCTCGATGTCCGTCAGTCTGCTGGCCATGGCGAACACCTTGACCACGTAGGCGGTCAGCCTGGGGACGGGGACACCTGAGTGGCAGCCAGCCCTGTCACCCGGGCCGGGGTGTGGCCGTGGTGGTGGGACCCTCACCAGGTGCTGGAGGGGCGGTCCAGGAACGCGGCGTAGGAGCCGTCGGTTTTGCGGAAGGCCAACTCTTGGGTGTAACCTGCAGGAGAGGGTGGGCGGTCAAGGGGTGGCCAGAGGTGGCCCCAGGTCACCAATGTCCACCAATGTGAGAGGTGGCCAGAGGTCACCAATGTCCTCCAGGCATTGGTCAATGTGAGGAATGGTCAGCCAGAGGTGGCCTCAGGCCACCAATGTCCTCCAGCCGTTGGTCAATGTGAGGGGTGGCTGGAGGTGGCCTCAGGTCACCAATGTCCTCCGGGCATTGGTCAGTGTGAGGGGTGGCCGGGGGTGGCCTCAGGTCACTAATGTCCTCCAGGCATTGGTCAACACAAGGGATGGCTGGAGGTGGCCTCAGTTCACCAATGTTCACCAATGTGAGAGGTGGCCGGAGGTCACCAATGCCCTCCAGGCACTGGTCAATGTGAGGAGTGGCTGGAGGTGGCCTCAGGTCACTAATGTCCTCCAACCATTGGTCAACATGAGGGGTGGCCGGAGGTGACCTCAAGCCGCCAATGTCTTCCAGGCATTGGTCAGTGTAAGGGGTGGCTGGAGGTGGCCTCAGGCCACCAATGTCCTCCAGGCATTGGTCAGTGTGGGGGGTGGCCAGAGGTGGCCTCAGGTCACCAATGTCCTCCAGGCATTGGTCAGTGTGAGGGGTGGCCAGAGGTGGTCTCAGGTCACCAATGTCCTCCAGGCATTGGTCAGTGTGAGGGGTGGCCGGAGGTGGCCTCAGGTCACCAATGTCCTCCAACCGGTGGTCAATGTGAGAGGTGGCCTCAGATCACTAATGTCCTCCAGGCATTGGTTAGTGTGAGGAGTGTCCAGCGGTGACCTCAGGCCACCAATGCCCTCCAGGTGTTGGTCAACACAAGGAGTGTCCGGGGTGACCTCAGGCCACCAAAGTCCTCCAACCTTTGGCCAATGCAAGGAGTGTCCAGCGGTGACCTCAGGCCACCAATGCCCTCCAGGTGTTGGCCAACCCAATGAGTGTCCAGGTTGGCTTGAGGCCACCAATGTCCTCCAACCATTGGCCAACACAAGGAGTGTCCAGGGGTGGCCTCAGGTCATCAATGCCCCCCAACCATTGGTCAATGTGAGGAGCACTCAGGGGTGACCTCAGGCCACCAATGTCCTCCAGCCGTTGGCCAACGCAAGGAGCTCCACCAAGCTGAGGAACCCTCGGGCCACCAACCCCTGGGGAGCCCATCCCACCCCAAACCAGTGACCCTGGACACCCCAAACTGGTGCTGCCCACCCCCGTGTCCTCCAGAGGGGCGACCTTCTGGCCCGCGTTGGACCATGGGGACCTTCTGTGTCCGAGAGAGGACACCGGGGGACGCTCCCACCCTTCTGGGGATGTTCCCACCCTTTTGGGGACACTCCCACACTTTTGGGACCATTCCCACATTTTTGGGGACACTCCCACCCTTTTGGGGATGTTCCCACTCTTTTCGGACATTCCCACCCTTTTGGGACATTCCCACCCTTTTGAGACCATTCCCACATTTTTGGGGACACTCCCACCCTTTTGGGACCATTTTGGGGACATCCCCACACTTCTGGGACCATTTTGGGGACATTCCCACCCTTTTGGGGACATTCCCACCCTTTTGGGGACACTCCCATCCTTTTGAGGTTGTTTCCACACTTTTGGGGCCATCCCCACCCTTTTTCGGACATCCCCACCCTTTTTCGGACATCCCCACCCTTTTGGGGACACTCTCACCCTTTTGGGTCCATTTTGGGGATGTTCCCACCCTTTTGGGGACACTCCCACCCTTTTGGCACCATTTTGGGGTCATCCCCACCCTTTTGGGACCATTTTGGGGCCATTCCCACCCTTTTTGGGACCATTCCCACCCTTTTTGGGGACGCTCCCACCCTTTTCGGGTCACCACACCTTTTTTGATGAGCTCGATGGCCTCGGCGCGGCGGTCGACGCCCAAGCTCTCCCACTGCAGGGTCCTGTCCAGGTAGTGCACGGCGATGACCGTGGGCGTCATGGAGATCATGTTCTGCTCGCCGCAGCCCCAGGGGGTGACGATCAGCCCCTTCAGCTTGGCGCCGTCGATGGCCTTCTCCACGATGATGGACACCGGGTTACCTGCCATGGGAGGGGACATCGCAAACGGCACCGTGGGCCACCTGTCCTACCCGGGATGTCACACCTGTCCCACCTGTCCCACACGGGATGTCACACCTGTCCTACCTGTCCCACCTGTCCCACACGGGATGTCACACCTGTCCTACCTGTCCCACCTGTCCCAACTGGGATGTCACACCTGTCCTACCTGGGATGTCACACCTGTCCCACCTGTCCCACCTGGGATGTCACACCTGTCCTACCTGTCCCACCTGTCCCAACTGGGATGTCACACCTGTCCCACCTGTCCCACCTGGGATGTCACACATGTCCCACCTGTCCCACCTGTCCCAACTGGGATGTCACACCTGTCCTACCTGGGATGTCACACCTGTCCCACCCGGGATGTCACACCTGTCCTACCCGGGATGTCACACCTGTCCCACCCGGGATGTCACACCTGTCCTACCTGTCCCACCTGTCCTACCCGGGATGTCACACCTGTCCCACCAACCTGGGATGTCCCACCTGTCCCACCTATCCCACCCTGCCATGGCCCACCTGTCCCACCTGTCCCACCTGGGATGTCACACCTGTCCTACCCGGGATGTCACACCTGTCCTACCTGTCCCACCTGGGATGTCACACCTGTCCCACCCGGGATGTCACACCTGTCCTACCTGTCCCACCTGTCCCACACGGGATGTCACACCTGTCCCACCTATCCCACCTCGCCATGGCCCACCTGTCCCAACTGGGATGTCACATCTGTCCCACCTGTCCCACCCAGGATGTCACACCTGTCCCACCCCAGAATGTCCCACCTGTCCCACCAACCTGGGATGTCCCACCTGTCCCACCCGGAATGTCCCATCAACCTGAGATGTCCCACCTGTCCCAGTCAGGATGTCCCACCTGTCCCACCTGGGATGTCACACCTGTCCCACCAGCCTGGGATGTCCCACCTGTCCCACCAACCTGGGATGTCCCACCTGTCCCACCAACCTGGGATGTCCCACCTGTCCCACCCCACGATGTCCCACATGCCCCACCCCGGAATGTCCCACCTCATGATGTCCCACCTGTCCCACCAACCTGGGATGTCCCACCCCAGGATGTCCCACCTGTCCCACCCACCACTCTGGGGACACCTCGATGGCCACTGAGGTGACACACTGGGACAGCCCCAGGAGGCCACACGTGACCACCTTGAGGGGACAACTCTTCATCCCAGGGTGAAGGTGGACACTGTGACATCACCGTGCTGGGGACACCTTGATGACCGCTCAGGTGACACACTGGGACAGCCCCACGTGACCTCCTTGAGGGGACAACTTTTGATGCCAGGATGGACACAGTGACATCACCACACTGGGGACACCACCATGACCACTCGGGTGACACTGGGACAGCCCCAGGAGGCCACACATGACCACGTTGAGGGGACAATCCTCAATCCCAGGGTGAACGTGGACACAGCGATGTCACCGTGCTGGGGACACCTCGATGGCCCATCAGGTGACACACTAGGATAGCCCCAGGAGGCCACACGTGACCACCTTGAGGGGACAACCCTTCATGCCAGGATGGACACGGTGACATCACCACACTGGGGCCACCACCATGGCCACTCAGGTGACAGTGGTCAGCCCCACGTGGCCACCTTGAGGGGACAACCCTTCACGCCAGGACTGTCCCCATGTCCCCTCCCCGGTGCTCACCTTGGATGCTGACTTTGGTCTCCGACTCGGTGTTGGGGACAATGTCCGACAGGTCCGCGGCCTTCACGTGCTCCTCCTGCACACCGTCTGTGGGGCGGGGGGGACGTGGTGACCCCAAATGTCCCCTGGGGTGACCCAGCCCTGCCCCACCCTGTCCCTTGTCCCTCCGGACCTCCCAGGGCCACACCAGGGTGGCCTTTGTCCCTTGAGATGTCCCAGCACCATGGTGGGACGTCCCTTGTCCCCAAGCTGTCCCTCAAGGTGTCCCTTGCCCCGAGATGTCCCTCAAGGTGTCCCTTGTCACCAAAGATGTCCCAAACCCACAGTGGGGCTTCCTTGATCCCTCAAGATGGCCCAGCCTCTCAGTGGGACTTCCTTTGTCCCCAGGATGTCCCCCAAGCTGTCCCTTGTCCCCAAAGATGTCCCCCAAGGTGTCCCTTGTCCCCGAGCTGTCCCAGCCCCACAGTGGGACCTTCCTGGTCCCCAATTGTCCCCCAAGATGTCCCTGGTCCCCAAATATGTCCCAGCCCCTCAGTGGGATTCCCCTTGTCCCCAAATGTCCCCAAGGTGTCCCCTGTCCCCAGGATGTCCCAGTCTGGCCGCGGAGGTCACTCACTGACTCCCTTGTGCTGTGGGTCAAGCTCCACGATCTTCACCGTCTTCTCCAGCCGCATCCCCTCGGGCTGTGCGGGGACAGGTGGGCTCAGGTGAGCTCAGGTGGGCTCAGGTGGGCTCAGGTGGGGATCAGGTGGGCTCAGGTGGGCTCAGGTGAGCTCAGGTGAGCTCAGGTGGGGATCAGGTGGGCTCAGGTGGGGCTCAGGTGAGCTCAGGTGGGCTCAGGTGAGCTCAGGTGGGGCTCAGGTGAGCTCAGGTGGGGCTAAGGTGAGCTCAGGTGAGCTCAGGTGGGCTCAGGTGGGGCTCAGGTGGGCTCAGGTGGGCTCAGGTGAACTCAGGTGGGCTCAGGTAGGGCTCAGGTTAGCTCAGGTGGGCTCAGGTGAGCTCAGGTGGGGCTAAGGTGAGCTCAGGTGAGCTCAGGTGGGGCTCAGGGGCACAGGTGGGTCACCCCTGCCCAGCCCCACCGGAGCAGCTGGAGATGCCTCCCAGTATGGACCAGTATAAACCAATGTAAACCAGTGTAAACCATTATGAACCAGTACGGACCAGTATGGACCAGTGTAAACCAGTACGGAGCAGTATGGACCAGTATGGATGAGTATGGATCAGTATAAACCAGTATGAACCAGTATAGACCAGTATCAACTAGTGTAAACCAGTATGGAACCGGTATGGACCAGTATGAACCAGTGTAAGCCAGTATGGACCAGTATGGACCAGTATGGATCAGTATGGACCGGTATGAACCAGTATCAACTAGTGTAAACCACTACGCACCTGTATGGACCAGTATGGATCAGTATGAACCAGTATGGACCAGTGTAAACCAGCATGGACCAGTGTAAACCAGCATGGACCAGTGTAAACCAGTATGGACCAGTGTAAACCAGTATGGACCAGTATGGACCAGTATGGATCAGTATGGATCAGTACAGACCAGTATGGATCAGTATGGATCAGTATGAACCAGTGTGAACCAGTATGGACCGGTATGGACCAGTATGAATCACTATGGACCAGTATGGATCAGTATGAACCAGTATGGACCAGTATAGACCAGTGTATACCAGCATGGACCAGTGTAAACCAGTATGGATCAGTATGGACCAGTATGGACCAGTATGGACCAGTATGGACCGGTATAAATGAATACCCCCAGTGGCACACTGGGACAGCCCCAGGAGGTCACACTTGACCACCTTGAGGGGACAATCCTCAATCCCAGGGTGAAGGTGGACATGGTGACATCACCACACCAGGGCCACCTCAGGGTCGCCTCGATGGCCACTCAGGTGACACACTGGGAGGACACATGACCACCTTAGGGGGACAATCCCTCATCCTGGGATGACGATGGCCACAGCACCGTGGACACCTCGAGGACACCACCATGGCCACTCAGGTGACACTGGGGCAGCCCCATGTGACCACCTTGAGGGGACAATCCTTCACCCCGAGATGATGATGACCACAGCACCGTGGACACCTCGAGGACACCACCATGGCCACTCAGGTGACACACTGGGGCAGCCCCACCTGACCACCTTGAGGGGACAACTCTTCATGCCATGGTGAAGGTGGACATCACCACACCAGGGCCACCTCAGGGACACCTTGATGGCCACTCAGGTGACACACTGGGAGGACACAGGACCACCTTGAGGGGTCAACGATGACAAAGGCCACAGCACCGTGGACACCTCGAGGGCACCACCACAGCCACTCAGGTGACACTGGGACAGCCCCATGTGACCACCTTGAGAGGACAATCCTTCACCCCAGGACCACCTGACCACCTTGAGGGGCCAACCCTTCACCCCAGGATGATGATGACCACAGCACCGTGGACACCTCAAGGACACCACCATGGCCACTCAGGTGACACACTGGGAGGACACATAGTCACCTTGAGGGGACAACCCTTCACCCCGGGATGACAATGGACACCTTGAGGACACCACCAGGGCCACTCACCACCACTCGGAGCTTCTTCTTGACGCCGTCGCTCACGTACTGATTGCGGACGGCGGCCTTGACCTCGATGTCCAGCATGCCGAGCTTGAGGGGGACAATGACGAAGGACACGGTGCGCGAGGACTCGCCCTTCATGCGCAGCACCTGCTGGAAGCGCTGCTTCTCCGTGGAGGGACTGCACAGGTCGGGGTTGTGGACCAGCTCCACGCGCACCTGGACGTGGCCAGAGAGGACACAGGGGTCACACGGACAGGTGTCACCTCGGAAAGGTCCCAAGCCACCTCTGGTGGGAATCCAAAAGACGTCCCCAACTGACCACGATGTCGTGCAGCCAGTAGTTGTAGAGGATGGCACGGATCTCCACCTGCTCGTTCCTCACCACCGAGTAGGGCAGGCGCAGGTCGATGAAGAAGTCCTTCATCACCGTGATCTCGTAGGGGTCGGCCACGCACAGACCTGCGGTGGGGACACGCAGGGGGGTTGGGGTCAGGGTTGGGGATGCCTCATGGTGGCACCGAGGCCTTCTAAGGTCATTGAAGGTTCTCATGAGGTTTGGGAGGTGCCTCAAAGCCCAAAGAGTTGCCCCAAGGTTTAGGAGATCCCTCAGGACCCAAAGAGCCCTCCTGAGTTTAGAAGATCCCTTGAAGACCAAAGAGTTCTCCCAAGGTTTAGGAGATCCCTCAAGTCTCATGGACTCCTCCCAAGGTTTAGGAGATCCCCAAGACCCAAAGAGCGCTCTCAGGGTTTAGGAGATCCCTCAAGACCCATGGAATTCTTCCAAGGCTTAGGAGTTCCCTTGAACCCCAAGGAATTCTCCCAAGGTTTAGGAGATCCCCCAAATCCCAAGGACTCTTCCCAAGGTTTAGGAGATCCCTGAAGACCCAGGAGTCCTCCTGAGTTTAGAAGATCCCTTGAAGACCAAAGAATTCTCCCAAGGTTTAGGAGGCCCCTCAAGTCCCAGGAGTCCTCCCAAGGTTTAGGAGATCCCTCAAATCCGAAGACTCTTCCGAAGGTTCAGGAGATCCCTCAAACACCAGGACTCCTCCCAAGGCTTAGGAGATCCCTCAAGACCCAAAGAGTCCTCCCAAGGTGTCGAAGATCCTCAAGACCCAAGGAATCTTCCCAAGGTTCAGGAGATCCCTCAAACCCCAAGGATGGCCACCAAGCTTTGGGACACCTCCCTTCCAGATTTTGGAGATCCCTCAAACCCCAAGGAACCCCTCCAGGCTTTGGGGACCCTCTGAGCCTCAGGGACCCCACCCCACGATTTGGGGGTTCCTTGGACCCCCTCGCCCCCCATGACCTCCTACCCTTGGACGGGGACAGGCTGACAGCCAGGACCTCCCAGGTGGTGATGGAGTCCTTCAGGTACACCTGCAGCGTCTTGGTCGAGACCCTGGAGAGGACACGAGTGACCAGGGGGTCACGGCCCACCCCAGGCCAGGCTGGGGGGGTCACCATGGGATGGCCCTGGTCCCAAAGATGTCCCAGACCCACAGCTGGACCTCTTTTGTCCGAAAAGATGTCCCAAACCAACAGGTGAACTTCCCTTGTCCCCACAGATGTCCCAGACCCACAGTGGGACCTCCCTGGCCCCACAGATGTCCCAGACCCACAGCTGGACCTCTCTTGTCCCCAAAGATGTCCCAGACCCACAGTGGGACCTCCCTGGCCCCACAGATGTCCCAGACCCACAGCTGGACCTCCCTGGCCCCACAGATGCCCCACACCCACAGACCCCCAGGCAGGAGCAGGAGCTTGGAGATGACCCCTGAGTGGACCACAGGAGGTCCTGAGAGAGCTCCAGGGGTCAGCGGTGACTTTATCTGGACTTGGTGTGACCATAACTGCACTTGGGATGACCATAACTGGATTTGGGCTGACCCTAACCACAATTGTGGTGACCCTAACCAGATTTGGGTTAGCCATGTCCAGATTTGTGGTGACCATGACCAGCTTTGGGGTCTCCAGCGCTGTCCGAGTGGGACGGGCCCAGGCTGACCGCCCCAGGGCGGGGCCGGGGGCGTGGCCGGAGGTGGGACAGGAGGTCCAGGCTCACCCCAGCTTGTTGGGCGCCTCGGTCATCTGCTCCACCTGCCACAGCCAGCTCTCGGGGAAGAGGCTCCGCGACACGATGTCCTCGTCGGGCGAGAAGAGATCGTCGTCCGCCTGGCCTGGGGGTGGTGGCAGCGTCCCTCGTGAGCGTGGCCTCAGGGCTGTGACCCCTGAGCGCAGCTGGGATCACCCTGGGGACAGCCTGGTGCCACCCCGGTGCCACCCCAGTGTCACCTGACCCCTGAGTGCAGCTGGGATCACCCTGGGGACAGCCCGGTGCCACCCCAGTGCCACCTGACATCACCCCAGGGACAGCCCAGTGTCACCCAACATCACCCCAGGGACAGCCTGGTGCCACCACGGTGCCACCAAAGTGCCACCCAACATCACCCCAGTGCCACCCAACATCACCGCAGGGACAGCCTGGTGCCACCACGGTGTCACCAAAGTGCCACCCGACATCACCCCAGTGTCACCCAACATCACCCCAGGGACAGCCTGGTGCCACCACAGTGCCACCAAAGTGCCACCCAACATCACCCCAGTGCCACCCAACATCACCCCAGTGACATCCCAGTGTCACCCGAGCCCTGAGCGCAGCTGGGATCACCCCAGGGACAGCCCAGTGCCACCCCAGTGCCACCTGACATCACCCCAGGGACATCCCGGTGCCACCACAGTGCCACCTCAGTGCCACCCGACATCACCCCAGTGCCACCCCAGTGCCACTCCTTGTCTTGCCCGAGCAAGGCCACACAGTGCCACCCAAGCGTTGCCCAACGTTCATCCAAGGATGGCTAAGGAACACCTGAGGGACACCTGACCTTCACCCAAGGGACACCTGAGGGTCACCTGACCTTCACCCAAGGGACACCTGAGGGACATCTGACCTTCACCCAAGGAATGACCAAGGAATGGCCAAGGAACACCCAACATTCAGCCAAGGAACGCCCAAAGAACTCCTGAGGCCCACCTGACCTTCCCCAAGGAACACCTGAGGTCCACCTGACCTTCACCAAGGAACACCCAAGGAACACCCAAGCTTCACCCAAGGACCTGAGGAACACCTGAGGACCACCTGAGGTCCACCTGACCTTCATCCAAGGAACACCTGAGGAACACCTGACCTTCACCCAAGGAATGGCCAAGGAATGACCAAGGAATGACCAAGGAATGACCAAAGGACAGCCAAGGAATGACCAAGAACGCCCAAGAAACATCAGACCTTCACCCAAGCTTTGCCCAAAGAAAATATCTCAACCTCATCTGACCTTCACCCAAGGAACACCCGAGGTCCACCTGCCCTTCCCCAAGGATCACCCAAGCTTCACCCAAGAACCTGGGAAACAGCCAAGGAACTCCTGAGGACCACCTGACCTTCCCCAAGGAACACCTGAGGACCACCCAAGGGTCACCTGACCTTCCCCAAGGAACACCTAAGGAACACCTGACCTTCACCCAAGGAATACCCAAGGAACACCAAAGCTTCACCCAAGGAACACCTGAGGACCACCTGACCTTCACCCAAGGAATGACCAAGGAACACCTGACCTTCCCCCAAGCTTTGACCAAGGAAAACACCTCAACCTCACCTGACCTTCACCAAGGAACTCCTGAGGTCCACCTGACCTTCACCCAAAGAAACACCCAAGGGTCACCTAACCTTCAACCAAGGAACACCTGAGGACCACCCAAGGAACTCCTGAGGTCCACCTGACCTTCACCCAAGGAATGACCAAGGAATGGCCAAGGAATGACCAAGGAATGGCCAAGGAACACCTAACCTTCACCCAAGGAACACCTGAGGTCCACCTGACCTTCACCCAAGGAATGACCAAGGAACGGCCAAGGAATGACCAAGGAATGACCAAGGAACGGCCAAGGAATGACCAAGGAACGGCCACGGAATGACCAAGGAATGGCCAAGGAACACCTAACCTTCACCCAAGGAACTCCTGAGGCCCACCTGCCCTTCCCAAGGACCACCCAACCGCCCCCAAGACCCTCCCACCCTCCTCCCACCCCCAGGCCCAGCACTTGCTTCTGGCCAGCTCGACGTGGAGCAGCTTCTTCTGCTTGTCGCGCTTGGCCTTGATGTAGGAGCAGCAGTCGAGGAAGGCGCGGACGCAGGCCTGGCCCTCCTGGATGTACTGAGACCTCTTCTCGCAGCTGTGCCCCATGGGGTTGTCCCTCATGCCGTCCTCGCAGCACTTCCGCTCCAGCTTGTCCGAGTACTCGGCCACTGCCGGACACGGGGACACGGATGTGGCACCGGGGTGGCGGTGTGGGGACAGCGGGGGGGACGTCCTGGTGGCTCTCGGGAACGGGGACATCCTGGTGGATCTTGGGACATTGGGGGTGGGGGACGTCCTGGTGGCTTTTGGGACCTCAGGGGTGGGGGACATCCTGGTGGCTCTTGGGGATGTGGGACACTCTGGTGGCTTTTAGGCATGGGGACATCCTGGTGGCTTTCGGGGGTGGGGATCTTTGGGGTGTGGGACATCCTGGTGGCTTTTGGGACCTCGGGGGTGTGGGACATCCTGGTGGCTTTTGGGGGTGGGGGACATCGTGGTGGCTTTTGGGCATGGGGGCATCCTGGTGGCTCTTGGGGGTGTGGGACACCCTGGTGGCTTTTGGGACATCAGGGGTGGAGGACACTCTGGTGGCTTTTGGGGGTGGGGGATGTCCTGGTGGATCTTGGGACCTTGGGGGTGTGGGACATCCTGGTGGTCTTTGGGCATGGGGATGTTGGGGTGGGGGACACTCTGGTGGCTTTTGGGGGTGGGGGACATCCTGGTGGCTCTTGAGAATGGGGACATCGGGGGTGGGGGACACTCTGGTGGCTTTTGGGAATGGGGACCTCGGGGAGTGGGACATCCTGGTGGCTCTTGGGGATGAGGATCTTGGGGGTGGGGGACATTGGGGTGGGGACATCCTGGTGGCTTTTGGGGGTGGGATCTTGGGGTGGGGGACATCGGGGTGGGGGACATCCTGGTGGCTCTTGGGGGTGGGGACATCCTGGTGGATCTTGGGACATCGGGGGTGTGGGACATCCTGGTGGCTTTTGGGCATGGGGTCATCTTGGTGGCTTTTGGTGGTGGGGACGTCAGGGGTGTGGGACATCCTGGTGGCCTTTGGGACATGGGACACTCTGGTGGCCCTCAGGGACAAAGGGCACCAGTACTGACTAGGCCATGGGACACTGGTGGCCTTTGGGACATGGGACACTCTGGTGGCTCTCAAGGACATGTGACACCCTGGTGACTCCAGGGACACAGGACACTGCAGCGTTCCTGGGGACAGGGGACACCCCGAAGTGCTCCTGGGGACAGGGGACACTGCAGTGCTCCTGGGGACAGGGGACACCCCAAAGTGCTCCTGGGGACAGGGGACACCCCGAAGTGCTCCTGGGGACAGGGGACACCCCGAAGAGCTCCTGGGGACAGGGGACATCCCGAAGTGCTCCTGGGGACAGGGGACACCCCAAAGAGCTCCTGGGGACAGGGGACACCCCAAAGTGCTCCTGGGGACAGGGGACACCCCAAAGTGCTCCTGGGGACAGGGCACATCCCGGTGCCACCTACCCTTGGTGCCCTTGTACTCGGCCAGGGCCAGCGAGCGGCGCTTGCGCTTGGCAGGCTGGGGACACTTCAGCTCTGGGGACAGAGGGGACATTGTCAGGACCCCAGTGACCCCACAGTGACCCCACGATGGAGCTTTGGGGACAGAGGGGACATGGTCAGGACTCCACAGTGACCCCACAGTGACCCCACAGTGACCCCACAGTGACCCCACCATGACCCCACACTGCAGTTCTGGGGACAGAGGGGACAGAGGGGACATTGTCAGGACCCACAGGAACCCCACAGTGACCCCCACGGTGACCTCAGAGTGACCCTACAGTGACCCCACACTGCAGCTCTGGGGACAGAGGGTACACGGTCAGGACCCCACAGGGACCCAGGTGTCACTTCCCAAAGTTCAGGGTCACTTCTCCAATCCTGAGATGTCACCTGTCACATCCACTAAATGTCACCTATCCCATCCCTGAAGTGTCACTTTCCTGTCCTTGAAATGTCACATCCCTGAAGTGTCACCTCCTGTGTCCCTGAGGTGCCACATCCCTGAAGTGTCACCTCCCCCATCCCTGAAGTGCCACACTTTCCTGTCCTTGAAATGTCACATCCCTGAGGTGTCACCCCCCCCATCCCCTAAATGTCACCTCTCCCACCCTTCAGGTGTCACACTTTTTTGTCCTTGAAATGTCACATTCCCTGAAGTGTCACCTCCCCCATCCCTGAAGTGCCACACTTTCCTGTCCTTGAAATGTCACATCCCTGAGGTGTCACCTCCCCCATCCCCTAAGTGCCACTTCCTGTCTCTGAGGTGCCACCTCCCCCATTCCTGAGGTGCCACATCCCCTAAATGTCACCTTTCCCATCCCTGAGGTGTCACCTCCCCCATCCCTGAGGTGTCACCTCTCCCATCCCTCAAGTGTCACCTCCTCCATCCCTGAGGTGTCACACTGCTCCATCCTTGAAATGTCACATCCCTGAGGTGTCACCTCCCCCATCCCCTAAGTGCCACTTCCTGTCTCTGAGGTGCCACCTCCCCCATCCCTGAGGTGTCACCTCCCCCATCCCTGAAGTGTCACCTCTCCCCCATTCCCAAAGTGCCACCTCCCCCAACCCTAAATGTCACCTATGCCATCCCTGAAGTGTCACCTCCCCCATCTCAGAGGTGTCACACTGCTCCATCCTTGAAATGTCACATCCCTGATGTGCCACCCCCCTGTCCCTGCGGTGTCACTGCAGCTGTCCCCGTAGTGCCACCTCCCCCATTCCTGAGCTGTCTCCCCATTCCTGAAGTGCCACCACCCTGTCCCCGGGTGCCACCCCCCTGTCCCCAGGTGTCACCCCCTGTCCCCAGGTGTCACCCCCTGTCCCCGGGTGTCACCCCCCTGTCCCCGGGTGCCACCCCCCTGTCCCCAGGTGTCACCCTGTCCCACCTGAGCGCTGGGGCGTGGTCAGCTTGGTGCTGGAGGTCAGGCTCAGGCCAGCGTCCGCGAAGACACCGACGTTGTCCCTGCCACTGCCAGCCGTGCAGCCGATGTCACTCTGCTCCACCGTGTCCCACACCTGCCGAGGGACAGCGTGAGGGACACTGCCAGCAGCCAGGGACAGCCACTGCCACCAGCTGGGGACAGCAGGGACAGTGTGAGGGCCACTGCCACCAGCCGGGGACAGCCACTGCCACCAGCCGGGGACAGCCACTGCCACCAGCCACGGACAGCAGGGACAGCGTGAGGGACACTGCCACCAGCTGGGGACAGCCACTGCCACCAGCCAGGGACAGCAGGGACAGCGTGAGGGACACTGCCAGCAGCTGGGGACAGCCACTGCCACCAGCCAGGGACAGCAGGGACAGCGTGAGGGACACTGCCAGCAGCCAGGGACAGCAGGGACAGTGTGAGGGACACTGCCAGCAGCAAGGGACAGCCACTGCCACCAGCTGGGGACAGCAGGGACAGTGTGAGGGCCACTGCCAGCAGCCAGGGACAGCCACTGCCACCAGCTGGGGACAGCAGGGACAGTGTGAGGGACACTGCCAGCAGCCAGGGACAGCCACTGCCACCAGCTGGGGACAGCAGGGACAGTGTGAGGGCCACTGCCAGCAGCCAGGGACAGCCACTGCCACCAGCCGGGGACAGCCACTGCCACCAGCTGGGGACAGCCACTGCCACCAGCCAGGGACAGCCACTGCCACCAGCCGGGGACAGCAGGGACAGCGTGAGGGCCACTGCCACCAGCTGGGGACAGCCACTGCCACCAGCCAGGGACAGCAGGGACAGCGTGAGGGACAGCAGGGACAGCGTGAGGGCCACTGCCACCAGCCGGAGACAGCCACTGCCACCAGCCACGGACAGCAGGGACAGCGTGAGGGACACTGCCACCAGCCGGGGACAGCCACTGCCACCAGCCAGGGACAGCAGGGACAGCGTGAGGGACACTGCCACCAGCCGGGGACAGCCACTGCCACCAGCCAGGGACAGCAGGGACAGCGTGAGGGCCACTGCCACCAGCTGGGGACAGCAGGGACAGTGTGAGGGACACTGCCACCAGCCAGGGACAGTCACTGCCACCAGCCAGGGGTGATGGGGACACTGTGATGGTCACTGCCACCACTTGGGGATGATGGGGACAGCGTGAGGGCCACTGCCACCAGCCGGGGACAGCCACTGCCACCAGCCGGGGACAGCCACTGCCACCAGCTGGGGACAGCAGGGACAGCTGTGATGGCCACTGCCACCAACTGGGGATGGCAGGGACAGCCACTGCCACCAGACAGGGATGGCAGGGACAGCTGTGATGGGGACAGCGTGAGGGCCACTGCCACCAGTCAGGGACAGCCACTGCCACCAGCTGGGGATGATGGGGACAGCTGGGACAGCCACTGCCACCAGCTGGGGGTGATGGGGACACCGTGATGGCCACTGCCACCTGGGGACAGCAGGGACGGTGGCAACCACAACAGCCACCACCAGGGGACAGCAGGGAGGGGGCCACCCCTCGGGCACAGGGCCACCCCTTGGGGACATTGGGGACAGTGCCACCCACCCGTTTCCGGGTGAGCTTGTTCTTCTTGCTGAGGACCAACTTTGTCCACGGCCACCACCAGGGGACAGCAGAGACAGAGCCACCACCAGGGGACATCGGGGACAGAGCCACCACCAGGGGACAGTAGGGATGGTGAGAATCATGATGGCCACCCCTTGGGGACAATGGGGACAGAGCCACCACCAGGGGACATCGGGGACAGGGCCACAACCAGGGGACATTGGGGACAGAGCCACCACCAGGGGACATTGGGGACGGGGCCACAACCAGGGGACACTGGGGACAGAGCCACCACCAGGGGACATCGGGGACGGGGCCACCACCAGGGGACATCGGGGACAGGGCCACCACCAGGGGACAGCAGGGATGGGGTCACCACCAGGGGACAGCAGGGAGGGGGCCACCCCTCGGGCACAGGGCCACCCCTTGGGGACATCGGGGACAGTGCCACACACCCGTTTCTGGGTAAGCTTGTGCTTCCTGCTGAGGACAAAGACGCCCTTGTCCACGGCCACCACCAGGGGACAGCAGGGATGGTGACAATCATGATGGCCACCACCAGAGGACATTGGAGTCAGAGCCACCACCAGGGGACATTGGGGACAGTGCCACGCACCCGTTTCTGGGTGAGCTTGTGCTTCTTGCTGAGGACGAAGACGCCCTTGTCCACGGCCACCAGCCCCACGTGGGCCCTGTGGTCAGCCTCGATGTGCAGCCTCACGGCTGCCCCCGGGTCGTGCACGCGATTGTCACGTTCCGTCGCCCCCTTCACCACCAGCTGCGGGGGACACGGGGCGGTGTCCCCAGGGTGTCCCCAAAAGCCACCTCTGTCCCCTCCCCCCGCCCCTGGGGTGACGCCGAGGCTGGCGGTCTGGGGCGGTTGGTGGCCGTGGGTTTTGTGTCTGGGCCACCAGGGCCACCACCAAGGAGATGTCTGAGCTCCTCGTGGAGTGTCCAGAACCACCCAGGGGACACCAGATCTGAGCCAGGGCCACCCGAGTCCCTCCGTGTCCCCCCAAGCCCCTTGAGAGTCCCCCAAGTCCCTCAAGGACCTCCCAAAACCCTTGAGGACCTCCCAAACTCCTCAAGGACCTCCCAAGTCCTTCACGGACCACCTCAAACCTTTTCAAATGTCCCCCAAGTCCCTCCAAGGTCCCCCAAAGCTTGGGGACCCCCCTTTCCAAATGTCCCCCAAGGGTTCCCCAAACCCTTCCAACTGTTCCCCAGATCCTTCAAGGGCCACCTTAAACCTTTCCAAGGTCCCCCAAGCCCTTCCAAGGTCCCCCAAGTCCCTCAAGGGCCACCCCGAACATTTCCAAATGTCCCCAGACCCCTCAAGGGCCACCCCAAACCCTAACAGAAGCCCCCCAAGGCCCTCAAGGGTCTCCCAAACCCTCCCAAGGTCCCCCAGACCTCCCAAGGGCCACTCCAGATCTTTCCAAATGTCCCCCAAGTCCTTCAAAGGCCACCTCAAACCTTTCCAAATGTCCCTCAAGTCCCTCAAGGGCCACCCCAAACCTTTTCAAAGGTCCCCCAAGCCCTTCCAAGTGTCTCCCAAGTCCCTCAAGGCCACTCCAAACCTTTCCAAATGTCCCTCAAAGGTCCCCCAAACCTTTCCAAATGTCACCCAGATCCCTCAAGGACCACCACAAACCTTTCCAAGGACCGCCAGACCCCTCAAAGGTCCCCCAAACTCTTCCAAGGTGCCCCAAGGGTCCCCCAAACTTTCCAAATGTCCCTCAAGTGCCACCCCAAACCCTTCCAAGGTCCCCCAGACCCCTCAGGGCCACCACTCCGGCCACTCCCGCAGCCCACCCGAGCCCCCCTGGGGGGGACACTCACGGTGCCCATGCAGGTGTCCTTGACGTCCACCCAGACGGAGTCGGCCACGATCTCTCCGGGCAGCACGTGGTAGTAAGCGACGATGCGGAAGGAGGGGATGAGCTCGGCCGTCACCGGCAGCGTCATCGTCACCAGGCTCTGGCCGGCCTCGTGCGGCTGCCGGCCGGCGCGCAGGATGCGGCCCTTGCTCATGATCTGCGAGAAACGCCAGCGAGTGACCGCTCCGGACGGCCAAGCGGCTGAGCCGAGTGACCGCCAGTCAGCCACAGCCGAACTGAGTGACCATGGCTGAGCCAAGTGACCGCCGGTCAGCCGAGTGACCGCTCTGGGCGTCCGAGCAGCTGAGCCGAGTGACCTCCGGTCAGCCACAGCCGAACTGAGTGACCGTGGCCAAGCCAAGTGACCGCCGGTCAGCCCCAGCCGAGTCTGGGTCTGGGGTCAGTGGAGAGTGAGGGCCTGGGTGGGGTCAGTGGGGAGGGGTGTGGGCCTGGGGTCAGTGAGGGGAGTGAGGGCTTGGCCGGTCAGCCACGGCCGAGTTGAATGACTGCAGCCGAGTTGAGTGACTGCCGGTCAGCTGTGGCCAAACCGAGTGACCGCCGGTCAGCCGCGGCCGAGCCGAGTGAGCGCCGGGGCACTCACCAGGTAGGTGAAGTACGGGACGGAGTTCCGGACGTCGTTGTTGTTGGTGCGCAGGTGGAAGTTGACGGCCAGGTTGTCCCCGGCCTGCAGCTCGGTGGCCGACACGTCCAGGTGCAGGAAGTTGCCTGAGTTGGCCTGGCTGCGGTAGGCCTCGGCGGTCATCTGCCGCATGGCCTGGCGCTCCCGGGGCAGTCCCTCCTGGACCGTGCGCACCTGGGTCGGGGACATGGTGGCATGGGGTCAGTGACGGGGCCTGGGTGGGCCTGGGGTCAGCGGGGGGAGGGTGGGGTCAGTGGGGAGGGGTGTGGGCTTGGGGTCAGTGGGGAGGGTGTGGTCAGTGGGGAGGAGTGTGGGCCTGGGTGTGGTCAGTGGGGGGGATGGGTGGGCCTGGGTGTGGTCAGTGGGGAGGAGGGTGGGTCTAGGTGGGGTCACTGGGGGGAGTGAGGGCCTGGGTGTGGTCAGTGGGGAGGGTGGGGCTGGGTGGGGTCAGTGGGGTCAGTGAGGGTCTGGGTGTGGTCAGTGGGGAGGGTAGGGTCAGTGAGGAGGAGGGTGGGCCTGGGTGTGGTCAGTGGGCAGTGAGGGTAAAGGTGGTGTCAGTGGGGAGGGGGTCCTGGGTGGTCCCACCTGGGTGTGGTCAGTGGGGTCAGTGAGGGTCTGGGTGTGGTCAGTGGGGAGGGGTGAGGGTCTGGGTGGGGTCAGTGGGGGCCTGGGTGTGGTCAGTGGGGAGTGAGGGTCTGGGAGGGGTCAGTGGGGGCAGTGACGGTCTGGGTGGGGTCAGTGGGGAGGGTGGGCCTGGGTGGGGTCAGTGGGGTCAGTGAGGGTCTGTGTGGGGTCAGTGGGGGGGAGTAAGGGTCTGGGTGGGGTCAGAGGGGAGGGTGGGCCTAGGTGTGGTCAGTGGGGTCAGTGAGGGTCTGGGTGTGGTCAGTGACGGTCTAGGTGGGGTCAGCGGGGAGGGGTGAGGGTTTGGGTGGGGTCAGCAGGGAGTGTTTGGCCCCTGGAGAAAGTCCACAGAGGTCTTGGCCTCCATAGAGGTCTTGACCACTATGGAGTCTTGACCATCATGGAGATGCGTTGGTCGTCATGGAGGTCGTGGCCACCCTAAAGGTGTTGGTCACCCTAGAGGTCTTGGACACCAAAGAGGTGCTGGCCACCACAGAGGGCTTGGCCCCTTGAGAGGGTCCATAGCGGTCTTGGCCTCCATAAAGGTCTTGACCACTATGGAGGTCTTGGCCATCATGGAGATGTGGTGGTGATCATGGAGATGTGGTGGTCATTATGGAAGTCTTGGTCACCGTAAAGGTTTTTGCCACCATAGAGAACTCGGCCACTGTAAAATTCTTGGCCATCATGGAGGCATGATGGTCATCACTGAGGTCGTGGCCACCCTAAAGGTCTTGGCCACCCTAGAGGTCTTGGACACCAAAGAGGTGCTGGCCACCACAGAGGTCTTGGCCATCATAAAGGTTTTCACCACCATAAAGGTCTCGGCCACCCTAGAGATCTTGGCCATCATGGAGGTCTTGGCCACCATAGCGGTCTTGGCCACCACAAAGGTTTTGGCCACCCTAGAGATATTGGTCATCAGGTCTTGGCCACCATAAAGGTCTTGGCTATCATGGAGATCTTGGCCATCGAAAAGGTTTTGGCCACCACAGATGACTTGGCCACTGTAAAGTTCTTGGCCATCACAGGGGTCTTGGCCATCATGGAGATGTGTTGGTCATCATGGAGATGTGTTGGCCACCCCATACTTGGCCATTCTTGGCCACCAGTGACTGGAATAGCCCCGGTCCTTGGTCACTCTCATGTCTTGGTCAACCCAACCACGTTGACCACCATGGTCACCCTGAACTTGGCCATCCTCATCCTTGACCAATGGTGACCAGGACAGCTCTTGGTCACTCTGGACATCTTGACCACCACAGTGACCACAGTCCTTGCCCAATGGTGACCAGGATAGCCCCAGCCTTTGGTCACTCTCATCTCTTGGTCAACCCAACCGTGTTGACCACCATGGTCACCCCAACCTTGGTCACCCTTGGCCACCGGTGACCAGGATAGCCCCAGCCTTTGGTCACTCTGGACATCTTGACCACCACAGTTGCCACAGTCCTTGCCCAATGGTGACCAGGATAGCTCTTGGTCACTCTGGACATCTTGACCACCACAGTTGCCACAGTCCTTGCCCAATGGTGACCAGGATAGCCCCAGCCTTTGGTCACTCTGGACATCTTGACCACCACAGTGACCACAGTCCTTGCCCAATGGTGACCAGGATAGCCCCAGCCTTTGGTCACTCTCATCTCTCGGTCAACCCAATCATGTTGGCCACCATGGTCACCCCAACTTTGGTCATCCTTGGCCACCGGTGACCAGGATAGCCCCAGCCCTTGGTCACTCTGGACATCTTGACCACCACAGTTACCAGAGTCCTTGCCCAATGGTGACCAGGATAGCCCTTGGTCACTCTGGACATCTTGACCACCACAGCCACCTCAACCACAGTGTGACCTTGGCCATCTTGGTTTTTGGCCAACGATGAGTGACCATAATGACCCTCGGTCACCAGATGTCCAGAGGCCACCCTGCTCCCGCAGTCCTGCCCTCCTGGCCCTTGGTGACCACAACCATCAGTCACTTTGGCCATCTCAGCCACCACAACCATCGGTCACTTTGGCCATCTCAGTGACCACAACCATCGGTCACTTTGGCCATCTCAGTGACCACAACTGTCGGTCACTTTGGCCATCTCAGTGACCACAACCATCGGTCACTTTGGCCATCTCAGCCACCACAACGCCCAGGCCATTCCCTCACCGCCTGGGCCACCCCAGTCACGGTGTCCCCGTGCTGTCCCCGCGCTGTCCCCGCGCTGTCCCCATGCCGTCCCCGTGCTGTCCCCGCGCTGTCCCCACTCACGGTGATGGGCACGCTGTCCCTGGTGGCCGGCATGTTGATGATCAGCTTGGCCGTGCCGTCGCGCTGGGTGGACACACGGTCCTTCCCGCCGTCGGCCTGGACAGCCACGTGCGGGGCTGGGGACCCGTCCGGGTTGGTGACGTAAACCTGGAGGGGACACGGGGACGTCACTTGGGGATGTGGGGTGAGGGAAGGGACACTGGGGAGTGGCACTAGGAAGGGACAGTGGCACTGGGAAGGGACACTGGGAAGTGACACTGGCACCCAGAAAGGACACTGGGAAGGGACACTGGCACCGGGAAGGGACACTGGGAAAGGGTGGTGGCACCCAGAAAGGACACTGGGAAGGGACACTGGCACTGGGAAGGGGTGGTGGCACTGGGAAGGGACACTGGGAAGGGACACTGGCACCAGGAAGGGCCACCCCAGTGACACGGGGACACCCCACAGTCCCCAGCCCCTCTCAGGTGACACGGGGACGTCACCCAGGGACCACCTTCAGTCCCCAAATCTCCCCCACCCCCACCCCTGCCATGTCCCTGTCCCCACCCCAGGTCAGGACACCCCGCGGGCCCTGTGCCACCCCCCCGGGCCACCACTGTCCCCAAGGTGTCACCAACCATGAGGTCAAAGGGCATCCCCGGCTTGAAGTACTTGGGGGTGTGCGTGAAGTGGATGGTGTAGGGGGAGGTGACAATGCGGATGTCACCGCGCTGCGCCTCCACCATGTCACTGCCTGTGGGGACACCGCGGGGGCCGTGTCATTTGGGGACAGGGTCCCTGCTGTCCCTCCAAGTCCCCTGTGTCCCCATCCTCATTGTCCCTGTTCCCTGTGTCCCTCCCCATCCCTGTCCCCATGTCCCCTGGCTGTCCCTGTCCCCATGTCCCCTGGCTGTCCCTGTCCCGTGTCCCCCCACTGTCCCTGTCCCTCATGTTCCCCCTGCTGCCCATGTCCCCTGTGCCCCCCCACTGTCCCTGTCCCCCTTGTCCCCTCACTGTCCCTGTCCCCCATGTCCCCCTGCTGTCCCTGCCACCCCCAGTCCCCCGTGTCCCCCTGCTGTCCCTGTCCCCCCGTGTCCCCGATGTCCCTGAGTCCCCATGTCCCCGCGCAGACCTGACTCGGTGATGACAGTGACAGAGACGTAGAGCGAATGTCCCACGAGCTCGTGGAGGTTGGGGAAACGCTCGCGCACGTGAGCCATGGAGAGCACGGCCTCGGCGTCACCGTCCTGCACCTGGGGACACCAAAGGGGACAGCGTTGGGGACAGGACAGCCTCGGCGTCACCGTCCTGCACCTGGGGACACCAAAGGGGACAGTGTTGGGGGCAGGACAGCCTTGGCGTCACCGTCCTGCACCTGGGGACACCAAAGGGGACAGTGTTGGGGACAGGGATGGGGACAGTGTTGGCGACAGCCATGGACAGGACAGCCTCGGCGTCACCATCCTGCAAAAAGGGACAAAAATGGGGACAGGTCTGGGGGTGCGGCTGGGGACAGGGCTGGGGACAATGGCATCACTCACGATGACAGGGTTGGGGACAATGCTGGGGACAGGCTGCGGACAGTGCCAGCACTCACAATGACACAGCTGGGGACAGGGAGGGGACAGTGCCAGCACTCACGATGACACAGTTGGGGACAGGGAGGGGACAGTGCCAGCACTCACGATGACACAGTTGGGGACAGGGAGGGGACAGTGCCAGCACTCACGATGACACATCTGGGGACAGGTTGGGGACAGTGCCAGCACTCACAATGACACAGCTGGGGACAGGGAGGGGACAGTGCCAGCACTCACGATGACACTGTTGGGGACAGGGAGGGGACAGTGCCAGCACTCACGATGACACGCCGCAGGGACTGGGGGATGCTCTTCCTCTCGTCGTCCACCATGACCCCGAAGAGGACAAAGGCTGTCCCCTCCAGCCGCTTCCCGTACAGGTACCTGGGGACAGACACGTGTCACTGTGTGTCACCGAGTGTCACCATGTCACTGTGTCACCGTGTCACTGTGTCACTGTGTCACCCTGTCCTTGTGTCACCGTGTGTCACTGTGTCACTGTGTCACTGTGTCACCGTGTGTCAGTGTGTCAGTGTGTCAGTGTGTCACTGTGTCACCGTGTCACTGTGTCACTGTGTGTCACTGTGCCACCGTGTGTCACCGTGTGTCACTGTGTCACTGTGTCACCATGTGTCACTGTGTGTCACTGTGTCACTGTGTCACCGTGTGTTACCGTGTGTC
Source organism: Acanthiza pusilla (assembly GCA_036630365.1). Classification (NCBI taxonomy): domain Eukaryota; kingdom Metazoa; phylum Chordata; class Aves; order Passeriformes; family Acanthizidae; genus Acanthiza; species Acanthiza pusilla. The sequence goes on along the minus strand of JAXCHO010000154.1, from coordinate 1,296,526 downwards.
ACTGTGTCACCGTGTGTCACTGTGTGTCACCGTGTGTCACCGAGTGTCACCGAGTGTCACTGTGTCACTGTGTGTCACTGTGTCACTGTGTGTCACTGTGTCACCGTGTGTCACCGTGTGTCACCGAGTGTCACCGAGTGTCACTGTGTCACTGTGTGTCACTGTGTCACCGTGTCACTGTGTGTCACTGTGTCACCGTGTGTCACCGTGTGTCACTGTGTCACCCTGTCCTTGTGTCACCGCGACCCCGAAGAGGACAAAGGCTGTCCCCTCCAGCCGCTTCCCGTACAGGTACCTGGGGACAGACACGTGTCACCGTGTCATCGTGTGTCACCGAGTGTCACCGTGTGTCACCGTGTGTCACCGTGTCACTGTGCCACTGTGTCACTGTGTGACTGTGTGTCATTGTGTGACTGTCACTGAGTCACCCTGTCACCATGTCACTGTGTCACTGTGTCACCATGTCACCGTGTCCCTCCACATCCCCATCACTGCCACCCCTGTCCGTGTCCCCACAGCTACCCGGGGACAGCTCTGGTGTCACTGTGTCACCGAGTCACTGAGTCACTGTGTCACCGAGTCACTGAGTCACTGTGTCACCGAGTCACTGTGTCACCGTGTCACTGTGTCCCTGTGTCCCTCCACATCCCCCCCACTGTCACCCCTGTCCCCACAGCTACCTGGGGACAGCTCTGTCACTGTGTCACTGTGTCACCGTGTCACCAAGTGACCATGTCACCATGTCACTGTGTCACCTTGTCACTGAGTCACCGTGTCACCCTGTCCCTCCACACCCCCACCACAGCCACCCCGTCCCCGCCGCCATCCCCTGGCGTGTGTCACCCCGGAGGGGACACTGTTGGTGTCACCTGGCCAGGATGGACACCCGGAAGTCCTCCTGGCGGTCGATGTACAGGAACTTCTCCTCAGGCTCCAGGGCCACCTCGAAGCTCGGCAGCACTGCGGGGTGACATCGGTGACATCAGTGACACCGGCGCCCCAGGGGACAGTCCCCGGGTGACATTGGTGACACCGGTGCCCCAGGGGACAGCCCCCAGGTGACACTGGTGGCCCAGGGGACAGTCCCCGGGTGACATTGGTGACACCAGTGCCCCAGGGGACAGCACCCAGGTGACACCGGCACCCCAGGGGACAGTTCCCGGGTGACACCGGCACCCCAGGGGACAGCCCCCGAGTGACACCGGCGCCCCCAGGGGACAGTTCCCGGGTGACACCGGCACCCCAGGGGACAGCCCCCGAGTGACACCGGCGCCCCCAGGGGACAGTCCCGGGTGACACGGGTGACACCAGCGCCCCAGGGGACAGCCCCGGGTGACATCGGTGACACTGGCGCCCCAGGGGACAGCGCCGGGTGACACTGGTGACACCGGCACCCCAGGGGACAGCCCCCAGGTGACACCGGCGCCCCCAGGGGACAGCCCCGGGTGACACTGGTGACACCGGCGCCCCCAGGGGACAGCCCCGGGTGACACCGGCACCCCAGGGGACAGCCCCCGGGTGACACCGGCGCCCCCAGGGGACAGTCCCGGGTGACACCGGTGCCCCCAGGGGACAGCACCCAGGTGACACCGGCACCCCCAGGGGACAGCCCCGGGTGACACCGGCACCCCAGGGGACAGCCCCGGGTGACACCGGCGCCCCCAGGGGACAGTCCCGGGTGACACGGGTGACATCAGCACTCACCGTACTCCTTGACCTCGAAGTGAGTGTTGAACACTTGGTCCGGAGAGTCCTCGAACCTGGCCGAGATCGTCCACGTGCCCAGGCTGGCAGGGGACAGGGGACAGTGAGGGGACAGGGGACAGCCAGGGGACATGGGGACAGCCAGGGGACATGAGGACAGTCAGGGGACATGGGGACAATGTGAGAAGGAACACTGGGGACAGCCAGGGGACATGGGGACTGGGAGGGGACACAAGGCCAGCACAGGGACAGGTGGGGACATCCAGCACTGGTGACATCATGGGGATGTCCCCAAACAGGTGCTGGGGTCCTGCAGGTGCCACCAGGACCCTGAGGTGGCACAGGGAGGGGACACAGCAGCCAAAGGTGGCACAGGGAGGGGACACACACCCGGGGGGAGGTGACACCCAGCCAGGGGAGGTGACACCCATCAGGGGAGGTGACACCCACCCAGGGAGGTGACAGCCACCCCAGGAGGTGACACCCATCAGGCGGAGGTGACATCCATCAGGAGGAGGTGACACCCATCCGGGGGAGGGGACACACACCCGGGGGGAGGGACACAGCAGCCAAGGCCATCCCGGGGGGGGGAGGTGACACCCAGCCAGGGGAGGTGACAGCCACCCGGGGAGGTGACACGAGGTGACACGCACCTGACGACCTCGGGCAGGTTGTGGTTGAGGGACAGGATCCCTGTCTTCATCGGGGACGACAGTGGCGCTTGTCTGATGATGACATTGTCGGGCGTCTGAGGGGACACGGGGACACCATGGGGACGGTGGGCGGGTGGCACCGGGGTCACCTCACCTCCCCCGTGTCACCCCCGCGTGTCCCCAGGCGCCCACCTTGACCTCCACGATGACAGTCTTGGCCACAGGCTGCATGAGGTGACCCACGGTGAAGAGGCGGCAGAGCACTGTGGGGACACGGGGACAGCGTGAGAGGGGACACGGGGACAGCGTGAGAGGGGACATGGGGACAGGATGGGGACATGGGGACAGCGTGAGCATGGGGGACAGGGGGACAAGATGGGGACACGGGGACAGCGTGAGAGGGGACACGGGGACAGCGTGAGCATGGGGGACAGGGGGACAGGATGGGGACACGGGGACAGCGTGAGCATGGGGGACAGGGGGACAGGATGGGGACACGGGGACAGCGTGAGAGGGGACATGGGGGACATGGGGACATGGGGACATGGGTGAGAGGGGACATGGGGACAGTGTGAGCATGGGGGACATGGGGACAGGATGGGGACACGGGGACAATGTGAGGGGACATGGGAACATGGGGACAAGAGGACTGCTGGGACTGCGGGGACATGGGGACAGCGTGAGAGGTGACATGGGGACAAGATGGGGACACGGGGACAGCGTGAGCATGGGGGACATTGAGGGGACATGGGGACATGGGTGAGAGGGGACATGGGGACAAGATGGGGACATGGGGACATGGTGAGCATGGGGGACATGGGGACAAGGTGCGAGGGGACATGAGGACATGCAGACTGGGGGGACATGGGAACAAGGTGAGCATGGGGGGCACTGAGGGGGGACATGGGGACAAGGTGAGGTGGCACAAGGAGAGGGTGGGGACACAGGGACAAGGTGAGAGGGGTGTCCCTGTCCCTCACCAGTGGCCCCGGGGGTGTCCCCAAGCCCCAAGATGTCCCCAAAATCCTGAGATGTCCCCAGAACCCCGAGATGTCCCCAACCCCTGAGATGTCCCCAGGTGTCCCGAACCCCCAAGTTGTGACAGGGAGATGTCCCCAACCTCCAAGATGTCCCCAACCCTTAAGACGTCCCCAGAACCCCAAGATGTCCCCGAGCCCGAAGATGCCCCCAGGTGTCCCTCACCAGTGGCCCCGGGGGTGTCCCAAACCCCCAAGGTGTGACAGGAAGATGTCCCCAACCCCCAAGATGTCCCCAAACCCCAAGACGTCCCCAGAACCCCGAGATGTCTCCAGCCCCTGAGATGTCCCCAGGTGTCCCCCGTGTCCCTCACTGGTGGCCCCGGGGGTGTCCCGAACCCCCAATGTGTGACAGGGAGATGTCCCCAAACCCCAAGATGTCCCCAACACCTAAGATGTCCCCAGACCCCAAAATGTCCCCAACCCCCGAAATGTCCCCAACCGCTGAGATGTCCCCAGAACCCCGAGATGTCCCCACCCCCCTGCATGTCCCCAACCTTGAAGATGTCCCCAATCCTTAAGCTGTCCCCAGAACCCTCAGATGTCCCCAAGCCCGAAGATGTCCCCAGAACCCAAGATGTCCCCAGAAGCCCAAGATGTCCCCAACCCCTGAGATGTCACCACCCCCACGCCATGTCCCCGGGTGTCCCCAGGTGTCCCCAGGTGTCCCCATCCCTCACCGGTGGCCCCCGGGGTGTAGATGGGCTTGTCGGTCTGCACGAAGATGTGGCCACTCTGCAGTGACACCAGCAGCACCTTCTCCAGTGTCACCTGCGCCACCCTGGCTGTCACCGTCACAAACTGCTTCCCCTGCTCCGCCTGCAGCGCCCTGGCTGTCACCTGCGGGACGGGGACAGGGGACATTGGGGACACTGGGGACACTGGGGACAGTGGGGACATCTGAGGGGACATTGGGGACATTGGGGACAGTGGGGATATTGGGGACAGTGGGGATATTGGGGATAGGGACATTGGGGACAGTGGGGACATCTGAGGGGACATTGGGGACAGTGAGGACAGTGGGGACATTGGGGACAGTGGGGACATTGGGGACAGTGGGGACAGTGGGGACATCTGAGGGGACAGTGGGGACAGTGGGGACATTGGGGACAGTGGGGACATCTGAGGGGACATTGGGGACAGTGGGGACTTCTGAGGAGATATCGGGGACAGTAGGGACATCAGGGACATTGGGGACAGGGGGGACATTGGCGGGGACAGTGGGGACATCTGAGGGGACAGGGGATAGTGGGGACATCTGAGGGGGCATTGGGGACAGTGGGGACAGTAGGGACACCTGCGGGGACAGTGGGGACATTGGGGATATTGGGGATATTGGGGACAGTGGGGACATCTGAGGGGACACTGGGGACAGTGGGGACATCGGGGAAATTGGGGACACTGGGGACACCTGCAGGGACAGTGGACAGCAGGTGGCACCTGCACCACAGGGACAAGGGACAGGGGACACCGGGTGGCACTGCACACAGTGGACAGCAGGTGGCACCTGCACCACAAGGACAAGGGACAGCAGCGACAGCCGCGCCCAGGGGATGGCGCTGAGGACAGCGGGGACAGTCCCCAAGGACCCCGGGGTGACCATCCCCAAAGATGCAAAGGTGACCATCCCCAAGGACAGAGTGACCATCCCCAAGGACAGAGTGACCATCCCCAAGGACCTCAGGGGTGACCATCCCTATGGACCCCAGGGATGACCACAGTCCCCAAAGATCCAAAGGTGACCATTCCTACGGAACCCAGGGGTGACCATTCCCAAGGACCCCAGAGTGACCACCCCCAAGGACACCAGGGGTGACCACCACCAGGGACCCCAGGAGTGACTGTCACCAAGGACACCAGAGTGACCATTCCCAAGGACACCAGGGGTGGCCACTGTCCCCAGAGATCCAGAGCTGACCATCCCCAAGGCCCCCAGGGGTGACTGTCCCCAAGGACACCAAGAGATGGCCACAGTCCCCAAAAATCCAGAGCTGACCATCCCCAAGGACACCAGAGGTGACCATCCCCAAAGACCCCAGAGTGACCACCTCCAAGGACCCCAGGGGTGACTGTCCCCAAGGACACCAGAGTGACCATCCCCAAGAACCCCCAGGGGTGACCACCCCATGGACCCCAGAGAGACCGTCCCCAAGGACACCAGGGATGGCCACAGGCCCCAAAGATCCAGAGATGACCATCCCCAAGGACCCCAGAACGACCATCCCCAAGGACACCAGGAGTGACCATCCCCATGGACACCAGGGTGACCATTCCCAACGACCCCAGAGGTGGCCACACTCCCCAAGGACACCAGAGTGACCGTCCCCATGGACACCAGAGTGACCGTCCCCCGCTGCTCCCCCACCCCTGGCCATTCCCTACCCCAGTCCAGGGTCCAGCCTCAGTTTCCCCTCCCGAGCAGTGACCACAGGGACAGTGACCTGGGCAGTGACCGCGGGTGGTGACAATGACCAGTGGGGGATGGTGACAATGACCAGCGGGGGGAGGTGACAATGACCAGCGGGGGCAGGTGACAATGACCAGTGGGGGATGGTGACAATGACACCGTACCTTGATGGTGGCCGTGGCCATCATGCCCTCGGCCGGGCTGAGGTCCACCTGGGTCTGGAAGAGCACCTGGCGCTTCTGGGGGAAGTCCTGCACCACCAGGGTGGCCTTGGTGGCCGCGGTCACTCCGGGCGCCTCCAGCACCACGAGCTCGTCCGTCTCCAGCCGCAGCACGGCCGGCGTCACCATGGTCACCCTGGGGACACCGCGGACACCGCTGGCACGGCGTGCTGGGGGCGGCACGGCACCCGGGAACCCCAAATCTGTCCCCAGAGGACCCGGAAACCCAAAATGTGTCCCCAGAAACCCCAAAATGTGTCCCCAGAGGACCCGGAAACCCAAATGTGTCCCCAGAGGACCCGGAAACCCAAATGTGTCCCCAGAGGACCCGGAAACCCAAAATGTGTCCCCAGAGGACCCGGAAACCCAAAATGTGTCCCCAGAGCACCTAGAAACCCAAAATGTGTCCCCAGAGGACCCGGAAACCCCAAAATGTGTCCCTATGTCACCTTGGGGACCTCACGGCACCCTGGAACCCCAAAATGTGTCCCCAGAGCACCCAGAAACCCAAAATGTGTCCCCAGAAACCCAAAATGTGTCCCCAGAGCACCTGGGAACCCCAAATGTGTCCCCAGAGGATCCAGAAACCCAAAATGTGTCCCCAGAGGACCCAGAAACCCCAAAATGTGTCCCCAGAGGACCCGGAAACCCAAAATGTGTCCCCAGAGCACCCAGGACCCCCAAAATCTGTCCCCAGAGGACCCGGAAACCCAAAATGTGTCCCTATGTCACCTTGGGGACCTCACAGAGCCCAAAAAGCCACCCAAATCTGTCCCTGTGTCACCTCGGGAGCTTCAGAGCACCCTGGGACCCCCGAAATCTGTCCCCACAGGACCCGGGGGTGTCATGGCGCCCGGGAACCCCAAAATCTGTCCCTGTGTCACCTTGGGGACCTCTCGGCCCCTGGGAACCCAAAATCTGTCCCCAGCACACCCCAGTAACCCCCAGTACATCCCAGTACACACCAGTATCTCCCCGGTAACCCCCCAGTACACACCAGTACACACCAGTAACCCCCAGTACACCCCAGTACACCTCCCAGTATCTCCCAGAACAGCCCAGTAACCCCCCAGTACACCCCAGTACATCCCAGTACACACCAGTATATCCAGTAACCCCCCAGTACACACCAGTAACCCCCAGTACATCCCAGTACACCCCAGTATCACCCCGGTAACCCCCCAGTACACACCAGTACATCCCAGTACACACCAGTAACCCCCAGTACACACCAGTAACCCCCAGTACATCCCAGTACACACCAGTATCTCCCCAGTAACCCCCCCGTACACACCAGTACATCCCAGTACACACCAGTACACCCCAGTAACCCCCAGTACACCCCAGTACATCCCAGTACACACCAGTACATCCCAGTAACCCCCCAGTACACCCCAGTAATCCTCCAGTAACCCCCAGCACACCCTAGTGTCTCCCCAGTACACCCCAGTATCACCCCAGTACACACCAGTATATCCCAGTAACCCCCCAGTAGCTCCCAGTACACCCCAGTAATCCCCCCAGTACATCCCAGTACACACCAGTAAACCTCAGTAACCCCCCAGTACACCCCAGTATCCCCCAGTACACCCCAGTATCTCCCAGTACACCCCAGTATCCCCCAGTACACCCCAGTATCCCCCAGTACACACCAGTATCACCCCAGGAACACACCAGTAACCTCCCAGCACACACCAGTACACACCAGTATCTCCCCAGTAACCCCCAGTACATCCCAGTACACACCAGTATATCCCAGTAACCCCCCAGTACACCCCAGTAACCCTCCAGTAACCCCCAGTACACCCTAGTGTCTCCCCAGTACACCCCAGTATCACCCCAGTATCACCCCAGTACACACCAGTATATCCCAGTAACCCCCCAGTAGCTCCCAGTACACCCCAGTAATCCCCCCAGTACATCCCAATAAACCTCAGTAACCCCCCAGTACACCCCAGTATCCCCCAGTACACACCAGTATCACCCCAGGAACACACCAGTAACCTCCCAGTACACACCAGTAAGGCCCCAATACACACAAGTAGCCCTCCAGTTCACACCAGTAACCCTCCAGTACACCCCAGTAAGCCCCCAGTAACCTCTCAGTACACCCCAGTATCCACCAGTACACACCAGTAACCCTCAGGAAGACCCCAGTACACCCCAGTACACCCCAGTAATCCCCCAGTACACACCAGTAACCCCCCAGTACACACCAGTATCCCCCCAGTATCATCCCAGTACACCCCAGTGACACCCCAGTACACACCAGTATCCTCCAGTACACACCAGTATCACCCCAGGAACACACCAGTAACCTCCCAGTACACACCAGTAAGCCCCCAGTAACCTCTCAGTATACCCCAGTATCCACCAGTACACACCAGTAACCCTCAGGAAGACCCCAGTACACCCCAGTAATCCCCCAGTACACACCAGTATCCCCCCAGTATCATCCCAGTACACCCCAGTGACACCCCAGTACACACCAGTAACCCCTCAGTACACACCAGTAACACCCCAGTATCACCCCAGTACACCCCAGTACACACCAGTAACCCCTCAGTACACACCAGTAACACCCCAGTATCACCCCAGTACACCCCAGTACACACCAGTATCACCCCGGTAACCCCCCAGTACACCCCAGTAATCCTCCAGTAACCCCCAGCACACCCTAGTGTCTCCCCAGTACACCCCAGTATCACCCCAGTACACACCAGTATATCCCAGTAACCCCCCAGTAGCTCCCAGTACACTCCAGTAATCCCCCCAGTACATCCCAATAAACCTCAGTAACCCCCCAGTACACCCCAGTATCCCCCAGTACACACCAGTATCACCCCAGGAGCACACCAGTAACCTCCCAGTACACACCAGTAAGGCCCCAATACACACAAGTAACCCTCCAGTACACACCAGTAAGCCACCAGTAACCTCTCAGTATACCCCAGTATCCACCAGTACACACCAGTATCACCCCAGTAACCCCCCAGTACACCCCAGTATCACCCCAGTAACCCCCCAGTACACCCCAGTATCACCCCAGTAACCCCCCAGTACACCCCAGTACATCCCAGTACACACCAGTATCTCCCCAGTAACCCCCCAGTACACACCAGTATCACCCCAGTAACCCCCCAGTACACACCAGTATCACCCCAGTAACCCCCCAGTACACACCAGTAATCCTCCAGTAACCCCCGGTACACCCTAGTGTCTCCCCAGTACACCCCAGTATCATCCCAGTACACCCCAGTGACACCCCAGTACACACCAGTATCACCCCGGTAACCCCCCAGTACACCCCAGTAACCCTCCAGTAACCCCCAGTACACCCTAGTGTCTCCCCAGTACACCCCAGTATCACCCCAGTACACACCAGTATATCCCAGTAACCCCCCAGTAGCTCCCAGTACACCCCAGTAATCCTCCCAGTACATCCCAATAAACCTCAGTAACCCCCCAGTACACCCCAGTATCCCCCAGTACACACCAGTATCACCCCAGGAGCACACCAGTAACCTCCCAGTACACACCAGTAAGGCCCCAATACACACAAGTAGCCCTCCAGTACACACCAGTAACCCTCCAGTACACCCCAGTAAGCCCCCAGTAACCTCTCAGTATACCGCAGTATCCACCAGTACACACCAGTAACCCTCAGGAAGACCCAGTACACCCCAGTAATCCCCCAGTACACACCAGTAATCCCCCAGTACACACCAGTAACCCCACAGTACACACCAGTAACACCCCAGTATCACCCCAGTACACCCCAGTAACCCTCCAGTAACCCCCAGTACACCCCAATAATCCCCCAGTACACACCAGTAACCTCCCAGTACACACCAGTAACCCCCCAGTACACACCAGTACACCCCAGTAACCCTCCAGTAACCCCCCAGTACACCCTAGTGTCTCCCCAGTACACCCCAGTAACCCCCCAGTACACACCAGTATCCCCCCAGTACACCCCAGTGACACCCCAGTACACCCCAGTAACACTCCAGTATCACCCCAGTACACCCCGGTACACCCCAGTATCCCCCCAGTATCATCCCAGTACACCCCAGTGACACCCCAGTGACACCCCAGTACACACCAGTAACCCCCCAGTACACACCAGTAACCCCCCAGTATCACCCCAGTACACACCAGTATCCCCCCAGTACACACCAGTATCCCCCCAGTATCATCCCAGTACACCCCAGTGACACCTCAGTACACACCACTAACACCCCAGTATCACCCCAGTACACACCAGTATCCCCCCAGTAACCCCCCAGTACACCCCAGTGACACCCCAGTACACACCAGTAACCCCCCAGTACGCACCAGTAACACCCCAGTATCATCCCAATACACCCCAGTACACACCAGTACACCCCAGTGTCACCCCGGTAACCCCCCAGTACACCCCAGTAACCCTCCAGCAAACCCCAGTACACCCTAGTGTCTCCCCAGTACACACCAGTATCCCCCCAGTACACCCCAGTATCACCCCAGTATCACCCCAGTAACCCCCCAGTACACACCAGTAACACCCCAGTATCACCCCGGTACACACCAGTAACCGCCCAGTACACCCCAGTATCCCCCCAGTACACCCCAGTAACCCCCCAGTACGCACCAGTAACCCCCCAGTAGACACCAGTAACCCCCCAGTAGACACCAGTAACCCCCCAGTACACACCAATATCATCCCAGTAACCCCCAGTCCAAGGGGGAACCCCAGTGGGGTTAAAGCAGGGGGTCCCATGGTGGGGGGGGAGGGCATTTTGGGGTCCCAAAAAAAGGGGACTCCATGGGGAGGGGTCCCAGGGGTGGGGAGGGGATCCCATAAACGGGGAGGGGTCCCAGGGGTGGGGAGGGGATCCCGTAAATGGGGAGGGGTCCCATAAACGGGGAGGGGTCCCGGGGGTGGGTGGGGTCCCAAAATTGGGGAGGGGTCTCGTCACTCACAGCTGGGTGCGGGCGGCGGTCTCAGGGGTGGTGGGGGGTCCCAGGGGTGGGTCCCATAGATGGGGAAGGGTCCCATGGGTGAGGAGGGGGGGTCCATAAATGGGCTGGGGCCCCAGGGGTGGTGAGGAGGAGTTCCATAACTGGGGAGGGGTCCCGGGGTGGGTGGGGGTCCCATAATGGGGGAGGGGTCCCACAAATGGGGGGGGTCCCGCCACCCACAGCTGGGTGCGGGTGGGGGTCCCAGGGGTGGGGAGGGGGTCTCATAATTGGGGAGGGGTCCCAGGGGAGGGTGGGGGTCCCAAAAAAGGGGAGGGGTCCCGTGACTCACAGCTGGGCGCGGGCGGGGGTCCCGAGCAGCGCCAGGAGGCCGAGCAGGAGGAGGGGGAGGGGCAGCGCCGGAGCCCCCATGGCCGCGGGGGGACAGAGGGGACAGCGAGGGGACAGAGAGGGGACAGAGGGGACAGTGCGGGGACAGTGTCCGGGGTCCCTTTATGGTGGCCGCGGTGGTTAATGGGTAACCCGACCCCCCTGGGGGGGCTCCGGCCACCTGCGGCCACCTGCGGCCACCCGGGTGGGGGAGGGGTGGGTTGGTGACACCCCCCGTGTCCCGGGGGGGAGGTGACACCACCCTGGGTGGCCCCGGGGGGGTTGGGACCCCCCGAGTGACCCCCGGGTGACCCCCGCCCCCCCGCGGGTGGGGGAGGGGCTGCGCGGTCCTTCCTCATTTTCCTCATTTCGGGGAAGGCTCTGGCGCGGGGCCACCGCGGGGCTTGCGACATCGCTGGGGACACCGCAGGGGGGGCCGCGACACGGCCGGGGGACAGCGGGGGACAGTGGGGAGGGGTCCTCCTTGAGACCCCCGGCGGGTGGTGGACACCTGGGCCCACCTGGGCCGGGACACCTGGGTCACCTGGATCCCCGAAAGGACATGGACACCTGGGCCCACCTGGACATGGACACCTGGGTCACCTCCTGGATCCCCAAAAGGACATGGACACCTGAGTCCCACCTGGACATGGACACCTGGGTCACCTCCTGGACCCCCAAAAGGACATGGACACCTGGGCCCACCTGGACATGGACACTTGGGTCACCTCCTGGACCCCTGGTAGGACTTGGACACCTGAGTGCCACCTGGACATGGACACCTGGTCCCACCTGGGTCACTTCCTGGATCCCCGAAAGGACATGGACACCTGGGTCCCCCCTGGACCTGGACATCTGAGTCCTACCTGGACACCTGGGTCCATCCTGAGACCCCTGACAGGACTCGGACACCTGAGTCCCACCTGGACATGGACACCTGGGTCACCTCCTGGATCCCCGAAAGGACATGGACACCTGGGCCCACCATGGATCTCCAAAAGGACCTGGACACCTGAGTGCCACCTGGCCCTGGACACCTGGGTCCAGCCTGAGGCCACCAACAGATCATGGACACCTGGGCCCACCTGGCCATGGACACCGGGGTCACTTCCTGGACCCCTGAAAGGACATGGACACTTGGGTCCCACCTGGATGTGGACACCTGGGCCCACCTGGACCTGGACCCCTGGTAGGACTTGGACACCTGAGTGCCACCTGGACATGGACACCTGGACCCCCCTGGACATGGACACCTGGACCCACCTGGACATGGACAGCTGGGTCACCTCCTGGATCCCCGAAAGGACAGGGACACCTGGACCCACCTGGACATGGACACTTGGGCCCACCAGGACCTGGACAGCTGGGTCCAGCCTGAGACCCCCAAAAGGACATGGACATCTGGGTCACTTCCTGGACCCCTGGTAGGACTCGGACACCTGAGTCCCACCTGGACATGGACACCTGAGTCCATCCTGGATCCCTGACAGGACATGGATACCTGGGCCCACCTGGACATGGACACCTGGGCCACTTCCTGGACCCCTGACAGGACTCGGAGACCTGGACATGGACACCTGGGTCTGTCCTGGATCCCTGACAGGACAGGGACACCTGGGCCCACCTGGACATGGACACCTGGGTCCATCCTGACACCCCCAACAGGTCCTGGACACCTGGGTCATCTCCTGGACCCCTGGTAGGACTTGGACAGCTTTGTCCCCCTGGACTTTGGCCATTCCTGGACCCTCGGCAGGTCCTGGACACCTGGACCTTCCCTGAGAGCCCCGACAGGCCCTGGACACCTGGACCCCTCCTTGACCCCTGGGTCACCATGGCCAGGTCACCTGGACCCCCAAGGTCACCATGGCCAGGCCACCTGGACACCTCCTTGGCCCCTGGGTCACCATTTGGGGTTGACCAGAGGGGTCACCATGGCCAGGCCACCTGGACACCTCCTTGACCCCTGGGTCACCATGGCCAGGTCACCTGTCCCCCTGGGTCACCATGGCCAGGCCACCTGGACCCCCATGGCCAGGCCACCTGGACCCCTCCTTGTCCCCAAGGTCACCATGGCCAGGCCACCTGGACCCCTCCTTGTCCCCAAGGTCACCACATCCAGGCCACCTGGACCCCTCCTTGTCCCCAAGGTCACCATGGCCAGGCCACCTGGACCCCTCACAGGACCTCGCTGTGGCTCCATGTCCCACATCCCCCCCATGTCCCCCCATGTCCCCTTGTCCCCCCAGCCCGGGGCCCCCCGTGGTGGTGGCAGCTCCTCCCTGGTGCCGCCGCGGTGACAGAAAGGTCTCCGGAAGTCACCCAGGAGCCACCACGGCTCAGTTCCCGTTGTCCCCCGCGCCACCCGCGGGGCGCAGGCGTGACACCTCCGTTGTCCCCTGTGCCACCCCCAGGCCCGGCCAGGCCCTGCCGCCAGCGCTGACCACCCCGGGGGTCCCCCAGGCCTCCGGACCCTCGCCAGCCGTGGGCGAACGGGAGCAGGGGACCATCGGGACCGTCGGTGACACGGGGACCAGCGTCTGTCACTTGTCACTGGAGGTGGCCCCGCGGGGCCCCAGCGCCTCCGGTTCCTCCCAGCGGTGGCTCCTGGGGGAAGGGACCTGGACCTCCTCGTGCCGGGGAGGTGTCCCCAAAGAGGGTCCGGGGGTCACCCGAGGGTCATCTGGGGTCACCCGGGGGTCACCCAGGGGCTCCTCGTCCCCTTCCATGCCATTCCCTACCCTAGACCTGCTCACTGCTTGTGTCTGCGACTGAATTCATGTCAAAGGCCCTGCCATATTTGGTCCTGTGCTGTTGTGCACGTCCACGAGATAATGAGGAAAAGACAATGAAGAAAACTTTCTTGTTGAACTGGTTGGAACTTGACCCGAAAGAAAAAGAATGTGTTGGTCAGTCAGTGGAAGTTAACCTGTGGAAGAGGTACAATGCATCATGGAGCTGTTGTTGGCACGGAGGTGCTCTCACGAGCCATTGTGGCCCCAGCTCACACTCTGGCCAAGCATGAGATGACACGGTACCTGGAAAAAATTCCACCATTCCAGGAGGAGGACAGATAAGGTGGGGTTCTGGGGTGGAGGGGGAGAGGAGGACATGAAGCATTCCTCTTGGGTCCAGGGGACACCCTGAAGGTGCACAGCTGACCTCCCCCTCCCCCCTGAGCACCGTGCTCCATCTCTCTCTCCTGCTCAGTGGCTTTTCAAGAATCCAGGAGTTGGTATGTATTACTGGATACAGCAACTAAGAAGATCAAGCTGCTTTCCAGTCACAGCAGTGTTTCAGATTTTCTGTGCACAGGCATCCTCCAGAACCGTAACATTAATGGCAATGAGGATGATGGGATGCCCAGAGCACAAAAATTGACACAAAGACCGGACAGGGCTTGGGCAGTGGGGCACATAGTTGCACCGAGAGAGGCTAGTGGCTGTGGGTGTGGGTGGGTGGGTGGGTGTGGGTGGGTGGGTGGGTGTGTGTGAAAAGAGCAGGGCTCAATCAGCTAAGCGCAGGGCTGCACCAAGAGAGTGAAGCAGGGAGCTGCACTGAGAGACGCTGTTCCGTGTGAGTGTGTGGCATATGGAAGGTCAAGATTTAGTCCAGGTGCCCGGCTGTATGCGGGAACTTCATGGTGTTTTCCTGGGTCTGTGATGTGACTGGTGCTACACGCTTGTAGTGGCACAGTGTGTACATTGTAATCCTCTTTTTACAGTTCAGTTAGAAAAAACTCTTCAGTCCTTTGTGTTTGTGGTATCGCTGGAGAGTACCCATAGAAGAAAGTCTTTGCTTTTTCTGCCGCTGTGACCACGTCGTAGTGCATTGGTCAAGATATTCTGTAAGAAGGAGCCTCAGGCTGTGACTGTGCCAGTGGAGCGACTGGAGTGGATGCAGGAACCGTGGAGCACATTGTGGGGCAAGCTGGAAACTTGTCCAAGTATTGGGCCCAAACCACAGGGGCTGAAGACGCCACTGGAGTGCTAAAAGACTGCAGGGATGTTGTGCCAACTCCTCAGACACGCTCTGAAGAGCGTCATCTTCTTCTTCATGCTGGACGCCTGGCTGAATGTCTGTTCTTTGCTTACAAAGCAGCAGCTGAAAAGAACACAGAGCTTGAAAAGCAGTTAGTTGAGGGCTTTCTGATCCCCCTGGGCGCAGAAGCTTGCTGAGAGAAACCAGGGAGACATACGAAGTACGGCGGAGAAAGAAGGTTTATTTACAGGAAAGGCTTTTTATAGCCATTCATACTCTAACAACTATTGGTCAGTAAAGAATCCACCTCCTAAACCCATTGGTCACAACTAAATGACACCTAATGCCAAACACAGAGATTAAGAAAGTAAAAGAATGCAACTTATCTATGTTCTCCGTGAGAAGGAACAGAAAGATTCTGAAACAGTGCAACCACAGTGAGTGGAACAAGAGAAGGCCATAGAACAGCAGAGGACCGATATGATGTTGCAAAGGCAGGCATTTGTGGCTGCTGCCGCCACACTGCAATCTGAGATCTCAGAAAGTTAGGCCTGTAAGTGAGGTTCTGTCCTAAGTTAGAAGTGAAGTTAACTAGAAGTGTTGTTCCTTTGTCAAATGTTTAAGTTTAAAGTATAAGTAAAGTTAAAGTGCTGGTCAACTTTTAGGCCATGTCCCTTTTTATCCTTACCTCACTGTACTTTTGTCACATGCACACACACACACACACACAGAGGGAGAGAGAGATAGTTCCTCGTTCGTTTCTGTTTTGATTTCCTGGACTTTATTTGCTTTGTTGTTGCTTGCTTTTCCTTGGTGTGCCTTCAGTGCTCGTTAAGCAAGAGTTCATTGAATCTTGTCAATGAACTGTCTTGCGCTGTCACATGATATTCAGTCTGGTTTTTGCTGATACTCCTGCTGATGATTTTGAAAGTGATCTCAAACTCTCAGTTATAACTTTGGATGCAGCAAATTCAAAGAAATTCTTGGTGCTGCAGCCAAATTCTTTTGAGCAAAATGCACTTGAAATTAATGCACAGGGTACTAATTAGCTCGCCTTGGCTGCTCAGGGATGTGGTGCCAAATACCCCACAGGGAATAATTAACCATGCTCTGTGCGCCTGTGGTGTGACCTGTGAAATCGTACCCAGTGAATGAAAGGAAAAGGGATGGAAACAGCGATTTTTATGGGGAACATCTGTTACTATGAGAAATAGACTGATTGAGACTGCTCCCCAAGCATGCACAAATGTGATCATGAGCCTTTTAATCAATAAAACAGGAAATCCTCTGGATGAGATAATGGAACACAGCAGCTAGGTGACCTTGGGGAGTGGAACGCCCAGAATCGAGATAGGAATCAAGAAAACCTGCCTATTAGGCTTTGGATACCACACGGTGGCTACATGCCGGAGTTAAAATTCCAAGAGGAGATGCAGAAATCCAAGCAACTATTCATGATTTGTTACCAGCAAGTCATTTTCTGTTTTGCTTTCAACCCTGCTCTAGTAGCAAGTGAATTTGTAATGTTAAATTCTGTACACCCACAGTGTGGAGTGGCCTTCCAAGTTACTGATTTTAATGTTTATCCAACCAAAATGTGACATATAATTTGTGATTCAGTCTTCTAGAGTGGAGATTTCATTCTGTGAATCTTCAAAGCGTGTGCTGCAAGTTTTGGGGATGACAGAAAGCAAAACGTTTATTTGCAATAGTGTTGGAAAACTGCAGTAAGCAGAACTTCCAGAGCGCAGGCTGATGTGTGCTGTCTTTGGAGAAGAGCTGTTAGTGAGCAATGGGCAGAACTAGCTGATTTCCTATAGCTCTCCTTGGAGAGCAAATTAACCAGGTGACCTGGACCTGGGAGATTGTCAAGCAGCTAAGCACAATGTCAACATGTTCACTGAGGTCTCCTGGCGTGGTGTAGTTCATCTGCTGAAAGATACAATGTCGTCCTGGGGTATTGCAGGATACAAAGCCAAATAGCCAGCTCCTACAGCAGCTCTCTAGAGTTGTTAGTGCTTCCAGTGTAAATCACCATGTTTCAACAGCTCTGAAAATGATGACCTTGGCTGTTTTCATGGCCTTGATCACAAGCCTACCCACAAGGAAAAGAAGGCTTAGAGCAACACAAGAAATTTGAAAAACATTTCCATCCCTTGTTCTCTAACTTTTTAATAATATTACTTTCTTTATAATCATCACCCTAAGTAATTGCCATACTTTTCTTGGTTTTGTGATTTGTAACATGATACTGATCTGCCTTCACTCTTTAATTCTAAACAAAACTCAGCTCACACTTTTCACCACAGTTAAATAAAACTATTGTTCTGGAAATGATCTTTCCTCTCCTTTGCGGTGGATGCCAGTCCCTAGTGTCCCTACTGACTGTACTTCACTTATCATTGGGATGGTTTTGGCACCTATGGAATGAATGCCTTTGGATAAAACGAAAATCCTGTGAATCAAAAGCCTCTTTGTGTAAGGGGAAGATGAAGAAAGCAGAGAAGTTTTCAGATGTATGTTAGCTTGCTTTTTACATTAATTTTATCTTTGCTTCTGATGCCAAAGTGATTTTTGCCTTTTTACTTTTCTGTATTTGTGACCTTGCCAGTAGTTTTTCCCCAGCCAGAAAGACCAAAGTCATTGCAGAGCTCCAAGCCCTGGAGGGCACAAGGCCCCTCTCCTGTCTTGCTTCTTCCTGGGAACCAAGCCTGACAACAAGATCTTCAAGACACATTTTAGTCAACAAGTCCAACTAGTACCAAGGGTGGGGGGGCTCCAGAGAAGGGGCTTGACCTGGGGGGAATTGCATCCCCACTTCTCTGAATTGGTGCTTTTGATCAATGATGCTAATTTCCTAAAACCTAGAAGACTGTATTCAGCCGGGGGGAGGGGTGGGCTTTTGTGGATATTCTTCCTGGAACTGTCCCTGGAGCTCCAGTAAAGATCCACTTTTATGTTATCTCCTATACTGAAAGGATCGTGAGTTTCATTTCTAGGCTGAAAGAGGCAGCATTTCAGATGAGTTATTCTCCAGCTGCACTGTTACAAACACTGGAAAAATGAAAGACCGTTCACTTTAAGCACTCAAAACACAGCTCCTTCTACCCATATTCTCCCTACTGGAACTATAGGATCAGTCTTCTCTGTGGGTTTTGCCCTCCCTATCCATTCAAAGTCCCACATAGTTTTGCTTGTCAGGTGCCAAGCTATGGTATCCACCCCCCCCCCCCCACGCCCCGGAAACCCGGTCTTATCGCCGCTTGAGGTGATAGGAGCAGAAGCAAACAAGGTGGTTACTATCACTGTTCCAGGGGAATGGCACTGGTGCCAAGTACCCACTCCGCACTTACGTCGGCAGGAGTAATGGGTGGGAGCAGGAAGAGGGGGGAGGTAACTGCTCTTCTGTTTGTGATTTAACAGGATACCTGCAACCCATACACCCCCTGGAGCAAAACATCTGGGTGACCCTGGCTAAGGCAACTGGACAAGATCCCTTATGCCTTAGCACTGCTGCGCCTCAGAAGCCATTCACAAAGTGTCTGATCGGCATCCTTCTCACCACCCCTGAACTGCCACAGTTATGGAACAGCACCCCTGCCTCCTCAGCCTGCCCGCATACATTGTCTCCCCGTGGGAAATTCCCTGCTTTACCCCCACAGGAACTGCAGATTTTAGGCACCTTGAATGCAGATAGCTGTACCACCTTCACATTTCTCAGCACAAGGAATAGCCCTATGGCTTGGTGGGTCAATGCCACAACACCATGCTACCCGAGTGTTTCACACCGGTGTAATTCAATCACAAACTAAAACTAACCTTGAGTTTTAGTATACATATGCAACTCCCGCAGGGCATTTTCTTCATCTGTGTGGGCTGAGCATGGACCAGAGTGCCAATGGCAATTAAAGGTGGTCCATCTACTTTGGGGAAAGTAACCCTCTTTTCTCTAAAGATGACAATTGCACTATGGAGCCAACAAAACTGAACTCACCACTCTCATACTCACAGCATACATGCTTTTACTTCTGCCTGCAGAGATACAGCTGAGTTCTGGAACACTGCCAAGATAATCACTGCCTCTTCATCAGCTCCTGGGCTTGCAAGTGCACAAGGCCTCAGGAGCCTGAACAAACCTGGCTGTTGGTTGGCCAAGTTTAGTAATGCTACCAGCATAGCGATAGCTGACTTGTTAATTGATGTAGACAGCATTAGACATGCTATATTCCAAAATCAAGCAGCAATTGGTTTTTTGCTTTTACTGCGTGGGCATGGGTGCAAAGAATTTGACAGGTTATGTTGTATGAACTTAAGTGACCATTCCCGCTCTTCCATCCCTCCACTGCCCTGCACTGATTTGCTCAGCCATCCCCACCTTGACTTCCCCACCCATTTGTCCAGGCCCAGCCTTGCCTTCCCTTCTCCTTCTGGGACTCTCATTGCCTTGCCTACCTCCCCCTTGCCTTGCCTTGCCCTGTAAACGCAGCAGTTGCCTTCTGTTGCCCTCAAAGCCCTCACTTGCCTTGCAGGACCTTGCTCACCCCTCCCCCACCTGGAATTCAAGACCCCTCTTTTCGTGGCATTTCTTCAACTTGCCTTGCCCTGCCTGCTTCCCTCAGGAAGCCTTCAAGGCCTTCACATACCCGCAGCGTTTCAGGAGCATGGAAGAGGAAGCCCATAGGAGGTCACGTGAAGCCAGACCTGTCTGTCCCAGCAGCTTTTTTCTGGCATCAATTCTTGCATGTACGGAATTTTGGACAGGCAATCCACATTTGTCTTCTGGGCTCTGGGACCAAGAGGACAGTTCTTCTGCATTGGAAGGAAAGCAGGTAGCCCCAGTGTTTTAGGTGCAGATTAGAGCTGGCACAGGTGAGAGCAAGACCAGTCAAGTCAGTGTTTCCTGGCCGCTTTTGTCTACCAGCAGCTGCCTTGCCCTGGCAACCCAAGAGTTTCCTCTTCTTGCCCTGCTAAACCTCCATGGCTTTGAGTTCTCTTCTGTGCCCATGCCCCACCTGGCTACAGCTTTCCTCCAGGGCCTTGCTTTGCCTACTCCTTCCTGTTTCTGCCTGGCCTACCCATCACTGGGCTTACCTTCCTATGCCTAGCCTTGCCTCTAACTTCTGGACCTTCTCTTGCCTACCACTCCATTTGCTTTCCCCTCACTGCTCTGGCCTTGTCTACCTCCCCCTTGACTTGCCTCCAATTGCCTACACTTGCCTTGTATTGCCTTGCCTGCATGGAAGGCAAGGTAAAGAGTGGTAGGCAAGGCAAAGCAAAGCAAGGACGATGTAGGCAGGGCAAGGGAAGGCAGATGCAAGAAAGGCAAGCAAAGCAAGAGGAGGCTAGGAAAAACTAGGCAAGGTAGAGAAGGCAAGTGCCAGCCAAATGACTCGGAGTGCCTTTCCTTGAGAAGCAAAGGCCATAGTGCCAGTGTCAGTGGAGCAGAAGGAAAGGTACCATGGGGAGGTACAGTCCAGCAAGACGTTTCTCTCCTGGCCCCTTCTGGGTAGGAGTAATTGTTGGACGTATGCAATACTGGAGGTGCTATGCAACTGTGGCTTGGTAAGCTCCTGAAGGAGAATGGCAAGGCTTTTTCATGGGAAGGAAAGCACGCAACCCCAGCGCTGGAGGCGCAGAGAAGAAGCTGCCTAGTGGAGGTCCGGGGCACCAGCTGCTTTCTGTCCTGACATATCTGGTGTGGAAGCATTGCTTCAGTTTGTACACTTTACGGACATGGAATCCATCTTTGGAAGGTGGCCTCTTGAAAGATTCAGTTTGGCAGGTGGTTTCCACGTCTCAGAAGTGGCCTTCTGAAATTCTGGCAACACCATCTTTTGGACAAGGTAAACCGCTCTGCTCAGTCTTGGTGGGTAGCCTACCTAGCAGCCTAGGTAATGCTGAGGAACAGTGTTCTGGCACCTTTGCATGGGATCAGTCCCTGGATGTTCTGTATTTTGGAGGAGGGGATGCCATTTCATTGGAGATGGGCTTCTAATTCCTCTCTTTGGCAAAGGAAACAACTTTGCATGTGTACATTGGTTGGTCTTAGTGAATTTTAAGACTTTTGCCCATAGGCAGTTCTCTGGCTTAGCGCTGTTGAACTGTCAGTGGGAATGCAAACGCCAGGCTGTTGAGCTTTTTGTCCTGGTCCCGTTCATGTGGGAGCAGCTCCCCTCCATGGTGCTGGAGCTGACTGGATGCAGACTCAGTGAGACTGCAGGGTTAGGATGGCAGCAAGAGCTGAGAAGGAAAGGGCCGATAGCAGGGTGTGTGCTGGTACCTCGACGGGTGCAGTTGAAGTTGTCGGCAGCAAGAGCTTTCTCAGCTGGCATCTTTGTGCGCTCTGCTTTTGCCAGATGTTCTCAACTTTGTAGCCAGATTCTTGTGCGAGAGAAAAGAATTATTAGGGCAAAGGCGTTGGTGTTGCCGTTCGAGTGAGGTGCAAATAAGAGTTTGCAGTTGGAAGGGGAAGATCAAAGCAATCTTTTGGGGCTGACAGTCGAGTTGAGAGCAGGCACCTTTCCAACTTGGCTGTGGAATTGGGAGGCTTCCGAGCTGGACACAGCGCGATTCCTTTAAAAGCAAGTCGAGAGTGCCATCGTGTGGTTGATTCCATATGAGCGCTGACAGAGCCCAGGCAAAAGCCGAGCTCTTTTCTGGCCCGGCCCCACTCGTGTGCGAGCAGCAGTTCGTGGAGAAGCTCCGTGGTGAATCCTGGCCCTTGGACACCGACAGAATGTGACACTACATCTAGCGGAGAAGGAAGAGGAATCGTTCCACAGCTGGCTGCACCGTATTTCGGCTGCAAAGCAAAAGGAAATTGAAGGAGAGTAAGAGCAGGACATGTGCACGCAAGGAATTCTCTGTGTGCACAAAGAAAGCGAAGAGCTCTTTGCAGCGTGACAAGGCTGCCAACAGAAGGGCTTACTTGGAGAACACAATCTGCACGCATGCTACTTTCTCTGGCAGCTCCAGATGCTCGAATCCGCACGTCTGAAACTGGGGCAAAATGCGTCTCTCTCTCTCTCTCGCTCCTTCTCTCTCTGCCCTTGCGCCCCTGAGTGAGAGTGCTGCGAGACGCGCGTTGCGACAGAAACAGCATTCGGAGCTGAGCCTGCATGCTCTCGGGCTTTCTGGTGCACGTTGGTATGGAATCCAGGGAGACAGGACGGACACGCCGTGCCGGGCGTTCACTTCGCTTCTGCCCGCCGGAGAGGCTTCTTGGCTGGCAAGGCGCTCTTCCCTCGCAAAGTGCTAGATAGATGCGAACAGCTCATTTCACTCCGGCAAGGCTGCGAACAGAAGAGACTACTTGGAGAATACATTCTCCACGCATGCTACCTGCACTGGCCGCTCCAGCTGCTCGAGTTCTGCAAGTCTGAAGCTGGGGAAAAGTGCTTTCCTCTCCTACTAGCTCCTACCATCTCTGCACCTTGTGCCTCTGAGTGCGAGTGCTGCCAGAGGCTCGTGGCAGCAGAAACAGCACTCGGAGCGGAGCCTGCATGCTGTCGGGCTTTCTGGTGCACCTTGGCTATGCAATCCAGGGAGAGCACGACGAGTGCCGTCCGCGCAATGGCTTCGCCCTGTGCCCGCCGGAGACGCTTCTTCAGCAGCAAGGCGCTCTTGGCTCGCAAAGTGCCAGATAGACGCCAACGGCTCACTGCAGCTCGGCAAGGCTGCCAACAGAAAATGTTGCTACATTCTCAGGCAGCTCCAGCTACTCGAGTTCAGCAAGCCTGACGATGGATCAAAATGTTTCTCTATTTGAGTCGCTCCTTCTCTCACTGCACTGTGAGCCTCTCTGTGCGAGTGCTGCCAGAGGCTCGTGGTAGTGGAAAGAGATTCGGAGCCGAGCCGGCATGCTGACAAGACCGTGGTACACGTTGGTTGTGAACTCCAGGGAGCACGAAACGACCGCGCTTTGCCAGGCGCTGGCTACGCCATCAGCCCGCCGGAGACACCCCTTCGCCGGCAAGGCGCTCTTAGCTGGCAAAGCGCGAGATAAACGCGAAAAGATTTTTGCAGCCGGCAAAGGCTGCCAACAGAACGGGCTATTTGGAGAAAACTTTCTCCCCACATGCTACCTTCTCTGGCAGCTCCAGCTGCTCTAGTTCTGCAAGACTGAAGCTGGGATAAAGTGCTTCCTGTTCTTACTAGCTCATACCAATCCTGTACGTTCACATATTGAGTGGGAGAGTTGCCAGAGGCACATGGCAGCTGAAACAGCAAGCAGTGATGAGCATACATGCGAACAAATATTCGATGGTTGGGAGCCGCAGGGAGCAAAAAAGACCAAACTTTGCCAGGCACGAACGTCGCTTTCTGGGCGCCTGAGAAGCACCTTCGCCGGCTAGGCGCCCTTCGCTTGCAAAGCGCGAGAGAGAAGCGGGCGAGTCTCAGCGGTCCGGCAAAGAGCGAACAGAAGAGGCTACGTGGAGAAAACTTTCTCCACTCACGCTACCTTCTCTGGGAACTCCAGCTGCACGAGTTCTGAAAGACTGAACCTGGGACAAAGTGCTTCTCTCTCTCTCTCGCTCCGTCTCTCTCTGCACTTTGTGTCCCTACTGCCAGTGCTGCTGACCTTCGTGTCAGAGGGAAACATCCTTTGGAGATGAGCCTGCATGCTGCTATCTATGCCTGCTGGTGCAGTTTGGATGTGAAATGCAGGGAGCACAGCAGAAGGGCGCCGTGCCGGCCGCTGGATTCGCCTGGTTGCTGCCAAAGACGCACCTTCGCCGGCTAGGCGCCCTTCGCTCGCAAAACGCGAGAGAGAAGCGGGCGGCTCTCTGCCGTCCGACAATGATGCGACCAGAAGAGGCTACGTGGAGAAAACATTCTGCCTGCACGCTTCCTTCCCTGGGAACTCCAACTGCACGAGTTCTGTAAGACTGAAGCTGGGGCAAAGTGCCTCTTTCTCTCTCTCTCTCTCGCTCCTTCTCTGCACATTTTGTCTCGAGTGCCAGTGCTGCCAGACCTTCGTGGCAGTGGGAAACATCCTTTGGAGATGAGCCTATTTGCTGCTCTGCCTGCTGGTTCAGTTTGGATGTGAAATGCAGCGAGCACAGCAGCAGGGCGCCGTACCGGCTCTCGCTTCTCCTTGATGCCGCCGAAGATGCACCTTCGCCGGCTAGGCGCCCTTCACTCGCAAAGCGCGAGAGAGAAGCGGGCGACTCTCAGCGATGCGGCAAAATGCGAACAGAAGAGGTACGTGGAGAAAACCTTCTGCACGCACGCTACCTTCTCTGGGAACTCCAAGTGCACGAGTTCTGTAAGACTGAAGTTGGTGCAAAGTGCTTCTTTCTCGCTCCCTCCCTCTGTGCACATTGTTCCCAGAGAAGGTCGCGTGCGTGGACAATATTTTCTCCTCCTAGCCTCTTCTGTTCGCATCTTTGCCGAACAGCAGACAGCCGCCCGTTTCTCTCTCGCACTTTGTGAGATAAGGGCGCCTAGCCGTCCAAGGTGCGTCTCAGGCACCCAGAATGCTGCGTTTGCGCCCGGCAAGCTGCCGTCGTTTTTGCTCCCTGCAGCTCCCAACCAACATATATCAAAAGGTATGTCAGCACGTATGCTCAACTCTGTGTGCTGTTTCTGCTGCCACGTCCCTCAGGCAAATCTCGCACTAAATGGCAGAAGGTGCATGGTTGGTATGAGCTAGTAAGAGTAAGAAACACTTTTCCCCAGCTTCAGACTTGCAGAACTCCTGCATCTGGAGTGACCAGTGCAGGTAGCATGCGTGGAGAATGTATTCTCCAAGTAGTCTCTTCTGTTCTCAGCCTTGCCGCACTGAAATGAGCTGTTCGCATCTATCTAGCGCTTTGCGAGGGAAGAGGGCCTTGCCAGCCAAGAAGCCTCTCCGGCGGGCAGAAGCGAAGTGAACGCCCGGCACGGCGTGTCCGTCCTGTCTCCCTGGATTCCATACCAACGTGCACCAGAAAGCCCGAGAGCATGCAGGCTCGGCTCCGAATGCTGTTTCTGTCGCAACGCGCGTCTCGCAGCACTCTCACTCAGGGGCGCAAGGGCAGAGAGAGAAGGAGCGAGAGAGAGAGAGAGACGCATTTTGCCCCAGTTTCAGACGTGCGGATTCGAGCATCTGGAGCTGCCAGAGAAAGTAGCATGCGTGCAGAATGTGTTCTCCAAGTGACCCCTTCTGTTGGCAGCCTTGTCACGCTGCAAAGAGCTCTTCGCTTTCTTTGTGCACACAGAGAATTCCTTGCGTGCACATGTCCTGCTCTTACTCTCCTTCAATTTCCTTTTGCTTTGCAGCCGAAATATGGTGCAGCCAGCTGTGAAATGATTCCTCTTCCTTCTCCGCTAGATGTAGTGTCACATTCTGTCAGTGTCCAAGGGCCAGGATTCACCACGGAGCTTCTCCACGAACTGCTGCTCGCACACGAGTGGGGCCGGGCCAGAAAAGAGCTTGGCTTTTGCCTGGGCTCTGTCAGCGCTCGTATGGAATCAACCACACGATGGCACTCTCGACCTGCATTGAAAGGAAACGCCCCGTGCCCAGCTCGAAAGCCTCCCAATTCTACAGCCAAGTTGGAAAGGTGCCTGCTCTCAACTCGACTGTCAGCCCCAAAAGATTGCTTTGATCTTCCCCTTCCAACTGCAAACTCTTATTTGCACCACACTCTAACGGCCTTTGCCCTAATAATTCTTTTCACTCTCACAAGAACCTGGCTACAAACTTGAGAACATCTGGCAAAACCAGAGCTCACAAAGATGCCAGCTGAGAAAGCTCTTGCTGCCGACAACTTCAACTGCACCCATCGAGGTACCAGCACACACGCTGCTATCAGCCCTTTCCTTCTCAGCTCTTGCTACCATCCTAACCCTGCAGTCTCACTGAGTCTGCATCCAGTCATGTCCAGCACCATGAAGGGGAGCTGCTCACACATGAACGGGACCAGGACAAAAAGCTCAACAGCCTGGCGTTTGCATTCCCACTGACAGTTCAACAGCTCTAAGCCAGAGAACTGCCTATGGGCAAAAGTCTTAAAATTCACTAAGACCAATCAATGCACACATGTTTCCTTTTCAAAAGAGAGGAATTAGAAGCCCATCTCCAATGAAATGGCATCCCCTCCTCCAAAATACAGAACATCCAGGGACTGATGCCATGCAAAGGTGCCAGAACACTGTTCCTCGACATTACCTAGGCTGCTAGGTAGGCTACCCACCAAGACTGAGCAGAGTGGTTGACCTTGTCCAAAACGATGGTGTTGCCAGAATTTCAGAAGGCCATTGCTGAGAAGCGGAAACCACCTGCCAAACTGAATCTTTCAAGCGGCCACCTTCCAAAGATGGAGTCCATCTCCGTAAAGTGTACAAACTGAAGCAATGCTTCCACACCAGATATGTCAGGACAGAAAGCAGCTGGTGCCCCGGACCTCCACTAGGCAGCTTCTTCTCTGCGCCTCCAGCGCTGGGGTTGCGTGCTTTCCTTCCCATGAAAAAGCCTTGCCATTCTCCTTCAGGAACTTCCCAAGCTAAAGTTGCATAGCACCTCCAGTATTGCATACGTCCAACAATTACTCCTACCCCGAAGGGGCCAGGAGAGAAATGTCTTGCTGGACTGTACCTTCCCATGGTACCTTTCCTTCTGCTCCACTGACACTGGCGCTATGGCCTTTGCTTCTCAAGGAAAGGCACTCCGAGTCATTTGGCTGGGACTTGCCTTCTCTACCTTGCCTAGTTTTTCTTAGCCTCCTCTTGCTTTGCTTGCCTTTCTTGCATCTGCCTTCCCTTGCCCTGCCTACATCGTCCTTGCTTTGCTTTGCCTTGCCTACCTCTCCTTACCTTGCCTTCCATGCAGGCTAGGCAATACAAGGCAAGTGTAGGCAATTGGAGGCAAGTCAAGGGGGAGGTAGACAAGGCCAGAGCAGTGAGGGGAAAGCAAATGGAGTGGTAGGCAAGAGAAGGTCCAGAAGTTAGAGGCAAGGCTGGGCATAGGAAGGTAAGCCCAGTGATGGGTAGGCCAGGCAGAAACAGGAAGGAGTAGGCAAAGCAAGGCCCTGGAGGAAAGCTGTAGCCAGGTGGGGCATGGGCATAGAAGAGAACTCAAAGCCATGGAGGTTTAGCAGGGCAAGAAGAGGAAACTCTTGGGCTGCCAAGGCAAGGCAGCTGCTGGTAGACAAAAGTGGCCAGGAAGGACTGATATGACTGGCCTTGCTCTCACCTGTGCCAGCTCTAATCTGCACCTGAAACACTGGGGCTACCTGCTTTCCTTCCGATGCAGAAGAACTGTCCTCTTGGCTCCAGAGCCCAGAAGACAAATGTGGATTGCCTGTCCAAAATTCCGTACATGCAAGAATTGGTGCCAGGCAAAAGCTGCTGGGACAGACGGGTCTGGCTCCTATGGGCTTCCTCTTCCACGCTCCTGAAACACTGCGGGTATGTGAAGGCATTGAAGGCTTCCTGAGGGAAGCAGGCAGGGCAAGGCAAGTGGAAGAATTGTCACAAAAAGAAAGGTCTTGAATTCCAGGTGGGGGAGGGGTGAGCAAGGTCCTGCAAGGCAAGTGAGGGCTCTGAGGGCAACAGAAGGCAACTGCTGTGTTTACAGGGCAAGGCAAGGCAAGGGAGAGGTAGGCAAGGCAATGAGAGTCCTAGAAGGAGAAGGGAAGGGAAGGCTGGGCCTGGACAAATGGGTGGGGAAGTCAAGGTGGGGATGGCCGAGCAAATCAGTGCAGGGCAGTGGAGGGATGGAAGAGCGGGAATGGTCACTTAAGTTCATACAACATAACCTGTCAAATTCTTTGCACCCATGCCCATGCTGTAAAAGCAAAAAATCAATTGCTGCTTGATTTTGGAATACAGCATGTCTAATGCTGTCTACATCAATGAACAAGTCAGCTATCGCTATGCTGGTAGCATTACTAAACTTGGCCAACCAACAGCCAGGTTTGTTCAGGCTCCTGAGGCCTTGTGCACTTGCAAGCCCAGGAGCTGATGAAGAGGCAGTGATTATCTTGGCAGTGTTCCAGAACCCAGCTGTATCTCTGCAGGCAGAAGGAAAAGCATGTATGCTGTGAGTATGAGAGTGGTGAGTTCAGTTTTGTTGGCTCCATAGTGCAATTGTCATCTTTAGAGAAAAGAGGGTTACTTTTCCCAAAGTAGATGGACCACCTTTAATTGCCATTGGCACTCTGGTCCATGCTCAGTCCGCACAGATGAAGAAAATGCCCTGAGGGAGTTGCATATGTATACTAAAACTCAAGGTTAGTTTTAGTTTGTGATTGAATTACAGCGGTGTGAAACACTTGGATAGCACGGTGTTGTGGCATTGACCCACCAAGGCATAGGGCTATTCCTTGTGCTGAGAAATGTGAAGGTGGTACAGCTATCTGCATTCAAGGTGCCTAAAATCCGCAGTTCCTGTGGGGGTAAAGCAGGGAATGTCCCACGGGGAGACAATGTATGCGGGCAGGCTGAGGAGGCAGGGGTGCTGTTCCATAACTGTGGCAGTTGAGGGGTGGTGAGAAGGATGCCGATCAGACACTTTGTGAATGGCTTCTGAGGCCATAGCAGCAGTGCTAAGGCATAAGGGATCTTGTCCAGTTGCCTTAGCCAGGGTCACCCAGATGTTTTGCTCCAGGGGGTGTATGGGTTGCAGGTATCCTGTTAAATCGCAAACAGAAGAGCAGTTACCTCCCCCCTCTTCCTGCTCCCACCCATTACTCCTGCCGACATAAGTGTGGAGCAGGTACTTGGCACCAGTGCCGTTCCCCTGGAACAGTGATAGTAACCACCTTGTTTGCTTCTGCTGCTATCACCTCAAGTGGCGATAGGACCGGGTTCCGGGGTGGGGGGGGTGGATACCATGGTTTGGCACCTGACAAGCAGGACTATGTGGGACCTTGAATGGACAGGGAGGGCAAAACCCACAGAGAAGACTGATCCTATAGTTCCAGCAGGGAGAATATGGGTAGAAGGAGCTGTGTTTTGAGTGCTTAAAGTGAACGGTCTTTCATTTTTCCAGTGTTTGTAACAGTGCAGCTGGAGAATAACTCATCTGAAATGCTGCCTCTTTCAGCCTAGAAATGAAACTCAAGATCCTTTCAGCATAGGAGATAACATA
This sequence comes from Acanthiza pusilla, assembly GCA_036630365.1. Taxonomy (NCBI): domain Eukaryota; kingdom Metazoa; phylum Chordata; class Aves; order Passeriformes; family Acanthizidae; genus Acanthiza; species Acanthiza pusilla. The sequence goes on along the minus strand of JAXCHO010000154.1, from coordinate 1,267,115 downwards.
AAAGTGGATCTTTACTGGAGCTCCAGGGACAGTTCCAGGGAGAATATCCACAAAAACCCACACCCCTGGCTGAATACAGTCTTCTAGGTTTTAGGAAATTAGCATCATTGGTCAAAAGCTCCAATTCAGAGGACAAGTGGGGGTGCAATTCCCCCCAGGTCAAACCCCTTCTCTGGAGCCCCCCACCCTTGGTACTAGTTGGACTTGTTGACCAAAATGTGTCTTGAAGATCTTGTTGTCAGGCTTGGCTCTGAGGAAGAAACCAGACAGGAGAGGGGCCTTGTGCCCTCCAGGGCTTGGAGCTCTGCAATGTGTTTGGTCTTTCTGGCTGGGGAAAAACTACTGGCAAGGTCACAAATACAGAAAAGTGAAAAGGCAAAACTCACTTTGGCATCAGAAGCAAAGATAAAATTAATGTAAAAAGCAAGCTAACATACATCTGAAAACTTCTCTGCTTTCTTCACCTTCCCCTTACGCAAAGAGGCTTTTGATTCGCAGGATTTTCGTTTTATCCAAAGGCATTCATTCCATAGGTGCCAAAACCATCCCAATGATAAGTGAAGTACAGTCAGTAGGGACAATAGGGACTGGCATCCACCGCAAAGGAGAGGAAAGATCATTTCCAGAAGAATAGTTTTATTTAACCGTGGTGAAAAGTGTGAGTTGAGTTTTGTTTAGAATTCAAGAGTGAAGGCAGATCAGTATCACGTTACAAATCACAAAACCAAGAAAAGTATGGCAATTACTTAGGGTGATGACTATAAAGAAAGTAATATTATTAAAAAGTTAGAGATCAAGGGATGGAAATGTTTTTCAAATTTCTTGTGTTGCTCTAAGCCTTCTTTTCCTTGTGGGTAGGCTTGTGATCAAGGCTATGAAAACAGCCAAGGTCATCATTTTCAGAGCTGCTGAAACATGGTGATTTACACTGGAAGCACTAACAACTCTAGAGAGCTGCTGTAGGAGCTGGCTATTCGGCTTTGTATCCTGCAATACCCCAGGACGACATTGTATCTTTCAGCAGATGAACTACACCACACCAGGAGACCTCAGTGAACATGTTGACATTGTGCTTAGCTGCTTGACAATCTCCCAGGTCCAGGTCACCTGGTTAATTTGCTCTCCAAGGAGAGCTATAGGAAATCAGCTAGTTCTGCCCATTGCTCACTAACAGCTCTTCTCCAAAGACAGCACACATCAGCCTGCGCTCTGGAGGTTCTGCTTACTGCGGTTTTCCAACACTATTGCAAATAAACGTTTTGCTTTCTGTCATCCCCAAAACTTGCAGCACATGCCTTTGAAGATTCATAGAATGAAATCTCCAGTCTAGAAGACTGAATCACAAATTATATGTTACATTTTGGTTGGATAAACGTTAAAATCAGTAACTTGGAAGGCCACTCCAAACTGTGGGTGTACAGAATTTAACATGACAAATTCACTTGCTACTAGAGCAGGGTTGAAAGCAAACCAGAAAATGACTTGCTGGTAACAAATCATGAATAGTTGCTTGGATTTCTGCATCTCCTCTTGGAATTTTAACTCCGGCATGTAGCCACCGTGTGGTATCAAAAGCCTAATAGGCAGGTTTTCTTGATTCCTATCTCGATTCTGGGCGTTCCACTCCCCAAGGTCACCTAGCTGCTGTGTTCCATTATCTCATCCAGAGGATTTCCTGTTTTATTGATTAAAAGGCTCATGATCACATTTGTGCATGCTTGGGGAGCAGTCTCAATCAGTCTATTTCTCATAGTAACAGATGTTCCCCATAAAAATTGCTGTTTCCATCCCTTTTTCTTTCATTCACTGGGTACGATTTCACAGGTCACACCACAGGCGCACAGAGCATGGTTAATTATTTCCTGTGGGGTATTTGGCACCACATCCCTGAGCAGCCAAGGCGAGCAAATTAGTACCCTGTGCATTAATTTCAAGTGCATTCTGCTCAAAAGAATTTGGCTGCAACACCAAGAATGTCTTTGAATTTGCTGCATCCAAAGTTATAACTGAGAGTTTGAGATCACTTTCAAAATCATCAGCAGGAGTATCAGCAGAAACCAGACTGAATATCATGTGACAGCACAAGACAGTTCATTGACAAGATTCAATGAACTCTTGCTTAACGAGCACTGAAGGCACACCAAGGAAAAGCAAGCAACAATAAAGCAAATAAAGTCCAGGAAATCAAAGCAAACATGAACCAGGAACTACCTCTCTCTCTCTGTGTGTGTGTGTGTGCATGTGACAAAAGGACAGTGAGGTAAGGATAAAAAGGGACATGGCCTAAAAGTTTACCAGCACTTTAACTTTACTTATACTTAAAACTTAAACATTTAACAAAGGAACAACACTTCTATTTAACTTCACTTCTAACTTAGGACAGAACCTCACTTACAGGCCTAACTTCCTGAGATCTCAGATTGCAGTGTGGCAGCAGCAGCCACAAATGCCTGCCTTTGCAACATCATATCGGTCCTCTGCTCTTCTATGGCCTTGTCTTGTTCCACTCACTGCTTTTCAATCTCTGTGTTCTTTTCAGCTGCTACTTTGTAAGCAGAGAACAGACATTCAGCCAGGCGTCCAGCATGAAGAAGAAGATGACGCTCTTCAGAGCGTGTTTGAGGAGTTGGCACAACATCCCTGCAGTCTTTTAGCACTCCAGTGGCGACTTCAGCCCCTGTGGTTTGGGCCCAATACTTGGACAAGATTCCAGCTTGCCCCACAATGTGCTCCACGGTTCCTGCATCCACTCCAGTCGCTCCACTGGCACAGTCACAGTCTGAGGTTCCTTCTTACAGAATATCTCGACCAATGCACTACGACGTGGTCACAGCAGCAGAAAAAGCAAAGACTTTCTTCTATGGGTACTCTCCAGCGATACCACAAACACAAAGGACTGAAGAGTTTTTTCTAACTGAACTGTAAAAAGAGGATTACAATGTACACACTGTGCCACTACAAGCGTGTAGCACCAGTCACATCACACACCCAGAAAAACACCGTGAAGTTCCCGCATACAGCCGGGCACCTGGACTAAATCTTGACCTTCCATATGCCACACACTCACATGGAACAGCGTCTCTCAGTGCAGCTACCTGCTTCACTCTCTCGGTGCAGCCCTGCGCTTAGCTGATTGAGCCTTGTTCTTTTCACACACCCACCCACACACCCACACCCACAGCCACCAGCCTCTCTTGGGGCAGCTATGCGTTTCACTCTCTTGGTGCAACTATGCGCTCCACTGCCCAAGCCCTGTCCGGTCTTTGCATCAATTTTTGTGCTCTGGGCATCCCATCATCCTCATTGCCATTAATGTTACGGTTCTGGAGGATGCCTGTGCACAAAAAATCTGAAAGACAGTTGTGACTGGAAAGCAGCTTGATCTTCTTAGTTGCTGTAGCCAGTAATACATACCAACTCCTGGATTCTTGAAAAGCCACTGAGCAGGAGAGAGAGATGGAGCATGGTGCTCAGGGGGGAGGGGGAGGTCAGCTGTGCACCTTCCGGGTGTCCCCCGGACCCAAGAGGAATGCTTCATGTCCTCCTCTCCCCCTCCACCCGAGAACCCCACCTTATCTGTCCTCCTCCTGGGATGGTGGAATTTTTTCCAGTTACCATGTCATCTCATGCTTGGCCAGAGTGTGAGATGGGGCCACAATGGCTCGTGATAGCACCTCCGTGCTAACAACAGCTCCATTATGCATTGTACCTCTTCCACAGGTTAACTTCCCATTGACTGACCAACACATTCTTTTTCTTTCGGGTCAAGTTCCAGCCAGTTAAACAAGGAAGTTTTCTTCATTGTCTTTTCCTCATTATCTCGTGGATGTGCACAACAACACAGGACCAAATATGGCAGGGCCTTTGACATGAATTCAGTCGCAGACACAAGCAGTAAGCAGGTCTAGGGTAGGGAATGGGCATGAAAGGGAATGCACAGCAATGGTCTTTTAGCAAGGCAAGACGAGCGAGGGGTATGTTCATGGATTACTGGCAGATGGAAGCCGCCAGGAAAGACTGATTTGACTGGCCTTGCTCTCACCTGTGCCAGCTCTAATCTGCACCTGAAACACTGGGGCTACCTGCTTTCCTTCCAATGCAGAAGAACTGTCATCTTGGTCCCAGAGCCCAGAAGAGAAATGTGGATTGCCAGTCCAAAATTCCATTCATGCAAGAATTGGTGCCGGAAAATAGCTGCTGGGACAGACAGGTCTGGCTTCACGTGACCTCCTATGGGCTTCCTCTTCCATGCTCCTGAAACACTGCAGGTATGTGAAGGCCTTGAAGGCTTCCTGAGGGAAGCAGGCAGGGCAAGGCAAGTTGAAGAAATGCCACGAAAAGAGGGGTCTTGAATTCCAGGTGGGGGAGGGGTGAGCAAGGTCCTGCAAGGCAAGTGAGGGCTTTGAGGGCAACAGAAGGCAACTGCTGCATTTACAGGGCAAGGCAAGGCAAGGGAGAGGTAAACAAGACAATGAGAGTCCCAGAAGGATAAGGGAAGGCAAGGCTGGGCCTGGACAAATGGGTGGGGAAGTCAAGGTGGGGATGGCTGAGCAAGTCAGTGCAAGGCAGTGGAGGGAAGGGAGGCTGAAGGAAGACTACAGAGGGGGCAGCAGGGCAATGCAAGGGGTGGGTAAAGAAGCAAAAGGAAAGGAATTGTCAGGAATGGCAAAGAAATTCAAGGTTGGGTAGGAAAGGCAATGTACAGGAGGGGGAGGCAGCCCAGTGGGTGTGCTAGGAGGAAAATCCATGCGTGGCAAGGCCAAGAGTAAAGCGAAAGTGAAGTCAAGGTGGCTGATGGGTGAGTTCAGCTGAGAAAGAAAGGAAGAGCATAGCTCCAGTTTGTGTGTGAAGTTTGCAGGGTGTAAAGTGAAGGAAGCTGTCATTTGATTGTGGAGCGAATGGACGTTTTCTAACTTAAGCACCAAAGTCCGAGCAACCTTTTCCTCCTGGCACATCTGTGCATGCAAGGTACAGCCAGAACCTTCTCAGTTTAGATTCAGACTGCAAGCATGACACAGAATGTGATGGTACAAATAGCTGGGAAGGAGAGCGCGTGGCATCAGCACGATTCGACAGTAACACTCGTCTGTGCGAGAAGGAGATGGACGTATGGGACTCTGGCAATGCGACAATACACTCAGCTGAGAAGCAAAGTGCAGAGCTTCAGTGCGTGCTCTGGAGAGGAAAGGCTGCAAGGAAAGGGCAAGGGGGCAGGTCAGAGAAAGCGTTCTCTCGTGGCCCATTGAGCTGTTTGCAGTGGAACTGCTCTTCACTTTCACTAAGGACTCTGCCATCCCGAGAGCCTGTGCTTTTATGTGTAGCTGAGAAGTGAAGAGAGAATCGCCCGTATGTCTGGCAGAGTTTGTAGGCTGCAAGGGGAAGCCAGGCCTGGCTTTTGGCTGTGGCACTTGTTGCAAGGAAGCAGCTGCTGGATGTTTCAAGCTTTTTGGGATCTGTGAGAGTGAAAAACTACGCTGGTACCTAATTAAACAAATGATTGTTGACCATCTGGCGGATTCTAATTACAGAAAGCAGGATGCGGACTTTCCCCCTTTCACCCCAGGATTTTTGCCTTTTCATTGAGCAATCTTTTTGGAGGATACTGTGAGATGCCTTGCCTTGAAAACTGCAAGTGCCCTCAGTTCACCCTCTAAGAAACATGGAAGACAACTCAAGTCAATTTCAGAATTGCCCTGAGCACAGCTGCTCTTTCAGTACCTGAAATTACCATTGAAAATATTTGCAACAACCACCATTTCATGATGCAAATATGTGAAATACAGCAGCAGCTTCATCTGATTCTCACCAGCATCATTGGAAGTTTTGCTGTTTGCGGAAACCAGAAACAGATCAAACACGAGATACTTCGTAGTCCAAGCTCACTGACCTTCGTGCAAAGAGCACTCGATTTCTTCAACGTACCATTGCAACATACAGGAAAATGGAAGTGTCTGCACAGGAAAATGGAAGTCTTGTTCTTGACAGGGGCACAAAACCTTTCCAGCACAGAAAGTCTGGGAGTAATCCATCACGCCTCAGCGTACCGCTGCTGGCCAAAGAGCTACACCATGCTTGTGTCCATGATACTCTCAGGGCTCAAGGCCCCACAGAACTCCCCACCTTACAGACACACAAGGAAAGCCCACTGAAAGTGCAGTCCTCCTGACAGCTCACTGAAACCAGTGACTCTAGACAGCTAGGAGTTCACAGCATCAAGCCGACCAATTCTGTCCACAGACAGGTTTAGTTTGAATGAATCCAGAGCAAAGTAGCATTTCTATAGTCTTTGGCTCTAGTAAGATGTTTCATGTAACAGCAAGAATACATTTCTTTAGACCATGAGAAATAACAGTGGCGATAATGTCCATTTTGCTGCTATCTTCTGTCAAAGTCATGCTAGTCAAATACCTCATCAACTCTTCTTGTGGAAACACACTGTCAGAATGGTAGAGCCATTTTGAATCTTTGCAAGACACTTCAACCACGTGTCTTGCTCAATCTATCTGCAGCTCCTTTCCTTCAGCAGAACTTTTTGGCACCATTAGCCCACATTGCTGAACTGAATCCAGTACAAAAGGAGTGAAGACAGGAATGGTTCCCTTCCAATTTGAATGGCAATAAAAAAGCAGATCAAACAAAAGCATTTTATAGCAGCAGCAAGATTTTATATGTAGCTGGCAAACCATAAAAAAATGCATATTTACAGGGGTTTTAAAAAAAATTCAGGGAGTTACAGAGAAAAAGTATAGTTGATTAAAATGCAGATATAAATCTAAACCACACAGTATCTTGAAAGGCGACATACAAAAGAACAAGAGGAAGTAAAAAAAAAAAAGAAAACCAAAGGAAGTCAGAAATAAGACACAACCTCTCCTCCTTTTCAGCTTCCTACAGTATCTTAGAAGTACCCTATGGTGTCTTAACAGTCATGGAAGTAGAAAACTGTGCCAAGAACAAGTGTGGAAAACTGTGGAAAATTGTGCTCTCCTAACATAAAAATCAGGTTTGTTTTTATGACAATTAAAGCTGCATGCAGTGCATAAGGTAAGTGTATGTTTTGTATATTCAAAAAACAACTTAAAAGTATTTTCCAACTGAAGGAACTATTACTTCTTTGTTTTCAGTTGCTTGGCTAAATATGGTGTACATTAGAAGACTGCAGACATGTCGTTCATTGCATAGTTACCAACTGCAAATGAAGCAAGCCTTTTGTGTGCTTCAAAAAGGAAAATATTTTAGAGTGCTTTTGTGACGAGTTTAAAAGCTTAGAAAATGCGTAAAATACGCTAGCTGGGGACTTAATGGATTATTTGCTGGAATTAGGTCAAATGACATGAGCTTTCAAAGAGAAAAAGTATTCTATTCTCCCACATGACGATTGTGAAGCAGATTCATAACCCTTAAGCACAATATGCAACAGGGATACAACAGAAAAGCTTAAGCAACACTGTTGACCTCAAAAGGCTTCACCTGCTTCGCACAAACACAGGAGATGAAGTACCAGTTTTAGATAAACACAGCTATTTGGAGTTTTCCATGAAAAATTTAAATGACAGTCATGACAGCCAAACTGTGAGCAAGCATGAGCTAAGTACCTGAAGTATCTCAAGCATTATTTCTATTTTATGCAAAAATGCCACTTGGCCTCTGTTTATCGCATCTACTCCATTCAAAAGCTTACTCTGCCTCAGATCCCTTCTCAGGGATACCAACTCAGGCTGTGAAATGGCATTAAAATGATGACTGAAAGAGTGATCCATTTGAAGAATGGAAGAATGGTTAATTTTCTTTTACTTTCAACTGCTTCTTTTTTGTTTGCCCTTTTTAATCTTTTAAGTTCTTTCTATCTTTACCATGGCAGCACTGCAGCAAGCATTCCGTTCTAAGCTGTCCATCTTGCCAACTTCCTGACTACCTTCAGAAAACTTCCCACTGCTTTCATATCGAAATCACAAGCAGTAGAGATGACTAAGACTGCAAAAATCTTCTCATCTAAGCCACTCTCCTGCCAGAGCAGCAGCACGTCTTTGACCCCCTCTGAACTAGGCAACTTGCATCCATCTTGGGGGAGTCTCACATTCAGGAGCTAAGCAATGACAGCTGGAAATGACCGATGGAAATGACAAAAACGACATGGAAATTCTCTTGGGACTCCAGTGTACATAAATGAAGGAGGTTGAATTCACCTTGCTGGCAAGGTTTTAAAATGCACTTTAACTTTAGTTCTTGAGCTAAACCATCCAGCCTTTGTTGTGTATGTCTGCGTAGACAGTCGCAGAGTTTCCAGCACAGCAGAAGGAATGACATTGAACCCACGTTACCATCACCAGAAGCTAAGCTGCAGTTAGTGCACACTGTCAGCAAGACATTGTACAGGGTGGCCTTTTAAAGCCTGAGTAACATTTCAGACAGGCTTCTTTTGTGGGAGAGAGAGAGAGAGAGAGAGAGAGAGAAGCACTTTGCCCCAGCGTCAGGCTTGCAGAACTCGAGCAGCTGGAGCTGCCAGAGGAGGTAGCATGCGTGGAGAATGTATTCTCCAAGTAGCCCCTTCTGTTGGCAGCCTTGCCACGCTGCAAAGAGCCGTTCGCTCAGCCCTCCGATCCTTTGCCCCTTGAACGGTTACGCTGCTTGGCAACTGGCGTTTGTAAGTGCCTGAAACGATGCAGAATTTGCGCTAGTAGTGGATACCAAATGAGTGCCACTGGCAGATGGACTAGGGCAGCCAAAGCAGAGAGGGGGGAATGAGCGTACAAGAAGAGAGTACAATCTGCTTTCCTAGATTCTTAAGCAACAGTGAAGCCAGCAACAGGGCCAACAGCTCAGAAATCCAAATGAACACAAGTCCTCCCAGGGGGAATTCTTGCAAAAGGCAAAGACTGCCTTTTGTGTTCAAAGGCCTGCAAGACGTAGCTTTGGAAAATCAACTCTTTTCCAAATATAACTGCAGGAGTGAGCCACCAATATTATAATTAACCTTATAACCTTTAGTGGGGATGCATCCTCGGGATGCACGCTTCAGTCTCATTTGATAAGAAAAGAGACATTGATGAGTGGCTTCAGTGAAAAAAATCCTAAATGTACTCTGAATAGAATTAGGATCCAAAAGAGCAAGTCTTACAGGCAAGCATGAGCTATTGCCTCTGATGAGATCCCTTCCAACAGGTTCACTTAAGGTACTAAATGCTGCATCCAAATACTGGCACATTAGTCAGAGGAGAAAAGCAATCTTTCTTAATGGTCCTTTGGGAAGACAGGCCTTGCAGGGAATGTGGTGCTTTCTGCTAGATTGTCCACATTCCAAGGAAGGGCATTCAACCCTGAACCGACCTGTGGAAGATGAAGTCTTGGTGAATTATAGTCCAGTGCATGGCAGTCTCGGAAAGGAACCCATCCAAGCCCTTGAAATCCCACCGTACGAGTTGTGAGCTGGCAGTGTATGCCAGATTTGACCAAATCACAGCAAAATGCTGATCACCAAAAGAGGCCACTAGGTCAGACACAAGCAGTAGGAAAGAGGAAAGCACCCAAGAGCATCAACCCTGTGAAGTGGTATAAGAAATGCTAGAATTCTTATAGACTTTAGCAGAAATGTGCAGTGAGTCGATGAAAATGACAAACGAGGCAAAAGAAAAGGGGAGTGATGACTAGCCCAAGACAGTGTTTTCTAACAGGGATTTTCAAAACAGAAAGAGTGTATCATCCTTTGATCGGAAGGAAGGTATGAAAACGACAGCAAGGAAACAGCATCAAATGCTAGAAAGACTCTGGGCAGCATACTTTGAGCTAGAAATGCCACTGATACACTGGGAAAACTGACACCAAGGCAGCAGCATTGTGCTCAACCCCAGAAATGTCCACTGCTTCACTGTCTGGCATTCCATTAATAGGCACATAGCAGCTCTCTAGCATTTCTACTTCTCATCTTCTTGGCAAACCACTAGCTTCTTCAGTGCCAAGATTTTAGGTAGATTGTCGCTTACTGAGACTGACAACGACACACACGCTTCTTGTAATCCCAAGCCAGAAGAAGTTTTTTATTATTCTCTGCTGCTGCTGCTCTTATACCTTTTCCTAATTACTGTGGCACATGAAGATTGGCTGCTAGCAAACAACGACGAGGCTGTCTAACAAACAATGGCAATTCAAGCAGTAACACAATGAGCTGTACAAGCCCAAGTAGAGTTGGTTACAAATTATATGCAAGTTCCTTCTTGTACACACTTCATGTTCCATAACAAGAACATCTCCCTGTGTCCAGAACATTTTCCTTCACTGATTATCTTCTTGGCTTTCGCTCTGCCTTTCACTGGGGCTGCAAAATCTCACGGGTAAATTCTGACTGCATTTAGGTCCAACTCTGTGAGGCCTTCAGACCAGCTGTCTGTCGCCGGTAGCAGGGCTGGACCAGCTGACCACCAGGGTTTGGTCAGCAGCCCAGCAGCGGAGTCTGCAAGTGTCCCTGAATTTCAGGTTCACAGCAGTCAGGGATAGTGTCCCCTGGACGCGGGCCGTGCCTTCCTTAAGGCAGCCACGCTGTGTCCACAAAGCCGGAGTGCTGCAGGGAGTGTTCCCTCGCCCGGAGCAGAACAGACACGCAGTCACAGTTGTCAGCTGCTTGGGCTCGGGGGCGAGAGACCCTGGCTCCCAGCAGGGCATCAGACTTTATTCTGAGGGTGACAACCAATCTCGGAATGGCACGGGGGAGGAACCAGGGAGGGACAAAGGGACCAATCGGGAAGGAGGAAGGGAGGAGAGGGAGATACGAAATACCATCACGGACTGAGGGACAGGAGGCAGAGCAAATAATGACCAGCCTGCCCAGAACACGACCCCTCCCTGTGGCAATCCACCCTCGACTCCACCCCAGGGGGGTTTAGTCCCTGGGTCTCCACAGATTTCTGAGGGGGAAAGGAACTCTCTGGGCTTGAACCACTGCAACAGCTGTTGGCCTCATCAGTAGCTGATCTTAGAGATACAAATATATGCCCTTCAAGTGAAATGTCTTCTGGAGAGAAATTCCTGTCTGAGATGTTCAAGTCATTCTATTTGCAAGACAGACCAAATAAAAAGAAAAGCAAGCTAGAGAGATGTGTACTTGCTATTCTGAAACTGTCGTCGTTGAGATGGACATGGCATGTAAAAAACTCACAACAGCTTCTGGTCAAAGAAAGGAACTGCTCTTTATTTTACAAGGCCTCTTTTCTACTTTTTCTAACATTCATGTCTCCTATCCATTGGCTCCCAATTCACCACCCCACAATGTCATTGGCTACCTAGAGTTAGAGCAACATCTTACAATAACACCAGCTGCGAGTCTCTTCTTATCGCTGCTTATGGTTCTTGCTTGTTTTGAGCTAGAATTGATGCCTGTGAACCAAGGCAAAACTAACCGTTCCCACTGCAAGTTAGTTCTCACTACAAGCCAGCAGTTCCCACACTGCAGCACCTGCCTGAAAATAAACTAGCAGAAAATCAGCAGAAATGACACTTGAGGCAAACAACCCTTGGAAGAGAATAATGATGTGATAAATAAAAATAACCCCACATTTCCAGGCTATCGAGGTACTTCAAATGTGAGAAAGGGATTGAGAGCCGACGCTGAACTAATGGGGAAAGATTAAAAGAATCCCAAGAAAAACATGACCAAAAATTCTGAAATATATGGGCAACTGACCTCCTTAAATCTACAGGAAATCAATGACTAGTGATTTAGATAGATGATTGAAATAATTTACAGATACACTTTCTTGCACCTTTCTCACATGCCAACGTCACAGGGGGAATTGTGACCATGGAGTCAAGACTATTTGGATTCTATTTTTAGCCTCAGGAGAGATGTACAGCAGCTGAAGTACCTCATACTGATGTGATACTGAGGAACACAGATTTGACTCATTTCATTCAAATCCAATTACAAAGAGTAATACTAAGAGGATAGGATTGGTCTTCGTCATGACGCTCTTCCGCTTTTACAGCCTGCTCTGATCCTTTTCATTAGCTTCTTTCTAAGAAGGAGGAAGTCAAATTCAATTTCCCTCCCTGTTGGGGGAGGTTTGACATTCTGTTTGCTGAGTCTAAAAATGGAACTGAAAATAGCAAGAATTACTGTCTTTTAAGTTTCCAGTCCTTGAAGACCATCGCAGTTTGATAAAAGCCTACATGCAATTGACTCAAGAATCTTCTGTTTCCCCCAAGACCACATGCAAGCGAATTTAACCCAACTTTCTCTAATAAACACCAGTCATGCAAAACAGTCACAAACAGCAGGAAGAATTATCTCACCATTTAGGGAACCAACCTTCTCACCCTCTTTTGGAGTGAGTGCAATCGGGTAGCTGAAGTCACAAACTTGAGAACATCAATCTCTTACTATTGAGAAGCTGCTGACACACGAACCAGCTAAGCTCTGAGACTTTTTCCTTGACATCCATTAGTCAAGCTTAGTAGCCTAAAATTTGCTGGGTCAATCAAAGACTAACACTAGCCTAGCCAGAGGTCTAGGAAAAGTCCAAAAATAATTGGAGTTCTTCTTAGACAATGAGAAATGGAACCAGAACGACCAATCTGCTTACTTGCAGCATATCTCTAAAACTTCTTTCCTTCTATTCATAATCAATGTATAGCCACCAGCACAACCAGGAAAATACAAAAGCTACTGATGTCAGCAAGGGAAGGACTATAAAGAACTATTCTCATTAAGCATCAAATAGATACTAACTCTATCATTAAAATGATGCTTAGTATTTAGTTTAGTTTTAGTTTAGTAACACCACCTGGAAATTTAGTATGAAATCACATTCACAAATACTCTTTGAATATACAGATGAATTCACATCTGCTTTAAAGCATATATGCCTGGAAAAACACAGATTTTTCCATTTTTTGTGCATCTTAGTGAGACTCTTCTCCAACAGAGAGGGCACCTTAGATTTACATTCCCATTCCCTATGCACCTTCTGGAATAGAATGATTCTTGTCTGAAAGCACTGTAATGCAGGAATAGAACTAAGATTACCTAAGGTTCTGGAATGGAGGTAGTCAGAAACATTTTGGGAAGACTTCCGTTTTCTGTCAACTGAAACTCTTTTTTGCCAAAATTTTCTGCCTTTCCCTTTTCCTCTCAAGCCCAAAAATAAAAAACAAAAACACCCCAAACACACAAAAAAACACCCCCAAAACAAAAAACAAAACCCAAACTAAAAAAAAAACAAAAAACAAACAACCAAAGAAAATAAACACCAACAAAAAGCACCCAAAACCAAACAAAACCCCAAACAAAACAAACCAGAAACAAAAAACCCAAGAAACCCCCCAAAAACCATCGAGGTTCTAAAAATAACATTCTGGGTCACAAGCATAAAGAAAAGACAAGTGTTCCGTAATTGGAACTTATTTAAAACAATACGTCAGTTGAAGGAGCTAAACCATGCAGAGGAAAAACTACTTTGATTTTCCCCCTTTCATACAAATGCTCCAACATACTTCTCTCTCTCTCTCTCTCCCCCTCTCCCTCCCTCTCTCTCTCTCTCCCTCTCTGTCTCTTCTCTTTTTCTGGCCTATTTTATCATCTTCCTATGTTTCTCCCAATCTTCAACTTTGTCTTTTTTCCTTACCCATAAGAAATTTCTGATCAGTTGTTTTCCCTCATTCATTACAAGGGAAACCAATGTCAAAACAATGAATTTTCCTGTCAAACAGAATTCTTACTTTCTCAGCAGCCCATAGGAAGCCTAGACTCATTTCCATGGAGACAACATGGCGACTTGAGTACATAATTGATGCTCCCTCCAACCATCTTTCACTCTGCATGTGAAAAGAGCAAGAAAGCTCTTCAGTCTCCCCCATATACTTCCATTCTGGCTTCTTGGGCCGTGAATTGGCACTTACTACAAAGCTGGGCAATGCCCTGCAATACCTTCAGGGACATCCAGACACAAAGGAAACGCAAAGAAATGCAGATGATGCTCTGCGGCACAAACTCGTTGGCAGTAACTTGCCGAGGGGCTGGCTCGATCACAACACTTACCAAATGTACAGCAATGAATTTCAAGACCTGCTTGCAGGCTTTTGGAACACTCGACAAAGTCATCTCAGATGAGCAATCTCACAGCTAATCTGATGCAAAAAAGAATTGATCAAAAGCTTATGCAGTTCAAATCCCCCAAACTTTCTTTGACCAGAAGCTGTTGTGGTTTTTTATGTATTACGTCCGTCTCAATGACGTCTGGTGACCCCGATGTGATACAACAGCTTTGGATAATGATCGCTGAATCGTCAACTGCAGTGGACGGCATACCACAAAGAGCAGTGGATGACACACTGCGGAGATGGAGCCCAGCGAAGTGTGAGAGGGGAGGATTCTGCTCAGGTCCCAACCAGATTTTTAGACACCTGGAAGGCAGGTGAGCTGCTGGGGACAGCCCAGATATGGCGTATCATTTGTCTAGCCAGGAAAAGACTGTGCTGTTTGCATGGAGGGCCTTGTTGAGGGCCCTGCTGTTGTGGCATAGGAGCCTAGGCTTAGAGGCTGGCTCTGGAAATGCCTTTGCTGCTATGATCTGGAAGCGAGCGGGACAACTTATCGTTGACTCTGCTTCCCAGGGCTATGAAACTGCCAAATCTTTGATGAATAATTGGAGGGTGGTGCAGGACGCCTTAAAAAGAAGTAGAAGAAAGTGGGAAGAGAAAGGATATGCAGACTGCTTCTTTTGTCAAGTTGTGGGAGGCAGCTACAGAAAAGGGGATGAAAGAACCGAAAAATTACTAACGACTTAGCGCTCGGTTCAGGACTTGTGTCTACAGTTACCACCCCAACAGCCGAGTCCCCCACCGTGGCTACTTCACTTTTGGCTTGTCTTCCACCTGCTTGAAAGCTGCGCTCTTCCCCTGCAGGTATCCCGGAGAGTCGGTGCAGTTTAAAAGTACTGCAACACATTCTCCATATTGGAGTGCCTTTTATGATTCCTTACAGAACCTTATTTCCTAATGAGACAAGCCTTGATGTTAGTATCTCTCCTCCCAGGGGCTACTCGGTGGCTCAGAGTGCAGATCCGCAGTCCCACATGCCCTACTCCCCTGGCCATGAGCTTGTCCTGCTGTGGTCAGTGCTTCTCACCCCTTGGTCGGAAAGCTGACCCAGCCACCACCAACTGGCAGAGCAGCTCTGGCTGTGCAGTGTGTCCAGTGACCCTGTGTAAGAATCAGTCAAAGAATCGAGTTCTGTCTCAACATTTCTCATCAGAAACCACAGGTGCAGGACTTAGGCAAAGAATGCTGTGCCTGCTAAAGTTGGTACGGAATGAAGGCTTTGCACCTGTCCCCAAGTCCCTACCATTGTGAAAGATCCATAGAGCACGATGAGACCGCAGACTCTCTGCCTCCAAAGCCGACCGTGCCTCAGACACTCCTCTCTTGGCATGTGTGGCCTGCCAGGCAGAGTTTGGCATATCTTCACAAGAATTAAGGGGGAGCAAAGGCAGGTCACAAGGGGGGACCAGGTGTATGGGCTAACACAAAAGACAGCTCTGGAACAACTGAACTCTGAAGATCTTCCCCACTGTGAAATCACATCCATTGAAGACAGAGGAAGAGGAACGCCTTCTGGACCGGGACCCCCAGAGATGCTGGACATCTGTGGACCTGTGGTGGTAGCTATAAATCCCCTTTTCCTCCCTTTCCTCCCTATCTTTTCCTTTATTTTCTCTCTCTCTCTTTCTACCACAAGCCGCTTTATGGGCACTATTAATAAAGTTTCAGTTTAGATTGAAATTTGACTCCCTTGACTTGTTGTACTGTCTTTTTGCACTCTGAGATCATAGCTGAAACGAGCCATCACATGTCCACTTGTGAGTGGATAGTGACAATAAATTGGCGCCACGGGACAGGATCCTGATAGAACCAGAGGGGTAAAAGCCCTCCAAACTCATTTTTTGAGGACTCTATTGGGACTCTGGCTATCGGAACTTTGAGTGCAAAATAAAAAGAGGAGTTGAATTCTTATTCTAGTGAATTTGAGTTGTTGTTGTTCCTGAGGTTGTTTTTGAGGCCTGACTTTCTCAAGTGGAGATTGTTTTGGGGGCCTAAGTTTCTCAAGTGAATTTGAGTTATTTGTTGTTGTTTCTGAAGTTGTTTTTGAGGCCTGACTTTCTCAAGTGGAGATTGGTTTTGAGGCCTAATTCGCTGAAGTGACTTTGAGTTACTTGTTGTCTCTGAGATTATTTTCTGAGAATGTTTTGTTTCTGAGTCAGCATAGGGAAAATGATGAGTGAAAAACAGGAGAATAGAGATTCTCAGTTGATTAATGATAGAGATTTATTTTTTGCATTTTTGGCTAAATATGGTGCTCGACCCTCTCCTATTGGGGAAGATTGGGCTCAAGACAATTGGAAAAATTTGCAGAGTATAATAGACTGAATTTCTTTACTGCAAAATGAGGCTAAGGTTAAGTTTTTACTGCCAGGAAAAGCCCGGGCAATAGTCTGCTCTGTTTTGGGTGCCAGCTCGGTTGCAGCTGTTCAAGACCGTCATAGGCAGTGCAGTAATGAAGAAAAAACCATAGAATCTTTAGAAAACCTGGTGTACTGTCAGCAAGCAACAATTTCCAACCTAGAAAAGGAATTGGAGTGCGAGGAGGAAGAAATCCATCCATTAAGAGTTGCTCTTGAAGTAAATCGTATTACCAGTACCACTAATTCACAGAACACTAGTTCACAGGATATAGTATCGTCAGAACCTGAGGAAAGGGTTACCCGCCAAATTAACCTGATGTATCCACCAAGGGAATTGGAAGAGGTGAGAAAACTTGATAAAAATCTCCCTCATTTAGGACCCTTAATCAAAACAGAATTTTCTTCTCTTAATGATGAAGATACAGACCCCCATAGAACCACCAAGGAAACGCCCTATTCTGCCACGGAACTGGCAAAGTTAAAAAAGGAATATGGCTGTCTTATCAAAGAATCTGAAACAGAATATGTGTGGCGTGTGTCTTTAACTGGGGATGACCAAATTCAATTGAGCGACAAGGAAGCTGAGAGTTGCTGGGGCCATGGAGTTTTCTTAACACCAGGCAATCGCTGGGTCCCATGGTCCTTAACTCAGCGTGCCGCTTACTGGGCTGGAGGGTTAAACCCTCGGGACAGGGGAGACCCCTTGGCAATAACAGGCACAGCTGACCAATTACTAGGAAGTATACACACAGCTGCTTGCCTACAAATGATACATGAGAGAAAATTAATTCCTGGATGTGAATCAACAATGATGTAACTGTTAACCCTGAAATTGTGACTGCCTTAATTAGGGGGCTCCCTGAATCACTTGAAGCCACAGAGATAAATCTCCAGAGAACCATAGCGTCAATAGGTCCTGTGGAGAGGTTAGAGAATTTCATGTGCAGAGGTGATAACAGCAGAAATACAGGCAGTACCATTACAGACTCTTATGCAAATTCCTCTGACTTTTCAACACCAGCCCTGCTAGGTAACAGACCTCACCCTAGACCTAAAGTCTAGGCATGGGGGGAAGCAGCACAAGAATTAATTGATTATGGTAAAAAATACTGCCTTTAGAAGCCTTTAGAAGAACAATTAAGGGGCATCCAACATCTAGGAGTTAAAAATGCACTCCCCCATCCCAGCAAAACTGCAGATGTTGCCAAAGAACAGTCACAACCTAAATGAGTTTCGGTCCAACTTGATTTGTGGTGGTTGGGCTTTAAAAAAGGAATTCCTAGTGATTTAATGGATGGTTTACTTTTAGATAAATTGAGCAAACTGGTAACCCAGTGGCATGTGCCAAAACCACATTCCTTTTCTCCTGTGAGAGAAAGTGCACCCACCACAGCTTCTGCCCCACCTTTTGTTGACGGTGCAGACAAGACATCAAAGCAAACTTTTTCCCCCGAAAGAGGGAAACTAGGTCTCTGTTTCCTAGTGGTGGGCAGGGAAATGGAGAATGGATTTTGTTGCGGTGCAGGTAAAACCACCTTTACCCTTTTGACCCTTTTAAGGTGGTTGGACTGGCCCCTTTTAAAGTAATCCCATTGAGGGCTCTGCACCGCAATCGACGAGGAGAATAAGTAATCCAGAACCAATATGATCAATAGAAGCTTTATTCCAACTATTTCTCTATGTTCACAGACTTAAGTACATTTTCTCAGAAGGCTACTGGTTTTACATGTCATAATATCATTGGTTAGTAAAACTACTTGCCATACTGTTATTGGTTAGTTTCCTACAGCTACATTGCTCGTCCCCTCCCAGCTCGTGGACCCCTAATCTTGATGTTCGGTATTCTTTTGACTACAATTCCTCTTTCATAAGTTCGGTACTTTCCCAAAACGACCAAGGACTCTGTCCTTGCAGCTTTCTCTCAAGGTTTTGCTTGCACGATGCCTATTCTGTGCTTTGTGGCAGCTTCTGCCAAAACAGAGCATCTAGCATCTCACGGTCCTGCTCTTCGAGCCATCTCTCTACAGGATTTATGTTCAACAGCTCACTAAAACAGAAAAAGGAGATGTGCTAATCACAGCTATCGTGGGACCCAAACAAGCACCAGCGGCCTCTTTAATTGATACAGGTGCACAGATTTCTGCCCTGACCGAGGAGGATGCCAAGAGGTGTGGAGTTTCTCCCTTAAAGCAAAATCTATCCGTGCTAAACGCTTTGGGCAACTCCCCTGTATTGCCAGTAAAAAAGCCTAACAGGAAGTGGCGACTTACAGTTGATTTTCGAAGGCTAAATGCCAATACCAATCTTCTGACTGCCGCAGTCCCAAATTCAGCAGAACTGATAACATCTGTTCAAGAAAGGGCTCATCCAATTATGGTGCATGGATAGCCACCAATACCCCAAAAAAGGAACATAAGATTAATACCCCCTGGATTGTTCCATCATTTTAATTCTTTTTTGCCTAAAAAGGGGCAAGTTTTTTATTTTTGTTTTTGCAGGACAACCCCGTGGGACTTTAAGAATTTCTATAGAAGAAACATGAATAAAAAGTGAAGACTCAAATCTGAAAATGGCCTACAAAATTTTGATTAGGTTACTCGAACTTTTCTGTATTACACCTACATAGATCTTCCTGGAGGCGAATATTGAAAAACCTAACTGGTCTTTTTAAAACTGGATTGGGGGTTCTAAATAGCATTGATTTAGAGGTATTATTAAACAAATTGGCTGCTACAACTTTTGATTTGGCAAAAATGCAAGAGCATTTAACAGAAATCCAAAAAATAATTTAGGATAGTGCTAACAATTTTGAAAAGAACCACCAATCCTGGTAGAAATTAGTAAATTTTACCTATGATCCTGTCAATAACACTGTCACAGGTTATGTGTTAACCATTCATAATGCTTCTGTGTCTTTAATTTATTCTGGTTTTGTATTAGGCTTAAACCATGATGGAGCTATTCTCTATCCTTTCGAGCATAGGGAACGGGCCCGTCAAATTTATGAAAAATGGCAAACTGTTAATTTGGAAACTTGTATTGTCCGGGAACAACAAGGGTTCATCTGTGAAAGTAATGCAATTAGAGCTCAAGACATTTGTTTAGACACAGAGCAGAATATCTGTCATTTTGAAATTCATCCTAACAAGACTCCTATAACAGTGCTTGTGTATATAGGCAATGGATGCGTATGCTTAAGAACTGCTTGTGATAGTGTATTCATAGACAATTTAGTAGTGGATACTAAAAATCATTCAAATTTTTGTGTGTGTAATTTTATTAAAATTACAGGAGGTGATTTCTCTTATTTAGCTCCAATTACTTCTTATCACCTTTTGCAATCCAATTACACACTGATTCACCAACCTTTGCCTAATCTCATTTTGGTAAAGCAATTGTTGCTTCACCAGGATTTAATCAAAATTTTGGTTAATTAAAATTGTTGATTTCTTTTTGTTCCTGTTCTTTTCCTCTTTCCTTTTCTTTCTTTTCTCTCTTTCTGTCTCTCTTTCCTGGGTTATACTACCAACATTGGCGAGTCCTGAAGACTTTGCAACACCACTACAGAATCGTGCTGAGTGCTCTTAACGAGATCGTGAGCCACGGGTTGGTGCAAGAGACGGTCCGAAGACCCTTTATCTGTCTCACGATCATCTACGGGGACTGAGGGGGCAAGAGGACTTTCACACAGGGGTCTGGGCCGGGCCGAGGTGGGATGACTGCCAAGTCCTGCAGGTGTGTCCGCTGGGAGATGCCGGAGAAACTGGTCGTTACTGTTCCTGAACGCCCAAGCGAGAAGGGACTGACAGTCCTGTACACCTATGCCTATGGGACTCACTCTCCCACCCTTTGGCTATCTGCCCTTCACTTCGAAAAGACCTACACCTGTCTCCCACCCCTTGGCTATCTGCCCTTCACCTTGAAAAGGACTATAAAGGAGCTTTCTGAAAAGACCCCTACGAGATCTCCCCACGGAAGAAGATGGATCTATTGGCAGAAGACCACAAGGATTCCACCTGCCATTGGTAGCTATAGCCCCCTCCCCTCTTTTTCTCTCTATCCTTTGTTTCTTAGATCTCTCCCTCTCTATTGCAATAACTGTGTGTTGGCACACAATAAAGTGCATTGTTTTGATTGAAACAAAAAAAATCCTGGTTTTGTCGTTTCTTTTGCACTCTGAGATTCTGGTAATGAACCATCATGAATCCCGCTTTATGTTTAGCGGATCGTGACAAGGGGTGGCTGTTGAGGGGCGTGGCTGAGCCTGCTGAGGGGTGGCTGCTGAGGTATCCAGGTGAGGGGGCATTGCTTAGCCTGGTGGGGGGTGGCTGCTGAGGTGTGTGGCTGAGCCTGGTGGTGGGTGGCTTGTGAGCGGCGTGGCTGAGCCTGGTGCAGGGTGGCTAGTGAGGGGTGGCGTGTGAGGTGTGGCTGCTGAGGTGTGTGGCTGAGCCTGGTGAATGGTGGCTGGTGAGAGGCGTGGCTGCGCCTGGTGAGGGACGCCTAGTGAGAGGTGGCGGGTGAGGGACGTGGCTGAGCATGGTGAGGGGTGGCTGGTCTGGGTCCTGGCTGTGCCTGGTGAGGGGTGGCTGTTGAGGGGCGTGGCTGAGACTGGTGAAGGTTGCCTTTTGAGGGGTGGCTTGTGAGGGGCATGGCTGAGCCTGATGCGGGGTGGCTGCTGAGGTGTGTGGCTCAGCCTGGTGAGGGGTGACTGGTGAGGGTCGTTGTTGCACCTGGTAAGGGGTGCCTGGTGAGGGGCATGGCTGAGCCTTCCGAGGGGTGCCTGGTGAGCGGTGGCTGGTGTGTGGTGGCTGGAGCGGGGTTGCTTGTGAGGGGCGTGGCTGAGCCTGCTGAGGGGTGGATGGTGAGGGGCATTGCTGAGCCTGGTGAGGAGTGGATGGTGAGGGGTGGCTGGGAGAGGTGGCTGGTGAGGGGTGTGGCTGAACCTGGTCAGGGGTGGCTGCTGAGGTGTGTGGCTGAGCATGGTCATGATCCACAAATGATCTGAGCAAGACTCTGCAACTTACATAATTTTAAGTTGTGAAGTAGGTATGTTTATTGCAGCGCTGGGTGTGCAGTAGTTAGTCCTCAGCCGCGCACACTTCAGCATGGGTACCGCTTGGTATATATCAGGTTACATGTTACACATTCACCGAGTTTCCCAATTCGCCTATACATATGCATGACCTTTCCCCGCTTCGTATTATAATGAGTTTAAAAGTCATTTCCATGTGGTCACGCCTGCGCAGTGTTATTTGGTAGTGGGCTCCGGGGGTCTCGGGAGGAAGTAAAATACTCATCCTCTTGTCTTGAACTTTTCACCTTTCTCTCTTGCACATGCTCTCTGGGTCCCTGGCCCAAGTCCAAACAACAACTCTGGTTTCAGCCAGCGTAGGGGTTCCACGGATACAAGCTGGGTCACAGTCCCTGCTTTTGTCAATAATCTTTTACTTCTCATTCTGCTTTGACAAACACAATCAATGTTAAGTAAGCAATATACACTGTCTAGCAAGCAGTTTCTAACAAGTTACCCTGTAACTTCTAACTTCCCTGCATCAGTCAGGGGCGCCTGGTGAGGGGTGGCTGGTGAGGGGTGCCTGCTGATGGGCATGGCTGAGCCTGGTGAGGGGTGGCTGGTGAGGGGTGGCTGGTGAGGGGTGCCTGCTGATGGGCATGGCTGAGCCTGGTGAGGGGTGGCTGGTGAGGGGTGGCTGGTGAGCAGCGTGGCTGTGCCTGGTGAGGGGTGCCTGGTTGAGAGGGACCAATATTTTTAGTAGTGCCTCAACATATGTTATACATGAGATGAAAAGATTACTTCAGAGGCTGTATACGTGCGGGGAGCTTTGTCCTCCGGGAGGCTTTGCATGGCTGCCAATCGGGAGAGAAAGGTTTCCCTGCTGGGCTGCAAGCGAGCCGCCCCCATTGCTGTGGGGCAGATCCCCGGATGCCTGGGAAAAAACGCGCGGGGCAGCCACGCCATAGGGGAACCAAGCACATAAGGCAGTTAACTGCAATACAACCCCGCGCCATTTTCCTTTGGGATCTTGGAGGGAGAGGGGCTCGCCTGGAGGGTCAGCTCTGCCCCCCTCCCCCCCCTTGCATTTTCCTCCCTGCGACCCTGCTCCTTTCGCTGGCTGTCTGTCCTGTCTGCCCCTGTCCTGCCCTGCTTCGCTGCTTCCCCGAGGCAGCGCCATCGCCGCGGCAACCTCGTGCTCTGCTGTTTGTCCAACGGAGCCGCCGCCACCGCCTGCGCCCGAGCCCGGAGCCGCCTGCACCCTGTGCTCAGCCCGGAACCACTGCTGCTGCCTGCACCCTGCCTGCATCCGCCCCCAGTACCCAGCCCGGAGCCTCCACATTGTGATAAATACATAATAATATAGTGTTGGCTTTTCGCAGACATTCATTGTGTGTATGATTTTATTCTGTAATTGTGATAAATACATAATAATATAGTGTTGGCTTTTCGCAGATATTCATTATGTGTAGGATTTTATTCTGTTTATAGAAGTAGTCTTGTCATAAAGATAGAGGTATATAGCCAATGTTTTAATTTCTGTTATGAACTAGATTTCGATATAGTAAAAAAACTAATAAAAGTAGTTTAAAAGACTTTCTTTTACTAACCACACTACCTGCCTGACCGGATAACACCCAAAGAACAGCCCAGAGAAGACCTGCCACTGATACCTGACTATCAGCCATAACCAGATGCAAGGACTATGGAGAAAAGCCTATGCATGATGACTAGGCATGAGGCTGACAAAGAGTATTGAAGATGACTCCCTCAATGGCAGGTGTGCTTCTTGGCTTAGGGCCATGCACCCAGCGCTGTCTCTTTGCTTTATTGTTTTTGTCCCCTATTGTCCTTTATTAAACTTTTAAATTTCAACAGGAGAGTGAACCTCGTTTTTCACAACATGTTCTGCAGCAGCCCCACAGCCTTCATCGTCCGCAGCTCCTCCCCGCGTTTCCCCCACAGACACAGCAGCCTGTTCCTGTTCCTGCTCCTGTTCATCGCCCACAGAAGGCACACGCAGCTGCTGCTGTTTGGAAATCGCGCTCAGCCCACCACGGGAGCGACACAGACTCCTTGCAGCTCGCAGCGCACGCGCTCCATCTGCCAAACTCTCGCCGACGGGGCACCTGGGGCACAACAGTGATGGTCTGTCCAGTATTTTCTTTCTCTCTCCGTCTCTCTCTCTTTTTTTTTCCCCTTCTCGATTCCTTTTTTCTGTCCCACTTTGGTAGGAACACTTACCCTTCCTTATCAATAAACTGTTTTTCAGATATAATATAGCCTCATTTGCACATCACCTTTGTCTGAGAAATCTATTAAAAAGAATCCTCCCCAGCTTCCCCTTTCTTTTATACCAGGACACGAAACCCACACTGCATCGTCCTGTGCCTGGGAAACTAGGATGTCATGAAACTTAACCTGCCACAAGCCCATCTCACCCTCTGCCACCGTGGCTCCTTGGACCTTGTGTCCGCAAAAGCAGACAGAAAGCATTTCTGCTGCTCCCCCTTTGGCACCAATCCCCTGAGAGAGAGCTGGGAGTTTCCCAGCTCTTGTGTCTCCGTTGGGCCATATTCCTGAAGAAGCAGCACTCCCTCCCTCCCGATGAATAGGGCAAGTTCCACGGATGTTTGTCAGCTCTGCTTCCTGCCTAGAAATCTTGAAACTGCTTCTAAATGCTGCTCCCCTCAGCTCTTGGTCACCTACTCACACAGAGCTGGGAAAAAAATCCCCTGGCCACCGCCTCCTAAGGTGAGTTATGCCAGAGTTCGAGGTACAGGGCAAATCTCAATGCATCCCTAGAGTTTTAATAGATCTCTACATGGGTGTGTGCACATACGGGATTTGTGTAGAAAGGAAGGAGCGTGCAAGCAACGTGACTGACGCTTTCCCTCTCCGTGTTTGTTCAGTATGCGTGGATCCAAAGGCACTCTAGAAAGCCTTGTCTAGGCAGAGCCTTGTCTCCGTGTAGGACAGAGCACGGCGGGTGGCGGCGGTTGCTGGCAGCGAGGCCCGGACAAGAGGCGACATCAGCTCCACAGCTGCCAGGCCCCGCTAAGGCTTCCTGCCGCCTCCTGGGGAACAGGAAAGCCCTTCAGCCTTGGCACTGCCCACAGGGGCACTGCTAGCCTAGCTTGTTGTGCCCAACAGTGGCAGGAGGTGAGAACATAAGCCTTGCCCAGACTGACTGGAAGCCACAGCTCTGGGGGCTGCCCATGAAGCTCAGCTCTGCGACCATGCTCTGCCCCAAGCTGCAGGGGATGCAGTGGGAGCCCGGCTGGGCTCTGCCCTGGGGCCATCCTCCAGCCACAGCTGGAAACAGGGAGCATTTAGTTGCCACCAAGAGCCAAGCCATGGCTGCAGAGCGGCTGCTGCAGCCCGGCCTGCACTGCTGCGTGCTGGGCTTTGCGGGCTGCTGCTCCCCGGGGGCACAGGGCACTGCACTGCTGTGCCACAGGAGACAGACAGGCTTCAGCTTCAGCCTAACCGAGCTGCGTGGGTGTGCTGGGAAGAGTGTGGAGGGTCAAGGGTATGTAGAGAGCTCATCCTGGTGCAAGAACGAGGAAAAAGAGCCTGGGAACACAGCAGCGAGGCCAGCTGAGGGCTGGAGAGCAGCTCTGCATTACACTAAAATCTCACCTGAGGCCTGAAAAATTGCTGTTCTTCAGCCAAAGACAGCAGGAGTCCCCAGACCGGGGGCTTGCTCTTCCTGGCAGTGATGGGCAATCAAGGAAGGCTACGGTGTGATGGAAACTGTGATGAGCTGGAAACTCACTGGGGGAAAACAGGGAGCAGTTGTGAAGTGAAAGTCCGGTGGGGGAGAGAACTGCTCCAAGAAATGCTGAGATACAGCTTGAGGCAGCTGAAAAATGGCACTTGGGGTCATGGCAGATTGATTCCATTTCAGAAGGTATTGAACAAGTTTATTTTTTGGGGGGGTGTTGTATTTCCCCTTGGAGGTGGACGCTCTGCACACTTGAGCTGCATTGCCAAAAGGAGCAAGCGAGTCTCTGCTGTGGTGTGCACCGTTTCTTCTTCTGCTTCTTCCAGGGCAGTGCTGAGGCGCAGCAGAGCCCTGGCGGAGCCCGGAGCAGCATCAGCATCCACACTGGAGCTCGGCTGGAAGGAGAGGAAGCAGAAAGCGCCCGTCAGCTGAAGGCTACTGTGGCCCTTGTGCCAAGGGCCCGCGGTGGCCAGGCCATGCTGGCCGCGCCACGGCAGATGCACCTCCTCGGCAGCTGCCCAGTGCGGGATGCTGCCGTGCTCGCTGCCATCTCCCAAACGCCCTTAGCCCAGCCAGGCTAAGAAGATGGGCACCCACCTCACGCCATCCACCTCCAGCAGAAAAGCTGGTCCCAAACGACGTCCTCTGCCTTCTCCAAGGGCACGTCCCATCCACGCCACAGCTGCTCCCAAGCACTTCCCGATCCCGACCGGACACCACCTAGAATGCTTCCTTCAAAACAAACAAACAAACAAACAAACAAACAAATGAAAATAGATTACAGACACTGAAAAGGGAATAGAACAAAGGTAAAATCTTATCTCTCTCAGGGGTTTGAGGAAGGCCCAACCCTGACATGCTAGGGAAACACCCACCCACCAGGGAGGGAAACCCATGTTTTCTCCCTTCCTTCCCCCCTGCACTGCCCCCCAAAAAGAATGGGAACCCAAAGCCGGCAAGGGGCCTTGAGTAGCCTGAGCGCTTCCGTGCCTGCAAACCAAAGCAGCCCAAAGGGCACAGGTTCGGGAGGCCCAGCTCTGCGCCCCCTGTGGGGCTTTGTTTGTGTCAGGCTGGCAGCCCCAGCCCCAGCCCAGGGCACACTGGGTGCTGGGGGCTGTTGCTAGGGCCAGGGGCCGACTCCCATTTGGGAACCAGCCCAGCCCATGGCCCCAGCGCTGCCAAAAAGCAGCTTGGCAGCCGACTGAAGAATGAGCTGCACCTGCCCCAGCAAAGCGGGGAGCCTTCGGTGCTCGGCCAGGCTGTGCAGTGCCCAGAGGTGGGAGCATCCTCCTGGCTGTGGACTCATCTGCACATTCCCTGGGGAGCCTGGCTCTGAAGCAGGTGCCCCAATCGAAGTCCGTCGTCTTCAGCTTACCGGGGGCCAGGTCAAGGAAGAGCTTGTCATCCTTGGTGTCGTCCTCGATGTCTCCAGTGGCAGCCCCACCTGGTGCAGCTTCTCCAGGGGCTCCTTCCTCCCTGGGGATGCGAGAGACCAGGCTGTCAGTGCTCTGCCCACAGGGCCCCAGCTGAAGCCCGTGAAGCAGGACAAGCAAAAGCAGCTTGCATGGTGGCCAGCAGTGCCGGGAAGAGCAGCTCAGCTCCAGCACGAGAGCCGCATGTTCCCATCTCATGGCCCCTGCTCAGTGATACGGGCATGACAAAAAAGGCTGCATTTCTTGGATTTTTATTGCCAAGGGATTTGTGTGCAGCTGCCACTTACCAGGCCCGTGGATCCAACAGGCCATGTGGCTCTCTCCCTTCTCCTACGGCAGATGAATATCCTGCATCCAAGGATCACAGAACAGGTCTTCCAAGGAAGGCCTGTCCAAGGAGTGCAAGGATAAACACCACCGGATGAGCTCTTGGCACTCTGGGGAGAGAAAGCAGAAAGCGCCGGTCAGTTGGAGAAGGCTCCTGTCCACTTTGCCCCACTATTGCTGAGCGTGCCCAGCCTATGCTGGATAGGCTCAGAGCTGTGCCTAAACTTCCGCTGGGATTCTCTGTTTTGGAGGAAAGCGGGAGAGCAGGACACCTCCTCAGCAGCTGCCAGAGCGGGATGCTCGTGAGCCCGCTGCTGTCTCCCAGCCCTGCTATTCCCCCCCGTGCCACAGAGATGAGGACGCACCTTGGGAGAGCCGTTGTGGCAGCGAGAGCTGGCCCCAGCTGATGTTGCGGCCCTTGCTGAAAGGGTGCTTCCCGCAGACCATCTGGTGCAGCAAGATGCCCAAGGACCAGACCGTAGCTGGCTCGCTGTGGTACCACCCAAAGTGGTTCCATTCCGGGGGGCTCTAGGCTGGTGTTCCTACGGAATACACACGTCCTTCATCAGGGCAATGCTGCCTGCTGCCAGAGCCTCGCCCCAGCATCCATGGGCACGCGGGGGCTGCACCAGTGGCACGCCGTGTGACCCGCTGCCTTCCGGCCAGCCCCTGCGACTCGTGTAAAAACTTTGGATGTACAAGGAGCCACTGGGTTTGGAAGAGGGCAGCGGAAGCCCTGGGAAGGCCCAGCCATGGCATGCCAAGGAAAAAGCCACTCAGTGGTGGGGAAAAACCATGCCTTCATCCTCCTGCCTACACTGCCCCAAAAAACATCAACAAGCCCAAGCAAATGACGGGAGCAGAGCAGCCCAAGCCCTTCCTCGCCTGCACACCAAAACCGGCTGGCGCACAGGTTCTGGCCCCCCTCTCTGCTACCCCCATGGGTGTTTTTTTCAGGCTGTCTGCCTCTGCCCCAGCCCCAGCCCTGGTCCTGGGCAGAGTGGGTGGTGAAGGCTCTCAGCAGGCCTGGAAGCTGCTCCCCCCTTGCCCCCCACCCCCACTCAAGAGCTACTTGGCTGAAGAGTCAATCCCATGACTCGTAGCAAAAGGGACAATCCCCGGTGCCAAACCCAAGTGTGGCCCTCCAATGTTTGGCCCCGAGATGCTGGGAGCGGACTCCTGGCTGGGCTCACCTGCAAAGTGGGTGTACGCTTCGTCCTGGAGGTAACTGCCACAGCCAAAGTCGACCAACTTGGCCTCTCCAGTGCACAGGTCAACGACGATGTTCTCCGATTTAATGTCCCTGTGCAGGACCCCGCGGCTGGTGCAGTGCCGCACGGCCTCCAGGACCTGGTGGAACAGCTCCCGCGCCACCTCCTCCGACAGGAAGCCCCGCGCCCGAATGAAGCGGGAGAGGTCCTGACACCGCTCCGGGCGCTCCATCACCATCCAGAAGCTGTTGGGCAGCTCAACCCACTCCAACAGCTGGACGATGCCACGGAACCCTGTGGACACCCTGTGCAGCAGCACGATCTCCAGGGGTGCGCTGGTGCCGTCGGGCTGCGGGAGGAGCACCATGCCATCAGTGGGGCCGAGGCCGAGCAGGGGCTCTGCAAGCCCTCAGCCAGCCCGGGATGCTCTGCGTCCTCCGCTGACTCCACCTCCGCTCTCCCTCCCTCCCTCCCTCCCTCCCTCCCTGGAGGCGTCCTGGCGCCTTCCAGCCTGCCGGGCCCCGGCTTACCCCCACGGGCCCGGCACGCCCCGCTTTCTCCCGCTGGCCCCGCTCACTCACCAGCTCGCCCCAATGACGGATGCGGCTCCGGGACACGCTTTTGATGGCCACCTGCAAGCCAATGTGAACAGCGGCCTCAGCTCACCGCCCGCCCTGCCGTGTCCCACCGTGCCCCACCCAACCTTCCTCCTCCTCCTCCTCCGTTCTCCTCCTCCTCCTCCTCCTCCCCCCGCCACCCGCCCCGCCACTCACCGGGGTGCCGTCCGCCAGCCGCGTCCCCGAGTACACGCTGCCGAAGCCGCCGCGCCCCAGCAGCGAACCCAGGCGGTAGTGCTCCTGCAGGGCCTCCTGCGCCGTCCCTGCGGGTGAGACGCGGCTCTCAGCCTTCGGCCCGGGGCCACACACGGCCCCCGACCGCCTGTCAACCGTCCTGGGCCGGGCATCCCCCTCCGAACGGGGCACCGGTGGCTCGGGGCCGGCGGCCGCGCTGCCGAGCGGCGGAGCTCGGGCCAGGGAAGCCGCAGCCGAGGCGGCGGGAGCGGCCGCGCCATGTGTGTCATCCTCGGGCCCTGGGGTTGTGATAAATAAGCGTGTGTGTTTGTTAATCAAATCTTGCTTAAGCCAGGTGTGATAAATACATAATAATATAGTGTTGGCTTTTTGCAGATATTCATTGTGTGTATATTTTTATTCTGTTTATAGAAGTAGTCTTGTCATAAAGAATATAGGTATATAACCAATGTTTTAATTTCTGTTATGAAATACATTTTGATATAGTAGTAAAATAACTAATAAAAGTAGTTTAAAAGTCTTTCCTTTACTAACCACACTGCCTGCTTGACTGGATAACATCCAGAGAACAGCACAGAGAAGACCTGCCACTGATACCTGACTATCAGCCATAACCAGATGCAAGGACTACGGAGAAAAGCCTGTGCATGATGACTAGGCATGAGGCTGATGAAGAGTATTTAAGATGACTCCCTCAATGGCAGGTGTGCTTCTTGGCTTAGGACCAAGCACCCAGTGCTGTTTCTTTGCTTTATTGTTTTTGTCCCCTATTGTTCTTTATTAAACTTTTAAATTTCAACAGGAGAGTTAACCTCGTTTATCACACAGGGAATAAATGGCTGAAATTGAGTCAGGAAGCTCACAAGTTTAATCTAACAAAAAGCTAAGCAAGGCTTAGAAAAACAGATGTCTAAGCAAGAACAGAGGGAACAGATAACGAAGTCAGGTCAAGATGACCTATACCCAGTGAAGTAAGCAATGTATGAGCCCCCCTGAGATGTGCCCCCCCTGAGGAAGACTACGGCCTTCAGCCTCACGACCACCAGAAAGCAGAAGAAAGACCCCCTAGGAACAGCCCGCACCGACGCAGAGTACTCCCGGAAGATATACGTATACCGGGTCAAAGAGACTATAAAACTTGGGGGATTAGGGGAGTGGGCTGTGAACCGTTGGCGGAGCAGAGTCTCCCCGGTCGCCCAGCGCTGTTTTGCTTTCTGTGGCTTGCTCAATAAATCAGATTATTTTAATTGGCCTGGCTTTTGTCTCTAACTTATAACAATTTTGGTGCCGTGACTCGGATAGAGGCAATTCGGCTGGAAGTCCTGCATGGGGGAGGCGCGCCCTGCTTGTCTGGTGTTTCGCTGGATAAGCAGCCCCTGTGTAAGTGCATCTACTGCTGGAACCTCTACCGACGAACCTAAATTAGACAGCAAGCAAATAAACGCTGGCAAACCCCATAATCTTTGTGCACGAAGCTCCGAACGAAGACGCCGGATGCATGAGTATAGGGCAGTTATCCGTTCAGTCGGGGTTGGGTGTCCTGGAGTGCGCTTGTGTGAGACGTCCAGTGAGGGACGAAGTGAGTGCGGACCCCTCAGTAGTGCGGTTCCCAAACCCCGCGAGGGGCTGGGCCACGAACAGGGGGTGAAGAGTGTGTGTGTGTGGAAGAAGGCACTCCGGACGATGGGACAGAGGAAAAGCAAGCACTCTGGTCCCATGGGTGGGTCGGAGTTTAAAATTAAACTCCCCCAGGATTAATGATAGAGACTTTGAGTGCCTACCCCTTATAGGCAGGGTAAGGACAAAGCAATGCCAGTTTTTACACATACGTAAACTCCAAAAAGCTATTTAGTGTGGAAGAAAGTGAGTATCCGCATTTATGGATAGGATCCGAGACTAGGCATTGTTCAAGGAATAAGAGAATCTGTCCCTAGGCGACAGAATATTAATAAAAACTGGGGGGAAAAAAAAAAAAGGGAGAGAGAGAGACCCATACAGAGTGGTTAGAAAGGCTTAGGCAGGAGTGGACCCTGCTACCCCTGGCAGGATCGGGGATTGGATGAATTGTTGAGGGAAGCCTAGAAAGTGTATGCTTGTAGAGAAGAAGAGACACATAAAAAGCAAACCAGAATGTTGTTAGCGGCGTGCTGAGGGATCGGCCGGGCCGGGCACCGCCGCCCTGCGGGGCAGCCCCGCCGCCGCTCCCGCCTCCTCCGCTTCTTCCTCCTCCTCGTTGCGGCGGCGGCGGCGGCGGCTGGCGCTGCTCGTGCTGGGGCCTGCCGCCTCCGCCGAGGCGAGGGGGGAGGAGGCGGGGGCCGGGGCCGGGGCCGGGGCCGGGGCCGGGGCCGGGGCCGGGGCCGGGGCCGGGGCCGGGGCCGGGGCCGGGGCCGGGGCCGGGATCGCGGCTGCGAGCGGGGAAGCGGTAGCGGGTGGCGAGCGCAAGAGCTGCACGTACCAGGGCTGCAGCGGGACCGCAGGACATGTCAGGAAAGATTGCAGAACGTGGATGATGAATGAAAAGATGTTAAAGAAGATTAGGGGTGTCAGGAGCTCTATTTGCTGGAGACCCGAGAAGAAACAGAGCCTTTGGTAATATTAAAAGTGAGTCCCCAACAAGAAGAAGTCGAGTTCGTAGTGGACTCAGAAGCAAAGAGATCTACTTTTCAAAGACTGCCCCGGGGTTATAAAATTTGAGTCAGTTAAGTCCTGATGATCAATGGTACAGTGTAATAGATTTAAAGGATGCATTCTGGGCATGTCCTCTTAAAGAAGACTGCAGAGATTATTTTGCCTTTGAATGGGAGGACCCAGACACACACCGGAAGCAACAGCTACGCTGGACAGTGTTACCCCAGGGATTTACAGAATCCCCAAATTTATTTGGACAAGCTCTAGAGCAAATTTTAAGGGAATATGAATTAGGCGAAGGAGTTACATTGGTTCAGTATGTTGATGATTTATTGTTAGCTGGTAAAGATGAGGAGAAGGTGAGACAAGAAAGTATTAAATTATTAAACTTTTTGAGCTTACAGGGATTAAAAGTGTCAAAATCAAAATTACAATTTGTAGAAGAAGAAGTAAAGTACTTAGGACACAGATTAAGCAGGGGAACTAAGAAATTGGATCCTGAAAGGGTTAACGGCATATTGTCACTGCCAGTTCCTAAAACCAAAAGACAAGTTAGGCAATTATTAGGCCTTTTTGGATATTGCAGGCAATGGATAGAGGATTACAGCAAGAAAATTAAATTTCTTTATAATAAGGTAGCCAAGGATGGCCTGTTGAAATAGTCAAAGGAAGATGATGAACAATTAGAGGCTTTAAAAACAGATTTAGTGAATGCCCCGGTTTTGAGTTTACCAGCTATAAAGAAACCATTTTATCTATTTATAAATGTTGATGAGGGAACTGCATTTGGAGTACTAGCACAAGAGTGGGTGGGAAGAAAGAAACCTGTGGGGTACCTCTCAAAGCTTTTAGCCCCTGTGAGTAGAGGGTGGCCTACGTGCCTACAGGCAGTAGTGGCTGCAGCCCTCTTAGTGGAAGAAGCCCACAAAATCACGTTTGGAGGGGAATTAAAAGTACTGTCACCTCATAATATCAGGGGAATTTTGCAGCAAAAAGCTGACAAGTGGATCACTGATGCCAAGCTCTTAAAGTATGAAGGCATCCTGATATCGCCGCACAAGCTTGAACTTGAGGTCACCAATTTGCAGAATCCAGTGCAGTTTCTGTACAGAGAACCGAATGAGAACATAACCCATAATTGTTTACATAACATCGAAGAACAGACGAAGATTAGACCGGATTTAGAAGAGGGAGAACTTAATACAGGAGAGAAACTTTTTGTCGATGGATCCTCCTGAGTAGTCAAAGGGAAAAGGAAGTCAGGGTATGCAATAATTGATGGGAAAACATTTACAACAATAGAATCAGGACCTTTAAACCCCAGCTGGTCTGCCCAAGCATGCGAATTAGACGCAGTTTTGAGAGCTTTACAATTGCTGAAAGGTAAAACTGGAACTATATACACTGATTCTAAATATGCCTTTGGTATAGTACATACCTTTGGAAAAATCTGGGAAGAACAGGGCCTAATAAACTCTCAAGGGAAAGGATTAATTCACCAAGAATTAATAATTAAAATCTTACAAGCCTTGCGAGGACCAGTGGGAATAGCTGTAGTACACTTAAAGGGGCATCAAAAGGGGTTAGACCCACTAGTAAGGGGAAATAATTTGGCAGATCAAGAAGCGAAGAAAGCAGCACTAATGTTTATCAGGGATAATAGAAGAAAGTGGGACTATTGGGAAAAGGTTAGGAAAAAACGCACAACCTGTGGGGAAGACTTACTTGAAACCCCTTGTTCTGGATATTGGAAAGATCTTGGAATGGATGCAGTACACTGCAGTTGTGATAACCCCAAGTATGAATACTGTTGTGTACATGGAGAAAAAATATCATATTCTCAGCTTCACCATACAAGAAAAAAATAAGCTGGCACAGATGGGAATAAAAGAGACAGAAACAGGGAAATGGAAGCTCCCAGATGATCGAAAAGTTCTCCCAAAACAATTAGCCTTAAGGGTTATGCAGAAGTTTCATGAGAAAACTCACTGGGGAACCCAAGCCCTAGCAGACCAGTTTGCCACGAAATATATGTGTATTGGGGTATATAACATAGCTAAGAGAATAGTTAGTGAATGTATAATTTGTCAAAAAGTAAACAAACACCAATTAAGAGAAAAGCCCTTAGGACGGAGAGAGCTAGCCCATAGACCATTTGCAGATAGACTTCACTGAATTATCAAGAGTGGGAGGATATAAATACCTGCTAGTAATCATAGACCACTTAACCCACTTTGTGGAAGTATTCCCAACAGCTAGAGCTACCGCCCAGACTGTAGTGAAAACACTGCTGGAAAATATAATACCTCGATATGGATCTATAGAAGTAATAGACTCTGATAGAGGACCACATTTTGTTTCAAAAATCGTGAAGGAAGCTCTCGCTTCTTTAGGAACAAAATGGGAATATCATACTCCACGGCATCCACAAAGTTCAGGGAAGGTAGAAAGAGTAAACGGAGAAATAAAGAAACAACTCACCAAACTAATGCTAGAAACCAAAATGTCATGGATAAAGTGCCTCCCTCTAGCACTATTAAACATCAGAACACAACCCCGAACAGATGTAGGAATTTCTCCTTTTGAAATGTTATACGGTATGCCTTATGATCTAGAAATCCCGCATGAGCACCCCCAAATTGAAAGCTTGCAACTCGAGACATATATAACCCAACTTATGGCTAGAAGAAGGCAACTGCAAAATAAAGGTTTAGTGGTGCAAAGACCTCCCTTAGACATTGCAATCCACAACATACAACCAGGAGATAAAGTTCTAATTAAATCATGGAAGGAATCCTCATTAACCCCTCGTTGGGAAGGGCCTTATCTCGTTTTACTCACTACAGAAACAGCAATCCGGACAGCGGAACGTGGATGGACACATGCTAGTCGCGTCAAGGGACCCATTCAAGACCCTCAGTGGAAAGTGACCAGCCGGCCTGGGGACCTCAAAGTCACTCTGACGAAAGAACAGTAATAACCTGTGTAACTGTGGCTGCGAGAGGGGTTGGGAACAGCAAAAGAAATGTTAATGCCCAGTGGTTTGGTCTCGAACCATGGGAGTTTTTAAACCCAGTAAAACATTATGTAAATAGGGGAAATGAACAAATTTTATTAGAAGGAATATATAGAACACTAGTAGGGAAAATAGTAACTTTAGATTGGGAACAGCCTCCTGTAGAACAACTACACTTTGAAAGGACTGTAATAATACCTTGTATTTGTAGATGTGTCCTTGTTTTGCTACCTAATCAAGGGATAC
This sequence comes from Acanthiza pusilla, assembly GCA_036630365.1. Classification (NCBI taxonomy): domain Eukaryota; kingdom Metazoa; phylum Chordata; class Aves; order Passeriformes; family Acanthizidae; genus Acanthiza; species Acanthiza pusilla. Next base: position 1,232,256 of record JAXCHO010000154.1, on the reverse strand, counting down.
ATGCTGCTTGGGTATTGATTGAATGTGAAAATTGTATGCAAAGATGGTATTGTTCTTCCTCACACAGACATAACCTGTGTCATAGATGTTGAAAAAGGTACCCTGATAGAATACATTTTAACCCTGAAATTTTAAAATTACTATGTGGAAAATCATATCTAATTCCTGAGATTTGGGAGGTATGGGAGGAAGATTGGGATCGGACTATTCAGATGTGTAAAGTGAGGTTTGGATGGAAACAAAGACAAACTGAGAAGAAAATTTAAATGCAACATTTGAAAGAAAGCTGGTGGGTTCCAAAGTATCCATCTAAAGGATACTTATTTTTCAACGAAGGGGGGAAAATAATTAGAGTAAGAGCGAGTATTTACCACAAGCCTAAGATTCTGCTCTGTAAACATCTATAATTGAAGTTATAGATATAAAAAGACCCACGAAGGCCTAACCCCTGAAGACTGCGACTGCTGCCGAGAAGAGAAGTGACCTCACTGCTTCAAGCAACGGAGTAGGCGAAGGAGGCAGAGGTGTACCACAGTGGGGACATAAAGAGGCCTGTGCTCCCGAGAGCCTGAAGTGGAAAAAAGAGCAGAGCAATGTAATAAAACGAGTGAGTAACAAAGATTACACCAAATCAAAAAAGGGAGAATTGGAACTTACTAATTGTAAAAATGAAGGGGAACCCACCAACTCTCTATGCCATTTGCTGGATATTAGGATGGGTACAAAATCCTGTAAGAGGCTTTGATCACCAACCCTTTAAATGGACCTTATCCCGATGGGAGGATCAAGTTGTTATCCAAACAATAGTGGGACCTGGGTCTCCCCGTTTCACTCCTACCTTATGTCAGTTAGCTCCGATAAACCCTTGCCTTAACCGAATGGGGTTTTACTTTTGCCCTAGCTCAAACCCGGGACAAGGATATTGTAATTACCCAAATTCCTATTACTGTGCTTACTGGGGCTGTGAGACAATAGCATCAGACTGGGCTCCGGGAGGAGGAAAGGACCAACATATTACAGTAGGGTGGGGACCCCACGGCTGCAAGACACCCCAGCAGGATAGTACTGGTGGCACAGTGGTGCCTGGAAATTGTTGGCATATTTACATCAATGTTAGCCAAAGCCAAGGCCCTAGCTGGTTCTTGGGAAAGACCTGGGGAGTTAGATATTGGGAACCAGGGACTGACAGAGGTGGCCTAATCTTTATAAAAAAAGAACCAATTGCCAACGACCCCGAACCAGTCGGACCAAATCTAGTGCTATCTGGACAATTGTTACCTACAACAACGGCCCCCACAATTAACAGGTCTGCTATCATCAATACCACGGTTCTGCCTACTCCCAGTAATGCCTTAACATCTGAATATAGCCCGCTTTGGAAATTAATGCAGGCAAGTTATCAAATATTAAATGTAACCAACCCGAATCTTACTGAGCACTGTTGGTTATGTTACGTGATTAAACCACCTTTTGATGAGGCAATAGGAACCACTGGCAAAGCTAAACGAGTCAACGGATCCAACCCAGCACAGTGTCTATGGAAAAAGGATACATCAAAGCAGGGCATTACCATGGCTCAAGTGAAAGGAAGAGGAAGATGTGTAGGTAAAGTACCAACAAATCAGGCACACCTATGTGATACAACTATAAAGACCTCAAAAAAGGAGTCCCCCGCAAATTGGCTATAAAACTTGAGAGATTAGGGGGGTGTGGGTTGCGAACCGTTAGCGGAGTGGAGACTCCCTGGTCGCCCAGCATTGTTTTGCTTGTTGTAGTTTGCTCAGTAAATCAAATTATTTTAATTGGCCTGGCTTTTGTCTCTAACCTATAACACCTTCCCCCTCTAAGCCCCCTGCAGCCACCAGTATGGACCAGTCCAGCCCAGAGCTCACTTGGGGGTGCCTCGACCTGTCGGGGCAGGGGGGTAGGCGTGCGGGGTGATGGGCGGGTAGGAGCTCCTCCACGTGGGGAGTATAAAGCAGTATAAACCACTCCGGACTGGGGCAGGTGGGGAAAATTCAGAGTCACAAGGAGCCACCGGGAGAGAGGCAGCAGAGAGCCGAGAGCGATGGCTGACGGTGGGGCGCGGGAGAAGCTCCCGCCTCAGCTGAACCCCCTCCTCGTTGATTGACAAGTGGGGGGCGGCTCGCGCCCAAACGGCGGGCGGGGAAAAGTCCCCTCAGGGACTGGCTGGGCGGGGCGGGGGCGGGGCGGGAGCTGTTCCCGCCTCAGCCAAAGTCCCCTCAGGGATTGGCTGGGCCGGACTGGGGGCGGGGCGGGAGCTGTTCCCGCCTCAGCCAAAGTCCCCTCAGGGATTGGCTGGGTAGGTACCCAAAATGATTAAAAAAGGGCCGAAACCTTCTCGAAATTTCAACAAAACTGACAAAAATTGCATAAATTTAAATAAGTATGAAAGATGTAAGGCTATATTGAAGTTACATTTAAGCAATGGAGGGTTGGAAAGGCAGATTGTGCATAAAAATGTGTCAAAACCAAGAAAAAGCTACAAAACCCCTTCAAAAATCCCCTGAAATTAAATAAAACGGAGTAGAAACATTATAAATACGAATAAATAAAAAAGTTAAAGCTATATTTAGCATTTATTAAATGAGGAGGTGTAAAATGGGACTTTGGGTGCTAAAATGCCACAAGGAAGCACTAAAAGTCCCAAGCCCCAAATTGCCCTCATGCCTGGACTGGGTGCCCAGCAGCTCAAGTAGAAGAGTCCTCGACTTGCTCAGGGAAGCAGCAGCCCTCCTGCTGAGGCACAGCCTGTGGAGAAAGGGGACAGTGGCCCCAGTGTGTGCTTTGGATATCAGAGCTGGGTTCGTAAATCCTGTCAGAAGTTTCTCTGCTAGGCCTGTGATGGCTGAGGGTATGTGGGAAGGCTTTGCCAGCCATGAACTGGACTTGTGTATCATCTGAGCTCTGTTTGGGGTCATTCTGGGAGCCTCTTCCTTTCCCCTTCCCCAAGGGCAGAGTGTTGGTGAGGGCTGGACTTGGAGGCTGTGTCTGCCCCGACAGCCGCTACCGTGGGGCTGCAGATGCTCCTGCCAGCGTGGGCTTGTCTGAGCCGGTCCTTGTGCCTCAGTCACAGCTGGCCTGAGACCGACAGCACTGGCAGAACTACACTGAGAGCTGTGCAAGGAGCAGGCAGGAGCTGTCAGACCTTCACCAGGAGCACAGCTTTGCGGCTGTGCTCAAGGAGCCCAAAGCTGCTGTGCTGGAAGCAGGGACTCGAAGCTGCATCACTCTCTGAACCTTAACTTGGCAGTGACGTCCCTGGACCATCAGTCTCTGCAGAGACAGGCCCTGGAGAAGGCAGGTGCAGCTCTTCTCTTCCCCCGCGGAGGATTTGTGCCCTGCTCAGAAACCAGTTCCCATCCAATGGGGCACAAAAGTCTTCCCGAGGACACAGACCAATGCTCTTTAAGATGAGGGTGAAAAATACCTGCCAAAACTTTCCCAAGCAGGCCCATTTGGTTCTTGAAGATCTGTTCCAAGCAAGGAATGTTTGATATAAGAGTAAGACTTTTCTTCTGCCTAGAAGACCTATTGATATATTGCCAAATAGAGAGCAGAGAAAAAAAATACACTCGTGGCTGTCTCAGGATCCTTAATCTATTTTATGAGCCTTAAACACTGCAACTCTTAGCATTTCTCTGTAGGAATTTGAAAAGACCCTGAAACACCATTTTTCCTCTTTGTGTGGCTGTTCTAAACGCAACGCTTTACTTTCCATGAATGTTTGTAAGCACCAAGAACCTTTTGAGGATTTTTCGTCCATCTCCCCTTTGACAGGGAAGACAGAAGAATTCCTGTGACTCAGGAACTAAGCGCATCCCTAAAGAGAATGCTGAGCCTTAAAACTGATGCTGTCTGGAGCAGCAACTTTGAACTCATGTTATGTGCCAGGTCCCTGCCCAGCTGCCCAGCAGCAGGGCTGTGGGGACACAGGGGTGGCGGTGCAGGTTCCAGGGCCAGCTGGGAGCTGGGATGGGAGGAGAGCCAGGGGAGGGCCTCTCCAACAGCCCCTGGAATGTTGGGCTTTGCACCCTAGCAACTGTCAACAGCCCATGGAATGTTGGGGCTTGGAACCTGGCGGTTGTCAACAGCCCATGGAATGTTGGGGCTTGGACCCTGGCAACAATCAACAGCTCCCGGCTATTGGGTTTTGAACCCTAGAGCTGTCAACAGCTCATGAGCGTTGGGGCTGAGACCTTGCAAAGGCCAATTGCACTTTGATCCTGTGCTATTGACCCTGCAAAGGCCAACAACCCGTGAATCGTGGGGTTTAGACCCTGCAAAGGCCAACGGCTTTTGACACTGGGGTTTAGACCCTGCAAAGGCCAACAGCTTTTGACACTGGGGTTTAGACCCTGCAAAGGCCAAGGGCCTTTGGACACTGGGGTTTAGACCCTGCAAAGGCCAAGGGCCTTTGGACACTGGGGTTTAGACCCTGCAAAGGCCAAGGGCCTTTGACACTGGGGTTTAGACCCTGCTAAGGCCACGGGCCTTTGGACACTGGGGTTTGGACCCTGCAAAGGCCAACGGCCTTTGGACAGTGATATTTGTTCATTGCTAGTGCCAAGGGGCAGATGGAGTCTCGGCGGGTGAGTGAGAAAGCTGCTGCTCTATTTGTGCCAAGCCCTGCAGGGGCCTGGGTGGGCCTGGGCTGTGCCACGGGCAACAGCTCCCTTTGGGAATCACACGGCATTAAGAGTTGGCTGTTCCGGAGCTGGCAGCAGCTTTGGCGCTGGCTGTGGGGAAAGGCCTGGGAGGGAATGGGGGGCTCCTGGCCATCCCAGAGCACACCCACATCTCCTCCTCTGTCCCTGTCCCACTGGAGGCCATGGGCATAAACAAGGGAACAGTTTTTGTTGCCTTCCGCTCAGCCCAATTTACAGCACAGCGTCAGTGCTTCCCAGAGACAAGAATGGGTTTCTCCCAGACATCTCCGAGATGATCCCTGGCGGCCCAGAGGAGGCCACAAGAATAATAGGGAGATGGGCTCCAAGGGCTGGAGCCCCTGTGCCAAAGGAAAAGGATGGAAGAGTTGGGGCTGTCTGGCCTGGAGAATGTTCCAGGGTGACATTAGAGCCCCTTCCAATGCATGAATGGGCTGCAAGAGTACTGGAGAGGGACTTTAGCCAGGGGCCTGCAGGGACAGGACAAGGGACAATGGCGTCCCACTGAGAGAGGGCAGGGTTTGATGGAATATTGGGAGGGAATTCTTCCCTGTGAGGGTGCTGAGGCCCTGGCACACGTTGCCCAGAAAAGCTGTGGCTGCCCCTGGATCCCTGGAAGTGTTCAAGGCTGGCTTGGATGGGGTTCTGGGCAACTCCCCTTCTGGTGTTCTTAGAAGACATGATGAGACACCTGCCAGCATGCTTGTTTGTGCTGCTGTCTAACTACTGGGCGGAAAATATTCCCAAGGAGGGGAGGAAGAGCTCAGCTGGAATTGCTGTGCTCTGGGACAGGCTGGGAAGCATTTAGAGGTGACGCCTCAGGGGCAGCCACGCAGTCTGAGTGTGCTCTTCCCTGTGCTCTTCCAGGGAGCTCGAGGGCTTTCTCACCGGGGACGTTCCTCCAGAGGCCCTGACGTGAGTAAACTGTGCTTGAGCTGGCTCGGATTTTGAAACTGGTTCTCCATGAGTGGGCACTGGTTCTTGTGGGATCAGAAGAGGCATCTCAGGGGTACTTTGGAATAGGAACAGAATAGCTGCCTAACAGCTGGCTGTGGGCTTTCAGCATGAAAGAGACAGCATGGCCAGTTCCGTCACCCGCAGTGACCGTTCCCAGCGTGCACGCTCTGAGAACATCCTCTCAGCTCCACCATCCACTGATGCACAGCATCCCTTTGAGTCAGTTCGGGAAGCTGCAGAGAATGGTGGGCGCTTGCAGAGGCGTTTTGAGCAAATAGAGGAGAAATGCAAGAGATTCAAAAGCTGCCTGCAGAACACAGAAACTCTGATGGAAGGAATTAGAAGGTGAGCTTTTCCTCCTCCTCCTCCTCCTCCTCCTCCTCCTCCTCCTCCTCCTCCTCCTCCTCCTCCTCCTCCTCCTCCTCCTCCTCCTCCTCCTCCTCCTCCTCCTCCTCATCCTCCTCCTCCTCCTCCTCCTCCTCCTCCTCCTCCTCCTCCTCCTCCTCCTCCTCCTCCTCCTCCTCCTCCTCCCCTGTGTTCCAGAGGGAATCTGCTTCTGGGTCCCGGAGTTTAGAGGTGTTCTGGGTGAAGAACTCACCTGCCCTACCATGTATAGGCCTCAGTGTGGCTCTCGAGCATCTTCCTGTCAGGGCTTTTCACTCTCTACAATGACTCCCAAGACTGTCTGGGAGATGCACAGCGATGCTGGAGTAGAATACTCCTCCCTCTTGCTGTGCTGCTTCCCTGAATTCTGTTCTTTGGGTGCCCCTGCCCAGCCCCTGCTTCTCACTGAAGGAAGGCAAAATCCTGTCCTCCTTTCCCTTTGCCTCTGGAGGACTTCCTTGGGAGGGAAAGAGCAAGGTCTTCCTTAGCCCACTGTCCCCAGCTTCACCCTGGAGTGCTGAAGATGGGATCAGTGACTCTTCAGGCCTCTTCATTCTTCTGACCGAGCTTTGTCTCTGCAGTCACTTCAAGAAGCCCAGAGAAAAGCAGCAGCAACACACTGGAATCCCGGAGCCAAGCGCCTTGTGTCTGCGTCAGAAGAACACCAAGCAGCTGAAGGCAGTGTCAGCCCAATTCGAAAAGGCAGAGCAACAGGACAGGATGAAGGTTGGTTTAGGAAATGAGACTGGTTTTCCATTGAAAACTTGTCTTGCCCCTTGTACAGTGGAGGACTTGGCTACAGTCAAGGGAGAAGACCCATCATTGCAGAGTGAGCTGGAAGTCAAGAGGCAGACACTGGAGGAATTGCAGCTTCAGAGGGATCTGCTGGAGCAAGAGAGGGATGATGTTAGCAGGGCCCTGGACACCTTATTGCTAGGCAGTACCTGTGGGAGTGGGAGTTGCACCAGCCAGATCAGCCCAGATGTTGTTTCTGGCAGTAGAAGACAGGGACACTGCTGTGCACACCTGGCTCAAGATGTCACATGCGTTTATTAGCCAGGGAGATGCATGTTCATCAGCAAAATGTTACATGGTTCTGCAGAATTTGTTACTTTGGGCAGCTACAGAGCCCCTAAAACAGGGAACGGAGCTGGGGATGAGTCTGGAGAACAGGTGTGACAAGGAGCAGCTGAGGGAGCTGCGGGGGGCTCAGCCTGGAGAAAAAGAGGCTCGGGGGCACCTTCTCTCTCTCTCCAACTCCCTGTGACAGGAAGGTGCAGCCAGGTGAGGGTCGGGCTCTGCTCCCAGGGAACAAGGGACAGGACATGAGGAAAAGGCCCCAAGCTGTGCCAGGGGAGGTTTGGATTGGGGATTACAGGATAGCTGTGAGAGAATGGTTTGTTTCTGATGGTCACTGTCAGACAGTCTCAGTTCTGGAGTATGGGGTAGGTTTGGCAAATACACAGCAGAGGCTTTGCTTTTGAAGAAAGGAGCTCAAAAGCACAGTTTAGTCTTCAGGCTTGAATACCAGCAAGGGCCATTAGACAGCTTCTTTATGTAAGACAAGTAAGTGGTATTGTTGGTGTCAACTGCTTTGGCCACATCAGCCAGACTTCCATCACTCATTAAACGACTGCCCACCGCAGGAGCCGTTTCCCTGCCAAGCATCCCCTCCTTGCAGAGAGCTGCTTTGCACACTGGAGGAGGTGACACTTTGATATGGGTTTTGTTCTAGAAGGAGAAATCCTGTATATTTTCATTTGCTTCAGTGAGCAAGATTGCTTTGGCTCAACCTTTCCTGAAAATGTCCAGCACTGGAATAGATCCTGATAGAAATTTTGTTTGCCAAGTGGCAGTTGTGGAGGATGCAGTATTTTTGGGTGACAGCACAGGGTTTGGAGTCAGCATGTTTGTCGGGAAGGAGCTATCTGGTCCCAGGCAAGCCAAGTGGGCCTGGCACAGCCCTTCCAAGGTAACAGTGCCAGAGGCTTTTGGCAGCCCTGGCTATCAGAGCTGCAGAGGGCAGATGCTGTGAGACTTTGAGCCCAGAGCACAGGAGTTCCTTGTCCTCTGGCTGCCTGCAAGGTGGCACTGGCTGGCTCTGCACAGGGCTCTCAAGGAAGGGCTTGAGCTGTACCTTGTCCCGCTTCCAGGTTCCCCAGGAGCAAGAGTCGTTGAGCAGGGCTCTGGAGCAGCTGCACCGAGAGTCCTCTGGCCAAGGGCATGCACTGGCCCAGGTGTGCAGAGGGACGAAGCTGCTGGGCCGGGAGAAGGCTGCCCTTGAGGGCCAACTGGCAGCCATGGAGCGGCACCTACAAGACCTTTCCAAGCAGCTGTCAGAGGCCAGGTAAAGGCAGGGAGCAGACCCTGGCAGGACAGGGCTGAAGTGCTGTAGTGATAAAGGTGGTAAGCACTACACAGGGGTTTATTGCATCCTCTGTGCATTTCAGATGTAGATGTGGCTGTTGAGGTCAAGTTGGGCTGGGCTGTCTGTGCTATGGCAGGCCATAAGGAAAGCCTGGGCACTCAGGAGTGCCCTGCTTTTCTCTTGAAATGGCACAAATGTGCCTTCTCTGTACAAGTTTGCATGCGACCCATTTTCCATAGTTAGGTGTGGGGATCTCGAGCCATTTCATTGTGGAATAAGTGCCTGTGAGTGTGAGGAGCAAGTGACTCATTTCTCTCTGTATTTGCAACTTGCAGGTCAGCAAGGGAGAGCCTGGAATCCAGCCTGTTTGCTGCTCAGCAGAAGATATCTCAGCTGGAGATCACCAGGAACCATCTGGAAGCTCAAGTGCTCACAGTCTCGCAGGCCAAGGAGGTGATAGAAGGTGAGAACCTCGTGTGCTTTGTTTGTGGTGCTGCCCCTGCCTAGAGAAGCTGCTGTAAAGCCACCTCTGTCCACAGGGCTTCTGAGGAGTAGCAGGGCTGGAGGCAGGGCCCTCCTACACCGACACAGAAAGGGCCTGAGGTCAGTAAAGTCAGTAAAGACTCTGCATCTTGCTGTTGGTTGTGTTTGCAGGAGAAATGCAGTGCCTCCGACGTGAGCTGGAAGCAGAGAGAGCTCTCAGGAAGCAGGAACAGGAAGACGCAGCACAACAGCTCTTGCAGGCAGAGCAGCGTCACGAAAGCCTCGGGCTTCAGGGAACTGCTCAGCAACTGGAAATAAACAAGCTCCTGCGAGACCTGGTAGGGGGCAAATAGGCATCTGAATTGTCCAGGCCCTGTGGGCTGGTTTAGCACAAGCGGAGCCCGAGGGTGTGAAAGGGCAGCAATCCTCTGGCAGAGGCCTCCTGCTGCTGGGCTGGGCAGCAGAGCCAGCAGCTTGGACTTGGAGGCACGTGAAGACCCACGGGATGGTGCTGGGACAGTAACTGCAGCCACGACTTCAGTGTGGGCGTCAGACGAGTTCCAGAGCAGCTTGAGCGGTGCCCAGCCAAAGCGTGGCAGCCCAGGGCAGCATCGTCCCCGAGTCCCACCTGCCACAGAGCAGATGCCAACACACAGCAGATGCCAACACAGAGCAGATGCCAATGCAGAGCAGATGCCAGTGCAGAGCAGATGCCAACACAGAGCAGATGCCAACACAGAGCAGATGCCAGTGCAGAGTAGATGCCAACACACAGCAGATGCCAGTGCAGAGCAGATGCCGATGCAGAGCAGATGCCAGTGCAGAGCAGATGCCAGTGCAGAACAGATGCCAGTGCAGAGCAGATGCCAACACAGAGCAGATGCCAGTGCAGAGCAGATGCCAACACAGAGCAGATGCCAACACAGAGCAGATGCCAGTGCAGAGCAGATGCCAACACAGAGCAGATGCCAACACAGAGCAGATGCCAGTGCAGAGCAGATGCCAACACAGAGCAGATGCCAACACAGAGCAGATGCCAACACAGAGCAGATGCCAGTGCAGAGCAGATGCCAACACAGAGCAGATGCCAGTGCAGAGCAGATGCCAACGCAGAGCAGATGCCAATGCAGAGCAAATGCCAAGACAGAGCAGATGCCAGTGCAGAGCAGATGCCCACAGTGCTGCCAGCTGCAGGCGTGGGAACTGGGTTCCCTTCTTGCTGTGCTTGCATGGTGAACAAAGGGATTAGCTTGGGGCTTGAAGCAAATGGATCAGGCCCTTTGTCCCTGGTCCTTCAGTCCTTGTGGCTGGGAATCAGAGAGGGGAAGGTGACACCTCCTTTTCTGAATGGTTGCACTCAATGTTTGTGAAAAGATTTCCCAGCAGAAGTGATTCCTTGAGTGTCTGATTCTTGCACCTGCTGAGCCTCCTTTGAAGTTCCCTGACAGGACACAGTTTCTGGAGGGCAGAAAGCCAGTGCTGTTGTCTTTTCAGGTTGGGGTTTGTGGGAGGGATGAAGCTTCACATTTTTCAGTGAGGAGCTTGCCTGGGACTTCATCTTGAAGATTTTTCCTCCCCTCCTCAGGCAAGTGAGCGGGAAAGGTACCATGCAGAGATGCTAGAGATGCTGGAGCAATTGGAAAAAGAGAAGGCAGAGAGAGAGCGGGAGCACGAGAAGGTGCTGTTCGAGATGAGGCTGAAAGTTGCCACCCTGCAGGCTCAACAAGAAGAGGAACGAACTAGATTTGAAAATGCCAAGCGAGAGGTAACAATTGTGAAATGACAATTTTTGATTTTTTGCAAGGCTGGAGCTGTGGGAGATGGCAGGATAGGGAGTTGTGTGGAGCATGCCCTCCATGTCTTCCACACTGAATTTGGGGAAGTGAAAGCTGAACGGGGCTATCTTTGGAACCTGGAATGAGCCTTCTCATAGGAAGCCAGGCAGAAACATTGGGTTTCAGTTGAGATATTTGTGGTGCTCTGGTGTTTTGTTTTTCTAAGACTTACCTCAGAGTATCTTCATTGTTCACTTACTGGTCCTCTTTTGGTGTGTACTGGTAGGTGTTCATAGCCAAACTTAGTTTGTAGGGCTTTTCTTTTGTGGGCACGGGGAGGGCACAGCAGGAACGCTGACAAGGGAAAAATCTTTTTAAAGACTTGTCTGAAGTACTGCTGAACAGTAACCCAAAGATGTCTTCTGGGCTGTGTTGTAAGTCACTTGTTGGGAAGCTGTGTCACCCCAGGGCAGACAGTGGCCCAGGGGAGCAGCAGCCGAGCGCTCTGGGAGCACATGAGCCCATCAGTCTTTGCCTCTTGCCACACAGATGTTGCAGGGCACATGTGAAGCCCTGTGCTCTTCCTTTCTGAGCAGGTCCTTCTGGAAGAGCAGAATGAGAAGAGGGCTTTATCAGAGACACTGCTCCAAACTGAGGCAGAGCTAAGCCGAGCCTGCCAGCAGGTGCAGCAGCTCAGGCAGGAGGCGAGAGAGCAGCAAGAGAAGGGGCAGGTAAGTCTGAGTAGGCAGGGAGCAGAGTGCAGGGCAGTGACAAGGGCACGAAAGGCAGGACCTGGGACTGCGGAGGCAAGGGCTGCTTCAGAGCCTGGGAGCATAGAGCCTGGTAAGCTCCAGAGCTCAGCCCCAGGACGGAAGGCTTGCAATGGAAGCAGGGCTGGGTAGAGAAGCCAAAAGAAGTAGCAGAAGGAATGGGATTTTGAGACAAGTGGAAAATGCTAGGCCTGAGGGCAGGTCCCAGGAAGTTGCTCTGTGTTTTGTTACCAGACCATGGAGGCAAAGCTGCAAGCTGAGCTGCAGGAAGCTCAGAGTGAAATCCAGGCAGTGCAGAAGAGGCACAAGGAAGAACTCCAAGGTGTCAAAGAGGAAATTAAGCTCCTTCTTGAGCAGAGGGAGGCTCTGCAAAAGCAGGTGAGTGAAACAGCAGTGGCAGCACAGTCATCCAGCAGGGGGTCTGTGCCCTTCTTGCTTTTCCATGGCAGAGCAGCAGCTGATGGGGTGGTCCCTGGGGCTGCCTTGTGCTGTGGGTTCCACGGCAGCTGCTCTGAAGGACTGTCAGTGTTCTGCTAAGTCTCAGCTGTTGCCCTGACAGCTGGGCTGGTCCTCTGGGCTGTTGGCCAGCAACCATCAGCATGGATTTCTGCTGGCCTCTTCCTGCTAGCCTTGGCTGGGGAGGTACTTTTCCAGGTGCCCTTGGTGAGCCACTTGGAGATTGAAACAAGTTCCCCATATCCACTGTGAATCTGGTGCTCTCAGCACAGGGAGAAAGGCAAAGTTAGTCTTTGCCATTCCTCACAGCCTCTGCTGTGGCTGACACTGACAGGCTGTGGCTGTAGTCTCTGACTGCTTTATTTTCCTTGACTTGAGGTGGGAGAGTTGACATCTCAGCTGGCAGCCTCCAGGGAGTCGCAGGAAACCATTGTCCAGAGAGCTCAGCGAGATGTGAGGGATGCCCAGCAGCAGTCCGTTCAGAAAGCGCTGGAGGTTGAGCATATCTGGAAGATGCTGGAGGAGGCAGAAAATCAGAACAAGGAGCTGCAAGGGAAACTGCAGAACCTGGACAGGGAAAGGAAACAATGGCAAGATGTAGCACGCCAAAATTCAGAATGTCAGACCTCCTTGAATACCCTAGAAAGGGAAAATGCCAGGTAAATGAAAGCCTGTGGGACTCCGCATTGTGAGGAATGGATTCCCTCTTTGCACCTGCCAGGGGCTCTGGCAGCATTTCCTAAGTGGCAGAGTTCTGAACTCTCCCTGCAGATGTGTCTTGTTTTCTGGATGCTGTGTTTAATTTTTATTTTTTTTAAGTCTTCAGTTACAGTTTTCTCTGAAGACAAAGGCTTTTGGGGTAGCTCTTTCCTGCTGGGGAGGTGTTCTGTTGTTAGGTGGGTGTGTTAACACTGTCCCAGCTGCAGTGTAAGGGGCTGGACACATCCATCAGCTCCACCTTGGGTCCTGTTAGTTGAGGTTTTTGAGAATTGGATCAGCTCTGGCATCGTGATGCCTTTGCATGGCAGAACCATCTTAAGGCCCTGATTACTGATCTAAGACAGATTCTCATCGGAGATACCCAAGAAACAAGAAGGTCTCTGTTGCGTCGTTCCTCATCAAATGGCCCAGGGTGCCTGGAAGGGGTTGAGCAGGGTCCCTGCCAGCCTCCACAGTGCACAGGCGTTACTGACTGTGCAAAGAATGCAAGAAACAAGGTCAAGGTTAGGGGGGCTCCTCCAGCTGACCAAGTCCTGCCAGTCTTCAGTGTTGCAGGATTCTTCTTGCAAGCAGAAGAGAAAGAAAAGGCAGGGCACTCTTGCTTGCCTGGAGGTTTCTGCATCTTCCATCAGGTTGTGCTCCAAGCCTCTGTCGCCACTTCTGCTATTGGCCTTTGTTTCTCTCCAGCTGAAAGAAGGATGGGTGCTGGTAAATCTTAGGGAACTTCCGCGAGATCCCCTGGCTGTTGGGTGCTGATTTTCCTACCTGGGTATACAAGATGGGGGAAGGAAAATGTCTCTTCCATGTTGACCAAAGCTTCTGCCCTTGGAGCCTGGTTAGTCAGAAGAGAATTGTTCCTCTCCCTTGCTGTCTTCATTGTAAGACTTTGTTAGGTCTGTATTCACATTCCCACCTTGAGAAGGAGGCAGGGCATGTAGGCAGGAACTGCCCATTCTTTCATGAATGGAAGCAGAGTGGGCAAATGCTGGGCTGTGACCGCAGGGGCAACAAACAGCCAAGTTGTTTAGACAAACTTCATCAGACAGAGCAGTTTTCCCTGAGCTGGTGCAAGTGCTCAGAGTTTATAAAATGTGGCACCATTTAGTAATGAGTTGCATGCTTCTCTTCTAGGCTGATTCTGTCTCTGGAGGAAAAGGATCTGTGCCTCAGAACAGAAGAAGAGAAGAACCTGGTGCTGAATAACCAGGTGTGTTACCTTCATTCTGCTCTTCAGGAGGCCAAGCTGCTTCACTGTGAGCACAGAAGAGAAATACAGGAGCTCAACACACAGGTAACCTGTGCCCTGGCATCCTCTTCTCCAGGGACACACAACATTGCCTTTGGCTTGGAGGCCCCAACTGCTTTCTGCTCCCAGCAGCCTCCACTGCTGCCATGTCCTGCCCAGGGCTGCTGCTGCACCCTGAGGCCAAGGCTGGATCTGGTGTCTGCTGCTGCCGCCAACATTTTCCCCACTTCTCTCCCGGCTGCTGGCAGGAAATCTGGGAGGAGAAGCAGCAGCAGCAGACTTCTTTTGGAGCTCTTCCATCCCTCTGTTAGCAGTGTTGTCCCAGATGGAGTTGGTGCCTTTGCGGGGTGCTGAGCAATGCGGGCACACAGACATGGCTATGGCAAACTGGGGAGGGCACTTCCACCGCAGCCAGTTCAGCCGGTGTTCAGAGCTGCACCCTCAAGGATGCCCATTGCCTCCCTTTCCCTGTTTTCACTCCATTTGTCTCAGCTGGAATCCTTGGTTCTGCACCTTCTGTTTTGGGCATGTTTTTTGTTTGCAGTAATTTCTCCTTTGTTGCTCTCCCTACTGCCCATTCTGCTGCCTCAGGAGCAGTCCTGTCCCTGAGGCTGTGTGCATCCATCTTCCAGATCCGGGCCCTGCAGGAGGCAATGCTGGAGAAGGAGGCTGCCCAGGCAACTCAAGAGAAGCTGCTGCTGCAGGAGCTGGAGGAGTCCCGAGCAGGAGAACGGCGCTTCAGGGACTCTGCACACGTGCTGGAGGCTGAGGTGTCTGAGCTGCGTGTGAGGCTCCAGAACTCTGAGGAAAGAGGAGAGGCCATGGCCACGCAGTGTAAGGCCTTGGAGCTGGAGCTGAGGAACACACAGGCTCAGAGGGACTATCTCAGGGCTCACAATCAGGAGCTGCAGAAGGAGTTGGAGGGAAGTGAACAAGGTACAGCTTCTCCTCTCCCACTCGCTGCCCCATCCTGTCTCACCAGCAGGGATCTCTGGTGCCACACAGAGGAAAAGGGCAGTGCCCAGAGATGGCAGAGGGGAAAAACAACTGGCAGGAGATTTATCCATCCAAGTGCCAGAGAAAGATGGTGTGGCTGGCAGTGCCATCTGGCTGTTCTACGGCTGATCCCATGCACAGCTGGTGCCTTTCAGGTGCCATGTCTGTGCTAAGGAGCTGTAGCTGGATGTCTCAGCTCGATTCCCCCAAACTCCAGGCCCTGCCAGAGGCTCCAGGCTACTGGCCTCTCTGGAGCAGGGCTGCACAGGCATCCCCACTCCTTTCTCTGCCTTTGATTGCTCACTCTGCGCAAGCCTGAGAGCAAACACATTTTCGTATTCCTCTGAACCTTGCCCCTTTCATTCCTGCTTTTTTCTCTGCCTGGAAGTTTCCTTCATTTGTGTCAGCTTTGGAAGCCCTTGTGGGCTTAGGGCCTGGCAAATACAGGCAGGCAGAGAAGACAGTGCTGTTGTCTCTGCAGGATGCACATCAGTTTGCCTTGGCTTTGCTTTTCACCTTCTCTTTCACCTTCCCCTTTCTCTGGTGCAGATTGGAGGAGGGCAGAAGTCAAGGACACCTCTCGAGATATTGCCCTGAAGACAGAGGCCACTAAAATACAGGAAGAGGCTGTGACTCTTTGTCAGGAGGTGGCATCTGTGCACAAGAAATTGGAAAGGCTGGAGAGGGAAAGGAAGGATGTGCTGGTGAGAATGGCCAATGCCATGAAGGGCCATTTCTTGGCTATGTTTGGACCTTGTGTTAATATTTCTTAGGAGCACCTTTTTCCAGTTTAACTTTTCTAATTGTATTCTTCTGAATAAGGAGGAAAACATGATGCCGTCCTGTCAAGCCCAGTTAGGGTTGAGGCTGCTGATTTTCCTCCATGCTGGAGTTTTGTTCCCGAGAAGCTTTCCTTCTCAATGTCCACACTTGTCTTTATGGACATTGCGTGGTTTGGGCAATTCCTCGTGTCCAAACCCATGTTCCGATTTCTAAATATCTGTCCCTGGGACAAGGGGGGAGAAGACCAAGTTTTCTGTTAATAGAAAGGTGCTTGGCCTTGGCCGCCTGAGAGCAGCCAGTGGGGAGAAAAGAGAGAAAAGCAAAGTGCTGATCCAGATAAGGACGTGTCCCTGCAAGGGGAGAACTTGTCCTGAGTGCCAGCAGAGAATGACAGACTGATCTGGCCATTGCTGCTTCAAGAGAGGACAGTGGGGCTCTCGGGGATGGAGCCATGGCAACTCCACAGAGGAGAGGTTGGAAACCACTCCTGTTGCTCCAAACCCAGGGAATGAAATGTTGGGTGTGTTTGCTCTTCCCTTTCTCCCTGGTGGGGAGCACATCCTCACGGCACTGCCTAAATCCTGCTTAGGGAGGATTGAAATGCTGTCTGCAGTTCTGGCAGCTCCTCCCCAAAGGACCACTCGAGTGGAGCTGCAAGAGGTCGGGGAAGAGCAGAAAGGAAGCTGAGATGGGCTGAGTGAGCTGGGAAAGACACTGTGTCGGGGGGGGCCCAGCAGAGGTCTGCAGCATCCCGAGAGGCAGGGAGAGAGGGGCAGTCTGTGCCAGCCCCTGGGGCAGGAGTCCAGATGTGGGATGGAAAGCAAACCGAGAGATGGAATGAGTGACCCTTTTTCTGCCTTGTTTTGGCAGCATGAATGGGAATTGTACCTGGAGCAGGTGAGAAATCTGGAAAAGGAAAACAAAATGCATGCACCTGATGTTCAAAAAAAGAAGGAAAGAGCCCAGCACTTGGAATTGGAGAGGGAAGGCATGCAAGAAGAGCTGGAGCATGGTGCTGCTGCTGTGAAGGAATGGAGAGGGAAAGCTCAAGTCCTGAGTGCTGCCGTGAATAAGAGTGACATTTCCAATGGGGGCCTGAAGAAGCAGTTGGAAATCCTGAAGGGAAAGGCATTTCTCAAGGTAGGCACTGGCATTGCTCTTCAGTCCACTGCAACGTCTCTCAGTGATTCCAATGATGGTTCCCAGAAAGGGGTGGGAATGAGTGTATATCCCTGAAAGTCCAGGCTCTGTTAGGAAAAGCAGCCCGGGCTGCAATCAGCAGCCATGTCTGTGTGCCTGGCTCCAGGCAGAGACAGAGACCATTGACAGCCAGAATGATTCGGGGCACGCCCATAACAACTGACACAGCTCTGGAGCTTGCTGTTCAAATCAGCTCCTGGCCCAAAGCTGGCCATGGGGAGCTGCTTCTGCCATGCCCACGCAAGGGGAGGCAACACGTGGGGGGTTGGGTTTGGCATGGAAAGGAATGGAGCAGGTGAGCAGAGCAATGGACTAAATTGAGCAGAGTATTGGACCGAGGGCTGAACAGCAGCTGCCCTGCTGGTGCTTCGAGGATGCTTCCTGAGACAGAGATTTCTGAGAGACAACTTTTGCAGTATTTGAAATACGGGAATCATCTCCTCTTTGAATATCCAGCAGGCTGTTGGAGCAGAAGTGGAGCACCTGTCCTATCTCTCCGACACCAGCATGGGACTTAAGCAACCGGTTCCAGCACCAGAAAAGGACAAGGCTGAGAAGGCTGAATTAAGCACAGTGCCCCGGAGAGCTGGCGAGCAGGTAAAGTGGGCTTTTGCTGCCTCTGCAAAGCCTCAGGCTCCTCTGCAACACGACATGTTTGCCCAGGCAGTGCTTTGGTGTCCTCTGCTTTTTTCCTTCCCTCTCCTGTCCCTGCTGAGGGCACAGCCTTTGCTTTGTTCTCTCCCTTGTGGCAGCCCATGGCTTTCACAAAGGCACCTGCGCTCCGCTGCCTCCCTCCCTGGCCCCGTGTCTCCAGACACGCACTGGCCTCTCTCTCGCACAGCCCCCAGCAAGAGCTTTTTGCCCCCAGTGTTGCCTGCTGCAATTCAGGGTCTCTGAGCAGAGATGTCCTTGCCTGCATGTCCAGAGGTGCTTTTGCTCCGTGTTTGCTGACAGGTTTCTCTGACCTTTTCTCCCATCCAATGTGCAGGTGCAACAAGAAGGGAGGAGTGTCAAGAAAATCTTTGGGACATTTGACATCTCGGACAGCGTGAGGTTGGATGTCTCCCAGTCTGCCCAGCACAGCAGGTTGACTTCTGGACAGGTGAGAACACACTCTTCCTTGGTGGGAGGAACACAGCCCTTGGCAAAGCACATGTCCGTCAGAAAGTAGAGGAGCAGCTGTGAGCTGAGCTGTGTTGCCCAGGCCAGGTGAGCCCTGAGCGCTGCTGCCAGGGCTGGCATCACCTCCGCTCCTGCGCAGACAGAGAGCTCCGTGCCGGAGCTGCTGTGGCTGTGCCCGCTGCAAAGCGAGAGGAGGTGGGAGCAGCTGCCTCTCTGCCAGCAGCCAGCCCCGCAGCCACAAGGCTGTGGTGTCAGCAAAGAAGAGTTGGAGGAGTTTCAAGGCCTCAGCAGTGCTTGAAGGCTCATTCTCCCACTGGGCTTTGTTGCCCACATTGTGCTCTGCTCCTGTGTGGAATGCTTGGAGGTTTGGCAGAGGGAGAGTTTGCTCCCTGTCCGTGGGCTGGCTGTCCAGGAGCTTGCTGTTCAAATCAGCTCCTTGCCCAAAGCGTCTGTCGTTGCCACGCAAGGGGAGGCATCACGTGGGGGGTTGGATTTGGAATGGAAAGGAATTGAGCAGGTGAGTCGAGCAATGGACTAAACTGAGCCAAGTTTTGGACCGAGGGCTGAACAGCAGCTGCCCTGCTGGTGCTTTGAGGATGCTTCCCAAGACAGAGAGTTCTCAGGGACAGCTCTTGCAGTGTTTACACAAGGGACTCATCTCTCTGAATACTCAGCAGGCTGTTGGAGCAGATGGCATTGCTATTGGAGATGGTCATGACACAAAATATTTCACCACAACACCTTCTTGGTCTGTGGAAAGGAAGAAGTAACTCTTTATTTCCCAGAGTCTTTTTATACAATTTTCCAGCTTTCATGTCACACATCATTGGCTCTCAATTCACCGCCCTACAATATCATTGGCTGCCTACAGCCGGAACAACATCTTTGAAAAACACCACCCTCATGAAGTCGGCTATCTCTGTTTATGAATTCCTGCTTGTTTTGAATCATAGAGGTACTGTGAGAATTGAGAATAAGAAATTGGTCTCACAGTGAAGTAGCTCTTACTATTTACCTACAATTCCCACACTGGCATCCTCTTCTCCAGGGACACACAACATTGCCTTTGGCTTGGAGGCCCCAACTGCTTTCTGCTCCCAGCAGCCTCCACTGCTGCCATGTCCTGCCCAGGGCTGCTGCTGCGCCCTGAGGCCAAGGCTGGATCTGGTGTCTGCTGCTGCCGCCAACATTTTCCCCACTTCTCTCCCGGCTGCTGGCAGGAAATCTGGGAGGAGAAGCAGCAGCAGCAGACTCCTTTGGAGCTCTTCCATCCCTCTGTTAGCAGTGTTGTCCCAGATGGAGTTGGTGCCTTTGCGGGGTGCTGAGCAATGCGGGCACACAGACATGGCTATGGCAGGCTGGGGAGGGCACTTCCACCGCAGCCAGTTCAGCCGGTGTTCAGAGCTGCACCCTCAAGGATGCCCATTGCCTCCCTTTCCCTGTTTTCACTCCATTTGTCTCAGCTGGAATCCTTGGTTCTGCACCTTCTGTTTTGGGCATGTTTTTTGTTTGCAGTAATTTCTCCTTTGTTGCTCTCCCTACTGCCCATTCTGCTGCCTCAGGAGCAGTCCTGTCCCTGAGGCTGTGTGCATCCATCTTCCAGATCCGGGCCCTGCAGGAGGCAATGCTGGAGAAGGAGGCTGCCCAGGCAACTCAAGAGAAGCTGCTGCTGCAGGAGCTGGAGGAGTCCCGAGCAGGAGAACGGCGCTTTAGGGACTCTGCGCACGTGCTGGAGGCTGAGGTGTCTGAGCTGCGTGTGAGGCTCCAGAACTCTGAGGAAAGAGGAGAGGCCATGGCCACGCAGTGTAAGGCCTTGGAGCTGGAGCTGAGGAACACACAGGCTCAGAGGGACTATCTCAGGGCTCACAATCAGGAGCTGCAGAAGGAGTTGGAGGGAAGTGAACAAGGTACAGCTTCTCCTCTCCCACTCGCTGCCCCATCCTGTCTCACCGGCAGGGATCTCTGGTGCCACACAGAGGAAAAGGGCAGTGCCCAGAGATGGCAGAGGGGAAAAACAACTGGCAGGAGATTTATCCATCCAAGTGCCAGAGAAAGATGGTGTGGCTGGCAGTGCCATCTGGCTGTTCTACGGCTGATCCCATGCACAGCTGGTGCCTTTCAGGTGCCATGTCTGTGCTAAGGAGCTGTAGCTGGATGTCTCAGCTCGATTCCCCCAAACTCCAGGCCCTGCCAGAGGCTCCAGGCTACTGGCCTCTCTGGAGCAGGGCTGCACAGGCATCCCCACTCCTTTCTCTGCCTTTGATTGCTCACTCTGCGCAAGCCTGAGAGCAAACACATTTTCGTATTCCTCTGAACCTTGCCCCTTTCATTCCTGCTTTTTTCTCTGCCTGGAAGTTTCCTTCATTTGTGTCAGCTTTGGAAGCCCTTGTGGGCTTAGGGCCTGGCAAATACAGGCAGGCAGAGAAGACAGTGCTGTTGTCTCTGCAGGATGCACATCAGTTTGCCTTGGCTTTGCTTTTCACCTTCTCTTTCCCCTTCCCCTTTCTCTGGTGCAGATTGGAGGAGGGCAGAAGTCAAGGACACCTCTCGAGATATTGCCCTGAAGACAGAGGCCACTAAAATACAGGAAGAGGCTGTGACTCTTTGTCAGGAGGTGGCATCTGTCCACAAGAAATTGGAAAGGCTGGAGAGGGAAAGGAAGGATGTGCTGGTGAGAATGGCCAATGCCATGAAGGGCCATTTCTTGGCTATGTTTGGACCTTGTGTTAATATTTCTTAGGAGCACCTTTTTCCAGTTTAACTTT
Source organism: Acanthiza pusilla (assembly GCA_036630365.1). Taxonomy (NCBI): domain Eukaryota; kingdom Metazoa; phylum Chordata; class Aves; order Passeriformes; family Acanthizidae; genus Acanthiza; species Acanthiza pusilla. The sequence goes on along the minus strand of JAXCHO010000154.1, from coordinate 1,211,543 downwards.
TCTAATTGTATTCTTCTGAATAAGGAGGAAAACATGATGACGTCCTGTCAAGCCCAGTTAGGGTTGAGGCTGCTGATTTTCCTCCATGCTGGAGTTTTGTTCCCGAGAAGCTTTCCTTCTCAATGTCCACACTTGTCTTTATGGACATTGCGTGGTTTGGGCAATTCCTCGTGTCCAAACCCATGTTCCGATTTCTAAATATCTGGCCCTGGGACAAGGGGGGAGAAGACCAAGTTTTCTGTTAATAGAAAGGTGCTTGGCCTTGGCCGCCTGAGAGCAGCCAGTGGGGAGAAAAGAGAGAAAAGCAAAGTGCTGATCCAGATAAGGACGTGTCCCTGCAAGGGGAGAACTTGTCCTGAGTGCCAGCAGAGAATGACAGACTGATCTGGCCATTGCTGCTTCAAGAGAGGACAGTGGGGCTCTCGGGGATGGAGCCATGGCAACTCCACAGAGGAGAGGTTGGAAACCACTCCTGTTACTCCAAACCCAGGGAATGAGATGTTGGGTGTGTTTGCTCTTCCCTTTCTCCCTGGTGGGGAGCACATCCTCACGGCACTGCCTAAATCCTGCTTAGGGAGGATTGAAATGCTGTCTGCAGTTCTGGCAGCTCCTCCCCAAAGGACCACTCGAGTGGAGCTGCAAGAGGTCGGGGAAGAGCAGAAAGGAAGCTGAGATGGGCTGAGTGAGCTGGGAAAGACACTGTGTCGGGGGGGGCCCAGCAGAGGTCTGCAGCATCCCGAGAGGCAGGGAGAGAGGGGCAGTCTGTGCCAGCCCCTGGGGCAGGAGTCCAGATGTGGGATGGAAAGCAAACCGAGAGATGGAATGAGTGACCCTTTTTCTGCCTTGTTTTGGCAGCATGAATGGGAATTGTACCTGGAGCAGGTGAGAAATCTGGAAAAGGAAAACAAAATGCATGCACCTGATGTTCAAAAAAAGAAGGAAAGAGCCCAGCACTTGGAATTGGAGAGGGAAGGCATGCAAGAAGAGCTGGAGCATGGTGCTGCTGCTGTGAAGGAATGGAGAGAGAAAGCTCAAGTCCTGAGTGCTGCCGTGAATAAGAGTGACATTTCCAATGGGGGCCTGAAGAAGCAGTTGGAAATCCTGAAGGGAAAGGCATTTCTCAAGGTAGGCACTGGCATTGCTCTTCAGTCCACTGCAACGTCTCTCAGTGATTCCAATGATGGTTCCCAGAAAGGGGTGGGAATGAGTGTATATCCCTGAAAGTCCAGGCTCTGTTAGGAAAAGCAGCCCGGGCTGCAATCAGCAGCCATGTCTGTGTGCCTGGCTCCAGGCAGAGACAGAGACCATTGACAGCCAGAATGATTCGGGGCACGCCCATAACAACTGACACAGCTCTGGAGCTTGCTGTTCAAATCAGCTCCTGGCCCAAAGCTGGCCATGGGGAGCTGCTTCTGCCATGCCCACGCAAGGGGAGGCATCACGTGGGGGGTTGGATTTGGAATGGAGAGGAATGGAACAGGTGAGCAGAGCAATGGACTAAATTGAGCAGAGTATTGGACCGAGGGCTGAACAGCAGCTGCCCTGCTGGTGCTTCGAGGATGCTTCCTGAGACAGAGATTTCTTGGGGACAACTCTTGCGGTGTTTGACACAAGGGACTCATCTCTCTGAATACTCAGCAGGCTGTTGGAGCAGAGGGGAAGCGGCCGTCTGAGCACTCGAGGAAAGGCGCCGAATGTCTGCAGGATCAGCATGCAACGTCACTAAAAGACAAGACAGAGAAGGCTGAAATAAGCACAGAGCCCCGGAGAGCTGGCGAGCAGGTAAAGTGGGCTTTTGCTGCCTCTGCAAAGCCTCAGGCTCCTCTGCAACACGACACGTTTGCCCAGGCAGCGCTTTGGAGTCCTCTGCTTGTTTCCTTCCCTCTCCCTGTCCCTGCTGAGGGCACAGCCTTTGCTTTGTTCTCTCCCTTGTGGCAGCCCATGGCTTTCACAAAGGCACCTGCGCTCCGCTGCCTCCCTCCCTGGCCCCGTGTCTCCAGACACGCACTGGCCTCTCTCTCGCACAGCCCCCAGCAAGAGCTTTTTGCCCCCAGTGTTGCCTGCTGCAATTCAGGGTCTCTGAGCAGAGATGTCCTTGCCTGCATGTCCAGAGGTGCTTTTGCTCCGTGTTTGCTGACAGGTTTCTCTGACCTTTTCTCCCATCCAATGTGCAGGTGCAACAAGAAGGGAGGAGTGTCAAGAAAATCTTTGGGACATTTGACATCTCGGACAGCGTGAGGTTGGATGTCTCCCAGTCTGCCCAGCACAGCAGGTTGACTTCTGGACAGGTGAGAACACACTCTTCCTTGGTGGGAGGAACACAGCCCTTGGCAAAGCACACGTCCGTCAGAAAGTAGAGGAGCAGCTGTGAGCTGAGCTGTGTTGCCCAGGCCAGGTGAGCCCTGAGCGCTGCTGCCAGGGCTGGCATCACCTCTGCTCCTGCGCAGACAGAGAGCTCCGTGCCGCAGCTGCTGTGGCTGTGCCCGCTGCAAAGCGAGAGGAGGTGGGAGCAGCTGCCTCTCTGCCAGCAGCCAGCCCCGCAGCCACAAGGCTGTGGTGTCAGCAAAGAAGAGTTGGAGGAGTTTCAAGGCCTCCGCAGTGCTTGAAGGCTCATTCTCCCACTGGGCTTTGTTGCCCACATTGTGCTCTGCTCCTGTGTGGAATGCTTGGAGGTTTGGCAGAGGGAGAGTTTGCTCCCTGTCCGTGGGCTGGCTGTCCAGGAGCTTGCTGTTCAAGTCAGCTCCTTGCCCAAAGCTTCTGTCGTGCCCACGCAAGGGGAGGCATCACGTGGGGGGTTGGATTTGGAATGGAAAGGAATGGAGCAGGTGAGCAGAGCAATGGACTAAACTGAGCCGAGTTTTGGACCGAGGGCTGAACAGCAGCTGCCCTGCTGGTGCTTCGAGGATGCTTCCCAAGACAGAGATTTCTGAGAGACAACTTTTGCAGTATTTGAAATACGGGAATCATCTCCTCTTTGAATATCCAGCAGGCTGTTGGAGCAGAAGTGGAGCACCTGTCCTATCTCTCCGACACCAGCATGGGACTTAAGCAACCGGTTCCAGCACCAGAAAAGGACAAGGCTGAGAAGGCTGAATTAAGCACAGTGCCCCGGAGAGCTGGCGAGCAGGTAAAGTGGGCTTTTGCTGCCTCTGCAAAGCCTCAGGCTCCTCTGCAACACGACATGTTTGCCCAGGCAGTGCTTTGGTGTCCTCTGCTTTTTTCCTTCCCTCTCCTGTCCCTGCTGAGGGCACAGCCTTTGCTTTGTTCTCTCCCTTGTGGCAGCCCATGGCTTTCACAAAGGCACCTGCGCTCCGCTGCCTCCCTCCCTGGCCCCGTGTCTCCAGACACGCACTGGCCTCTCTCTCGCACAGCCCCCAGCAAGAGCTTTTTGCCCCCAGTGTTGCCTGCTGCAATTCAGGGTCTCTGAGCAGAGATGTCCTTGCCTGCATGTCCAGAGGTGCTTTTGCTCCGTGTTTGCTGACAGGTTTCTCTGGCCTTTTCTCCCATCCAATGTGCAGGTGCAACAAGAAGGGAGGAGTGTCAAGAAAATCTTTGGGACATTTGACATCTCGGACAGCGTGAGGTTGGATGTCTCCCAGTCTGCCCAGCACAGCAGGTTGACTTCTGGACAGGTGAGAACACACTCTTCCTTGGTGGGAGGAACACAGCCCTTGGCAAAGCACATGTCCGTCAGAAAGTAGAGGAGCAGCTGTGAGCTGAGCTGTGTTGCCCAGGCCAGGTGAGCCCTGAGCGCTGCTGCCAGGGCTGGCATCACCTCCGCTCCTGCGCAGACAGAGAGCTCCGTGCCGCAGCTGCTGTGGCTGTGCCCGCTGCAAAGCGAGAGGAGGTGGGAGCAGCTGCCTCTCTGCCAGCAGCCAGCCCCGCAGCCACAAGGCTGTGGTGTCAGCAAAGAAGAGTTGGAGGAGTTTCAAGGCCTCAGCAGTGCTTGAAGGCTCATTCTCCCACTGGGCTTTGTTGCCCACATTGTGCTCTGCTCCTGTGTGGAATGCTCGGAGGTTTGGCAGAGGGAGAGTTTGCTCCCTGTCCGTGGGCTGGCTGTCCAGGAGCTTGCTGTTCAAATCAGCTCCTTGCCCAAAGCGTCTGTCGTTGCCACGCAAGGGGAGGCATCACGTGGGGGGTTGGATTTGGAATGGAAAGGAATTGAGCAGGTGAGTCGAGCAATGGACTAAACTGAGCCAAGTTTTGGACCGAGGGCTGAACAGCAGCTGCCCTGCTGGTGCTTCGAGGATGCTTCCCAAGACAGAGATTTCTGAGAGACAACTTTTGCAGTATTTGAAATACGGGAATCATCTCCTCTTTGAATATCCAGCAGGCTGTTGGAGCAGAAGTGGAGCACCTGTCCTATCTCTCCGACACCAGCCTGGGACTTAAGCAACCGGTTCCAGCACCAGAAAAGGACAAGGCTGAGAAGGCTGAATTAAGCGCAGTGCCCCGGAGAGCTGGCGAGCAGGTAAAGTGGGCTTTTGCTGCCTCTGCAAAGCCTCAGGCTCCTCTGCAACATGACATGTTTGCCCAGGCAGCTCTTTTGAGTCTTCTGCTTGTTTCCTTCCCTCTCCCTTTCCCTGCTGAGGGCACAGCCTTTGCTTTGTTCTCTCCCTTGTGGCAGCCCATGGCTTTCACAAAGGCACCTGCGCTCTGCTGCCTCCCTCCCTGGCCCCGTGTCTCCAGACACGCACTGGCCTCTCTCTCGCACAGCCCCCAGCAAGAGCTTTTTGCCCCCAGTGTTGCCTGCTGCAATTCAGGGTCTCTGAGCAGAGATGTCCTTGCCTGCATGTCCAGAGGTGCTTTTGCTCCGTGTTTGCTGACAGGCTTCTTTGACCTTTTCTCCCATCCAATGTGCAGGTGCAACAAGAAGGGAGGAGAATCAGAAGTTTTAGGAGAACTTTCCATCGCGACTACTTTACGTTGCCTGTCTCCCAGTTAACTTCTGGAAGTGATGAGTCCTCGAGTTGCTCCAGGAAGCAGCAGCCCTCTTTCTGAGGCACAGTCTGTGGAGAAAGGGGTCAGTTGCCACAGTGTTTGCTTTCTAAATCTCTGTTGGGTTCCTAAGTCTTGTCCGAAGTCTCTCTACTAGGCCTGTGATGGCTGAGGGCTGTACGTGGAAAGGCTTTGCCAGCCATGAACTGGACATGTGTATCATCTGAGCTCTGTTCGGGGTCATTCTGGGAGCCTCTTCCTTTCCCCTTCCCCAAGGGCAGAGTGTCGGTGAGGGCTGGACTTGGAGGCTGTGTCTGCCCCGACAGCCGCTACCGTGGGGCTGCAGATGCTCCTGCCAGCGCGGGCTTGTCTGAGCCGGTCCTTGTGCCTCTTTCAGGTGTCCCTGCTGCTGTCACAGCGTGCTCGAGATGGACAGGACGACCTGAAGAGCTGTGCAGGAGCCACCTCCATTGAGTCACAAGGTGCAGAAAGCACCTCCTTCCTAAACTTCTCAGAGAGGAGCCACAGTGCAGCTGGATGCAGTCAGCCTCAGCCTTCATCAATAGTTCATGTTTAAGGAGTTGTATAGGTGTAATTTAACTTTTATCGAGCTGTGTTCTATAGGACGAAGGATATATTTATAGAAAAATAAAGAGTTTTTTAGGATCACTATTAAATCCAAAGATCTTTGTCAGAATTATTTACTACCCTGTACAGAGAACTATAACTTCCAGTATAGTGCATTATATTTGAAGCAACATTGAAGCAATTCTATTCAGGCCAGCAAAATCCATTCTTGATTCAAGATGGATGCTACTCCCCCAAACCAATGATCATGGGCAACTCTTTCTCTCACCCTCAAGGAGTGACCTTGAGGGGCATCCTCACGGCAGGGAGCAATCTGCAGAAGAGAGGCATGTGACATGAGCCACTTTGGCGAGGCAGGAGAACCATGCCAGGTGTGGAGCTTTTTCATTTGTCCTTAGGAAACTGCAACCTGTTTGTTCTCCGAGTCACCGAGTCTCAGGCTGGGTGAGGTTGGAGGCACCTCTGGAGGTCGCCTTGCCCAGCCCCCTGCTCCATCAGGGCCACCCAGAGCCGGCTGCCCAGCATGTGTCCAGGTGGCTTTTGAGTCTCTCCAGGGATGGAGACTGCACCACCTCCCTGGGCACCTGCGCCAGTGCTCGGCCACCCTCACAGTGCACAAGTGTCTCCTGAGCTCGGAGGGCCCCTCCCGTGTGCCACTTTGTGCCCGTGGCCCCTGGGGCTGTCCCTGGACACCGCTGAGCAGAGCCTGGCCCCGTCCCCTCTGCACCCTCCCCCAGCTCTGTATCCACAGGGATGAGATGCCCTGAGCCTGCTGTGCTCCAGGCTGGGCAGTGCCAGCTCTCTCAGCCTCTCCTCACAGCAGAGATGCTCCAGTCCCTCCATCGCCTTCATGGCCCTGTGCCGGACTCTCTGCAGTCTGTCCCTGTCTCCTGTAGTGGGCAGCCCAGCTCTGGGCCCAGCACTCCAGGGCTGGCCTCACTGGTGTGCAGCAGAGGGGAAGAAGGGTCCCTTCCCTCTGCCGCCTGGGACACAGCTCCCAGTGCAGCCCAGGACACTGCTCTCCATTGCTGCAGGAGCACACTGCTGGCTCCTGGGCATCCTGGTCTCCAGCAGGACCTTGCCAAACTTTAGTTTTCCGTCTGGGTGGCCCCAGCAGACACTGCTGCCTGTGGCTGTTCCTCCCCAAGGACAGGACTCAGCACTTGTGGTTGAACTGTCACCCTCGTTGAACTGCTGTCCCTCTGGAAGGCAGCACTTCTCTCTGCCATATCAGCCACTCCTCCCTGTTTTGTGGGAGGGCACACTCAGCCCCATCACCCAGTTTACTAACAAAGGTGTCAGAAAGGACTGGACTCAGCATTGTCCTCTGGAGTACACTGTGGTTGCACTGTTTTAGAACTCTTTCTGTTCCTTCTCACAGACAACATAGATAAGTTGCATTCTTTTACTTTCTTAATCGCTGTGTTTGGTATTAGGTGTCATTTAGTTGTGACCAATGGTTTTGGGAGGTGGATTCTTTGCTGACCAATAGTTGCTAGAATATGAATGGATATAAAAGACCTTTCTTGTAAATAAACTTTCCCTTTTCGCCATTTTGGGTTCGTCTGCCTGAATTCTCTCAGCCAGCCTCTGCACCCTCGGGGGCTTTGAAGCCACAGTACACCACTAGACTTCGTGCCACTGGTCACCACACATCCAGGAAGGTAGATTTTGTGCAAGGCATCTTTGTTTCCACGTACATATTCAGAAAGATTTGGCAGGATTTACAACAGGGATTTCTGTTCTATATTTTATGTGGGAAAAAATGCAATGATCCATGCTCCCTCTCACTTGCAGTGGGTAAAGGAAAAGTGGTCCTGCTGCTGGTGACAGTGGATGTCACCTGCATAGGAACCGTGCCAGGCTGATGCAACATGCTGTGGCAAGGAGCACTCTGAGGCAGGTAAAAGCTGGTGTGTAGACATCATTTGAAGACTGTTCTTCAAGCCATGAAAGCCCCTGTTTTGTGGAGATCAGGAACAACTCCTGGGCAAGGGCTGAAATTGGGATTCTGGGAGTTCCTTTCCCTCCTGGGTCAATTTTTCCATTAATGATGACAGATTGAAGTTGAAACTTGCCCAGTTGATAGTTCACTCATCTTCCTATGACCTTTAATAGGAAGGAGGACTTCTTGATCCTGAAAACACTCAAGAGCTGGCTAAGGATCAGAAGGTCAGGGGTTGAGGGCATAATTTAAAGTAAGATCACCTAGCAAGGTGAAAAGCAGAATCACAGCCCTGGATGACAGGAGATCAGCTGAAGAGGGAACTCCTGACCAACCTCATCTCAGAAAAGAGGAATGTGGAAGAAAAAATTGTGGGAGAAGAACCAAGTTTTCCAAGAGGTATGTACAGACATCCCTGTGGAAGCAGTAGGGAAGGAGGAGAATAGTTAGGGAGCTCTTGAGCCAGGCATTCACCAGGTCTAAGGACCAGAGGAAGCTATGGGAGCTGTCTGCTGTCTTCAAACAAGCCTGGCCATTGAAGGTGGTTCCTGAGAACTGGAAAGAGCATTCCACCAGTCTTAAAGATGGGCACAAAGGAGGGTCTGAAGAACTACAGGCTAATCAGCTCCTTTGGAATCCCTGGTGTTATACATGAAATGGGAGAATTTTGGCTTTCGCATGAAAGGTGACATGGAATTAAATCACTAGTATTAGTTGAACCAGTTGAAGTTGCTAACAAAGTTCAAAATAAGGAGTTTGTAAGTTGAAAACTTAAGTTTGAAGACCCAGGGGTCATATGAAAGAGAAAACTTTATAAAGTCATCTGAGCTCTTTTTGCAGATCAGGCTGTGCTTGAAAAGAGACAAAACCCCTCACCCTGTGCTGAGAGGCTAAAATTAGCTCCCCTGACACTTGACTCCATGGAAACGTGAATTTTAATGAGAAAGTTTTCCCGCCTAAAAGTCTGAGGAACACCTCTGCCCAGAGGCAACGAGCCATTGGACAAAAGGACCTTACATCATCCCAGGACTCCATCCAATGAACTGGACTTTAGAGGAACTCCACCAATCAGTTCCTACCTGGGAGGCGGGACCATGGGCAGTGTTGAGAGGGGCCAAGGGGGGTATAGAAGTGCACACAGCCCCAGGACTTTGCTTTTGCCTGCAGATGTGGCAGAGTCAACTTGTGGGACTCTCTGCTCGGGACTAGCCCAGGCACAGCCCGGTGCTGGGAGAACTAGGCCAGCTTTCCAACTTTTCTCTTGCTTGGAATTGACCCCAGGCAAGCTCCAGCACTGTTGAGCTTCTTTGTGTTGGGTCATTTTGCCTGTTTTTTTGTTGGCATTAAGTGTCTCTGATCGCTGGGACCCGGATTTCTTTCATTATTTTATTCTTCCTGGTGTTCTGTTTTTAATAAATTTGAGTTTTGTTTTTTTATAAAACAAAGAGAGTTGCCTCGTTTTTGACACCTGGGAAGGTGACAGAGCAAATGCTCCTGGACACCCTTTCGAGGAACTGAGAAGGAAAGGCACTGGGAACAGCCAGCATAGCTTTACCATGGGGAAATCATGCCTGGCCAATCTGCTTGACCCTGTGAATAACGGAGACCAGGGATGGTGTTGCCGTACATTGCAAAGCATTCAACAGCCACACAGTCTCGTTACAGCTGGATTGGTGAGATATGGACCGAGAGAATGGCCAAGTTAATGGAAAGCTGCCCGAACCAGCGGGCTCAGTACTGGTGGATCAGGTCTATGAAGTGGCCAGGCTATGGTGACACCACCCACAGATCATCCCTGGATCCAGTATCACTGTTGAGTAACGAATAATATTTATATGCAGAGGATGTCTCCTGTAAACAAATGTGTTTCATGAAACTTTACAACAGGCTCTTTATTCCATCACGATCATACATACTCATTACAAGGTACTTCCTAGCTAATACTTAAACATTACCTTTCCTAGAACTAATTTATCCACCTCTGCTCCTTACTGGAAGTCCTTTAATGGTCTTAGAGGGTCATTTAAAGGGGTCTCTGGTGGTTGTAGTCACTGAGAGCCACCAAAATTGTAATTGACCTTGATTTGAACCTCTCTTAGGGCACGCACTGTTGTTTCTTGTTACATAACTTTGCCACAAAACCCATTTAGGCTCCTATTTTCTGTTTATCCACTGGTTCCAGCTCTGGCTAGCACCCTGTGCATCTGCTTTTACATTCTTTTCTCTAATTTGCTAATTAGTCTTCAAGCTCTACTTTGCAACTGAAAATTTCTATTCTCCGTGTTGTCTGTCACAGTGAGTGGCAGCAATGCATCTTCCTGGCTGGAGCCGCCCCTCATTTCTATGGTCCCTGGAGCTGGCAGACATGCCATCCACCGATGTCCAGCCTCAGCTCAGCTTGCATCCCTTGCCCAGACAGGGGAGAACCACAGGCAGGAGGGACAGAAGCCGTGTGCTCAGGCTGCCCTGCCTTGAAGACACATAAGCCTCCACCTTCTACAGGTGGTCACGGGTCAGGGCACCTGACAGTGAGCCTTCAGCACCAAGTGATGGCATCCCATTTCTGCAGTCTGGGCCCAATTAGGTGACCTAGTCTCCTCAGGAGCAGCCCTTTGATCTTGTCAGGGACCACGCAATGGTTATGATGCCATGGCAGCTTGGCAAGCCCTGGATTAGTCATTCCTATCGTGATGTCTCTGGACTCACTCCAGCAGCTCCACATCCTTCTGATGTTGGACCCCAGGGCTGGAGGCAGCTCTGCAGGTGGGAGCTCACCTGAGCAGGGTAGAGGGGCAGAATCCCCCTGTCGCCTGCTGCCCACGCTGTGGGCTCAGCCCAGGACGTGGAGGGTTTCTGGGTGACAATGCAAAGGGCTGAGGCACATGGAGCTTTTTGTCCACCAACACCCCCAAGTCCTTCTCCTCAGGGCTGCTCCCGACCCATTCTCTGCCCAGCCTGAGTCTGTGCTTGGGATTGCCCTGACCCAGGTGCAGGCCGTGCACTTGGACCCATACCAGCAGAATCACACTGGGACTTTGGCCATGGTCTCTGGGCCTATGGCGATGACTCCAGCTTGTTCAAACTCTGAGCTTCTCCTGCTCCTTCCCCTGCCTCACACCTTCTTGAGACCCCCACGCTCCCCTTGGTACCGCCTCATCATCCTGTCTCAGGTTTCCATGGCCAGGTTTGGGTACCAGGGGGCTGTACGGGGCCTCTGTGAGGAGACACCAGAAGCTGCCCCCATGTCAGGCAGAGCCGGCTCCAGAGGGCTCCAGGACGGGGCTGCCCCTGGCCAAGGCTGAGCCAACCAGCCATGCTGGGAGGGCCTCTGTGATAAATTCTTTAAAAAGGGGTAAACACTGCTGTGCAACGGCAGCTGGGAGGGAGAAGATGTGAGAGCCACAGCCGTCCTGCGAGGGAAGGAGGAGGTGCTGGAGCAGAGATTCCCCTGCAGCCCGTGGTGCAGCCCGTGGGGAGGAGGATTTTGCCCCATAGCCCACGGAGGTCAGCGGAGGAGCAGATCCCCACTGCAGCCCCATGTAAGCACTGCCCAGCAGGGCAGGTGGGGATGTCCTGGAGGGAGCTGCAGGCCAGGATGAGCCCACGCTGGAGCGGGCTCCTGGCAGGGGCTGCACTCTCTGGAGAGGAGTCCATGCAGGAGCTGGAAGGACACTGGAGCAGTCTGCTCCTGAAGGAACCCCATGGAAAGGGGCCCTGCTGGAGCAGTCCTTGCAGAGCTACAGCCCAGGGAAAGGACCCACATTGGAAAAGCTGGTGCAGGACTGTCTCCCCTGGAGAGGGGGAACAGCGTGAGGAGAAAGGAGCAGCAGAGGCAAAGTGTTATGAGCTGATGGCAATCCACATTCCCCATCTGACGCACTGCTCAAGGCGGGGAGGTAGAAGTGTCGGGAGTGAAGCTGAGCCTGGGAAGAAGAGAGGGTAGGGGGAGGTGTTTTCAGGTTTGTTCTTTTTTCTCATTTTCCTATTCTGCTTAATTGGTAAGAAAATAAATTAATTTCCCCAAGCTGAGTCTGTTTTGACTGTGACAGTAATTGGTGAGTGATCTCCCTGACCCATGGGATTTTCATCGCATTTTCTCACCCTATTCAGCCAAACAGGGGGAGGGATGGGGTGGCTCGGTGGGCAGCCGGCTAGCCAAGATTGACCCACCTCGGTTCTCCAAATCCCTTCATCACCACCTCCACCTTCCACACACCCACAGCTGCCCATGACCTCCCCATGTGTCCTGCTAGTGGGCAGGGTCAGCACAAAAAGACACAGACACCAACTTAAGGAGTAAATGTAATTTACTATACTGCAAAGCAGTGAAGAATTACAAAGTAAGTTAAGCGATGCACCTCATCACTACTACCAAAGATTGCCTCTAGTGATTAAGAAAGATTCACTTTTCCAAGAAAGATCACCACTTACCCTAAGACCTTACCATCATCCAGACCCACATGTCAGCTGGGGACCCCCTGTGACAGCGAAGAACTGGAGAGTTCTGCCTCAAAACTGGGACTTCCTATGTGGTGTGTCCACCTGCAGCAAAGGCTTCTGACTTGGCTGTGAGAGGGCCCAGTTTTTATATTGTTGAATAAACAATTTCACACAACTTCTAGCGCAGGAACATCTGGTTTCATGCTCCTCTTGGATTCCTCCCAAAGCCTCGCCAGGGCTCAAGGAGGAACCAAGGGATTTGCCTTTGACCATGTACCTCCAAACAAGGCCGTGTACCCTAATGCCATTGGGACATGTTGGGGCAGAAACCATTTCCATTGCTGGGGTGGCAGGGGGATCACAGCAGTTGACCGTGGTGGAAGCCAAGGTGAGCCTGACTGGGAAGGAGTGGCAGAAACATCCCATCGTGACTGATCCAGAGGCCCCAAGTAATCTGGGCATAGATTTTCTCCGGAACAGCTATTTCAAAGACCCAAAAGGACTCAGGTGGGCTTTTGGAATAGCTGCTGTTGAGGCAGAGGACGTTAGGCAATTGAACACCTTGCCTGGACGATCAGAGAACCCTTCAGCAATTGGACTTTTGAAGGTGGAGGAACAACAGGTATCAATTGCCACCTCAACAGTGCACCGGCGGCAGTACCGGATGATTCGAGATGCTGTGATTCCCATCCACAAGACGACCCGTGAGCTGGAGAGCCAAGGGGTGGTCAGCAAGGCCCACTCACCCTTCAACAGCCCCATCTGGCCTGTGCGCACATCTGATGGAGATTGGAGATTGACTGTGGACTATCGAGCCTTGAATGAGGTGACTCCACCGCTGAGCGCTGCCGTGCCAGACATGCTGGAGCTCCAGTATGAGGGGAAGTCCAAAGCAGCAGAGTGGTATGCCACCATTGACATTACAAATGCATTTTCTCAATTCCTCTGGCAGCAGAGTGCAGGCCTCAGTTTGCTTTCACCTGGAGGGGCGTGCAGTACACCTGGAACCGACCGCCCCAGGGGTGGAAACACAGTCCCACCATCTGCCATGGACTGATCCAGGCTGCACTGGAAAAGGGTGAGGCTCCGGAACATCTGCAGTACATCAATGACATCATTGTGTGGGGGAACACGGCAGAAGAAGTGTTTGAGAAAGGAGAGAAAATTATCCAGATTCTCCTGGAAGCTGATTTCACCATCAAAAGGAGCAAAGTCAAGGGGCCTGCCAAAGAGATCCAGTTCCTGGGAGGGAAGTGGCAAGATGGACGGTGCCAGATTCCCACCGAGGTCATCAATAAGATCACAGCGATGTCCCCACCAACCAACAAGAAGAAGACGCAAGCTTTCCTAGGCGCCATAGGTTTCTGGAGGATGCACATCCCTGAGTACAGCCAGACTGTGAGCCCTCTCTACCTGGTGACACGCAGGTCACACGCAGGTCTCGGTGGCCCAAGAGCAGGGCGGGCTCGGTGTGGGGCCCGAGCGGGGTTGGGGGGCGAAGGGTGGGGCGGCCGAGCCGAAGCACCGATGGCACTGCACACCTGAGGAGTCGCTCGGCGGTTCCACGCCGAGAGCGTGGCAGGGACAGGCACAGGCGTGGGAGGCTGAGTGGGGCGTGGGGACAGAAGGGCTGATGGCACTGTCTGCACTGTGTCCCTGCGGCCTCTCCTCCAGCCACTGAGGGGGCAGGAGCTCCCACCCCTCACTCTCACCTTTTCCTGTCCTTGAGGAAACAGGGTTCAGGCTGGTGAACGGCAGCACCGTGTGTGAGGGGAGAGTGCAGTTCCAGGTGCTGGGGACACAGGAACCCTCTGTGCCTCCCGATGGGGCCTTTCAGACACCCACATTCTCTGTGGCCACCTCAAGTGCTGGTTTGCCAGGTCCATTCCGAATGTTGGGAGGGAAACCAGACCTGTCTGGAGGGACTCATTGCACTGGGATGTGACTGAAGCCCACCCGGCGCAGTGCCCAGTGACTGCCCTGGGGGCCTCACCCTACTCCCACAGGAATGCTGCTGCTGTCCTTGGCTCAGGTGAGTGTTGGGAAAATTCCACCCCACCCGCAGTGGCTGCCAAGAGCCCCCAGCAGCAGCAGCAGCAGCCAGGGGCTCCCCAGGGCAGTGACATCTTTGCTGTCCCCAGGCTCTGCTGTCTCCGTGTCCCAGCCTGGACAGAGCCCGTGTGTGTGTGCCCGTGGCTCTGTGCTGCAGGAGACACCCGCAGCACTTGTGACCTGCACAGCAGAGCAGCCGCAGAGGGAACAGGATGGGGCCACTTGTGTTGTCCCTGGAGCTGTTGGGGGATCTGCAGGTGTGTGGTGGCTGCCAAGATCCCTTTCCCTGTTGGAGCTGCTCTGGCTATGCTCAGCTGTGTCCATCTGGCTTTCCTTGCAGGTGCTGGCATTTAGCGCTTTCCCTCTGGGGGTCTCCACCTTGGCTGATCTGGGCCTTGGTGGGGTGTTGGTGATTGAATGCACGGGGTCTGCTGGGTGCAAGCAAAGCCATCTTTATTGTACAAAGCATTGTACAAGGCACATCCTTCTGTATCGCTACCATCCAGCAAACTCAACTGCCACAAAAAGGGGCGCAGCCTCTAGGGTTACAATGATTTGCATCTCTAAGGGAACAGACACCCGGTATTGGGTTACCACAGCCCCATCCCACTCCCTTCTCTCAACTTCTGCAAGATGGTGCCACCTTGCACCCCGACAGTGCGGCTCCAGTCACTGCCCAGCACAGGCACACACAGGCCTGCAGATACTCTGCCTTGTCCAGGCAGCTCCAGATTCTTCTCCTGGAGCACATTCTGTGCCCTGGGTCATGTGGTACATTCCTGGCTATGTACCTCAGTCACCTGTCGCCATCTCCACTGTCACCACACAACAGTGGCTTTGTCCAAACCAAATTCATGACCTTTAGCAGCTGCTGATGTCATTCCATCCCATCCCTTCCCATTTTTCCCGGCAGCCGCCGCCGCCACCACCCAAAAAACTCACGTCTAGGGACCACCCCTATATTCCCCCAAGAGACATTTGTGACTCTCCCTTGGAGTCCTGCAAGATCCAAACATCTGCCCTCGCCCACCGCCCGCCCCCCCCCCCCCCCCGCCCCCAAAAACCTTTTCCGGCAGCCAATTTAGACATTTGGGGCTCGGTGCTGGAGTCCTCCAAGTTCCAAAAATTTCCCGCTCCTAAAAGTAACCCCAAGCACCGCCCAAGATATTTGGGGCGAGCTGCCCCTGCCCGGTCACCTGTGGGATGCCCTGGGGGGACGATGCTCCCGGGGCCGAGGGTTTCGGACAAAGAGAGCGATGGACGCACGTGGCAGCTCCTTTTCCTGCTTCTCTTTCCGCTCCTCTATCCCTCCTCTTCTTCCCGCTCCTCCTCCTCTATCCCTCCTCCCCGCCCCCCCCCACTCTTCCTCCTCTTCTGTCCCTCCTCTTCCTCTCCTGCCCGCTCTTCCTCCTCCTGTTATTTCTGACTCCCATCCCAGCTTTGTCTGACATCACCCCCGGGGCCATCGCATGCTCAGCAGCAGCAGCATCCTGTGCTCTGTCAGCCCTTGCTGCTCCTTAGGGAAGGGTTTGGGATTTATCCCGGGCACACACACTGAACTTCAGCCCAAACTGCCCCGCTCCCATTGTTGTCCCCTGGGCGCTGGGCAGGTGCTGTGCCAGGGGAAGCAGGGACACAAAGGAACCCAACTTCAGCCCAGCTGCCCGGGCGGATCCAGACGAGCCCCAGGGACAAGGTCCTGCAGGGCCACACGGAGCCCTGGGCTCCTCCCTGGGAACGGGCTGTGCTGTGGCTGCCCCAGCGAGTCCTGGAGCTCCCCCAGCGCTGCTGCAGCAGGACCCAGGTTCCACCTTCTGTGCCAGGCCCTGCCCAGGGGCCATCAGATCCATTGGCTCCGTGCAAAGGGGGGAGACAAGAAGAACGGATTGGATGCAGCCCCCAAGGACCTCGAGCAAATTTTTCAGGAGCATCCAGACCGTGAGCTGACGTTTGCAAAGCTGCAGCTGGCAGAGTTCTAGGGTGCAGGACACCCAACACGGGATGAGGAGACCTACAGGGAGCTGCAGGAGAAACACCCTGAAGCTCAAAGGCCATCGTGCCCTGAATCTCTGCTGGATAAAGTTCTTCCTTTACAGGAAGAGATCCCAGGATGAGGCAAAAGCAAAGTTCATGGCTGGTGACAAGATTCCCATGCACAGGGAGCAGAGGAGGGACTGCTGGCAGAGATTGGGAGCCCGGGAGGAGGGAGGGGTGTGGAGGGTGTTTTTTAGGGTTTGTTTTAGTTCTCCTTGTCCTACTGGGATTTGTTTCGAAATAAATTCCATTAATTTCCCCAGCTTGGGTTTCTTCTGCCCCTGATGGTGAGCAGTGAGTGACTTCTCCCTGCCCTTAGTCCAGCCCACGAGCCTTTCCTGCTGTGTTCTGTGTCCAGCACCTGTGAGGAGAGTGCCAGAGCGGCTCTGGTGGCACCGGGCGCCCGGCCAGGGGCACCCCAGCCCAATAATCCCTGCCATTCATTCCCTGCACTCCATGGCTAAGCGGCCGCAGGGTGGGTCCGGCTATGCGGGCAGGCGGCTCCAGAAGCACCAACTGTGCCAAACGGGAGAGAAGGAGGAGGCAGGGGGTGCCGGGGGGTGAATCTCCTTCCTCCGAGCCGGCAGGGACAGGAGGGACAGACTGGAGAAAAGGAAACGGGAGAGGAGGGACGAGCGTGGAGCTGTGGAAGCTGCAGGGATGCAGGGGCAGATGGAAATTTAGTTTTCCAAATCTCTGGGGTGAAAGGAAGCGCTGTGAAATCTGTCATGGGAAAGAAAGGAGAAATAGCCATTGATGGAAATCGACTGAGTTTATCCCTCTGGATTGCAAAAGCTGACAAACCCCAAGCACCGGCAGACACCCATCACCGACGTCATGTCCCAAGGGATTAGAGCTACAGCTGGCGGGGCTGGAAGCTCCGTCCAGCAGCTCTGCTCCTACCCCCAAACCTCGTGCTGGACCGTGGGGTGTGGGACACAGCCACGTGCCGGGGGGGCAGAGCCGCTGCTGGGGCCATCGGTGTGTCCAGGGCATCCTTTCTGGCCCTCGTGCAGCTCCAAGCTGCCGAGGGCTCCCCGAGGCTTTCTGGGGCTGTCCCTCCTCCCCAAATCTTTTGGGTTTAATGCCCAAGTGCGGCACCCCGTGCCCTGTGGCAGCAGCCGGGGCCGCGCCCCAGCCCCGGGAGCCGAGCTAATGCCCGGCCGTGCCCGGGAGGGACTGAGGGGAGGGGACTTCATAAGGCACCACCCGCAGCCCCCGCTGTGCTGAAAGGTTTTTTAATGCATAGGATTGATTTCCTCGCGTTTCTGGGCTCCGTTGGGCCGCGGCGGCGGCAGCCGGAGCAGCGGGGCCCGGCCCGTGGGGGCGGCCGGGGTTGAAAAGTGCGCGGCGGCCCCAGCGCGGTGCGTGAGGGCTGAGCGGAGCTGGGTGGAACACCCCGCTCGTCTCCGCCGCTCCAAGCCGCTTCCCCGGCTCCGGCTGTCGCAGCCGCTCAGCCCCGGCGCGGTCCCGCGGGGTCGCCGCTTGTTGCGACACTGGAGGGGTCGGTCCGAGCCGCGCCCCGCCCGTCCCTCGCTGAGGCTCTTTCGGTGACACGGAGCGGCCGAAACACCCCGGTGCTGCCCCGACGGTCCCTCGCTGCAGCGGTTTCAGTCACAGGCAGCGGCCACTCCCTGTGCTGTTCTTTCATAATTTTTACTTTTAGTCCCTATATTTTATTCTATTCGCACCTCCCATCCCACGCCCCTCCGCTGCGGCTCTTTCACCGCCGCCGCTCGTCGCCGCTCTCTCGGTGCAGCTCCTCAGTGACACGGCCCGGCCGAGACGCCCCTCGGTGCGGCTCTGTGATAGTATTTTCTTCTTTTCTCTGTCTTCTCTATCGTTCGCACCTCGCCCGTCCCGCGGAGCGACTCCTTCAGGGCCCCGGGGCGGCACAAAGGCCTCGGGGCGGCTCCAAAGGGCCCCGCCCGCGGCCGCTCCCCGAGGCCTCCCCGCTGCTCGCGGGGATCGGACACCGCCGGCGGCCCCGGCCCCTTCTTGTTCTTCTTGTTCTTCTTGTTCTCCTTGCTGCTGCCGGGATTCAGCCCCCGCCGCCGCCCGGCTCCTTCTGCCGGCCCTGCCCGGCACGGAGCGGCGCTGCCGCTGACGGGGCCGGAGCGCGGCTGCGACACGAGTGCCCCGCGCCTCGGGACCGGGCCGAGGAGTGACCGCACGGGTGGGGAGGGACCCCCGCTGGACAGGGCAGGGACTGAGCCCATGGGAGGGACCCTCCGCTGGACAGGGCAGGGGCTGAGCCCATGGGAGGGATCCCCTGCTGGACAGGGCAGGGACAGAGCCCATGGGACTGACCCCCCGCTGGACAGGGCAGGGACTGAGCCCATGGGAAGGATCCCCCACTGGACAGGGCAGGGACTGAGCCCATGGGAAGGACCCCTGGCCGGAGCAGGGGAAGGATTCCTGCCCCTGAGGGGAAGCTGCAGCAGGAACTCTGATAAATGAGTGAATGATAAATGCTGCCTTTTGCATATATGAATTTAACATTTACAAGTGATAATGTACTGTTTAAAAATCATAATGTTAAAATAAAATATAATTCAGTAGAAACAAGCTTAGGGTAAATTGTAAGTTCGAAATAGTTGCAATATGTTAGAATACGTAGTAATAAATACATGGTAATAAATGTCTTTTAAGTTGATAAACCACAGAGCCGGGGATCAAGACATCTTAAAGAAACAAAGAAGATAACCATAGGCATCCCAGGAAGTCTGTTGTCTTGACTCACACTTCCCAAAAGGAACTGTCAACTACAAATTAAGCTGGAACTGAGGAAGACGGGAGGATTTTGGCCTTCAGTTCTGAGGCAATCCAGAGGATCCGAGACTCCAAGACAGGCACAGCGCTGGCAGAAGGGGGCAGGGATCGGAGGGGGGGAGTGAGTGAAGTGTAAATTACCTTCTAGGCTTAATGAATATGTAACAGTTAAAGAAAGTACTCCAGTTCACTGTACAATGAATGAATTTCGCCTCTGGCAAAATTGCTGATTGTGCAGTGCTGTTTTTGCCTTTGCTCTATTAATAAATGTTCAATATTATGTTGCTAAAATTTCAGCTTGCCAACTCATTTATATCGATCATAACAAAAAACTGTATAAAGAAATTACAACCAAAGAAGCCTCCCTTGAAGATACCTGACTGGGACTTTGGACTGAAAGTCAAACTGCTGAGATTAGATAAAGGGAAGCCTATTGTTCAGTCATCTCAGGTTGAAGGAAAGGAATGCATCCACAAAGGCCAAAGCCACCAGCTGTGCTGAGAATCATCCCCGGCTGAGTTTGGGGTGGGGAAGAGCACAGCTCACAAGGCCAGGTCTGCACAGACTTCCCCCCAAACCGAGGGGGGAGGAGGAGGTTTTTGGTGCATGGCATAACCTCTGGTGAGAGACAATAAACACTCATCCTCCATTACACAAACTGGGCCAGCATGGAACCCCCAAGCCCACAGGCCACATCCACAGGACTTTCCCGTGAGAGGCAGCTGAGGGGGTGTCATAATCCATCACAGACCCCCCCAAAGGGGGGTGTCATAATCCATCACAGACCCCCCCCTTGCCCCACAGGACTGCACGTGATGCAAGCAGAGTCTGCTGCAAGAGACTGTCCCTTCCCCTGGGGACATGCCTGGACGTTGCCACCTGGCCTGAGTGTGTATTAGCCCATGGGATTCTGTGCTTTTTGGGGGGACCATGACCACCAGGAAGACCAAGCTGGAGAGGATCAACACAACATTGTTGGGATCCACAGATGGTGATATTCTTTTATTCTGTCTCTGTCACTCTCGTTCTGTCCCCCCCACCACTTTCCCTAATTCTCCCTTTCTATCTTTTCTTCTCTCTCTCTCATACTTACTATCAAATAAAACCCTTACTATTGACTGGCATATGGTCTTGTTTGCACCTTAATTCAGGCAGAGGTATTTGTAAAGAATCTTAATAATTGGATCATAACAGTTCCTCGTGGCAGCTGCCAGGAAAGATGGGATGGGGTGGGATGGGATGGGATGGGATGGGATGTGGCCCGGGAAGGGTGGGATGTGGCTTGGTGTGTGGGATGAAATCTGGGGGAGGGGGATGGGTGGGATGGGGCCTGGGATGAGGCAGCTGAAGGTTCGGGCTGATGAAGCCAAGAAGACCCCACTGCTTAGGGGCTTGCAGGGTATCTGCCACCTCTGAGGGAGTTTCGGGGTACCCCTAATCCTTCCGGGGGTGGCACTGGCAGCGGGGGGACACGTGGCTCTGGCACGTCTGCGCCCCACCTGCGCCCCCCCCTCGGCCCCAGCGACCCCCGTTAGCGGAATTTGGGGAGGGGGAGGTGTGGGGCGGGCAGGCCGGGCCCCCCCGCTGGGCGCTGTCCCGGTGGGGCCGAGTGCGGGAGGAGCCCCGCGGGGCCTGGCCCTGCCCGGGCACGGCTGATGCCGCCCGCCCGCGCTCCGCACTGCTCCGGCCTGGTGCTCGCAGTGCCGCGCGGGGCGGGGCCGCTTTGGGGACCCCCCAGCGCAGAGCGCGGCTGCTTTGAGGCTGTGGCACCTGCCCGGCGCTGGGATGGGGCCGTGTGGGGGCAGCTGGGGCCGTACTGGTGGCACTGGAGGTGCTGGGAGTGGCCCCGGCCACGGGCAAGGAGCTCTGGGGTGAGCGGGAAGGGAGGGAGAGGGGTGGTGGGAAAAAGGAGAAGGGGGGGGAAATGTGGATGGAACTCCCCAAACCACCCCAAACCAAGAGAGGTGGGGCTGGGAACTGGGGGGACAATGGGAGAGTAGGAGAGAGCAGGAAAAGTGGACAGAGGGACCCCCAAAGGGAGCGGGAGCGGGCTGGGACCCACCCGATGGAGGGCAAGAGGGTTAACCCCAACACAGCCGCCCACGGGGGGAGTGTGGAAAAACACCCAAACTATTCATTGCAAAATGCATTTTTCATCTGGGGAAAAAAAAATACAGGGCAATAATCTTCCAAATGTAGGAGGAGGGAGGAGGAGAAGCAAGCAAGCCTGGGCTCATTGGAGGCAGCAGAAAGACCAAGGCCTGAGCCCTAGCACCAAGGAAGGCAGATCCTGTCCCTCCTGCCTTGCTCAGGGCTCTGTCGGGGCCACTGGGATGTGCTAAACGCCAAGAGTTTGATTTGGACAAAACTACTGTTGTGTGGTGACAGTGGAGATGGTGACAGGTGACTGAGGTACATAGCCAGGAGAGTACCACATGGCACAGGGCACAGAATGTGCTTCAGGAGAAGAATCTGGAGCTGCCTGGACAAGGCAGAGTATCTGCAGGCCTGTGTGTGCCTGTGCTGGGCAGTGAGTGGAGCCCCAGCAAGGCCCAGATCAGCCAAGGTGGAGACCCCCAGAGGGAAAGCGCTAAATGCCAGCACCTGCAAGGAAAGCCAGATGGACACAGCTGAGCATAGCCAGAGCAGCTCCAACAGGGAAAGGGACCTTGGCAGCCACCACACACCTGCAGATCCCCCCACAGCTCCAGGGACAGCACAAGTGGCCCCATCCTGTTCCCTCTGCGGCTGCTCTGCTGTGCAGGTCACAAGTGCTGCGGGTGTCTCCTGCAGCACAGACCCATGGGCACACACACACGGGCTCTGTCCAGGCTGGGACACGGAGACAGCAGAGCCTGGGGACAGCAAAGATGTCACTGCCCTGGGGAGCCCCTGGCTGCTGCTGCTGCTGGGGGCTCTTGGCAGCCACTGCGGGTGGGGTGGAATTTTCCCAGCACTCACCTGAGCCAAGGACAGCAGCAGCATTCCTGTGGGAGTAGGGTGAGGCCCCCAGGGCAGTCACTGGGCACTGCACCGGGTGGGCTTCAGTCGCATCCCAGAGAAATGAGTCCCTCCAGACAGGTCTGGTTTCCCTCCCAACATTCGGAATGGACCTGGCAAACCAGCACTTGAGGTGGCCACAGAGAATGTGGGTGTCTGAGAGGCCCCATCGGGAGGCACAGAGGGTTCCTGTGTCCCCAGCACCTGGAACTGCACTCTCCCCTCACACACGGTGCTGCCGTTCACCAGCGTGAACCCTGTTTCCTCAAGGACAGGGAAAGGTGAGAGTGAGGGGTGGGAGCTCCTGCCCCCTCAGTGGCTGGAGGAGAGGCCGCAGGGACACAGTGCAGACAGTGCCATCAGCCCTTCTGTCCCCACGCCCCACTCAGCCTCCCACGCCTGTGCCTGTCCCTGCCACGCTCTCGGCGTGGAACCGCCCAGCGACTCCTCAGGTGTGCAGTGCCATCGGTGCTTCGGCTCGGCCGCCCCACCCTTTGCCCCCCAACCCCGCTCGGGCCCCACACTGAACCCGCCCTGCTCTTGGGCCACCGAGACCTGCGTGTGACCTGCGTGTCACCAGGTAGAGAGGGCTCACAGTCTGGCTGTACTCAGGGATGTGCATCCTCCAGAAACCTATGGCGCCTAGGAAAGCTTGCGTCTTCTTCTTGTTGGTTGGTGGGGACATCGCTGTGATCTTATTGATGACCTCGGTGGGAATCTGGCACCGTCCATCTTGCCACTTCACTCCCAGGAACTGGATCTCTTTGGCAGGCCCCTTGACTTTGCTCCTTTTGATGGTGAAACCGGCTTCCAGGAGAATCTGGATAATTTTCTCTCCTTTCTCAAACACTTCTTCTGCCGTGTTCCCCCACACAATGATGTCATTGATGTACTGCAGATGTTCCGGAGCCTCACCCTTTTCCAGTGCAGCCTGGATCAGTCCATGGCAGATGGTGGGACTGTGTTTCCACCCCTGGGGCAGTCGGTTCCAGGTGTACTGCACGCCCCTCCAGGTGAAAGCAAACTGAGGCCTGCACTCTGCTGCCAGA
Source organism: Acanthiza pusilla (assembly GCA_036630365.1). NCBI lineage: Eukaryota > Metazoa > Chordata > Aves > Passeriformes > Acanthizidae > Acanthiza > Acanthiza pusilla. The sequence continues at coordinate 1,188,725 of JAXCHO010000154.1, read as the reverse complement.
GGAATTGAGAAAATGCATTTGTAATGTCAATGGTGGCATACCACTCTGCTGCTTTGGACTTCCCCTCATACTGGAGCTCCAGCATGTCTGGCACGGCAGCGCTCAGCGGTGGAGTCACCTCATTCAAGGCTCGATAGTCCACAGTCAATCTCCAATCTCCACCAGATGTGCGCACAGGCCAGATGGGGCTGTTGAAGGGTGAGTGGGCCTTGCTGACCACCCCTTGGCTCTCCAGCTCACGGGTCGTCTTGTGGATGGGAATCACAGCATCTCGAATCATCCGGTACTGCCGCCGGTGCACTGTTGAGGTGGCAATTGATACCTGTTGTTCCTCCACCTTCAAAAGTCCAATTGCTGAAGGGTTCTCTGATAGTCCAGGCAAGGTGTTCAATTGCCTAACGTCCTCTGCCTCAACAGCAGCTATTCCAAAAGCCCACCTGAGTCCTTTTGGGTCTTTGAAATAGCTGTTCCAGAGAAAATCTATGCCCAGAATACTTGGGGCCTCTGGATCAGTCACGATGGGATGTTTCTGCCACTCCTTCCCAGTCAGGCTCACCTCGGCTTCCACCACGGTCAACTGCTGTGATCCCCCTGCCACCCCAGCAATAGAAATGGTTTCTGCCCCAACATGTCCCAATGGCATTAGGGTACACGGCCTTGTTTGGAGGTACATGGTCAAAGGCAAATCCCTTGGTTCCTCCTTGAGCCCTGGCGAGGCTTTGGGAGGAATCCAAGAGGAGCATGAAACCAGATGTTCCTGCGCTAGAAGTTGTGTGAAATTGTTTATTCAACAATATAAAAACTGGGCCCTCTCACAGCCAAGTCAGAAGCCTTTGCTGCAGGTGGACACACCACATAGGAAGTCCCAGTTTTGAGACGGAACTCTCCAGTTCTTCGCTGTCACAGGGGGTCCCCAGCTGACATGTGGGTCTGGATGATGGTAAGGTCTTAGGGTAAGTGGTGATCTTTCTTGGAAAAGTGAATCTTTCTTAATCACTAGAGGCAATCTTTGGTAGTAGTGATGAGGTGCATCGCTTAACTTACTTTGTAATTCTTCACTGCTTTGCAGTATAGTAAATTACATTTACTCCTTAAGTTGGTGTCTGTGTCTTTTTGTGCTGACCCTGCCCACTGGCAGGACACATGGAGAGGTCATGGGCAGCTGTGGGTGTGTGGAAGGTGGAGGTGGTGATGAAGGGATTTGGAGAACCGAGGTGGGTCAATCTTGGCTAGCCGGCTGCACACCGAGCCGCCCCATCACTCCCCCTGTTTGGCTGAATAGGGTGAGAAAATGCGATGAAAATCCCATGGGTCAGGGAGATCACACACCAATTACTGTCACAGTCAAAACAGACTCAGCTTGGGGAAATTAATTTATTTTCTTACCAATTAAGCAGAATAGGAAAATGAGAAAAAAGAACAAACCTGAAAACACCTCCCCCTACCCTCCCTTCTTCCCAGGCTCAGCTTCACTCCCGACACTTCTACCTCCCCGCCTTGAGCAGTGCGTCAGATGGGGAATGTGGATTGCCATCAGCTCATAACACTTTGCCTCTGCTGCTCCTTTCTCCTCACGCTGTTCCCCCTCTCCAGGGGAGACAGTCCTGCACCAGCTTTTCCAATGTGGGTCCTTTCCCTGGGCTGTAGCTCTCCAAGGACTGCTCCAGCAGGGCCCCTTTCCATGGGGTTCCTTCAGGAGCAGACTGCTCCAGTGTCCTTCCAGCTCCTGCATGGACTCCTCTCCAGAGAGTGCAGCCCCTGCCAGGAGCCCGCTCCAGCGTGGGCTCATCCTGGCCTGCAGCTCCCTCCAGGACATCCCCACCTGCCCTGCTGGGCAGTGCTTACATGGGGCTGCAGTGGGGATCTGCTCCTCCGCTGACCTCCGTGGGCTATGGGGAAAAATCCTCCTCCCCACGGGCTGCACCACGGGCTGCAGGGGAATCTCTGCTCCAGCACCTCCTCCTTCCCTCGCAGGACGGCTGTGGCTCTCACATCTTCTCCCTCCCAGCTGCCGTTGCACAGCAGTGTTTACCCCTTTTTAAAGAATTTATCACAGAGGCCCTCCCAGCATGGCTGGTTGGCTCAGCCTTGGCCAGGGGCAGCCCCGTCCTGGAGCCCTCTGGAGCTGGCTCTGCCTGACATGGGGGCAGCTTCTGGTGTCTCCTCACAGAGGCCCCGTACAGCCCCCTGGTACCCAAACCTGGCCATGCAAACCTGAGACAAGGATGATGAGGCGGTACCAAGGGGAGCGTGGGGGTCTCAAGAAGGCGTGAGGCAGGGGAAGCAGCAGGAGGAGCTCAGAGTTTGAACAAGCTGGAGTCATCGCCGTAGGCCCAGAGACCATGGCCAAAGTCCCAGTGTGATTCTGCTGGTATGGGTCCAAGTGCACGGCCTGCCCCTGGGTCAGGGCAATCCCAAGCACAGACTCAGGCTGGGCAGAGAATGGGTCGGGAGCAGCCCTGAGGAGAAGGACTTGGGGGTGTTGGTGGACAAAAAGCTCCATGTGCCTCAGCCCTTTGCATTGTCACCCAGAAACCCTCCACGTCCTGGGCTGAGCCCACAGCGTGGGCAGCAGGCGACAGGGGGATTCTGCCCCTCTACCCTGCTCAGGTGAGCTCCCACCTGCAGAGCTGCCTCCAGCCCTGGGGTCCAAAATCAGAAGGATGTGGAGCTGCTGGAGTGAGTCCAGAGAGTCCACAGAGATGCTCCAAGGGCTGGAGCCCCTGTGCTCTGAGCTGGGCTGGGAGAGCTGGGGGTATTCAGCCTGGAGAAGAGAAGGCTCTAGGGAGATCTTAGAGCACCTTCCAGTGCATAAAGGGGCTCCAAGAGAGCTGGAGAGGGACTTAGGACAAGGGCCTGGAATGTCAGGACAAGGGCAATGGCTTCCCACTGATGGAGAGCAGGGTTAGAAGAACCTCTTTCCTGTGGGGATGGTAAGGCCCTGGCACAGGTTGCCCGGAGAAGCTGTGGCTGCCCCTGGATCCCTGGAAGTTTCCAAGGCCAGGTTGGAGGAGGCTTGGAGCAACCTGGTCTGGTGTCCCTGCAGGTGTCCCTGCAGGTGTCCCTGCAAATGGCAAAGGGTGGAATAGGACGAGCTTTAAGGCCCCTCCAACCCAAACCGCTCTGGGATTCTGTGCTGGGGTGAAACATCACGATAGGGATGACAAATCCAGGGCTTGCCAAGCTGCCATGGCATCATAACCATTGCGTGGTCCCTGACAAGATCAAAGGGCTGCTCCTGAGGTGACTAGGTCACCTAATTGGGCCCAGACTACAGAAATGGGATGCCATCACTTGGTGCTGAAGGCTCACTGTCAGGTGCCCTGACCCGTGACCACCTGTAGAAGGTGGAGGCTTATGTGTCTTCAAGGCAGGGCAGCCTGAGCACACGGCTTCTGTCTCTCCTGCCTGTGGTTCTCCCCTGTCTGGGCAAGGGATGCAAGCTGAGCTGAGGCTGGACATCGGTGGGTGGCATGTCTGTCAGCTCCAGGGACCATAGAAATGAGGGGCGGCTCCAGCCAGGAAGATGCATTGCTGCCACTCACTGTGACAGACAACACGGAGAATAGAAATTTTCAGTTGCAAAGTAGAGCTTGAAGACTAATTAGCAAATTAGATAAAAGAATGTAAAAGCAGATGCACAGGGTGCTAGCCAGAGCTGGAACCAGTGGATAAACAGAAAATAGGAGCCTAAATGGGTTTTGTGGCAAAGTTATGTAGCAAGAAACAACAGTGCGTGCCCTAAGAGAGGTTCAAGTCAAGGTCAATTACAATTTTGGTGGCTCTCAGTGACTACAACCACCAGAGACCCCTTTAAATGACCCTCTAAGACCATTAAAGGACTTCCAGTAAGGAGCAGAGGTGGGTAAATTAGTTCTAGGAAAGGTAATGTTTAAGTATTAGCTAGGAAGTACCTTGTAATGAGTATGTATGATCGTGATGGAATAAAGAGCCTGTTGTAAAGTTTCATGACACACATTTGTTTACAGGAGACATCCTCTGCATATAAATATTATTCGTTACTCAACAGTGATACTGGATCCAGGGATGATCTGTGAGTGGTGTCACCATAGCCTGGCCACTTCATAGACCTGATCCACCAGTACTGAGCCCGCTGGTTCGGGAAGCTTTCCATTAACTTCGCCATTCTCTCGGTCCGTATCTCACCAATCCAGCTGTAAGTAGACTGTGTGGCTGTTTAATGCTTTGCAATGTACGGCAACACCATCCCTGGTCTCCGTTATTCACAGGGTCAATCAGATTGGCCAGGCATGATTTCCCCATGGTAAAGCTATGCTGGCTGTTCCCAGTGCCTTTCCTTCTCAGTTCCTTGAAAGGGTGTCCAGGAGCATTTGCTCTGTCACCTTCCCAGGTGTCAAAAACGAGGCAACTCTCTTTGTTTTATAAAAAAACAAAACTCAAATTTATTAAAAACAGAACACCAGGAAGAATAAAATAAAATAATGAAAGAAATCCGGGTCCCAGCGATCAGAGACACTTAATGCCAACAAAAAAAAAGGCAAAATGACCCAACACAAGGAGCTCAACAGTGCTGGAGCTTGCCTGGGGTCAATTCCAAGCAAGAGAAAAGTTGGGAAGCTGGCCTAGTTCTCCCAGCACCGGGCTGTGCCTGGGCTAGTCCCGAGCAGAGAGTCCCACAAGTTGACTCTGCCACATCTGCAGGCAAAAGCAAAGTCCTGGGGCTGTGTGGACTTCTATACCCCCCTTGGCCCCTCTCAACACTGCCCATGGTCCCGCCTCCCAGGTAGGAGCTGATTGGTGGAGTTCCTCTAAAGTCCAGTTCATTGGATGGAGTCCTGGGATGATGTAGGGTCCTGTTGACCAATGGCTCGTTGTCTCTGGGCAGAGGTGTTCCTCAGACTTTTAGGCGGGAAAACTTTCTCATTAAAATTCACGTTTCCATGGAGTCAAGTGTCAGGGGAGCTAATTTTAGCCTCTCAGCACAGGGTGAGGGGTTTTGTCTCTTTTCAAGCACAACCTGATCTGCAAAAAGAACTCAAATGATTTTATAAAGTTTTCTCTTTCATATGACCCCTGGGTCTTCAAACTTAAGTTTTCAACTTACAAACTCCGTATTTTGAACTTTGTTAGCAACTTCAACTGGTTCAACTAATACTAGTGATTTAATTCCATGTCACCTTTCATGCGAAAGCCAAAATTCTCCCATTTCATGTATAACACCAGGGATTCCAAAGGAGCTGATTAGCCTGTAGTTCTTCAGACCCTCCTTTGTGCCCATCTTTAAGACTGGTGGAATGCTCTTTCCAGTTCTCAGGAACCACCTTCAATGGCCAGGCTTGTTTGAAGACAGCAGACAGCTCCCATAGCTTCCTCTGGTCCTTAGACCTGGTGAATGCCTGGCTCAAGAGCTCTCTAACTATTCTCCTCCTACCCTACTGCTTCCACAGGGATGTCTGTGCATACCTCTTGGAAAACTTGGTTCTTCTCCCACAATTTTTCTTCCACATTCCTCTTTTCTGAGATGAAGTTGGTCAGGAGTTCCCTCTTCAGCTGATCTCCTGTCATCCAGGGCTGTGATTCTGCTTTTCACCTTGCTAAGTGATCTTACTTTAAATTATGCCCTCAACCCCTGACCTTCTGATCCTTAGCCAGCTCTTGAGTGTTTTCAGGATCAAGAATTCCTCCTTCCTATTAAAGGTCATAGGAAGATGAGTGAATTATCAACTGGGCAAGTTTCAACTTCAATCTGTCATCATTAATGGAAAAATTGACCCAGGAGGGAAAGGAACTCCCAGAATGCCAGTTTCAGCCCTTGCCCAGGAGTTGTTCCTGATCTCCACAAAACAGGGGCTTTCATGGTTTGAAGAACAGTCTTCAAATGATGTCTACACACCAGCTTTTACCTGCCTCAGAGTGCTCCTTGCCACAGTATGTCGCATCAGCCTGGCACGGTTCCTATGCAGGTGACATCCACTGTCACCAGCAGCAGGACCACTTTTCCTTTACCCACTGCTAGTGAGAGGGAGCATGGATCATTGCATTTTTTCCCACATAAAATATAGAACAGAAATCCCTGTTGTAAATCCTGCCAAATCTTTCTGAATATGTACGTGGAAACAAAGATGCCTTGCACAAAATCTACCTTCCTGGATGCGTGGTGACCAGTGGCACGAAGTCTAGTGGTGTACTGTGGCTTCAAAGCCCCCGAGGGTGCAGAGGCTGGCTGAGAGAATTCAGGCAGATGAACCCAAACTGGCGAAAAGGGAAAGTTTATTTACAAGAAAGGTCTTTTATATCCATTCATATTCTAGCAACTATTGGTCAGCAAAGAATCCACCTCCCAAAACCATTGGTCACAACTAAATGACACCTAATACCAAACACAGCGATTAAGAAAGTAAAAGAATGCAACTTATCTATGTTGTCTGTGAGAAGGAACAGAAAGAGTTCTAAAACAGTGCAACCACAGTGTACTCCAGAGGACAGTGCTGAGTCCAGTCCTTTCTGACACCTTTGTTAGTAAACTGGGTGATGGGGCTGAGTGTGCCCTCCCACAAAACAGGGAGGAGTGGCTGATATGGCAGAGAGAAGTGCTGCCTTCCAGAGGGACAGCAGTTCAACGAGGGTGACAGTTCAACCACAAGTGCTGAGTCCTGTCCTTGGGGAGGAACAGCCACAGGCAGCAGTATCTGCTGGGGCCACCCAGACGGAAAACTAGAGTTTGGCAAGGTCCTGCGGGAGACCAGGCTGCCCAGGAGCCAGCAGTGTGCTCCTGCAGCAATGGAGAGCAGTGTCCTGGGCTGCACTGGGAGCTGTGTCCCAGGCGGCAGAGGGAAGGGACCCTTCTTCCCCTCTGCTGCACACCAGTGAGGCCAGCCCTGGAGTGCTGGGCCCAGAGCTGGGCTGCCCACTACAGGAGACAGGGACAGACTGCAGAGAGTCCGGCACAGGGCCATGAAGGCGATGGAGGGACTGGAGCATCTCTGCTGTGAGGAGAGGCTGAGAGAGCTGGCACTGCCCAGCCGGGAGCACAGCAGGCTCAGGGCATCTCATCCCTGTGGATACAGAGCTGGGGGAGGGTGCAGAGGGGACGGGGCCAGGCTCTGCTCAGCGGTGCCCAGGGACAGCCCCGGGGGCCACGGGCACAAAGTGGAACATGGGAGGGGCCCTCCGAGCTCAGGAGACACTTGTGCACTGTGAGGGTGGCCGAGCACTGGCGCAGGTGCCCAGGGAGGTGGTGCAGCCTCCATCCCTGGAGAGACTCAAAAGCCACCTGGACACATGCTGGGCAGCCGGCTCTGGGTGGCCCTGATGGAGCAGGGGGCTGGGCAAGGCGACCTCCAGAGGTGCCTCCAACCTCACCCAGCCTGAGACTCGGTGACTCGGAGAACAAACAGGTTGCAGTTTCCTAAGGACAAATGAAAAAGCTCCACACCTGGCATGGTTCTCCTGCCCTCGCCAAAGTGGCTCATGTCACATGCCTCTCTTCTGCAGATTGCTCCCTGCCGTGAGGATGCCCCTCAAGGTCACTCCTTGAGGGTGACAGAAATAGTTGCCCATGATCATTGGTTTGGGGGAGTAGCATCCATCTTGAATCAAGAATGGATTTTGCTGGCCTGAATAGAATTGCTTCAATGTTGCTTCAAATATAATGCACTATACTGGAAGTTATAGTTCTCTGTACAGGGTAGTAAATAATTCTGACAAAGATCTTTGGATTTAATAGTGATCCTAAAAAACTCTTTATTTTTCTATAAATATATCCTTCGTCCTATAGAACACAGCTCGATAAAAGTTAAATTACACCTATACAACTCCTTAAACATGAACTATTGATGAAGGCTGAGGCTGACTGCATCCAGCTGCACTGTGGCTCCTCCCTGAGAAGTTTAGGAAGGAGGTGCTTTCTGCACCTTGTGACTCAATGGAGGTGGCTCCTGCACAGCTCTTCAGGTCGTCCTGTCCATCTCGAGCATGCTGTGACAGCAGCAGGGACACCTGAAAGAGGCACAAGGACCGGCTCAGACAAGCCCGCGCTGGCAGGAGCATCTGCAGCCCCACGGTAGCGGCTGTCGGGGCAGACACAGCCTCCAAGTCCAGCCCTCACCGACACTCTGCCCTTGGGGAAGGGGAAAGGAAGAGGCTCCCAGAATGACCCCGAACAGAGCTCAGATGATACACAAGTCCAGTTCATGGCTGGCAAAGCCTTTCCACGTACAGCCCTCAGCCATCACAGGCCTAGTAGAGAGACTTCGGACAAGACTTAGGAACCCAACAGAGATTTAGAAAGCAAACACTGTGGCAACTGACCCCTTTCTCCACAGACTGTGCCTCAGAAGGAGGGCTGCTGCTTCCTGGAGCAACTCGAGGACTCATCACTTCCAGAAGTTAACTGGGAGACAGGCAACGTAAAGTAGTCGCGATGGAAAGTTCTCCTAAAACTTCTGATTCTCCTCCCTTCATGTTGCACCTGCACATTGGATGGGAGAAAAGGTCAAAGAAGCTTGTCAGCAAACACGGAGCAAAAGCACCTCTGGACATGCAGGCAAGGACATCTCTGCTCAGAGACCCTGAATTGCAGCAGGCAACACTGGGGGCAAAAAGCTCTTGCTGGGGGCTGTGCGAGAGAGAGGCCAGTGCGTGTCTGGAGACACGGGGCCAGGGAGGGAGGCAGCGGAGCGCAGGTGCCTTTGTGAAAGCCATGGGCTGCCACAAGGGAGAGAACAAAGCAAAGGCTGTGCCCTCAGCAGGGACAGGGAGAGGGAAGGAAACAAGCAGAGGACTCCAAAGCGCTGCCTGGGCAAACGTGTCGTGTTGCAGAGGAGCCTGAGGCTTTGCAGAGGCAGCAAAAGCCCACTTTACCTGCTCGCCAGCTCTCCGGGGCACTGCGCTTAATTCAGCCTTCTCAGCCTTGTCCTTTTCTGGTGCTGGAACCGGTTGCTTAAGTCCCAGGCTGGTGTCGGAGAGATAGGACAGGTGCTCCACTTCTGCTCCAACAGCCTGCTGGATATTCAAAGAGGAGATGATTCCCGTATTTCAAATACTGCAAAAGTTGTCTCTCAGAAATCTCTGTCTTGGGAAGCATCCTCGAAGCACCAGCAGGGCAGCTGCTGTTCAGCCCTCGGTCCAAAACTCGGCTCAGTTTAGTCCATTGCTCTGCTCACCTGCTCCATTCCTTTCCATTCCAAATCCAACCCCCCACGTGATGCCTCCCCTTGCGTGGGCACGACAGAAGCTTTGGGCAAGGAGCTGATTTGAACAGCAAGCTCCTGGACAGCCAGCCCACGGACAGGGAGCAAACTCTCCCTCTGCCAAACCTCCGAGCATTCCACACAGGAGCAGAGCACAATGTGGGCAACAAAGCCCAGTGGGAGAATGAGCCTTCAAGCACTGCTGAGGCTTTGAAACTCCTCCAACTCTTCTTTGCTGACACCACAGCCTTGTGGCTGCGGGGCTGGCTGCTGGCAGAGAGGCAGCTGCTCCCACCTCCTGTCGCTTTGCAGCGGGCACAGCCACAGCAGCTCCGGCACGGAGCTCTCTGTCTGCGCAGGAGCGGAGGTGATGCCAGCCCTGGCAGCAGCGCTCAGGGCTCACCTGGCCTGGGCAACACAGCTCAGCTCACAGCTGCTCCTCTACTTTCTGACGGACATGTGCTTCGCCAAGGGCTGTGTTCCTCCCACCAAGGAAGAGTGTGTTCCCACCTGTCCAGAAGTCAACCTGCTGTGCTGGGCAGACTGGGAGACATCCAACCTCACGCTGTCCGAGATGTCAAATGTCCCAAAGATTTTCTTGACACTCCTCCCTTCTTGTTGCACCTGCACATTGGATGGGAGAAAAGGTCAGAGAAACCTGTCAGCAAACACGGAGCAAAAGCACCTCTGGACATGCAGGCAAGGACATCTCTGCTCAGAGACCCTGAATTGCAGCAGGCAACACTGGGGGCAAAAAGCTTTTGCTGGGGGCTGTGCGAGAGAGAGGCCAGTGCGTGTCTGGAGACACGGGGCCAGGGAGGGAGGCAGCGGAGCGCAGGTGCCTTTGTGAAAGCCATGGGCTGCCACAAGGGAGAGAACAAAGCAAAGGCTGTGCCCTCAGCAGGGACAGGGAGAGGGAAGGAAACAAGCAGAGGACTCCAAAGCGCTGCCTGGGCAAACGTGTCGTGTTGCAGAGGAGCCTGAGGCTTTGCAGCGGCAGCAAAAGCCCACTTTACCTGCTCGCCAGCTCTCCGGGGCTCTGTGCTTATTTCAGCCTTCTCTGTCTTGTCTTTTAGTGACGTTGCATGCTGATCCTGCAGACATTCGGCGCCTTTCCTCGAGTGCTCAGACGGCCGCTTCCCCTCTGCTCCAACAGCCTGCTGAGTATTCAGAGAGATGAGTCCCTTGTGTCAAACACCGCAAGAGCTGTCCCCAAGAAATCTCTGTCTCAGGAAGCATCCTCGAAGCACCAGCAGGGCAGCTGCTGTTCAGCCCTCGGTCCAATACTCTGCTCAATTTAGTCCATTGCTCTGGTCACCTGCTCCATTCCTTTCCATGCCAAATCCAACTCCCCACGTGTTGCCTCCCCTTGCGTGGGCATGGCAGAAGCAGCTCCCCATGGCCAGCTTTGGGCCAGGAGCTGATTTGAACAGCAAGCTCCAGAGCTGTGTCAGTTGTTATGGGCGTGCCCCGAATCATTCTGGCTGTCAATGGTCTCTGTCTCTGCCTGGAGCCAGGCACACAGACATGGCTGCTGATTGCACCCCGGGCTGCTTTTCCTAAGAGAGCCTGGACTTTCAGGGATATACACGCATTCCCACCCCTTTCTGGGAACCATCATTGGAATCATTGAGAGACGTTGCTGTGGACTGAAGAGCAATGCCAGTGCCTACCTTGAGAAATGCCTTTCCCTTCAGGATTTCCAACTGCTTCTTCAGGCCCCCATTGGAAATGTCACTCTTATTCACGGCAGCACTCAGGACTTGAGCTTTCCCTCTCCATTCCTTCACAGCAGCAGCACCATGCTCCAGCTCTTCTTGCATGCCTTCCCTCTCCAATTCCAAGTGCTGGGCTCTTTCCTTCTTTTTTTGAACATCAGGTGCATGCATTTTGTTTTCCTTTTCCAGATTTCTCACCTGCTCCAGGTACAATTCCCATTCATGCTGCCAAAACAAGGCAGAAAAAGGGTCACTCATTCCATCTCTCGGTTTGCTTTCCATCCCACATCTGGACTCCTGCCCCAGGGGCTGGCACAGACTGCCCCTCTCTCCCTGCCTCTCGGGATGCTGCAGACCTCTGCTGGGCCCCCCCCGACACAGTGTCTTTCCCAGCTCACTCAGCCCATCTCAGCTTCCTTTCTGCTCTTCCCCGACCTCTTGCAGCTCCACTCGAGTGGTCCTTTGGGGAGGAGCTGCCAGAACTGCAGACAGCATTTCAATCCTCCCTAAGCAGGATTTAGGCAGTGCCGTGAGGATGTGCTCCCCACCAGGGAGAAAGGGAAGAGCAAACACACTCAACATTTCATTCCCTGGGTTTGGAGTAACAGGAGTGGTTTCCAACCTCTCCTGTATGGAGTTGCCATGGCTCCATCCCCGAGAGCCCCACTGTCCTCTCTTGAAGCAGCAATGGCCAGATCAGTCTGTCATTCTCTGCTGGCACTCAGGACAAGTTCTCCCCTTGCAGGGACACGTCCTTATCTGGATCAGCACTTTGCTTTTCTCTCTTTTCTCCCCACTGGCTGCTCTCAGGCGGCCAAGGCCAAGCACCTTTCTATTAACAGAAAACTTGGTCTTCTCCCCCCTTGTCCCAGGGCCAGATATTTAGAAATCGGAACATGGGTTTGGACACGAGGAATTGCCCAAACCACGCAATGTCCATAAAGACAAGTGTGGACATTGAGAAGGAAAGCTTCTCGGGAACAAAACTCCAGCATGGAGGAAAATCAGCAGCCTCAACCCTAACTGGGCTTGACAGGACATCATCATGTTTTCCTCCTTATTCAGAAGAATACAATTAGAAAAGTTAAACTGGAAAAAGGTGCTCCTAAGAAATATTAACACAAGGTCCAAACATAGCCAAGAAATGGCCCTTGATGGCATTGGCCATTCTCACCAGCACATCCTTCCTTTCCCTCTCCAGCCTTTCCAATTTCTTGTGGACAGATGCCACCTCCTGACAAAGAGTCACAGCCTCTTCCTGTATTTTAGTGGCCTCTGTCTTCAGGGCAATATCTCGAGAGGTGTCCTTGACTTCTGCCCTCCTCCAATCTGCACCAGAGAAAGGGGAAGGTGAAAGAGAAGGTGAAAAGCAAAGCCAAGGCAAACTGATGTGCATCCTGCAGAGACAACAGCACTGTCTTCTCTGCCTGCCTGTATTTGCCAGGCCCTAAGCCCACAAGGGCTTCCAAAGCTGACACAAATGAAGGAAACTTCCAGGCAGAGAAAAAAGCAGGAATGAAAGGGGCAAGGTTCAGAGGAATACGAAAATGTGTTTGCTCTCAGGCTTGCGCAGAGTGAGCAATCAAAGGCAGAGAAAGGAGTGGGGATGCCTGTGCAGCCCTGCTCCAGAGAGGCCAGTAGCCTGGAGCCTCTGGCAGAGCCTGGAGTTTGGGGGAATCGAGCTGAGACATCCAGCTACAGCTCCTTAGCACAGACATGGCACCTGAAAGGCACCAGCTGTGCATGGGATCAGCCGTAGAACAGCCAGATGGCACTGCCAGCCACACCATCTTTCTCTGGCACTTGGATGGATAAATCTCCTGCCAGTTGTTTTTCCCCTCTGCCATCTCTGGGCACTGCCCTTTTCCTCTGTGTGGCACCAGAGATCCCTGCTGGTGAGACAGGATGGGGCAGCGAGTGGGAGAGGAGAAGCTGTACCTTGTTCACTTCCCTCCAACTCCTTCTGCAGCTCCTGATTGTGAGCCCTGAGATAGTCCCTCTGAGCCTGTGTGTTCCTCAGCTCCAGCTCCAAGGCCTTACACTGTGTGGCCATGGCCTCTCCTCTTTCCTCAGAGTTCTGGAGCCTCACACGCAGCTCAGACACCTCAGCCTCCAGCACGTGCGCAGAGTCCCTGAAGCGCCGTTCTCCTGCTCGGGACTCCTCCAGCTCCTGCAGCAGCAGCTTCTCTTGAGTTGCCTGGGCAGCCTCCTTCTCCAGCATTGCCTCCTGCAGGGCCCGGATCTGGAAGATGGATGCACACAGCCTCAGGGACAGGACTGCTCCTGAGGCAGCAGAATGGGCAGTAGGGAGAGCAACAAAGGAGAAATTACTGCAAACAAAAAACATGCCCAAAACAGAAGGTGCAGAACCAAGGATTCCAGCTGAGACAAATGGAGTGAAAACAGGGAAAGGGAGGCAATGGGCATCCTTGAGGGTGCAGCTCTGAACACCGGCTGAACTGGCTGCGGTGGAAGTGCCCTCCCCAGCCTGCCATAGCCATGTCTGTGTGCCCGCATTGCTCAGCACCCCGCAAAGGCACCAACTCCATCTGGGACAACACTGCTAACAGAGGGATGGAAGAGCTCCAAAGGAGTCTGCTGCTGCTGCTTCTCCTCCCAGATTTCCTGCCAGCAGCCGGGAGAGAAGTGGGGAAAATGTTGGCGGCAGCAGCAGACACCAGATCCAGCCTTGGCCTCAGGGCGCAGCAGCAGCCCTGGGCAGGACATGGCAGCAGTGGAGGCTGCTGGGAGCAGAAAGCAGTTGGGGCCTCCAAGCCAAAGGCAATGTTGTGTGTCCCTGGAGAAGAGGATGCCAGTGTGGGAATTGTAGGTAAATAGTAAGAGCTACTTCACTGTGAGACCAATTTCTTATTCTCAATTCTCACAGTACCTCTATGGTTCAAAACAAGCAGGAATTCATAAACAGAGATAGCCAACTTCATGCAGGTGGTGTTTTTCAAAGATGTTGTTCCGGCTGTAGGCAGCCAATGATATTGTAGGGCGGTGAATTGAGAGCCAATGATGTGTGACATGAAAGCTGGAAAATTGTATAAAAATACTCTGGGAAATAAAGAGTTACTTCTTCCTTTCCTCAGACCAAGAAGGTGTTGTGGTGAAATATTTTGTGTCATGACCATCTCCAATAGCAATGCCATCTGCTCCAACAGCCTGCTGAGTATTCAGAGAGATGAGTCCCTTGTGTAAACACTGCAAGAGCTGTCCCTGAGAACTCTCTGTCTTGGGAAGCATCCTCGAAGCACCAGCAGGGCAGCTGCTGTTCAGCCCTCGGTCCAAAACTCGGCTCAGTTTAGTCCATTGCTCGACTCACCTGCTCAATTCCTTTCCGTTCGAAATCCAACCCCCCACGTGATGCCTCCCCTTGCGTGGGCACGACAGAAGCTTTGGGCAAGGAGCTGATTTGAACAGCAAGCTCCTGGACAGCCAGCCCACGGACAGGGAGCAAACTCTCCCTCTGCCAAACCTCCGAGCATTCCACACAGGAGCAGAGCGCAATATGGGCAACAAAGCCCAGTGGGAGAATGAGCCTTCAAGCACTGCTGAGGCCTTGAAACTCCTCTAACTCTTCTTTGCTGACACCACAGCCTTGTGGCTGCGGGGCTGGCTGCTGGCAGAGAGGCAGCTGCTCCCACCTCCTGTCGCTTTGCAGCAGGCACAGCCACAGCAGCTCCGGCACGGAGCTCTCTGTCTGCGCAGGAGCGGAGGTGATGCCAGCCCTGGCAGCAGCGCTCAGGGCTCACCTGGCCTGGGCAACACAGCTCAGCTCACAGCTGCTCCTCTACTTTCTGACGGACATGTGCTTTGCCAAGGGCTGTGTTCCTCCCACCAAGGAAGAGTGTGTTCTCACCTGTCCAGAAGTCAACCTGCTGTGCTGGGCAGACTGGGAGACATCCAACCTCACGCTGTCCGAGATGTCAAATGTCCCAAAGATTTTCTTGACACTCCTCCCTTCTTGTTGCACCTGCACATTGGATGGGAGAAAAGGTCAGAGAAACCTGTCAGCAAACACAGAGCAAAAGCACCTCTGGAAATGCAGGCAAGGACATCTCTGCTCAGAGACCCTGAATTGCAGCAGGCAACACTGGGGGCAAAAAGCTCTTGCTGGGGGCTGTGCGAGAGAGAGGCCAGTGCGTGTCTGGAGACACGGGGCCAGGGAGGGAGGCAGCGGAGCGCAGGTGCCTTTGTGAAAGCCATGGGCTGCCACAAGGGAGAGAACAAAGCAAAGGCTGTGCCCTCAGCAGGGACAGGGAGAGGGAAGGAAACAAGCAGAGGACTCCAAAGCGCTGCCTGGGCAAACGTGTCGTGTTGCAGAGGAGCCTGAGGCTTTTCAGAGGCAGCAAAAGCCCACTTTACCTGCTCGCCAGCTCTCCGGGGCTCTGTGCTTATTTCAGCCTTCTCTGTCTTGTCTTTTAGTGACGTTGCATGCTGATCCTGCAGACATTCTGCGCCTTTCCTCGAGTGCTCAGACGGCCGCTTCCCCTCTGCTCCAACAGCCTGCTGAGTATTCAGAGAGATGAGTCCCTTGTGTCAAACACCGCAAGAGTTGTCCCCAAGAAATCTCTGTCTCAGGAAGCATCCTCGATGCACCAGCAGGGCAGCTGCTGTTCAGCCCTCGGTCCAATACTCTGCTCAATTTAGTCCATTGCTCTGCTCACCTGCTCCATTCCTTTCCATGCCAAATCCAACCCCCCGCGTGTTGCCTCCCCTTGCGTGGGCATGGCAGAAGCAGCTCCCCATGGCCAGCTTTGGGCCAGGAGCTGATTTGAACAGCAAGCTCCAGAGCTGTGTCAGTTGTTATGGGCGTGCCCCGAATCATTCTGGCTGTCAATGGTCTCTGTCTCTGCCTGGAGCCAGGCACACAGACATGGCTGCTGATGGCAGCCCGGGCTGCTTTTCCTAAGAGAGTCTGGACTTTCAGGGATATACATTCATTCCCACCCCTTTCTGGGAACCATCATTGGAATCACTGAGAGACGTTGCAGTGGACTGAAGAGCAATGCCAGTGCCTACCTTGAGAAATGCCTTTCCCTTCAGGATTTCCAACTGCTTCTTCAGGCCCCCATTGGAAATGTCACTCTTATTCACGGCAGCACTCAGGACTTGAGCTTTCCCTCTCCATTCCTTCACAGCAGCAGCACCATGCTCCAGCTCTTCTTGCATGCCTTCCCTCTCCATTTCCAAGTGCTGGGCTCTTTCCTTCTTTTTTTGAACATCAGGTGCATGCATTTTGTTTTCCTTTTCCAGATTTCTCACCTGCTCCAGGTACAATTGCCATTCATGCTGCCAAAACAAGGCAGAAAAAGGGTCACTCATTCCATCTCTCGGTTTGCTTTCCATCCCACATCTGGACTCCTGCCCCAGGGGCTGGCACAGACTGCCCCTCTCTCCCTGCCTCTCGGGATCCTGCAGACCTCTGCTGGGCCCCCCCCGACACAGTGTCTTTCCCAGCTCACTCAGCCCATCTCAGCTTCCTTTCTGCTCTTCCCCGACCTCTTGCAGCTCCACTCGAGTGGTCCTTTGGGGAGGAGCTGCCAGAACTGCAGACAGCATTTCAATCCTCCCTAAGCAGGATTTAGGCAGTGCCGTGAGGATGTGCTCCCCACCAGGGAGAAAGGGAAAAGCAAACACACTCAACATTTCATTCCCTGGGTTTGGAGTAACAGGAGTGGTTTCCAACCTCTCCTGTGTGGAGTTGCCATGGCTCCATCCCCAAGAGCCCCACTGTCCTCTCTTGAAGCAGCAATGGCCAGATCAGTCTGTCATTCTCTGCTGGCACTCAGGACAAGTTCTCCCCTTGCAGGGACACGTCCTTATCTGGATCAGCACTTTGCTTTTCTCTCTTTTCTCCCCACTGGCTGCTCTCAGGCGGCCAAGGCCAAGCACCTTTCTATTAACAGAAAACTTGGTCTTCTCCCCCCTTGTCCCAGGGCCAGATATTTAGAAATCGGAACATGGGTTTGGACACGAGGAATTGCCCAAACCACGCAATGTCCATAAAGACAAGTGTGGACATTGAGAAGGAAAGCTTCTCGGGAACAAAACTCCAGCATGGAGGAAAATCAGCAGCCTCAACCCTAACTGGGCTTGACAGGACGTCATCATGTTTTCCTCCTTATTCAGAAGAATACAATTAGAAAAGTTAAACTGGAAAAAGGTGCTCCTAAGAAATATTAACACAAGGTCCAAACATAGCCAAGAAATGGCCCTTGATGGCATTGGCCATTCTCACCAGCACATCCTTCCTTTCCCTCTCCAGCCTTTCCAATTTCTTGTGGACAGATGCCACCTCCTGACAAAGAGTCACAGCCTCTTCCTGTATTTTAGTGGCCTCTGTCTTCAGGGCAATATCTCGAGAGGTGTCCTTGACTTCTGCCCTCCTCCAATCTGCACCAGAGAAAGGAGAAGGTGAAAGAGAAGGTGAAAAGCAAAGCCAAGGCAAACTGATGTGCATCCTGCAGAGACAACAGCACTGTCTTCTCTGCCTGCCTGTATTTGCCAGGCCCTAAGCCCACAAGGGCTTCCAAAGCTGACACAAATGAAGGAAACTTCCAGGCAGAGAAAAAAGCAGGAATGAAAGGGGCAAGGTTCAGAGGAATACGAAAATGTGTTTGCTCTCGGGCTTGCGCAGAGTGAGCAATCAAAGGCAGAGAAAGGAGTGGGGATGCCTGTGCAGCCCTGCTCCAGAGAGGCCAGTAGCCTGGAGCCTCTGGCAGGGCCTGGAGTTTGGGGGAATTGAGCTGAGACATCCAGCTACAGCTCCTTAGCACAGACATGGCACCTGAAAGGCACCAGCTGTGCATGGGATCAGCCGTAGAACAGCCAGATGGCACTGCCAGCCACACCATCTTTCTCTGGCACTTGGATGGATAAATCTCCTGCCAGTTGTTTTTCCCCTCTGCCATCTCTGGGCACTGCCCTTTTCTTCTGTGTGGCATCAGAGATCCCTGATGGTGAGACAGGATGGGGCAGCGAGTGGGAGAGGAGAAGCTGTACCTTGTTCACTTCCCTCCAACTCCTTCTGCAGCTCCTGATTGTGAGCCCTGAGATCGTCCCTCTGAGCCTGTGTGTTCCTCAGCTCCAGCTCCAAGGCCTTATGCTGCGTGGCCATGGCCTCTCCTCTTTCCTCAGAGTTCTGGAGCCTCACACGCAGCTCAGACACCTCAGCCTCCAGCACGTGCGCAGAGTCCCTGAAGCGCCGTTCTCCTGCTCGGGACTCCTCCAGCTCCTGCAGCAGCAGCTTCTCTTGAGTTGCCTGGGCAGCCTCCTTCTCCAGCATTGCCTCCTGCAGGGCCCGGATCTGGAAGATGGATGCACACAGCCTCAGGGACAGGACAGCTCCTGAGGCAGCAGAATGGGCAGTAGGGAGAGCAACAAAGGAGAAATTACTGCAAACAAAAAACATGCCCAAAACAGAAGGTGCAGAACCAAGGATTCCAGCTGAGACAAATGGAGTGAAAACAGGGAAAGGGAGGCAATGGGCATCCTTGAGGGTGCAGCTCTGAACACCGGCTGAACTGGCTGCGGTGGAAGTGCCCTCCCCAGCCTGCCATAGCCATGTCTGTGTGCCCGCATTGCTCAGCACCCCGCAAAGGCACCAACTCCATCTGGGACAACACTGCTAACAGAGGGATGGAAGAGCTCCAAAGGAGTCTGCTGCTGCTGCTTCTCCTCCCAGATTTCCTGCCAGCAGCCGGGAGAGAAGTGGGGAAAATGTTGGCGGCAGCAGCAGACACCAGATCCAGCCTTGGCCTCAGGGCGCAGCAGCAGCCCTGGGCAGGACATGGCAGCAGTGGAGGCTGCTGGGAGCAGAAAGCAGTTGGGGCCTCCAAGCCAAAGGCAATGTTGTGTGTCCCTGGAGAAGAGGATGCCAGGGCACAGGTTACCTGTGTGTTGAGCTCCTGTATTTCTCTTCTGTGCTCAGAGTGGAGCAGTTTGGCCTCCTGAAGAGCAGAATGAAGGTAACACACCTGGTTATTCAGCACCAGGTTCTTCTCTTCTTCTGTTCTGAGGCACAGATCCTTTTCCTCCAGAGACAGAATCAGCCTAGAAGAGAAGCATGCAACTCATTACTAAATGGTGCCACATTTTATAAACTCTGAGCACTTGCACCAGCTCAGGGAAAACTGCCCTGTCTGATGAAGTTTGTCTAAACAACTTGGCTGTTTGTTGCCCCTGTGGTCACAGCCCAGCATTTGCCCACTCTGCTTCCATTCATGAAAGAATGGGCAGTTCCTGCCTACATGCCCTGCCTCCTTCTCAAGGTGGGAATGTGAATACAGACCTAACAAAGTCTTACAATGAAGACAGCAAGGGAGAGGAACAATTCTCTTCTGACTAACCAGGCTCCAAGGGCAGAAGCTTTGGTCAACATGGAAGAGACATTTTCCTTCCCCCATCTTGTATACCCAGGTAGGAAAATCAGCACCCAACAGCCAGGGGATCTCGCGGAAGTTCCCTAAGATTTACCAGCACCCATCCTTCTTTCAGCTGGAGAGAAACAAAGGCCAATAGCAGAAGTGGTGACAGAGGCTTGGAGCACAACCTGATGGAAGATGCAGAAACCTCCAGGCAAGCAAGAGTGCCCTGCCTTTTCTTTCTCTTCTGCTTGCAAGAAGAATCCTGCAACACTGAAGACTGGCAGGACTTGGTCAGCTGGAGGAGTCCCCCTAACCTTGATCTTGTTTCTTGCATTCTTTACACAGTCAGTAACGCCTGTGCACTGTGGAGGCTGGCAGGGACCCTGCTCAACCCCTTCCAGGCACCCTGGGCCATTTGATGAGGAACGACACAACAGAGACCTTCTTGTTTCTTGGGTATCTCCGACGAGAATCTGTCTTAGATCAGTAATCAGGGCTTTAAGATGGTTCTGCCAAGCAAAGGCATCAAGATGCCAGAGCTGATCCAATTCTCAAAAACCTCAACTTACAGGACCCAAGGTGGAGCTGATGGATGTGTCCAGCCCCTTACACTGCAGCTGGGACAGTGTTAACACACCCACCTAACAACAGAACACCTCCCCAGCAGGAACGAGCTACCCCAAAAGCCTTTGTCTTCAGAGAAAACTGTAACTGAAGACTTAAAAAAAATAAAAATTAAACACAGCATCCAGAAAACAAGACACATCTGCAGGGAGAGTTCAGAACTCTGTCACTTAGGAAATGCTGCCAGAGCCCCTGGCAGGTGCAAAGAGGGAATCCATTCCTCACAATGCGGAGTCCCACAGGCTTTCATTTACCTGGCATTTTCCCTTTCTAGGGTATTCAAGGAAGTCTGACATTCTGAATTTTGGCGTGCTACATCTTGCCATTGTTTCCTTTCCCTGTCCAGGTTCTGCAGTTTCCCTTGCAGCTCCTTGTTCTGATTTTCTGCCTCCTCCAGCATCTTCCAGATATGCTCAACCTCCAGCGCTTTCTGAATGGACTGCGGCTGGGCATCCCTCACATCTTGCTGAGCTCTCTGGACAATGGTTTCCTGCGACTCCCTGGAGGCTGCCAGCTGAGATGTCAACTCTCCCACCTCAAGTCAAAGAGAATAAAGCAGTCAGAGGCTACAGCCACAGCCTGTCAGTGTCAGCCACAGCAGAGGCTGTGAGGAATGGCAAAGGCCAACTTTGCATTCCTCCCTGTTCTGGGAGGACCAGATTCACAATGGATATGGGGAACTTATTTCAAAACTCAAGTGGCTCATGAAGGCCACCCGAAAAAGCTCCACACAACCTAGGCCAACAGGAAGAGGCCAGCAGAAATCCATGCTGATGGTTGTCCAAGGCCTTGGGTCCAATGGCCCTGTGGATATTGGCATTTGGACACTGCTTCTGCCAAGACCTCTTGGATATTGGCCCTGCAGCCACCAGTAGGCCCCAGTATAAACCAGCAAGTGCCTGCCTCCCTTGCAGCCCTAATGTCTCCCTGCATCTTCCAGTAATGCCCAGTATAAACCAGGATCGACCAGTATAGATCAGCAACCACCCCCCATCAGCCTAAAAGCCCTCTTGCACCCACCAGCATGGCTCACTATAAACCTGTAGGGACCAGGAAGGCCCAGCTGAGGCACGGATAGGACTCCACAACAAAAGTTGTAAAGTAGGTATGTTTATTCCAGCACTGGAACGCACAAGGGATAGTTCCCTAAAATTTCATGCGCGCCGTCTGTGGCACTTTGCTTGGTTTATTTTGAGTTACAGGTTACATATGCAAGAAGCTACACAATGCCCTATACATATTCATTATCTATTCTCGCTTCGTATTATAATGAGTCTAAAGTTCATTTAAATACACTTGTGCCTGCACAGTGCTGCCTGGTGGTCGTGGGTGGGGGTCTTAGATGAAGTGAAGAGTCTTCCTCTGATGAAGTAAGGAGTCTTCCTCACGTTGAACTCTACCGTGCTTCACTATGCATGCTCCCTGGGTCCCTGGCCTGAGTCCAAGCCCTATAGCTGGCTTGGGCTGGTTTGGGAGTCCAAAAACAGGATGCCTGGTCTCCTTAACAATGGGTCAATATCCTCTTTACATCCTTTCTTTCTGTTTGGTAAGCGCAAAACATGTCAAGCAAGCTATATACATTGTTGTCAGTGAGAAGCCCCTAATAAATCACTATCTACCCCTAAATCACAGCAAGCATGCCCCTTTTCCAGCCCGAAAACCAGCCTGCACCCACTAACAAAAACTAGTATGGACCAGCATCCATCCCCCTTCCCAGCTCTAAACCCCCCTACAGACACCAGTGTGAATCAGTAACCACCCACCTACCAGCCATCAACCACCCTTCCCTGGGCCCAGTAAACCAGTATGGTCCAGTATGAACCAATATACAACGTCCCATTGTGATAAATAACCGTGTGTGTTTGTTAATCAAATCTTGCTTAAGCCAGGGAATAAATAGTTAAAACTGAGTCAGGAAGCTCACAAGTCTTGTCTAACAAAAAGCTAAGCAAGGCCAAGAGAAACAGGTGTCTAAGCAAGAACAGAGGGAACAGATAACGAAGTCAGGTCAGGATGACCTATACCCAGTGAAGTAAGCAATGTACGAGCCCCCCCCCCGAGGAAGACTCACGACCACCAGAAAGCAGAAAAAAGACCCCCTAGCAACAGCCCGCGCCGACACAGAGTACTCTCGGAAGATACACGTATACCGGGACAAGGAGGCTATAAAACTTGAGAGATTGGGGGGGCCGGTTGTGAACCGTTAGCGGAGTGGAGACTCCCCGGTCGCCCAGCGCTGTTTTGCTTGTTGTAGTTTGCTCAATAAATCAAATTATTTTAATTGGCCTGGCTTTTGTCTCTAACCTATAACAATTTTGGTGCCGTGACTCAGAGGCAATTCAGCCTGAATCTCTGTATGGGGGAGGTGCCCCGCTGAATAAGCGGCCCCTGTTTAGGTGTGAAACCTCTACCGACGAACCCTAAATTAGACAGCAAGCAAATAAACGCCGGCAAACCCCATAATCTTTGTGCACGAAGCTCCGAACGAAGACGCCGGATGCATGAGTATAGGGCAGTTATCCGTTCAGTCGGGGTTGGGTGTCCTGGAGTGCGCTTGTGTGAGACGGCCAGTGAGGGACGAAGTGAGTGCGGACCCCTCAGTAGTGCGGTTCCCAAACCCCGCGAGGGGCTGGGCCATGAACAGGGGGTGAAGAGTGTGTGTGTGTAAGAAGGCACTCCGGAAGATGGGACAGAGGAAAAGCAAGCACTCTGGTCCCATGGGTGGGTTGGAGTTTAAGGTTAAGCTGCTGGAGATCCCACTAGATAGTCCGCTCGGAATAATGTTGAAAAACTGGGGTGCCTACCCTTCTAGGCGGGGTAAGGACAAAGCAAAAATGATACATTATTGTATGGAAGTGTGGGGTGGAAAACAAATTAGGGGTGACCATTTATATTGGCCAGTATTTGGGTCCCCTGAGGATTGGATATGCCAGGCTTTGAACATATATGTAAATTCAAAAGAACCATTTAGTGCGGAGGAAAGCGAGTATGCACGTTTGTGGATAGAGTCTGAGACTAGAACATTTTTATACCCTCTTAAAGAGAAAGGGGGAGAGAAAAAGAAGAAACCCTGGAGTGAGGATGAAGTGTTCATGTCCCTTCCCCCATACACACCACCACCTCCCCCTCCTTCACCTCCTCCGCTCCCATCAGCGCCAAATCATCCCATAGACTCAGACTCTGCCCCGGATTCCCCTGACAGAGATAAAATGGTAACTAGAAGTAAAACAAGGGCGAGAGAGGCTGCGAGTAGCTTATACCCCCTCAGAGAGATTGCTATGGGGGGGGCACAACCAGGGACGGGATATGTCCCAGTTCCCCTGAACTCAGGAGATGTTAGGGATTTTAAAAAGGAAATGGGGAACTTGTTGGAAGATCCATTAGGAGTTTCAGAACGAGTAGATCAATTTTTGGGGCCCAACACGTATACTTGGGATGAATTACTGGCTATAATAGGCATATTATTTACTGTAGAAGAAAGAGATAAGACCCGGAGAGCAGGCATGAGAATTTGGGATCAGCAGCACCAACAAGGTCCCTCTGCTGATACAAAATGGCCTCTACAGAGACCTAACTGGAATAACCAGAACGAAATGGATAGAGGCCATATGCAGGACCTGAGAACTATTATTATCCAAGGAATAAGAGAATCCATCCCTAGGGGACAGAATATTAATAAAGTTTTCAAAGAACAACAGAAAAAAGACGAGACCCCTACAGAGTGGTTAGAAAGGCTCAGGAAGACTTTACAGCTCTATTCAGGGGAGGATCCTGCTTCCCCTATAGGCCAAGTGTTGTTAAAAATGCAGTTTGTAGCTAAATCATGGGAAGGTATTAGGAGAAAATTAGAAAAAATAGAGGATTGGCAGGATCAGGGATTGGATAAATTATTGAGGGAAGCCCAGAAAGTGTATGTTCATAGAGAGGAAGAGACACATAGAAGGCAAGCTAGGATGTTGGTAGCAGCAGTCAGAGAAGAGCAAGGGGCATCTGCCCCCGGAAAAGAAATAGAAACTCGACCCTCAAGGCACGAACCCCAGAAGGTTTCAAGAGAAAGAGAGCGAGGGATGATAGTTTGCGATTATTGTGGTAAAAAAGGACATGTCAGAAAAGATTGCAGAAAGAGGATGATGGATGAAAAGATGTTTAAAGAAGATTAGGGGTGTCAGGGGCTCTATTTGCTGGGGACCCAGGAAAGAACAGAGCCCTTGATAAAGTTAAAAGTAGGTCCCCAGCAACAAGAAGTCGAGTTCCTAGTGGACTCGGGAGCAGAGAGATCTACTGTTCAAAACCTGCCCCAGGGGTGTAAAATATCCTCGGAGACAATCCAAGTTATTGGAGCAAAAGGAGAACCTTTTGGAGTACCAATAATAAAAGATGTACTTTTTGAAACACATTCTAAAATTGGGCTAGGATCCTTGTTGCTAGTTCCAGAAGCTGATTATAATTTACTGGGAAGAGATTTAATGATTGAGTTAGGAATAAGTTTAGAAATTAGAGATGAAGCTCTAACGGTTAAATTGTGCCCTCTACGGGTGACTGATGAAGAGAACATAAACCCTGAGGTCTGGTACACCCCGGAGTCAGTGGGTAGGCTAGACATTGAACCTTTTACAGTGACTATTAAGAATCCAGAAATACCGATTAGAATAAAACAATACTCTGTACCTATAGAAGGAAGGCAGGGCATAAAACCTGAAGTCCAAAGGTTACTTGACAGAGGATTACTCGAACCCTGCATGTCTCCTTTTAACACCCCCATCCTGCCTGTAAAGAAGCCAGCCGGTACCTACAGATTAGTGCATGATTTAAGGGAGATTAACAAAAGAACAGTAGCTAGATTTCCAGTAGTAGCTAACCCCCATACCCTTTTGAGTCAGTTAAGTCCTGACGATCAATGGTACAGTGTAATAGATTTAAAGGATGCATTCTGGGCATGTCCTCTTAAAGAAGACTGCAGAGATTATTTTGCCTTTGAATGGGAGGACCCAGACACACACCGGAAGCAACAGCTACGCTGGACAGTGTTACCCCAGGGATTTACAGAATCCCCAAATTTATTTGGACAAGCTCTAGAGCAAATTTTAAGGGAATATGAATTAGGTGAAGGAGTTACATTGGTTCAGTATGTTGATGATTTATTGTTAGCTGGTAAAGATGAGGAGAAGGTGAGACAAGAAATTATTAAATTATTAAACTTTTTGATCTTACAGGGATTAAAAGTGTCAAAATCAAAATTACAATTTGTAGAAGAAGAAGTAAAGTACTTAGGACACAGATTAAGCAGGGGAACTAAGAAATTGGATCCTGAAAGGGTTAACGGCATATTGTCACTGCCAGTTCCTAAAACCAAAAGACAAGTTAGGCAATTATTAGGCCTTTTTGGATATTGCAGGCAATGAATAGAAGATTACAGCAAGAAAGTTAAATTTCTTTATAATAAGGTAGCCAAGGATGGCCTGTTGAAATAGTCAAAGGAAGATGATGAACAATTAGAGGCTTTAAAAACAGATTTAGTGAATGCCCCGGTTTTGAGTTTACCAGCTATAAAGAAACCATTTTATCTATTTATAAATGTTGATGAGGGGACTGCATTTGGAGTACTAGCACAAGAGTGGGTGGGAAGAAAGAAACCTGTGGGGTACCTCTCAAAGCTTTTAGCCCCTGTGAGTAGAGGGTGGCCTACGTGCCTACAGGCAGTAGTGGCTGCAGCCCTCTTAGTGGAAGAAGCCCACAAAATCACGTTTGGAGGGGAATTAAAAGTACTGTCACCCCATAATATCAGGGGAATTTTGCAGCAAAAAGCTGACAAGTGGATCACTGATGCCAGGCTCTTAAAGTATGAAGGCATCCTGATATCGCCGCACAAGCTTGAATTCGAGGTCACCAATTTGCAGAATCCAGTGCAGTTTCTGTACAGAGAACCGAATGAGAACATAACCCATAATTGTTTACATAACATCGAAGAACAGACGAAGATTAGACCGGATTTAGAAGAGGGAGAACTTAATGCAGGAGAGAAACTTTTTGTCGATGGATCCTCCCGAGTAGTCAAAGGGAAAAGGAAGTCAGGGTATGCAAAAATTGATGGGAAAACATTTACAACAATAGAATCAGGACCTTTAAACCCCAGCTGGTCTGCCCAAGCATGCGAATTAGACGCAGTTTTGAGAGCTTTACAATTGCTGAAAGGTAAAACTGGAATTATATACACTGATTCTAAATATGCCTTTGGTATAGTACATACCTTTGGAAAAATCTGGGAAGAACAGGGCCTAATAAACTCTCAAGGGAAAGGATTAATTCACCAAGAATTAATAATTAAAATCTTACAAGCCTTGCGAGGACCAGTGGGAATAGCTGTAGTACACTTAAAGGGGCATCAAAAGGGGTTAGACCCACTAGTAAGGGGAAATAATTTGGCAGATCAAGAAGCGAAGAAAGCAGCACTAATGTTTATCAGGGATAATAGAAGAAAGTGGGACTATTGGGAAAAGGTTAGGAAAAAACGCACAACCTGTGGGGAAGACTTACTTGAAACCCCTTGTTCTGGATATTGGAAAGATCTTGGAATGGATTCAGTACACTGCAGTTGTGATAACCCCAAGTATGAATACTGTTGTGTACATGGAGAAAAATATCATATTCTCAGCTTCACCATACAAGAAAAAAATAAGCTGGCACAGATGGGAATAAAAGAGACAGAAACAGGGAAATGGAAGCTCCCAGATGATCGAAAAGTTCTCCCAAAACAATTAGCCTTAAGGGTTATGCAGAAGTTTCATGAGAAAACTCACTGGGGAACCCAAGCCCTAGCAGACCAGTTTGCCACGAAATATATGTGTATTGGGGTATATAACATAGCTAAGAGAATAGTTAGTGAATGTATAATTTGTCAAAAAGTAAACAAACACCAATTAAGAGAAAAGCCCCTAGGAGGGAGAGAGCTAGCCCATAGACCATTTGCAAGGATTCAGATAGACTTCACTGAATTATCAAGAGTGGGATGATATAAATACCTGCTAGTAATCATAGACCACTTAACCCACTTTGTGGAAGTATTCCCAACAGCTAGAGCTACCGCCCAGACTGTAGTGAAAACACTGCTGGAAAATATAATACCTCGATATGGATCTATAGAAGTAATAGACTCTGATAGAGGACCACATTTTGTTTCAAAAATCGCGAAGGAAGCTCTCGCTTCTTTAGGAACAAAATGGGAATATCATACTCCACGGCATCCACAAAGTTCAGGGAAGGTAGAAAGAGTAAACGGAGAAATAAAGAAACAACTCACCAAACTAATACTAGAAACCAAAATGTCATGGATAAAGTGCCTCCCTCTAGCACTATTAAACATCAGAACACAACCCCGAACAGATGTAGGAATTTCTCCTTTTGAAATGTTATACGGTATGCCTTATGATCTAGAAATCCCGCATGAGCACCCCCAAATTGAAAGCTTGCAACTCGAGACATATATAACCCAACTTATGGCTAGAAGAAGGCAACTGCAAAATAAAGGTTTAGTGATGCAAAGACCTCCCTTAGACATTGCAATCCACAACATACAACCAGGAGATAAAGTTCTAATTAAATCATGGAAGGAATCCTCATTAACCCCTCGTTGGGAAGGGCCTTATCTCGTTTTACTCACTACAGAAACAGCAATCCGGACAGCGGAACGTGGATGGACACATGCTAGTCGCGTCAAGGGACCCATTCAAGACCCTCAGTGGAAAGTGACCAGCCGGCCTGGGGACCTCAAAGTCACTCTGACGAAAGAACAGTAATAACCTGTGTAACTGTGGCTGCGAGAGGGGTTGGGAACAGTACAAGAAATGTTAATGCCCAGTGGTTTGGTCTCGAACCATGGGAGTTTTTAAACCCAGTAAAACATTATGTAAATAGGGGGAATGAACAAATTTTATTAGAATGAATATATAGAACACTAGTAGGGAAAATAGTAACTTTAGATTGGGAGCAGCCTCCTGTAGAAAAACTACACTTTGAAAGGACTGTAATAATACCTTGTATTTGTAGATGTGTCCGTGTTTTGCAATCTAATCAAGGGATACATGCCGCTTGGGTATTGATTGAATGTGAAAATTGTATGCAAAGATGGTATTGTTCTTCCTCACACAGACATAACCTGTGTCATAGATGTCAAAAAAGGTACCCTGATAGAATACATTTTAACCCTGAAATTTTAAAATTACTATGTGGAAAATCATATCTAATTCCTGAGATTTGGGAGGTACGGGAGGAAGATTGGGATCGGACTATTCAGATGTGTAAAGTGAGGTTTGGATGGAAACAAAGACAAACTGAGAAGAAAATTTAAATGCAACATTTGAAAGAAAGCTGGTGGGTTCCAAAGTATCCATCTAAAGGATACTTATTTTTCAACGACGGGGGGAAAATAATTAGAGTAAGAGCAAGTATTTACCACAAGCCTAAGATTCTGCTCTGTAAACATCTATAATTGAAGTTACAGATATAAAAAGACCCACGAAGGCCTAACCCCTGAAGACTGCGACTGCTGCCGAGAAGAGAAGTGACCTCGCTGCTTCAAGCAACGGAGTAGGCGAAGGAGGCAGAGGTATACCACAGTGGGGACATAAAGAGGCCTGTGCTCCCGAGAGCCTGAAGTGGAAAAAAGAGCAGAGCAATGTAATAAAACAAGTGAGTAACAAAGATTACACCAAATCAAAAAAGGGAGAATTGGAACTTACTAATTGTAAAAATGAAGGGGAACCCACCAACTCTATGCCATTTGCTGGATATTAGGATGGGTACAAAATCCTGTAAGAGGCTTTGATCACCAACCCTTTAAATGGACCTTATCCCGATGGGAGGATCAAGTTATTATCCAAACAATAGTGGGACCTGGGTCTCCCAGTTTCACTCCTACCTTATGTCAGTTAGCTCTGATAAACCCTTGCCTTAACCGAATGGGGTTTTACTTTTGCCCTAGCTCAAACCCGGGACGAGGATATTGTAATTACCCAAATTCCTATTACTGTGCTTACTGGGGCTGTGAGACAATAGCATCAGACTGGGCTCCGGGCGGAGGAAAGGACCAACATATTACAGTAGGGTGGGGACCCCACGGCTGCAAGACACCCCAGCGGGATAGTACTGGTGGCACAGTGGTGCCTGGAAATTGTTGGCATATTTACATCAATGTTACCCAAAGCCAAGACCCTAGCTGGTTCTTGGGAAAGACCTGGGGAGTTAGATATTGGGAACCAGGGACTGACAGAGGCGGCCTAATCTTTATAAAAAAAGAACCAATTGCCAACGACCCCGAACCAGTCGGACCAAATCTAGTGCTATCTGGACAATTGTTACCTACAACAACGGCCCCCACAATTAACAGGTCTGCTATCATCAATACCACGGTTCTGCCTACTCCCAGTAATGCCTTAACATCTGAATATAGCCCGCTTTGGAAATTAATGCAGGCAAGTTATCAAATATTAAATGTAACCAACCCGAATCTTACTGAGCACTGTTGGTTATGTTACGTGATTAAACCACCTTTTTATGAGGCAATAGGAACCACTGGCAAAGCTAAACGAGTCAACGGATCCAACCCAGCACAGTGTCTATGGAAAAAGGATACATCAAAGCAGGGCATTACCATGGCTCAAGTGAAAGGAAGAGGAAGATGTGTAGGTAAAGTACCAACAAATCAGGCACACCTATGTGATACAACTATAAAGACCTCAAAAAAGGAGTCCCCCGCAAATTGGCTATAAAACTTGAGAGATTAGGGGGGGGCGGGTTGCGAACCGTTAGCGGAGTGGAGACTCCCTGGTCGCCCAGCATTGTTTTGCTTGTTGTAGTTTGCTCAATAAATCAAATTATTTTAATTGGCCTGGCTTTTGTCTCTAACCTATAACACCTTCCCCCTCTAAGCCCCCTGCAGCCACCAGTATGGACCAGCCCAGCCCAGAGCTCACTTGGGGGTGCCTCGACCTGTCGGGGCAGGGGGGTAGGCGTGCGGGGTGATGGGCGGGTAGGAGCTCCTCCACGTGGGGAGTATAAAGCAGTATAAACCACTCTGGACTGGGGCAGGTGGGGAAAATTCAGAGTCACAAGGAGCCACCGGGAGAGAGGCAGCAGAGAGCCGAGAGCGATGGCTGACGGTGGGGCGCGGGAGAAGCTCCCGCCTCAGCTGAACCCCCTCCTCGTTGATTGACAAGTGGGGGGCGGCTCGCGCCCAAACGGCGGGCGGGGAAAAGTCCCCTCAGGGATTGGCTGGGCGGGGCGGGGGCAGGGCGGGAGCTGTTCCCGCCTCAGCCAAAGTCCCCTCAGGGATTGGCTGGGCCGGACTGGGGGCGGGGCGGGAGCTGTTCCCGCCTCAGCCAAAGTCCCCTCAGGGATTGGCTGGGCCGGACTGGGGGCGGGGTGGGAGCTGTTCCCGCCTCAGCTAAAGTCCCCTCAGGGATTGGCTGGGCAGGTACCCAAAATGATTCAAAAAGGGCCGAAACCTCCTCGAAATTTCAACAAAACTGACAAAAGTTGCATAAATTTAAATAAGTATGAAAGATTTAAGGCTATATTGAAGTTACATTTAAGCAATGGAGGGTTGGAAAGGCAGATTGTGCATAAAAATGTGTCAAAACCAAGAAAAAGCTCCAAAACCCCTTCAAAAATCCCCTGAAATTAAATAAAACGGAGTAGAAACATTATAAATACGAATAAATAAAAAGGTTAAAGCCATATTTAGCATTTATTAAATGAGGAGGTGTAAAATGGGACTTTGGGTGCTAAAATGCCACAAGGAAGCACTAAAAGTCCCAAGCACCAAATTGCCCTCATGCCTGGACTGGCTGCCCAGCAGCTCAAGTAGAAGAGTCCTCAACTTGCTCAGGGAAGCAGCAGCCCTCCTGCTGAGGCACAGCCTGTGGAGAAAGGGGACAGTGGCCCCAGTGTGTGCTTTGGATATCAGAGCTGGGTTCGTAAATCCTGTCAGAAGTTTCTCTGCTAGACCTGTGATGGCTGAGGGTATGTGGGAAGGCTTTGCCAGCCATGAACTGGACTTGTGTATCATCTGAGCTCTGTTCGGGGTCATTCTGGGAGCCTCTTCCTTTCCCCTTCCCCAAGGGCAGAGTGTTGGTGAGGGCTGGACTTGGAGGCTGTGTCTGCCCCGGCAGCCGCTACCGTGGGGCTGCAGATGCTCCTGCCAGCGTGGGCTTGTCTGAGCCGGTCCTTGTGCCTCAGTCACAGCTGGCCTGAGACCGACAGCACTGGCAGAACTACACTGAGAGCTGTGCAAGGAGCAGGCAGGAGCTGTCAGACCTTCACCAGGAGCACAGCTTTGCGGCTGTGCTCAAGGAGCCCAAAGCTGCTGTGCTGGAAGCAGGGACTCGAAGCTGCATCACTCTCTGAACCTTAACTTGGCAGTGACGTCCCTGGACCATCAGTCTCTGCAGAGACAGGCCCTGGAGAAGGCAGGTGCAGCTCTTCTCTTCCCCCGCGGAGGATTTGTGCCCTGCTCAGAAACCAGTTCCCATCCAATGGGGCACAAAAGTCTTCCCGAGGACACAGACCAATGCTCTTTAAGATGAGGGTGAAAAATACCTGCCAAAACTTTCCCAAGCAGGCCCATTTGGTTCTTGAAGATCTGTTCCAAGCAAGGAATGTTTGATATAAGAGTAAGACTTTTCTTCTGCCTAGAAGACCTATTGATATATTGCCAAATAGAGAGCAGAGAAAAAAAATACACTCGTGGCTGTCTCAGGATCCTTAATCTATTTTATGAGCCTTAAACACTGCAACTCTTAGCATTTCTCTGTAGGAATTTGAAAAGACCCTGAAACACCATTTTGCCTCTTTGTGTGGCTGTTCTAAACGCAACGCTTTACTTTCCATGAATGTTTGTAAGCACCAAGAACCTTTTGAGGATTTTTCGTCCATCTCCCCTTTGACAGGGAAGACAGAAGAATTCCTGTGACTCAGGAACTAAGCGCATCCCTAAAGAGAATGCTGAGCCTTAAAACTAATGCTGTCTGGAGCAGCAACTTTGAACTCATGTTATGCGCCAGGTCCCTGCCCAGCTGCCCAGCAGCAGGGCTGTGGGGACACAGGGGTGGCGGTGCAGGTTCCAGGGCCAGCTGGGAGCTGGGATGGGGGGAGAGCCAGGGGAGGGCCTCTCCAACAGACCCTGGAATGTTGGGCTTTGCACCCTAGCAACCGTCAACAGCCCATGGAATGTTGGGGCTTGGACCCTGGCAGTTGTCAACAGCCCATGGAATGTTGGGGCTTGGACCCTGGCAACAATCAACAGCTCCCGGCTATTGGGTTTTGAACCCTAGAGCTGTCAACAGCTCATGAGCGTTGGGGCTGAGACCTTGCAAAGGCCAATTGCACTTTGATCCTGTGCTATTGACCCTGCAAAGGACAACAACCCTTGAATCGTGGGGTTTAGACCCTGCAAAGGCCAAGGGCCTTTGGACACTGGGGTTTAGACCCTGCAAAGGCCAAGGGCCTTTGGACACTGGGGTTTAGACCCTGCAAAGGCCAAGGGCCTTTGGACACTGGGGTTTGGACCCTGCAAAGGCCAAGGGCCTTTGGACACTGGGGTTTGGACCCTGCAAAGGCCAACGGCCTTTGGACAGTGATATTTGTTCATTGCTAGTGCCAAGGGGCAGATGGAGTCTCGGCGGGTGAGTGAGAAAGCTGCTGCTCTATTTGTGCCAAGCCCTGCAGGGGCCTGGGTGGGCCTGGGCTGCGCCACGGGCAACAGCTCCCTTTGGGAATCACACGGCATTAAGAGTTGGCTGTTCCGGAGCTGGCAGCAGCTTTGGCGCTGGCTGTGGGGAAAGGCCTGGGAGGGAATGGGGGGCTCCTGGCCATCCCAGAGCACACCCACATCTCCTCCTCTGTCCCTGTCCCACTGGAGGCCATGGGCATAAACAAGGGAACAGTTTTTGTTGCCTTCCACTCAGCCCAATTTACAGCACAGCGTCAGTGCTTCCCAGAGACAAGAATGGGTTTCTCCCAGACATCTCCGAGATGATCCCTGGCGGCCCAGAGGAGGCCACAAGAATAATAGGGAGATGGGCTCCAAGGGCTGGAGCCCCTGTGCCAAAGGAAAAGGATGGAAGAGTTGGGGTTGTCTGGCCTGGAGAATGTTCCAGGGTGACATTAGAGCCCCTTCCAATGCATGAATGGGCTGCAAGAGTACTGGAGAGGGACTTTAGCCAGGGGCCTGCAGGGACAGGACAAGGGACAATGGCGTCCCACTGAGAGAGGGCAGGGTTTGATGGAATATTGGGAGGGAATTCTTCCCTGTGAGGGTGCTGAGGCCCTGGCACACGTTGCCCAGAAAAGCTGTGGCTGCCCCTGGATCCCTGGAAGTGTTCAAGGCTGGCTTGGATGGGGTTCTGGGCAACTCCCCTTCTGGTGTTCTTAGAAGACGTGATGAGACACCTGCCAGCATGCTTGTTTGTGCTGCTGTCTAACTACTGGGCTGAAAATATTCCCAAGGAGGGGAGGAAGAGCTCAGCTGGAATTGCTGTGCTCTGGGACAGGCTGGGAAGCATTTAGAGGTGACGCCTCAGGGGCAGCCACGCAGTCTGAGTGTGCTCTTCCCTGTGCTCTTCCAGGGAGCTCGAGGGCTTTCTCACCGGGGACGTTCCTCCAGAGGCCCTGACGTGAGTAAACTGTGCTTGAGCTGGCTCGGATTTTGAAACTGGTTCTCCATGAGTGGGCACTGGTTCTTGTGGGATCAGAAGAGGCATCTCAGGGGTACTTTGGAATAGGAACAGAATAGCTGCCTAACATCTGGCTGTGGGCTTTCAGCATGAAAGAGACAGCATGGCCAGTTCCTTCACCCGCAGTGACCGTTCCCAGCGTGCACGCTCTGAGAACATCCTCTCAGCTCCACCATCCACTGATGCACAGCATCCCTTTGAGTCAGTTCGGGAAGCTGCAGAGAATGGTGGGCGCTTGCAGAGGCGTTTTGAGCAAATAGAGGAGAAATGCAAGAGATTCAAAAGCTGCCTGCAGAACACAGAAACTCTGATGGAAGGAATTAGAAGGTGAGCTTTTCCTCCTCCTCCTCCTCCTCCTCCTCCTCCTCCTCCTCCTCCTGTGTTCCAGAGGGAATCTGCTTCTGGGTCCCGGAGTTTAGAGGTGTTCTGGGTGAAGAACTCACCTGCCCTACCATGTATAGGCCTCAGTGTGGCTCTCGAGCATCTTCCTGTCAGGGCTTTTCACTCTCTACAATGACTCCCAAGACTGTCTGGGAGATGCACAGCGATGCTGGAGTAGAATACTCCTCCCTCTTGCTGTGCTGCTTCCCTGAATTCTGTTCTTTGGGTGCCCCTGCCCAGCCCCTGCTTCTCACTGAAGGAAGGCAAAATCCTGTCCTCCTTTCCCTTTGCCTCTGGAGGACTTCCTTGGGAGGGAAAGAGCAAGGTATTCCTTAGCCCACTGTCCCCAGCTTCATCCTGGAGTGCTGAAGATGGGATCAGTGACTCTTCAGGCCTCTTCATTCTTCTGACCGAGCTTTGTCTCTGCAGTCACTTCAAGAAGCCCACAGAAAAGCAGCAGCAACACACTGGAATCCCGGAGCCAAGCGCCTTGTGTCTGCGTCAGAAGAACACCAAGCAGCTGAAGGCAGTGTCAGCCCAATTCGAAAAGGTGGAGCAACAGGACAGGATGAAGGTTGGTTTAGGAAATGAGACTGGTTTTCCATTGAAAACTTGTCTTGCCCCTTGTACAGTGGAGGACTTGGCTACAGCCAAGGGAGAAGACCCATCATTGCAGAGTGAGCTGGAAGTCAAGAGGCAGACACTGGAGGAATTGCAGCTTCAGAGGGATCTGCTGGAGCAAGAGAGGGATGATGTTAGCAGGGCCCTGGACAGCTTATTGCTAGGCAGTACCTGTGGGAGTGGGAGTTGTACCAGCCAGATCAGCCCAGATGTTGTTTCTGGCAGTAGAAGACAGGGACACTGCTGTGCACACCTGGCTCAAGATGTCACATGCGTTTATTAGCCAGGGAGATGCATGCTCATCAGCAAAATGTTACATGATTCTGCAGAATTTGTTACTTTGGGCAGCTACAGAGCCCCTAAAACAGGGAACGGAGCTGGGGATGAGTCTGGAGAACAGGTGTGACAAGGAGCAGCTGAGGGAGCTGCGGGGGGCTCAGCCTGGAGAAAAAGAGGCTCGGGGGCACCTTCTCTCTCTCTACAACTCCCTGTGACAGGAAGGTGCAGCCAGGTGAGGGTCGGGCTCTGCTCCCAGGGAACAAGGGACAGGACATGAGGAAAAGGCCCCAAGCTGTGCCAGGGGAGGTTTGGATTGGGGATTACAGGATAGCTGTGAGAGAATGGTTTGTTTCTGATGGTCACTGTCAGACAGTCTCAGTTCTGGAGTATGGGGTAGGTTTGGCAAATACACAGCAGAGGTTTTGCTTTTGAAGAAAGGAGCTCAAAAGCACAGTTTAGTCTTCAGGCTTGAATACCAGCAAGGGCCATTAGACAGCTTCTTTATGTAAGACAAGTAAGTGGTATTGTTGGTGTCAACTGCTTTGGCCACATCAGCCAGACTTCCATCACTCATTAAACGACTGCCCACCGCAGGAGCCGTTTCCCTGCCAAGCATCCCCTCCTTGCAGAGAGCTGCTCTGCACACTGGAGGAGGTGACACTTTGATATGGGTTTTGTTCTAGAAGGAGAAATCCTGTATATTTTCATTTGCTTCAGTGAGCAAGATTGCTTTGGCTCAACCTTTCCTGAAAATGTCCAGCACTGGAATAGATCCTGATAGAAATTTTGTTTGCCAAGTGGCAGTTGTGGAGGATGCAGTATTTTTGGGTGACAGCACAGGGTTTGGAGTCAGCATGTTTGTCGGGAAGGAGCTATCTGGTCCCAGGCAAGCCAAGTGGGCCTGGCACAGCCCTTCCAAGGTAACAGTGCCAGAGGCTTTTGGCAGCCCTGGCTATCAGAGCTGCAGAGGGCAGATGCTGTGAGACTTTGAGCCCAGAGCACAGGAGTTCCTTGTCCTCTGGCTGCCTGCAAGGTGGCACTAGCTGGCTCTGCACAGGGCTCTCAAGGAAGGGCTTGAGCTGTACCTTGTCCCGCTTCCAGGTTCCCCAGGAGCAAGAGTCGCTGAGCAGGGCTCTGGAGCAGCTGCACCGAGAGTCCTCTGGCCAAGGGCATGCACTGGCCCAGGTGTGCAGAGGGAAGAAGCTGCTGGGCCGGGAGAAGGCTGCCCTTGAGGGCCAACTGGCAGCCATGGAGCGGCACCTACAAGACCTTTCCAAGCAGCTGTCAGAGGCCAGGTAAAGGCAGGGAGCAGACCCTGGCAGGACAGGGCTGAAGTGCTGTAGTGATAAAGGTGGTAAGCACTACACAGGGGTTTATTGCATCCTCTGTGCATTTCAGATGTAGATGTGGCTGTTGAGGTCAAGTTGGGCTGGGCTGTCTGTGCTATGGCAGGCCATAAGGAAAGCCTGGGCACTCAGGAGTGCCCTGCTTTTCTCTTGAAATGGCACAAATGTGCCTTCTCTGTACAAGTTTGCATGCGACCCATTTTCCATAGTTAGGTGTGGGGATCTCGAGCCATTTCATCGTGGAATAAGTGCCTGTGAGTGTGAGGAGCAAGTGACTCATTTCTCTCTGTATTTGCAACTTGCAGGTCAGCAAGGGAGAGCCTGGAATCCAGCCTGTTTGCTGCTCAGCAGAAGATATCTCAGCTGGAGATCACCAGGAACCATCTGGAAGCTCAAGTGCTCACAGTCTCGCAGGCCAAGGAGGTGATAGAAGGTGAGAACCTCGTGTGCTTTGTTTGTGGTGCTGCCCCTGCCTAGAGAAGCTGCTGTAAAGCCACCTCTGTCCACAGGGCTTCTGAGGAGTAGCAGGGCTGGAGGCAGGGCCCTCCTACACCGACACAGAAAGGGCCTGAGGTCAGTAAAGTCAGTAAAGACTCTGCATCTTGCTGTTGGTTGTGTTTGCAGGAGAAATGCAGTGCCTCCGACGTGAGCTGGAAGCAGAGAGAGCTCTCAGGAAGCAGGAACAGGAAGACGCAGCACAACAGCTCTTGCAGGCAGAGCAGCGTCACGAAAGCCTCGGGCTTCAGGGAACTGCTCAGCAACTGGAAATAAACAAG
Source organism: Acanthiza pusilla (assembly GCA_036630365.1). Taxonomy (NCBI): domain Eukaryota; kingdom Metazoa; phylum Chordata; class Aves; order Passeriformes; family Acanthizidae; genus Acanthiza; species Acanthiza pusilla. The sequence continues at coordinate 1,151,705 of JAXCHO010000154.1, read as the reverse complement.
CTCCTGCGAGACCTGGTAGGGGGCAAATAGGCATCTGAATTGTCCAGGCCCTGTGGGCTGGTTTAGCACAAGCGGAGCCCGAGGGTGTGAAAGGGCAGCAATCCTCTGGCAGAGGCCTCCTGCTGCTGGGCTGGGCAGCAGAGCCAGCAGCTTGGACTTGGAGGCACGTGAAGACCCACGGGATGGTGCTGGGACAGTAACTGCAGCCACGACTTCAGTGTGGGCGTCAGACGAGTTCCAGAGCAGCTTGAGCGGTGCCCAGCCAAAGCGTGGCAGCCCAGGGCAGCATCGTCCCCGAGTCCCACCTGCCACAGAGCAGATGCCAACACAGAGCAGATGCCAACACAGAGCAGATGCCAACACAGAGCAGATGCCAGTGCAGAGCAGATGCCAACACAGAGCAGATGCCAATGCAGAGCAGATGCCAGTGCAGAGCAGATGCCAACACAGAGCACATGCCAATGCAGAGCAGATGCCAATACAGAGCAGATGCCAATGCAGAGCAGATGCCAGTGCAGAGCAGATGCCAACACAGAGCAGATGCCAGTGCAGAGCAGATGCAAACACAGAGCAGATGCCAATGCAGAGCAGATGCCAATGCAGCGCAGATGCCAGTGCAGAGCAGATGCCAACACAGAGCAGATGCCAACACAGAGCAGATGCCAGTGCAGAGCAGATGCCAACACAGAGCAGATGCCAATGCAGAGCAAATGCCAGTGCAGAGCAGATGCCAGTGCAGAGCAGATGCCCACAGTGCTGCCAGCTGCAGGCGTGGGAACTGGGTTCCCTTCTTGCTGTGCTTGCATGGTGAACAAAGGGATTAGCTTGGGGCTTGAAGCAAATGGATCAGGCCCTTTGTCCCTGGTTCTTCAGTCCTTGTGGCTGGGAATCAGAGAGGGGAAGGTGACACCTCCTTTTCTGAATGGTTGCACTCAATGTTTGTGAAAAGATTTCCCAGCAGAAGTGATTGCTTGAGTGTCTGATTCTTGCACCTGCTGAGCCTCCTTTGAAGTTCCCTGACAGGACACAGTTTCTGGAGGGCAGAAAGCCAGTGCTGTTGTCTTTTCAGGTTGGGGTTTGTGGGAGGGATGAAGCTTCACATTTTTCAGTGAGGAGCTTGCCTGGGACTTCATCTTGAAGATTTTTCCTCCCCTCCTCAGGCAAGTGAGCGGGAAAGGTACCATGCAGAGATGCTAAAGATGCTGGAGCAATTGGAAAAAGAGAAGGCAGAGAGAGAGCGGGAGCACGAGAAGGTGCTGTTCGAGATGAGGCTGAAAGTTGCCACCCTGCAGGCTCAACAAGAAGAGGAACGAACTAGATTTGAAAATGCCAAGCGAGAGGTAACAATTGTGAAATGACAATTTTTGATTTTTTGCAAGGCTGGAGCTGTGGGAGATGGCAGGATAGGGAGTTGTGTGGAGCATGCCCTCCATGTCTTCCACACTGAATTTGGGGAAGTGAAAGCTGAACGGGGCTATCTTTGGAACCTGGAATGAGCCTTCTCATAGGAAGCCAGGCAGAAACATTGGGTTTCAGTTGAGATATTTGTGGTGCTCTGGTGTTTTGTTTTTCTAAGACTTACCTCAGAGTATCTTCATTGTTCACTTACTGGTCCTCTTTTGGTGTGTACTGGTAGGTGTTCATAGCCAAACTTAGTTTGTAGGGCTTTTCTTTTGTGGGCACGGGGAGGGCACAGCAGGAACGCTGACAAGGGAAAAATCTTTTTAAAGACTTGTCTGAAGTATTGCTGAACAGTAACCCAAAGATGTCTTCTGGGCTGTGTTGTAAGTCACTTGTTGGGAAGCTGTGTCACCCCAGGGCAGACAGTGGCCCAGGGGAGCAGCAGCCGAGCGCTGTGGGAGCACATGAGCCCATCAGTCTTTGCCTCTTGCCACACAGATGTTGCAGGGCACATGTGAAGCCCTGTGCTCTTCCTTTCTGAGCAGGTCCTTCTGGAAGAGCAGAATGAGAAGAGGGCTTTATCAGAGACACTGCTCCAAACTGAGGCAGAGCTAAGCCGAGCCTGCCAGCAGGTGCAGCAGCTCAGGCAGGAGGCGAGAGAGCAGCAAGAGAAGGGGCAGGTAAGTCTGAGTAGGCAGGGAGCAGAGTGCAGGGCAGTGACAAGGGCACGAAAGGCAGGACCTGGGACTGCGGAGGCAAGGGCTGCTTCAGAGCCTGGGAGCATAGAGCCTGGTAAGCTCCAGAGCTCAGCCCCAGGACGGAAGGCTTGCGATGGAAGCAGGGCTGGGTAGAGAAGCCGAAAGAAGTAGCAGAAGGAATGGGATTTTGAGACAAGTGGAAAATGCTAGGCCTGAGGGCAGGTCCCAGGAAGTTGCTCTGTGTTTTGTTACCAGACCATGGAGGCAAAGCTGCAAGCTGAGCTGCAGGAAGCTCAGAGTGAAATCCAGGCAGTGCAGAAGAGGCACAAGGAAGAACTCCAAGGTGTCAAAGAGGAAATTAAGCTCCTTCTTGAGCAGAGGGAGGCTCTGCAAAAGCAGGTGAGTGAAACAGCAGTGGCAGCACAGTCATCCAGCAGGGGGTCTGTGCCCTTCTTGCTTTTCCATGGCAGAGCAGCAGCTGATGGGGTGGTCCCTGGGGCTGCCTCGTGCTGTGGGTTCCATGGCAGCTGCTCTGAAGGACTGTCAGTGTTCTGCTAAGTCTCAGCTGTTGCCCTGACAGCTGGGCTGGTCCTCTGGGCTGTTGGCCAGCAACCATCAGCATGGATTTCTGCTGGCCTCTTCCTGCTAGCCTTGGCTGGGGAGGTACTTTTCCAGGTGCCCTTGGTGAGCCACTTGGAGATTGAAACAAGTTCCCCATATCCACTGTGAATCTGGTGCTCTCAGGACAGGGAGAAAGGCAAAGTTAGTCTTTGCCATTCCTCACAGCCTCTGCTGTGGCTGACACTGACAGGCTGTGGCTGTAGTCTCTGACTGCTTTATTTTCCTTGACTTGAGGTGGGAGAGTTGACATCTCAGCTGGCAGCCTCCAGGGAGTCGCAGGAAACCATTGTCCAGAGAGCTCAGCAAGATGTGAGGGATGCCCAGCAGCAGTCCGTTCAGAAAGCGCTGGAGGTTGAGCATATCTGGAAGATGCTGGAGGAGGCAGAAAATCAGAACAAGGAGCTGCAAGGGAAACTGCAGAACCTGGACAGGGAAAGGAAACAATGGCAAGATGTAGCACGCCAAAATTCAGAATGTCAGACTTCCTTGAATACCCTAGAAAGGGAAAATGCCAGGTAAATGAAAGCCTGTGGGACTCTGCATTGTGAGGAATGGATTCCCTCTTTGCACCTGCCAGGGGCTCTGGCAGCATTTCCTAAGTGACAGTTCTGAACTCTCCCTGCAGATGTGTCTTGTTTTCTGGATGCTGTGTTTAATTTTTATTTTTTTTAAGTCTTCAGTTACAGTTTTCTCTGAAGACAAAGGCTTTTGGGGTAGCTCTTTCCTGCTGGGGAGGTGTTCTGTTGTTAGGTGGGTGTGTTAACACTGTCCCAGCTGCAGTGTAAGGGGCTGGACACATCCATCAGCTCCACCTTGGGTCCTGTAAGTTGAGGTTTTTGAGAATTGGATCAGCTCTGGCATCGTGATGCCTTTGCTTGGCAGAACCATCTTAAGGCCCTGATTACTGATCTAAGACAGATTCTCATCGGAGATACCCAAGAAACAAGAAGGTCTCTGTTGCGTCGTTCCTCATCAAATGGCCCAGGGTGCCTGGAAGGGGTTGAGCAGGGTCCCTGCCAGCCTCCACAGTGCACAGGCGTTACTGACTGTGCAAAGAATGCAAGAAACAAGATCAAGGTTAGGGGGGCTCCTCCAGCTGACCAAGTCCTGCCAGTCTTCAGTGTTGCAGGATTCTTCTTGCAAGCAGAAGAGAAAGAAAAGGCAGGGCACTCTTGCTTGCCTGGAGGTTTCTGCATCTTCCATCAGGTTGTGCTCCAAGCCTCTGTCGCCACTTCTGCTATTGGCCTTTGTTTCTCTCCAGCTGAAAGAAGGATGGGTGCTGGTAAATCTTAGGGAACTTCCGCGAGATCCCCTGGCTGTTGGGTGCTGATTTTCCTACCTGGGTATACAAGATGGGGGAAGGAAAATGTCTCTTCCATGTTGACCAAAGCTTCTGCCCTTGGAGCCTGGTTAGTCAGAAGAGAATTGTTCCTCTCCCTCGCTGTCTTCATTGTAAGACTTTGTTCGGTCTGTATTCACATTCCCACCTTGAGAAGGAGGCAGGGCATGTAGGCAGGAACTGCCCATTCTTTCATGAATGGAAGCAGAGTGGGCAAATGCTGGGCTGTGACCACAGGGGCAACAAACAGCCAAGTTGTTTAGACAAACTTCATCAGACAGAGCAGTTTTCCCTGAGCTGGTGCAAGTGCTCAGAGTTTATAAAATGTGGCACCATTTAGTAATGAGTTGCATGCTTCTCTTCTAGGCTGATTCTGTCTCTGGAGGAAAAGGATCTGTGCCTCAGAACAGAAGAAGAGAAGAACCTGGTGCTGAATAACCAGGTGTGTTACCTTCATTCTGCTCTTCAGGAGGCCAAGCTGCTTCACTGTGAGCACAGAAGAGAAATACAGGAGCTCAACACACAGGTAACCTGTGCCCTGGCATCCTCTTCTCCAGGGACACACAACATTGCCTTTGGCTTGGAGGCCCCAACTGCTTTCTGCTCCCTGCAGCCTCCACTGCTGCCATGTCCTGCCCAGGGCTGCTGCTGCACCCTGAGGCCAAGGCTGGATCTGGTGTCTGCTGCTGCCGCTGATATTTTCCCCACTTCTCTCCCGGCTGCTGGCAGGAAATCTGGGAGGAGAAGCAGCAGCAGCAGACTCCTTTGGAGCTCTTCCATCCCTCTGTTAGCAGTGTTGTCCCAGATGGAGTTGGTGCCTTTGCGGGGTGCTGAGCAATGCGGGCACACAGACATGGCTATGGCAGGCTGGGGAGGGCACTTCCACCGCAGCCAGTTCAGCCGGTGTTCAGAGCTGCACCCTCAAGGATGCCCATTGCCTCCCTTTCCCTCTTTTCACTACATTTGTCTCAGCTGGAATCCTTGGTTCTGCACCTTCTGTTTTGGGCATGTTTTTTGTTTGCAGTAATTTCTCCTTTGTTGCTCTCCCTACTGCCCATTCTGCTGCCTCAGGAGCTGTCCTGTCCCTGAGGCTGTGTGCATCCATCTTCCAGATCCGGGCCCTGCAGGAGGCAATGCTGGAGAAGGAGGCTGCCCAGGCAACTCAAGAGAAGCTGCTGCTGCAGGAGCTGGAGGAGTCCCGAGCAGGAGAACGGCGCTTCAGGGACTCTGCGCACGTGCTGGAGGCTGAGGTGTCTGAGCTGCGTGTGAGGCTCCAGAACTCTGAGGAAAGAGGAGAGGCCATGGCCACGCAGTGTAAGGCCTTGGAGCTGGAGCTGAGGAACACACAGGCTCAGAGGGACTATCTCAGGGCTCACAATCAGGAGCTGCAGAAGGAGTTGGAGGGAAGTGAACAAGGTACAGCTTCTCCTCTCCCACTCGCTGCCCCATCCTGTCTCACCAGCAGGGATCTCTGGTGCCACACAGAGGAAAAGGGCAGTGCCCAGAGATGGCAGAGGGGAAAAACAACTGGCAGGAGATTTATCCATCCAAGTGCCAGAGAAAGATGGTGTGGCTGGCAGTGCCATCTGGCTGTTCTACGGCTGGTCCCATGCACAGCTGGTGCCTTTCAGGTGCCATGTCTGTGCTAAGGAGCTGTAGCTGGATGTCTCAGCTCAATTCCCCCAAACTCCAGGCCCTGCCAGAGGCTCCAGGCTACTGGCCTCTCTGGAACAGGGCTGCACAGGCATCCCCACTCCTTTCTCTGCCTTTGATTGCTCACTCTGCGCAAGCCTGAGAGCAAACACATTTTCGTATTCCTCTGAACCTTGCCCCTTTCATTCCTGCTTTTTTCTCTGCCTGGAAGTTTCCTTCATTTGTGTCAGCTTTGGAAGCCCTTGTGGGCTTAGGGCCTGGCAAATACAGGCAGGCAGAGAAGACAGTGCTGTTGTCTCTGCAGGATGCACATCAGTTTGCCTTGGCTTTGCTTTTCACCTTCTCTTTCACCTTCCCCTTTCTCTGGTGCAGATTGGAGGAGGGCAGAAGTCAAGGACACCTCTCGAGATATTGCCCTGAAGACAGAGGCCACTAAAATACAGGAAGAGGCTGTGACTCTTTGTCAGGAGGTGGCATCTGTCCACAAGAAATTGGAAAGGCTGGAGAGGGAAAGGAAGGATGTGCTGGTGAGAATGGCCAATGCCATGAAGGGCCATTTCTTGGCTATGTTTGGACCTTGTGTTAATATTTCTTAGGAGCACCTTTTTCCAGTTTAACTTTTCTAATTGTATTCTTCTGAATAAGGAGGAAAACATGATGCCGTCCTGTCAAGCCCAGTTAGGGTTGAGGCTGCTGATTTTCCTCCATGCTGGAGTTTTGTTATCGAGAAGCTTTCCTTCTCAATGTCCACACTTGTCTTTATGGACATTGCGTGGTTTGGGCAATTCCTCGTGTCCAAACCCACGTTCCGATTTCTAAATATCTGGCCCTGGGACAAGGGGGGAGAAGACCAAGTTTTCTGTTAATAGAAAGGTGCTTGGCCTTGGCCGCCTGAGAGCAGCCAGTGGGGAGAAAAGAGAGAAAAGCAAAGTGCTGATCCAGATAAGGACGTGTCCCTGCAAGGGGAGAACTTGTCCTGAGTGCCAGCAGAGAATGACAGACTGATCTGGCCATTGCTGCTTCAAGAGAGGACAGTGGGGCTCTTGGGGATGGAGCCATGGCAACTCCACACAGGAGAGGTTGGAAACCACTCCTGTTGCTCCAAACCCAGGGAATGAAATGTTGGGTGTGTTTGCTCTTCCCTTTCTCCCTGGTGGGGAGCACATCCTCACGGCACTGCCTAAATCCTGCTTAGGGAGGATTGAAATGCTGTCTGCAGCTCTGGCAGCTCCTCCCCAAAGGACCACTCGAGTGGAGCTGCAAGAGGTCGGGGAAGAGCAGAAAGGAAGCTGAGATGGGCTGAGTGAGCTGGGAAAGACACTGTGTCGGGGGGGGCCCAGCAGAGGTCTGCAGCATCCCGAGAGGCAGGGAGAGAGGGGCAGTCTGTGCCAGCCCCTGGGACATGGGGTCCAGATGTGGGATGGAAAGCAAACCGAGAGATGGAATGAGTGACCCTTTTTCTGCCTTGTTTTGGCAGCATGAATGGGACTTGTACCTGGAGCAGGTGAGAAATCTGGAAAAGGAAAACAAAATGCATGCACCTGATGTTCAAAAAAAGAAGGAAAGAGCCCAGCACTTGGAATTGGAGAGGGAAGGCATGCAAGAAGAGCTGGAGCATGGTGCTGCTGCTGTGAAGGAATGGAGAGGGAAAGCTCAAGTCCTGAGTGCTGCCGTGAATAAGAGTGACATTTCCAATGGGGGCCTGAAGAAGCAGTTGGAAATCCTGAAGGGAAAGGCATTTCTCAAGGTAGGCACTGGCATTGCTCTTCAGTCCACTGCAACGTCTCTCAGTGATTCCAATGATGGTTCCCAGAAAGGGGTGGGAATGAGTGTATATCCCTGAAAGTCCAGGCTCTCTTAGGAAAAGCAGCCCGGGCTGCAATCAGCAGCCATGTCTGTGTGCCTGGCTCCAGGCAGAGACAGAGACCATTGACAGCCAGAATGATTCGGGGCACGCCCATAACAACTGACACAGCTCTGGAGCTTGCTGTTCAAATCAGCTCCCGGCCCAAAGCTGGCCATGGGGAGCTGCTTCTGCCATGCCCACGCAAGGGGAGGCAACATGTGGGGGGTTGGGTTTGGCATGGAAAGGAATGGAACAGGTGAGCAGAGCAATGGACTAAACTGAGCCGAGTTTTGGACCGAGGGCTGAACAGCAGCTGCCCTGCTGGTGCTTCGAGGATGCTTCCCAAGACAGAGATTTCTGAGAGACAACTTTTGCAGTATTTGAAATACGGGAATCATCTCCTCTTTGAATATCCAGCAGGCTGTTGGAGCAGAAGTGGAGCACCTGTCCTATCTCTCCGACACCAGCCTGGGACTTAAGCAACCGGTTCCAGCACCAGAAAAGGACAAGGCTGAGAAGGCTGAATTAAGCGCAGTACCCCGGAGAGCTGGCGAGCAGGTAAAGTGGGCTTTTGCTGCCTCTGCAAAGCCTCAGGCTCCTCTGCAACACGACACGTTTGCCCAGGCAGCGCTTTGGAGTCCTCTGCTTGTTTCCTTCCCTCTCCCTGTCCCTGCTGAGGGCACAGCCTTTGCTTTGTTCTCTCCCTTGTGGCAGCCCATGGCTTTCACAAAGGCACCTGCTCTCTGCTGCCTCCCTCCCTGGCCCCGTGTCTCCAGACACGCACTGGCCTCTCTCTCGCACAGCCCCCAGCAAGAGCTTTTTGCCCCCAGTGTTGCCTGCTGCAATTCAGGGTCTCTGAGCAGAGATGTCCTTGCCTGCATGTCCAGAGGTGCTTTTGCTCCGTGTTTGCTGACAGGTTTCTCTGACCTTTTCTCCCATCCAATGTGCAGGTGCAACAAGAAGGGAGGAGTGTCAAGAAAATCTTTGGGACATTTGACATCTCGGACAGCGTGAGGTTGGATGTCTCCCAGTCTGCCCAGCACAGCAGGTTGACTTCTGGACAGGTGGGAACACACTCTTCCTTGGTGGGAGGAACACAGCCCTTGGCAAAGCACATGTCCGTCAGAAAGTAGAGGAGCAGCTGTGAGCTGAGCTGTGTTGCCCAGGCCAGGTGAGCCCTGAGCGCTGCTGCCAGGGCTGGCATCACCTCCGCTCCTGCGCAGACAGAGAGCTCCGTGCCGGAGCTGCTGTGGCTGTGCCCGCTGCAAAGCGAGAGGAGGTGGGAGCAGCTGCCTCTCTGCCAGCAGCCAGCCCCGCAGCCACAAGGCTGTGGTGTCAGCAAAGAAGAGTTGGAGGAGTTTCAAGGCCTCAGCAGTGCTTGAAGGCTCATTCTCCCACTGGGCTTTGTTGCCCACATTGTGCTCTGCTCCTGTGTGGAATGCTCGGAGGTTTGGCAGAGGGAGAGTTTGCTCCCTGTCCGTGGGCTGGCTGTCCAGGAGCTTGCTGTTCAAATCAGCTCCTTGCCCAAAGCTTCTGTCGTGCCCACGCAAGGGGAGGCATCACGTGGGGGGTTGGATTTCGAATGGAAAGGAATGGAGCAGGTGAGCAGAGCGATGGACTAAACTGAGCCGAGTTTTGGACCGAGGGCTGAACAGCAGCTGCCCTGCTGGTGCTTTGAGGATGCTTCCCAAGACAGAGAGTTCTCAGGGACAGCTCTTGCAGTGTTTACACAAGGGACTCATCTCTCTGAATACTCAGCAGGCTGTTGGAGCAGATGGCATTGCTATTGGAGATGGTCATGACACAAAATATTTCACCACAACACCTTCTTGGTCTGAGGAAAGGAAGAAGTAACTCTTTATTTCCCAGAGTCTTTTTATACAATTTTCCAGCTTTCATGTCACACATCATTGGCTCTCAATTCACCGCCCTACAATATCATTGGCTGCCTACAGCCAGAACAACATCTTTGAAAAACACCACCTGCATGAAGTCGGCTATCTCTATTTATGAATTCCTGCTTGTTTTGAACCATAGAGGTACTGTGAGAATTGAGAATAAGAAATTGGTCTCACAGTGAAGTAGCTCTTACTATTTACCTACAATTCCCACACTGGCATCCTCTTCTCCAGGGACACACAACATTGCCTTTGGCTTGGAGGCCCCAACTGCTTTCTGCTCCCAGCAGCCTCCACTGCTGCCATGTCCTGCCCAGGGCTGCTGCTGCGCCCTGAGGCCAAGGCTGGATCTGGTGTCTGCTGCTGCCGCCAACATTTTCCCCACTTCTCTCCCGGCTGCTGGCAGGAAATCTGGGAGGAGAAGCAGCAGCAGCAGACTCCTTTGGAGCTCTTCCATCCCTCGGTTAGCAGTGTTGTCCCAGATGGAGTTGGTGCCTTTGCGGGGTGCTGAGCAATGCGGGCACACAGACATGGCTATGGCAGGCTGGGGAGGGCACTTCCACCGCAGCCAGTTCAGCCGGTGTTCAGAGCTGCACCCTCAAGGATGCCCATTGCCTCCCTTTCCCTGTTTTCACTCCATTTGTCTCAGCTGGAATCCTTGGTTCTGCACCTTCTGTTTTGGGCATGTTTTTTGTTTGCAGTAATTTCTCCTTTGTTGCTCTCCCTACTGCCCATTCTGCTGCCTCAGGGGCAGTCCTGTCCCTGAGGCTGTGTGCATCCATCTTCCAGATCCGGGCCCTGCAGGAGGCAATGCTGGAGAAGGAGGCTGCCCAGGCAACTCAAGAGAAGCTGCTGCTGCAGGAGCTGGAGGAGTCCCGAGCAGGAGAACGGCGCTTCAGGGACTCTGCGCACGTGCTGGAGGCTGAGGTGTCTGAGCTGCGTGTGAGGCTCCAGAACTCTGAGGAAAGAGGAGAGGCCATGGCCACGCAGCATAAGGCCTTGGAGCTGGAGCTGAGGAACACACAGGCTCAGAGGGACTATCTCAGGGCTCACAATCAGGAGCTGCAGAAGGAGTTGGAGGGAAGTGAACAAGGTACAGCTTCTCCTCTCCCACTCGCTGCCCCATCCTGTCTCACCAGCAGGGATCTCTGGTGCCACACAGAGGAAAAGGGCAGTGCCCAGAGATGGCAGAGGGGAAAAACAACTGGCAGGAGATTTATCCATCCAAGTGCCAGAGAAAGATGGTGTGGCTGGCAGTGCCATCTGGCTGTTCTACGGCTGATCCCATGCACAGCTGGTGCCTTTCAGGTGCCATGTCTGTGCTAAGGAGCTGTAGCTGGATGTCTCAGATCGATTCCCCCAAACTCCAGGCCCTGCCAGAGGCTCCAGGCTACTGGCCTCTCTGGAGCAGGGCTGCACAGGCATCCCCACTCCTTTCTCTGCCTTTGATTGCTCACTCTGCGCAAGCCTGAGAGCAAACACATTTTCGTATTCCTCTGAACCTTGCCCCTTTCATTCCTGCTTTTTTCTCTGCCTGGAAGTTTCCTTCATTTGTGTCAGCTTTGGAAGCCCTTGTGGGCTTAGGGCCTGGCAAATACAGGCAGGCAGAGAAGAGAGTGCTGTTGTCTCTGCAGGATGCACATCAGTTTGCCTTGGCTTTGCTTTTCACCTTCTCTTTCACCTTCCCCTTTCTCTGGTGCAGATTGGAGGAGGGCAGAAGTCAAGGACACCTCTCGAGATATTGCCCTGAAGACAGAGGCCACTAAAATACAGGAAGAGGCTGTGACTCTTTGTCAGGAGGTGGCATCTGTCCACAAGAAATTGGAAAGGCTGGAGAGGGAAAGGAAGGATGTGCTGGTGAGAATGGCCAATGCCATGAAGGGCCATTTCTTGGCTATGTTTGGACCTTGTGTTAATATTTCTTAGGAGCACCTTTTTCCAGTTTAACTTTTCTAATTGTATTCTTCTGAATAAGGAGGAAAACATGATGCCGTCCTGTCAAGCCCAGTTAGGGTTGAGGCTGCTGATTTTCCTCCATGCTGGAGTTTTGTTCCCGAGAAGCTTTCCTTCTCAATGTCCACACTTGTCTTTATGGACATTGCATGGTTTGGGCAATTCCTCGTGTCCAAACCCATGTTCCGATTTCTAAATATCTGGCCCTGGGACAAGGGGGGAGAAGACCAAGTTTTCTGTTAATAGAAAGGTGCTTGGCCTTGGCCGCCTGAGAGCAGCCAGTGGGGAGAAAAGAGAGAAAAGCAAAGTGCTGATCCAGATAAGGACGTGTCCCTGCAAGGGGAGAACTTGTCCTGAGTGCCAGCAGAGAATGACAGACTGATCTGGCCATTGCTGCTTCAAGAGAGGACAGTGGGGCTCTCGGGGATGGAGCCATGGCAACTCCACACAGGAGAGGTTGGAAACCACTCCTGTTACTCCAAACCCAGGGAATGAAATGTTGAGTGTGTTTGCTCTTCCCTTTCTCCCTGGTGGGGAGCACATCCTCACGGCACTGCCTAAATCCTGCTTAGGGAGGATTGAAATGCTGTCTGCAGTTCTGGCAGCTCCTCCCCAAAGGACCACTCGAGTGGAGCTGCAAGAGGTCGGGGAAGAGCAGAAAGGAAGCTGAGATGGGCTGAGTGAGCTGGGAAAGACACTGTGTCGGGGGGGGCCCAGCAGAGGTCTGCAGCATCCCGAGAGGCAGGGAGAGAGGGGCAGTCTGTGCCAGCCCCTGGGGCAGGAGTCCAGATGTGGGATGGAAAGCAAACCGAGAGATGGAATGAGTGACCCTTTTTCTGCCTTGTTTTGGCAGCATGAATGGGAATTGTACCTGGAGCAGGTGAGAAATCTGGAAAAGGAAAACAAAATGCATGCACCTGATGTTCAAAAAAAGAAGGAAAGAGCCCAGCACTTGGAATTGGAGAGGGAAGGCATGCAAGAAGAGCTGGAGCATGGTGCTGCTGCTGTGAAGGAATGGAGAGGGAAAGCTCAAGTCCTGAGTGCTGCCGTGAATAAGAGTGACATTTCCAATGGGGGCCTGAAGAAGCAGTTGGAAATCCTGAAGGGAAAGGCATTTCTCAAGGTAGGCACTGGCATTGCTCTTCAGTCCACTGCAACGTCTCTCAGTGATTCCAATGATGGTTCCCAGAAAGGGGTGGGAATGAGTGTATATCCCTGAAAGTCCAGGCTCTGTTAGGAAAAGCAGCCCGGGCTGCAATCAGCAGCCATGTCTGTGTGCCTGGCTCCAGGCAGAGACAGAGACCATTGACAGCCAGAATGATTCGGGGCACGCCCATAACAACTGACACAGCTCTGGAACTTGCTGTTCAAATCAGCTCCTGGCCCAAAGCTGGCCATGGGGAGCTGCTTCTGCCATGCCCACGCAAGGGGAGGCAACACGTGGGGGGTTGGATTTGGAATGGAGAGGAATGGAACAGGTGAGCAGAGTGATGGACTAAATTGAGCAGAGTATTGGACCGAGGGCTGAACAGCAGCTGCCCTGCTGGTGCTTCGAGGATGCTTCCTGAGACAGAGATTTCTTGGGGACAACTCTTGCGGTGTTTGACACAAGGGACTCATCTCTCTGAATACTCAGCAGGCTGTTGGAGCAGAGGGGAAGCGGCTGTCTGAGCACTCGAGGAAAGGCGCCGAATGTCTGCAGGATCAGCATGCAACGTCACTAAAAGACAAGACAGAGAAGGCTGAAATAAGCACAGAGCCCCGGAGAGCTGGCGAGCAGGTAAAGTGGGCTTTTGCTGCCTCTGCAAAGCCTCAGGCTCCTCTGCAACACGACACGTTTGCCCAGGCAGCGCTTTGGTGTCCTCTGCTTGTTTCCTTCCCTCTCCTGTCCCTGCTGAGGGCACAGCCTTTGCTTTGTTCTCTCCCTTGTGGCAGCCCATGGCTTTCACAAAGGCACCTGCGCTCCGCTGCCTCCCTCCCTGGCCCCGTGTCTCCAGACACGCACTGGCCTCTCTCTCGCACAGCCCCCAGCAAGAGCTTTTTGCCCCCAGTGTTGCCTGCTGCAATTCAGGGTCTCTGAGCAGAGATGTCCTTGCCTGCATGTCCAGAGGTGCTTTTGCTCCGTGTTTGCTGACAGGTTTCTCTGACCTTTTCTCCCATCCAATGTGCAGGTGCAACAAGAAGGGAGGAGTGTCAAGAAAATCTTTGGGACATTTGACATCTCGGACAGCGTGAGGTTGGATGTCTCCCAGTCTGCCCAGCACAGCAGGTTGACTTCTGGACAGGTGGGAACACACTCTTCCTTGGTGGGAGGAACACAGCCCTTGGCAAAGCACATGTCCGTCAGAAAGTAGAGGAGCAGCTGTGAGCTGAGCTGTGTTGCCCAGGCCAGGTGAGCCCTGAGCGCTGCTGCCAGGGCTGGCATCACCTCTGCTCCTGCGCAGACAGAGAGCTCCGTGCCGCAGCTGCTGTGGCTGTGCCCGCTGCAAAGCGAGAGGAGGTGGGAGCAGCTGCCTCTCTGCCAGCAGCCAGCCCCGCAGCCACAAGGCTGTGGTGTCAGCAAAGAAGAGTTGGAGGAGTTTCAAGGCCTCAGCAGTGCTTGAAGGCTCATTCTCCCACTGGGCTTTGTTGCCCACATTGTGCTCTGCTCCTGTGTGGAATGCTCGGAGGTTTGGCAGAGGGAGAGTTTGCTCCCTGTCCGTGGGCTGGCTGTCCAGGAGCTTGCTGTTCAAGTCAGCTCCTTGCCCAAAGCTTCTGTCGTGCCCACGCAAGGGGAGGCATCACGTGGGGGGTTGGATTTGGAATGGAAAGGAATGGAGCAGGTGAGCAGAGCAATGGACTAAACTGAGCCGAGTTTTGGACTGAGTGCTGAACAGCAGCTGCCCTCTGGTGCTTCGAGGATGCTTCCCAAGACAGAGATTTCTGAGAGACAACTTTTGCAGTATTTGAAATATGGGAATCATCTCCTCTTTGAATATCCAGCAGGCTGTTGGAGCAGAAGTGGAGAACCTGTCCTATCTCTCCGACACCAGCCTGGGACTTAAGCAACCGGTTCCAGCACCAGAAAAGGACAAGGCTGAGAAGGCTGAATTAAGCGCAGTGCCCCGGAGAGCTGGCGAGCAGGTAAAGTGGGCTTTTGCTGCCTCTGCAAAGCCTCAGGCTCCTCTGCAACACGACACGTTTGCCCAGGCAGCGCTTTGGAGTCCTCTGCTTGTTTCCTTCCCTCTCCCTGTCCCTGCTGAGGGCACAGCCTTTGCTTTGTTCTCTCCCTTGTGGCAGCCCATGGCTTTCACAAAGGCACCTGCGCTCCACTGCCTCCCTCCCTGGCCCCGTGTCTCCAGACACGCACTGGCCTCTCTCTCGCACAGCCCCCAGCAAGAGCTTTTTGCCCCCAGTGTTGCCTGCTGCAATTCAGGGTCTCTGAGCAGAGATGTCCTTGCCTGCATGTCCAGAGGTGCTTTTGCTCCGTGTTTGCTGACAGGTTTCTCTGACCTTTTCTCCCATCCAATGTGCAGGTGCAACATGAAGGGAGGAGAATCAGAAGTTTTAGGAGAACTTTCCATCGCGACTACTTTACGTTGCCTGTCTCCCAGTTAACTTCTGGAAGTGATGAGTCCTCGAGTTGCTCCAGGAAGCAGCAGCCCTCTTTCTGAGGCACAGTCTGTGGAGAAAGGGGTCAGTTGCCACAGTGTTTGCTTTCTAAATCTCTGTTGGGTTCCTAAGTCTTGTCCGAAGTCTCTCTACTAGGCCTGTGATGGCTGAGGGCTGTACGTGGAAAGGCTTTGCCTACCATGAACTGGACTTGTGTATCATCTGAGCTCTGTTCGGGGTCATTCTGGGAGCCTCTTCCTTTCCCCTTCCCCAAGGGCAGAGTGTCGGTGAGGGCTGGACTTGGAGGCTGTGTCTGCCCCGACAGCCGCTACCGTGGGGCTGCAGATGCTCCTGCCAGCGCGGGCTTGTCTGAGCCGGTCCTTGTGCCTCTTTCAGGTGTCCCTGCTGCTGTCACAGCGTGCTCGAGATGGACAGGACGACCTGAAGAGCTGTGCAGGAGCCACCTCCATTGAGTCACAAGGTGCAGAAAGCACCTCCTTCCTAAACTTCTCAGAGAGGAGCCACAGTGCAGCTGGATGCAGTCAGCCTCAGCCTTCATCAATAGCTCATGTTTAAGGAGTTGTATAGGTGTAATTTAACTTTTATCGAGCTGTGTTCTATAGGACGAAGGATATATTTATAGAAAAATAAAGAGTTTTTTAGGATCACTATTAAATCCAAAGATCTTTGTCAGAATTATTTACTACCCAGTACAGAGAATTATAACTTCCAGTATAGTGCATTATATTTGAAGCAACATTGAAGCAATTCTATTCAGGCCAGCAAAATCCATTCTTGATTCAAGATGGATGCTACTCCCCCAAACCAACGACCATTGGCAACTATTTCTGTCACCCTCAAGGAGTGACCTTGAGGGGCATCCTCACAGCAGGGAGCAATCTGCAGAAGGGAGGCATGTGACATGAGCAGCTTTGGCGAGGGCAGGAGAACCATGCCAGGTGTGGAGCTTTTTCATTTGTCCTTAGGAAACTGCAACCTGTTTGTTCTCCGAGTCACCGAGTCTCAGGCTGGGTGAGGTTGGAGGCACCTCTGGAGGTCGCCTTGCCCAGCCCCCTGCTCCATCAGGGCCACCCAGAGCCGGCTGCCCAGCATGTGTCCAGGTGGCTTTTGAGTCTCTCCAGGGATGGAGACTGCACCACCTCCCTGGGCACCTGCGCCAGTGCTCGGCCACCCTCACAGTGCACAAGTGTCTCCTGAGCTCGGAGGGCCCCTCCCGTGTGCCACTTTGTGCCCGTGGCCCCCGGGGCTGTCCCTGGGCACCGCTGAGCAGAGCCTGGCCCCGTCCCCTCTGCACCCTCCCCCAGCTCTGTATCCACAGGGATGAGATGCCCTGAGCCTGCTGTGCTCCCGGCTGGGCAGTGCCAGCTCTCTCAGCCTCTCCTCACAGCAGAGATGCTCCAGTCCCTCCATCGCCTTCATGGCCCTGTGCCGGACTCTCTGCAGTCTGTCCCTGTCTCCTGTAGTGGGCAGCCCAGCTCTGGGCCCAGCACTCCAGGGCTGGCCTCACTGGTGTGCAGCAGAGGGGAAGAAGGGTCCCTTCCCTCTGCCGCCTGGGACACAGCTCCCAGTGCAGCCCAGGACACTGTTCTCCATTGCTGCAGGAGCACACTGCTGGCTCCTGGGCAGCCTGGTCTCCCGCAGGACCTTGCCAAACTCTAGTTTTCCATCTGGGTGGCCCCAGCAGACACTGCTGCCTGTGGCTGTTCCTCCCCAAGGACAGGACTCAGCACTTGTGGTTGAACTGTCACCCTCGTTGAACTGCTGTCCCTCTGGAAGGCAGCACTTCTCTCTGCCATATCAGCCACTCCTCCCTGTTTTGTGGGAGGGCACACTCAGCCCCATCACCCAGTTTACTAACAAAGGTGTCAGAAAGGACTGGACTCAGCATTGTCCTCTGGAGTACCCTGTGGTTGCACTGTTTTAGAACTCTTTCTGTTCCTTCTCACAGACAACATAGATAAGTTGCATTCTTTTACTTTCTTAATCTCTGTGTTTGGTATTAGGTGTCATTTAGTTGTGACCAATGGTTTTGGGAGGTGGATTCTTTGCTGACCAATAGTTGCTAGAATATGAATGGATATAAAAGACCTTTCTTGTAAATAAACTTTCCCTTTTCGCCAGTTTGGGTTCGTCTGCCTGAATTCTCTCAGCCAGCCTCTGCACCCTCGGGGGCTTTGAAGCCACAGTACACCACTAGACTTCGTGCCACTGATCACCACGCATCCAGGAAGGTAGATTTTGTGCAAGGCATCTTTGTTTCCACGTACCTATTCAGAAAGATTTGGCAGGATTTACAACAGGGATTTCTGTTCTATATTTTATGTGGGAAAAAATGCAATGATCCATGCTCCCTCTCACTAGCAGTGGGTAAAGGAAAAGTGGTCCTGTTGTTGGTGACAGTGGATGTCACCTGCATAGGAACCGTTCCAGGCTGCTGCGACATACTGTGGCAAGGAGCACTCTGAGGCAGGTAAAAGCTGGTGTGTAGACATCATTTGAAGACTGTTCTTCAAGCCATGAAAGCCCCTGTTTTGTGGAGATCAGAAACAACTCCTGGGCAAGGGCTGAAATTGGGATTCTGGGAGTTCCTTTCCCTCCTGGGTCAATTTTTCCATTAATCATGACAGATTGAAGTTGAAACTTGCCCAGTTGATAGTTCACTCATCTTCCTATGACCTTTAATAGGAAGGAGGACTTCTTGATCCTGAAAACACTCAAGAGCTGGCTAAGGATCAGCAGGTCAGGGGTTGAGGGCATAATTTAAAGTAAGATCACTTAGCAAGGTGAAAAGCAGAATCACAGCCCTGGATGACAGGAGATCAGCTGAAGAGGGAACTCCTGACCAACATCATCTCAGAAAAGAGGAATGTGGAAGAAAAAATTGTGGGAGAAGAACCAAGTTTTCCAAGAGGTATGCACAGACATCCCTGTGGAAGCAGTAGGGAAGGAGGAGAATAGTTAGGGAGCTCTTGAGCCAGGCATTCACCAGGTCTAAGGACCAGAGGAAGCTATGGGAGCTGTCTGCTGTCTTCAAACAAGCCTGGCCATTGAAGGTGGTTCCTGAGAACTGGAAAGAGCATTCCACCAGTCTTAAAGATGGGCACAAAGGAGGGTCTGAAGAACTACAGGCTAATCAGCTCCTTTGGAATCCCTGGTTATACATGAAATGGGAGAATTTTGGCTTTCGCATGAAAGGTGACATGGAATTAAATCACTAGTATTAGTTGAACCAGTTGAAGTTGCTAACAAAGTTCAAAATAAGGAGTTTGTAAGTTGAAAACTTAAGTTTGAAGACCCAGGGGTCATATGAAAGAGAAAACTTTATAAAGTCATCTGAGCTCTTTTTGCAGATCAGGTTGTGCTTGAAAAGAGACAAAACCCCTCACCCTGTGCTGAGAGGCTAAAATTAGCTCCCCTGACACTTGACACCATGGAAACGTGAATTTTAATGAGAAAGTTTTCCCGCCTAAAAGTCTGAGGAACACCTCTGCCCAGAGGCAACAAGCCATTGGTCAACAGGACCTTACATCATCCCAGGACTCCATCCAATGAACTGGACTTTAGAGGAACTCCACCAATCAGTTCCTACCTGGGAGGCGGGACAATGGGCAGTGTTGAGAGGGGCCAAGGGGGGTATAGAAGTGCACACAGCCCCAGGACTTTGCTTTTGCCTGCAGATGTGGCAGAGTCAACTTGTGGGACTCTCTGCTCGGGACTAGCCCAGGCATAGCCCGGTGCTGGGAGAACTAGGCCAGCTTTCCAACTTTTCTCTTGCTTGGAATTGACCCCAGGCAAGCTCCAGCACTGTTGAGCTCCTTGTGTTGGGTCATTTTGCCTGTTTTTTTGTTGGCATTAAGTGTCTCTGATCGCTGGGACCCGGATTTCTTTCATTATTTTATTTTATTCTTCCTGGTGTTCTGTTTTTAATAAATTTGAGTTTTGTTTTTTTATAAAACAAAGAGAGTTGCCTCGTTTTTGACACCTGGGAAGGTGACAGAGCAAATGCTCCTGGACACCCTTTCGAGGAACTGAGAAGGAAAGGCACTGGGAACAGCCAGCATAGCTTTACCATGGGGAAATCATGCCTGGCCAATCTGATTGACCCTGTGAATAACGGAGACCAGGGACGGTGTTGCCGTACATTGCAGAGCATTCAACAGCCACACAGTCTCGTTACAGCTGGATTGGTGAGATATGGACCGAGAGAATGGCGAAGTTAATGGAAAGCTGCCCGAACCAGCGGGCTCAGTACTGGTGGATCAGGTCTATGAAGTGGCCAGGCTATGGTGACACCACCCACAGATCATCCCTGGATCCAGTATCACTGTTGAGTAACGAATAATATTTATATGCAGAGGATGTCTCCTGTAAACAAATGTGTTTCATGAAACTTTACAACAGGCTCTTTATTCCATCACGATCATACATACTCATTACAAGGTACTTCCTAGCTAATACTTAAACATTACCTTTCCTAGAACTAATTTATCCACCTCTGCTCCTTACTGGAAGTCCTTTAATGGTCTTAGAGGGTCATTTAAAGGGGTCTCTGGTGGTTGTAGTCACTGAGAGCCACCAAAATTGTAATTGACCTTGACTTGAACCTCTCTTAGGGCACTCACTGTTGTTTCTTGTTACATAACTTTGCCACAAAACCCATTAGGCTCCTATTTTCTGTTTATCCACTGGTTCCAGCTCTGGCTAGCACCCTGTGCATCTGCTTTTACATTCTTTTATCTAATTTGCTAATTAGTCTTCAAGCTCTACTTTGCAACTGAAAATTTCTATTCTCCGTGTTGTCTGTCACAGTGAGTGGCAGCAATGCATCTTCCTGGCTGGAGCCGCCCCTCATTTCTATGGTCCCTGGAGCTGACAGACATGCCACCCACCGATGTCCAGCCTCAGCTCAGCTTGCATCCCTTGCCCAGACAGGGGAGAACCACAGGCAGGAGAGACAGAAGCCGTGTGCTCAGGCTGCCCTGCCTTGAAGACACATAAGCCTTCACCTTCTACAGGTGGTCACGGGTCAGGGCACCTGACAGTGAGCCTTCAGCACCAAGTGATGGCATCCCATTTCTGCAGTCTGGGCCCAATTAGGTGACCTAGTCTCCTCAGGAGCAGCTCTTTGATCTTGTCAGGGACCACGCAATGGTTATGATGCCATGGCAGCTTGGCAAGCCCTGGATTTGTCATTCCTATCGTGATGTTTCACCCCAGCACAGAATCCCAGAGTGGTTTGGGTTGGAGGGGCCTTAAAGCTCATCCTATTCCACCCCCTGCCATTTGCAGGGACACCTGCAGGGACACCAGACCAGGTTGCTCCAAGCCTCCTCCAACCTGGCCTTGGACACTTCCCAGGAATCCAGGGGCAGCCACAGCTTCTCCGGGCAACCTGTGCCAGGGCCTTACCATCCCCACAGGAAAGAGTTTCTTCTAACCCTGCTCTCCATCAGTGGGAAGCCATTCCCCCTGTCCTGACATTCCAGGCCCTTGTCCTAAGTCCCTCTCCAGCTCTCTTAGAGCCCCTTTATGCACTGGAAGGTGCTCTAAGATCTCCCTAGAGCCTTCTCTTCTCCAGGCTGAACACCCCCAGCTCTACCAGTCCGGCTCAGAGCAGAGGGGCTCCAGCCCTTGGAGATTCTCTGTGGACTCTCTGGACTCACTCCAGCAGCTCCACATCCTTCTGATTTTGGACCCCAGGGCTGGAGGCAGCTCTGCAGGTGGGAGCTCACCTGAGCAGGGTAGAGGGGCAGAATCCCCCTGTCGCCTGCTGCCCACGCTGTGGGCTCAGCCCAGGACGTGGAGGGTTTCTGGGTGACAGTGCAAAGGGCTGAGGCACATGGAGCTTTTTGTTCACCAACACCCCCAAGTCCTTCTCCTCAGGGCTGCTCCCGACCCATTCTCTGCCCAGCCTGAGTCTGTGCTTGGGATTGCCCTGACCCAGGGGCAGGCCGTGCACTTGGACCCATACCAGCAGAATCACACTGGGACTTTGGCCATGGTCTCTGGGCCTATGGCGATGACTCCAGCTTGTTCAAACTCTGAGCTCCTCCTGCTGCTTCCCCTGCCTCACGCCTTCTTGAGACCCCCACGCTCCCCTTGGTACCGCCTCATCATCCTTGTCTCAGGTTTGCATGGCCAGGTTTGGGTACCAGGGGGCTGTACGGGGCCTCTGTGAGGAGACACCAGAAGCTGCCCCCATGTCAGGCAGAGCCAGCTCCAGAGGGCTCCAGGACGGGGCCGCCCCTGGCCAAGGCTGAGCCAACCAGCCATGCTGGGAGGGCCTCTGTGATAAATTCTTTAAAAAGGGGTAAACACTGTTGTGCAACAGCAGCTGGGAGGGAGAAGATGTGAGAGCCACAGCCGTCCTGCGAGGGAAGGAGGAGGTGCTGGAGCAGAGATTCCCCTGCAGCCGTGGTGCAGCCCGTGGGGAGGAGGATTTTGCCCCATAGCCCACGGAGGTCAGCGGAGGAGCAGATCCCCACTGCAGCCCCATGTAAGCACTGCCCAGCAGGGCAGGTGGGGATGTCCTGGAGGGAGCTGCAGGCCAGGATGAGCCCACGCTGGAGCGGGCTCCTGGCAGGGGCTGCACTCTCTGGAGAGGAGTCCATGCAGGAGCTGGAAGGACACTGGAGCAGTCTGCTCCTGAAGGAACCCCATGGAAAGGGGCCCTGCTGGAGCAGTCCTTGCAGAGCTACAGCCCAGGGAAAGGACCCACATTGGAAAAGCTGGTGCAGGACTGTCTCCCCTGGAGAGGGGGAACAGCGTGAGGAGAAAGGAGCAGCAGAGGCAAAGTGTTATGAGCTGATGGCAATCCACATTCCCCATCTGACGCACTGCTCAAGGCGGGGAGGTAGAAGTGTCGGGAGTGAAGCTGAGACTGGGAAGAAGGGAGGGTAGGGGGAGGTGTTTTCAGGTTTGTTCTTTTTTCTCATTTTCCTATTCTGCTTAATTGGTAAGAAAATAAATTAATTTCCCCAAGCTGAGTCTGTTTTGACTGTGACAGTAATTGGTGAGTGATCTCCCTGACCCATGGGATTTTCATCGCATTTTCTCACCCTATTCAGCCAAACAGGGGGAGGGATGGGGTGGCTCGGTGGGCAGCCGGCTAGCCAAGATTGACCCACCTCGGTTCTCCAAATCCCTTCATCACCACCTCCACCTTCCACACACCCACAGCTGCCCATGACCTCCCCATGTGTCCTGCCAGTGGGCAGGGTCAGCACAAAAAGACACAGACACCAACTTAAGGAGTAAATGTAATTTACTATACTGCAAAGCAGTGAAGAATTACAAAGTAAGTTAAGCGATGCACCTCATCACTACTACCAAAGATTGCCTCTAGTGATTAAGAAAGATTCACTTTTCCAAGAAAGATCACCACTTACCCTAAGACCTTACCATCATCCAGACCCACATGTCAGCTGGGGACCCCCTGTGACAGCGAAGGACTGGAGAGTTCCGCCTCAAAACTGGGACTTCCTATGTGGTGTGTCCACCTGCAGCAAAGGCTTCTGACTTGGCTGTGAGAGGGCCCAGTTTTTATATTGTTGAATAAACAATTTCACACAACTTCTAGTGCAGGAACATCTGGTTTCATGCTCCTCTTGGATTCCTCCCAAAGCCTCGCCAGAGCTCAAGGAGGAACCAAGGGATTTGCCTTTGACCATGTACCTCCAAACAAGGCCGTGTACCCTAATGCCATTGGGACATGTCAGGGCAGAAACCATTTCCATTGCTGGGGTGGCAGGGGGATCACAGCAGTTGACCGTGGTGGAAGCCGAGGTGAGCCTGACTGGGAAGGAGTGGCAGAAACATCCCATCATGACTGACCCAGAGGCCCCAAGTAATCTGGGCATAGATTTTCTCTGGAACAGCTATTTCAAAGACCCAAAAGGACTCAGGTGGGCTTTTGGAATAGCTGCTGTTGAGGCAGAGGACGTTAGGCAATTGAACACCTTGCCTGGACTATCAGAGAACCCTTCAGCAATTGGATTTTTGAAGGTGGAGGAACAACAGGTATCAATTGCCACCTCAACAGTGCACTGGTGGCAGTACCGGACAAATCAAGATGCTGTGATTCCCATCCACAAGACGACCCGTGAGCTGGAGAGCCAAGGGGTGGTCAGCAAGGCCCACTCACCCTTCAACAGCCCCATCTGGCCTGTGCGCACATCTGATGGAGATTGGAGATTGACTGTGGACTATCGAGCCTTGAATGAGGTGACTCCACCGCTGAGCGCTGCCGTGCCAGACATGCTGGAGCTCCAGTATGAGGGGAAGTCCAAAGCAGCAGAGTGGTATGCCACCATTGACATTACAAATGCATTTTCTCAATTCCTCTGGCAGCAGAGTGCAGGCCTCCGTTTGCTTTCACCTGGAGGGGCGTGCAGTACACCTGGAACCGACTGCCCCAGGGGTGGAAACACAGTCCCACCATCTGCCATGGACTGATCCAGGCTGCACTGGAAAAGGGTGAGGCTCCGGAACATCTGCAGTACATCGATGACATCATTGTGTGGGGGGACACGGCAGAAGAAGTGTTTGAGAAAGGAGAGAAAATTATCCAGATTCTCCTGAAAGCTGGTTTCACCATCAAAAGGAGCAAAGTCAAGGGGCCTGCCAAAGAGATCCAGTTCCTGGGAGTGAGGTGGCAAGATGGACGGTGCCAGATTCCCACCAAGGTCATCAATAAGATCACAGCGATGTCCCCACCAACCAACAAGAAGAAGACGCAAGCTTTCCTAGGCGCCATAGGTTTCTGGAGGATGCACATCCCTGAGTACAGCCAGACTGTGAGCCCTCTCTACCTGGTGACACGCAGGACGTACGCAGGTCTCGGTGGCCCAAGAGCAGGGCGGGCTCGGTGTGGGGCCCAAGCGGGGTTGGGGGGCGAAGGGTGGGGCGGCCGAGCCGAAGCACCGATGGCACTGCACACCTGAGGAGTCGCTGGGCGGTTCCATGCCGAGAGCATGCCAGGGAAAGGCACAGGCGTGGGAGGCTGAGTGGGGCGTGGGGACAGAAGGGCTGATGGCACTGTCTGCACTGTGTCCCTGCGGCCTCTCCTCCAGCCACTGAGGGGGCAGGAGCTCCCACCCCTCACTCTCACCTTTTCCTGTCCTTGAGGAAACAGGGTTCACGCTGGTGAACGGCAGCACCGTGTGTGAGGGGAGAGTGCAGTTCCAGGTGCTGGGGACACAGGAACCCTCTGTGCCTCCCGATGGGGCCTCTCAGACACCCACATTCTCTGTGGCCACCTCAAGTGCTGGTTTGCCAGGTCCATTCCGAATGTTGGGAGGGAAACCAGACCTGTCTGGAGGGACTCATTTCTCTGGGATGCGACTGAAGCCCACCCAGCGCAGTGCCCAGTGACTGCCCTGGGGGCTTCACCCTACTCCCACAGGAATGCTGCTGCTGTCCTTGGCTCAGGTGAGTGCTGGGAAAATTCCACCCCACCCGCAGTGGCTGCCAAGAGCCCCCAGCAGCAGCAGCAGCCAGGGGCTCCCCAGGGCAGTGACATCTTTGTTGTCCCCAGGCTCTGCTGTCTCCGTGTCCCAGCCTGGACAGAGCCCGTGTGTGTGTGCCCGTGGGTCTGTGCTGCAGGAGACACCCGCAGCACTTGTGACCTGCACAGCAGAGCAGCCGCAGAGGGAACAGGATGGGGCCACTTGTGCTGTCCCTGGAGCTGTGGGGGGATCTGCAGGTGTGTGGTGGCTGCCAAGGTCCCTTTCCCTGTTGGAGCTGCTCTGGCTATGCTCAGCTGTGTCCATCTGGCTTTCCTTGCAGGTGCTGGCATTTAGCGCTTTCCCTCTGGGGGTCTCCACCTTGGCTGATCTGTGCCTTGGTGGGGTGTTGGTGATTGAATGCACGGGGTCTGCTGGGTGCAAGCAAAGCCATCTTTATTGTACAAAGCATTGTACAAGGCACATCCTTCTGTATCGCTACCATCCCGCAAACTCAACTGCCACAAAAAGGGGCGCAGCCTCTAGGGTTACAATGATTTGTATCTCTAAGGGAACAGACACCCGGTATTGGGTTACCACAGCCCCATCCCACTCCCTTGTCTCAACTTCTGCAAGATGGTGCCACCTTGCACCCCGACAGTGCGGCTCCAGTCACTGCCCAGCACAGGAACACACAGGCCTGCAGATACTCTGCCTTGTCCAGGCAGCTCCAGATTCTTCTCCTGGAGCACATTCTGTGCCCTGGGTCATGTCGTACTCTCCTGGCTATGTACCTCAGTCACCTGTCACCATCTCCACTGTCACCACACAACGGTGGCTTTGTCCAAACCAAATTCATGGCCTTTAGCAGCTGCTGATGTCATTCCATCCCATCCCTTCCCATTTTTCCCGGCAGCTGCTGCCGCCACCACCCAAAAAACTCACGTCTAGGGACCACCCCTATATTCCCCCAAGAGGCATTTGTGACTCTCCCTTGGAGTCCTGCAAGATCCAAATATCTGCCCTCGCCCACCACCCGCCCCCCCCCCCCCCCCCGCCCCCAAAAACCTTTTCCGGCAGCCAATTTAGACATTTGGGGCTCGGTGCTGGAGTCCTCCAAGTTCCAAAAATTTCCCGCTCCTAAAAGTAACCCCAAGCACCGCCCAAGATATTTGGGGCGAGCTCCCCCTGCCCGGTCACCTGCGGGATACCCTGGGGGGGCGATGCTCCCGGGGCAGAGGGTTTCGGACAAAGAGAGCGATGGACGCACGTGGCAGCTCCTTTTCCTGCTTCTCTTTCCGCTCCTCTATCCCTCCTCTTCTTCCCGCTCCTCCTCCTCTATCCTTCCTCCCCGCCCCCCCTCACTCTTCCTCCTCTTCTGTCCCTCCTCTTCCTCTCCTGCCCGCTCTTCCTCCTCCTGTTATTTCTGACTCCCATCCCAGCTTTGTCTGACATCACCCCCGGGGCCATCGCGTGCTCAGCAGCAGCAGCATCCTGTGCTCTGTCAGCCCTTGCTGCTCCTTAGGGAAGGGTTTGGGATTTATCCCGGGCACACACACTGAACCTCACCCCAAACTGCCCCGCTCCCATTGTTGTCCCCTCGACGCTGGGCAGGTGCTGTGCCAGGGGGAGCAGGGACACAAAGGAACCCAACTCCAGCCCAGCTGCCCGGGCTGATCCAGACGAGCCCCAGGGACAAGGTCCTGCAGGGCCACACGGAGCCCTGGGCTCCTCCCTGGGAACGGGCTGTGCTGTGGCTGCCCCAGCGAGTCCTGGAGCTCCCCCAGCGCTGCTGCAGCAGGACCCAGGTTCCACCTTCTGTGCCAGGCCCTGCCCAGGGGCCATCAGATCCATTGGCTCCGTGCAAAGGGGGGAGACAAGAAGAACGGATTGGATGCAGCCCCCAAGGACCTCGAGCAAATTTTTCAGGAGCATCCAGACCGTGAGCTGACGTTTGCAAAGCTGCAGCTGGCAGAGTTCTAGGGTGCAGGACACCCAACACGGGATGAGGAGACCTACAAGGAGCTGCAGGAGAAACACCCTGAAGCTCAAAGGCCATCGTGCCCTGAATCTCTGCTGGATAAAGTTCTTCCTTTACAGGAAGAGATCCCGGGATGAGGCAAAAGCAAAGTTCATGGCTGGTGACAAGATTCCCATGCACAGGGAGCAGAGGAGGGACTGCTGGCAGAGATTGGGAGCCCGGGAGGAGGGAGGGGTGTGGAGGGTGTTTTTTAGGGTTTGTTTTAGTTCTCCTTCTCCTACTGGGATTTGTTTCGAAATAAATTCCATTAATTTCCCCAGCTTGGGTTTCTTCTGCCCCTGATGGTGAGCAGTGAGTGACTTCTCCCTGCCCTTCGTCCAGCCCACGAGCCTTTCCTGCTGTGTTCTGTGTCCAGCACCTGTGAGGAGAGTGCCAGAGCGGCTCTGGTGGCACCGGGCGCCCGGCCAGGGGCACCCCAGCCCAATAATCCCTGCCATTCATTCCCTGCACTCCATGGCTAAGCGGCCGCAGGGTGGGTCCGGCTATGCGGGCAGGCGGCTCCACAAGCACCAACTGTGCCAAACGGGAGAGAAGGAGGAGGCAGGGGGTGCCGGGGGGTGAATCTCCTTCCTCCGAGCCGGCAGGGACAGGAGGGACAGACTGGAGAAAAGGAAACGGGAGAGGAGGGACGAGCGTGGAGCTGTGGAAGCTGCAGGGATGCAGGGGCAGATGGAAATTTAGTTTTCCAAATCTCTGGGGTGAAAGGAAGCGCTGTGAAATCTGTCATGGGAAAGAAAGGAGAAATAGCCATTGATGGAAATCGACTGAGTTTATCCCTCTGGATTGCAAAAGCTGACAAACCCCAAGCACCGGCAGACACCCATCACCGACGTCATGTCCCAAGGGATTAGAGCTACAGCTGGCGGGGCTGGAAGCTCCGTCCAGCAGCTCTGCTCCTACCCCCAAACCTCGTGCTGGACCGTGGGGTGTGGGACACAGCCACGTGCCGGGGGGGCAGAGCCGCTGCTGGGGCCATCGGTGTGTCCAGGGCATCCTTTCTGGCCCTCGTGCAGCTCCAAGCTGCCGAGGGCTCCCCGAGGCTTTCTGGGGCTGTCCCTCCTCCCCAAATCTTTTGGGTTTAATGCCCAAGTGCGGCACCCCGTGCCCTGTGGCAGCAGCCGGGGCCGCGCCCCAGCCCCGGGAGCCGAGCTAATGCCCGGCCGCGCCCGGGAGGGACTGAGGGGAGGGGACTTCATAAGGCACCACCCGCAGCCCCCGCTGTGCTGAAAGGTTTTTTAATGCATAGGATTGATTTCCTCGCGTTTCTGGGCTCCGTTGGGCCGCGGCGGCGGCAGCGGGACAGGCGGGGCCCGGCCCGTGGGGGCGGCCGGGGTTGAAAAGTGCGCGGCGGCCCCAGCGCGGTGCGTGAGGGCTGAGCGGAGCTGGGTGGAACACCCCGCTCGTCTCCGCCGCTCCAAGCCGCTTCCCCGGCTCCGGCTGTCGCAGCCGCTCAGCCCCGGCGCGGTCCCGCGGGGTCGCCGCTTGTTGCGACACTGGAGGGGTCGGTCCGAGCCGCGCCCCGCCCGTCCCTCGCTGAGGCTCTTTCGGTGACACGGAGCGGCCGAAACACCCCGGTGCTGCCCCGACGGTCCCTCGCTGCAGCGGTTTCAGTCACAGGCAGCGGCCACTCCCTGTGCTGTTCTTTCATAATTTTTACTTTTAGTCCCTATATTTTATTCTATTCGCACCTCCCATCCCACGCCCCTCCGCTGCGGCTCTTTCACCGCCGCCGCTCGTCGCCGCTCTCTCGGTGCAGCTCCTCAGTGACACGGCCCGGCCGAGACGCCCCTCGGTGCGGCTCTATGATAGTATTTTCTTCTTTTCTCTGTCTTCTCTATCGTTCGCACCTCGCCCGTGCCGCGGAGCGACTCCTTCAGGGCCCCGGGGCGGCACAAAGGCCTCGGGGCGGCTCCAAAGGGCCCCGCCCGCGGCCGCTCCCCGAGGCCTCCCCGCTGCTCGC
Organism: Acanthiza pusilla; assembly: GCA_036630365.1. NCBI lineage: Eukaryota > Metazoa > Chordata > Aves > Passeriformes > Acanthizidae > Acanthiza > Acanthiza pusilla. The sequence continues at coordinate 1,123,240 of JAXCHO010000154.1, read as the reverse complement.
GGGGATCGGACACCGCCGGCGGCCCCGGCCCCTTCTTGTTCTTCTTGTTCTTCTTGTTCTCCTTGCTGCTGCCGGGATTCAGCCCCCGCCGCCGCCCGGCTCCTTCTGCCGGCCCTGCCCGGCACGGAGCGGCGCTGCCGCTGACGGGGCCGGAGCGCGGCTGCGACACGAGTGCCCCGCGCCTCGGGACTGGGCCGAGGAGTGACCGCACGGGTGGGGAGGGACCCCCGCTGGACAGGGCAGGGACTGAACCCATGGGAGGGACCCTCCGCTGGACAGGGCAGGGACTGAGCCCGTGGGAGGAACCCCCGCTGGACAGGGCAGGGACTGAGCCCGTGGGAGGGACCCCCCGCTGGACAGGGCAGGGACTGAGCCCATGAGAGGGACCCCCGCTGGACAGGGCAGGGACTGACCCCATGGGAAGGACCCCTGGCCGGAGCAGGGGAAGGATTCCTGCCCCTGAGGGGAAGCTGCAGCAGGAACTCTGATAAATGAGTGAATGATAAATGCTGCCTTTTGCATATATGAATTTAACATTTACAAGTGATAATGTACTGTTTAAAAATCATAATGTTAAGATAAAATATAATTCAGTAGAAACAAGCTTAGGGTAAATTGTAAGTTCGAAATAGTTGCAATATGTTAGAATACGTAGTAATAAATACATGGTAATAAATGTCTTTTAAGTTGATAAACCACAGAGCCGGGGATCAAGACATCTTAAAGAAACAAAGAAGATAACCATAGGCATCCCAGGAAGTCTGTTGTCTTGACTCACACTTCCCAAAAGGAACTGTCAACTACAAATTAAGCTGGAACTGAGGAAGACGGGAGGATTTTGGCCTTCAGTTCTGAGGCAATCCAGAGGATCCGAGACTCCAAGACAGGCACAGCGCTGGCAGAAGGGGGCAGGGATTGGAGGGGGGGAGTGAGTGAAGTGTAAATTACCTTCTAGGCTTAATGAATATGTAACAGTTAAAGAAAGTACTCCAGTTCACTGTACAATGAATGAATTTCGCCTCTGGCAAAATTGCTGATTGTGCAGTGCTGTTTTTGCCTTTGCTCTATTAATAAATGTTCAATATTATGTTGCTAAAATTTCAGCTTGCCAACTCATTTATATCGATCATAACAAAAAACTGTATAAAGAAATTACAACCAAAGAAGCCTCCCTTGAAGATACCTGACTGGGACTTTGGACTGAAAGTCAAACTGCTGAGATTAGATAAAGGGAAGCCTATTGTTCAGTCATCTCAGGTTGAAGGAAAGGAATGCATCCACAAAGGCCAAAGCCACCAGTTGTGCTGAGAATCATCCCCAGCTGAGTTTGGGGTGGGGAAGAGCACAGCTCACAAGGCCAGGTCTGCACAGACTTCCCCCCAAACCGAGGGGGGAGGAGGAGGTTTTTGGTGCATGGCATAACCTCTGGTGAGAGACAATAAACACTCATCCTCCATTACACAAACTGGGCCAGCATGGAACCCCCAAGCCCACAGGCCACATCCACAGGACTTTCCCGTGAGAGGCAGCTGAGGGGGTGTCATAATCCATCACAGACCCCCCCAAAGGGGGGTGTCATAATCCATCACAGACCCCCCCCCTTGCCCCACAGGACTGCACGTGATGCAAGCAGAGTCTGCTGCAAGAGACTGTCCCTTCCCCCGGGGACATGCCTGGACGTTGCCACCCAGCCTGAGTGTGTATTAGCCCATGGGATTCTGTGCTTTTTGGGGGGACCATGACCACCAGGAAGACCAAGCTGGAGAGGATCAACACAACATTGTTGGGATCCACGGATGGTGATATTCTTTTATTCTGTCTCTGTCACTCTCGTTCTGTCCCCCCCACCACTTTCCCTAATTCTCCCTTTCTATCTTTTCTTCTCTCTCTCTCATACTTACTATCAAATAAAACCCTTACTATTGACTGGCATATGGTCTTGTTTGCACCTTAATTCAGGCAGAGGTATTTGTAAAGAATCTTAATAATTGGATCATAACAGTTCCTCGTGGCAGCTGCCAGGAAAGATGGGATGGGGTGGGATGGGATGGGATGGGATGGGATGTGGCCCGGGAAGGGTGGGATGTGGCTTGGTGTGTGGGATGAAATCTGGGGGAGGGGGATGGGTGGGATGGGGCCTGGGATGAGGCAGCTGAAGGTTCGGGCTGATGAAGCCAAGAAGACCCCACTGCTTAGGGGCTTGCAGGGTATCTGCCACCTCTGAGGGAGTTTCGGGGTACCCCTAATCCTTCCGGGGGTGGCACTGGCAGCGGGGGGACACGTGGCTCTGGCACGTCTGCGCCCCACCTGCGCCCCCCCCTCGGCCCCAGCGACCCCCGTTAGCGGAATTTGGGGAGGGGGAGGTGTGGGGCGGGCAGGCCGGGCCCCCCCGCTGGGCGCTGTCCCGGTGGGGCCGAGTGCGGGAGGAGCCCCGCGGGGCCCGGCCCTGCCCGGGCACGGCTGATGCCGCCTGCCCGCGCTCCGCACTGCTCCGGCCTGGTGCTCGCAGTGCCGCGCGGGGCGGGGCCGCTTTGGGGATCCCCCAGCGCAGAGTGCGGCTGCTTTGGGGCTGTGGCACCTGCCCGGCGCTGGGCATGGGCCGTGTGGGGGCAGCTGGGGCCGTACTGGTGGCACTGGAGGTGCTGGGAGTGGCCCCGGCCGCGGGCAAGGAGCTCTGGGGTGAGTGGGAAGGGAGGGAGAGGGGTGGTGGGAAAAAGGAGAAGGGGGGGGAAATGTGGATGGAACCCCCCAAACCACCCCAAACCAAGAGAGGTGGGGCTGGGAACTGGGGGGACAATGGGAGAGTAGGAGAGAGCAGGAAAAGTGGACAGAGGGACCCCCAAAGGGAGCGGGAGGGGGCTGGGACCCACCCGATGGAGGGCAAGAGGGTTAACCCCAACACAGCCGCCCACGGGGGGAGTGTGGAAAAACACCCAAACTATTCATTGCAAAATGCATTTTTCATCTGGGGAAAAAAAAATACAGGGCAATAATCTTCCAAATGTAGGAGGAGGGAGGAGGAGAAGCAAGCAAGCCTGGGCTCATTGGAGGCAGCAGAAAGACCAAGGCCTGAGCCCTAGCACCGAGGAAGGCAGATCCTGTCCCTCCTGCCTTGCTCAGGGCTCTGTCGGGGCCCTTGGATGTGCTAAACGCCAAGAGTTTGATTTGGACAAAACTACTGTTGTGTGGTGACAGTGGAGATGGTGACAGGTGACTGAGGTACATAGCCAGGAGAGTACGACATGGCACAGGGCACAGAATGTGCTTCAGGAGAAGAATCTGGAGCTGCCTGGACAAGGCAGAGTATCTGCAGGCCTGTGTGTGCCTGTGCTGGGCAGTGAGTGGAGCCCCAGCAAGGCACAGATCAGCCAAGGTGAAGACCCCCAGAGGGAAAGCGCTAAATGCCAGCACCTGCAAGGAAAGCCAGATGGACACAGCTGAGCATAGCCAGAGCAGCTCCAACAGGGAAAGGGACCTTGGCAGCCACCACACACCTGCAGATCCCCCCACAGCTCCAGGGACAGCACAAGTGGCCCCATCCTGTTCCCTCTGCGGCTGCTCTGCTGTGCAGGTCACAAGTGCTGCGGGTGTCTCCTGCAGCACAGACCCACGGGCACACACACACGGGCTCTGTCCAGGCTGGGACACGGAGACAGCAGAGCCTGGGGACAGCAAAGATGTCACTGCCCTGGGGAGCCCCTGGCTGCTGCTGCTGCTGGGGGCTCTTGGCAGCCACTGCGGGTGGGGTGGAATTTTCCCAGCACTCACCTGAGCCAAGGACAGCAGCAGCATTCCTGTGGGAGTAGGGTGAGGCCCCCAGGGCAGTCACTGGGCACTGCGCCAGGTGGGCTTCAGTCGCATCCCAGAGAAATGAGTCCCTCCAGACAGGTCTGGTTTCCCTCCCAACATTCGGAATGGACCTGGCAAACCAGCACTTGAGGTGGCCACAGAGAATGTGGGTGTCTGAGAGGCCCCATCGGGAGGCACAGAGGGTTCCTGTGTCCCCAGCACCTGGAACTGCACTCTCCCCTCACACACGGTGCTGCCGTTCACCAGCGTGAACCCTGTTTCGTCAAGGACAGGGAAAGGTGAGAGTGAGGGGTGGGAGCTCCTGCCCCCTCAGTGGCTGGAGGAGAGGCCGCAGGGACACAGTGCAGACAGTGCCATCAGCCCTTCTGTCCCCACGCCCCACTCAGCCTCCCACGCCTGTGCCTGTCCCTGCCACGCTCTCGGCGTGGAACCGCCGAGCGACTCCTCAGGTGTGCAGTGCCATCGGTGCTTCGGCTCGGCCGCCCCACCCTTTGCCCCCCAACCCCGCTCGGGCCCCACACTGAACCCGCCCTGCTCTTGGGCCACCGAGACCTGCGTGTGACCTGCGTGTCACCAGGTAGAGAGGGCTCACAGTCTGGCTGTACTCAGGGATGTGCATCCTCCAGAAACCTATGGCGCCTAGGAAAGCTTGCGTCTTCTTCTTGTTGGTTGGTGGGGACATCGCTGTGATCTTATTGATGACCTCGGTGGGAATCTGGCACTGTCCATCTTGCCACCTCACTCCCAGGAACTGGATCTCTTTGGCAGGCCCCTTGACTTTGCTCCTTTTGATGGTGAAACCAGCTTTCAGGAGAATCTGGATAATTTTCTCTCCTTTCTCAAACACTTCTTCTGCCGTGTCCCCCCACACAATGATGTCATCGATGTACTGCAGATGTTCCGGAGCCTCACCCTTTTCCAGTGCAGCCTGGATCAGTCCATGGCAGATGGTGGGACTGTGTTTCCACCCCTGGGGCAGTCGGTTCCAGGTGTACTGCACGCCCCTCCAGGTGAAAGCAAACGGAGGCCTGCACTCTGCTGCCAGAGGAATTGAGAAAATGCATTTGTAATGTCAATGGTGGCATACCACTCTGCTGCTTTGGACTTCCCCTCATACTGGAGCTCCAGCATGTCTGGCACGGCAGCGCTCAGCGGTGGAGTCACCTCATTCAAGGCTCGATAGTCCACAGTCAATCTCCAATCTCCACCAGATGTGCGCACAGGCCAGATGGGGCTGTTGAAGGGTGAGTGGGCCTTGCTGACCACCCCTTGGCTCTCCAGCTCACCGATCGTCTTGTGGATGGGAATCACAGCATCTCGAATCATCCGGTACTGCCGCCGGTGCACTGTTGAGGTGGCAATTGATACCTGTTGTTCCTCCACCTTCAAAAGTCCAATTGCTGAAGGCGTCTCTGATAGTCCAGGCAAGGTGTTCAATTGCCTAACGTCCTCTGCCTCAACAGCAGCTATTCCAAAAGCCCACCTGAGTCCTTTTGGGTCTTTGAAATAGCTGTTCCAGAGAAAATCTATGCCCAGATTACTTGGGGCCTCTGGATCAGTCACGATGGGATGTTTCTGCCACTCCTTCCCAGTCAGGCTCACCTCGGCTTCCACCAGGGTCAACTGCTGTGATCCCCCTGCCACCCCAGCAATAGAAATGGTTTCTGCCCTGACATGTCCCAATGGCATTAGGGTACACGGCCTTGTTTGGAGGTACATGGTCAAAGGCAAATCCCTTGGTTCCTCCTTGAGCCCTGGCGAGGCTTTGGGAGGAATCCAAGAGGAGCATGAAACCAGATGTTCCTGTGCTAGAAGTTGTGTGAAATTGTTTATTCAACAATATAAAAACTGGGCCCTCTCACAGCCAAGTCAGAAGCCTTTGCTGCAGGTGGACACACCACATAGGAAGTCCCAGTTTTGAGGCGGAACTCTCCAGTCCTTCGCTGTCACAGGGGGTCCCCAGCTGACATGTGGGTCTGGATGATGGTAAGGTCTTAGGGTAAGTGGTGATCTTTCTTGGAAAAGTGAATCTTTCTTAATCACTAGAGGCAATCTTTGGTAGTAGTGATGAGGTGCATCGCTTAACTTACTTTGTAATTCTTCACTGCTTTGCAGTATAGTAAATTACATTTACTCCTTAAGTTGGTGTCTGTGTCTTTTTGTGCTGACCCTGCCCACTGGCAGGACACATGGAGAGGTCATGGGCAGCTGTGGGTGTGTGGAAGGTGGAGGTGGTGATGAAGGGATTTGGAGAACCGAGGTGGGTCAATCTTGCCTAGCCGGCTGCACACCGAGCCACCCCATCACTCCCCCTGTTTGGCTGAATAGGGTGAGAAAATGCGATGAAAATCCCATGGGTCAGGGAGATCACTCACCAATTACTGTCACAGTCAAAACAGACTCAGCTTGGGGAAATTAATTTATTTTATTACCAATTAAGCAGAATAGAAAATGAGAGAAAAGAACAAACCTGAAAACACCTCCCCCTACCCTCCCTTCTTCCCAGTCTCAGCTTCACTCCCGACACTTCTACCTCCCCGCCTTGAGCAGTGCGTCAGATGGGGAATGTGGATTGCCATCAGCTCATAACACTTTGCCTCTGCTGCTCCTTTCTCCTCATGCTGTTCCCCCTCTCCAGGGGAGACAGTCCTGCACCAGCTTTTCCAATGTGGGTCCTTTCCCTGGGCTGTAGCTCTGCAAGGACTGCTCCAGCAGGGCCCCTTTCCATGGGGTTCCTTCAGGAGCAGACTGCTCCAGTGTCCTTCCAGCTCCTGCATGGACTCCTCTCCAGAGAGTGCAGCCCCTGCCAGGAGCCCGCTCCAGCATGGGCTCATCCTGGCCTGCAGCTCCCTCCAGGACATCCCCACCTGCCCTGCTGGGCAGTGCTTACATGGGGCTGCAGTGGGGATCTGCTCCTCCGCTGACCTCCGTGGGCTATGGGGCAAAATCCTCCTCCCCACGGGCTGCACCACGGCTGCAGGGGAATCTCTGCTCCAGCACCTCCTCCTTCCCTCGCAGGACGGCTGTGGCTCTCACATCTTCTCCCTCCCAGCTGCTGTTGCACAGCAGTGTTTACCCCTTTTTAAAGACCTTATCACAGAGGCCCTCCCAGCATAGCTGGTTGGCTCAGCCTTGGCCAGGGGCGGCCCCGTCCTGGAGCCCTCTGGAGCTGGCTCTGCCTGACATGGGGGCAGCTTCTGGTGTCTCCTCACAGAGGCCCCGTACAGCCCCCTGGTACCCAAACCTGGCCATGCAAACCTGAGACAAGGATGATGAGGCGGTACCAAGGAGAGCGTGGGGGTCTCAAGAAGGCGTGAGGCAGGGGAAGCAGCAGGAGGAGCTCAGAGTTTGAACAAGCTGGAGTCATCGCCGTAGGCCCAGAGACCATGGCCAAAGTCCCAGTGTGATTCTGCTGGTATGGGTCCAAGTGCACGGCCTGCCCCTGGGTCAGGGCAATCCCAAGCACAGACTCAGGCTGGGCAGAGAATGGGTCGGGAGCAGCCCTGAGGAGAAGGACTTGGGGGTGTTGGTGGACAAAAAGCTCCATGTGCCTCAGCCCTTTGCATTGTCACCCAGAAACCCTCCACGTCCTGGGCTGAGCCCACAGCGTGGGCAGCAGGCGACAGGGGGATTCTGCCCCTCTACCCTGCTCAGGTGAGCTCCCACCTGCAGAGCTGCCTCCAGCCCTGGGGTCCAACACCAGAGGGATGTGGAGCTGCTGGAGTGAGTCCAGAGAGTCCACAGAGATGCTCCAAGGGCTGGAGCCCCTGTGCTCTGAGCTGGGCTGGGAGAGCTGGGGGTATTCAGCCTGGAGAAGAGAAGGCTCGAGGGAGATCTTAGAGCACCTTCCAGTGCATAAAGGGGCTCCAAGAGAGCTGGAGAGGGACTTAGGACAAGGGCCTGGAATGTCAGGACAAGGGGAATGGCTTCCCACTGATGGAGAGCAGGGTTAGAAGAAACTCTTTCCTGTGGGGATGGTAAGGCCCTGGCACAGGTTGCCCGGAGAAGCTGTGGCTGCCCCTGGATCCCTGGAAGTGTCCAAGGCCAGGTTGGAGGAGGCTTGGAGCAACCTGGTCTGGGGTCCCAGCAGGTGTCCCTGCAAATGGCAGAGGGTGGAATAGGATGAGCTTTAAGGCCCCTCCAACCCAAACCACTCTGGGATTCTGTGCTGGGGTGAAACATCACGATAGGGATGACAAATCCAGGGCTTGCCAAGCTGCCATGGCATCATAACCATTGCGTGGTCCCTGACAAGATCAAAGGGCTGCTCCTGAGGTGACTAGGTCACCTAATTGGGCCCAGACTGCAGAAATGGGATGCCATCACTTGGTGCTGAAGGCTCACTGTCAGGTGCCCTGACCCGTGACCACCTGTAGAAGGTGGAGGCTTATGTGTCTTCAAGGCAGGGCAGCCTGAGCACACGGCTTCTGTCTCTCCTGCCTGTGGTTCTCCCCTGTCTGGGCAAGGGATGCAAGCTGAGCTGAGGCTGGACATCGGTGGGTGGCATGTCTGTCAGCTCCAGGGACCATAGAAATGAGGGGCGGCTCCAGCCAGGAAGATGCATTGCTGCCACTCACTGTGACAGACAACACGGAGAATAGAAATTTTCAGTTGCAAAGTAGAGCTTGAAGACTAATTAGCAAATTAGATAAAAGAATGTAAAAGCAGATGCACAGGGTGCTAGCCAGAGCTGGAACCAGTGGATAAACAGAAAATAGGAGCCTAAATGGGTTTTGTGGCAAAGTTATGTAGCAAGAAACAACAGTGAGTGCCCTAAGAGAGGTTCAAGTCAAGGTCAATTACAATTTTGGTGGCTCTCAGTGACTACAACCACCAGAGACCCCTTTAAATGACCCTCTAAGACCATTAAAGGACTTCCAGTAAGGAGCAGAGGTGGGTAAATTAGTTCTAGGAAAGGTAATGTTTAAGTATTAGCTAGGAAGTACCTTGTAATGAGTATGTATGATCGTGATGGAATAAAGAGCCTGTTGTAAAGTTTCATGACACACATTTGTTTACAGGAGACATCCTCTGCATATAAATATTATTCGTTACTCAACAGTGATACTGGATCCAGGGATGATCTGTGAGTGGTGTCACCATAGCCTGGCCACTTCATAGACCTGATCCACCAGTACTGAGCCCGCTGGTTCGGGCAGCTTTCCATTAACTTGGCCATTCTCTCGGTCCATATCTCACCAATCCAGCTGTAACGAGACTGTGTGGCTGTTGAATGCTTTGCAATGTACGGCAACACCATCCCTGGTCTCCGTTATTCACAGGGTCAATCAGATTGGCCAGGCATGATTTCCCCATGGTAAAGCTATGCTGGCTGTTCCCAGTGCCTTTCCTTCTCAGTTCCTCGAAAGGGTGTCCAGGAGCATTTGCTCTGTCACCTTCCCAGGTGTCAAAAACGAGGCAACTCTCTTTGTTTTATAAAAAAACAAAACTCAAATTTATTAAAAACAGAACACCAGGAAGAATAAAATAAAATAATGAAAGAAATCCGGGTCCCAGCGATCAGAGACACTTAATGCCAACAAAAAAAAAGGCAAAATGACCCAACGCAAGGAGCTCAACAGTGCTGGAGCTTGCCTGGGGTCAATTCCAAGCAAGAGAAAAGTTGGAAAGCTGGCCTAGTTCTCCCAGCACCGGGCTATGCCTGGGCTAGTCCCGAGCAGAGAGTCCCACAAGTTGACTCTGCCACATCTGCAGGCAAAAGCAAAGTCCTGGGGCTGTGTGCACTTCTATACCCCCCTTGGCCCCTCTCAACACTGCCCATGGTCCCGCCTCCCAGGTAGGAACTGATTGGTGGAGTTCCTCTAAAGTCCAGTTCATTGGATGGAGTCCTGGGATGATGTAAGGTCCTGTTGACCAATGGCTTGTTGCCTCTGGGCAGAGGTGTTCCTCAGACTTTTAGGCGGGAAAACTTTCTAATTAAAATTCAAGTTTCCATGGAGTCAAGTGTCAGGGGAGCTAATTTTAGCCTCTCAGCACAGGGTGAGGGGTTTTGTCTCTTTTCAAGCACAACCTGATCTGCAAAAAGAACTCAAATGATTTTATAAAGTTTTCTCTTTCATATGACCCCTGGGTCTTCAAACTTAAGTTTTCAACTTACAAACTCCGTATTTTGAACTTTGTTAGCAACTTCAACTGGTTCAACTAATACTAGTGATTTAATTCCATGTCACCTTTCATGCGAAAGCCAAAATTCTCCCATTTCATATATAACACTAGGGATTCCAAAGGAGCTGATTAGCCTGTAGTTCTTCAGACCCTCCTTTGTGCCCATCTTTAAGACTGGTGGAATGCTCTTTCCAGTTCTCAGGAACCACCTTCAATGGCCAGGCTTGTTTGAAGACAGCAGACAGCTCCCATAGCTTCCTCTGGTCCTTAGACCTGGTGAATGCCTGGCTCAAGAGCTCCCTAACTATTCTCCTCCTTCCCTACTGCTTCCACAGGGATGTCTGTACATACCTCTTGGAAAACTTGGTTCTTCTCCCACAATTTTTCTTCCACATTCCTCTTTTCTGAGATGAAGTTGGTCAGGAGTTCCCTCTTCAGCTGATCTCCTGTCATCCAGGGCTGTGATTCTGCTTTTCACCTTGCTAAGTGATCTTACTTTAAATTATGCCCTCAACCCCTGACCTTCTGATCCTTAGTCAGCTCTTGAGTGTTTTCAGGATCAAGAAGTCCTCCTTCCTATTAAAGGTCATAGGAAGATGAGTGAACTATCAACTGGGCAAGTTTCAACTTCAATCTGTCATCATTAATGGAAAAATTGACCCAGGAGGGAAAGGAACTCCCAGAATCCCAGTTTCAGCCCTTGCCCAGGAGTTGTTCCTGATCTCCACAAAACAGGGGCTTTCATGGTTTGAAGAACAGTCTTCAAATGATGTCTACACACCAGCTTTTACCTGCCTCAGAGTGCTCCTTGCCATAGTATGTCGCATCAGCCTGGCACGGTTCCTATGCAGGTGACATCCACTGTCACCAGCAGCAGGACCACTTTTCCTTTACCCACTGCTAGTGAGAGGGAGCATGGATCATTGCATTTTTTCCCACATAAAATATAGAACAGAAATCCCTGTTGTAAATCCTGCCAAATCTTTCTGAATCGGTACGTGGAAACAAAGATGCCTTGCACAAAATCTACCTTCCTGGATGCGTGGTGATCAGTGGCACGAAGTCTAGTGGTGTACTGTGGCTTCAAAGCCCCCGAGGGTGCAGAGGCTGGCTGAGAGAATTCAGGCAGATGAACCCAAACTGGCGAAAAGGGAAAGTTTATTTACAAGAATGGTCTTTTATATCCATTCATATTCTAGCAACTATTGGTCAGCAAAGAATCCACCTCCCAAAACCATTGGTCACAACTAAATGACACGTAATACCAAACACAGAGATTAAGAAAGTAAAAGAATGCAACTTATCTATGTTGTCTGTGAAAAGGAACAGAAAGAGTTCTAAAACAGTGCAACCACAGTGTACTCCAGAGGACAGTGCTGAGTCCAGTCCTTTCTGACACCTTTGTTAGTAAACTGGGTGATGGGGCTGAGTGTGCCCTCCCACAAAACAGGGAGGAGTGGCTGATATGGCAGAGAGAAGTGCTGCCTTCCAGAGGGACAGCAGTTCAACGAGGGTGACAGTTCAACCACAAGTGCTGAGTCCTGTCCTTGGGGAGGAACAGCCACAGGCAGCAGTATCTGCTGGGGCCACCCAGACGGAAAACTAGAGTTTGGCAACGTCCTGCGGGAGACCAGGCTGTCCAGGAGCCAGCAGTGTGCTCCTGCAGCAATGGAGAGCAGTGTCCTGGGCTGCACTGGGAGCTGTGTCCCAGGCGGCAGAGGGAAGGGACCCTTCTTCCCCTCTGCTGCACACCAGTGAGGTCAGCCCTGGAGTGCTGGGCCCAGAGCTGGGCTGCCCACTACAGGAGACAGGGACAGACTGCAGAGAGTCTGGCACAGGGCCATGAAGGCGATGGAGGGACTGGAGCATCTCTGCTGTGAGGAGAGGCTGAGAGAGCTGGCACTGCCCAGCCTGGAGCACAGCAGGCTCAGGGCATCTCATCCCTGTGGATACAGAGCTGGGGGAGGGTGCAGAGGGGACGGGGCCAGGCTCTGCTCAGCGGTGCCCAGGGACAGCCCCGGGGGCCACGGGCACAAAGTGGCACACGGGAGGGGCCCTCCGAGCTCAGGAGACACTTGTGCACTGTGAGGGTGGCCGAGCACTGACGCAGGTGCCCAGGGAGGTGGTGCAGTCTCCATCCCTGGAGAGACTCAAAAGCCACCTGGACACATGCTGGGCAGCCGGCTCTGGGTGGCCCTGATGGAGCAGGGGGCTGGGCAAGGCGACCTCCAGAGGTGCCTCCAACCTCACCCAGCCTGAGACTCGGTGACTCTCAGAACAAACAGGTTGCAGTTTCCTAAGGACAAATGAAAAAGCTCCACACCTGGCATGGTTCTCCTGCCTCGCCAAAGTGGCTCATGTCACATGCCTCTCTTCTGCAGATTGCTCCCTGCCGTGACGATGCCCCTCAAGGTCACTCCTTGAGGGTGAGAGAAATAGTTGCCCATGATCATTGGTTTGGGGGAGTAGCATCCATCTTGAATCAAGAATGGATTTTGCTGGCCTGAATAGAATTGCTTCAATGTTGCTTCAAATATAATGCACTATACTGGAAGTTATAGTTCTCTGTACTGGGTAGTAAATAATTCTGACAAAGATCTTTGGATTTAATAGTGATCCTAACAAACTCTTTATTTTTCTATAAATATATCCTTCGTCCTATAGAACACAGCTCGATAAAAGTTAAATTACACCTATACAACTCCTTAAACATGAACTATTGATGAAGGCTGAGGCTGAGTGCATCCAGCTGCACTGTGGCTCCTCTCTGAGAAGTTTAGGAAGGAGGTGCTTTCTGCACCTTGTGACTCAATGGAGGTGGCTCCTGCACAGCTCTTCAGGTCGTCCTGTCCATCTCGAGCACACTGTGACAGCAGCAGGGACACCTGAAAGAGGCACAAGGACCGGCTCAGACAAGCCCGCGCTGGCAGGAGCATCTGCAGCCCCACGGTAGCGGCTGTCGGGGCAGACACAGCCTCCAAGTCCAGCCCTCACCGACACTCTGCCCTTGGGGAAGGGGAAAGGAAGAGGCTCCCAGAATGACCCCGAACAGAGCTCAGATGATACACAAGTCCAGTTCATGGCTGGCAAAGCCTTTCCACATACAGCCCTCAGCCATCACAGGCCTAGTAGAGAGACTTCGGACAAGACTTAGGAACCCAACAGAGATTTAGAAAGCAAACACTGTGGCAACTGACCCCTTTCTCCACAGACTGTGCCTCAGAAAGAGGGCTGCTGCTTCCTGGAGCAACTCGAGGACTCATCACTTCCAGAAGTTAACTGGGAGACAGGCAACGTAAAGTAGTCGCGATGGAAAGTTCTCCTAAAACTTCTGATTCTCCTCCCTTCATGTTGCACCTGCACATTGGATGGGAGAAAAGGTCAAAGAAGCCTGTCAGCAAACACGGAGCAAAAGCACCTCTGGACATGCAGGCAAGGACATCTCTGCTCAGAGACCCTGAATTGCAGCAGGCAACACTGGGGGCAAAAAGCTCTTGCTGGGGGCTGTGCGAGAGAGAGGCCAGTGCGTGTCTGGAGACACGGGGCCAGGGAGGGAGGCAGCGGAGCGCAGGTGCCTTTGTGAAAGCCATGGGCTGCCACAAGGGAGAGAACAAAGCAAAGGCTGTGCCCTCAGCAGGGACAGGGAGAGGGAAGGAAACAAGCAGAGGACTCCAAAGCGCTGCCTGGGCAAACGTGTCGTGTTGCAGAGGAGCCTGAGGCTTTGCAGCGGCAGCAAAAGCCCACTTTACCTGCTCGCCAGCTCTCCGGGGCACTGCGCTTAATTCAGCCTTCTCAGCCTTGTCCTTTTCTGGTGCTGGAACCGGTTGCTTAAGTCCCAGGCTGGTGTCGGAGAGATAGGACAGGTGCTCCACTTCTGCTCCAACAGCCTGCTGGATATTCAAAGAGGAGATGATTCCCGTATTTCAAATACTGCAAAAGTTGTCTCTCAGAAATCTCTGTCTTGGGAAGCATCCTCGAAGCACCAGCAGGGCAGCTGCTGTTCAGCCCTCGGTCTAAAACTCGGCTCAATTTAGTCCATCGCTCTGCTCACCTGCTCCATTCCTTTCCATTCCAAATCCAACCCCCCACGTGATGCCTCCCCTTGCGTGGGCACGACAGAAGCTTTGGGCAAGGAGCTGATTTGAACAGCAAGCTCCTGGACAGCCAGCCCACGGAGAGGGAGCAAACTGTCCCTCTGCCAAACCTCCGAGCATTCCACACAGGAGCAGAGCACAATGTGGGCAACAAAGCCCAGTGGGAGAATGAGCCTTCAAGCACTGCTGAGGCCTTGAAACTCCTCCAACTCTTCTTTGCTGACACCACAGCCTTGTGGCTGCGGGGCTGGCTGCTGGCAGAGAGGCAGCTGCTCCCACCCCCTCTCGCTTTGCAGCAGGCACAGCCACAGCAGCTGCGGCACGGAGCTCTCTGTCTGCGCAGGAGCGGAGGCGATGCCAGCCCTGGCAGCAGCGCTCAGGGCTCACCTGGCCTGGGCAACACAGCTCAGCTCACAGCTGCTCCTCTACTTTCTGACGAACATGTGCTTTGCCAAGGGCTGTGTTCCTCCCACCAAGGAAGAGTGTGTTCTCACCTGTCCAGAAGTCAACCTGCTGTGCTGGGCAGACTGGGAGACATCCAACCTCACGCTGTCCGAGATGTCAAATGTCCCAAAGATTTTCTTGACACTCCTCCCTTCTTGTTGCACCTGCACATTGGATGGGAGAAAAGGTCAGAGAAACCTGTCAGCAAACACGGAGCAAAAGCACCTCTGGAAATGCAGGCAAGGACATCTCTGCTCAGAGACCCTGAATTGCAGCAGGCAACACTGGGGGCAAAAAGCTTTTGCTGGGGGCTGTGCGAGAGAGAGGCCAGTGCGTGTCTGGAGACACAGGGCCAGGGAGGGAGGCAGCGGAGCGCAGGTGCCTTTGTGAAAGCCATGGGCTGCCACAAGGGAGAGAACAAAGCAAAGGCTGTGCCCTCAGCAGGGACAGGGAGAGGGAAGGAAACAAGCAGAGGACTCCAAAGCGCTGCCTGGGCAAACGTGTCGTGTTGCAGAGGAGCCTGAGGCTTTGCAGAGGCAGCAAAAGCCCACTTTACCTGCTCGCCAGCTCTCCGGGGCTCTGTGCTTATTTCAGCCTTCTCTGTCTTGTCTTTTAGTGACGTTGCATGCTGATCCTGCAGACATTCGGCGCCTTTCCTCGAGTGCTCAGACGGCCGCTTCCCCTCTGCTCCAACAGCCTGCTGAGTATTCAGAGAGATGAGTCCCTTGTGTCAAACACCGCAAGAGTTGTCCCCAAGAAATCTCTGTCTCAGGAAGCATCCTCGAAGCACCAGCAGGGCAGCTGCTGTTCAGCCCTCGGTCCAATACTCTGCTCAATTTAGTCCATTGCTCTGCTCACCTGCTCCATTCCTTTCCATGCCAAATCCAACCCCCCGCGTGTTGCCTCCCCTTGCGTGGGCATGGCAGAAGCAGCTCCCCATGGCCAGCTTTGGGCCAGGAGCTGATTTGAACAGCAAGCTCCAGAGCTGTGTCAGTTGTTATGGGCGTGCCCCGAATCATTCTGGCTGTCAATGGTCTCTGTCTCTGCCTGGAGCCAGGCACACAGACATGGCTGCTGATTGCACCCCGGGCTGCTTTTCCTAACAGAGCCTGGACTTTCAGGGATATACACGCATTCCCACCCCTTTCTGGGAACCATCATTGGAATCACTGAGAGACGTTGCAGTGGACTGAAGAGCAATGCCAGTGCCTACCTTGAGAAATGCCTTTCCCTTCAGGATTTCCAACTGCTTCTTCAGGCCCCCATTGGAAATGTCACTCTTATTCACGGCAGCACTCAGGACTTGAGCTTTCCCTCTCCATTCCTTCACAGCAGCAGCACCATGCTCCAGCTCTTCTTGCATGCCTTCCCTCTCCAATTCCAAGTGCTGGGCTCTTTCCTTCTTTTTTTGAACATCAGGTGCATGCATTTTGTTTTCCTTTTCCAGATTTCTCACCTGCTCCAGGTACAATTCCCATTCATGCTGCCAAAACAAGGCAGAAAAAGGGTCACTCATTCCATCTCTCGGTTTGCTTTCCATCCCACATCTGGACTCCTGCCCCAGGGGCTGGCACAGACTGCCCCTCTCTCCCTGCCTCTCGGGATGCTGCAGACCTCTGCTGGGCCCCCCCTGACACAGTGTCTTTCCCAGCTCACTCAGCCCATCTCAGCTTCCTTTCTGCTCTTCCCCGACCTCTTGCAGCTCCACTCGAGTGGTCCTTTGGGGAGGAGCTGCCAGAACTGCAGACAGCATTTCAATCCTCCCTAAGCAGGATTTAGGCAGTGCCGTGAGGATGTGCTCCCCACCAGGGAGAAAGGGAAGAGCAAACACACCCAACATTTCATTCCCTGGGTTTGGAGCAACAGGAGTGGTTTCCAACCTCTCCTGTGTGGAGTTGCCATGGCTCCATCCCCGAGAGCCCCACTGTCCTCTCTTGAAGCAGCAATGGCCAGATCAGTCTGTCATTCTCTGCTGGCACTCAGGACAAGTTCTCCCCTTGCAGGGACACGTCCTTATCTGGATCAGCACTTTGCTTTTCTCTCTTTTCTCCCCACTGGCTGCTCTCAGGCGGCCAAGGCCAAGCACCTTTCTATTAACAGAAAACTTGGTCTTCTCCCCCCTTGTCCCAGGGCCAGATATTTAGAAATCGGAACATGGGTTTGGACACGAGGAATTGCCCAAACCACGCAATGTCCATAAAGACAAGTGTGGACATTGAGAAGGAAAGCTTCTCGGGAACAAAACTCCAGCATGGAGGAAAATCAGCAGCCTCAACCCTAACTGGGCTTGACAGGACATCATCATGTTTTCCTCCTTATTCAGAAGAATACAATTAGAAAAGTTAAACTGGAAAAAGGTGCTCCTAAGAAATATTAACACAAGGTCCAAACATAGCCAAGAAATGGCCCTTCATGGCATTGGCCATTCTCACCAGCACATCCTTCCTTTCCCTCTCCAGCCTTTCCAATTTCTTGTGCACAGATGCCACCTCCTGACAAAGAGTCACAGCCTCTTCCTGTATTTTAGTGGCCTCTGTCTTCAGGGCAATATCTCGAGAGGTGTCCTTGACTTCTGCCCTCCTCCAATCTGCACCAGAGAAAGGGGAAGGTGAAAGAGAAGGTGAAAAGCAAAGCCAAGGCAAACTGATGTGCATCCTGCAGAGACAACAGCACTGTCTTCTCTGCCTGCCTGTATTTGCCAGGCCCTAAGCCCACAAGGGCTTCCAAAGCTGACACAAATGAAGGAAACTTCCAGGCAGAGAAAAAAGCAGGAATGAAAGGGGCAAGGTTCAGAGGAATACGAAAATGTGTTTGCTCTCAGGCTTGCGCAGAGTGAGCAATCAAAGGCAGAGAAAGGAGTGGGGATGCCTGTGCAGCCCTGCTCCAGAGAGGCCAGTAGCCTGGAGCCTCTGGCAGGGCCTGGAGTTTGGGGGAATTGAGCTGAGACATCCAGCTACAGCTCCTTAGCACAGACATGGCACCTGCAAGGCACCAGCTGTGCATGGGATCAGCCGTAGAACAGCCAGATGGCACTGCCAGCCACACCATCTTTCTCTGGCACTTGGATGGATAAATCTCCTGCCAGTTGTTTTTCCCCTCTGCCATCTCTGGGCACTGCCCTTTTCCTCTGTGTGGCACCAGAGATCCCTGCTGGTGAGACAGGATGGGGCAGCGAGTGGGAGAGGAGAAGCTGTACCTTGTTCACTTCCCTCCAACTCCTTCTGCAGCTCCTGATTGTGAGCCCTGAGATAGTCCCTCTGAGCCTGTGTGTTCCTCAGCTCCAGCTCCAAGGCCTTACACTGCGTGGCCATGGCCTCTCCTCTTTCCTCAGAGTTCTGGAGCCTCACACGCAGCTCAGACACCTCAGCCTCCAGCACGTTCGCAGAGTCCCTGAAGCGCCGTTCTCCTGCTCGGGACTCCTCCAGCTCCTGCAGCAGCAGCTTCTCTTGAGTTGCCTGGGCAGCCTCCTTCTCCAGCATTGCCTCCTGCAGGGCCCGGATCTGGAAGATGGATGCACACAGCCTCAGGGACAGGACTGCTCCTGAGGCAGCAGAATGGGCAGTAGGGAGAGCAACAAAGGAGAAATTACTGCAAACAAAAAACATGCCCAAAACAGAAGGTGCAGAACCAAGGATTCCAGCTGAGACAAATGGAGTGAAAACAGGGAAGGGGAGGCAATGGGCATCCTTGAGGGTGCAGCTCTGAACACCGGCTGAACTGGCCGCGGTGGAAGTGCCCTCCCCAGCCTGCCATAGCCATGTCTGTGTGCCCGCATTGCTCAGCACCCCGCAAAGGCACCAACTCCATCTGGGACAACACTGCTAACAGAGGGATGGAAGAGCTCCAAAGGAGTCTGCTGCTGCTGCTTCTCCTCCCAGATTTCCTGCCAGCAGCCGGGAGAGAAGTGGGGAAAATGTTGGCGGCAGCAGCAGACACCAGATCCAGCCTTGGCCTCAGGGTGCAGCAGCAGCCCTGGGCAGGACATGGCAGCAGTGGAGGCTGCTGGGAGCAGAAAGCAGTTGGGGCCTCCAAGCCAAAGGCAATGTTGTGTGTCCCTGGAGAAGAGGATGCCAGTGTGGGAATTGTAGGTAAATAGTAAGAGCTACTTCACCGTGAGACCAATTTCTTATTCTCAATTCTCACAGTACCTCTATGGTTCAAAACAAGCAGGAATTCATAAACAGAGATAGCCGACTTCATGCAGGTGGTGTTTTTCAAAGATGTTGTTCCGGCTGTAGGCAGCCAATGATATTGTAGGGCGGTGAATTGAGAGCCAATGATGTGTGACATGAAAGCTGGAAAATTGTATAAAAATACTCTGGGAAATAAAGAGTTACTTCTTCCTTTCCTCAGACCAAGAAGGTGTTGTGGTGAAATATTTTGTGTCATGACCATCTCCAATAGCAATGCCATCTGCTCCAACAGCCTGCTGAGTATTCAGAGAGATGAGTCCCTTGTGTAAACACTGCAAGAGCTGTCCCTGAGAACTCTCTGTCTTGGGAAGCATCCTCGAAGCACCAGCAGGGCAGCTGCTGTTCAGCCCTCGGTCCAAAACTCGGCTCAGTTTAGTCCATTGCTCGACTCACCTGCTCAATTCCTTTCCGTTCGAAATCCAACCCCCCACGTGATGCCTCCCCTTGCGTGGGCACGACAGAAGCTTTGGGCAAGGAGCTGATTTGAACAGCAAGCTCCTGGACAGCCAGCCCACGGACAGGGAGCAAACTCTCCCTCTGCCAAACCTCCGAGCATTCCACACAGGAGCAGAGCACAATATGGGCAACAAAGCCCAGTGGGAGAATGAGCCTTCAAGCACTGCTGAGGCCTTGAAACTCCTCCAACTCTTCTTTGCTGACACCACAGCCTTGTGGCTGCGGGGCTGGCTGCTGGCAGAGAGGCAGCTGCTCCCACCTCCTCTCGCTTTGCAGCAGGCACAGCCACAGCAGCTCCGGCATGGAGCTCTCTGTCTGCGCAGGAGCGGAGGTGATGCCAGCCCTGGCAGCAGCGCTCAGGGCTCACCTGGCCTGGGCAACACAGCTCAGCTCACAGCTGCTCCTCTACTTTCTGACGGACATGTGCTTTGCCAAGGGCTGTGTTCCTCCCACCAAGGAAGAGTGTGTTCTCACCTGTCCAGAAGTCAACCTGCTGTGCTGGGCAGACTGGGAGACATCCAACCTCATGCTGTCCGAGATGTCAAATGTCCCAAAGATTTTCTTGACACTCCTCCCTTCTTGTTGCACCTGCACATTGGATGGGAGAAAAGGTCAGAGAAACCTGTCAGCAAACACGGAGCAAAAGCACCTCTGGAAATGCAGGCAAGGACATCTCTGCTCAGAGACCCTGAATTGCAGCAGGCAACACTGGGGGCAAAAAGCTCTTGCTGGGGGCTGTGCGAGAGAGAGGCCAGTGCGTGTCTGGAGACACGGGGCCAGGGAGGGAGGCAGCGGAGCGCAGGTGCCTTTGTGAAAGCCATGGGCTGCCACAAGGGAGAGAACAAAGCAAAGGCTGTGCCCTCAGCAGGGACAGGGAGAGGGAAGGAAACAAGCAGAGGACTCCAAAGCGCTGCCTGGGCAAACGTGTCGTGTTGCAGAGGAGCCTGAGGCTTTGCAGAGGCAGCAAAAGCCCACTTTACCTGCTCGCCAGCTCTCCGGGGCTCTGTGCTTATTTCAGCCTTCTCTGTCTTGTCTTTTAGTGACGTTGCATGCTGATCCTGCAGACATTCTGCGCCTTTCCTCGAGTGCTCAGACGGCCGCTTCCCCTCTGCTCCAACAGCCTGCTGAGTATTCAGAGAGATGAGTCCCTTGTGTCAAACACCGCAAGAATTGTCCCCAAGAAATCTCTGTCTCAGGAAGCATCCTCGAAGCACCAGCAGGGCAGCTGCTGTTCAGCCCTCGGTCCAATACTCTGCTCAATTTAGTCCATTGCTCTGCTCACCTGCTCCATTCCTTTCCATGCCAAACCCAACCCCCCACGTGTTGCCTCCCCTTGCGTGGGCATGGCAGAAGCAGCTCCCCATGGCCAGCTTTGGGCCAGGAGCTGATTTGAACAGCAAGCTCCAGAGCTGTGTCAGTTGTTATGGGCGTGCCCCGAATCATTCTGGCTGTCAATGGTCTCTGTCTCTGCCTGGAGCCAGGCACACAGACATGGCTGCTGATGGCAGCCCGGGCTGCTTTTCCTAAGAGACTCTGGACTTTCAGGGATATACACTCATTCCCACCCCTTTCTGGGAACTATCATTGGAATCATTGAGAGACGTTGCAGTGGACTGAAGAGCAATGCCAGTGCCTACCTTGAGAAATGCCTTTCCCTTCAGGATTTCCAACTGCTTCTTCAGGCCCCCATTGGAAATGTCACTCTTATTCACGGCAGCACTCAGGACTTGAGCTTTCCCTCTCCATTCCTTCACAGCAGCAGCACCATGCTCCAGCTCTTCTTGCATGCCTTCCCTCTCCATTTCCAAGTGCAGGGCTCTTTCCTTCTTTTTTTGAACATCAGGTGCATGCATTTTGTTTTCCTTTTCCAGATTTCTCACCTGCTCCAGGTACAATTCCCATTCATGCTGCCAAAACAAGGCAGAAAAAGGGTCACTCATTCCATCTCTCGGTTTGCTTTCCATCCCACATCTGGACTCCTGCCCCAGGGGCTGGCACAGACTGCCCCTCTCTCCCTGCCTCTCGGGATGCTGCAGACCTCTGCTGGGCCCCCCCCGACACAGTGTCTTTCCCAGCTCACTCAGCCCATCTCAGCTTCCTTTCTGCTCTTCCCCGACCTCTTGCAGCTCCACTCGAGTGGTCCTTTGGGGAGGAGCTGCCAGAGCTGCAGACAGCATTTCAATCCTCCCTAAGCAGGATTTAGGCAGTGCCGTGAGGATGTGCTCCCCACCAGGGAGAAAGGGAAGAGCAAACACACTCAACATTTCATTCCCTGGGTTTGGAGCAACAGGAGTGGTTTCCAACCTCTCCTGTGTGGAGTTGCCATGGCTCCATCCCCGAGAGCCCCACTGTCCTCTCTTGAAGCAGCAATGGCCAGATCAGTCTGTCATTCTCTGCTGGCACTCAGGACAAGTTCTCCCCTTGCAGGGACACGTCCTTATCTGGATCAGCACTTTGCTTTTCTCTCTTTTCTCCCCACTGGCTGCTCTCAGGCGGCCAAGGCCAAGCACCTTTCTATTAACAGAAAACTTGGTCTTCTCCCCCCTTGTCCCAGGGCCAGATATTTAGAAATCGGAACATGGGTTTGGACACGAGGAATTGCCCAAACCACGCAATGTCCATAAAGACAAGTGTGGACATTGAGAAGGAAAGCTTCTCGGGAACAAAACTCCAGCATGGAGGAAAATCAGCAGCCTCAACCCTAACTGGGCTTGACAGGACGGCATCATGTTTTCCTCCTTATTCAGAAGAATACAATTAGAAAAGTTAAACTGGAAAAAGGTGCTCCTAAGAAATATTAACACAAGGTCCAAACATAGCCAAGAAATGGCCCTTCATGGCATTGGCCATTCTCACCAGCACATCCTTCCTTTCCCTCTCCAGCCTTTCCAATTTCTTGTGCACAGATGCCACCTCCTGACAAAGAGTCACAGCCTCTTCCTGTATTTTAGTGGCCTCTGTCTTCAGGGCAATATCTCGAGAGGTGTCCTTGACTTCTGCCCTCCTCCAATCTGCACCAGAGAAAGGGGAAGGTGAAAGAGAAGGTGAAAAGCAAAGCCAAGGCAAACTGATGTGCATCCTGCAGAGACAACAGCACTGTCTTCTCTGCCTGCCTGTATTTGCCAGGCCCTAAGCCCACAAGGGCTTCCAAAGCTGACACAAATGAAGGAAACTTCCAGGCAGAGAAAAAAGCAGGAATGAAAGGGGCAAGGTTCAGAGGAATATGAAAATGTGTTTGTTCTCAGGCTTGCGCAGAGTGAGCAATCAAAGGCAGAGAAAGGAGTGGGGATGCCTGTGCAGCCCTGCTCCAGAGAGGCCAGTAGCCTGGAGCCTCTAGCAGAGCCTGGAGTTTGGGGGAATTGAGCTGAGACATCCAGCTACAGCTCCTTAGCACAGACATGGCACCTGAAAGGCACCAGCTGTGCATGGGATCAGCCGTAGAACAGCCAGATGGCACTGCCAGCCACACCATCTTTCTCTGGCACTTGGATGGATAAATCTCCTGCCAGTTGTTTTTCCCCTCTGCCATCTCTGGGCACTGCCCTTTTCCTCTGTGTGGCACCAGAGATCCCTGCTGGTGAGACAGGATGGGGCAGCGAGTGGGAGAGGAGAAGCTGTACCTTGTTCACTTCCCTCCAACTCCTTCTGCAGCTCCTGATTGTGAGCCCTGAGATAGTCCCTCTGAGCCTGTGTGTTCCTCAGCTCCAGCTCCAAGGCCTTACACTGCGTGGCCATGGCCTCTCCTCTTTCCTCAGAGTTCTGGAGCCTCACACGCAGCTCAGACACCTCAGCCTCCAGCACGTGCGCAGAGTCCCTGAAGCGCCGTTCTCCTGCTCGGGACTCCTCCAGCTCCTGCAGCAGCAGCTTCTCTTGAGTTGCCTGGGCAGCCTCCTTCTCCAGCATTGCCTCCTGCAGGGCCCGGATCTGGAAGATGGATGCACACAGCCTCAGGGACAGGACTGCCCCTGAGGCAGCAGAATGGGCAGTAGGGAGAGCAACAAAGGAGAAATTACTGCAAACAAAAAACATGCCCAAAACAGAAGGTGCAGAACCAAGGATTCCAGCTGAGACAAATGGAGTGAAAACAGGGAAAGGGAGGCAATGGGCATCCTTGAGGGTGCAGCTCTGAACACCGGCTGAACTGGCTGCGGTGGAAGTGCCCTCCCCAGCCTGCCATAGCCATGTCTGTGTGCCCGCATTGCTCAGCACCCCGCAAAGGCACCAACTCCATCTGGGACAACACTGCTAACAGAGGGATGGAAGAGCTCCAAAGGAGTCTGCTGCTGCTGCTTCTCCTCCCAGATTTCCTGCCAGCAGCCGGGAGAGAAGTGGGGAAAATGTTGGCGGCAGCAGCAGACACCAGATCCAGCCTTGGCCTCAGGGTGCAGCAGCAGCCCTGGGCAGGACATGGCAGCAGTGGAGGCTGCTGGGAGCAGAAAGCAGTTGGGGCCTCCAAGCCAAAGGCAATGTTGTGTGTCCCTGGAGAAGAGGATGCCAGGGCACAGGTTACCTGTGTGTTGAGCTCCTGTATTTCTCTTCTGTGCTCACAGTGAAGCAGCTTGGCCTCCTGAAGAGCAGAATGAAGGTGACACACCTGGTTATTCAGCACCAGGTTCTTCTCTTCTTCTGTTCTGAGGCACAGATCCTTTTCCTCCAGAGACAGAATCAGCCTAGAAGAGAAGCATGCAACTCATTACTAAATGGTGCCACATTTTATAAACTCTGAGCACTTGCACCAGCTCAGGGAAAACTGCTCTGTCTGATGAAGTTTGTCTAAACAACTTGGCTGTTTGTTGCCCCTGCGGTCACAGCCCAGCATTTGCCCACTCTGCTTCCATTCATGAAAGAATGGGCAGTTCCTGCCTACATGCCCTGCCTCCTTCTCAAGGTGGGAATGTGAATACAGACCTAACAAAGTCTTACAATGAAGACAGCAAGGGAGAGGAACAATTCTCTTCTGACTAACCAGGCTCCAAGGGCAGAAGCTTTGGTCAACATGGAAGAGACATTTTCCTTCCCCCATCTTGTATACCCAGGTAGGAAAATCAGCACCCAACAGCCAGGGGATCTCGCGGAAGTTCCCTAAGATTTACCAGCACCCATCCTTCTTTCAGCTGGAGAGAAACAAAGGCCAATAGCAGAAGTGGCGACAGAGGCTTGGAGCACAACCTGATGGAAGATGCAGAAACCTCCAGGCAAGCAAGAGTGCCCTGCCTTTTCTTTCTCTTCTGCTTGCAAGAAGAATCCTGCAACACTGAAGACTGGCAGGACTTGGTCAGCTGGAGGAGCCCCCTTAACCTTGATCTTGTTTCTTGCATTCTTTGCACAGTCAGTAACGCCTGTGCACTGTGGAGGCTGGCAGGGAGCCTGCTCAACCCCTTCCAGGCACCCAGGGCCATTTGATGAGGAACGACGCAACAGAGACCTTCTTGTTTCTTGGGTATCTCCGATGAGAATCTGTCTTAGATCAGTAATCAGGGCCTTAAGATGGTTCTGCCAAGCAAAGGCATCACGATGCCAGAGCTGATCCAATTCTCAAAAACCTCAACTTACAGGACCCAAGGTGGAGCTGATGGATGTGTCCAGCCCCTTACACTGCAGCTGGGACAGTGTTAACACACCCACCTAACAACAGAACACCTCCCCAGCAGGAAAGAGCTACCCCAAAAGCCTTTGTCTTCAGAGAAAACTGTAACTGAAGACTTAAAAAAAATAAAAATTAAACACAGCATCCAGAAAACAAGACACATCTGCAGGGAGAGTTCAGAACTCTGCCACTTAGGAAATGCTGCCAGAGCCCCTGGCAGGTGCAAAGAGGGAATCCATTCCTCACAATGCAGAGTCCCACAGGCTTTCATTTACCTGGCATTTTCCCTTTCTAGGGTATTCAAGGAAGTCTGACATTCTGAATTTTGGCGTGCTACATCTTGCCATTGTTTCCTTTCCCTGTCCAGGTTCTGCAGTTTCCCTTGCAGCTCCTTGTTCTGATTTTCTGCCTCCTCCAGCATCTTCCAGATATGCTCAACCTCCAGCGCTTTCTGAACGGACTGCTGCTGGGCATCCCTCACATCTTGCTGAGCTCTCTGGACAATGGTTTCCTGCGACTCCCTGGAGGCTGCCAGCTGAGATGTCAACTCTCCCACCTCAAGTCAAGGAAAATAAAGCAGTCAGAGACTACAGCCACAGCCTGTCAGTGTCAGCCACAGCAGAGGCTGTGAGGAATGGCAAAGACTAACTTTGCCTTTCTCCCTGTCCTGAGAGCACCAGATTCACAGTGGATATGGGGAACTTGTTTCAATCTCCAAGTGGCTCACCAAGGGCACCTGGAAAAGTACCTCCCCAGCCAAGGCTAGCAGGAAGAGGCCAGCAGAAATCCATGCTGATGGTTGCTGGCCAACAGCCCAGAGGACCAGCCCAGCTGTCAGGGCAACAGCTGAGACTTAGCAGAACACTGACAGTCCTTCAGAGCAGCTGCCATGGAACCCACAGCACGAGGCGGCCCCAGGGACCACCCCATCAGCTGCTGCTCTGCCATGGAAAAGCAAGAAGGGCACAGACCCCCTGCTGGATGACTGTGCTGCCACTGCTGTTTCACTCACCTGCTTTTGCAGAGCCTCCCTCTGCTCAAGAAGGAGCTTAATTTCCTCTTTGACACCTTGGAGTTCTTCCTTGTGCCTCTTCTGCACTGCCTGGATTTCACTCTGAGCTTCCTGCAGCTCAGCTTGCAGCTTTGCCTCCATGGTCTGGTAACAAAACACAGAGCAACTTCCTAGGACCTGCCCTCAGGCCTAGCATTTTCCACTTGTCTCAAAATCCCATTCCTTCTGCTACTTCTTTTGGCTTCTCTACCCAGCCCTGCTTCCATTGCAAGCCTTCCGTCCTGGGGCTGAGCTCTGGAGCTTACCAGGCTCTATGCTCCCAGGCTCTGAAGCAGCCCTTGCCTCCGCAGTCCCAGGTCCTGCCTTTCGTGCCCTTGTCACTGCCCTGCACTCTGCTCCCTGCCTACTCAGACTTACCTGCCCCTTCTCTTGCTGCTCTCTCGCCTCCTGCCTGAGCTGCTGCACCTGCTGGCAGGCTCGGCTTAGCTCTGCCTCAGTTTGGAGCAGTGTCTCTGATAAAGCCCTCTTCTCATTCTGCTCTTCCAGAAGGACCTGCTCAGAAAGGAAGAGCACAGGGCTTCACATGTGCCCTGCAACATCTGTGTGGCAAGAGGCAAAGACTGATGGGCTCATGTGCTCCCAGAGCGCTCGGCTGCTGCTCCCCTGGGCCACTGTCTGCCCTGGGGTGACACAGCTTCCCAACAAGTGACTTACAACACAGCCCAGAAGACATCTTTGGGTTACTGTTCAGCAATACTTCAGACAAGTCTTTAAAAAGATTTTTCCCTTGTCAGCGTTCCTGCTGTGCCCTCCCCGTGCCCACAAAAGAAAAGCCCTACAAACTAAGTTGGGCTATGAACACCTACCAGTACACACCAAAAGAGGACCAGTAAGTGAACAATGAAGATACTCTGAGGTAAGTCTTAGAAAAACAAAACACCAGAGCACCACAAATATCTCAACTGAAACCCAATGTTTCTGCCTGGCTTCCTATGAGAAGGCTCATTCCAGGTTCCAAAGATAGCCCCGTTCAGCTTTCACTTCCCCAAATTCAGTGTGGAAGACATGGAGGGCATGCTCCACACAACTCCCTATCCTGCCATCTCCCACAGCTCCAGCCTTGCAAAAAATCAAAAATTGTCATTTCACAACTGTTACCTCTCGCTTGGCATTTTCAAATCTAGTTCGTTCCTCTTCTTGTTGAGCCTGCAGGGTGGCAACTTTCAGCCTCATCTCGAACAGCACCTTCTCGTGCTCCCGCTCTCTCTCTGCCTTCTCTTTTTCCAATTGCTCCAGCATCTCTAGCATCTCTGCATGGTACCTTTCCCGCTCACTTGCCTGAGGAGGGGAGGAAAAATCTTCAAGATGAAGTCCCAGGCAAGCTCCTCACTGAAAAATGTGAAGCTTCATCCCTCCCACAAACCCCAACCTGAAAAGACAACAGCACTGGCTTTCTGCCCTCCAGAAACTGTGTCCTGTCAGGGAACTTCAAAGGAGGCTCAGCAGGTGCAAGAATCAGACACTCAAGGAATCACTTCTGCTGGGAAATCTTTTCACAAACATTGAGTGCAACCATTCAGAAAAGGAGGTGTCACCTTCCCCTCTCTGATTCCCAGCCACAAGGACTGAAGGACCAGGGACAAAGGGCCTGATCCATTTGCTTCAAGCCCCAAGCTAATCCCTTTGTTCAACATGCAAGCACAGCAAGAAGGGAACCCAGTTCCCACGCCTGCAGCTGGCAGCACTGTGGGCATCTGCTCTGCACTGGCATCTGCTCTGCACTGGCATTTGCTCTGCATTGGCATCTGCTCTGTGTTGGCATCTGCTCTGCACTGGCATCTGCTCTGTCTTGGCATCTGCTCTGTGTTGGCATCTGCTCTGCACTGGCATCTGCTCTGTGTTGGCATCTGCTCTGCACTGGCATCTGCTCTGCACTGGCATCTGCTCTGCATTGGCTTCTGCTCTGCATTGGCATCTGCTCTGTGTTGGCATCTGCTCTGCACTGGCATCTGCTCTGCACTGGCATCTGCTCTGCATTGGCATCTGCTCTGCATTGGCATCTGCTCTGTGTTGGCATCTGCTCTGCATTGGCATCTGCTCTGCACTGGCATCTGCTCTGTGTTGGCATCTGCTCTGTGTTGGCATCTGCTCTGTGTTGGCATCTGCTCTGCACTGGCATCTGCTCTGTGTTGGCATCTGCTCTGCACTGGCATCTGCTCTGTGTTGGCATCTGCTCTGTGTTGGCATCTGCTCTGTGGCAGGTGGGACTCGGGGACGATGCTGCCCTGGGCTGCCACGCTTTGGCTGGGCACCGCTCAAGCTGCTCTGGAACTCGTCTGACGCCCACACTGAAGTCGTGGCTGCAGTTACTGTCCCAGCACCATCCCGTGGGTCTTCACGTGCCTCCAAGTCCAAGCTGCTGGCTCTGCTGCCCAGCCCAGCAGCAGGAGGCCTCTGCCAGAGGATTGCTGCCCTTTCACACCCTCGGGCTCCGCTTGTGCTAAACCAGCCCACAGGGCCTGGACAATTCAGACGCCTATTTGTCCCCTACCAGGTCTCGCAGGAGCTTGTTTATTTCCAGTTGCTGAGCAGTTCCCTGAAGCCCGAGGCTTTCGTGACGCTGCTCTGCCTGCAAGAGCTGTTGTGCTGCGTCTTCCTGTTCCTGCTTCCTGAGAGCTCTCTCTGCTTCCAGCTCACGTCGGAGGCACTGCATTTCTCCTGCAAACACAACCAACAGCAAGATGCAGAGTCTTTACTGACTTTACTGACCTCAGGCCCTTTCTGTGTCGGTGTAGGAGGGCCCTGCCTCCAGCCCTGCTACTCCTCAGAAGCCCTGTGGACAGAGGTGGCTTTACAGCAGCTTCTTTAGGCAGGGGCAGCACCACAAACAAAGCACACGAGGTTCTCACCTTCTATCACCTCCTTGGCCTGCGAGACTGTGAGCACTTGAGCTTCCAGATGGTTCCTGGTGATCTCCAGCTGAGATATCTTCTGCTGAGCAGCAAACAGGCTGGATTCCAGGCTCTCCCTTGCTGACCTGCAAGTTGCAAATACAGAGAGAAATGAGTCACTTGCTCCTCACACTCACAGGCACTTATTCCACGATGAAATGGCTCGAGATCCCCACACCTAACTATGGAAAATGGGTCACATGCAAACTTGTACAGAGAAGGCACATTTGTGCCATTTCAAGAGAAAAGCAGGGCACTCCTGAGTGCCCAGGCTTTCCTTATGGCCTGCCATAGCACAGACAGCCCAGCCCAACTTGACCTCAACAGCCACATCTACATCTGAAATGCACAGAGGATGCAATAAACCCCTGTGTAGTGCTTACCACCTTTATCACTACAGCACTTCAGCCCTGTCCTGCCAGGGTCTGCTCCCTGCCTTTACCTGGCCTCTGACAGCTGCTTGGAAAGGTCTTGTAGGTGCCGCTCCATGGCTGCCAGTTGGCCCTCAAGGGCAGCCTTCTCCCGGCCCAGCAGCTTCGTCCCTCTGCACACCTGGGCCAGTGCATGCCCTTGGCCAGAGGACTCTCGGTGCAGCTGCTCCAGAGCCCTGCTCAACGACTCTTGCTCCTGGGGAACCTGGAAGCGGGACAAGGTACAGCTCAAGCCCTTCCTTGAGAGCCCTGTGCAGAGCCAGCCAGTGCCACCTTGCAGGCAGCCAGAGGACAAGGAACTCCTGTGCTCTGGGCTCAAAGTCTCACAGCATCTGCCCTCTGCAGCTCTGATAGCCAGGGCTGCCAAAAGCCTCTGGCACTGTTACCTTGGAAGGGCTGTGCCAGGCCCACTTGGCTTGCCTGGGACCAGATAGCTCCTTCCCGACAAACATGCTGACTCCAAACCCTGTGCTGTCACCCAAAAATACTGCATCCTCCACAACTGCCACTTGGCAAACAAAATTTCTATCAGGATCTATTCCAGTGCTGGACATTTTCAGGAAAGGTTGAGCCAAAGCAATCTTGCTCACTGAAGCAAATGAAAATATACAGGATTTCTCCTTCTAGAACAAAACCCATATCAAAGTGTCACCTCCTCCATTGTGCAAAGCAGCTCTCTGCAAGGAGGGAATGCTTGGCAGGGAAACGGCTCCTGCGGTGGGCAGTCGTTTAATGAGTGATGGAAGTCTGGCTGATGTGGCCAAAGCAGTTGACACCAACAATACCACTTACTTGTCTTACATAAAGAAGCTGTCTAATGGCCCTTGCTGGTATTCAAGCCTGAAGACTAAACTGTGCTTTTGAGCTCCTTTCTTCAAAAGCAAAACCTCTGCTGTGTATTTGCCAAACCTACCCCATACTCCAGAACTGAGACTGTCTGACAGTGACCATCAGAAACAAACCATTCTCTCACAGCTATCCTGTAATCCCCAATCCAAACCTCCCCTGGCATAGCTTGGGGCCTTTTCCTCATGTCCTGTCCCTTGTTCCCTGGGAGCAGAGCCCGACCCTCACCTGGCTGCACCTTCCTGTCACAGGGAGTTGTAGAGAGAGAGAAGGTGCCCCCGAGCCTCTTTTTCTCCAGGCTGAGCCCCCCGCAGCTCCCTCAGCTGCTCCTTGTCACACCTGTTCTCCAGACTCATCCCCAGCTCCGTTCCCTGTTTTAGGGGCTCTGTAGCTGCCCAAAGCAACAAATTCTGCAGAATCATGTAACATTTTGCTGATGAACATGCATCTCCCTGGCTAATAAACGCATGTGACATCTTGAGCCAGGTGTGCACAGCAGTGTCTCTGTCTTCTACTGCCAGAAACAACATCTGGGCTGATCTAGCTGGTACAACTCCCACTCCCACAGGTACTGCCTAGGAATAAGGTGTCCAGGGCCCTGCTAACATCATCCCTCTCTTGCTCCAGCAGATCCCTCTGAAGCTGCAATTCCTCCAGTGTCTGCCTCTTGACTTCCAGCTCACTCTGCAATGATGGGTCTTCTCCCTTGACTGTAGCCAAGTCCTCCACTGTACAAGGGGCAAGACAAGTTTTCAATGGAAAACCAGTCTCATTTCCTAAACAAACCTTCATCCTGTCCTGTTGCTCTGCCTTTTCGAATTGGGCTGACACTGCCTTCAGCTGCTTGGTGTTCTTCTGACGCAGACACAAGGCGCTTGGCTCCGGGATTCCAGTGTGTTGCTGCTGCTTTTCTCTGGGCTTCTTGAAGTGACTGCAGAGACAAAGCTCGGTCAGAAGAATGAAGAGGCCTGAAGAGTCACTGATCCCATCTTCAGCACTCCAGGATGAAGCTGGGGACAGTGGGCTAAGGAAGACCTTGCTCTTTCCCTCCCAAGGAAGTCCTCCAGAGGCAAAGGGAAAGGAGGACAGGATTTTGCCTTCCTTCAGTGAGAAGCAGGGGCTGGGCAGGGGCACCCAAAGAACAGAATTCAGGGAAGCAGCACAGCAAGAGGGAGGAGTATTCTACTCCAGCATCGCTGTGCATCTCCCAGACAGTCTTGGGAGTCATTGTAGAGAGTGAAAAGCCCTGACAGGAAGATGCTCGAGAGCCACACTGAGGCCTATACATGGTAGGGCAGGTGAGTTCTTCACCCAGAACACCTCTAAACTCCGGGACCCAGAAGCAGATTCCCTCTGGAACACAGGAGGAGGAGGAGGAGGAGGAGGAGGAGGAGGAGGAGGAGGAGGAGGAGGAAAAGCTCACCTTCTAATTCCTTCCATCAGAGTTTCTGTGTTCTGCAGGCAGCTTTTGAATCTCTTGCATTTCTCCTCTATTTGCTCAAAACGCCTCTGCAAGCGCCCACCATTCTCTGCAGCTTCCCGAACTGACTCAAAGGGATGCTGTGCATCAGTGGATGGTGGAGCTGAGAGGATGTTCTCAGAGCGTGCACGCTGGGAACGGTCACTGCGGGTGACGGAACTGGCCATGCTGTCTCTTTCATGCTGAAAGCCCACAGCCAGCTGTTAGGCAGCTATTCTGTTCCTATTCCAAAGTACCCCTGAGATGCCTCTTCTGATCCCACAAGAACCAGTGCCCACTCATGGAGAACCAGTTTCAAAATCCGAGCCAGCTCAAGCACAGTTTACTCACGTCAGGGCCTCTGGAGGAACGTCCCCGGTGAGAAAGCCCTTGAGCTCCCTGGAAGAGCACAGGGAAGAGCACACTCAGACTGCGTGGCTGCCCCTGAGGCGTCACCTCTAAATGCTTCCCAGCCTGTCCCAGAGCACAGCAATTCCAGCTGAGCTCTTCCTCCCCTCCTTGGGAATATTTTCAGCCCAGTAGTTAGACAGCAGCACAAACAAGCATGCTGGCAGGTGTCTCATCACGTCTTCTAAGAACACCAGAAGGGGAGTTGCCCAGAACCCCATCCAAGCCAGCCTTGAACACTTCCAGGGATCCAGGGGCAGCCACAGCTTTTCTGGGCAACGTGTGCCAGGGCCTCAGCACCCTCACAGGGAAGAATTCCCTCCCAATATTCCATCAAACCCTGCCCTCTCTCAGTGGGACGCCATTGTCCCTTGTCCTGTCCCTGCAGGCCCCTGGCTAAAGTCCCTCTCCAGTACTCTTGCAGCCCATTCATGCATTGGAAGGGGCTCTAATGTCACCCTGGAACATTCTCCAGGCCAGACAACCCCAACTCTTCCACCCTTTTCCTTTGGCACAGGGGCTCCAGCCCTTGGAGCCCATCTCCCTATTATTCTTGTGGCCTCCTCTGGGCCGCCAGGGATCATCTCGGAGATGTCTGGGAGAAACCCATTCTTGTCTCTGGGAAGCACTGATGCTGTGCTGTAAATTGGGCTGAGCGGAAGGCAACAAAAACTGTTCCCTTGTTTATGCCCATGGCCTCCAGTGGGACAGGGACAGAGGAGGAGATGTGGGTGTGCTCTGGGATGGCCAGGAGCCCCCCATTCCCTCCCAGGCCTTTCCCCACAGCCAGCGCCAAAGCTGCTGCCAGCTCCGGAACAGCCAACTCTTAATGCCGTGTGATTCCCAAAGGGAGCTGTTGCCCGTGGCGCAGCCCAGGCCCACCCAGGCCCCTGCAGGGCTTGGCACAAATAGAGCAGCAGCTTTCTCACTCACCCGCCGAGACTCCATCTGCCCCTTGGCACTAGCAATGAACAAATATCACTGTCCAAAGGCCGTTGGCCTTTGCAGGGTCTAAACCCCAGTGTCAAAGGCCCTTGGCCTTTGCAGGGTCTAAACCCCAGTGTCCAAAGGCGTTGGCCTTTGCAGGGTCTAAACCCCAGTGTCCAAAGGCCCTTGGCCTTTGCAGGGTCTAAACCCCAGTGTCCAAAGGCCCTTGGCCTTTGCAGGGTCTAAACCCCACTATTCAAGGGTTGTTGGCCTTTGCAGGGTCAATAGCACAGGATCAAAGTGCAATTGGCCTTTGCAAGGTCTCAGCCCCAACGCTCACGAGCTGTTGACAGCTCTAGGGTTCAAAACCCAATAGCCGGGAGCTGTTGATTGTTGCCAGGGTCCAAGCCCCAACATTCCATGGGCTGTTGACAACTGCCAGGGTCCAAGCCCCAACATTCCATGGGCTGTTGACGGTTGCTAGGGTGCAAAGCCCAACATTCCAGGGGCTGTTGGAGAGGCCCTCCCCTGGCTCTCCCCCCATCCCAGCTCCCAGCTGGCCCTGGAACCTGCACCGCCACCCCTGTGTCCCCACAGCCCTGCTGCTGGGCAGCTGGGCAGGGACCTGGCGCATAACATGAGTTCAAAGTTGCTGCTCCAGACAGCATTAGTTTTAAGGCTCAGCATTCTCTTTAGGGATGCGCTTAGTTCCTGAGTCACAGGAATTCTTCTGTCTTCCCTCTCAAAGGGGAGATGGACGAAAAATCCTCAAAAGGTTCTTGGTGCTTACAAACATTCATGGAAAGTAAAGCGTTGCGTTTAGAACAGCCACACAAAGAAGAAAAATGGTGTTTCAGGGTCTTTTCAAATTCCTACAGAGAAATGCTAAGAGTTGCAGTGTTTAAGGCTCATAAAATAGATTAAGGATCCTGAGACAGCCACGAGTGTATTTTTTTTCTCTGCTCTCTATTTGGCAATATATCAATAGGTCTTCTAGGCAGAAGAAAAGTCTTACTCTTATATCAAACATTCCTTGCTTGGAACAGATCTTCAAGAACCAAATGGGCCTGCTTGGGAAAGTTTTGGCAGGTATTTTTCACCCTCATCTTAAAGAGCATTGGTCTGTGTCCTCGGGAAGACTTTTGTGCCCCATTGGATGGGAACTGGTTTCTGAGCAGGGCACAAATCCTCCGCGGGGGAAGAGAAGAGCTGCACCTGCCTTCTCCAGGGCCTGTCTCTGCAGAGACTGATGGTCCAGGGACGTCACTGCCAAGTTAAGGTTCAGAGAGTGATGCAGCTTCGAGTCCCTGCTTCCAGCGCAGCAGCTTTGGGCTCCTTGAGCACAGCCGCAAAGCTGTGCTCCTGGTGAAGGTCTGACAGCTCCTGCCTGCTCCTTGCACAGCTCTCAGTGTAGTTCTGCCAGTGCTGTCGGTCTCAGGCCAGCTGTGACTGAGGCACAAGGACCGGCTCAGACAAGCCCACGCTGGCAGGAGCATCTGCAGCCCCACGGTAGCAGCTGTCGGGGCAGACACAGCCTCCAAGTCCAGCCCTCACCAACACTCTGCCCTTGGGGAAGGGGAAAGGAAGAGGCTCCCAGAATGACCCCGAACAGAGCTCAGATGATACACAAGTCCAGTTCATGGCTGGCAAAGCCTTCCCACATACCCTCAGCCATCACAGGTCTAGCAGAGAAACTTCTGACAGGATTTACGAACCCAGCTCTGATATCCAAAGCACACACTGGGGCCACTGTCCCCTTTCTCCACAGGCTGTGCCTCAGCAGGAGGGCTGCTGCTTCCCTGAGCAAGTCGAGGACTCTTCTACTTGAGCTGCTGGGCAGCCAGTCCAGGCATGAGGGCAATTTGGTGCTTGGGACTTTTAGTGCTTCCTTGTGGCATTTTAGCACCCAAAGTCCCATTTTACACCTCCTCATTTAATAAATGCTAAATATGGCTTTAACTTTTTTATTTATTCGTATTTATAACGTTTCTACTCCGTTTTACTTAATTTCAGGGGATTTTTGAAGAGGTTTTGGAGCTTTTTCTTGGTTTTGACACATTTTTATGCACAATCTGCCTTTCCAACCCTCCATTGCTGAAATGTAACTTCAATATAGCCTTACATCTTTCATACTTATTTAAATTTATGCAATTTTTGTCAGTTTTGTTGAAATTTCGAGGAGGTTTCGGCCCTTTTTGAATCATTTTGGGTACCTGCCCAGCCAATCCCTGAGGAGACTTTGGCTGAGGCGGGAACAGCTCCCACCCCGCCCCCAGTCCGGCCCAGCCAATCCCTGAGGGGACTTTGGCTGAGGCGGGAACAGCTCCCGCCCCGCCCCCAGTCCGGCCCAGCCAGTCCCTGAGGGGACTTTGGCTGAGGCGGGAACAGCTCCCGCCCCGCCCCCGCCCCGCTCAGCCAGTCCCTGAGGGGACTTTGGCTGAGGCGGGAACAGCTCCCGCCCCGCCCCCGCCCCGCCCAGCCAATCCCTGAGGGGACTTTGGCTGAGGCGGGAACAGCTCGCGCCCCGCCCCCAGTCCGGCCCAGCCAGTCCCTGAGGGGACTTTTCCCCGCCCGCCGTTTGGGCGCGAGCCGCCCCCCACTTGTCAATCAACGAGGAGGGGGTTCAGCTGAGGCGGGAGCTTCTCCCGCGCCCCACCGTCAGCCATCGCTCTCGGCTCTCTGCTGCCTCTCTCCCGGTGGCTCCTTGTGACTCTGAATTTTCCCCACCTGCCCCAGTCCAGAGTGGTTTATACTGCTTTATACTCCCCACGTGGAGGAGCTCCTACCCGCCCATCACCCCGCACGCCTACCCCCCTGCCCCGACAGGTCGAGGCACCCCCAAGTGAGCTCTGGGCTGGGCTGGTCCATCCTGGTGGCTGCAGGGGGCTTAGAGGGGGAAGGTGTTATAGGTTAGAGACAAAAGCCAGGCCAATTAAAATAATTTGATTTATTGAGCAAACTACAACAAGCAAAACAATGCTGGGCGACCAGGGAGTGTCCACTCCGCTAACGGTTCGCAACCCGCCCCCCCTAATCTCTCAAGTTTTATAGCCAATTTGCGGGGGACTCCTTTTTTGAGGTCTTTATAGTTGTATCACATAGGTGTGCCTGATTTGTTGGTACTTTACCTACACATCTTCCTCTTCCTTTCACTTGAGCCATGGTAATGCCCTGCTTTGATGTATCCTTTTTCCATAGACCTGTGCTGGGTTGGATCCGTTGACTCGTTTAGCTTTGCCAGTGGTTCCTATTGCCTCATAAAAAGGTGGTTTAATCACGTAACATAACCAACAGTGCTCAGTAAGATTCGGGTTGGTTACATTTAATATTTGATAACTTGCCTGCATTAATTTCCAAAGCGGGCTATATTCAGATGTTAAGGCATTACTGGGAGTAGGCAGAACCGTGGTATTGATGATAGCAGACCTGTTAATTGTGGGGGCCGTTGTTGTAGGTAACAATTGTCCAGATAGCACTAGATTTGGTCCGACTGGTTCGGGGTTGTTGGCAATTGGTTCTTTTTTTATAAAGATTAGGCCGCCTCTATCGGTCCCTGGTTCCCAATATCTAACTCCCCAGGTCTTTCCCAAGAACCAGCTAGGGCCTTGGCTTTGGCTAACATTGATGTAAATATGCCAACAATTTCCAGGCACCACTGTGCCACCAGTACTATCCTGCTGGGGTGTCTTGCAGCCGTGGGGCCCCCACCCTACTGTAATATGTTGGTCCTTTCCTCCTCCTGGAGCCCAGTCTGATGCTATTGTCTCACAGCCCCAGTAAGCGCAGTAATAGGAATTTGGGTAATTACAATATCCTTGTCCCGGGTTTGAGCTAGGGCAAAAGTAAAACTCCATTCGGTTAAGGCAAGGGTTTATCGGAGCTAACTTACATAAGGTAGGAGTGAAACGGGGAGACCCAGGTCCCACTATTGTTTGGATAATAACTTGATCCTCCCATCGGGATAAGGTCCATTTAAAGGGTTGGTGATCAAAGCCTCTTACAGGATTTTGTACCCATCCTAATATCCAGCAAATGGCATAGAGAGTTGGTGGGTTCCCCTTCATTTTTACAATTAGTAAGTTCCAATTCTCCCTTTTTTGATTTGGTGTAATCTTTGTTACTCACTCGTTTTATTACATTGCTCTGCTCTTTTTTCCACTTCAGGCTCTCGGGAGCACAGGCCTCTTTATGTCCCCACTGTGGTACACCTCTGCCTCCTTCGCCTACTCCGTTGCTTGAAGCAGCGAGGTCACTTCTCTTCTCGGCAGCAGTCGCAGTCTTCAGGGGTTAGGCCTTCGTGGGTCTTTTTATATCTGTAACTTCAATATAGATGTTTACAGAGCAGAATCTTAGGCTTGTGGTAAATACTTGCTCTTACTCTAATTATTTTCCCCCCTTCGTTGAAAAATAAGTATCCTTTAGATGGATACTTTGGAACCCACCAGCTTTCTTTCAAATGTTGCATTTAAATTTTCTTCTCAGTTTGTCTTTGTTTCCATCCAAACCTCACTTTACACATCTGAATAGTCCGATCCCAATCTTCCTCCCGTACCTCCCAAATCTCAGGAATTAGATATGATTTTCCACATAGTAATTTTAAAATTTCAGGGTTAAGATGTATTCTATCAGGGTACCTTTTTCAACATTTATGACACAGGTTATGTCTGTGTGAGGATAACAATACCATCTTTGCATACAATTTTCACATTCAATCAATACCCAAGCGGCATGTATCCCTTGATTAGATTGCAAAACAAGGACACGTCTACAAATACAAGGTATTATTACAGTCCTTTCAAAGTGTAGTTTTTCTACAGGAGGCTGCTCCCAATCTAAAGTTACTATTTTCCCTACTAGTGTTCTATATATTCCTTCTAATAAAATTTGTTCATTCCCCCTATTTACATAATGTTTTACTGGGTTTAAAAACTCCCATGGTTCGAGACCAAACCACTGGGCATTAACATTTCTTGTACTGCTCCCAACCCCTATCGCAGCCACAGTTACACAGGTTATTATTGTTCTTTCGTCAGAGTGACTTTGAGGTCCCCAGGCCGGCTGGTCACTTTCCACTGAGGGTCTTGAATGGGTCCCTTGACGCGACTAGCACGTGTCCATCCACGTTCCGCTGTCCGGATTGCTGTTTCTGTAGTGAGTAAAACGAGATAAGGCCCTTCCCAACGAGGGGTTAATGAGGATTCCTTCCATGATTTAATTAGAACCTTATCTCCTGGTTGTATGTTGTGGATTGCAATGTCTAAGGGAGGTCTTTGCACCACTAAACCTTTATTTTGCAGTTGCCTTCTTCTAGCCATAAGTTGGGTTATATATGTCTCGAGTTGCAAGCTTTCAGTTTGGGGATGCTCATGCGGGATTTCTAGATCATAAGGCATACCGTATAACATTTCAAAAGGAGAAATTCCTACATCTGTTCGGGGTTGTGTTCTGATGTTTAATAGTGCTAGAGGGAGGCACTTTATCCATGACATTTTGGTTTCTAGCATTAGTTTGGTGAGTTGTTTCTTTATTTCTCCGTTTACTCTTTCTACCTTCCCTGAACTTTGTGGATGCCGTGGAGTATGATATTCCCATTTTGTTCCTAAAGAAGCGAGAGCTTCCTTCACGATTTTTGAAACAAAATGTGGTCCTCTATCAGAGTCTATTACTTCTATAGATCCATATCGAGGTATTATATTTTCCAGCAGTGTTTTCACTACAGTCTGGGCGGTAGCTCTAGCTGTTGGGAATACTTCCACAAAGTGGGTTAAGTGGTCTATGATTACTAGCAGGTATTTATATCATCCCACTCTTGGTAATTCAGTGAAGTCTATCTGAATCCTTGCAAATGGTCTATGGGCTAGCTCTCTCCCTCCTAGGGGCTTTTCTCTTAATTGGTGTTTGTTTACTTTTTGACAAATTATACATTCACTAACTATTCTCTTAGCTATGTTATATACCCCAATACACATATATTTCGTGGCAAACTGGTCTACTAGGGCTTGGGTTCCCCAGTGAGTTTTCTCATGAAACTTCTGCATAACCCTTAAGGCTAATTGTTTTGGGAGAACTTTTCGATCATCTGGGAGCTTCCATTTCCCTGTTTCTGTCTCTTTTATTCCCATCTGTGCCAGCTTATTTTTTTCTTGTATGGTGAAGCTGAGAATATGATATTTTTCTCCATGTACACAACAGTATTCATACTTGGGGTTATCACAACTGCAGTGTACTGCATCCATTCCAAGATCTTTCCAATATCCAGAACAAGGGGTTTCAAGTAAATCTTCCCCACAGGTTGTGCGTTTTTTCCTAACCTTTTCCCAATAGTCCCACTTTCTTCCATTATCCCTGATAAACATTAGTGCTGCTTTCTTTGCTTCTTGATCTGCCAAATTATTTCCCCTTACTAGTGGGTCTAACCCCTTTTGATGCCCCTTTAAGTGTACTACAGCTATTCCCACTGGTCCTCGCAAGGCTTGTAAGATTTTAATTATTAATTCTTGGTGAATTAATCCTTTCCCTTGAGAGTTTATTAGGCCCTGTTCTTCCCAGATTTTTCCAAAGGTATGTACTATACCAAAGGCATATTTAGAATCAGTGTATATAGTTCCAGTTTTACCTTTCAGCAATTGTAAAGCTCTCAAAACTGCGTCTAATTCGCATGCTTGGGCAGACCAGCTGGGGTTTAAAGGTCCTGATTCTATTGTTGTAAATGTTTTCCCATCAATTTTTGCATACCCTGACTTCCTTTTCCCTTTGACTACTCGGGAGGATCCATCGACAAAAAGTTTCTCTCCTGTATTAAGTTCTCCCTCTTCTAAATCCGGTCTAATCTTCGTCTGTTCTTCGATGTTATGTAAACAATTATGGGTTATGTTCTCACTCGGTTCTCTGTACAGAAACTGCACTGGATTCTGCAAATTGGTGACCTCGAATTCAAGCCTGTGCGACGATATCAGGATGCCTTCATACTTTAAGAGCCTGGCACCAGTGATCCACTTGTCAGCTTTTTGCTGCAAAATTCCCCTGATATTATGGGGTGACAGTACTTTTAATTCCCCTCCAAACGTGATTTTGTGGGCTTCTTCCACTAAGAGGGCTGCAGCCACTACTGCCTGTAGGCATGTAGGCCACCCTCTACTCACAGGGGCTAAAAGCTTTGAGAGGTACCCCACAGGTTTCTTTCTTCCCACCCACTCTTGTGCTAGTACTCCAAATGCAGTTCCCTCATCAACATTTATAAATAGATAAAATGGTTTCTTTATAGCTGGTAAACTCAAAACCGGGGCATTCACTAAATCTGTTTTTAAAGCCTCTAATTGTTCATCATCTTCCTTTGACTATTTCAACAGGCCATCCTTGGCTACCTTATTATAAAGAAATTTAACTTTCTTGCTGTAATCTTCTATCCATTGCCTGCAATATCCAAAAAGGCCTAATAATTGCCTACCTTGTCTTTTGGTTTTAGGAACTGGCAGTGACAATATGCCGTTAACCCTTTCAGGATCCAATTTCTTAGTTCCCCTGCTTAATCTGTGTCCTAAGTACTTTACTTCTTCTTCTACAAATTGTAATTTTGATTTTGACACTTTTAATCCCTGTAAGCTCAAAAAGTTTAATAATTTAATACTTTCTTGTCTCACCTTCTCCTCATCTTTACCAGCTAACAATAAATCATCAACATACTGAACCAATGTAACTCCTTCGCCTAATTCATATTCCCTTAAAATTTGCTCTAGAGCTTGTCCAAATAAATTTGGGGATTCTGTAAATCCCTGGGGTAACACTGTCCAGCGTAGCTGTTGCTTCCAGTGTGTGTCTGGGTCCTCCCATTCAAAGGCAAAATAATCTCTGCAGTCTTCTTTAAGAGGACATGCCCAAAATGCATCCTTTAAATCTATTACACTGTACCATTGATCATCAGGACTTAACTGACTCAAAAGGGTATGGAGGTTAGCTACTACTGGAAATCTAGCTACTGTTCTTTTGTTAATCTCCCTTAAATCATGCACTAATCTGTAGGTACCGTCTGGCTTCTTCACAGGCAGGATGGGGGTGTTAAAAGGAGACATGCAGGGTTCGAGTAATCCTCTGTCAAGTAACCTTTGGACTTCAGGTTTTATGC
The DNA here is from genome assembly GCA_036630365.1 of Acanthiza pusilla. Taxonomy (NCBI): domain Eukaryota; kingdom Metazoa; phylum Chordata; class Aves; order Passeriformes; family Acanthizidae; genus Acanthiza; species Acanthiza pusilla. The sequence continues at coordinate 1,082,374 of JAXCHO010000154.1, read as the reverse complement.
CCTGCCTTCCTTCTATAGGTACAGAGTATTGTTTTATTCTAATCGGTATTTCTGGATTCTTAATAGTCACTGTAAAAGGTTCAATGTCTAGCCTACCCACTGACTCCAGGGTGTACCAGACCTCAGGGTTTATGTTCTCTTCATCAGTCACCCGTAGAGGGCACAATTTAACCGTTAGAGCTTCATCTCTAATTTCTAAACTTATTCCTAACTCAATCATTAAATCTCTTCCCAGTAAATTATAATCAGCTTCTGGAACTAGCAACAAGGATCCTAGCCCAATTTTAGAATGTGTTTCAAAAAGTACATCTTTTATTATTGGTACTCCAAAAGGTTCTCCTTTTGCTCCAATAACTTGGATTGTCTCCGAGGATATTTTACACCCCTGGGGCAGGTTTTGAACAGTAGATCTCTCTGCTCCCGAGTCCACTAGGAACTCGACTTCTTGTTGCTGGGGACCTACTTTTAACTTTATCAAGGGCTCTGTTCTTTCCTGGGTCCCCAGCAAATAGAGCCCCTGACACCCCTAATCTTCTTTAAACATCTTTTCATCCATCATCCTCTTTCTGCAATCTTTTCTGACATGTCCTTTTTTACCACAATAATCGCAAACTATCATCCCTCGCTCTCTTTCTCTTGAAACCTTCTGGGGTTCGTGCCTTGAGGGTCGAGTTTCTATTTCTTTTCCGGGGGCAGATGCCCCTTGCTCTTCTCTGACTGCTGCTACCAACATCCTAGCTTGCCTTCTATGTGTCTCTTCCTCTCTATGAACATACACTTTCTGGGCTTCCCTCAAAAATTTATCCAATCCCTGATCCTGCCAATCCTCTATTTTTTCTAATTTTCTCCTAATACCTTCCCATGATTTAGCTACAAACTGCATTTTTAACAACACTTGGCCTATAGGGGAAGCAGGATCCTCCCCTGAATAGAGCTGTAAAGTCTTCCTGAGCCTTTCTAACCACTCTGTAGGGGTCTCGTCTTTTTTCTGTTGTTCTTTGAAAACTTTATTAATATTCTGTCCCCTAGGGATGGATTCTCTTATTCCTTGGATAATAATAGTTCTCAGGTCCTGCATATGGCCTCTATCCATTTCGTTCTGGTTATTCCAGTTAGGTCTCTGTAGAGGCCATTTCGTATCAGCAGAGGGACCTTGTTGGTGCTGCTGATCCCAAATTCTCATGCCTGCTCTCCGGGTCTTATCTCTTTCTTCTACAGTAAATAATATGCCTATTATAGCCAGTAATTCATCCCAAGTATACGTGTTGGCCCCCAAAAATTGATCTACTCGTTCTGAAACTCCTAATGGATCTTCCAACAAGTTCCCCATTTCCTTTTTAAAATCCCTAACATCTCCTGAGTTCAGGGGAACTGAGACATATCCCGTCCCTGGTTGTGCCCCCCCCATAGCAATCTCTCTGAGGGGGTATAAGCTACTCCCAGCCTCTCTCGCCCTTGTTTTACTTCTAGTTACCATTTTATCTCTGTCAGGGGAATCCGGGGCAGAGTCTGAGTCTATGGGATGATTTGGCGCTGATGGGAGCGGAGGAGGTGAAGGAGGGGGAGGTGGTGGTGTGTATGGGGGAAGGGACATGAACACTTCATCCTCACTCCAGGGTTTCTTCTTTTTCTCTCCCCCTTTCTCTTTAAGAGGGTATAAAAATGTTCTAGTCTCAGACTCTATCCACAAACGTGCATACTCGCTTTCCTCCGCACTAAATGGTTCTTTTGAATTTACATATATGTTCAAAGCCTGGCATATCCAATCCTCAGGGGACCCAAATACTGGCCAATATAAATGGTCACCCCTAATTTGTTTTCCACCCCACACTTCCATACAATAATGTATCATTTTTGCTTTGTCCTTACCCCGCCTAGAAGGGTAGGCACCCCAGTTTTTCAACATTATTCCGAGCGGACTATCTAGTGGGATCTCCAGCAGCTTAACCTTAAACTCCAACCCACCCATGGGACCAGAGTGCTTGCTTTTCCTCTGTCCCATCTTCCGGAGTGCCTTCTTACACACACACACTCTTCACCCCCTGTTCGTGGCCCAGCCCCTCGCGGGGTTTGGGAACCTCACTACTGAGGGGTCCGCACTCACTTCGTCCCTCACTGGACGTCTCACACAAGCGCACTCCAGGACACCCAACCCCGACTGAACGGATAACTGCCCTATACTCATGCATCCTGCGTCTTCGTTCGGAGCTTCGTGCACAAAGATTATGGGGTTTGCCGGCGTTTATTTGCTTGCTGTCTAATTTAGGGTTCGTCGGTAGAGGTTTCACACCTAAACAGGGGCCGCTTATTCAGCGGGGCACCTCCCCCGTACAGAGATTCAGGCTGAATTGCCTCTGAGTCATGGCATCAAAATTGTTATAGGTTAGAGACAAAAGCCAGGCCAATTAAAATAATTTGATTTATTGAGCAAACTACAACAAGCAAAACAGCCCTGGGCGACCGGGGAGTCTCCACTCCGCTAACGGTTCACAACCCGCCCCCCCCAATCTCTCAAGTTTTATAGCCTCCTTGTCCCGGTATAGGTATATCTTCCGAGAGTACTCTGTGTCGGCGCGGGCTGTTGCTAGGGGGTCTTTTTTCTGCTTTCTGGTGGTCGTGAGGCTGAAGGCCGTAGTCTTCCTCGGGGGGGGGGGGCTTGTACATTGCTTACTTCACTGGGTATAGGTCATCCTGACCTGACTTCGTTATCTGTTCCCTCTGTTCTTGCTTAGACACCTGTTTCTCTTGGCCTTGCTTAGCTTTTTGTTAGACAAGACTTGTGAGCTTCCTGACTCAGTTTTAACTATTTATTCCCTGGCTTAAGCAAGATTTGATTAACAAACACACACGGTTATTTATCACAAAGGGACGTTGTATATTGGTTCATACTGGACCATACTGGTTTACTGGGCCTGGGGAAGGGTGGTTGATGGCTGGTAGGTGGGTGGTTACTGATTCACACTGGTGTCTGTAGGGGGGTTTAGAGCTGGGAAGGGCGATGGATGCTGGTCCATACTAGTTTTTGTTAGTGGGTGCAGGCTGGTTTTCGGGCTGGAAAAGGGGCATGCTTGCTGTGATTTAGGGGTAGACAGTGATTTATTAGGGGCTTCTCACTAACAACAACGTATATAGCTTGCTTGACATGTTTTGCGCTTACCAAACAGAAAGAAAGGATGTAAAGAGGATATTGACCCATTGTTAAGGAGACCAGGCATCCTGTTTTTGGACTCCCAAACCAGCCCAAGCCAGCTATAGGGCTTGGACTCAGGCCAGGGACCCAGGGAGCATGCATAGTGAAGCACGGTAGAGTTCAACGTGAGGAAGACTCCTTACTTCATCAGAGGAAGACTCTTCACTTCATCTAAGACCCCCACCCACGACCACCAGGCAGCACTGTGCAGGCACAAGTGTATTTAAATGAACTTTAGACTCATTATAATACGAAGCGAGAATAGATAATGAATATGTATAGGGCATTGTGTAGCTTCTTGCATATGTAACCTGTAACTCAAAATAAACGAAGCAAAGTGCCACAGACGGCGCGCATGAAATTTTAGGGAACTATCCCTTGTGCGTTCCAGTGCTGGAATAAACATACCTACTTTACAACTTTTGTTGTGGAGTCCTATCCGTGCCTCAGCTGGGCCTTCCTGGTCCCTACAGGTTTATAGTGGGCCATGCTGGTGGGTGCAAGAGGGCTTTTAGGCTGATGGGGGGTGGTTGCTGATCTATACTGGTCGATCCTGGTTTATACTGGGCATTACTGGAAGATGCAGGGAGACATTAGGGCTGCAAGGGAGGCAGGCACTTGCTGGTTTATACTGGGGCCTACTGGTGGCTGCAGGGCCAATATCCAAGAGGTCTTGGCAGAAGCAGTGTCCAAATGCCAATATCCACAGGGCCATTGGACCCAAGGCCTTGGACAACCATCAGCATGGATTTCTGCTGGCCTCTTCCTGTTGGCCTAGGTTGTGTGGAGCTTTTTCGGGTGGCCTTCATGAGCCACTTGAGTTTTGAAATAAGTTCCCCATATCCATTGTGAATCTGGTCCTCCCAGAACAGGGAGGAATGCAAAGTTGGCCTTTGCCATTCCTCACAGCCTCTGCTGTGGCTGACACTGACAGGCTGTGGCTGACACTGACAGGCTGTGGCTGTAGCCTCTGACTGCTTTATTCTCTTTGACTTGAGGTGGGAGAGTTGACATCTCAGCTGGCAGCCTCCAGGGAGTCGCAGGAAACCATTGTCCAGAGAGCTCAGCAAGATGTGAGGGATGCCCAGCCGCAGTCCGTTCAGAAAGCGCTGGAGGTTGAGCATATCTGGAAGATGCTGGAGGAGGCAGAAAATCAGAACAAGGAGCTGCAAGGGAAACTGCAGAACCTGGACAGGGAAAGGAAACAATGGCAAGATGTAGCACGCCAAAATTCAGAATGTCAGACTTCCTTGAATACCCTAGAAAGGGAAAATGCCAGGTAAATGAAAGCCTGTGGGACTCCGCATTGTGAGGAATGGATTCCCTCTTTGCACCTGCCAGGGGCTCTGGCAGCATTTCCTAAGTGGCAGAGTTCTGAACTCTCCCTGCAGATGTGTCTTGTTTTCTGGATGCTGTGTTTAATTTTTATTTTTTTTAAGTCTTCAGTTACAGTTTTCTCTGAAGACAAAGGCTTTTGGGGTAGCTCTTTCCTGCTGGGCAGGTGTTCTGTTGTTAGGTGGGTGTGTTAACACTGTCCCAGCTGCAGTGTAAGGGGCTGGACACATCCATCAGCTCCACCTTGGGTCCTGTAAGTTGAGGTTTTTGAGAATTGGATCAGCTCTGGCATCTTGATGCCTTTGCTTGGCAGAACCATCTTAAGGCCCTGATTACTGATCTAAGACAGATTCTTGTCAGAGATACCCAAGAAACAAGAAGGTCTCTGTTGCGTCGTTCCTCATCAAATGGCCCAGGGTGCCTGGAAGGGGTTGAGCAGGGCCCCTGCCAGCCTCCACAGTGCACAGGCGTTACTGACTGTGCAAAGAATGCAAGAAACAAGATCAAGGTTAGGGGGGCTCCTCCAGCTGACCAAGTCCTGCTAGTCTTCAGTGTTGCAGGATTCTTCTTGCAAGCAGAAGAGAAAGAAAAGGCAGGGCACTCTTGCTTGCCTGGAGGTTTCTGCATCTTCCATCAGGTTGTGCTCCAAGCCTCTGTCGCCACTTCTGCTATTGGCCTTTGTTTCTCTCCAGCTGAAAGAAGGATGGGTGCTGGTAAATCTTAGGGAACTTCCGCGAGATCCCCTGGCTGTTGGGTGCTGATTTTCCTACCTGGGTATACAAGATGGGGGAAGGAAAATGTCTCTTCCATGTTGACCAAAGCTTCTGCCCTTGGAGCCTGGTTAGTCAGAAGAGAATTGTTCCTCTCCCTTGCTGTCTTCATTGTAAGACTTTGTTCGGTCCGTATTCACATTCCCACCTTGAGAAGGAGGCAGGGCATGTAGGCAGGAACTGCCCATTCTTTCATGAATGGAAGCAGAGTGGGCAAATGCTGGGCTGTGACCGCAGGGGCAACAAACAGCCAAGTTGTTTAGACAAACTTCATCAGACAGAGCAGTTTTCCCTGAGCTGGTGCAAGTGCTCAGAGTTTATAAAATGTGGCACCATTTAGTAATGAGTTGCATGCTTCTCTTCTAGGCTGATTCTGTCTCTGGAGGAAAAGGATCTGTGCCTCAGAACAGAAGAAGAGAAGAACCTGGTGCTGAATAACCAGGTGTGTTACCTTCATTCTGCTCTTCAGGAGGCCAAGCTGCTTCACTGTGAGCACAGCAGAGAAATACAGGAGCTCAACACACAGGTAACCTGTGCCCTGGCATCCTCTTCTCCAGGGACACACAACATTGCCTTTGGCTTGGAGGCCCCAACTGCTTTCTGCTCCCAGCAGCCTCCACTGCTGCCATGTCCTGCCCAGGGCTGCTGCTGCGCCCTGAGGCCAAGGCTGGATCTGGTGTCTGCTGCTGCCGCCAACATTTTCCCCACTTCTCTCCCGGCTGCTGGCAGGAAATCTGGGAGGAGAAGCAGCAGCAGCAGACTCCTTTGGAGCTCTTCCATCCCTCTGTTAGCAGTGTTGTCCCAGATGGAGTTGGTGCCTTTGCGGGGTGCTGAGCAATGCGGGCACACAGACATGGCTATGGCAGGCTGGGGAGGGCACTTCCACCGCAGCCAGTTCAGCCGGTGTTCAGAGCTGCACCCTCAAGGATGCCCATTGCCTCCCTTTCCCTGTTTTCACTCCATTTGTCTCAGCTGGAATCCTTGGTTCTGCACCTTCTGTTTTGGGCATGTTTTTTGTTTGCAGTAATTTCTCCTTTGTTGCTCTCCCTACTGCCCATTCTGCTGCCTCAGGAGCAGTCCTGTTATAAATGAACTAAAGTGATTTTTCGCATATTGAGGCTAACCATTACTGTGGAACCTGTTGAATAAAGTTGAAAGTTTGGATTTTTGATAAAGTTATAGATTGAAAAGTTAAAAAGAGACTGTTTTAAAGATGTTTTAAGAGTAATGTTTCTGGGTAAAAGCATTGGGATATTAAAGTTGTTTGGAGCAAAATAAAAGGGATTGAAGGGACTTTAGATGGAAAAGCAGTAAACCCATGTAACCCTGAGTTCAGAAGTTATGTACTTTTTAAAAAAATCCTTTATCTTTGTAATTTTATTTATGTAAAACTCAGTTTTTATGTTGTATTGTAAATCTGTAAGCCCATCACCCATCCCAATATTAAAGGCACCCTGCAGCACCCGAGCTAAAAATAGAAGGTTTGCACCTCTCCGCCCACCTCAAGTGGAATACTAATGAGGCTCTTTCCCGCCTTTGCAAATTATCCCTAGACACAAGCCATCTATTGGTGGGGAAGTCCACCTCATTAATTAGTATTCCCAATCACCAGCGAGCAAGAGGGCGGAGAGACTAATTCGGACCAGCCCATCAAAAACTTTATAAATTTGGTCACCCTCAGGGGCTGACAGGTTTTTTTCCAGGTGCCTTTACCTCAAGCAGCTGCAGACTCTGGTCTGTGCAGGGTGCCTGGTGTCTCTGTCTCTCTGACTAGCAGGGAGTCAGAGACTGGGTCGGGTGCTGGGCCTCTTGCCCATTTTTATGGGCTATACTTAAAATTTTTTTTTTGGACTTAAGATTAGCTTAAGTTCGCCACCCGGCCTGAGGGATCTCCTCTTCCTTGACCACCAACCCGTGGCAGGGGGAGTCTTATCACTGTCCCGGGACCTTCCTTCTTTTTTGAGCTTTTTTTCTTTTTCGTTTCCTTCTTCGGGAGATCCTGGACCTCGTGGGTCTGGGCAATAAACACCTTTTGCTTCACCCCACGAGTGTGGAATTGTCTTTTTATGACAATTTCTTGGGGGCTCGTCCGAGATATCCCTTTTTTGCCCAAATTTGCCCAAAATCCCAATTTTTTTGGGTTTTTTTTCGAAATTTTTAATTTTTCCGATTTTTTCCCTCAAATTTGGACTCCGGCGGATACCATCTACGGTGAGAGGACTCCAAGACCATCGCAGGAGATCGGTGAGGCCCTACCCCTTTCTAGGGGACTGTAGTTAGGGAAAACCAACTTTTAAAAAGAAAATTTCTGTTTAGTTTCTCCCTAGCGCCAGCCCTGATTGGAGTGTGAGTGTGGGGGTTGGCCACCCCTAGTGTGAGTGCAGAGTGAGTGAGACAGGGCAAGGAGCTGAGAGCCAGAGCTCTCTGACTCAGTTTTGGGGCAAGAGCAGAGAGAGTGAGCTTGAAGCGACTGAAAGTGGGAGATTCAAAGAAAATTGAAAATTTTTGTTAAGGGAAAAAGCCCAGCCCCAGAAAGAAAAATAAATACCGCGCGGCCTTCATATATATATATTTTCTCCTCAGTTTTTATATTTCTATCTACTCTGTCCCCTTTCTCTAACTGTCCTTTAGCCAGAAGCTTCTCCGGGAAGGGGGGAGCGGCCATTTTGGGTTCTTCTTCTTTAGCCAGAAGCTTCTCCGTGAAGGGGGGAGCGGCCATTTTGGGTTCTTCTTCTTCAGCCAGAAGCTTCTCCGGAAAGGGGGAAGCGGCCATTTTGGTTATCAGCCAGTGGCCATCTTGGTTCCTTATTGTTTAATTGTTCATTGAGTTGTTTAATTGATTAAGTGAATCATTTATAGCGGCCATTTTGGTTTTCAGTCGTCGGCCATCTTGGTTCTTTATTGTTTAATTGTTCATTGCTTTATTTAATTGCTTGAGTGAATTAATTATAACTGCCATTTTGGTTATCAGTTGTCGGCCATCTTGGTTCTTTATTGTTTAATTGTTCATTGATATAGTGAATCATTTAGCGGCCATTTTGGTTTTCAGTCGTCGGCCATCTTGGTTCTTTATTGTTTAATTGTTCATTGCTTTATTTAATTGCTTGAGTGAATTATTTATAGCAGCCATTTTGGTTTTCAGTTGTCGGCCATCTTGGTTCCTTATTGTTTAATTGTCCATTGCATTGTTTAAGTGCTTAAGTGAAGTATTTATTTTTCCCACGGGAAGTTATTATTGTCGGCCATCTTGGTTTCTTAGAGTTTAATTGTTCAATTGCTTTGTTTAATTGTTTAGGTGAAGTATTTATTTTCCCACGGGAAGTTATTAATTTCCCATCATAGAAAACAATTATTGTCAGCCATCTTGGTTCCTTATTGTTGAATTGTACATTGCTTTATTTAATTGTTTAAGTGATTTTATTTATTTTTTTTCCCACGTGAAGTTATTATTTTCCCATCATAGAAAATAATTATTGTCGGCCATCTTGGTTTCTTATTGTTTAATTATTCAATTGCTTTGTTAATTGTTTAAGTGAATTATTAATTTTTCCCACGGGAAGTTATCAAGTTCCCATCATAGAAAATAATTAAGTTAAGAACATCAAAGGATATAGAAATGAATAAATAAATTAATTAAATTTAAAAAAAAAAAAAGAAAAAATATAAAAATAAATTTAAATAAATAAATTAAATTAAAAAAAAAGAAAAAAGAAAAATATAAAAATAAATTAAATCAATATATTTATATATTATTTATATATATATTATAAAAAAAAAAAATAAACAAGAGAGTGGGTATTTTAAATTCTATATTCTTTTTATTTTCCCATCGTTGCAGTTGAGCCAAAATGGGTCAGTGTGTAAGCAAGAGCCATTCTTCCCTGAAGAATTACAAAGTAGCACCTGACAGTCCCCTAGGCATTATGCTCAAAAATTGGGACAGTCATGAATTAACTAAAGGGAAGGATGCAGTGCAAATGATCCAGTACTGTGTCTTCGAGTGGCCTAGAAAGAAAATTCGAGAGGATGGACTCAAGTGGCCCAAACAGGGATCTTCAGAGATATGGCTCTGTAAGGCCCTTTGCTTATATCTACATTATAAGGGCCCAAAGAAATTGGAACAATTGGATTACGCACGAATTTGGTTAAAATATTGGAACAATGTGGAAACAAAAGACGAGAAAATCTTAACAGTAAAAGACAACTCAAAATTAACTAAACATGAAACATCAACCACTGACCAAAAAGATCAAAAAGTAAGGAAAGTTCAACCAAAGCGATGGGACCCTTTAGATGCCCTTCCACCAGTTGCTTCTAACCAAATTGATGGAGACAGTAGTGCCGAATCCTCAGTAGAGGAGGAGGACACTAATGACTCCCGCCAGTCAGATGAGGGAGAAGTCTGCACACCAAAAAGAAAACATACCCTAACTCTCCTCGTCCAAAACATTCAAAAAGCAAAATTACTCCAATTGGGAAAGAAAAATCTCTCTCCTCAACCAGAAAACGAAATGTTAAATTGGCCTGCTCAATTTGTGAGGATTGTTCCAAAACTCCACAAGGTAAAACAAAGGCTTTCCCCCTGCGAGAAGTGCCTATGGGTGGAGCACGGGGAGGAATTGGATATGTAGTTACACCTCTTTCCTCCTCAGAGGTAAGAGACTTCAAAAGAGAAATGAAGTCCTTATTGAGTGACCCGATAGGGTTATCTCAACAATTCGATCAATTTCTCGGGCCAAACATGTTCACTTGGCACAAAATGCAGTCCATCCTCCAGTCCCTGTTCTCCCTGGAGGAGCAATGTTTAATAAGGACTGCGGGAATGAAAGTGTGGGAGAGAGAAAATAATGATAATCAGGGCACTCCTGGAGAATGGAAAATGCCAAATGAAGATCCAAATTGGAACCCAAATGACGAGGAGGATAGGAAAAATATGGAGGATTATAGAAAATTGATAATAAAAGGGATTAGAGAGGCTGTTCCGAGGGTGAACAACATCAAGAGGGCATTTGGAAGTACCCAAGGTAAAGATGAAACTCCCCATGACTGGCTGGAAAGGTTAAAGAACAATGTGCAATTGTACACCCAATTGGATTTAGACAGCGACAGCGGGCAAACAATGTTGAAAGTACATTTTGTGCTATACTCCTGGCCGGATATTCGTAAAAAACTGGAAAAATTGGACAAGTGGCCAGAGAGAGATTTAAAGGAATTACTCGAGGAAGCTCAGAGGGTCTTTGTTCGAAGAGATGAAGAAAATTGGAAAACAAAAGCAAAAATAATGAAAAATGTTGAAAAAGACCCTCCCAAAGATACAACAATTGGCTCTCCTAAACCCACTCAATTTACTAGAGGTGACTCGAGGTCGAGTGACCCGAGTATGAACAAAGCAAACCACTATTGTACCTATTGTAAGAAACCAGGCCATGGGACCTGGTATTGTTACAGGAAGCAGAAAGACCAAGTAGTGTACCAGGAAACCCAGGCCGAAAGTAACTGAAGGTGTCAGGGGCTCTATCCAGTGGGGACCGATAAACATCAACAAGAGCCCTTGATAACTTTATTAGTAGGTCCCCATCGTCAACCTGTAACATTTCTTGTGGACACTGGAGCTGAAAGGACTTGTATTGCGGAAGTACCAAAAGGACTATACGTTACCAAAAACAACACCATAGAGATCTCAGGAGCGAAGGGTGACACCTTTACCGTCCCAATCATTCCAAATGTGGAGATCAGGGGAAATGGAAGAATTCATATTAATGACATCCTTTTTGTTCCTCAAGCAGGAATAAATCTATTGGGGAGAGACCTGCAGATTCCACTGCAAATTGGGGTAGTCCCCCGTAAAGGTAAAATGGTTACCAAGCTATTTGTATTATCAGTACAGGATGAGAACCAGATAAACCCCATTGTCTGGGCCAAACCGGGCAACCGGGGAAAAATAGACATGACACCACTAACTGTGAACTTACTTCCAGGAACTAATCCTATTCGAGTTCCACAGTATCCCCTAACCAAGGAGAAGTGGAAGAAACTGAAGGTCACCATCGAAGAGCTGCTAGAGGATGGCATCCTAGAGCCTTGCAAGTCTCCCTTCAACACACCGATTCTGGGTGTCAGCAAACCAGACGGGGGCTGCCGACTTGTCCACGACCTGCGTAAGGTAAATGACAGAGTGGAAACCAGGTACCCCCTGGTTCCTAACCCATACACACTTTTAAATCAAATTCCACCATCACATGCCTGGTTCTCTGTTGTTGACCTTAAGGACGCATTCTGGTCATGTCCCCTAGATCCTTCCTGCAGAAACATCTTTGCATTTACTTGGGAGGATCCAGATACAGGGAGAAAGCGGCAGCTTCGATGGACTCGGTTGCCTCAGGGTTACACTGAGTCCCCCACGCTTTTTGGCCAGGCCCTTGAAGGCCTTTTAACTACCTTTGATCCACCAGAGGGCATAAAAATCATGCAGTATGTGGACGACCTGCTGGTGTCTGGGGAGCAGGAGGAGACAGTCAAATTGGCTACTATAAAATTATTAAACTTTCTAGGGCAGAAAGGGTTGCGAGTGTCAAAACAAAAATTACAATTCGTACTACAAGAAGTAAAATACCTCGGACATTTAATTGGGCATGGCACAAAAAAACTGAGTGCCGAAAGAATAAAGGCAATAATTGACCTGCCACCTCCAAAAACAAAACGAGAAATTAGACAGTTACTGGGCCTGTTTGGATATTGTAGGCTCTGGATTGACAAGTACTCACAATCCGTTCAATTCCTATACGAAAAATTAACTGAGGAGGAGCCAGTGCATTGGACAAAATCAGACGATCAAAAACTAAAAGATTTGAAAGACAAATTGATGCAAGCTCCAGTCCTCAGCTTACCTGCCCTAGATAAGCCCTTTGATTTGTTTGTAAATGTGGACAAGGGAGTTGCCTTTGGGGTGCTGACCCAAACGTGGGGCGGGTCCAGAAAACCTGTAGCTTTCATTTCGAAGATCTTGGACCCTGTATCAAGGGGATGGCCACAATGCATCCAGGCAATCGCAGCGTCGGCAGTTCTGGTTGCTGAGAGCCAGAAGCTGGTGTTTGGAGGGACACTCACAGTGCACACACCTCACTGTGTAAAGGCCATTCTAACTCAGCGGGCCTCAGAGTGGCTCACGGATGCCCGAATTGTGCAATATGAGAGCCTCCTAATTGAATCTGAACATCTTCACTTCGCCACATGTACCTCACAGAACCCAGCACAATTTCTTTATGGCTTACCACAAGATGACTTAGCCCACAATTGCATAAATGTGATCGACCTACAAACAAAGGTGCGGGAAGACCTAACTGACATCGCCATCCTCGAAGGGAAAAAGATCTTTGTAGACGGATCATCCAGGGTGGTACGTGGAAACCGATGCTCCGGGTATGCAGTGGTAGACGGGTTGGAAATGAAAGTAATAGAAAAAGGGAAACTACCAGGACATTGGTCTGCTCAGGTATGCGAGCTTTATGCGTTGGAAAGAGCCCTCCACCACCTAGCCGGGGAAATCGGAACTATATACACAGACTCTAAATATGCCTTCGGGGTGGTCCACACCTTTGGTAAAATATGGATGGAACGTGGGCTATTAAACTCAAAAGGAAAAGACATTTTGCACAAGGAAATGATTGTAAAAATCTTAGAGAGCTTAAAGAGACCAAAAGCCATTGCTGTGGTACATGTACCAGGACACCAAACCGGGCTCAGTCTAGAGGCTAAGGGAAATACTCTAGCAGATAATACAGCTAGAGAGGCAGCTATTGAAGGACTGTTCACAGAGACTGTTTTAAAGGTAACCACACGAACAGCAGCGAAAAGACAAGAAACAACTGATGCAGAGGAATCGAATGAGATCAAAGAAACCTCCGAGGAGGATGAAGTCCCTAAAACCCTGGAAGCAAATGAGGAAGAGATACCATCAGCACCAGACCAACAAGGGGTAAGTGAGAAAAACTTACCCAGGCCCATTTTCAACAACAAAGAAAAAGAACAATTGGCAGCAATTGGCGGAATAGAAGACCAGGAAGGTAGGTGGCACCTTCCTGATGGTAGGCAAATTCTAAACAAAGCGCTGACTCGTGAAATTTTATTTGCGATACATAGAAATTACCATTGGGGAACAAAGGCCCTAGTAGATCATTTTTCCCGGGTCTTCTGTTGCCTGGGAGTATACGAAATTGCAAACCAAATTACCAGAAATTGTCTAGTATGCCAAAAAGTCAATAAAAAACAAATGAAAAATGTTCCAAAAGGGGGAATGGACATAGCTTCTCGTCCATTCCAGAGCATCCAGATTGACTTCACAGAGATGCCCCTTGTACAGCGGTGGAAGTACCTATTGGTCATAGTAGATCACCTCACTCACTGGGTGGAAGCTTTTCCTACCACCAATGCCACCGCCCCACAGTGAGTAAGGTGCTCTTAGAACAGATAATTCCCCGCTATGGAGTCCCTCTAAGAATTGACTCGGATAGAGGAACTCACTTTACATCTCAAATCACTCTAAATCTAATCAACCAGTTAGGCTCAGACTGGAAATTGCATACTCCCTGGCACCCGGAGAGTTCGGGAAGAGTAGAACGCATGAATCAGACACTAAAAAAAATACTCACAAAATTAATGATAGAAACAAAATGGTCCTGGGTTAAGTGCCTCCCACTTGCCCTATTAAGCGTTAGAACACAACCACGAACTGACATTCAAGTCTCAGCATATGAAATGTTGTTTGGACTCCCTTATTTAGCTGGACAGCGAGAAATTGATGTAAAAGAGACTGGAAACATAGCAATAAGGGAGTATGTAAAGATCATTGCACACAACATCCAAGAGTTAAAGGAAAAGGGCCTGCTTGTGCAAACACCACCTCTTGATTTCAATTTACATAATATTCATCCAGGAGAGTGGGTGTTAATCAAATGCTGGAAAGAAAAATCTCTAACCCTCTCTTGGGAAGGCCCCTTCCAGGTTCTTTTAACAACAGAAACAGCGATAAGAACAGCCGAAAAGGGATGGACACACATTCGGAGAGTAAAAGGTCCAGTGACTCCACCAGAGGATGAAGAAGAGCTCTGAGAAAAAGGAAGACCTTGAACCGCAACAGTATCCTTTAAAACTAAGATCTAGTCAAAGAAATGTTACCAGTTATTGTAAATGTTATTGTTGTTGAAGTTAAAAGGCTGTTCAAGTTTCAAGTTATCATGTTCAACATTTGTTACATATATAAAACACTAACCTTGTTTCTCTCACTTCCCACTTTTTGTAGGAAGGAAAACCTGCCTGATAAGATCTGCCTCTTCTAAGACCAAACCAATTCGGCTACAAATTAACGGGCACACGTTCCTCACAGGAACTGACCGAGGCCAAGTAAAAATGAATCTCCTGCGGCCTGAGGGAGAGAACGCGCTTAGCACCAGTCCAGAGACTCCGGGAAAGGAATGCCAACCACCAGCACAAGCAGGAATAGAGCCTAAACCGAGAAAGGTCACCGTACAGCTCTTCCTGGCCGTGGCACTCGTCATCGCTGTGCCGAAGATCCTGGAAGCCAAGGCGGACGTAAGGTGCAACAAGTGCTATCACACCATTTACCAGACCGCAGGAAATTCATTCAAAATAAAACACTTTTTCCGTGCACATTCCTATGTAAGCCCAGGTTGCTACAATATTGTTAACTTACGAAGGTGTACGGAAAAAGGACAGAAGTATTGGATTGGGCAAAACATTGGTACTCAAATTCAAAAGATAAAAGGAGAGTGCCCCTCCGATGATGTTTGGCTTTGTTTCAATTTCAATTATATCACCAAAAAGGAAGATTTAATAAAAAGAAAAACCTTTGAATTGGACCTGATTCAAGAAACTGTAATAGAAGAAAACCAAAAACAACAGGAAGCTGGCTTATCAAAAGTAGACCAAAATTTATTTATTGATTTGGCGGAGAGGATAAGTCAGCAACTAAATTTAACAAATTGTTGGGTGTGCGGAGGAACTTTAATGTCCGAGTACTGGCCCTGGCGAGGGGTCGGGATTGGACCCCTCGAAATCTTACAGCTGGGCAATCTTCCGCCAAACACCCGAACTGATAATGAAATTTGGCATTTAAGTAACACAGTCTTAGGGGAAGAGTGCATTTGGAGAAAGGACCCAAGGTTCTTCCAGAGGGTGGGAGAAACAACGTGTAAAAGGTACCTGGTTACAGACGGGAAAAAGAGCTGGTGGCTACCCACAACACCAAACGTATATTAGACAACTTCGCCACTACTTCATAAAAACTGTGTCTACAATAAAACTGAGAAGCTGTTCCAATGCTGGGAGGATGGTAATCCTTTCTCAACGCTTCCTGCCCTCTCGAGATACTGGACTCAGGCAACCTCGGTCAAGGACAGTTTCTGGGCAGCCCAAGAAGAAATGACAACTTTTCTGTAGCCAGGAACTATAGCTGAAAATACTTTATTTTGTTCCTACAGTGTTGCACGTGAGTGAAGTGGGTACACTGTGAGAGTAATGCGAAAAATCAAGGTTCCCCAAGAAAAAGAAAAAGGGGGGAGTTTGTTATAAATGAACTAAAGTGATTTTTCGCATATTGAGGCTAACCATTACTGTGGAACCTGTTGAATAAAGTTGAAAGTTTGGATTTTTGATAAAGTTATAGATTGAAAAGTTAAAAAGAGACTGTTTTAAAGATGTTTTAAGAGTAATGTTTCTGGGTAAAAGCATTGGGATATTAAAGTTGTTTGGAGCAAAATAAAAGGGATTGAAGGGACTTTAGATGGAAAAGCAGTTGAACCCATGTAACCCTGAGTTCAGAAGTTACGTACTTTTTTTAAAAATCCTTTATCTTTGTAATTTTATTTATGTAAAACTCAGTTTTTATGTTGTATTGTAAATCTGTAAGCCCATCACCCATCCCAATATTAAAGGCACCCTGCAGCACCCGAGCTAAAAATAGAAGGTTTGCACCTCTCCGCCCACCTCAAGTGGAATACTAATGAGGCTCTTTCCCGCCTTTGCAAATTACCCCTAGACACAAGCCATCTATTGGTGGGGAAGTCCACCTCATTAATTAGTATTCCCAATCACCAGCGAGCAAGAGGGCGGAGAGACTAATTCGGACCAGCCCATAAAAAACTTTATAAATTTGGTCACCCTCAGGGGCTGACAGGCTTTTTTCCAGGTGCCTTTACCTCAAGCAGCTGCAGACTCTGGTCTGTGCAGGGTGCCTGGTGTCTCTGTCTCTCTGACTAGCAGGGAGTCAGAGACTGGGTCGGGTGCTGGGCCTCTTGCCCATTTTTATGGGCTATACTTAAAATTTTTTTTTTGGACTTAAGATTAGCTTAAGTTCGCCACCCGGCCTGAGGGATCTCCTCTTCCTTGACCACCAACCCGTGGCAGGGGGAGTCTTATCACTGTCCCGGGACCTTCCTTCTTTTTTGAGCTTTTTTCCTTTTTCTTTTCCTTCTTCGGGAGATCCTGGACCTCATGGGTCTGGGCAATAAACACCTTTTGCTTCACCCCACGAGTGTGGAATTGTCTTTTTATGGCAAGTCCTGTCCCTGAGGCTGTGTGCATCCATCTTCCAGATCCGGGCCCTGCAGGAGGCAATGCTGGAGAAGGAGGCTGCCCAGGCAACTCAAGAGAAGCTGCTGCTGCAGGAGCTGGAGGAGTCCCGAGCAGGAGAACGGCGCTTCAGGGACTCTGCGCACGTGCTGGAGGCTGAGGTGTCTGAGCTGCGTGTGAGGCTCCAGAACTCTGAGGAAAGAGGAGAGGCCATGGCCACGCAGTGTAAGGCCTTGGAGCTGGAGCTGAGGAACACACAGGCTCAGAGGGACTATCTCAGGGCTCACAATCAGGAGCTGCAGAAGGAGTTGGAGGGAAGTGAACAAGGTACAGCTTCTCCTCTCCCACTCGCTGCCCCATCCTGTCTCACCAGCAGGGATCTCTGGTGCCACACAGAGGAAAAGGGCAGTGCCCAGAGATGGCAGAGGGGAAAAACAACTGGCAGGAGATTTATCCATCCAAGTGCCAGAGAAAGATGGTGTGGCTGGCAGTGCCATCTGGCTGTTCTACGGCTGATCCCATGCACAGCTGGTGCCTTTCAGGTGCCATGTCTGTGCTAAGGAGCTGTAGCTGGATGTCTCAGCTCGATTCCCCCAAACTCCAGGCCCTGCCAGAGGCTCCAGGCTACTGGCCTCTCTGGAGCAGGGCTGCACAGGCATCCCCACTCCTTTCTCTGCCTTTGATTGCTCACTCTGCGCAAGCCTGAGAGCAAACACATTTTCGTATTCCTCTGAACCTTGCCCCTTTCATTCCTGCTTTTTTCTCTGCCTGGAAGTTTCCTTCATTTGTGTCAGCTTTGGAAGCCCTTGTGGGCTTAGGGCCTGGCAAATACAGGCAGGCAGAGAAGCCAGTGCTGTTGTCTCTGCAGGATGCACATCAGTTTGCCTTGGCTTTGCTTTTCACCTTCTCTTTCACCTTCCCCTTTCTCTGGTGCAGATTGGAGGAGGGCAGAAGTCAAGGACACCTCTCGAGATATTGCCCTGAAGACAGAGGCCACTAAAATACAGGAAGAGGCTGTGACTCTTTGTCAGGAGGTGGCATCTGTGCACAAGAAATTGGAAAGGCTGGAGAGGGAAAGGAAGGATGTGCTGGTGAGAATGGCCAATGCCATGAAGGGCCATTTCTTGGCTATGTTTGGACCTTGTGTTAATATTTCTTAGGAGCACCTTTTTCCAGTTTAACTTTTCTAATTGTATTCTTCTGAATAAGGAGGAAAACATGATGCCGTCCTGTCAAGCCCAGTTAGGGTTGAGGCTGCTGATTTTCCTCCATGCTGGAGTTTTGTTCCCGAGAAGCTTTCCTTCTCAATGTCCACACTTGTCTTTATGGACATTGCGTGGTTTGGGCAATTCCTCGTGTCCAAACCCATGTTCCGATTTCTAAGTATCTGGCCCTGGGACAAGGGGGGAGAAGACCAAGTTTTCTGTTAATAGAAAGGTGCTTGGCCTTGGCCGCCTGAGAGCAGCCAGTGGGGAGAAAAGAGAGAAAAGCAAAGTGCTGATCCAGATAAGGACGTGTCCCTGCAAGGGGAGAACTTGTCCTGAGTGCCAGCAGAGAATGACAGACTGATCTGGCCATTGCTGCTTCAAGAGAGGACAGTGGGGCTCTTGGGGATGGAGCCATGGCAACTCCACAGAGGAGAGGTTGGAAACCACTCCTGTTACTCCAAACCCAGGGAATGAAATGTTGAGTGTGTTTGCTCTTCCCTTTCTCCCTGGTGGGGAGCACATCCTCACGGCACTGCCTAAATCCTGCTTAGGGAGGATTGAAATGCTGTCTGCAGTTCTGGCAGCTCCTCCCCAAAGGACCACTCGAGTGGAGCTGCAAGAGGTCGGGGAAGAGCAGAAAGGAAGCTGAGATGGGCTGAGTGAGCTGGGAAAGACACTGTGTCGGGGGGGGCCCAGCAGAGGTCTGCAGCATCCCGAGAGGCAGGGAGAGAGGGGCAGTCTGTGCCAGCCCCTGGGGCAGGAGTCCAGATGTGGGATGGAAAGCAAACCGAGAGATGGAATGAGTGACCCTTTTTCTGCCTTGTTTTGGCAGCATGAATGGGAATTGTACCTGGAGCAGGTGAGAAATCTGGAAAAGGAAAACAAAATGCATGCACCTGATGTTCAAAAAAAGAAGGAAAGAGCCCAGCACTTGGAATTGGAGAGGGAAGGCATGCAAGAAGAGCTGGAGCATGGTGCTGCTGCTGTGAAGGAATGGAGAGGGAAAGCTCAAGTCCTGAGTGCTGCCGTGAATAAGAGTGACATTTCCAATGGGGGCCTGAAGAAGCAGTTGGAAATCCTGAAGGGAAAGGCATTTCTCAAGGTAGGCACTGGCATTGCTCTTCAGTCCACTGCAACGTCTCTCAGTGATTCCAATGATGGTTCCCAGAAAGGGGTGGGAATGCGTGTATATCCCTGAAAGTCCAGGCTCTCTTAGGAAAAGCAGCCCGGGCTGCAATCAGCAGCCATGTCTGTGTGCCTGGCTCCAGGCAGAGACAGAGACCATTGACAGCCAGAATGATTCGGGGCATGCCCATAACAACTGACACAGCTCTGGAGCTTGCTGTTCAAATCAGCTCCTGGCCCAAAGCTGGCCATGGGGAGCTGCTTCTGCCATGCCCACGCAAGGGGAGGCAACACGTGGGGGGTTGGGTTTGGCATGGAAAGGAATGGAGCAGGTGAGCAGAGCAATGGACTACATTGAGCAGAGTATTGGACCGAGGGCTGAACAGCAGCTGCCCTGCTGGTGCTTCGAGGATGCTTCCTGAGACAGAGATTTCTTGGGGACAACTCTTGCGGTGTTTGACACAAGGGACTCATCTCTCTGAATACTCAGCAGGCTGTTGGAGCAGATGGCATTGCTATTGGAGATGGTCATGACACAAAATATTTCACCACAACACCTTCTTGGTCTGAGGAAAGGAAGAAATAACTCTTTATTTCCCAGAGTCGTTTTATACAATTTTCCAGCTTTCATGTCACACATCATTGGCTCTCAATTCACCGCCCTACAGTATCATTGGCTGCCTATAGCCAGAACAACATCTTTGAAAAACACCACCTGCATGAAGTCGGCTATCTCTGTTTATGAATTCCTGCTTGTTTTGAACCATAGAGGTACTGTGAGAATTGAGAATAAGAAATTGGTCTCACGGTGAAGTAGCTCTTACTATTTACCTACAATTCCCACACTGGCATCCTCTTCTCCAGGGACACACAACATTGCCTTTGGCTTGGAGGCCCCAACTGCTTTCTGCTCCCAGCAGCCTCCACTGCTGCCATGTCCTGCCCAGGGCTGCTGCTGCACCCTGAGGCCAAGGCTGGATCTGGTGTCTGCTGCTGCCGCCGATATTTTCCCCATTTCTCTCCCGGCTGCTGGCAGGAAATCTGGGAGGAGAAGCAGCAGCAGCAGACTCCTTTGGAGCTCTTCCATCCCTCTGTTAGCAGTGTTGTCCCAGATGGAGTTGGTGCCTTTGCGGGGTGCTGAGCAATGCGGGCACACAGACATGGCTATGGCAGGCTGGGGAGGGCACTTCCACCGCAGCCAGTTCAGCCGGTGTTCAGAGCTGCACCCTCAAGGATGCCCATTGCCTCCCTTTCCCTGTTTTCACTCCATTTGTCTCAGCTGGAATCCTTGGTTCTGCACCTTCTGTTTTGGGCATGTTTTTTGTTTGCAGTAATTTCTCCTTTGTTGCTCTCCCTACTGCCCATTCTGCTGCCTCAGGGGCAGTCCTGTCCCTGAGGCTGTGTGCATCCATCTTCCAGATCCGGGCCCTGCAGGAGGCAATGCTGGAGAAGGAGGCTGCCCAGGCAACTCAAGAGAAGCTGCTGCTGCAGGAGCTGGAGGAGTCCCGAGCAGGAGAACGGCGCTTCAGGGACTCTGCGCACGTGCTGGAGGCTGAGGTGTCTGAGCTGCGTGTGAGGCTCCAGAACTCTGAGGAAAGAGGAGAGGCCATGGCCACGCAGCATAAGGCCTTGGAGCTGGAGCTGAGGAACACACAGGCTCAGAGGGACTATCTCAGGGCTCACAATCAGGAGCTGCAGAAGGAGTTGGAGGGAAGTGAACAAGGTACAGCTTCTCCTCTCCCACTCGCTGCCCCATCCTGTCTCACCAGCAGGGATCTCTGGTGCCACACAGAGGAAAAGGGCAGTGCCCAGAGATGGCAGAGGGGAAAAACAACTGGCAGGAGATTTATCCATCCAAGTGCCAGAGAAAGATGGTGTGGCTGGCAGTGCCATCTGGCTGTTCTACGGCTGATCCCATGCACAGCTGGTGCCTTTCAGGTGCCATGTCTGTGCTAAGGAGCTGTAGCTGGATGTCTCAGCTCGATTCCCCCAAACTCCAGGCCCTGCCAGAGGCTCCAGGCTACTGGCCTCTCTGGAGCAGGGCTGCACAGGCATCCCCACTCCTTTCTCTGCCTTTGATTGCTCACTCTGCGCAAGCCTGAGAGCAAACACATTTTCGTATTCCTCTGAACCTTGCCCCTTTCATTCCTGCTTTTTTCTCTGCCTGGAAGTTTCCTTCATTTGTGTCAGCTTTGGAAGCCCTTGTGGGCTTAGGGCCTGGCAAATACAGGCAGGCAGAGAAGACAGTGCTGTTGTCTCTGCAGGATGCACATCAGTTTGCCTTGGCTTTGCTTTTCACCTTCTCTTTCACCTTCCCCTTTCTCTGGTGCAGATTGGAGGAGGGCAGAAGTCAAGGACACCTCTCGAGATATTGCCCTGAAGACAGAGGCCACTAAAATACAGGAAGAGGCTGTGACTCTTTGTCAGGAGGTGGCATCTGTGCACAAGAAATTGGAAAGGCTGGAGAGGGAAAGGAAGGATGTGCTGGTGAGAATGGCCAATGCCATGAAGGGCCATTTCTTGGCTATGTTTGGACCTTGTGTTAATATTTCTTAGGAGCACCTTTTTCCAGTTTAACTTTTCTAATTGTATTCTTCTGAATAAGGAGGAAAACATGATGATGTCCTGTCAAGCCCAGTTAGGGTTGAGGCTGCTGATTTTCCTGCATGCTGGAGTTTTGTTCCCGAGAAGCTTTCCTTCTCAATGTCCACACTTGTCTTTATGGACATTGCGTGGTTTGGGCAATTCCTCGTGTCCAAACCCATGTTCCGATTTCTAAATATCTGGCCCTGGGACAAGGGGGGAGAAGACCAAGTTTTCTGTTAATAGAAAGGTGCTTGGCCTTGGCCGCCTGAGAGCAGCCAGTGGGGAGAAAAGAGAGAAAAGCAAAGTGCTGATCCAGATAAGGACGTGTCCCTGCAAGGGGAGAACTTGTCCTGAGTGCCAGCAGAGAATGACAGACTGATCTGGCCATTGCTGCTTCAAGAGAGGACAGTGGGGCTCTCGGGGATGGAGCCATGGCAACTCCACACAGGAGAGGTTGGAAACCACTCCTGTTGCTCCAAACCCAGGGAATGAAATGTTGAGTGTGTTTGCTCTTCCCTTTCTCCCTGGTGGGGAGCACATCCTCACGGCACTGCCTAAATCCTGCTTAGGGAGGATTGAAATGCTGTCTGCAGTTCTGGCAGCTCCTCCCCAAAGGACCACTCGAGTGGAGCTGCAAGAGGTCGGGGAAGAGCAGAAAGGAAGCTGAGATGGGCTGAGTGAGCTGGGAAAGACACTGTGTCGGGGGGGGCCCAGCAGAGGTCTGCAGCATCTCGAGAGGCAGGGAGAGAGGGGCAGTCTGTGCCAGCCCCTGGGGCAGGAGTCCAGATGTGGGATGGAAAGCAAACCGAGAGATGGAATGAGTGACCCTTTTTCTGCCTTGTTTTGGCAGCATGAATGGGAATTGTACCTGGAGCAGGTGAGAAATCTGGAAAAGGAAAACAAAATGCATGCACCTGATGTTCAAAAAAAGAAGGAAAGAGCCCAGCACTTGGAAATGGAGAGGGAAGGCATGCAAGAAGAGCTGGAGCATGGTGCTGCTGCTGTGAAGGAATGGAGAGGGAAAGCTCAAGTCCTGAGTGCTGCCGTGAATAAGAGTGACATTTCCAATGGGGGCCTGAAGAAGCAGTTGGAAATCCTGAAGGGAAAGGCATTTCTCAAGGTAGGCACTGGCATTGCTCTTCAGTCCACTGCAACGTCTCTCAGTGATTCCAATGATGGTTCCCAGAAAGGGGTGGGAATGAATGTATATCCCTGAAAGTCCAGGCTCTCTTAGGAAAAGCAGCCCGGGCTGCAATCAGCAGCCATGTCTGTGTGCCTGGCTCCAGGCAGAGACAGAGACCATTGACAGCCAGAATGATTCGGGGCACGCCCATAACAACTGACACAGCTCTGGAGCTTGCTGTTCAAATCAGCTCCTGGCCCAAAGCTGGCCATGGGGAGCTGCTTCTGCCATGCCCATGCAAGGGGAGGCAACACGTGGGGAGTTGGGTTTGGCATGGAAAGGAATGGAGCAGGTGAGCAGAGCAATGGACTAAATTGAGCAGAGTATTGGACCGAGGGCTGAACAGCAGCTGCCCTGCTGGTGCTTCGAGGATGCTTCCTGAGACAGAGATTTCCTGGGGACAACTCTTGCGGTGTTTGACACAAGGGACTCATCTCTCTGAATACTCAGCAGGCTGTTGGAGCAGAGGGGAAGCGGCCGTCTGAGCACTCGAGGAAAGGCGCCGAATGTCTGCAGGATCAGCATGCAACGTCACTAAAAGACAAGACAGAGAAGGCTGAAATAAGCACAGAGCCCCGGAGAGCTGGCGAGCAGGTAAAGTGGGCTTTTGCTGCCGCTGCAAAGCCTCAGGCTCCTCTGCAACACAACACGTTTGCCCAGGCAGCGCTTTGGAGTCCTCTGCTTGTTTCCTTCCCTGTCCCTGCTGAGGGCACAGCCTTTGCTTTGTTCTCTCCCTTGTGGCAGCCCATGGCTTTCACAAAGGCACCTGCGCTCCGCTGCCTCCCTCCCTGGCCCCGTGTCTCCAGACACGCACTGGCCTCTCTCTCGCACAGCCCCCAGCAAGAGCTTTTTGCCCCCAGTGTTGCCTGCTGCAATTCAGGGTCTCTGAGCAGAGATGTCCTTGCCTGCATTTCCAGAGGTGCTTTTGCTCCGTGTTTGCTGACAGGTTTCTCTGACCTTTTCTCCCATCCAATGTGCAGGTGCAACAAGAAGGGAGGAGTGTCAAGAAAATCTTTGGGACATTTGACATCTCGGACAGCGTGAGGTTGGATGTCTCCCAGTCTGCCCAGCACAGCAGGTTGACTTCTGGACAGGTGAGAACACACTCTTCCTTGGTGGGAGGAACACAGCCCTTGGCAAAGCACATGTCCGTCAGAAAGTAGAGGAGCAGCTGTGAGCTGAGCTGTGTTGCCCAGGCCAGGTGAGCCCTGAGCGCTGCTGCCAGGGCTGGCATCACCTCCGCTCCTGCGCAGACAGAGAGCTCCGTGCCGGAGCTGCTGTGGCTGTGCCCGCTGCAAAGCGAGAGGAGGTGGGAGCAGCTGCCTCTCTGCCAGCAGCCAGCCCCGCAGCCACAAGGCTGTGGTGTCAGCAAAGAAGAGTTGGAGGAGTTTCAAGGCCTCAGCAGTGCTTGAAGGCTCATTCTCCCACTGGGCTTTGTTGCCCACATTGTGCTCTGCTCCTGTGTGGAATGCTCGGAGGTTTGGCAGAGGGAGAGTTTGCTCCCTGTCCGTGGGCTGGCTGTCCAGGAGCTTGCTGTTCAAATCAGCTCCTTGCCCAAAGCTTCTGTCGTGCCCACGCAAGGGGAGGCATCACGTGGGGGGTTGGATTTCGAACGGAAAGGAATTGAGCAGGTGAGTCGAGCAATGGACTAAACTGAGCCGAGTTTTGGACCGAGGGCTGAACAGCAGCTGCCCTGCTGGTGCTTCGAGGATGCTTCCCAAGACAGAGAGTTCTCAGGGACAGCTCTTGCAGTGTTTACACAAGGGACTCATCTCTCTGAATACTCAGCAGGCTGTTGGAGCAGATGGCATTGCTATTGGAGATGGTCATGACACAAAATATTTCACCACAACACCTTCTTGGTCCGAGGAAAGGAAGAAGTAACTCTTTATTTCCCAGAGTCTTTTTATACAATTTTCCAGCTTTCATGTCACACATCATTGGCTCTCAATTCACCGCCCTACAATATCATTGGCTGCCTACAGCCGGAACAACATCTTTGAAAAACACCACCTGCATGAAGTCGGCTATCTCTGTTTATGAATTCCTGCTTGTTTTGAACCATAGAGGTACTGTGAGAATTGAGAATAAGAAATTGGTCTCACGGTGAAGTAGCTCTTACTATTTACCTACAATTCCCACACTGGCATCCTCTTCTCCAGGGACACACAACATTGCCTTTGGCTTGGAGGCCCCAACTGCTTTCTGCTCCCAGCAGCCTCCACTGCTGCCATGTCCTGCCCAGGGCTGCTGCTGCACCCTGAGGCCAAGGCTGGATCTGGTGTCTGCTGCTGCCGCCAACATTTTCCCCACTTCTCTCCCGGCTGCTGGCAGGAAATCTGGGAGGAGAAGCAGCAGCAGCAGACTCCTTTGGAGCTCTTCCATCCCTCTGTTAGCAGTGTTGTCCCAGATGGAGTTGGTGCCTTTGCGGGGTGCTGAGCAATGCGGGCACACAGACATGGCTATGGCAGGCTGGGGAGGGCACTTCCACCGCAGCCAGTTCAGCCGGTGTTCAGAGCTGCACCCTCAAGGATGCCCATTGCCTCCCTTTCCCTGTTTTCACTCCATTTGTCTCAGCTGGAATCCTTGGTTCTGCACCTTCTGTTTTGGGCATGTTTTTTGTTTGCAGTAATTTCTCCTTTGTTGCTCTCCCTACTGCCCATTCTGCTGCCTCAGGAGCAGTCCTGTCCCTGAGGCTGTGTGCATCCATCTTCCAGATGCGGGCCCTGCAGGAGGCAATGCTGGAGAAGGAGGCTGCCCAGGCAACTCAAGAGAAGCTGCTGCTGCAGGAGCTGGAGGAGTCCCGAGCAGGAGAACGGCGCTTCAGGGACTCTGCGCACGTGCTGGAGGCTGAGGTGTCTGAGCTGCGTGTGAGGCTCCAGAACTCTGAGGAAAGAGGAGAGGCCATGGCCACGCAGTGTAAGGCCTTGGAGCTGGAGCTGAGGAACACACAGGCTCAGAGGGACTATCTCAGGGCTCACAATCAGGAGCTGCAGAAGGAGTTGGAGGGAAGTGAACAAGGTACAGCTTCTCCTCTCCCACTCGCTGCCCCATCCTGTCTCACCAGCAGGGATCTCTGGTGCCACACAGAGGAAAAGGGCAGTGCCCAGAGATGGCAGAGGGGAAAAACAACTGGCAGGAGATTTATCCATCCAAGTGCCAGAGAAAGATGGTGTGGCTGGCAGTGCCATCTGGCTGTTCTACGGCTGATCCCATGCACAGCTGGTGCCTTTCAGGTGCCATGTCTGTGCTAAGGAGCTGTAGCTGGATGTCTCAGCTCAATTCCCCCAAACTCCAGGCCCTGCCAGAGGCTCCAGGCTACTGGCCTCTCTGGAGCAGGGCTGCACAGGCATCCCCACTCCTTTCTCTGCCTTTGATTGCTCACTCTGCGCAAGCCTGAGAGCAAACACATTTTCGTATTCCTCTGAACCTTGCCCCTTTCATTCCTGCTTTTTTCTCTGCCTGGAAGTTTCCTTCATTTGTGTCAGCTTTGGAAGCCCTTGTGGGCTTAGGGCCTGGCAAATACAGGCAGGCAGAGAAGACAGTGCTGTTGTCTCTGCAGGATGCACATCAGTTTGCCTTGGCTTTGCTTTTCACCTTCTCTTTCACCTTCCCCTTTCTCTGGTGCAGATTGGAGGAGGGCAGAAGTCAAGGACACCTCTCGAGATATTGCCCTGAAGACAGAGGCCACTAAAATACAGGAAGAGGCTGTGACTCTTTGTCAGGAGGTGGCATCTGTCCACAAGAAATTGGAAAGGCTGGAGAGGGAAAGGAAGGATGTGCTGGTGAGAATGGCCAATGCCATGAAGGGCCATTTCTTGGCTATGTTTGGACCTTGTGTTAATATTTCTTAGGAGCACCTTTTTCCAGTTTAACTTTTCTAATTGTATTCTTCTGAATAAGGAGGAAAACATGATGATGTCCTGTCAAGCCCAGTTAGGGTTGAGGCTGCTGATTTTCCTGCATGCTGGAGTTTTGTTCCCGAGAAGCTTTCCTTCTCAATGTCCACACTTGTCTTTATGGACATTGCGTGGTTTGGGCAATTCCTCGTGTCCAAACCCATGTTCCGATTTCTAAATATCTGGCCCTGGGACAAGGGGGGAGAAGACCAAGTTTTCTGTTAATAGAAAGGTGCTTGGCCTTGGCCGCCTGAGAGCAGCCAGTGGGGAGAAAAGAGAGAAAAGCAAAGTGCTGATCCAGATAAGGACGTGTCCCTGCAAGGGGAGAACTTGTCCTGAGTGCCAGCAGAGAATGACAGACTGATCTGGCCATTGCTGCTTCAAGAGAGGACAGTGGGGCTCTCGGGGATGGAGCCATGGCAACTCCATACAGGAGAGGTTGGAAACCACTCCTGTTACTCCAAACCCAGGGAATGAAATGTTGGGTGTGTTTGCTCTTCCCTTTCTCCCTGGTGGGGAGCACATCCTCACGGCACTGCCTAAATCCTGCTTAGGGAGGATTGAAATGCTGTCTGCAGTTCTGGCAGCTCCTCCCCAAAGGACCACTCGAGTGGAGCTGCAAGAGGTCGGGGAAGAGCAGAAAGGAAGCTGAGATGGGCTGAGTGAGCTGGGAAAGACACTGTGTCGGGGGGGGCCCAGCAGAGGTCTGCAGCATCCCGAGAGGCAGGGAGAGAGGGGCAGTCTGTGCCAGCCCCTGGGGCAGGAGTCCAGATGTGGGATGGAAAGCAAACCGAGAGATGGAATGAGTGACCCTTTTTCTGCCTTGTTTTGGCAGCATGAATGGGAATTGTACCTGGAGCAGGTGAGAAATCTGGAAAAGGAAAACAAAATGCATGCACCTGATGTTCAAAAAAAGAAGGAAAGAGCCCAGCACTTGGAATTGGAGAGGGAAGGCATGCAAGAAGAGCTGGAGCATGGTGCTGCTGCTGTGAAGGAATGGAGAGGGAAAGCTCAAGTCCTGAGTGCTGCCGTGAATAAGAGTGACATTTCCAATGGGGGCCTGAAGAAGCAGTTGGAAATCCTGAAGGGAAAGGCATTTCTCAAGGTAGGCACAGGCATTGCTCTTCAGTCCACTGCAACGTCTCTCAATGATTCCAATGATGGTTCCCAGAAAGGGGTGGGAATGAGTGTATATCCCTGAAAGTCCAGGCTCTCTTAGGAAAAGCAGCCCGGGCTGCAATCAGCAGCCATGTCTGTGTGCCTGGCTCCAGGCAGAGACAGAGACCATTGACAGCCAGAATGATTCGGGGCACGCCCATAACAACTGACACAGCTCTGGAGCTTGCTGTTCAAATCAGCTCCTGGCCCAAAGCTGGCCATGGGGAGCTGCTTCTGCCATGCCCACGCAAGGGGAGGCAACACGTGGGGGGTTGGATTTGGCATGGAAAGGAATGGAGCAGGTGAGCAGAGCAATGGACTAAATTGAGCAGAGTATTGGACCGAGGGCTGAACAGCAGCTGCCCTGCTGGTGCTTCGAGGATGCTTCCTGAGACAGAGATTTCCTGGGGACAACTCTTGCGGTGTTTGACACAAGGGACTCATCTCTCTGAATACTCAGCAGGCTGTTGGAGCAGAGGGGAAGCGGCCGTCTGAGCACTCGAGGAAAGGCGCCGAATGTCTGCAGGATCAGCATGCAACGTCACTAAAAGACAAGACAGAGAAGGCTGAAATAAGCACAGAGCCCCGGAGAGCTGGCGAGCAGGTAAAGTGGGCTTTTGCTGCCTCTGCAAAGCCTCAGGCTCCTCTGCAACACGACACGTTTGCCCAGGCAGCGCTTTGGAGTCCTCTGCTTGTTTCCTTCCCTCTCCCTGTCCCTGCTGAGGGCACAGCCTTTGCTTTGTTCTCTCCCTTGTGGCAGCCCATGGCTTTCACAAAGGCACCTGCGCTCCGCTGCCTCCCTCCCTGGCCCCGTGTCTCCAGACACGCACTGGCCTCTCTCTCGCACAGCCCCCAGCAAGAGCTTTTTGCCCCCAGTGTTGCCTGCTGCAATTCAGGGTCTCTGAGCAGAGATGTCCTTGCCTGCATGTCCAGAGGTGCTTTTGCTCCGTGTTTGCTGACAGGCTTCTTTGACCTTTTCTCCCATCCAATGTGCAGGTGCAACATGAAGGGAGGAGAATCAGAAGTTTTAGGAGAACTTTCCATCGCGACTACTTTACGTTGCCTATCTCCCAGTTAACTTCTGGAAGTGATGAGTCCTCGAGTTGCTCCAGGAAGCAGCAGCCCTCTTTCTGAGGCACAGTCTGTGGAGAAATGGGTCAGTTGCCACAGTGTTTGCTTTCTAAATCTCTGTTGGGTTCCTAAGTCTTGTCCGAAGTCTTTCTACTAGGCCTGTGATGGCTGAGGGCTGTACGTGGAAAGGCTTTGCCAGCCATGAACTGGACTTGTGTATCATCTGAGCTCTGTTCGGGGTCATTCTGGGAGCCTCTTCCTTTCCCCTTCCCCAAGGGCAGAGTGTCGGTGAGGGCTGGACTTGGAGGCTGTGTCTGCCCCGACAGCCGCTACCGTGGGGCTGCAGATGCTCCTGCCAGCGCGGGCTTGTCTGAGCCGGTCCTTGTGCCTCTTTCAGGTGTCCCTGCTGCTGTCACAGCGTGCTCGAGATGGACAGGACGACCTGAAGAGCTGTGCAGGAGCCACCTCCATTGAGTCACAAGGTGCAGAAAGCACCTCCTTCCTAAACTTCTCAGAGAGGAGCCACAGTGCAGCTGGATGCAGTCAGCCTCAGCCTTCATCAATAGTTCATGTTTAAGGAGTTGTATAGGTGTAATTTAACTTTTATCGAGCTGTGTTCTATAGGACGAAGGATATATTTATAGAAAAATAAAGAGTTTTTTAGGATCACTATTAAATTCAAAGATCTTTGTCAGAATTATTTACTACCCTGTACAGAGAACTATAACTTCCAGTATAGTGCATTATATTTGAAGCAACATTGAAGCAATTCTATTCAGGCCAGCAAAATCCATTCTTGATTCAAGATGGATGCTACTCCCCCAAACCAATGATCATGGGCAACTATTTCTGTCACCCTCAAGGAGTGACCTTGAGGGGCATCCTCACGGCAGGGAGCAATCTGCAGAAGGGAGGCATGTGACATGAGCCACTTTGGCGAGGGCAGGAGAACCATGCCAGGTGTGGAGCTTTTTCATTTGTCCTTAGGAAACTGCAACCTGTTTGTTCTCCGAGTCACCGAGTCTCTTATAATGTTTCTACTCCGTTTTACTTAATTTCAGGGGATTTTTGAAGGGGTTTTGGAGCTTTTTCTTGGTTTTGACACATTTTTATGCACAATCTGCCTTTCCAACCCTCCATTGCTGAAATGTAACTTCAATATAGCCTTACATCTTTCATACTTATTTAAATTTATGCAATTTTTGTCAGTTTTGTTGAAATTTCGAGGAGGTTTCGGCCCTTTTTGAATCATTTTGGGTACCTGCCCAGCCAATCCCTGAGGGGACTTTGGTTGAGGCGGGAACAGCTCGCGCCCTGCCCCCAGTCCGGCCCAGCCAATCCCTGAGGGGACTTTGGCTGAGGCAGGAACAGCTCGCGCCCCGCCCCCAGTCCGGCCCAGCCAATCCCTGAGGGGACTTTGGCTGAGGCGGGAACAGCTCCCGCCCCGCCCCCAGTCCAGTCCAGCCAATCCCTGAGGGGACTTTGGCTGAGGCGGGAACAGCTCCCGCCCCGCCCCCAGTCCTGCCCAGCCAATCCCTGAGGGGACTTTGGCTGAGGCGGGAACAGCTCGCGCCCTGCCCCCAGTCCGGTCCAGCCAATCCCTGAGGGGACTTTGGCTGAGGCGGGAACAGCTCGCGCCCCGCCCCCAGTCCGGCCCAGCCAGTCCCTGAGGGGACTTTTCCCCGCCCGCCGTTTGGGCGCGAGCCGCCCCCCACTTGTCAATCAACGAGGAGGGGGTTCAGCTGAGGCGGGAGCTTCTCCCGCGCCCCACCGTCAGCCATCGCTCTCGGCTCTCTGCTGCCTCTCTCCCGGTGGCTCCTTGTGACTCTGAATTTTCCCCACCTGCCCCAGTCCGGAGTGGTTTATACTGCTTTATACTCCCCACGTGGAGGAGCTCCTACCCGCCCATCACCCCGCACGCCTACCGCCCTGCCCCGACACGTCGAGGCACCCCCAAGTGAGCTCTGGGCTGGGCTGGTCCATACTGGTGGCTGCAGGGGGCTTAGAGGGGGAAGGTGTTATAGGTTAGAGACAAAAGCCAGGCCAATTAAAATAATTTGATTTATTGAGCAAACTACAACAAGCAAAACAATGCTGGGCGACCAGGGAGTCTCCACTCCGCTAACGGTTCGCAACCCGCCCCCCCTAATCTCTCAAGTTTTATAGCCAATTTGCGGGGGACTCCTTTTTTGAGGTCTTTATAGTTGTATCACATAGGTGTGCCTGATTTGTTGGTACTTTACCTACACATCTTCCTCTTCCTTTCACTTGAGCCATGGTAATGCCCTGCTTTGATGTATCCTTTTTCCATAGACACTGTGCTGGGTTGGATCCGTTGACTCGTTTAGCTTTGCCAGTGGTTCCTATTGCCTCATAAAAAGGTGGTTTAATCACGTAACATAACCAACAGTGCTCAGTAAGATTCGGGTTGGTTACATTTAATATTTGATAACTTGCCTGCATTAATTTCCAAAGCGGGCTATATTCAGATGTTAAGGCATTACTGGGAGTAGGCAGAACCGTGGTATTGATGATAGCAGACCTGTTAATTGTGGGGGTTGTTGTTGTAGGTAACAATTGTCCAGATAGCACTAGATTTGGTCCGACTGGTTCGGGGTCGTTGGCAATTGGTTCTTTTTTTATAAAGATTAGGCCGCCTCTGTCGGTCCCTGGTTCCCAATATCTAACTCCCCAGGTCTTTCCCAAGAACCAGCTAGGGCCTTGGCTTTGGGTAACATTGATGTAAATATGCCAACAATTTCCAGGCACCACTGTGCCACCAGTACTATCCTGCTGGGGTGTCTTGCAGCCGTGGGGCCCCCACCCTACTGTAATATGTTGGTCCTTTCCTCCTCCTGGAGCCCAGTCTGATGCTATTGTCTCACAGCCCCAGTAAGCACAGTAATAGGAATTTGGGTAATTACAATATCCTTGTCCCGGGTTTGAGCTAGGGCAAAAGTAAAACTCCATTCGGTTAAGGCAAGGGTTTATCGGAGCTAACTGACATAAGGTAGGAGTGAAACGGGGAGACCCAGGTCCCACTATTGTTTGGATAATAACTTGATCCTCCCATCGGGATAAGGTCCATTTAAAGGGTTGGTGATCAAAGCCTCTTACAGGATTTTGTACCCATCCTAATATCCAGCAAATGGCATAGAGAGTTGGTGGGTTCCCCTTCATTTTTACAATTAGTAAGTTCCAATTCTCCCTTTTTTGATTTGGTGTAATCTTTGTTACTCACTCATTTTATTACATTGTTCTGCTCTTTTTTCCACTTCAGGCTCTCGGGAGCACAGGCCTCTTTATGTCCCCACTGTGGTACACCTCTGCCTCCTTCGCCTACTCCGTTGCTTGAAGCAGCGAGGTCACTTCTCTTCTCGGCAGCAGTCGCAGTCTTCAGGGGTTAGGCCTTCGTGGGTCTTTTTATATCTGTAACTTCAATTATAGATGTTTACAGAGCAGAATCTTAGGCTTGTGGTAAATACTTGCTCTTACTCTAATTATTTTCCCCCCTTCGTTGAAAAATAAGTATCCTTTAGATGGATACTTTGGAACCCACCAGCTTTCTTTCAAATGTTGCATTTAAATTTTCTTCTCAGTTTGTCTTTGTTTCCATCCAAACCTCACTTTACACATCTGAATAGTCCGATCCCAATCTTCCTCCCGTACCTCCCAAATCTCAGGAATTAGATATGATTTTCCACATAGTAATTTTAAAATTTCAGGGTTAAAATGTATTCTATCAGGGTACCTTTTTCAACATTTATGACACAGGTTATGTCTGTGTGAGGAAGAACAATACCATCTTTGCATACAATTTTCACATTCAGTCAATACCCAAGTGGCATGTATGCCTTGATTAGATTGCAAAACAAGGACACATCTACAAATACAAGGTATTATTACAGTCCTTTCAAAGTGTAGTTTTTCTACAGGAGGCTGCTCCCAATCTAAAGTTACTATTTTCCCTACTAGTGTTCTATATATTCCTTCTAATAAAATTTGTTCATTCCCCCTATTTACATAATGTTTTACTGGGTTTAAAAACTCCCATGGTTCGAGACCAAACCACTGGGCATTAACATTTCTTGTACTGTTCCCAACCCCTCTCGCAGCCACAGTTACACAGGTTATTACTGTTCTTTCGTCAGAGTGACTTTGAGGTCCCCAGGCCGGCTGGTCACTTTCCACTGAAGGTCTTGAATGGGTCCCTTGACGCGACTAGCATGTATCCATCCACGTTCCGCTGTCCGGATTGCTGTTTCTGTAGTGAGTAAAACGAGATAAGGCCCTTCCCAACGAGGGGTTAATGAGGATTCCTTCCATGATTTAATTAGAACTTTATCTCCTGGTTGTATGTTGTGGATTGCAATGTCTAAGGGAGGTCTTTGCACCACTAAACCTTTATTTTGCAGTTGCCTTCTTCTAGCCATAAGTTGGGTTATATATGTCTCGAGTTGCAAGCTTTCAATTTGGGGGTGCTCATGCGGGATTTCTAGATCATAAGGCATACCGTATAACATTTCAAAAGGAGAAATTCCTACATCTGTTCGGGGTTGTGTTCTGATGTTTAATAGTGCTAGAGGGAGGCACTTTATCCATGACATTTTGGTTTCTAGCATTAGTTTGGTGAGTTGTTTCTTTATTTCTCCGTTTACTCTTTCTACCTTCCCTGAACTTTGTGGATGCCGTGGAGTATGATATTCCCATTTTGTTCCTAAAGAAGCGAGAGCTTCCTTCACGATTTTTGAAACAAAATGTGGTCCTCTATCAGAGTCTATTACTTCTATAGATCCATATCGAGGTATTATATTTTCCAGCAGTGTTTTCACTACAGTCTGGGCGGTAGCTCTAGCTGTTGGGAATACTTCCACAAAGTGGGTTAAGTGGTCTATGATTACTAGCAGGTATTTATATCATCCCACTCTTGGTAATTCAGTGAAGTCTATCTGAATCCTTGCAAATGATCTATGGGCTAGCTCTCTCCCTCCTAGGGGCTTTTCTCTTAATTGGTGTTTGTTTACTTTTTGACAAATTATACATTCACTAACTATTCTCTTAGCTATGTTATATACCCCAATACACATATATTTCGTGGCAAACTGGTCTACTAGGGCTTGGGTTCCCCAGTGAGTTTTCTCATGAAACTTCTGCATAACCCTTAAGGCTAATTGTTTTGGGAGAACTTTTCGATCATCCGGGAGCTTCCATTTCCCTGTTTCTGTCTCTTTTATTCCCATCTGTGCCAGCTTATTTTTTTCTTGTATGGTGAAGCTGAGAATATGATATTTTTCTCCATGTACACAACAGTATTCATACTTGGGGTTATCACAACTGCAGTGTACTGCATCCATTCCAAGATCTTTCCAATATCCAGAACAAGGGGTTTCAAGTAAGTCTTCCCCACAGGTTGTGCGTTTTTTCCTAACCTTTTCCCAATAGTCCCACTTTCTTCTATTATCCCTGATAAACATTAGTGCTGCTTTCTTCGCTTCTTGATCTGCCAAATTATTTCCCCTTACTAGTGGGTCTAACCCCTTTTGATGCCCCTTTAAGTGTACTACAGCTATTCCCACTGGTCCTCGCAAGGCTTGTAAGATTTTAATTATTAATTCTTGGTGAATTAATCCTTTCCCTTGAGAGTTTATTAGGCCCTGTTCTTCCCAGATTTTTCCAAAGGTATGTACTATACCAAAGGCATATTTAGAATCAGTGTATATAGTTCCAGTTTTACCTTTCAGCAATTGTAAAGCTCTCAAAACTGCGTCTAATTCGCATGCTTGGGCAGACCAGCTGGGGTTTAAAGGTCCTGATTCTATTGTTGTAAATGTTTTCCCATCAATTTTTGCATACCCTGACTTCCTTTTCCCTTTGACTACTCGGGAGGATCCATCGACAAAAAGTTTCTCTCCTGTATTAAGTTCTCCCTCTTCTAAATCCGGTCTAATCTTCGTCTGTTCTTCGATGTTATGTAAACAATTATGGGTTATGTTCTCATTCGGTTCTCTGTACAGAAACTGCACTGGATTCTGCAAATTGGTGACCTCGAATTCAAGCTTGTGCGACGATATCAGGATGCCTTCATACTTTAAGAGCCTGGCATCAGTGATCCACTTGTCAGCTTTTTGCTGCAAAATTCCCCTGATATTATGGGGTGACAGTACTTTTAATTCCCCTCCAAACGTGATTTTGTGGGCTTCTTCCACTAAGAGGGCTGCAGCCACTACTGCCTGTAGGCACGTAGGCCACCCTCTACTCACAGGGGCTAAAAGCTTTGAGAGGTACCCCACAGGTTTCTTTCTTCCCACCCACTCTTGTGCTAGTACTCCAAATGCAGTTCCCTCATCAACATTTATAAATAGATAAAATGGTTTCTTTATAGCTGGTAAACTCAAAACCGGGGCATTCACTAAATCTGTTTTTAAAGCCTCTAATTGTTCATCATCTTCCTTTGACTATTTCAACAGGACATCCTTGGCTACCTTATTATAAAGAAATTTAACTTTCTTGCTGTAATCTTCTATCCATTGCCTGCAATATCCAAAAAGGCCTAATAATTGCCTACCTTGTCTTTTGGTTTTAGGAACTGGCAGTGACAATATGCCGTTAACCCTTTCAGGATCCAATTTCTTAGTTCCCCTGCTTAATCTGTGTCCTAAGTACTTTACTTCTTCTTCTACAAATTGTAATTTTGATTTTGACACTTTTAATCCCTGTAAGATCAAAAAGTTTAATAATTTAATAATTTCTTGTCTCACCTTCTCCTCATCTTTACCAGCTAACAATAAATCATCAACATACTGAACCAATGTAACTCCTTCGCCTAATTCATATTCCCTTAAAATTTGCTCTAGAGCTTGTCCAAATAAATTTGGGGATTCTGTAAATCCCTGGGGTAACACTGTCCAGCGTAGCTGTTGCTTCCGGTGTGTGTCTGGGTCCTCCCATTCAAAGGCAAAATAATCTCTGCAGTCTTCTTTAAGAGGACATGCCCAGAATGCATCCTTTAAATCTATTACACTGTACCATTGATCGTCAGGACTTAACTGACTCAAAAGGGTATGGGGGTTAGCTACTACTGGAAATCTAGCTACTGTTCTTTTGTTAATCTCCCTTAAATCATGCACTAATCTGTAGGTACCGTCTGGCTTCTTTACAGGCAGGATGGGGGTGTTAAAAGGAGACATGCAGGGTTTGAGTAATCCTCTGTCAAGTAACCTTTGGACTTCAGGTTTTATGCCCTGCCTTCCTTCTATAGGTACAGAGTATTGTTTTATTCTAATCGGTATTTCTGGATTCTTAATAGTCACTGTAAAAGGTTCAATGTCTAGCCTACCCACTGACTCCAGGGTGTACCAGACCTCAGGGTTTTTGTTCTCTTCATCAGTCACCCGTAGAGGGCACAATTTAACCGTTAGAGCTTCATCTCTAATTTCTAAACTTATTCCTAACTCAATCATTAAATCTCTTCCCAGTAAATTATAATCAGCTTCTGGAACTAGCAACAAGGATCCTAGCCCAATTTTAGAATGTGTTTCAAAAAGTACATCTTTTATTATTGGTACTCCAAAAGGTTCTCCTTTTGCTCCAATAACTTGGATTGTCTCCGAGGATATTTTACACCCCTGGGGCAGGTTTTGAACAGTAGATCTCTCTGCTCCCGAGTCCACTAGGAACTCGACTTCTTGTTGCTGGGGACCTACTTTTAACTTTATCAAGGGCTCTGTTCTTTCCTGGGTCCCCAGCAAATAGAGCCCCTGACACCCCTAATCTTCTTTAAACATCTTTTCATCCATCATCCTCTTTCTGCAATCTTTTCTGACATGTCCTTTTTTACCACAATAATCGCAAACTATCATCCCTCGCTCTCTTTCTCTTGAAACCTTCTGGGGTTCGTGCCTTGAGGGTCGAGTTTCTATTTCTTTTCCGGGGGCAGATGCCCCTTGCTCTTCTCTGACTGCTGCTACCAACATCCTAGCTTGCCTTCTATGTGTCTCTTCCTCTCTATGAACATACACTTTCTGGGCTTCCCTCAATAATTTATCCAATCCCTGATCCTGCCAATCCTCTATTTTTTCTAATTTTCTCCTAATACCTTCCCATGATTTAGCTACAAACTGCATTTTTAACAACACTTGGCCTATAGGGGAAGCAGGATCCTCCCCTGAATAGAGCTGTAAAGTCTTCCTGAGCCTTTCTAACCACTCTGTAGGGGTCTCGTCTTTTTTCTGTTGTTCTTTGAAAACTTTATTAATATTCTGTCCCCTAGGGATGGATTCTCTTATTCCTTGGATAATAATAGTTCTCAGGTCCTGCATATGGCCTCTATCCATTTCGTTCTGGTTATTCCAGTTAGGTCTCTGTAGAGGCCATTTCGTATCAGCAGAGGGACCTTGTTGGTGCTGCTGATCCCAAATTCTCATGCCTGCTCTCCGGGTCTTATCTCTTTCTTCTACAGTAAATAATATGCCTATTATAGCCAGTAATTCATCCCAAGTATACGTGTTGGGCCCCAAAAATTGATCTACTCGTTCTGAAACTCCTAATGGATCTTCCAACAAGTTCCCCATTTCCTTTTTAAAATCCCTAACATCTCCTGAGTTCAGGGGAACTGAGACATATCCCGTCCCTGGTTGTGCCCCCCCCCTAGCAATCTCCCTGAGGGGGTATAAGCTACTCCCAGCCTCTCTCGCCCTTGTTTTACTGCTAGTTACCGTTTTATCTCTGTCAGGGGAATCCGGGGCAGAGTCTGAGTCTATGGGATGATTTGGCGCTGATGGGAGCGGAGGAGGTGAAGGAGGGGGAGGTGGTGGTGTGTATGGGGGAAGGGACATGAACACTTCATCCTCATTCCAGGGTTTCTTCTTTTTCCCTCCCCCTTTCTCTTTAAGAGGGTATAAAAATGTTCTAGTCTCAGACTCTATCCACAAACGTGCATACTCGCTTTCCTCCGCACTAAATGGTTCTTTTGAATTTACATATATGTTCAAAGCCTGGCATATCCAATCCTCAGGGGACCCAAATACTGGCCAATATAAATGGTCACCCCTAATTTGTTTTCCACCCCACACTTCCATACAATAATGTATCATTTTTGCTTTGTCCTTACCCCGCCTAGAAGGGTAGGCACCCCAGTTTTTCAACATTATTCCGAGCGGACTATCTAGTGGGATCTCCAGCAGCTTAACCTTAAACTCCAACCCACCCATGGGACCAGAGTGCTTGCTTTTCCTCTGTCCCATCTTCCGGAGTGCCTTCTTACACACACACACTCTTCACCCCCTGTTCGTGGCCCAGCCCCTCGCGGGCTTTGGGAACCGCACTACTGAGGGGTCCGCACTCACTTCGTCCCTCACTGGACGTCTCACACAAGCGCACTCCAGGACACCCAACCCCGACTGAACGGATAACTGCCCTATACTCATGCATCCGGCGTCTTCGTTCGGAGCTTCGTGCACAAAGATTATGGGGTTTGCCGGCGTTTATTTGCTTGCTGTCTAATTTAGGGTTCGTCGGTAGAGGTTTCACACCTAAACAGGGGCCGCTTATTCAGCGGGGCACCTCCCCCGTACAGAGATTCAGGCTGAATTGCCTCTGAGTCACGGCACCAAAATTGTTATAGGTTAGAGACAAAAGCCAGGCCAATTAAAATAATTTGATTTATTGAGCAAACTACAACAAGCAAAACAGTGCTGGGCGACCGGGGAGTCTCCACTCCGCTAACGGTTCACAACCCGCCCCCTAATCTCTCAAGTTTTACAGCCTCCTTGTCCCGGTATACGTGTATCTTCCGAGAGTACTCTGTGTCGGCGCGGGCTGTTGCTAGGGGGTCTTTTTTCTGCTTTCCGGTGGTCGTGAGGCTGAAGGCCGTAGTCTTCCTCGGGGGGGGGCTCATACATTGCTTACTTCACTGGGTATAGGTCATCCTGACCTGACTTCGTTATCTGTTCCCTCTGTTCTTGCTTAGACACCTGTTTCTCTTGGCCTTGCTTAGCTTTTTGTTAGACAAGACTTGTGAGCTTCCTGACTCAGTTTTAACTATTTATTCCCTGGCTTAAGCAAGATTTGATTAACAAACACACATGGTTATTTATCACAAAGGGACGTTGTATATTGGTTCATACTGGACCATACTGGTTTACTGGGCCTGGGGAAAGGTGGTTGATGGCTGGTAGGTGGGTGGTTACTGATTCACACTGGTGTCTGTAGAGGGGTTTAGAGCTGGGAAGGGGGATAGATGCTGGTCCATACTAGTTTTTGTTAGTGGGTGCAGGCTGGTTTTCGGGCTGGAAAAGGGGCATGGTTGCTGTGATTTAGGGGTAGACAGTGATTTATTAGGGGCTTCTCACTAACAACAACGTATATAGCTTGCTTGACATGTTTTGCACTTACCAAACAGAAAGAAAGGATGTAAAGAGGATATTGACCCATTGTTAAGGAGACCAGGCATCCTGTTTTTGGACTCCCAAACCAGCCCAAGCCAGCTATAGGGCTTGGACTCAGGCCAGAGACCCAGGGAGCATGCATAGTGAAGCACGGTAGAGTTCAACGTGAGGAAGACTCCTTACTTCATCAGAGGAAGACTCTTCACTTCATCTAAGACCCCCACCCACAACCACCAGGCAGCACTGTGCAGGCACAAGTGTATTTAAATGAACTTTAGACTCATTATAATACGAAGCGAGAATAGATAATGAATATGTATAGAGCACTGTGTAGCTTCTTGCATATGTAACCTGTAACTCAAAATAAACCAAGCAAAGTGCCACAGACGGCGCGCATGAAATTTTAGGGAACTATCCCTTGTGCGTTCCAGTGCTGGAATAAACATACCTACTTTACAACTTTTGTTGTGGAGTCCTATCCGTGCCTCAGCTGGGCCTTCCTGGTCCCTACAGGTTTATAGTGGGCCATGCTGGTGGGTGCAAGAGGGCTTTTAGGCTGATGGGGGGTGGTTGCTGATCTATACTGGTCGATCCTGGTTTATACTGGGCATTACTGGAAGATGCAGGGAGACATTATGGCTGCAAGGGAGGCAGGCACTTGCTGGTTTATACTGGGGCCTACTGGTGGCTGCAGGGCCAATATCCAAGAGGTCTTGGCAGAAGCAGTGTCCAAATGCCAATATCCACAGGGCCATTGGACCCAAGGCCTTGGACAACCGTCAGCATGGATTTCTGCTGGCCTCTTCCTGTTGGCCTTGGTTGTGTGGAGCTTTTTCGGGTGGCCTTCATGAGCCACTTGAGTTTTGAAATAAGTTCCCCATATCCATTGTGAATCTGGTCCTCCCAGAACAGGGAGGAATGCAAAGTTGGCCTTTGCCATTCCTCACAGCCTCTGCTGTGGCTGACACTGACAGGCTGTGGCTGTAGTCTCTGACTGCTTTATTTTCCTTGACTTGAGGTGGGAGAGTTGACATCTCAGCTGGCAGCCTCCAGGGAGTCGCAGGAAACCATTGTCCAGAGAGCTCAGCAAGATGTGAGGGATGCCCAGCAGCAGTCCGTTCAGAAAGCGCTGGAGGTTGAGCATATCTGGAAGATGCTGGAGGAGGCAGAAAATCAGAACAAGGAGCTGCAAGGGAAACTGCAGAACCTGGACAGGGAAAGGAAACAATGGCAAGATGTAGCACGCCAAAATTCAGAATGTCAGACTTCCTTGAATACCCTAGAAAGGGAAAATGCCAGGTAAATGAAAGCCTGTGGGACTCTGCATTGTGAGGAATGGATTCCCTCTTTGCACCTGCCAGGGGCTCTGGCAGCATTTCCTAAGTGGCAGAGTTCTGAACTCTCCCTGCAGATGTGTCTTGTTTTCTGGATGCTGTGTTTAATTTTTATTTTTTTTAAGTCTTCAGTTACAGTTTTCTCTGAAGACAAAGGCTTTTGGGGTAGCTCTTTCCTGCTGGGGAGGTGTTCTGTTGTTAGGTGGGTGTGTTAACACTGTCCCAGCTGCAGTGTAAGGGGCTGGACACATCCATCAGCTCCACCTTGGGTCCTGTAAGTTGAGGTTTTTGAGAATTGGATCAGCTCTGGCATCGTGATGCCTTTGCTTGGCAGAACCATCTTAAGGCCCTGATTACTGATCTAAGACAGATTCTCATCGGAGATACCCAAGAAACAAGAAGGTCTCTGTTGCGTCGTTCCTCATCAAATGGCCCAGGGTGCCTGGAAGGGGTTGAGCAGGGTCCCTGCCAGCCTCCACAGTGCACAGGCGTTACTGACTGTGCAAAGAATGCAAGAAACAAGATCAAGGTTAGGGGGGCTCCTCCAGCTGACCAAGTCCTGCCAGTCTTCAGTGTTGCAGGATTCTTCTTGCAAGCAGAAGAGAAAGAAAAGGCAGGGCACTCTTGCTTGCCTGGAGGTTTCTGCATCTTCCATCAGGTTGTGCTCCAAGCCTCTGTCGCCACTTCTGCTATTGGCCTTTGTTTCTCTCCAGCTGAAAGAAGGATGGGTGCTGGTAAATCTTAGGGAACTTCCGCGAGATCCCCTGGCTGTTGGGTGCTGATTTTCCTACCTGGGTATACAAGATGGGGGAAGGAAAATGTCTCTTCCATGTT
Organism: Acanthiza pusilla; assembly: GCA_036630365.1. Taxonomy (NCBI): domain Eukaryota; kingdom Metazoa; phylum Chordata; class Aves; order Passeriformes; family Acanthizidae; genus Acanthiza; species Acanthiza pusilla. The sequence continues at coordinate 1,040,710 of JAXCHO010000154.1, read as the reverse complement.
GACCAAAGCTTCTGCCCTTGGAGCCTGGTTAGTCAGAAGAGAATTGTTCCTCTCCCTTGCTGTCTTCATTGTAAGACTTTGTTAGGTCTGTATTCACATTCCCACCTTGAGAAGGAGGCAGGCCATGTAGGCAGGAACTGCCCATTCTTTCATGAATGGAAGCAGAGTGGGCAAATGCTGGGCTGTGACCACAGGGGCAACAAACAGCCAAGTTGTTTAGACAAACTTCATCAGACAGAGCAGTTTTCCCTGAGCTGGTGCAAGTGCTCAGAGTTTATAAAATGTGGCACCATTTAGTAATGAGTTGCATGCTAGGCTGATTCTGTCTCTGGAGGAAAAGGATCTGTGCCTCAGAACAGAAGAAGAGAAGAACCTGGTGCTGAATAACCAGGTGTGTCACCTTCATTCTGCTCTTCAGGAGGACAAACTGCTCCACTGTGAGCACAGAAGAGAACTACAGAAGCTCAACACACAGGTAACCTGTGCCCTGGCATCCTCTTCTCCAGGGACACACAACATTGCCTTTGGCTTGGAGGCCCCAACTGCTTTCTGCTCCCAGCAGCCTCCACTGCTGCCATGTCCTGCCCAGGGCTGCTGCTGCACCCTGAGGCCAAGGCTGGATCTGGTGTCTGCTGCTGCCGCCAACATTTTCCCCACTTCTCTCCCGGCTGCTGGCAGGAAATCTGGGAGGAGAAGCAGCAGCAGCAGACTCCTTTGGAGCTCTTCCATCCCTCGGTTAGCAGTGTTGTCCCAGATGGAGTTGGTGCCTTTGCGGGGTGCTGAGCAATGCGGGCACACAGACATGGCTATGGCAGGCTGGGGAGGGCACTTCCACCGCAGCCAGTTCAGCCGGTGTTCAGAGCTGCACCCTCAAGGATGCCCATTGCCTCCCTTTCCCTGTTTTCACTCCATTTGTCTCAGCTGGAATCCTTGGTTCTGCACCTTCTGTTTTGGGCATGTTTTTTGTTTGCAGTAATTTCTCCTTTGTTGCTCTCCCTACTGCCCATAATGCTGCCTCAGGAGCAGTCCTGTCCCTGAGGCTGTGTGCATCCATCTTCCAGATCCGGGCCCTGCAGGAGGCAATGCTGGAGAAGGAGGCTGCCCAGGCAACTCAAGAGAAGCTGCTGCTGCAGGAGCTGGAGGAGTCCCGAGCAGGAGAACGGCGCTTCAGGGACTCTGCGCACGTGCTGGAGGCTGAGGTGTCTGAGCTGCGTGTGAGGCTCCAGAACTCTGAGGAAAGAGGAGAGGCCATGGCCACGCAGCGTAAGGCCTTGGAGCTGGAGCTGAGGAACACACAGGCTCAGAGGGACTATCTCAGGGCTCACAATCAGGAGCTGCAGAAGGAGTTGGAGGGAAGTGAACAAGGTACAGCTTCTCCTCTCCCACTCGCTGCCCCATCCTGTCTCACCAGCAGGGATCTCTGGTGCCACACAGAGGAAAAGGGCAGTGCCCAGAGATGGCAGAGGGGAAAAACAACTGGCAGGAGATTTATCCATCCAAGTGCCAGAGAAAGATGGTGTGGCTGGCAGTGCCATCTGGCTGTTCTACGGCTGATCCCATGCACAGCTGGTGCCTTTCAGGTGCCATGTCTGTGCTAAGGAGCTGTAGCTGGATGTCTCAGCTCGATTCCCCCAAACTCCAGGCCCTGCCAGAGGCTCCAGGCTACTGGCCTCTCTGGAGCAGGGCTGCACAGGCATCCCCACTCCTTTCTCTGCCTTTGATTGCTCACTCTGCGCAAGCCTGAGAGCAAACACATTTTCGTATTCCTCTGAACCTTGCCCCTTTCATTCCTGCTTTTTTCTCTGCCTGGAAGTTTCCTTCATTTGTGTCAGCTTTGGAAGCCCTTGTGGGCTTAGGGCCTGGCAAATACAGGCAGGCAGAGAAGACAGTGCTGTTGTCTCTGCAGGATGCACATCAGTTTGCCTTGGCTTTGCTTTTCACCTTCTCTTTCACCTTCCCCTTTCTCTGGTGCAGATTGGAGGAGGGCAGAAGTCAAGGACACCTCTCGAGATATTGCCCTGAAGACAGAGGCCACTAAAATACAGGAAGAGGCTGTGACTCTTTGTCAGGAGGTGGCATCTGTGCACAAGAAATTGGAAAGGCTGGAGAGGGAAAGGAAGGATGTGCTGGTGAGAATGGCCAATGCCATGAAGGGCCATTTCTTGGCTATGTTTGGACCTTGTGTTAATATTTCTTAGGAGCACCTTTTTCCAGTTTAACTTTTCTAATTGTATTCTTCTGAATAAGGAGGAAAACATGATGCCGTCCTGTCAAGCCCAGTTAGGGTTGAGGCTGCTGATTTTCCTCCATGCTGGAGTTTTGTTCCCGAGAAGCTTTCCTTCTCAATGTCCACACTTGTCTTTATGGACATTGCGTGGTTTGGGCAATTCCTCGTGTCCAAACCCATGTTCCGATTTCTAAGTATCTGGCCCTGGGACAAGGGGGGAGAAGACCAAGTTTTCTGTTAATAGAAAGGTGCTTGGCCTTGGCCGCCTGAGAGCAGCCAGTGGGGAGAAAAGAGAGAAAAGCAAAGTGCTGATCCAGATAAGGACGTGTCCCTGCAAGGGGAGAACTTGTCCTGAGTGCCAGCAGAGAATGACAGACTGATCTGGCCATTGCTGCTTCAAGAGAGGACAGTGGGGCTCTCGGGGATGGAGCCATGGCAACTCCACACAGGAGAGGTTGGAAACCACTCCTGTTACTCCAAACCCAGGGAATGAAATGTTGAGTGTGTTTGCTCTTCCCTTTCTCCCTGGTGGGGAGCACATCCTCACGGCACTGCCTAAATCCTGCTTAGGCAGGATTGAAATGCTGTCTGCAGCTCTGGCAGCTCCTCCCCAAAGGACCACTCGAGTGGAGCTGCAAGAGGTCGGGGAAGAGCAGAAAGGAAGCTGAGATGGGCTGAGTGAGCTGGGAAAGACACTGTGTCAGGGGGGGCCCAGCAGAGGTCTGCAGCATCCCGAGAGGCAGGGAGAGAGGGGCAGTCTGTGCCAGCCCCTGGGGCAGGAGTCCAGATGTGGGATGGAAAGCAAACCGAGAGATGGAATGAGTGACCCTTTTTCTGCCTTGTTTTGGCAGCATGAATGGGAATTGTACCTGGAGCAGGTGAGAAATCTGGAAAAGGAAAACAAAATGCATGCACCTGATGTTCAAAAAAAGAAGGAAAGAGCCCAGCACTTGGAATTGGAGAGGGAAGGCATGCAAGAAGAGCTGGAGCATGGTGCTGCTGCTGTGAAGGAATGGAGAGGGAAAGCTCAAGTCCTGAGTGCTGCCGTGAATAAGAGTGACATTTCCAATGGGGGCCTGAAGAAGCAGTTGGAAATCCTGAAGGGAAAGGCATTTCTCAAGGTAGGCACTGGCATTGCTCTTCATTCCACTGCAACGTCTCTCAATGATTCCAATGATAGCTCCCAGAAAGGGGTGGGAATGAATGTATATCCCTGAAAGTCCAGGCTCTCTTAGGAAAAGCAGCCCGGGCTGCAATCAGCAGCCATGTCTGTGTGCCTGGCTCCAGGCAGAGACAGAGACCATTGACAGCCAGAATGATTCGGGGCACGCCCATAACAACTGACACAGCTCTGGAGCTTGCTGTTCAAATCAGCTCCTGGCCCAAAGCTGGCCATGGGGAGCTGCTTCTGCCATGCCCACGCAAGGGGAGGCAACACGTGGGGGGTTGGATTTGGAATGGAGAGGAATGGAACAGGTGAGCAGAGCAATGGACTAAATTGAGCAGAGTTTTGGACCGAGGGCTGAACAGCAGCTGCCCTGCTGGTGCTTCGAGGATGCTTCCTGAGACAGAGATTTCTTGGGGACAGCTCTTGCGGTGTTTGACACAAGGGACTCATCTCTCTGAATACTCAGCAGGCTGTTGGAGCAGAGGGGAAGCGGCCGTCTGAGCAGTTGAGGAAAGGCGCCGAATGTCTGCAGGATCAGCATGCAACATCACCAAAAGACAAGACAGAGAAGGCTGAATTAAGCACAGAGCCCCGGAGAGCTGGCGAGCAGGTAAAGTGGGCTTTTGCTGCCTCTGCAAAGCCTCAGGCTCCTCTGCAACACGACACGTTTGCCCAGGCAGCGCTTTGGAGTCCTCTGCTTGTTTCCTTCCCTCTCCTGTCCCTGCTGAGGGCACAGCCTTTGCTTTGTTCTCTCCCTTGTGGCAGCCCATGGCTTTCACAAAGGCACCTGCGCTCCGCTGCCTCCCTCCCTGGCCCCGTGTCTCCAGACACGCACTGGCCTCTCTCTCGCACAGCCCCCAGCAAGAGCTTTTTGCCCCCAGTGTTGCCTGCTGCAATTCAGGGTCTCTGAGCAGAGATGTCCTTGCCTGCATGTCCAGAGGTGCTTTTGCTCCGTGTTTGCTGACAGGCTTCTTTGACCTTTTCTCCCATCCAATGTGAAGGTGCAACATGAAGGGAGAAGAATCAGAAGTTTTAGGAGAACTTTCCATCGCGACTACTTTACGTTGCCTGTCTCCCAGTTAACTTCTGGAAGTGATGAGTCCTCGAGTTGCTCCAGGAAGCAGCAGCCCTCCTTCTGAGGCACAGTCTGTGGAGAAAGGGGTCAGTTGCCACAGTGTTTGCTTTCTAAATCTCTGTTGGGTTCCTAAGTCTTGTCCGAAGTCTCTCTACTAGGCCTGTGATGGCTGAGGGCTGTACATGGAAAGGCTTTGCCTACCATGAACTGGACTTGTGTATCATCTGAGCTCTGTTCGGGGTCATTCTGGGAGCCTCTTCCTTTCCCCTTCCCCAAGGGCAGAGTGTCGGTGAGGGCTGGACTTGGAGGCTGTGTCTGCCCCGACAGCCGCTACCGTGGGGCTGCAGATGCTCCTGCCAGCGCGGGCTTGTCTGAGCCGGTCCTTGTGCCTCTTTCAGGTGTCCCTGCTGCTGTCACAGCGTGCTCGAGATGGACAGGACGACCTGAAGAGCTGTGCAGGAGCCACCTCCATTGAGTCACAAGGTGCAGAAAGCACCTCCTTCCTAAACTTCTCAGAGAGGAGCCACAGTGCAGCTGGATGCAGTCAGCCTCAGCCTTCATCAATAGTTCATGTTTAAGGAGTTGTATAGGTGTAATTTAACTTTTATCGAGCTGTGTTCTATAGGACGAAGGATATATTTATAGAAAAATAAAGAGTTTTTTAGGATCACTATTAAATTCAAAGATCTTGGTCAGAATTATTTACTACCCAGTACAGAGAACTATAACTTCCAGTATAGTGCATTATATTTGAAGCAACATTGAAGCAATTCTATTCAGGCCAGCAAAATCCATTCTTGATTCAAGATGGATGCTACTCCCCCAAACCAATGATCATGGGCAACTATTTCTGTCACCCTCAAGGAGTGACCTTGAGGGGCATCCTCACGGCAGGGAGCAATCTGCAGAAGGGAGGCATGTGACATGAGCCACTTTGGCGAGGGCAGGAGAACCATGCCAGGTGTGGAGCTTTTTCATTTGTCCTTAGGAAACTGCAACCTGTTTGTTCTCCGAGTCACCGAGTCTCTTATAATGTTTCTACTCCGTTTTACTTAATTTCAGGGGATTTTTGAAGGGGTTTTGGAGCTTTTTCTTGGTTTTGACACATTTTTATGCACAATCTGCCTTTCCAACCCTCCATTGCTGAAATGTAACTTCAATATAGCCTTACATCTTTCATACTTATTTAAATTTATGCAATTTTTGTCAGTTTTGTTGAAATTTCGAGGAGGTTTCGGCCCTTTTTGAATCATTTTGGGTACCTGCCCAGCCAATCCCTGAGGGGACTTTGGTTGAGGCGGGAACAGCTCGCGCCCTGCCCCCAGTCCGGCCCAGCCAATCCCTGAGGGGACTTTGGCTGAGGCAGGAACAGCTCGCGCCCCGCCCCCAGTCCGGCCCAGCCAATCCCTGAGGGGACTTTGGCTGAGGCGGGAACAGCTCCCGCCCCGCCCCCAGTCCAGTCCAGCCAATCCCTGAGGGGACTTTGGCTGAGGCGGGAACAGCTCCCGCCCCGCCCCCAGTCCTGCCCAGCCAATCCCTGAGGGGACTTTGGCTGAGGCGGGAACAGCTCGCGCCCTGCCCCCAGTCCGGTCCAGCCAATCCCTGAGGGGACTTTGGCTGAGGCGGGAACAGCTCGCGCCCCGCCCCCAGTCCGGCCCAGCCAGTCCCTGAGGGGACTTTTCCCCGCCCGCCGTTTGGGCGCGAGCCGCCCCCCACTTGTCAATCAACGAGGAGGGGGTTCAGCTGAGGCGGGAGCTTCTCCCGCGCCCCACCGTCAGCCATCGCTCTCGGCTCTCTGCTGCCTCTCTCCCGGTGGCTCCTTGTGACTCTGAATTTTCCCCACCTGCCCCAGTCCGGAGTGGTTTATACTGCTTTATACTCCCCACGTGGAGGAGCTCCTACCCGCCCATCACCCCGCACGCCTACCGCCCTGCCCCGACACGTCGAGGCACCCCCAAGTGAGCTCTGGGCTGGGCTGGTCCATACTGGTGGCTGCAGGGGGCTTAGAGGGGGAAGGTGTTATAGGTTAGAGACAAAAGCCAGGCCAATTAAAATAATTTGATTTATTGAGCAAACTACAACAAGCAAAACAATGCTGGGCGACCAGGGAGTCTCCACTCCGCTAACGGTTCGCAACCCGCCCCCCCTAATCTCTCAAGTTTTATAGCCAATTTGCGGGGGACTCCTTTTTTGAGGTCTTTATAGTTGTATCACATAGGTGTGCCTGATTTGTTGGTACTTTACCTACACATCTTCCTCTTCCTTTCACTTGAGCCATGGTAATGCCCTGCTTTGATGTATCCTTTTTCCATAGACACTGTGCTGGGTTGGATCCGTTGACTCGTTTAGCTTTGCCAGTGGTTCCTATTGCCTCATAAAAAGGTGGTTTAATCACGTAACATAACCAACAGTGCTCAGTAAGATTCGGGTTGGTTACATTTAATATTTGATAACTTGCCTGCATTAATTTCCAAAGCGGGCTATATTCAGATGTTAAGGCATTACTGGGAGTAGGCAGAACCGTGGTATTGATGATAGCAGACCTGTTAATTGTGGGGGTTGTTGTTGTAGGTAACAATTGTCCAGATAGCACTAGATTTGGTCCGACTGGTTCGGGGTCGTTGGCAATTGGTTCTTTTTTTATAAAGATTAGGCCGCCTCTGTCGGTCCCTGGTTCCCAATATCTAACTCCCCAGGTCTTTCCCAAGAACCAGCTAGGGCCTTGGCTTTGGGTAACATTGATGTAAATATGCCAACAATTTCCAGGCACCACTGTGCCACCAGTACTATCCTGCTGGGGTGTCTTGCAGCCGTGGGGCCCCCACCCTACTGTAATATGTTGGTCCTTTCCTCCTCCTGGAGCCCAGTCTGATGCTATTGTCTCACAGCCCCAGTAAGCACAGTAATAGGAATTTGGGTAATTACAATATCCTTGTCCCGGGTTTGAGCTAGGGCAAAAGTAAAACTCCATTCGGTTAAGGCAAGGGTTTATCGGAGCTAACTGACATAAGGTAGGAGTGAAACGGGGAGACCCAGGTCCCACTATTGTTTGGATAATAACTTGATCCTCCCATCGGGATAAGGTCCATTTAAAGGGTTGGTGATCAAAGCCTCTTACAGGATTTTGTACCCATCCTAATATCCAGCAAATGGCATAGAGAGTTGGTGGGTTCCCCTTCATTTTTACAATTAGTAAGTTCCAATTCTCCCTTTTTTGATTTGGTGTAATCTTTGTTACTCACTCATTTTATTACATTGTTCTGCTCTTTTTTCCACTTCAGGCTCTCGGGAGCACAGGCCTCTTTATGTCCCCACTGTGGTACACCTCTGCCTCCTTCGCCTACTCCGTTGCTTGAAGCAGCGAGGTCACTTCTCTTCTCGGCAGCAGTCGCAGTCTTCAGGGGTTAGGCCTTCGTGGGTCTTTTTATATCTGTAACTTCAATTATAGATGTTTACAGAGCAGAATCTTAGGCTTGTGGTAAATACTTGCTCTTACTCTAATTATTTTCCCCCCTTCGTTGAAAAATAAGTATCCTTTAGATGGATACTTTGGAACCCACCAGCTTTCTTTCAAATGTTGCATTTAAATTTTCTTCTCAGTTTGTCTTTGTTTCCATCCAAACCTCACTTTACACATCTGAATAGTCCGATCCCAATCTTCCTCCCGTACCTCCCAAATCTCAGGAATTAGATATGATTTTCCACATAGTAATTTTAAAATTTCAGGGTTAAAATGTATTCTATCAGGGTACCTTTTTCAACATTTATGACACAGGTTATGTCTGTGTGAGGAAGAACAATACCATCTTTGCATACAATTTTCACATTCAGTCAATACCCAAGTGGCATGTATGCCTTGATTAGATTGCAAAACAAGGACACATCTACAAATACAAGGTATTATTACAGTCCTTTCAAAGTGTAGTTTTTCTACAGGAGGCTGCTCCCAATCTAAAGTTACTATTTTCCCTACTAGTGTTCTATATAGTCCTTCTAATAAAATTTGTTCATTCCCCCTATTTACATAATGTTTTACTGGGTTTAAAAACTCCCATGGTTCGAGACCAAACCACTGGGCATTAACATTTCTTTTGCTGTTCCCAACCCCTCTCGCAGCCACAGTTACACAGGTTATTATTGTTCTTTCGTCAGAGTGACTTTGAGGTCCCCAGGCCGGCTGGTCACTTTCCACTGAAGGTCTTGAATGGGTCCCTTGACGCGACTAGCATGTATCCATCCACGTTCCGCTGTCCGGATTGCTGTTTCTGTAGTGAGTAAAACGAGATAAGGCCCTTCCCAACGAGGGGTTAATGAGGATTCCTTCCATGATTTAATTAGAACTTTATCTCCTGGTTGTATGTTGTGGATTGCAATGTCTAAGGGAGGTCTTTGCACCACTAAACCTTTATTTTGCAGTTGCCTTCTTCTAGCCATAAGTTGGGTTATATATGTCTCGAGTTGCAAGCTTTCAATTTGGGGGTGCTCATGCGGGATTTCTAGATCATAAGGCATACCGTATAACATTTCAAAAGGAGAAATTCCTACATCTGTTCGGGGTTGTGTTCTGATGTTTAATAGTGCTAGAGGGAGGCACTTTATCCATGACATTTTGGTTTCTAGCATTAGTTTGGTGAGTTGTTTCTTTATTTCTCCGTTTACTCTTTCTACCTTCCCTGAACTTTGTGGATGCCGTGGAGTATGATATTCCCATTTTGTTCCTAAAGAAGCGAGAGCTTCCTTCACGATTTTTGAAACAAAATGTGGTCCTCTATCAGAGTCTATTACTTCTATAGATCCATATCGAGGTATTATATTTTCCAGCAGTGTTTTCACTACAGTCTGGGCGGTAGCTCTAGCTGTTGGGAATACTTCCACAAAGTGGGTTAAGTGGTCTATGATTACTAGCAGGTATTTATATCATCCCACTCTTGGTAATTCAGTGAAGTCTATCTGAATCCTTGCAAATGATCTATGGGCTAGCTCTCTCCCTCCTAGGGGCTTTTCTCTTAATTGGTGTTTGTTTACTTTTTGACAAATTATACATTCACTAACTATTCTCTTAGCTATGTTATATACCCCAATACACATATATTTCGTGGCAAACTGGTCTACTAGGGCTTGGGTTCCCCAGTGAGTTTTCTCATGAAACTTCTGCATAACCCTTAAGGCTAATTGTTTTGGGAGAACTTTTCGATCATCCGGGAGCTTCCATTTCCCTGTTTCTGTCTCTTTTATTCCCATCTGTGCCAGCTTATTTTTTTCTTGTATGGTGAAGCTGAGAATATGATATTTTTCTCCATGTACACAACAGTATTCATACTTGGGGTTATCACAACTGCAGTGTACTGCATCCATTCCAAGATCTTTCCAATATCCAGAACAAGGGGTTTCAAGTAAGTCTTCCCCACAGGTTGTGCGTTTTTTCCTAACCTTTTCCCAATAGTCCCACTTTCTTCTATTATCCCTGATAAACATTAGTGCTGCTTTCTTCGCTTCTTGATCTGCCAAATTATTTCCCCTTACTAGTGGGTCTAACCCCTTTTGATGCCCCTTTAAGTGTACTACAGCTATTCCCACTGGTCCTCGCAAGGCTTGTAAGATTTTAATTATTAATTCTTGGTGAATTAATCCTTTCCCTTGAGAGTTTATTAGGCCCTGTTCTTCCCAGATTTTTCCAAAGGTATGTACTATACCAAAGGCATATTTAGAATCAGTGTATATAGTTCCAGTTTTACCTTTCAGCAATTGTAAAGCTCTCAAAACTGCGTCTAATTCGCATGCTTGGGCAGACCAGCTGGGGTTTAAAGGTCCTGATTCTATTGTTGTAAATGTTTTCCCATCAATTTTTGCATACCCTGACTTCCTTTTCCCTTTGACTACTCGGGAGGATCCATCGACAAAAAGTTTCTCTCCTGTATTAAGTTCTCCCTCTTCTAAATCCGGTCTAATCTTCGTCTGTTCTTCGATGTTATGTAAACAATTATGGGTTATGTTCTCATTCGGTTCTCTGTACAGAAACTGCACTGGATTCTGCAAATTGGTGACCTCGAATTCAAGCTTGTGCGACGATATCAGGATGCCTTCATACTTTAAGAGCCTGGCATCAGTGATCCACTTGTCAGCTTTTTGCTGCAAAATTCCCCTGATATTATGGGGTGACAGTACTTTTAATTCCCCTCCAAACGTGATTTTGTGGGCTTCTTCCACTAAGAGGGCTGCAGCCACTACTGCCTGTAGGCACGTAGGCCACCCTCTACTCACAGGGGCTAAAAGCTTTGAGAGGTACCCCACAGGTTTCTTTCTTCCCACCCACTCTTGTGCTAGTACTCCAAATGCAGTTCCCTCATCAACATTTATAAATAGATAAAATGGTTTCTTTATAGCTGGTAAACTCAAAACCGGGGCATTCACTAAATCTGTTTTTAAAGCCTCTAATTGTTCATCATCTTCCTTTGACTATTTCAACAGGACATCCTTGGCTACCTTATTATAAAGAAATTTAACTTTCTTGCTGTAATCTTCTATCCATTGCCTGCAATATCCAAAAAGGCCTAATAATTGCCTACCTTGTCTTTTGGTTTTAGGAACTGGCAGTGACAATATGCCGTTAACCCTTTCAGGATCCAATTTCTTAGTTCCCCTGCTTAATCTGTGTCCTAAGTACTTTACTTCTTCTTCTACAAATTGTAATTTTGATTTTGACACTTTTAATCCCTGTAAGATCAAAAAGTTTAATAATTTAATAATTTCTTGTCTCACCTTCTCCTCATCTTTACCAGCTAACAATAAATCATCAACATACTGAACCAATGTAACTCCTTCGCCTAATTCATATTCCCTTAAAATTTGCTCTAGAGCTTGTCCAAATAAATTTGGGGATTCTGTAAATCCCTGGGGTAACACTGTCCAGCGTAGCTGTTGCTTCCGGTGTGTGTCTGGGTCCTCCCATTCAAAGGCAAAATAATCTCTGCAGTCTTCTTTAAGAGGACATGCCCAGAATGCATCCTTTAAATCTATTACACTGTACCATTGATCGTCAGGACTTAACTGACTCAAAAGGGTATGGGGGTTAGCTACTACTGGAAATCTAGCTACTGTTCTTTTGTTAATCTCCCTTAAATCATGCACTAATCTGTAGGTACCGTCTGGCTTCTTTACAGGCAGGATGGGGGTGTTAAAAGGAGACATGCAGGGTTTGAGTAATCCTCTGTCAAGTAACCTTTGGACTTCAGGTTTTATGCCCTGCCTTCCTTCTATAGGTACAGAGTATTGTTTTATTCTAATCGGTATTTCTGGATTCTTAATAGTCACTGTAAAAGGTTCAATGTCTAGCCTACCCACTGACTCCAGGGTGTACCAGACCTCAGGGTTTTTGTTCTCTTCATCAGTCACCCGTAGAGGGCACAATTTAACCGTTAGAGCTTCATCTCTAATTTCTAAACTTATTCCTAACTCAATCATTAAATCTCTTCCCAGTAAATTATAATCAGCTTCTGGAACTAGCAACAAGGATCCTAGCCCAATTTTAGAATGTGTTTCAAAAAGTACATCTTTTATTATTGGTACTCCAAAAGGTTCTCCTTTTGCTCCAATAACTTGGATTGTCTCCGAGGATATTTTACACCCCTGGGGCAGGTTTTGAACAGTAGATCTCTCTGCTCCCGAGTCCACTAGGAACTCGACTTCTTGTTGCTGGGGACCTACTTTTAACTTTATCAAGGGCTCTGTTCTTTCCTGGGTCCCCAGCAAATAGAGCCCCTGACACCCCTAATCTTCTTTAAACATCTTTTCATCCATCATCCTCTTTCTGCAATCTTTTCTGACATGTCCTTTTTTACCACAATAATCGCAAACTATCATCCCTCGCTCTCTTTCTCTTGAAACCTTCTGGGGTTCGTGCCTTGAGGGTCGAGTTTCTATTTCTTTTCCGGGGGCAGATGCCCCTTGCTCTTCTCTGACTGCTGCTACCAACATCCTAGCTTGCCTTCTATGTGTCTCTTCCTCTCTATGAACATACACTTTCTGGGCTTCCCTCAATAATTTATCCAATCCCTGATCCTGCCAATCCTCTATTTTTTCTAATTTTCTCCTAATACCTTCCCATGATTTAGCTACAAACTGCATTTTTAACAACACTTGGCCTATAGGGGAAGCAGGATCCTCCCCTGAATAGAGCTGTAAAGTCTTCCTGAGCCTTTCTAACCACTCTGTAGGGGTCTCGTCTTTTTTCTGTTGTTCTTTGAAAACTTTATTAATATTCTGTCCCCTAGGGATGGATTCTCTTATTCCTTGGATAATAATAGTTCTCAGGTCCTGCATATGGCCTCTATCCATTTCGTTCTGGTTATTCCAGTTAGGTCTCTGTAGAGGCCATTTCGTATCAGCAGAGGGACCTTGTTGGTGCTGCTGATCCCAAATTCTCATGCCTGCTCTCCGGGTCTTATCTCTTTCTTCTACAGTAAATAATATGCCTATTATAGCCAGTAATTCATCCCAAGTATACGTGTTGGCCCCCAAAAATTGATCTACTCGTTCTGAAACTCCTAATGGATCTTCCAACAAGTTCCCCATTTCCTTTTTAAAATCCCTAACATCTCCTGAGTTCAGGGGAACTGAGACATATCCCGTCCCTGGTTGTGCCCCCCCCCTAGCAATCTCCCTGAGGGGGTATAAGCTACTCCCAGCCTCTCTCGCCCTTGTTTTACTGCTAGTTACCGTTTTATCTCTGTCAGGGGAATCCGGGGCAGAGTCTGAGTCTATGGGATGATTTGGCGCTGATGGGAGCGGAGGAGGTGAAGGAGGGGGAGGTGGTGGTGTGTATGGGGGAAGGGACATGAACACTTCATCCTCATTCCAGGGTTTCTTCTTTTTCCCTCCCCCTTTCTCTTTAAGAGGGTATAAAAATGTTCTAGTCTCAGACTCTATCCACAAACGTGCATACTCGCTTTCCTCCGCACTAAATGGTTCTTTTGAATTTACATATATGTTCAAAGCCTGGCATATCCAATCCTCAGGGGACCCAAATACTGGCCAATATAAATGGTCACCCCTAATTTGTTTTCCACCCCACACTTCCATACAATAATGTATCATTTTTGCTTTGTCCTTACCCCGCCTAGAAGGGTAGGCACCCCAGTTTTTCAACATTATTCCGAGCGGACTATCTAGTGGGATCTCCAGCAGCTTAACCTTAAACTCCAACCCACCCATGGGACCAGAGTGCTTGCTTTTCCTCTGTCCCATCTTCCGGAGTGCCTTCTTACACACACACACTCTTCACCCCCTGTTCGTGGCCCAGCCCCTCGCGGGCTTTGGGAACCGCACTACTGAGGGGTCCGCACTCACTTCGTCCCTCACTGGACGTCTCACACAAGCGCACTCCAGGACACCCAACCCCGACTGAACGGATAACTGCCCTATACTCATGCATCCGGCGTCTTCGTTCGGAGCTTCGTGCACAAAGATTATGGGGTTTGCCGGCGTTTATTTGCTTGCTGTCTAATTTAGGGTTCGTCGGTAGAGGTTTCACACCTAAACAGGGGCCGCTTATTCAGCGGGGCACCTCCCCCGTACAGAGATTCAGGCTGAATTGCCTCTGAGTCACGGCACCAAAATTGTTATAGGTTAGAGACAAAAGCCAGGCCAATTAAAATAATTTGATTTATTGAGCAAACTACAACAAGCAAAACAGTGCTGGGCGACCGGGGAGTCTCCACTCCGCTAACGGTTCACAACCCGCCCCCTAATCTCTCAAGTTTTACAGCCTCCTTGTCCCGGTATACGTGTATCTTCCGAGAGTACTCTGTGTCGGCGCGGGCTGTTGCTAGGGGGTCTTTTTTCTGCTTTCCGGTGGTCGTGAGGCTGAAGGCCGTAGTCTTCCTCGGGGGGGGGCTCATACATTGCTTACTTCACTGGGTATAGGTCATCCTGACCTGACTTCGTTATCTGTTCCCTCTGTTCTTGCTTAGACACCTGTTTCTCTTGGCCTTGCTTAGCTTTTTGTTAGACAAGACTTGTGAGCTTCCTGACTCAGTTTTAACTATTTATTCCCTGGCTTAAGCAAGATTTGATTAACAAACACACATGGTTATTTATCACAAAGGGACGTTGTATATTGGTTCATACTGGACCATACTGGTTTACTGGGCCTGGGGAAAGGTGGTTGATGGCTGGTAGGTGGGTGGTTACTGATTCACACTGGTGTCTGTAGAGGGGTTTAGAGCTGGGAAGGGGGATAGATGCTGGTCCATACTAGTTTTTGTTAGTGGGTGCAGGCTGGTTTTCGGGCTGGAAAAGGGGCATGGTTGCTGTGATTTAGGGGTAGACAGTGATTTATTAGGGGCTTCTCACTAACAACAACGTATATAGCTTGCTTGACATGTTTTGCACTTACCAAACAGAAAGAAAGGATGTAAAGAGGATATTGACCCATTGTTAAGGAGACCAGGCATCCTGTTTTTGGACTCCCAAACCAGCCCAAGCCAGCTATAGGGCTTGGACTCAGGCCAGAGACCCAGGGAGCATGCATAGTGAAGCACGGTAGAGTTCAACGTGAGGAAGACTCCTTACTTCATCAGAGGAAGACTCTTCACTTCATCTAAGACCCCCACCCACAACCACCAGGCAGCACTGTGCAGGCACAAGTGTATTTAAATGAACTTTAGACTCATTATAATACGAAGCGAGAATAGATAATGAATATGTATAGAGCACTGTGTAGCTTCTTGCATATGTAACCTGTAACTCAAAATAAACCAAGCAAAGTGCCACAGACGGCGCGCATGAAATTTTAGGGAACTATCCCTTGTGCGTTCCAGTGCTGGAATAAACATACCTACTTTACAACTTTTGTTGTGGAGTCCTATCCGTGCCTCAGCTGGGCCTTCCTGGTCCCTACAGGTTTATAGTGGGCCATGCTGGTGGGTGCAAGAGGGCTTTTAGGCTGATGGGGGGTGGTTGCTGATCTATACTGGTCGATCCTGGTTTATACTGGGCATTACTGGAAGATGCAGGGAGACATTATGGCTGCAAGGGAGGCAGGCACTTGCTGGTTTATACTGGGGCCTACTGGTGGCTGCAGGGCCAATATCCAAGAGGTCTTGGCAGAAGCAGTGTCCAAATGCCAATATCCACAGGGCCATTGGACCCAAGGCCTTGGACAACCGTCAGCATGGATTTCTGCTGGCCTCTTCCTGTTGGCCTTGGTTGTGTGGAGCTTTTTCGGGTGGCCTTCATGAGCCACTTGAGTTTTGAAATAAGTTCCCCATATCCATTGTGAATCTGGTCCTCCCAGAACAGGGAGGAATGCAAAGTTGGCCTTTGCCATTCCTCACAGCCTCTGCTGTGGCTGACACTGACAGGCTGTGGCTGTAGTCTCTGACTGCTTTATTTTCCTTGACTTGAGGTGGGAGAGTTGACATCTCAGCTGGCAGCCTCCAGGGAGTCGCAGGAAACCATTGTCCAGAGAGCTCAGCAAGATGTGAGGGATGCCCAGCAGCAGTCCGTTCAGAAAGCGCTGGAGGTTGAGCATATCTGGAAGATGCTGGAGGAGGCAGAAAATCAGAACAAGGAGCTGCAAGGGAAACTGCAGAACCTGGACAGGGAAAGGAAACAATGGCAAGATGTAGCACGCCAAAATTCAGAATGTCAGACTTCCTTGAATACCCTAGAAAGGGAAAATGCCAGGTAAATGAAAGCCTGTGGGACTCTGCATTGTGAGGAATGGATTCCCTCTTTGCACCTGCCAGGGGCTCTGGCAGCATTTCCTAAGTGGCAGAGTTCTGAACTCTCCCTGCAGATGTGTCTTGTTTTCTGGATGCTGTGTTTAATTTTTATTTTTTTTAAGTCTTCAGTTACAGTTTTCTCTGAAGACAAAGGCTTTTGGGGTAGCTCTTTCCTGCTGGGGAGGTGTTCTGTTGTTAGGTGGGTGTGTTAACACTGTCCCAGCTGCAGTGTAAGGGGCTGGACACATCCATCAGCTCCACCTTGGGTCCTGTAAGTTGAGGTTTTTGAGAATTGGATCAGCTCTGGCATCGTGATGCCTTTGCTTGGCAGAACCATCTTAAGGCCCTGATTACTGATCTAAGACAGATTCTCATCGGAGATACCCAAGAAACAAGAAGGTCTCTGTTGCGTCGTTCCTCATCAAATGGCCCAGGGTGCCTGGAAGGGGTTGAGCAGGGTCCCTGCCAGCCTCCACAGTGCACAGGCATTACTGACTGTGCAAAGAATGCAAGAAACAAGATCAAGGTTAGGGGGGCTCCTCCAGCTGACCAAGTCCTGCCAGTCTTCAGTGTTGCAGGATTCTTCTTGCAAGCAGAAGAGAAAGAAAAGGCAGGGCACTCTTGCTTGCCTGGAGGTTTCTGCATCTTCCATCAGGTTGTGCTCCAAGCCTCTGTCGCCACTTCTGCTATTGGCCTTTGTTTCTCTCCAGCTGAAAGAAGGATGGGTGCTGGTAAATCTTAGGGAACTTCCGCGAGATCCCCTGGCTGTTGGGTGCTGATTTTCCTACCTGGGTATACAAGATGGGGGAAGGAAAATGTCTCTTCCATGTTGACCAAAGCTTCTGCCCTTGGAGCCTGGTTAGTCAGAAGAGAATTGTTCCTCTCCCTTGCTGTCTTCATTGTAAGACTTTGTTAGGTCTGTATTCACATTCCCACCTTGAGAAGGAGGCAGGCCATGTAGGCAGGAACTGCCCATTCTTTCATGAATGGAAGCAGAGTGGGCAAATGCTGGGCTGTGACCACAGGGGCAACAAACAGCCAAGTTGTTTAGACAAACTTCATCAGACAGAGCAGTTTTCCCTGAGCTGGTGCAAGTGCTCAGAGTTTATAAAATGTGGCACCATTTAGTAATGAGTTGCATGCTAGGCTGATTCTGTCTCTGGAGGAAAAGGATCTGTGCCTCAGAACAGAAGAAGAGAAGAACCTGGTGCTGAATAACCAGGTGTGTCACCTTCATTCTGCTCTTCAGGAGGCCAAACTGCTCCACTGTGAGCACAGAAGAGAAATACAGGAGCTCAACACACAGGTAACCTGTGCCCTGGCATCCTCTTCTCCAGGGACACACAACATTGCCTTTGGCTTGGAGGCCCCAACTGCTTTCTGCTCCCAGCAGCCTCCACTGCTGCCATGTCCTGCCCAGGGCTGCTGCTGCACCCTGAGGCCAAGGCTGGATCTGGTGTCTGCTGCTGCCGCCAACATTTTCCCCACTTCTCTCCCGGCTGCTGGCAGGAAATCTGGGAGGAGAAGCAGCAGCAGCAGACTCCTTTGGAGCTCTTCCATCCCTCGGTTAGCAGTGTTGTCCCAGATGGAGTTGGTGCCTTTGCGGGGTGCTGAGCAATGCGGGCACACAGACATGGCTATGGCAGGCTGGGGAGGGCACTTCCACCGCAGCCAGTTCAGCCGGTGTTCAGAGCTGCACCCTCAAGGGTGCCCATTGCCTCCCTTTCCCTGTTTTCACTCCATTTGTCTCAGCTGGAATCCTTGGTTCTGCACCTTCTGTTTTGGGCATGTTTTTTGTTTGCAGTAATTTCTCCTTTGTTGCTCTCCCTACTGCCCATTCTGCTGCCTCAGGAGCAGTCCTGTCCCTGAGGCTGTGTGCATCCATCTTCCAGATCTGGGCCCTGCAGGAGGCAATGCTGGAGAAGGAGGCTGCCCAGGCAACTCAAGAGAAGCTGCTGCTGCAGGAGCTGGAGGAGTCCCGAGCAGGAGAACGGCGCTTCAGGGACTCTGCGCACGTGCTGGAGGCTGAGGTGTCTGAGCTGCGTGTGAGGCTCCAGAACTCTGAGGAAAGAGGAGAGGCCATGGCCACGCAGCGTAAGGCCTTGGAGCTGGAGCTGAGGAACACACAGGCTCAGAGGGACTATCTCAGGGCTCACAATCAGGAGCTGCAGAAGGAGTTGGAGGGAAGTGAACAAGGTACAGCTTCTCCTCTCCCACTCACTGCCCCATCCTGTCTCACCAGCAGGGATCTCTGATGCCACACAGAGGAAAAGGGCAGTGCCCAGAGATGGCAGAGGGGAAAAACAACTGGCAGGAGATTTATCCATCCAAGTGCCAGAGAAAGATGGTGTGGCTGGCAGTGCCATCTGGCTGTTCTACGGCTGATCCCATGCACAGCTGGTGCCTTTCAGGTGCCATGTCTGTGCTAAGGAGCGGTAGCTGGATGTCTCAGCTCAATTCCCCCAAACTCCAGGCTCTGCCAGAGGCTCCAGGCTACTGGCCTCTCTGGAGCAGGGCTGCACAGGCATCCCCACTCCTTTCTCTGCCTTTGATTGCTCACTCTGCGCAAGCCTGAGAGCAAACACATTTTCGTATTCCTCTGAACCTTGCCCCTTTCATTCCTGCTTTTTTCTCTGCCTGGAAGTTTCCTTCATTTGTGTCAGCTTTGGAAGCCCTTGTGGGCTTAGGGCCTGGCAAATACAGGCAGGCAGAGAAGACAGTGCTGTTGTCTCTGCAGGATGCACATCAGTTTGCCTTGGCTTTGCTTTTCACCTTCTCTTTCACCTTCCCCTTTCTCTGGTGCAGATTGGAGGAGGGCAGAAGTCAAGGACACCTCTCGAGATATTGCCCTGAAGACAGAGGCCACTAAAATACAGGAAGAGGCTGTGACTCTTTGTCAGGAGGTGGCATCTGTGCACAAGAAATTGGAAAGGCTGGAGAGGGAAAGGAAGGATGTGCTGGTGAGAATGGCCAATGCCATGAAGGGCCATTTCTTGGCTATGTTTGGACCTTGTGTTAATATTTCTTAGGAGCACCTTTTTCCAGTTTAACTTTTCTAATTGTATTCTTCTGAATAAGGAGGAAAACATGATGCCGTCCTGTCAAGCCCAGTTAGGGTTGAGGCTGCTGATTTTCCTCCATGCTGGAGTTTTGTTCCCGAGAAGCTTTCCTTCTCAATGTCCACACTTGTCTTTATGGACATTGCGTGGTTTGGGCAATTCCTCGTGTCCAAACCCATGTTCCGATTTCTAAATATCTGGCCCTGGGACAAGGGGGGAGAAGACCAAGTTTTCTGTTAATAGAAAGGTGCTTGGCCTTGGCCGCCTGAGAGCAGCCAGTGGGGAGAAAAGAGAGAAAAGCAAAGTGCTGATCCAGATAAGGACGTGTCCCTGCAAGGGGAGAACTTGTCCTGAGTGCCAGCAGAGAATGACAGACTGATCTGGCCATTGCTGCTTCAAGAGAGGACAGTGGGGCTCTCGGGGATGGAGCCATGGCAACTCCACACAGGAGAGGTTGGAAACCACTCCTGTTGCTCCAAACCCAGGGAATGAAATGTTGGGTGTGTTTGCTCTTCCCTTTCTCCCTGGTGGGGAGCACATCCTCACGGCACTGCCTAAATCCTGCTTAGGGAGGATTGAAATGCTGTCTGCAGTTCTGGCAGCTCCTCCCCAAAGGACCACTCGAGTGGAGCTGCAAGAGGTCGGGGAAGAGCAGAAAGGAAGCTGAGATGGGCTGAGTGAGCTGGGAAAGACACTGTGTCGGGGGGGGCCCAGCAGAGGTCTGCAGCATCCCGAGAGGCAGGGAGAGAGGGGCAGTCTGTGCCAGCCCCTGGGGCAGGAGTCCAGATGTGGGATGGAAAGCAAACCGAGAGATGGAATGAGTGACCCTTTTTCTGCCTTGTTTTGGCAGCATAAATGGGAATTGTACCTGGAGCAGGTGAGAAATCTGGAAAAGGAAAACAAAATGCATGCACCTGATGTTCAAAAAAAGAAGGAAAGAGCCCAGCACTTGGAATTGGAGAGGGAAGGCATGCAAGAAGAGCTGGAGCATGGTGCTGCTGCTGTGAAGGAATGGAGAGGGAAAGCTCAAGTCCTGAGTGCTGCCGTGAATAAGAGTGACATTTCCAATGGGGGCCTGAAGAAGCAGTTGGAAATCCTGAAGGGAAAGGCATTTCTCAAGGTAGGCACTGGCATTGCTCTTCAGTCCACTGCAACGTCTCTCAATGATTCCAATGATAGTTCCCAGAAAGGGGTGGGAATGAATGTATATCCCTGAAAGTCCAGGCTCTCTTAGGAAAAGCAGCCCGGGCTGCAATCAGCAGCCATGTCTGTGTGCCTGGCTCCAGGCAGAGACAGAGACCATTGACAGCCAGAATGATTCGGGGCACGCCCATAACAACTGACACAGCTCTGGAGCTTGCTGTTCAAATCAGCTCCTGGCCCAAAGCTGGCCATGGGGAGCTGCTTCTGCCATGCCCACGCAAGGGGAGGCAACACGTGGGGGGTTGGATTTGGAATGGAGAGGAATGGAACAGGTGAGCAGAGCAATGGACTAAATTGAGCAGAGTTTTGGACTGAGGGCTGAACAGCAGCTGCCCTGCTGGTGCTTCGAGGATGCTTCCTGAGACAGAGATTTCTTGGGGACAGCTCTTGCGGTGTTTGACACAAGGGACTCATCTCTCTGAATACTCAGCAGGCTGTTGGAGCAGAGGGGAAGCGGCCGTCTGAGCAGTTGAGGAAAGGCGCTGAATGTCTGCAGGATCAGCATGCAACATCACCAAAAGACAAGACAGAGAAGGCTGAAATAAGCACAGAGCCCCGGAGAGCTGGCGAGCAGGTAAAGTGGGCTTTTGCTGCCTCTGCAAAGCCTCAGGCTCCTCTGCAACACGACACGTTTGCCCAGGCAGCGCTTTGGAGTCCTCTGCTTGTTTCCTTCCCTCTCCCTTGTCCCTACTGAGGGCACAGCCTTTGTTTTGTTCTCTCCCTTGTGGCAGCCCATGGCTTTCACAAAGGCACCTGCGCTCCGCTGCCTCCCTCCCTGGCCCCGTGTCTCCAGACACGCACTGGCCTCTCTCTCGCACAGCCCCCAGCAAGAGCTTTTTGCCCCCAGTGTTGCCTGCTGCAATTCAGGGTCTCTGAGCAGAGATGTCCTTGCCTGCATGTCCAGAGGTGCTTTTGCTCCGTGTTTGCTGACAGGCTTCTTTGACCTTTTCTCCCATCCAATGTGAAGGTGCAACATGAAGGGAGAAGAATCAGAAGTTTTAGGAGAACTTTCCATCGCGACTACTTTACGTTGCCTGTCTCCCAGTTAACTTCTGGAAGTGATGAGTCCTCGAGTTGCTCCAGGAAGCAGCAGCCCTCCTTCTGAGGCACAGTCTGTGGAGAAAGGGGTCAGTTGCCACAGTGTTTGCTTTCTAAATCTCTGTTGGGTTCCTAAGTCTTGTCCGAAGTCTCTCTACTAGGCCTGTGATGGCTGAGGGCTGTACATGGAAAGGCTTTGCCTACCATGAACTGGACTTGTGTATCATCTGAGCTCTGTTCGGGGTCATTCTGGGAGCCTCTTCCTTTCCCCTTCCCCAAGGGCAGAGTGTCGGTGAGGGCTGGACTTGGAGGCTGTGTCTGCCCCGACAGCCGCTACCGTGGGGCTGCAGATGCTCCTGCCAGCGCGGGCTTGTCTGAGCCGGTCCTTGTGCCTCTTTCAGGTGTCCCTGCTGCTGTCACAGCGTGCTCGAGATGGACAGGACGACCTGAAGAGCTGTGCAGGAGCCACCTCCATTGAGTCACAAGGTGCAGAAAGCACCTCCTTCCTAAACTTCTCAGGGAGGAGCCACAGTGCAGCTGGATGCAGTCAGCCTCAGCCTTCATCAATAGTTCATGTTTAAGGAGTTGTATAGGTGTAATTTAACTTTTATCGAGCTGTGTTCTATAGGACGAAGGATATATTTATAGAAAAATAAAGAGTTTTTTAGGATCACTATTAAATCCAAAGATCTTTGTCAGAATTATTTACTACCCTGTACAGAGAACTATAACTTCCAGTATAGTGCATTATATTTGAAGCAACATTGAAGCAATTCTATTCAGGCCAGCAAAATCCATTCTTGATTCAAGATGGATGCTACTCCCCCAAACCAATGATCATGGGCAACTATTTCTCTCACCCTCAAGGAGTGACCTTGAGGGGCATCCTCACGGCAGGGAGCAATCTGCAGAAGGGAGGCATGTGACATGAGCCACTTTGGCGAGGGCAGGAGAACCATGCCAGGTGTGGAGCTTTTTCATTTGTCCTTAGGAAACTGCAACCTGTTTGTTCTCCGAGTCACCGAGTCTCTTATAATGTTTCTACTCCGTTTTACTTAATTTCAGGGGATTTTTGAAGGGGTTTTGGAGCTTTTTCTTCGTTTTGACACATTTTTATGCACAATCTGCCTTTCCAACCCTCCATTGCTGAAATGTAACTTCAATATAGCCTTACATCTTTCATACTTATTTAAATTTATGCAATTTTTGTCAGTTTTGTTGAAATTTCGAGGAGGTTTCGGCCCTTTTTGAATCATTTTGGGTACCTGCCCAGCCAATCCCTGAGGGGACTTTGGCTGAGGCGGGAACAGCTCGCGCCCTGCCCCCAGTCCGGCCCAGCCAATCCCTGAGGGGACTTTGGCTGAGGCGGGAACAGCTCCCGCCCCGCCCCCAGTCCGGCCCAGCCAATCCCTGAGGGGACTTTGGCTGAGGCGGGAACAGCTCCCGCCCCGCCCCCAGTCCGGTCCAGCCAATCCCTGAGGGGACTTTGGCTGAGGCGGGAACAGCTCGCGCCCTGCCCCCAGTCCGGCCCAGCCAATCCCTGAGGGGACTTTGGCTGAGGCGGGAACAGCTCGCGCCCCGCCCCCAGTCCGGCCCAGCCAATCCCTGAGGGGACTTTTCCCCGCCCGCCGTTTGGGCGCGAGCCGCCCCCCACTTGTCAATCAACGAGGAGGGGGTTCAGCTGAGGCGGGAGCTTCTCCCGCGCCCCACCGTCAGCCATCGCTCTCGGCTCTCTGCTGCCTCTCTCCCGGTGGCTCCTTGTGACTCTGAATTTTCCCCACCTGCCCCAGTCCGGAGTGGTTTATACTGCTTTATACTCCCCACGTGGAGGAGCTCCTACCCGCCCATCACCCCGCACGCCTACCCCCCTGCCCCGACAGGTCGAGGCACCCCCAAGTGAGCTCTGGGCTGGGCTGGTCCATACTGGTGGCTGCAGGGGGCTTAGAGGGGGAAGGTGTTATAGGTTAGAGACAAAAGCCAGGCCAATTAAAATAATTTGATTTATTGAGCAAACTACAACAAGCAAAACAATGCTGGGCGACCAGGGAGTCTCCACTCCGCTAACGGTTCGCAACCCGCCCCCCCTAATCTCTCAAGTTTTATAGCCAATTTGCGGGGGACTCCTTTTTTGAGATCTTTATAGTTGTATCACATAGGTGTGCCTGATTTGTTGGTACTTTAGCTACACATCTTCCTCTTCCTTTCACTTGAGCCATGGTAATGCCCTGCTTTGATGTATCCTTTTTCCATAGACACTGTGCTGGCTTGGATCCGTTGACTCGTTTAGCTTTGCCAGTGGTTCCTATTGCCTCATAAAAAGGTGGTTTAATCACGTAACATAACCAACAGTGCTCAGTAAGATTCGGGTTGGTTACATTTAATATTTGATAACTTGCCTGCATTAATTTCCAAAGCGGGCTATATTCAGATGTTAAGGCATTACTGGGAGTAGGCAGAACCGTGGTACTGATGATAGCAGACCTATTAATTGTGGGGGCCGTTGTTGTAGGTAACAATTGTCCAGATAGCACTAGATTTGGTCCGACTGGTTCGGGGTCGTTGGCAATTGGTTCTTTTTTATAAAGATTAGGCCGCCTCTATCGGTCCCTGGTTCCCAATATCTAACTCCCCAGGTCTTTCCCAAGAACCAGCTAGGGCCTTGGCTTTGGGTAACATTGATGTAAATATGCCAACAATTTCCAGGCACCACTGTGCCACCAGTACTATCCTGCTGGGGTGTCTTGCAGCCGTGGGGCCCCCACCCTACTGTAATATGTTGGTCCTTTCCTCCTCCTGGAGCCCAGTCTGATGCTATTGTCTCACAGCCCCAGTAAGCACAGTAATAGGAATTTGGGTAATTACAATATCCTTGTCCCGGGTTTGAGCTAGGGCAAAAGTAAAACCCCATTCGGTTAAGGCAAGGGTTTATCGGAGCTAACTGACATAAGGTAGGAGTGAAACGGGGAGACCCAGGTCCCACTATTGTTTGGATAATAACTTGATCCTCCCATCGGGATAAGGTCCATTTAAAGGGTTGGTGATCAAAGCCTCTTACAGGATTTTGTACCCATCCTAATATCCAGCAAATGGCATAGAGAGTTGGTGGGTTCCCCTTCATTTTTACAATTAGTAAGTTCCAATTCTCCCTTTTTTGATTTGGTGTAATCTTTGTTACTCACTCATTTTATTACATTGCTCTGCTCTTTTTTCCACTTCAGGCTCTCGGGAGCACAGGCCTCTTTATGTCCCCACTGTGGTACACCTCTGCCTCCTTCGCCTACTCCGTTGCTTGAAGCAGCGAGGTCACTTCTCTTCTCGGCAGCAGTCGCAGTCTTCAGGGGTTAGGCCTTCGTGGGTCTTTTTATATCTGTAACTTCAATTATAGATGTTTACAGAGCAGAATCTTAGGCTTGTGGTAAATACTTGCTCTTACTCTAATTATTTTCCCCCCTTCGTTGAAAAATAAGTATCCTTTAGATGGATACTTTGGAACCCACCAGCTTTCTTTCAAATGTTGCATTTAAATTTTCTTCTCAGTTTGTCTTTGTTTCCATCCAAACCTCACTTTACACATCTGAATAGTCCGATCCCAATCTTCCTCCCGTACCTCCCAAATCTCAGGAATTAGATATGATTTTCCACATAGTAATTTTAAAATTTCAGGGTTAAAATGTATTCTATCAGGGTACCTTTTTCAACATTTATGACACAGGTTATGTCTGTGTGAGGAAGAACAATACCATCTTTGCATACAATTTTCACATTCAATCAATACCCAAGCGGCATGTATGCCTTGATTAGATTGCAAAACAAGGACACATCTACAAATACAAGGTATTATTACAGTCCTTTCAAAGTGTAGTTTTTCTACAGGAGGCTGCTCCCAATCTAAAGTTACTATTTTCCCTACTAGTGTTCTATATATTCCTTCTAATAAAATTTGTTCATTCCCCCTATTTACATAATGTTTTACTGGGTTTAAAAACTCCCATGGTTCGAGACCAAACCACTGGGCATTAACATTTCTTTTGCTGTTCCCAACCCCTCTCGCAGCCACAGTTACACAGGTTATTACTGTTCTTTCGTCAGAGTGACTTTGAGGTCCCCAGGCCGGCTGGTCACTTTCCACTGAGGGTCTTGAATGGGTCCCTTGACGCGACTAGCATGTGTCCATCCACGTTCCGCTGTCCGGATTGCTGTTTCTGTAGTGAGTAAAACGAGATAAGGCCCTTCCCAACGAGGAGTTAATGAGGATTCCTTCCATGATTTAATTAGAACTTTATCTCCTGGTTGTATGTTGTGGATTGCAATGTCTAAGGGAGGTCTTTGCACCACTAAACCTTTATTTTGCAGTTGCCTTCTTCTAGCCATAAGTTGGGTTATATATGTCTCGAGTTGCAAGCTTTCAATTTGGGGGTGCTCATGCGGGATTTCTAGATCATAAGGCATACCGTATAACATTTCAAAAGGAGAAATTCCTACATCTGTTCGGGGTTGTGTTCTGATGTTTAATAGTGCTAGAGGGAGGCACTTTATCCATGACATTTTGGTTTCTAGCATTAGTTTGGTGAGTTGTTTCTTTATTTCTCCGTTTACTCTTTCTACCTTCCCTGAACTTTGTGGATGCCGTGGAGTATGATATTCCCATTTTGTTCCTAAAGAAGCGAGAGCTTCCTTCACGATTTTTGAAACAAAATGTGGTCCTCTATCAGAGTCTATTACTTCTATAGATCCATATCGAGGTATTATATTTTCCAGCAGTGTTTTCACTACAGTCTGGGCGGTAGCTCTAGCTGTTGGGAATACTTCCACAAAGTGGGTTAAGTGGTCTATGATTACTAGCAGGTATTTATATCATCCCACTCTTGGTAATTCAGTGAAGTCTATCTGAATCCTTGCAAATGGTCTATGGGCTAGCTCTCTCCCTCCTAGGGGCTTTTCTCTTAATTGGTGTTTGTTTACTTTTTGACAAATTATACATTCACTAACTATTCTCTTAGCTATGTTATATACCCCAATACACATATATTTCGTGGCAAACTGGTCTACTAGGGCTTGGGTTCCCCAGTGAGTTTTCTCATGAAACTTCTGCATAACCCTTAAGGCTAATTGTTTTGGGAGAACTTTTCGATCATCTGGGAGCTTCCATTTCCCTGTTTCTGTCTCTTTTATTCCCATCTGTGCCAGCTTATTTTTTTCTTGTATGGTGAAGCTGAGAATATGATATTTTTCTCCATGTACACAACAGTATTCATACTTGGGGTTATCACAACTGCAGTGTACTGCATCCATTCCAAGATCTTTCCAATATCCAGAACAAGGGGTTTCAAGTAAGTCTTCCCCACAGGTTGTGCGTTTTTTCCTAACCTTTTCCCAATAGTCCCACTTTCTTCTATTATCCCTGATAAACATTAGTGCTGCTTTCTTCGCTTCTTGATCTGCCAAATTATTTCCCCTTACTAGTGGGTCTAACCCCTTTTGATGCCCCTTTAAGTGTACTACAGCTATTCCCACTGGTCCTCGCAAGGCTTGTAAGATTTTAATTATTAATTCTTGGTGAATTAATCCTTTCCCTTGAGAGTTTATTAGGCCCTGTTCTTCCCAGATTTTTCCAAAGGTATGTACTATACCAAAGGCATATTTAGAATCAGTGTATATAATTCCAGTTTTACCTTTCAGCAATTGTAAAGCTCTCAAAACTGCGTCTAATTCGCATGCTTGGGCAGACCAGCTGGGGTTTAAAGGTCCTGATTCTATTGTTGTAAATGTTTTCCCATCAATTTTTGCATACCCTGACTTCCTTTTCCCTTTGACTACTCGGGAGGATCCATCGACAAAAAGTTTCTCTCCTGTATTAAGTTCTCCCTCTTCTAAATCCAGTCTAATCTTCGTCTGTTCTTCGATGTTATGTAAACAATTATGGGTTATGTTCTCACTCGGTTCTCTGTACAGAAACTGCACTGGATTCTGCAAATTGGTGACCTCGAATTCAAGCTTGTGCGACGATATCAGGATGCCTTCATACTTTAAGAGCCTGGCATCAGTGATCCACTTGTCAGCTTTTTGCAGCAAAATTCCCCTGATATTATGAGGTGACAGTACTTTTAATTCCCCTCCAAACGTGATTTTGTGGGCTTCTTCCACTAAGAGGGCTGCAGCCACTACTGCCTGTAGGCACATAGGCCACCCTCTACTCACAGGGGCTAAAAGCTTTGAGAGGTACCCCACAGGTTTCTTTCTTCCCACCCACTCTTGTGCTAGTACTCCAAATGCAGTTCCCTCATCAACATTTATAAATAGATAAAATGGTTTCTTTATAGCTGGTAAACTCAAAACCGGGGCATTCACTAAATCTGTTTTTAAAGCCTCTAATTGTTCATCATCTTCCTTTGACTATTTCAACAGGCCATCCTTGGCTACCTTATTATAAAGAAATTTAACTTTCTTGCTGTAATCTTCTATCCATTGCCTGCAATATCCAAAAAGGCCTAATAATTGCCTAACTTGTCTTTTGGTTTTAGGAACTGGCAGTGACAATATGCCGTTAACCCTTTCAGGATCCAATTTCTTAGTTCCCCTGCTTAATCTGTGTCCTAAGTACTTTACTTCTTCTTCTACAAATTGTAATTTTGATTTTGACACTTTTAATCCCTGTAAGATCAAAAAGTTTAATAATTTAATAATTTCTTGTCTCACCTTCTCCTCATCTTTACCAGCTAACAATAAATCATCAACATACTGAACCAATGTAACTCCTTCGCCTAATTCATATTCCCTTAAAATTTGCTCTAGAGCTTGTCCAAATAAATTTGGGGATTCTGTAAATCCCTGGGGTAACACTGTCCAGCGTAGCTGTTGCTTCCGGTGTGTGTCTGGGTCCTCCCATTCAAAGGCAAAATAATCTCTGCAGTCTTCTTTAAGAGGACATGCCCAGAATGCATCCTTTAAATCTATTACACTGTACCATTGATCGTCAGGACTTAACTGACTCAAAAGGGTATGGGGGTTAGCTACTACTGGAAATCTAGCTACTGTTCTTTTGTTAATCTCCCTTAAATCATGCACTAATCTGTAGGTACCGTCTGGCTTCTTTACAGGCAGGATGGGGGTGTTAAAAGGAGACATGCAGGGTTCGAGTAATCCTCTGTCAAGTAACCTTTGGACTTCAGGTTTTATGCCCTGCCTTCCTTCTATAGGTACAGAGTATTGTTTTATTCTAATCGGTATTTCTGGATTCTTAATAGTCACTGTAAAAGGTTCAATGTCTAGCCTACCCACTGACTCCAGGGTGTACCAGACCTCAGGGTTTATGTTCTCTTCATCAGTCACCCGCAGAGGGCACAATTTAACTGTTAGAGCTTCATCTCTAATTTCTAAACTTATTCCTAACTCAATCATTAAATCTCTTCCCAGTAAATTATAATCAGCTTCTGGAACTAGCAACAAGGATCCTAGCCCAATTTTAGAATGTGTTTCAAAAAGTACATCTTTTATTATTGGTACTCCAAAAGGTTCTCCTTTTGCTCCAATAACTTGGATTGTCTCCGAGGATATTTTACACCCCTGGGGCAGGTTTTGAACAGTAGATCTCTCTGCTCCCGAGTCCACTAGGAACTCGACTTCTTGTTGCTGGGGACCTACTTTTAACTTTATCAAGGGCTCTGTTCTTTCCTGGGTCCCCAGCAAATAGAGCCCCTGACACCCCTAATCTTCTTTAAACATCTTTTCATCCATCATCCTCTTTCTGCAATCTTTTCTGACATGTCCTTTTTTACCACAATAATCGCAAACTATCATCCCTCGCTCTCTTTCTCTTGAAACCTTCTGGGGTTCGTGCCTTGAGGGTCGAGTTTCTATTTCTTTTCCGGGGGCAGATGCCCCTTGCTCTTCTCTGACTGCTGCTACCAACATCCTAGCTTGCCTTCTATGTGTCTCTTCCTCTCTATGAACATACACTTTCTGGGCTTCCCTCAATAATTTATCCAATCCCTGATCCTGCCAATCCTCTATTTTTTCTAATTTTCTCCTAATACCTTCCCATGATTTAGCTACAAACTGCATTTTTAACAACACTTGGCCTATAGGGGAAGCAGGATCCTCCCCTGAATAGAGCTGTAAAGTCTTCCTGAGCCTTTCTAACCACTCTGTAGGGGTCTCGTCTTTTTTCTGTTGTTCTTTGAAAACTTTATTAATATTCTGTCCCCTAGGGATGGATTCTCTTATTCCTTGGATAATAATAGTTCTCAGGTCCTGCATATGGCCTCTATCCATTTCGTTCTGGTTATTCCAGTTAGGTCTCTGTAGAGGCCATTTCGTATCAGCAGAGGGACCTTGTTGGTGCTGCTGATCCCAAATTCTCATGCCTGCTCTCCGGGTCTTATCTCTTTCTTCTACAGTAAATAATATGCCTATTATAGCCAGTAATTCATCCCAAGTATACGTGTTGGGCCCCAAAAATTGATCTACTCGTTCTGAAACTCCTAATGGATCTTCCAACAAGTTCCCCATTTCCTTTTTAAAATCCCTAACATCTCCTGAGTTCAGGGGAACTGAGACATATCCCGTCCCTGGTTGTGCCCCCCCCCTAGCAATCTCCCTGAGGGGGTATAAGCTACTCCCAGCCTCTCTCGCCCTTGTTTTACTTCTAGTTACCATTTTATCTCTGTCAGGGGAATCCGGGGCAGAGTCTGAGTCTATGGGATGATTTGGCGCTGATGGGAGCGGAGGAGGTGAAGGAGGGGGAGGTGGTGGTGTGTATGGGGGAAGGGACATGAACACTTCATCCTCACTCCAGGGTTTCTTCTTTTTCTCTCCCCCTTTCTCTTTAAGAGGGTATAAAAATGTTCTAGTCTCAGACTCTATCCACAAACGTGCATACTCGCTTTCCTCCGCACTAAATGGTTCTTTTGAATTTACATATATGTTCAAATCCTGGCATATCCAATCCTCAGGGGACCCAAATACTGGCCAATATAAATGGTCACCCCTAATTTGTTTTCCACCCCACACTTCCATACAATAATGTATCATTTTTGCTTTGTCCTTACCCCGCCTAGAAGGGTAGGCACCCCAGTTTTTCAACATTATTCCGAGCGGACTATCTAGTGGGATCTCCAGCAGCTTAACCTTAAACTCCAACCCACCCATGGGACCAGAGTGCTTGCTTTTCCTCTGTCCCATCTTCCGGAGTGCCTTCTTACACACACACACACTCTTCACCCCCTGTTCGTGGCCCAGCCCCTCGCGGGGTTTGGGAACCGCACTACTGAGGGGTCCGCACTCACTTCGTCCCTCACTGGACGTCTCACACAAGCGCACTCCAGGACACCCAACCCCGACTGAACGGATAACTGCCCTATACTCATGCATCCGGCGTCTTCGTTCGGAGCTTCGTGCACAAAGATTATGGGGTTTGCCGGCGTTTATTTGCTTGCTGTCTAATTTAGGGTTCGTCGGTAGAGGTTTCACACCTAAACAGGGGCTGCTTATTCAGCGGGGCACCTCCCCCGTACAGAGATTCAGGCTGAATTGCCTCTGAGTCACGGCACCAAAATTGTTATAGGTTAGAGACAAAAGCCAGGCCAATTAAAATAATTTGATTTATTGAGCAAACTACAACAAGCAAAACAGTGCTGGGCGACCGGGGAGTCTCCACTCCGCTAACGGTTCACAACCGGCCCCCCCAATCTCTCAAGTTTTATAGCCTCCTTGTCCCGGTATACGTGTATCTTCCGAGAGTACTCTGTGTCGGCGCGGGCTGTTGCTAGGGGGTCTTTTTTCTGCTTTCCGGTGGTCGTGAGGCTGAAGGCCGTAGTCTTCCTCGGGGGGGGGCTCATACATTGCTTACTTCACTGGGTATAGGTCATCCTGACCTGACTTCGTTATCTGTTCCCTCTGTTCTTGCTTAGACACCTGTTTCTCTTGGCCTTGCTTAGCTTTTTGTTAGACAAGACTTGTGAGCTTCCTGACTCAGTTTTAACTATTTATTCCCTGGCTTAAGCAAGATTTGATTAACAAACACACATGGTTATTTATCACAAAGGGACGTTGTATATTGGTTCATACTGGACCATACTGGTTTACTGGGCCTGGGGAAAGGTGGTTGATGGCTGGTAGGTGGGTGGTTACTGATTCACACTGGTGTCTGTAGAGGGGTTTAGAGCTGGGAAGGGGGATAGATGCTGGTCCATACTAGTTTTTGTTAGTGGGTGCAGGCTGGTTTTCGGGCTGGAAAAGGGGCATGGTTGCTGTGATTTAGGGGTAGACAGTGATTTATTAGGGGTTTCTCACTAACAACAATGTATATAGCTTGCTTGACATGTTTTGCACTTACCAAACAGAAAGAAAGGATGTAAAGAGGATATTGACCCATTGTTAAGGAGACCAGGCATCCTGTTTTTGGACTCCCAAACCAGCCCAAGCCAGCTATAGGGCTTGGACTCAGGCCAGAGACCCAGGGAGCATGCATAGTGAAGCACGGTAGAGTTCAACGTGAGGAAGACTCCTTACTTCATCAGAGGAAGACTCTTCACTTCATCTAAGACCCCCACCCACAACCACCAGGCAGCACTGTGCAGGCACAAGTGTATTTAAATGAACTTTAGACTCATTATAATACGAAGCGAGAATAGATAATGAATATGTATAGAGCACTGTGTAGCTTCTTGCATATGTAACCTGTAACTCAAAATAAACCAAGCAAAGTGCCACAGACGGCGCGCATGAAATTTTAGGGAACTATCCCTTGTGCGTTCCAGTGCTGGAATAAACATACCTACTTTACAACTTTTGTTGTGGAGTCCTATCCGTGCCTCAGCTGGGCCTTCCTGGTCCCTACAGGTTTATAGTGGGCCATGCTGGTGGGTGCAAGAGGGCTTTTAGGCTGATGGGGGGTGGTTGCTGATCTATACTGGTCGATCCTGGTTTATACTGGGCATTACTGGAAGATGCAGGGAGACATTATGGCTGCAAGGGAGGCAGGCACTTGCTGGTTTATACTGGGGCCTACTGGTGGCTGCAGGGCCAATATCCAAGAGGTCTTGGCAGAAGCAGTGTCCAAATGCCAATATCCACAGGGCCATTGGACCCAAGGCCTTGGACAACCGTCAGCATGGATTTCTGCTGGCCTCTTCCTGTTGGCCTTGGTTGTGTGGAGCTTTTTCGGGTGGCCTTCATGAGCCACTTGAGTTTTGAAATAAGTTCCCCATATCCATTGTGAATCTGGTCCTCCCAGAACAGGGAGGAATGCAAAGTTGGCCTTTGCCATTCCTCACAGCCTCTGCTGTGGCTGACACTGACAGGCTGTGGCTGTAGTCTCTGACTGCTTTATTTTCCTTGACTTGAGGTGGGAGAGTTGACATCTCAGCTGGCAGCCTCCAGGGAGTCGCAGGAAACCATTGTCCAGAGAGCTCAGCAAGATGTGAGGGATGCCCAGCAGCAGTCCGTTCAGAAAGCGCTGGAGGTTGAGCATATCTGGAAGATGCTGGAGGAGGCAGAAAATCAGAACAAGGAGCTGCAAGGGAAACTGCAGAACCTGGACAGGGAAAGGAAACAATGGCAAGATGTAGCACGCCAAAATTCAGAATGTCAGACTTCCTTGAATACCCTAGAAAGGGAAAATGCCAGGTAAATGAAAGCCTGTGGGACTCTGCATTGTGAGGAATGGATTCCCTCTTTGCACCTGCCAGGGGCTCTGGCAGCATTTCCTAAGTGGCAGAGTTCTGAACTCTCCCTGCAGATGTGTCTTGTTTTCTGGATGCTGTGTTTAATTTTTATTTTTTTTAAGTCTTCAGTTACAGTTTTCTCTGAAGACAAAGGCTTTTGGGGTAGCTCTTTCCTGCTGGGGAGGTGTTCTGTTGTTAGGTGGGTGTGTTAACACTGTCCCAGCTGCAGTGTAAGGGGCTGGACACATCCATCAGCTCCACCTTGGGTCCTGTAAGTTGAGGTTTTTGAGAATTGGATCAGCTCTGGCATCGTGATGCCTTTGCTTGGCAGAACCATCTTAAGGCCCTGATTACTGATCTAAGACAGATTCTCATCGGAGATACCCAAGAAACAAGAAGGTCTCTGTTGCGTCGTTCCTCATCAAATGGCCCAGGGTGCCTGGAAGGGGTTGAGCAGGGTCCCTGCCAGCCTCCACAGTGCACAGGCGTTACTGACTGTGCAAAGAATGCAAGAAACAAGATCAAGGTTAGGGGGGCTCCTCCAGCTGACCAAGTCCTGC
This sequence comes from Acanthiza pusilla, assembly GCA_036630365.1. Classification (NCBI taxonomy): domain Eukaryota; kingdom Metazoa; phylum Chordata; class Aves; order Passeriformes; family Acanthizidae; genus Acanthiza; species Acanthiza pusilla. The sequence continues at coordinate 1,006,994 of JAXCHO010000154.1, read as the reverse complement.
CAGTCTTCAGTGTTGCAGGATTCTTCTTGCAAGCAGAAGAGAAAGAAAAGGCAGGGCACTCTTGCTTGCCTGGAGGTTTCTGCATCTTCCATCAGGTTGTGCTCCAAGCCTCTGTCGCCACTTCTGCTATTGGCCTTTGTTTCTCTCCAGCTGAAAGAAGGATGGGTGCTGGTAAATCTTAGGGAACTTCCGCGAGATCCCCTGGCTGTTGGGTGCTGATTTTCCTACCTGGGTATACAAGATGGGGGAAGGAAAATGTCTCTTCCATGTTGACCAAAGCTTCTGCCCTTGGAGCCTGGTTAGTCAGAAGAGAATTGTTCCTCTCCCTTGCTGTCTTCATTGTAAGACTTTGTTAGGTCTGTATTCACATTCCCACCTTGAGAAGGAGGCAGGCCATGTAGGCAGGAACTGCCCATTCTTTCATGAATGGAAGCAGAGTGGGCAAATGCTGGGCTGTGACCACAGGGGCAACAAACAGCCAAGTTGTTTAGACAAACTTCATCAGACAGAGCAGTTTTCCCTGAGCTGGTGCAAGTGCTCAGAGTTTATAAAATGTGGCACCATTTAGTAATGAGTTGCATGCTAGGCTGATTCTGTCTCTGGAGGAAAAGGATCTGTGCCTCAGAACAGAAGAAGAGAAGAACCTGGTGCTGAATAACCAGGTGTGTCACCTTCATTCTGCTCTTCAGGAGGACAAACTGCTCCACTGTGAGCACAGAAGAGAACTACAGAAGCTCAACACACAGGTAACCTGTGCCCTGGCATCCTCTTCTCCAGGGACACACAACATTGCCTTTGGCTTGGAGGCCCCAACTGCTTTCTGCTCCCAGCAGCCTCCACTGCTGCCATGTCCTGCCCAGGGCTGCTGCTGCACCCTGAGGCCAAGGCTGGATCTGGTGTCTGCTGCTGCCGCCAACATTTTCCCCACTTCTCTCCCGGCTGCTGGCAGGAAATCTGGGAGGAGAAGCAGCAGCAGCAGACTCCTTTGGAGCTCTTCCATCCCTCGGTTAGCAGTGTTGTCCCAGATGGAGTTGGTGCCTTTGCGGGGTGCTGAGCAATGCGGGCACACAGACATGGCTATGGCAGGCTGGGGAGGGCACTTCCACCGCAGCCAGTTCAGCCGGTGTTCAGAGCTGCACCCTCAAGGATGCCCATTGCCTCCCTTTCCCTGTTTTCACTCCATTTGTCTCAGCTGGAATCCTTGGTTCTGCACCTTCTGTTTTGGGCATGTTTTTTGTTTGCAGTAATTTCTCCTTTGTTGCTCTCCCTACTGCCCATTCTGCTGCCTCAGGAGCAGTCCTGTCCCTGAGGCTGTGTGCATCCATCTTCCAGATCCGGGCCCTGCAGGAGGCAATGCTGGAGAAGGAGGCTGCCCAGGCAACTCAAGAGAAGCTGCTGCTGCAGGAGCTGGAGGAGTCCCGAGCAGGAGAACGGCGCTTCAGGGACTCTGCGCACGTGCTGGAGGCTGAGGTGTCTGAGCTGCGTGTGAGGCTCCAGAACTCTGAGGAAAGAGGAGAGGCCATGGCCACGCAGCGTAAGGCCTTGGAGCTGGAGCTGAGGAACACACAGGCTCAGAGGGACTATCTCAGGGCTCACAATCAGGAGCTGCAGAAGGAGTTGGAGGGAAGTGAACAAGGTACAGCTTCTCCTCTCCCACTCACTGCCCCATCCTGTCTCACCAGCAGGGATCTCTGGTGCCACACAGAGGAAAAGGGCAGTGCCCAGAGATGGCAGAGGGGAAAAACAACTGGCAGGAGATTTATCCATCCAAGTGCCAGAGAAAGATGGTGTGGCTGGCAGTGCCATCTGGCTGTTCTACGGCTGATCCCATGCACAGCTGGTGCCTTTCAGGTGCCATGTCTGTGCTAAGGAGCTGTAGCTGGATGTCTCAGCTCGATTCCCCCAAACTCCAGGCCCTGCCAGAGGCTCCAGGCTACTGGCCTCTCTGGAGCAGGGCTGCACAGGCATCCCCACTCCTTTCTCTGCCTTTGATTGCTCACTCTGCGCAAGCCTGAGAGCAAACACATTTTCGTATTCCTCTGAACCTTGCCCCTTTCATTCCTGCTTTTTTCTCTGCCTGGAAGTTTCCTTCATTTGTGTCAGCTTTGGAAGCCCTTGTGGGCTTAGGGCCTGGCAAATACAGGCAGGCAGAGAAGCCAGTGCTGTTGTCTCTGCAGGATGCACATCAGTTTGCCTTGGCTTTGCTTTTCACCTTCTCTTTCACCTTCCCCTTTCTCTGGTGCAGATTGGAGGAGGGCAGAAGTCAAGGACACCTCTCGAGATATTGCCCTGAAGACAGAGGCCACTAAAATACAGGAAGAGGCTGTGACTCTTTGTCAGGAGGTGGCATCTGTGCACAAGAAATTGGAAAGGCTGGAGAGGGAAATGAAGGATGTGCTGGTGAGAATGGCCAATGCCATGAAGGGCCATTTCTTGGCTATGTTTGGACCTTGTGTTAATATTTCTTAGGAGCACCTTTTTCCAGTTTAACTTTTCTAATTGTATTCTTCTGAATAAGGAGGAAAACATGATGACGTCCTGTCAAGCCCAGTTAGGGTTGAGGCTGCTGATTTTCCTCCATGCTGGAGTTTTGTTCCCGAGAAGCTTTCCTTCTCAATGTCCACACTTGTCTTTATGGACATTGCGTGGTTTGGGCAATTCCTCGTGTCCAAACCCATGTTCCGATTTCTAAATATCTGGCCCTGGGACAAGGGGGGAGAAGACCAAGTTTTCTGTTAATAGAAAGGTGCTTGGCCTTGGCCGCCTGAGAGCAGCCAGTGGGGAGAAAAGAGAGAAAAGCAAAGTGCTGATCCAGATAAGGACGTGTCCCTGCAAGGGGAGAATTTGTCCTGAGTGCCAGCAGAGAATGACAGACTGATCTGGCCATTGCTGCTTCAAGAGAGGACAGTGGGGCTCTCGGGGATGGAGCCATGGCAACTCCACACAGGAGAGGTTGGAAACCACTCCTGTTGCTCCAAACCCAGGGAATGAAATGTTGGGTGTGTTTGCTCTTCCCTTTCTCCCTGGTGGGGAGCACATCCTCACGGCACTGCCTAAATCCTGCTTAGGGAGGATTGAAATGCTGTCTGCAGTTCTGGCAGCTCCTCCCCAAAGGACCACTCGAGTGGAGCTGCAAGAGGTCGGGGAAGAGCAGAAAGGAAGCTGAGATGGGCTGAGTGAGCTGGGAAAGACACTGTGTCAGGGGGGGCCCAGCAGAGGTCTGCAGCATCCCGAGAGGCAGGGAGAGAGGGGCAGTCTGTGCCAGCCCCTGGGGCAGGAGTCCAGATGTGGGATGGAAAGCAAACCGAGAGATGGAATGAGTGACCCTTTTTCTGCCTTGTTTTGGCAGCATGAATGGGAATTGTACCTGGAGCAGGTGAGAAATCTGGAAAAGGAAAACAAAATGCATGCACCTGATGTTCAAAAAAAGAAGGAAAGAGCCCAGCACTTGGAATTGGAGAGGGAAGGCATGCAAGAAGAGCTGGAGCATGGTGCTGCTGCTGTGAAGGAATGGAGAGGGAAAGCTCAAGTCCTGAGTGTTGCCGTGAATAAGAGTGACATTTCCAATGGGGGCCTGAAGAAGCAGTTGGAAATCCTGAAGGGAAAGGCATTTCTCAAGGTAGGCACTGGCATTGCTCTTCATTCCACTGCAACGTCTCTCAATGATTCCAATGATAGCTCCCAGAAAGGGGTGGGAATGAATGTATATCCCTGAAAGTCCAGGCTCTCTTAGGAAAAGCAGCCCGGGCTGCAATCAGCAGCCATGTCTGTGTGCCTGGCTCCAGGCAGAGACAGAGACCATTGACAGCCAGAATGATTCGGGGCACGCCCATAACAACTGACACAGCTCTGGAGCTTGCTGTTCAAATCAGCTCCTGGCCCAAAGCTGGCCATGGGGAGCTGCTTCTGCCATGCCCACGCAAGGGGAGGCAACACGTGGGGGGTTGGATTTGGAATGGAGAGGAATGGAACAGGTGAGCAGAGCAATGGACTAAATTGAGCAGAGTTTTGGACCGAGGGCTGAACAGCAGCTGCCCTGCTGGTGCTTCGAGGATGCTTCCTGAGACAGAGATTTCTTGGGGACAGCTCTTGCGGTGTTTGACACAAGGGACTCATCTCTCTGAATACTCAGCAGGCTGTTGGAGCAGAGGGGAAGCGGCCGTCTGAGCAGTTAAGGAAAGGCGCCGAATGTCTGCAGGATCAGCATGCAACATCACCAAAAGACAAGACAGAGAAGGCTGAATTAAGCACAGAGCCCCGGAGAGCTGGCGAGCAGGTAAAGTGGGCTTTTGCTGCCTCTGCAAAGCCTCAGGCTCCTCTGCAACACGACACGTTTGCCCAGGCAGCGCTTTGGAGTCCTCTGCTTGTTTCCTTCCCTCTCCCTGTCCCTGCTGAGGGCACAGCCTTTGCTTTGTTCTCTCCCTTGTGGCAGCCCATGGCTTTCACAAAGGCACCTGCGCTCCGCTGCCTCCCTCCCTGGCCCCGTGTCTCCAGACACGCACTGGCCTCTCTCTCGCGCAGCCCCCAGCAAGAGCTTTTTGCCCCCAGTGTTGCCTGCTGCAATTCAGGGTCTCTGAGCAGAGATGTCCTTTCCTGCATGTCCAGAGGTGCTTTTGCTCCGTGTTTGCTGACAGGCTTCTTTGACCTTTTCTCCCATCCAATGTGCAGGTGCAACATGAAGGGAGAAGAATCAGAAGTTTTAGGAGAACTTTCCATTGCGACTACTTTACGTTGCCTGTCTCCCAGTTAACTTCTGGAAGTGATGAGTCCTCGAGTTGCTCCAGGAAGCAGCAGCCCTCCTTCTGAGGCACAGTCTGTGGAGAAAGGGGTCAGTTGCCACAGTGTTTGCTTTCTAAATCTCTGTTGGGTTCCTAAGTCTTGTCCGAAGTCTCTCTACTAGGCCTGTGATGGCTGAGGGCTGTACATGGAAAGGCTTTGCCTACCATGAACTGGACTTGTGTATCATCTGAGCTCTGTTCGGGGTCATTCTGGGAGCCTCTTCCTTTCCCCTTCCCCAAGGGCAGAGTGTCGGTGAGGGCTGGACTTGGAGGCTGTGTCTGCCCCGACAGCCGCTACCGTGGGGCTGCAGATGCTCCTGCCAGCGTGGGCTTGTCTGAGCCGGTCCTTGTGCCTCTTTCAGGTGTCCCTGCTGCTGTCACAGCGTGCTCGAGATGGACAGGACGACCTGAAGAGCTGTGCAGGAGCCACCTCCATTGAGTCACAAGGTGCAGAAGGACCTCCTTCCTAAACTTCTCAGAGAGGAGCCACAGTGCAGCTGGATGCAGTCAGCCTCAGCCTTCATCAATAGTTCATGTTTAAGGAGTTGTATAGGTGTAATTTAACTTTTATCGAGCTGTGTTCTATAGGACGAAGGATATATTTATAGAAAAATAAAGAGTTTTTTAGGATCACTATTAAATTCAAAGATCTTTGTCAGAATTATTTACTACCCAGTACAGAGAACTATAACTTCCAGTATAGTGCATTATATTTGAAGCAACATTGAAGCAATTCTATTCAGGCCAGCAAAATCCATTCTTGATTCAAGATGGATGCTACTCCCCCAAACCAATGATCATGGGCAGCTATTTCTCTCACCCTCAAGGAGTGACCTTGAGGGGCATCCTCACGGCAGGGAGCAATCTGCAGGAGAGAGGCATGTGACATGAGCCACTTTGGCGAGGGCAGGAGAACCATGCCAGGTGTGGAGCTTTTTCATTTGTCCTTAGGAAACTGCAACCTGTTTGTTCTGAGAGTCACCGAATCTCAGGCTGGGTGAGGTTGGAGGCACCTCTGGAGGTCGCCTTGCCCAGCCCCCTGCTCCATCAGGGCCACCCAGAGCCGGCTGCCCAGCATGTGTCCAGGTGGCTTTTGAGTCTCTCCAGGGATGGAGACTGCACCACCTCCCTGGGCACCTGCGCCAGTGCTCGGCCACCCTCACAGTGCACAAGTGTCTCCTGAGCTCGGAGGGCCCCTCCCATGTGCCACTTTGTGCCCGTGGCCCCCGGGGCTGTCCCTGGGCACCGCTGAGCAGAGCCTGGCCCCGTCCCCTCTGCACCCTCCCCCAGCTCTGTATCCACAGGGATGAGATGCCCTGAGCCTGCTGTGCTCCAGGCTGGGCAGTGCCAGCTCTCTCAGCCTCTCCTCACAGCAGAGATGCTCCAGTCCCTCCATCGCCTTCATGGCCCTGTGCCGGACTCTCTGCAGTCTGTCCCTGTCTCCTGTAGTGGGCAGCCCAGCTCTGGGCCCAGCACTCCAGGGCTGGCCTCACTGGTGTGCAGCAGAGGGGAAGAAGGGTCCCTTCCCTCTGCCGCCTGGGACACAGCTCCCAGTGCAGCCCAGGACACTGTTCTCCATTGCTGCAGGAGCACACTGCTGGCTCCTGGGCATCCTGGTCTCCAGCAGGACCTTGCCAAACTCTAGTTTTCCGTCTGGGTGGCACCAGCAGATACTGCTGCCTGTGGCTGTTCCTCCCCAAGGACAGGACTCAGCACTTGTGGTTGAACTGTCACCCTCGTTGAACTGCTGTCCCTCTGGAAGGCAGCACTTCTCTCTGCCATATCAGCCACTCCTTCCTGTTTTGTGGGAGGGCACACTCAGCCCCATCACCCAGTTTACTAACAAAGGTGTCAGAAAGGACTGGACTCAGCATTGTCCTCTGGAGTACACTGTGGTTGCACTGTTTTAGAACTCTTTCTGTTCCTTCTCACAGACAACATAGATAAGTTGCATTCTTTTACTTTCTTAATCGCTGTGTTTGGTATTAGGTGTCATTTAGTTGTGACCAATGGTTTTGGGAGGTGGATTCTTTGCTGACCAATAGTTGCTAGAATATGAATGGATATAAAAGACCTTTCTTGTAAATAAACTTTCCCTTTTCGCCATTTTGGGTTCATCTGCCTGAATTCTCTCAGCCAGCCTCTGCACCCTCGGGGACTTTGAAGCCACAGTACACCACTAGACTTTGTGCCACTGATCACCACGCATCCAGGAAGGTAGATTTTGTGCAAGGCATCTTTGTTTCCACGTACCTATTCAGAAAGATTTGGCAGGATTTACAACAGGGATTTCTGTTCTATATTTTATGTGGGAAAAAATGCAATGATCCATGCTCCCTCTCACTAGCAGTGGGTAAAGGAAAAGTGGTCCTGTTGTTGGTGACAGTGGATGTCACCTGCATAGGAAGCGTGCCAGGCTGATGCGACATACTGTGGCAAGGAGCACTCTGAGGCAGGTAAAAGCTGGCGTGTGGAGATCATTTGAAGACTGTTCTTCAAGCCATGAAAGCCCCTGTTTTGTGGAGATCAGGAACAACTCCTGGGCAAGGGCTGAAATTGGGATTCTGGGAGTTCCTTTCCCTCCTGGGTCAATTTTTCCATTAATGATGACAGATTGAAGTTGAAACTTGCCCAGTTGATAATTCACTCATCTTGCTATGACCTTTAATAGGAAGGAGGACTTCTTGATCTTGAAAACACTCAAGAGCTGACTAAGGATCATAAGGTCAGGGGTTGAGGGCATAATTTAAAGTAAGATCACTTAGCAAGGTGAAAAGCAGAATCACAGCCCTGGATGACAGGAGATCAGCTGAAGAGGGAACTCCTGACCAACCTCATCTCAGAAAAGAGGAATGTGGAAGAAAAAATTGTGGGAGAAGAACCAAGTTTTCCAAGAGGTATGTACAGACATCCCTGTGGAAGCAGTAGGGAAGGAGGAGAATAGTTAGGGAGCTCTTGAGCCAGGCATTCACCAGGTCTAAGGACCAGAGGAAGCTATGGGAGCTGTCTGCTGTCTTCAAACAAGCCTGGCCATTGAAGGTGGTTCCTGAGAACTGGAAAGAGCATTCCACCAGTCTTAAAGATGGGCACAAAGGAGGGTCTGAAGAACTACAGGCTAATCAGCTCCTTTGGAATCCCTGGTTATACATGAAATGGGAGAATTTTGGCTTTCGCATGAAAGGTGACAAGGAATTAAATCACTAGTATTAGTTGAACCAGTTGAAGTTGTTAACAAAGTTCAAAATAAGGAGTTTGTAAGTTGAAAACTTAAGTTTGAAGACCCAGGGGTCATATTGATCCAAAAATGATCTGAGCAAGACTCCACAACTTATATAATTTTAAGTTGTGAAGTAGGTATGTTTATTGCAGCGCTGAGTGAGCAGGAGGTACTCCTCAGCTGCCCACACTTCAGCACGGGTACCGCTTGGTATATATCAGGTTACATGTTACACATTCACCGAGTTTCCCAATTCGCCTAGACATATGCGTGACCTTTCCCCGCTTCGTATTATAATGAGTTTAAAAGTCATTTCCATGTGGTCACGCCTGCGCAGTGTTATTTGGTAGTGGGCTCCGGGGGTCTCGGGAGGAAGTAAAATACTCATCCTCTTGTCTTGAACTTTTCACCTTTCTCTCTTGCACATGCTCTCTGGGTCCCTGGCCCAAGTCCAAACAACAACTCTGGTTTCAGCCAGCGTAAGGGTTCCACGGATACAAGCTGGGTCACAGTCCCTGCTTTTGTCAATAATCTTTTACTTCTCATTCTGCTTTGACAAACACAATCAATGTTAAGTAAGCAATATACACTGTCTAGCAAGCAGTTTCTAACAAGTTACCTTGTAACTTCTAACTTCCCTGCATCATTCCCCCCTTTTCTATAAAATTAGTCAATTCTTTTACTAACACATACATTCTTCTTCTAACAAACTTCTGCGAAAGGTGTCTCTCAATGTTTTACCATCTGCATTGGACAGAGAAGTCAGAATCGCTATTCCTTGTAACATTCTCCAATTCGAAACAAATAACACAGAAGATGAAATGAAGCTAACACTAACTAATAATAAAAGAATAATAATAGGGTGACATAGCGTATTTAGAATACCAGTTGCAGTAGGTGACCATCCAAAGAGCACATCCCACCAGTGATGACTTGCATCTTGTCTTGCCCTTTGTAGGATTCTGCTTATCTTTTCTGAGTCATGACGTATAGTGATTACAGTTTTCTTTCCATTTTCCTGGATTTCTTTCAAAATTTCAATCAGGTCTTGATGCTTTTCTAATTGTCTTATTAATGTAAGGTTCATTCCAATAGGTATGGGTGACAACTTGTGGTACATAGTGTAATTAGACTTTATCAATTGGTGGGATACAACTGGAGCAAAATACGAAAAGTCACACCCAATGATCTTAACAAAATTACAGATACAAAAATTAGAATAATTCTTAACATTTAAAGTTATGTTTTCACTATCTATCTTTATAGAAGCACAAACAGTCCTTAAGCACACACAACCTTGACCAATATACACAAGCACAGTCTTTTGACTGGAATCTGGATGGACTTCAAAGTGGCAAATGCCTTGCTCCGTATCAAGGCATATGTCCTGGGCATTAATTGTATTGCTTTCACAGATAAACCCTTGTTGTTTTCGTGCAATACAGGATTCTAAATTTACAGTTTGTCACTTTTTTCTACTATTTGGGCCTTGGCGGTTCTGGTGGGAAAGGCTTCTGGCCACCCTGAAAAGGTATCTGTTAATACCAACAAATATCGATATCCCCCTTTTCTTGGAAGTTCTGTGAAATCAATTTGCCATTGCTGTCCAGGTCCATGGCCCCTTCCAATTTGACCAAGTTTTATTCTGCGAATAATTTTGGGTTTAGTCTGGAGGCAAATGTCACACTGCCGGGTTACCTGCTTGATGGTATCTTGTAAATGCCTGGCGATAATTTTATCATTTAGATACTTATATAGAGCATCTACACCCCAGTGTGTTTTCTGATGTTCCTCCCTAATTAATGACCACAACAAATGAGAAGGGATTATTATCCTTCCTTCTGCTGTAATAGCCCATCCCTCTTGGTTATATGTTCCTTTTTCATCCTTAATTAACTTCCTATCTTCTTCATTGTATATAGGCTTACCTTCTAGGGAGACCTGCCCATCTGGGATCAGGGCTCCTTCTGTTGTTATCTGACCTTTTGCTGCCCTTCTTGCCTCTCTGTTTGCCAGCTCGTTTCCTTCTTCCAATTCAGAGCTCACCTTTTGGTGTGCTTTAATGTGCATGATTGCTACCTTCTCAGGTAGCTGGACTGCTTCCAACAGCCGCAATATTTCTTGTGCATGTTTGATATTTTTTCCTTGTGACTTTAACAGTCCCCTTTCTTTCCAAATGGCTCCATGTGCATGTACAACCCCAAATGCATACTTTGAGTCTGTATAGATGTTTATTTTCTTTCCTTCTGCCATTTCCAGGGCACGTGTCAGAGCAATTATCTCAGCTTTCTGTGCAGAGGTGTTTGTTGGCAAAGGTCCAGATTCTAATACCTTTTTGCAGGTAGTAACTGCATAACCGGCATGTCGCTTTCCACTAATAACGTAACTGCTCCCATCAGTGAACCAGGTTTCTGCGTCATCTAAAGGGGTATCCTTCAGATCCTGACGACTGGAATATGTAGCTTCAATGGTCTCCAGACAATCGTGGTGTACTGGCTCTCCTTCATTTCCGCTGGGGAAAGAAGCTGGGTTGACAATGTTAGTCACCACTATTTCTACATCATCTTGTTCTACTATGATGGCTTGGTATTTCAAGAACCTCTGTGGGGAAAGCCAGTGGCCGCCTTTCATTTCCAGTACTGGGGACACTGTGTGCGACACTAGCACAGTCATTTTCTGGTTCAGTGTAAACTTCCGCGCCTCCTGAATGTTCATCACGACTGCTGCAACAGCTCTGAGGCATCCCGGCCATCCTTTGGCTGCTGTATCTAGTTGCTTAGAGAAATAAGCAACTGCCCGTCGGTACGGACCCAGGCCTTGTGCTAATATTCCCAAGGCAATTCCCTGTTTCTCATGGGAGAACAGAAAGAATGGTTTACTCACGTCTGGAAGTCGTAGAGCTGGAGCTGACATGAGGGCATTCTTTAGCTGCTCAAAGGCTTTTGTGGCTTCCTTTGTCTACTGGAGTTCTCTCTGTTCTGTGTTTATGAGAGCATATAGGGGCTTTACAAGTAAACCATAATTATAAACCCAAAGTCTGGACCAGCCTGTCATTCCTAAGAATGTTCTGAGTTCTTTCACAGTCTGAGGTTTTGGGGTCTGGCAGATGGCTTCCTTGCCATCCTGCCTCAAGCTCCTTTGTCTTGCACTGATCTCATAGCCCAGGTAAATTACCTTTTTTTTTCATTACTTGGGCCTTTTTCTTGGAAACTCGGTATCCCTGCAGTCCTAGGAAATTTAGCAGACTTACCGTCCAGGTAAGACAGGTCTTTTCAGTCTTGGCAGCTATCAAGAGGTCATCCACATACTGCAACAGTTTTCCTTCTGATGCTGGGACCTCCCAGAATTCTAAGTCCTTGGCAAGTTGATTTCCGAATATGGTAGGACTATTCTTGAACTCTTGAAGCAACACTGTCTAGGTCAGCTGGGTTTTACGCCCATTTTTAGGGTTTCCCTATTCAAAAGCGAGTATTTTTTGGCTGGCTTCATGGAGAGGGAGGCAAAAGAAGGCATCTTTCAAATCTAGAACAGTAAACCAAATTAACTCTGGTGTTAATTCAGTTAATAATGTATATGGATTTGACACTACAGGATAGAGGTCTTCTGTAATCTTATTTACAGCCCTTAAATCGTGTACTACCCGGTATGATCCATCAGGTTTGCGAACGGGTAGTATAGGGCTGTTAAATTCAGACTGGCATTCTCTCAGTAATCTTAGCTGCAAAAAGTTTTCTATTACTGGGCTAACTCCTTCTCTATCTTCTTTTCTTAAAGGATATTGTTTAACTCTAACTGGCTGTTTTCCCTCTTTGAGTTTAATTTGTATGGGAGGTGCATTCTGAGCTCTCCCTGGAACATCAGTAGCCCAAACCCCAGGAAATACCTGATTTGTTATTTCTTCATTAATTCCTTCTTTGGTCTCAGGGGTTGTCAATATTAAACTTAATATTTCTACATATTGTTGATCATTCACCTCCAGAGTAATTTCCCCATTTTTAAACATAATGGTTGCTTGTAATTGTTCCAATAAATCCCTACCCAAGAGTGCTTTTGGGGAATTGGGCATATATAAAAACTTACGAATTCTCCATTGTTTCCCAAGTTTATACTTCAAAGGTTTACAAAAATAAGCTTTTTCAGAGTGACCAGTGGCCTCTTTTACCATGATATAATCATCTCCCACAGGCATCAGAGCTTTATTCAAAACTGAATAAGTTGCCCCCATAGCTACCAGAAATTCTACTTCTTTCTCCTTTTCCCTTAGCTTTACTATAACCAGGGGATCTGCTAGGTTGGAATCTCCCGGTTCTCTTCAGTCTTCCCTCACACGTGCAATCTCTTTCTCCTCAGAATTATCCCGTCTCTTATTGGGATACGTATTCTTCCTCTCTGGGCATTCACTCTTCCAATGCCCAAATTTCTCGCAACATGCACACTGATTTTTGTGCACTTTGGTTTTTCCTTGCTTCTGACTCCTTTTCTGGTTCTTCCCTTCTACATTTTCTTCCACCAATGTCACTAACTTCTTGACTCCCTCTTTATATTTTGCTTCTCGGTTACTGTACACCCTCCAAGCCTCATCTAATAATACTTCCAAATTTCTACTCTCTGTTGGACGCAGTTTCTGGAGTTTCCATCTAATGTCCCACTGTGATTGGCCCAAAAAGAGAGACACTAGCTGTTGTATCCTCACCTCTGACCCAGGGTCCAGCGTGGTGTTTCTACGCATAGCATCTTTTAATCGTTCCAGAAAGTCAGTTGGGGACTCGGAGGGGCCCTGTTTGATTGCATACAGTGCTGACCAATTAATGGTTTTAGGCATTGCCTTTTTCATGGCTTTTACTATCCACTCCTGATAAGCCTGTGGTTTAGCCATTTCAGCTGTTCTATTTGGATCCCATTTCGGGTCCTGGAGTGGCAAATACTCTTTGTGATCCTCCTGTCGTGCTTTATAATAATCTTCAGCCAAATCTTGTGCTGTTTTCAAAATTAATTGTTTTTCAGTTTCTGTTACGGCTTCCAATAACAACTGAATATCATTCTAATCGGGATTATGTTGTTTCATTATAAAACGTAAATGTTTACTTACGATTATTGGATCGGTTCGATAATCTTTTGCAATCTTTTTCCAAGCTTCTATGTCAATAGTAGAAAAAGGTATCTTGATCAGCATTGTATTGCCCTCAGGCCCTACTGCCTCCTGTAGGGGTGCTTGCAGGACCTGCCCCTGCTTCCCCCGTGTTCTGGCAGAGACTGGGCTCCCTGCTGGAGACGGCGTGTCCTCCGAGTCTGCCTTATTGTCTCGTTTCCTAGGAGGGGGTTTAAGAAAATCAGTTAATTCTTGTTCATGTGCTACTGCCTGATAAACCTTGTCTGGTTTAATACATCTTTGACCTATACTGCATGCTGAACAGCACCTCTTAAGTCTGCTTTTAGTAGCTTTATTTTCTCTTTCCAAAGCCAGCACCATGGGGTCCTGTGGTGGCACCATCCCACAGTCTCTCTGCCACTCACGGTGATTTCGGAGAGTGAAAAACATATTTGCGTAGGAGACCTTGTCCCACTTTCCCTCTCTTCTCAAGAACAGCATTAACTGCAGGAGGGTTTTATAATTTAAAGATTTTAAAAGTGGCTATTTTTTTTCCCATCGTCTAATTTATATAAAGGCCACTAATGATTACAATATTTAATAAGAACTTTTTTGCTTTCCATTTCTTTCGTCTTAACTATTTCTTTTCAGTGTACTAATATACACTTAAGGGGGGTTTTTGCTATTATTTCTTTACCCTGACTATTTCTCATTTTATTTTAGTGTTATATTACTCACTCCAGATTATTTGTATTATATTAACAACTTTTTGTGTGCTTTTTATCTCTTTGGGTGAAATTATTGGAGTGAGAAGATGTTCCTAGGTTAGTGTTCCCTTCCCGTTTTTATCTCCCCGCTTCCCGAGCTCTCTCTCGGCGCGCCGCCTCTCCCGAGCATCTTGCAGGGGCGGCGGCCCTGTCCAGCGGTGGGGGGGGGGGGTTCCCTTCCATGGGCTCAGTCCCTGCCCTGTCCAGCGGGAGTCCCTCCCCACTCGTGCGGTCACTCCTCGGCCCGGTCCCGAGGCGCGGGGCACTCGTGTCGCAGCCGCGCTCCGGCCCTGTCAGTGGCAGCGCCGCTCCGTGCCGGGCAGGGCCGGCAGAAGGAGCCGGGCGGCGGCGGGGGCTGAATCCCGGCAGCAGCAAGAAGAACAAGAAGGGGCCGGGGCCGCCGGGCTTAATTGCTACAGCTTAAACTATGCAAGCACACGACACACAGTCACAGCAAACACGCATTACAAAAATAAAGAAGAAATATAACTTACTTCCTGAATCTGGACTCTCGGGCACTGCCACTTCCTGGTTCCGGTCCGTGCTGCACTTCCGGCATCCGGGTCCCCACACACACAGACACACTGATTCTCGGGGCTCTATACAAACACACAACCTGGTTCTGCTCACCCTTTCTCCTGCCTCCTATACAGTCACTGGCAGGCCTGTACTCAGGTAATAGCAGAACTTTCGCTCCGATCCCACTCGGCAGATCGTTGCGAAAAACCTTTCCTGGCCGGCAACCTAGCCGGCGCTTGCTGGCAAGCCCTATCAGGGTCCTAGTTGTGCGCCAGGCCTCCCTCGGCGTCTTACCAACTCCTTGGCTACGCGTACGCCCTGTAGACTTCTTGATTTATAAACATACCATACCTATGAAGCACCAGTGGGTACTTGCTCTGCCTGGGCGGTGGACGTACCAGAAGCGGAGTTCTTCCAGGAAAAGAGACCTGGGGCGGGCCAAAGAGTCCCGGTTCTGGACAGCCCCCGCACCGGACAGAGGTTTCTCCTGCCTGGCTCGCCAAAATGATCTAAAAATGATCTGAGCAAGACTCCGCAACTTACATAATTTTAAGTTGTGAAGTAGGTATGTTTATTGCAGCGCTGGGTGTGCGGTAGTTAGTCCTCAGCCGCGCACACTTCAGCACGGGTACCGCTTGGTATATATCAGGTTACATGTTACACATTCACCGAGTTTCCCAATTCGCCTATACATATGCATGACCTTTCCCCGCTTCGTATTATAATGAGTTTAAAAGTCATTTCCATATGGTCACGCCTGCGCAGTGTTATTTAGTAGTGGGCTCCGGGGTCTCGGGAGGAAGTAAAATACTCATCCTCTTGTCTTGAACTTTTCACCTTTCTCTCTTGCACATGCTCTCTGGGTCCCTGGCCCAAGTCCAAACAACAACTCTGGTTTCAGCCAGCGTAGGGGTTCCACGGATACAAGCTGGGTCACAGTCCCTGCTTTTGTCAATAATCTTTTACTTCTCATTCTGCTTTGACAAACACAATCAATGTTAAGTAAGCAATATACACTGTCTAGCAAGCAGTTTCTAACAAGTTACCCTGTAACTTCTAACTTCCCTGCATCAGTCCGGGGCGCCTGGTGAGGGGTGGCTGGTGAGGGGTGCCTGCTGATGGGCATGGCTGAGCCTGGTGAGGGGTGGCTGGTGAGGGGTGGCTGGTGAGCAGCGTGGCTGTGCCTGGTGAGGGGTGCCTGGTTGAGAGGGACCAATATTTTTATTAGTGCCTCAACATATGTTATACATGAGATGAAAAGATTACTTCAGAGGCTGTATACGTGCGGGGAGCTTTGTCCTCCGGGAGGCTTTGCATGGCTGCCAATCGGGAGAGAAAGGTTTCCCTGCTGGGCTGCAAGCGAGCCGCCCCCATTGCTGTGGGGCAGATCCCCGGATGCCTGGGAAAAAACGCGCGGGGCAGCCACGCGATAGGGGAACCAAGCACATAAGGCAGTTAACTGCAATACAACCCCGCGCCATTTTCCTTTGGGATCTTGGAGGGAGAGGGGCTCGCCTGGAGGGTCAGCTCTGCCCCCCTCCCCCCCCTTGCATTTTCCTCCCTGCGACCCTGCTCCTTTCGCTGGCTGTCTGTCCTGTCTGCCCCTGTCCTGCCCTGCTTCGCTGCTTCCCCGAGGCAGCGCCATCGCCGCGGCAACCTCGTGCTCTGCTGTTTGTCCAACGGAGCCGCCGTCACCGCCTGCGCCCGAGCCCGGAGCCGCCTGCACCCTGTGCTCAGCCCGGAACCACTGCTGCTGCCTGCACCCTGCCTGCATCCGCCCCCAGTACCCAGCCCGGAGCCTCCACATTGTGATAAATACATAATAATATAGTGTTGGCTTTTCGCAGACATTCATTGTGTGTATGATTTTATTCTGTAATTGTGATAAATACATAATAATATGACGCAGCGTGAGCGCGCTGGTCTCGCTGGCCACCTGGGATCGGTCACAGCCCGGCAGCGGTGTCTGCTAGCGTTCCTGATGTCTAGGTCCGCTGCAGTTAGAGACAGATCTCCTGGCCGGGGGCCGTACCGTCCCAGAATGCAGCCACGCCGCGTGAGCCGGAGTGCTGTTGAGAGAGAGGGTTCTCCCGCCCGGACTAGAAAGCAGACACGGGGTCCTTCGGTGGTAGGCAGCTTCCGTCTAGGGCGAGAGACCTCAACCCAGCCGGGCATCAGACTTTTATTCAGAGGGTAACAACCAATAATGGAACCGCGCAGGGGAGGGATCAGGGAGGGACAAAGGGACTCGGACCAATCGGGAAGGAGGAAGGGAGGAGAGAGGGAGATACGAATACCATTATGAACTGAGGGACGGGGGGGAACCTTGACCCCTCTCTGGGGCAATCCACTTTCTACTCTGCTCCAGGGGGGTCTTATTCTCTAGGTCTCCAGAGGTTCCTCAGGGGGGAAGGAACTCTCTGGGCTTGAACCAACGCTACATCTCCCCCTTCTCTATTATAAAAAGAGAAAGTTTTACTAGCTAGGGACATAATGAAACTCTTAAGACAACTGAGGGAACATAACACAATGAGAATCGTAAACACAGTCCAAAGTAAAGTTCTTAAAGTTTGCGCCACCCAACCGGAGATGCCCCATCCGTGAAAAACGTCCCGCAGCCAGTCATTGCCTTCGGTGCGTAGTTGATGAATCTGGTCTTGCATTTGCTTAATTGTCTGGTGGATGCTTTGGGCGTGTGAAGATAAGTTAAAACAGCAAAGTCCTTCAAATTGTTCACACCCGTGGCCATGCGCCAGCAGCAAGAAGTCGATAGCCGCTCGATTTTGTAGGGTGGCTTGCCTGGTTGTTTCTTCATCTGCGAGGAGGTCCGACAACGCTTTAGATGTTAAATTGGCGTGCTTTGCCAGCCAACACTCTAGGTGAGAAAGCTCACCAAGGGCTTTTGCCGCTGCCACCCAAGGCAAAAATAAAGATGCGGCAACTCTCTTCGAGAAAGACCAGGATTTCACATTACTATCACAATTTGGATCTAAATCTAGGGTGGCTCTTTTTTGACGGGCCAATTGGGTGTGGTTTTTCCAAGCTAAGAGTTGGATCTTTCCCGGCGTTAACATGGAGAGTTTGCCTAGCGTGCATGGACCTCCGTGCAGCTGAGAGGGGATTCCTGCCCAAGCCCGATCCCCACAGATAAGGAATACTCCTTTGGGGAGCACTCTTGGGTACAGAATGGACGCGGACTGAGTGTTTTCTGCAAAACTGCACCATAACCCTTTTACGTATGATTTTTTGTCAATCGGGGATACGTCATTGTTTGGCTTCCCACCCTTTATGGAGGGGTCTAGCCAATTGTATTCAGAGTTGAATTTTGTACAGAAATGAGGTTGGGCTGACCCTACAAGGTCTAATTCTTGGGGTTCAGCTTGGGTATGTGGGAGAGTCCTTATCCATTTGTCCCAGCTGTGGGCTGGGTGGGCATCAGCAAAGGTGGCACGGAAGTCGAGGGGTTCCCAAGGAATCCCCACTAGGCACGTCGACATGGGGTTTTCTGTGGCATGGGTGTTAAGGCATAATTCTGGTTGGTTGAGCGACTTTGCTAAAGTTACCCAGACGTTCTCTTTTGGCTGCTGCACAAGCCACGGGTTCGCTCTTGGGACCAGGAGGATCAGGCGCAGGATGACGAGGAGTTGTGGCTGCATCTTCTGGGGTTTTTCCGGTGGGATTTTAACTGAAACGAGATAATCTAAGATTAAGGATAAACTCTCTCTCTCCTTACCTCCTTAGGGGTATGGGGTGGGAACAAAAGGGGGGTAAGGGAAAACACATGAGGGGAGGCAGGGGGGGAAGACCAGGGAAGGGGTTCTTCTTTTTCTTCGATCAGGTCAGTTCTTTCACAGGTTTTCTGGAGGAGGTTTTCACTGTCTTTTCCTCCGTTTTGGCTGAGGGTCCTTCTTTCTTCTTCTTTTCCAGGCCAGCTGGGCTTGTTGTTGTTCTCCGCCTTCCGCTCGAGCTGTGCCTGGAAGTACACTCTCGGATACTTGATTAGAGGGCCTGTATGGCCTTATGTTTCTGGCTGGCACCCACCTTGGTCCCTTAGGGGTGGACACACACGCGTACCCTCGTCCCCAGACAATCAGTGGGAGGGGCCCTTCAATTTCATGGGTCTCAGGGTCTTTGACCAGCACCGGTGGTTGTTCTTTTAATTTGGCTGAGGTCGAATTGGAAAAGTGCCTGAACACAGGGGGGATGGGCTCTTCCTGGGTGTTATTTAAAAAATTAATTGTGAAGAGCGCTTTGCAGAGTCGCTCAACGGACGATTTGTTCCCTGCCCCTCCCTGCTGCTGGTGGAGGACCCTTTTGAGGGTTTGGTGTGTTCTCTCCACGATTGCCTGTCCAGTGGGGGAGTGAGGGATCCCAGTGGTGTGGGTCACTCCCCACTGCTGGAAGAACTCTCGAAGGTGGGACGAGGTATACGCGGGACCATTGTCTGTCTTAATCTCCTTAGGGGTTCCAAGTACAGAGAAGGCCATAAGGAAGTGTTTAGCAGCATCTTTTGCCTTCTCGCCTGTGTGGGCAGAGGCAAAAATAGCACCAGAAAATGTGTCAACCGACACATGGACATACTTGAGCCTGCCAAATTCATTAAGGTGGGTAATGTCGGTCTGCCATATCTGGCAGCTGGCTAGTCCTCGGGGGTTTACTCCCGGGTTCATCGATGGAAGTTGATAGGTTTGACAACTGGGACATGTCGCTACAATGGCTCTCGCTTGCCCAAGAGGCAAGTGGAACATCCTCCTGAGGGCGGGAGCGTTCTGGTGGAAGAACTGGTGGCTGAGCTTAGCCTGTGCAAAGATGTCAGGTGTATTAGCCATCCGCACGATCATGGCTAAGGCATCTGCCCTGCGGTTCCCTTCAGATATGAACCCTGGGAGATCCTGGTGTGATCTAACATGCATGACATGGAAAGGATGTTCTCTGTGGGACAGCAGGTACACTAATCGAGAGAGCAATCCAAACAATTTTTGGTTTGTTACCTCCTTTAACAAGGAATGTTCTGCTCTGGCTACGACTCCAGCCACATATGCTGAATCAGTTACCAGATTCAGAGGTTCCTGGAACCTCTCGAATACCCTGACAACGGCTGCCAATTCTGCAATCTGTGGGGAGCCTTCCACCACGTGGACCTCAGCTTCCCACTGCTGGGTTTCAGGGTCTTTGCACGTCAAGACTGACTTGTGGGAAGACCCTGAGCCATCAGTGAAAATGGTCAGGGCATCCAATGGAGATTTGCTTTGAAGCATTTTTGGTGCTAATTGGAATTTTGTGTTGAACAGAGGGTGTCCCAATTTGTGGCCAGTAATTTGGCCTGGGTAACTGTCCAGAGCGATCTGGAGGTGCTCATTGGTTTGGAGCAACTCCTCCAGATCTTGACCATGCCAGGGGACATGTATGTGTGCGAAATCACATCCAGCGAGGATGCGAAGTCTGGTTCTCGCTCTTTGTATTAGTTTTGCCACCAGCTCTTGTGGCGTTGTGACAGTTTTGGACGGTTGATGAGGAAGAAAGATCCACTCTATGATGAGGAGAGCATCTTTCAACCTCTCGTCCCACTGAAAGATTAGACCATGGTAACACGGTACCTGCCCGAGGATGATGAATCGGAAGGGCAGGTCTGGCGCTACTCTGTGTGCCTGTCGGGAGGAAAGTGCGCGCTGCACCTTACCAATGGCAGCCTTGGCTTCTGCGGTGAGAGCCTTCGGCGAGTTCGGTTTCTCGCCCCCCTTCAGGAGGTCGAACAAAGGGGTCAGGTCCGCCTTCATCAACCCCAGCAGAGGGCGCACCCAGTTTATCGATCCGCAGAGCTTCTGGAGGTCTCGCAGGGTCTTTGGGTTGTCCTCTATGGTGAGCTGCTGGGGTGCGATAGTCTTCTCGGAGATGTGAATCCCCAGGTACATCCACGGGCAGGTGCGCTGCACTTTCTCAGATTGTATCTCCATCCCAGCACGTTGAATGGCATCTATGGTGGCTGCTAAAGTCTTTTCCAAGTAGGGCTGGGCAGGGGCACAGACCAGCACGTCGTCCATGTAGTGGTAGATGATTGCTTTGGGGAAGGCTTTGCGGACCGGTGACAGGACTCCTGCCACGTACCACTGGCAGATGACAGGCGAGTTGCACATGCCCATGGGCAATACCCGCCAATGGTAACGCTTCTGGGGGGCCTGTCGGTTTATCGACGGAACGGTGAATGCAAAGCGCGGGGCATCACGTGGGTGTAGGGGTATGGAAAAGAAACAGTCTTTTATATCAATGACAGCAAGTGGCCACTGTCGGGGGAGCATTGCAAGCGATGGAAGGCCTGGCTGGAGGGGACCCATCTCTACAATGACTTTGTTTATCTCTCGCAGGTCGTGGAGCAGTCTCCACTTGTCTTTGCCCGCCTTTTTTATGACAAAGATAGGAGAGTTCCAAGGGCTGGTTGACGGAACAATATTGCCTTTGGCAAGCTGTTCCTCTACCAGTGACTCTAGGGCGCTTAGTTTGTCCTTAGTTAGGGACCACTGATCCACCTTCACTGGCTTATCAGTTTTCCACGTCAGGGCTGGGGTGGTGCGCCCCTCAGTGGCCCCCACTAGAAATCCTGGGGTGCTGGTGGGATTTCTAGGCGGGTCCCCCACTGCTCGAGCAGGTCCCTCCCCCATAGAGTAAAACCTGATGGTACAACAAAGGGTCTGATAGAAGCTATATGTCCGTGAGGTCCCTCTATGGTGATGTTGTTGGAACTTCTCTGGGAGGTTGCTGTTCCCCCTACCCCTGTGATTTCTCCCCCCGAAGGTCTGAGACCCCACTGGGAGGGCCACTCGGATGCTGAGATGATGGTGACATCGGCTCCTGTGTCTGGCATCCCACTAAGATGCACTGTTGACTTCCCATTGGTCAACTTACAGTTTAGGGACGGGCGGTCAGAGCCCACGAGCTGGGCCCAGCAAATGGCTGGTGTTCGCAGATGCCTGGGAAACTCCTTGGGCAGTACAACGGCGTGTGCCACCCACTGGCCTTGTGGGATAAACTCTGGGGCGTTTGTGCAAGAAATAGTGATATTAAAATTCACCCCTGGGGACACGGTCATCACTTGAGGTAGGACAGAGAGCATAGGTGGTCCCCGGGTGGAGTTCTCAACAACTAGTATGTCCGTCTGACAGTCTATGTCTCCTTGGAGGGAGACCTCGAATGGGTGAAAGTGTTCGCTGGTGATATGGTGTGCTGTTGCACTTACCAAGTCCAATCTCTTGCCCCAAGTCCTTGGTGGGCCTCCTGTGTCTGCTGGTGGTGGAGCGGCAGGCTTCTCTGGGGTGGCAGGTACGATGTTGTCAGCGTTTAATTTTGTGTCACAGCGCGGTGCTGCTCCGCGCTCCACGGCCCGTTTCCCTGCTGGTGCTGCTGAAGGCATGGGCAGTGTGCCACTCCAGGACCTGTGGGAGGCTTAGCAGGAATAGGGTTAGTTCTGCGGGGCTTAGGGCAGTTCTTTGCGAAGTGTTGTGGTGACCCACAGTTGAAACATTTGCGGGTGTCTTTATTGGAATCTGTAATGGTAGCGGCACCTATGGTCTTTCTCTGCAGTCCCCTTAATAAAGAGTGTTGGGGGGAAGGTTCTGTTTGGTCAGGCATTATTTCAGCACAAGCCTCCACCATTTGCTCGATGGTAGGCCTTGGATCTGGTGGAAGGGCTTTGAGGACTCTCTTACATTCAGTGTTTGCATTTTCCTTAGCGAGTGATCTTAACAGTTCCTTTTGCATTTTTGCATCCTCTATTTGCTTTGCCATCGCTTCTCTCAATCTGTCTACAAAGTTCACAAAGTTCTCTTCAGGCCCCTGCCTGATAGTTGCATAGCCCTCTGAAGGGGTTTTGGAGGATGGCAAGCAAAATAAGGCTCTCTTTGCTGCGTTTTTTATGTCATTTAAAACTTCTATTGGTATTTGTGCAGCCTGGGTTTGTGGCTTGTCCATATCTGCTTGGCCAGCAAGGTGGTTCAGAGTGAGAAAAGCTGTTTGTTGGTTAGATTTATAAGTCTCTAATAATTCTTCTAAATGCCGGTGCCATGATCTTTCCCAGAGCCAGAATTGAGCTTCAGTTAACAGACTAGTCATTAACGTTTTTATATCATGTGGTACCATTACATGTGTTTCGAATGTGGCATTTAAAGCTCCCTTAAAATATGGTGATTCCCTCCCAAACTCTTTATCAATTTTGCAAAGTTCTTTTAAATTTTGATAGGAAAAAGCTGTCCATTGTGGATTATTTCCCCTTGTGTTATAAGTTACTGGAGCGACTAGAAACTGTTTGTCTGTGGTAACAGCACAGGATTGTACACTTGCAATACCGTGTTCTGAACTGTAGGGGCTGAAGGGATTGCACTCAGCTACCGTGGGGTTTTGGGGGATGGGGTTGGGAGGAATGGGGGGGACCGAGCCGGCTGCGATGGTGTTGGGAGGCTGGCACAGCCAGTTTGGGGGAGGAAGGGGTGGGGGCGGGACCGTGTGGGCTGGTTCGCGCGGCGCAGGGGGGTCGGGAGCGCGGGGCGGCCCCGCGCTCCCCGGGGCCCCCAGCGGCAGCAGGACCGCCGGCCCCGAGGTGGCCGATGGTTGCTCCGCGGGACCGTGCGGCGCGGGACCGGCGGGTGTTTGGGGCCGCCCCGCGCCTCCCGGGACTGCCTCCGGGAGCGGGGCCACCCCCGCTGACGCGGCTGACCGTGCTTCGGCAGGCGGGATGTGCGAGCCGCAGGGCTGCTGCTGCTGGCAGCTAACCGCGGCACGCGGAGAGTTAGAAACGGCATGGGTTGGGGGAGGGTCTGGCGCAGCTGTACCCGGTGTCGCAAGAGGGCTGTGGGGGCGTTGCAGGGGGCGGGGAACAGAATGGGAGAGCTCTGTGGCCGCGGGGGGGGTGTTCCCGGTGGGAGGGGACTTTCCCTGAGCAGTTACACCCATCAGCGCGGGGGTGGGGGGAGTCGGTGGCGCAATTTCTGTCACGGTGCGGGCGGAGCAGGCGGGCGGGGGCGGTCCGTCCGCCGCAGGGAGAGTGACGCGGGGGGAGGAGGAGGAGGGGTCTGCGATTGGGACAGTCTCGACAGTCCCGCCCCCGCCATGGCGGCGCCTCACAGGGCTGCCGGCCGCGTGGCCAGGACGGGTTGCGCAATACTCCACGTGGTCGCCGCCATGTTCGCATTTTACTATTGCGAAATTCTCTTCTCGGCAGTGGTTCTCCCAGGGCTCTCTCGCGTACAGGGGCGGTGGCGCGGCAGGCTCAGCCGAGCCCGTGGACTCGGGGAGAGGCAATGGGAGAGAGCTCCCCGCGAATTTGTAGGGTTCGCCACAGGCGGAGGACAAGGGGGGTGGGGGAGGGTAGGGGGGAGAGCAGCAACCCCGCGCGTCTCCCAGTTCGCCGCGCCGAGCATTTGCAGGGTAGGGAGCAGACGGGACTGGGGCGGGGGGGGCGAACAGGGTTTCCGAGCCTTTCTCCTTTTTCCCCAGGGCATCACAGATTAATATTAAAAGAGGAAAGTACTTAGAAACTTTATGTTCTCCCCCGCGAATTTTTTTGGTTAAATTTTCCCCAACTTCGTCCCAAAACTGGAGGGAGGAGGCGGAAGCAGCCGAAGCTGAAGGGAAATTAATACAAATCCATCTAATAAACTTAGTTAATTGTCGTTGGTTAACGTTGCATTTTTTTAAAACTAGGGTGGCTTTAATATATGAGTACAACTCTCTTTGTGGCTGGGAACTGCTGTTCCCCATTCTATGTACTGCTATGGGCAGATGGTTGGAACCCGAGGAATGGGGCAGGGAAAAAGAAAACGAAAAGAAAAAAAAAGGGTGTTTCGCAAAGACAGCCTGCACTTAGCACACCACGTGGACTTCTGATTCCCGTGCAGCTCCTCTGGTTTCTAGCTTTGAAACCACTCGTCTTTGCTAGGACTGGAATTCCTCGGGTTTCTCCGGCTTTCCAAGGTTCTCTCTCCTCTTCGGAGGGGGTTAGACTTGGTGTCCCTTCTGAACGAATTCCGAAAAACGGAATTTTTGTTCTTTAAGGGCGGTGGCTGCCTCGACGGTGCACCTGGAATTCAGGGTCACTCTGCAGGGATTCCACGCTAGCTGGAGTCCGTGTTCGGGCGCCACGATGACGCAGCGTGAGCGCGCTGGTCTCGCTGGCCACCTGGGATCGGTCACAGCCCGGCAGCGGTGTCTGCTAGCGTTCCTGATGTCTAGGTCCGCTGCAGTTAGAGACAGATCTCCTGGCCGGGGGCCGTACCGTCCCAGAATGCAGCCACGCCGCGTGAGCCGGAGTGCTGTTGAGAGAGAGGGTTCTCCCGCCCGGACTAGAAAGCAGACACGGAGTCCTGCGATGGTCAGCAGCTTCCGTCTAGGGCGAGAGACCTCAACCCAGCCGGGCATCAGACTTTTATTCAGAGGGTAACAACCAATAATGGAACCGCGCAGGGGAGGGATCAGGGAGGGACAAAGGGACTCGGACCAATCGGGAAGGAGGAAGGGAGGAGAGAGGGAGATACGAATACCATTATGAACTGAGGGACAGGGGGGGAACCTTGACCCCTCTCTGGGGCAATCCACTTTCTACTCTGCTCCAGGGGGGTCTTATTCTCTAGGTCTCCAGAGGTTCCTCAGGGGGGAAGGAACTCTCTGGGCTTGAACCAACGCTACAATAATATAGTGTTGGCTTTTCACAGATATTCATTATGTGTAGGATTTTATTCTGTTTATAGAAGTAGTCTTGTCATAAAGATAGAGGTATATAGCCAATGTTTTAATTTCTGTTATGAACTAGATTTCGATATAGTAAAAAACCTAATAAAAGTAGTTTAAAAGACTTTCTTTTACTAACCACACTACCTGCCTGACCGGATAACACCCAAAGAACAGCCCAGAGAAGACCTGCCACTGATACCTGACTATCAGCCATAACCAGATGCAAGGACTATGGAGAAAAGCCTGTGCATGATGACTAGGCATGAGGCTGACAAAGAGTATTTAAGATGACTCCCTCAATGGCAGGTGTGCTTCTTGGCTTAGGGCCATGCACCCAGCGCTGTCTCTTTGCTTTATTGTTTTTGTCCCCTATTGTCAAAATTAAACTTTTAAATTTCAACAGGAGAGTGAACCTCGTTTTTCACAACATGTTCTGCAGCAGCCCCACAGCCTTCATCGTCCGCAGCTCCTCCCCGCGTTTCCCCCATAGACACAGCAGCCTGTTCCTGTTCCTGCTCCTGTTCATCGCCCACGGAAGGCACACGCAGCTGCTGCTGTTTGGAAATCGCGCTCAGCCCACCACGGGAGCGACACAGACTCCTTGCAGCTCGCAGCGCACGCGCTCCATCTGCCAAACTCTCGCCGACGGGGCACCTGGGGCACAACAGTGATGGTCTGTCCAGTATTTTCTTTCTCTCTCCGTCTCTCTCTCTTTTTTTTTCCCCCTTCTCGATTCCTTTTTTCTGTCCCACTTTGGTAGGAACACTTACCCTTCCTTATCAATAAACTGTTTTTCAGATATAATATAGCCTCATTTGCACATCACCTTTGTCTGAGAAATCTATTAAAAAGAATCCTCCCCAGCTTCCCCTTTCTTTTATACCAGGACAGGAAACCCACACTGCATCGTCCTGTGCCTGGGAAACTAGGATGTCATGAAACTTAACCTGCCACAAGCCCATCTCACCCTCTGCCACCGTGGCTCCTTGGACCTTGTGTCCGCAAAAGCAGACAGAAAGCATTTCTGCTGCTCCCCCTTTGGCACCAATCCCCTGAGAGAGAGCTGGGAGTTTCCCAGCTCTTGTGTCTCCATTGGGCCATATTCCTGAAGAAGCAGCACCCCCTCCCTCCCGATGAAAAGGGCAAGTTCCACGGATGTTTGTCAGCTCTGCTTCCTGCCTAGAAATCTTGAAACTGCTTCTAAATGCTGCTCCCCTCAGCTCTTGGTCACCTACTCACACAGAGCTGGGAAAAAAATCCCCTGGCCACCGCCTCCTAAGGTGAGTTATGCCAGAGTTCAAGGTACAGGGCAAATCTCGATGCATCCCTAGAGTTTTAATAGATCTCTACATGGGTGTGTGCACATACGGGATTTGTGTAGAAAGGAAGGAGCGTGCAAGCAACGTGACTGACGCTTTCCCTCTCTGTGTTTGTTCAGTATGCGTGGATCCAAAGGCACTCTAGAAAGCCTTGTCTAGGCAGAGCCTTGTCTCCGTGTAGGACAGAGCACGGCGGCTGGCGGCGGTTGCTGGCAGCGAGGCCCGGACAAGAGGCGACATCAGCTCCACAGCTGCCAGGCCCCGCTAAGGCTTCCTGCCGCCTCCTGGGGAACAGGAAAGCCCTTCAGCCTTGGCACTGCCCACAGGGGCACTGCTAGCCTGGCAGCACAGCTTGTTGTGCCCAGCAGTGGCAGGAGATGAGAACATAAGCCTTGCCCAGACTGACTGGAAGCCACAGCTCTGGGTGCTGCCCATGAAGCTCAGCTCTGCGACCATGCTCTGCCCCAAGCTGCAGGGGATGCAGTGGGAGCCTGGCTGGGCTCTGCCCTGGGGCCATCCTCCAGCCACAGCTGGAAACAGGGAGCATTTAGTTGCCACCAAGAGCCAAGCCATGGCTGCAGAGCGGCTGCTGCAGCCCGGCCTGCACTGCTGCGTGCTGGGCTCTGCGGGCTGCTGCTCCCCAGGGGCACCGGGCACTGCACTGCTGTGCCGCAGGAGACAGACGGGCTTCAGCTTCAGCCTAACCGAGCTGCGTGGGTGTGCTGGGAAGAGTGCAGAGGGTCAAGGGGATGTACAGAGCTCATCCTAGTGCAAGAACGAGGAAAAAGAGCCTGGGAACACAGCAGCGAGGCAAGCGGAGGGTTGGAGATCAGCTCTGCATTACACTAAAATCTCACCTGAGGCCTGAAAAATTGCTGTTCTTCAGCCAAAGACAGCAGGAGTCCCCAAACCGGGGGCTTGCTCTTCCTGGCAGTGAGGGGCAATCAAGGAAGGCTACGGTGTGATGGAAACTGTGATGAGCTGGAAACTCACTGGGGGAAAACAGGGAGCAGTTGTGAAGTGAAAGGCCGGTGGGGGAGAGAACTCCTCCAAGAAATGCTGAGATACAGCTTGAGGCAGCTGAAAAATGGCACTTGGGGTCATGGCAGATTGATTCCATTTCAGAAGGCATTGAACAAGTTTATTTTTTGGGGGGTGTTGTGTTTCCCCTTGGAGGTGGACGCTCTGCACACTTGAGCTGCATTGCCAAAAGGAGCAAGCGAGTCTCTGCTGCGGTGTGCACCGTTTCTTCTTCTGCTTCTTCCAGGGCAGTGCTGAGGCGCAGCAGAGCCCTGGCGGAGCCCGGAGCAGCATCAGCATCCACGCTGGAGCTCGGCTGGAAGGAGAGGAAGCAGAAAGCGCCCGTCAGCTGAAGGCTACTGTGGCCCTTGTGCCAAGGGCCCGCGGTGGCCAGGCCATGCTGGCCGCGCCACGGCAGATGCACCTCCTCGGCAGCTGCCCAGTGCGGGATGCTGCCGTGCTCGCTGCCATCTCCCAAACGCCCTTAGCCCAGCCAGGCTAAGAAGATGGGCACCCACCTCACGCCATCCACCTCCAGCAGAAAAGCTGGTCCCAAACGACGTCCTCTGCCTTCTCCAAGGGCACGTCCCATCCACGCCACAGCTGCTCCCGATCCCGACCGGACACCACCTAGAATGCTTCCTTTAAACAAACAAACAAACAAACAAACAAACAAACAAATGAAAATAGATTACAGACACTGAAAAGGGAATAGAACAAAGGTAAAATCTTATCTCTCTCAGGGGTTTGAGGAAGGCCCAACCCCGACATGCTAGGGAAACACCCACCCACGGGGGAGGGAAACCCATGTTTTCTCCCTTCCTTCCCCCCTGCACTGGCCCCCAAAAAGAATGGGAACCCAAAGCCGGCAAGGGGCCTTGAGTAGCCCGAGCCCTTCCGTGCCTGCAAACCGAAGAAGCCCAAAGGGCACAGGTTCGGGAGGCCCAGCTCTGCTCCCCCCGTGGGGCTTTGTTTGTGTTGGGCTGGCTGCCCCAGCCCCAGCCCAGGGCACGCTGGGTCCTGGGGGCTGTTGCTAGGGGAAGGGGCCGACTCCCATTTGGGAACCAGCCCAGCCCATGGCCCCAGTGCTCCCAAAAAGCAGCTTGGCAGCCGACTGAAGAATGAGCTGCACCTGCCCCAGCAAAGCGGGGAGCCTTCGGTGCTCGGCCAGGCTGTGCAATGCCCAGAGGTGGGAGCATCCTCCTGGCTGTGGACTCATCTGCAGATTCCCTGGGGAGCCTGGCTCTGAAGCAGGTGCCCCAATCGAAGTCCGTCGTCTTCAGCTTACCGGGGGCCAGGTCAAGGAAGAGCTTGTCATCCTTGGTGTCGTCCTCGATGTCTCCAGCGGCAGCCCCACCTGGTACAGCTTCTCCAGGGGCTCCTTCCTCCCTGGGGGTGCGAGAGACCAGGCTGTCAGTGCTCTGCCCAGGGCCCCAGCTGAAGCCCGTGAAGCAGGACAAGCAAAAGCAGCTTGCATGGTGGCCAGCAGTGCCGGGAAGAGCAGCTCAGCTCCAGCACGAGAGCCGCATGTTCCCATCTCATGGCCCCTGCTCAGTGATACGGGCATGACAAAAAAGGCTGCATTTCTTGGATTTTTATTGCCAAGGGATTTGTGTGCAGCTGCCACTTACCAGGCCCGTGGATCCAACAGGCCATGTGGCTCTCTCCCTTCTCCTACGGCAGATGAATATCCTGCATCCAAGGATCACAGAACAGGTCTTCCAAGGAAGGCCTGTCCAAGGAGTGCAAGGATAAACACCACCGGATGAGCTATTGGCTCTCTGGGGAGAGAAAGCAGAAAGCGCCGGTCAGTTGGAGAAGGCTCCTGTCCACTTTGCCCCACTATTGCTGAGTGTGCCCAGCCTATGCTGGATAGGCTCAGAGCTGTGCCTAAACTTCCGCTGGGATTCTCTGTTTTGGAGGAAAGCGGGAGAGCAGGACACCTCCTCAGCAGCTGCCAGAGCGGGATGCTCGTGAGCCCGCTGCTGTCTCCCAGCCCTGCTATTCCCCCCCCATGCCACAGAGATGAGGACGCACCTTGGGAGAGCCGTTGTGGCAGCGAGAGCCGGCCCCAGCTGATGTTGCGGCCCTTGCTGAAAGGGTGCTTCCCGCAGACCATCTGGTGCAGCAAGATGCCCAAGGACCAGACCGTAGCTGGCTCGCCGTGGTACCACCCAAAGTGGTTCCATTCCGGGGGGCTGTAGGCTGGTGTTCCTACGGAATACACACGTCCTTCATCAGGGCAACGCTGCCTGCTGCCAGAGCCTCGCCCCAGCATCCATGGGCACGCGGGGGCTGCACCAGTGGCACACCGTGTGACCCGCTGCCTTCTGGCCAGCCCCTGGGACTCGTGTAAAAACTTTGGCTTGTACAAGGAGCCACTGGGCTTGGAAGAGGGCAGCGGAAGCCCTGGGAAGGCCCAGCCATGGCATGCCAAGGAAAAAGCCACTCAGTGGTGGGGAAAAACCATGCCTTCATCCTCCCTGCCTGCACTGCCCCAAAAAACATCAACAAGCCCAAGCAAATGAGGGGAGCAGAGCAGCCCAAGCCCTTCCTCGCCTGCACACCAAAGCCGGCTGGCGCACAGGTTCTGGCCCCCCTCTCTGCTACCCCCATGGGTGTTTTTTTCAGGCTGTCTGCCTCTGCCCCAGCCCCAGCCCTGGTCCTGGGCAGAGTGGGTGGTGAAGGCTCTCAGCAGGCCTGGAAGCTGCTCCCCCCTTGCCCCCCACCCCCACTCAAGAGCTACTTGGCTGAAGAGTCAATCCCATGACTCATTGCAAAAGGGACAATCCCCGGTGCCAAACCCAAGTGTGGCCCTCCAATGTTTGGCCCCGAGATGCTGGGAGCGGACTCCTGGCTGGGCTCACCTGCAAAGTGGGTGTACGCTTCGTCCTGGAGGTAAGTGCCACAGCCAAAGTCGATCAACTTGGCCTCTCCAGTGCACAGGTCGACGACGATGTTCTCTGGTTTAATGTCCCTGTGCAGGACCCCGCGGCTGGTGCAGTGCCGCACGGCCTCCAGGACCTGGTGGAACAGCTCCCGCGCCACCTCCTCCGACAGGAAGCCCCGCGCCCGAATGAAGCGGGAGAGGTCCTGACACCGCTCAGGGCGCTCCATCACCATCCAGAAGCTGTTGGGCAGCTCAACCCACTCCAACAGCTGGACGATGCCACGGAACCCTGTGGACACCCTGTGCAGCAGCATGATCTCCAGGGGTGCGCTGGTGCCGTCGGGCTGCGGGAGGAGCACCATGCCATCAGTGGGGCCGAGGCCGAGCAGGGGCTCTGCAAGCCCTCAGCCAGCCCGGGATGCTCTGCGTCCTCCGCTGATTCCACCTCCACTCTCCCTCCCTCCCTCCCTCCCTCCCTCCCTGGAGGCGTCCTGGCGCCTTCCAGCCTGCCGGGCCCCGGCTTACCCCCACGGGCCCGGCACGCCCCGCTTTCTCCCGCTGGCCCCGCTCACTCACCAGCTCGCCCCAATGACGGATGCGGCTCCGGGACACGCTTTTGATGGCCACCTGCAAGCCATTGTGAACAGCGGCCTCAGCTCACCGCCCGCCCTGCCGTGTCCCACCGTGCCCCACCCAACCTTCCTCCTCCTCCTCCTCCGCCCTCCGCCTCCTCCTCCTCCTCCCCCCGCCACCCGCCCCGCCACTCACCGGGGTGCCGTCCGCCAGCCACGTCCACGAGTACACGCTGCCGAAGCCGCTGCGCCCCAGCAGCGAACCCAGGCGGTAGCGCTCCTGCAGGGCCTCCTGCGCCGTCCCTGCGGGCGAGACGCGGCTCTCAGCCTTCGGCCCGGGGCCACACACGGCCCCCGACCACCTGTCAACCGTCCCGGGCCGGGCATCCCCCTCCGAACGGGGCACCGGTGGCTCGGGGCCGGCGGCCGCGCTGCCGAGCGGCGGAGCTCGGGCCAGGGAAGCCACAGCCGAGGCGGCGGGAGCGGCCATGCCATGTGTGTCATCCTCGGGCCCCGGGGTTGTGATAAATAAGCGTGTGTGTTTGTTAATCAAATCTTGCTTAAGCCAGGTGTGATAAATACATAATAATATAGTGTTGGCTTTTCGCAGATATTCATTGTGTGTATATTTTTATTCTGTTTATAGAAGTAGCCTTGTCATAAAGAATATAGGTATATAACCAATGTTTTAATTTCTGTTATGAACTAAATTTTGATATAGTAGTAAAATAACTAATAAAAGTAGTTTAAAAGTCTTTCCTTTACTAACCACACTGCCTGCTTGACTGGATAACATCCAGAGAACAGCACAGAGAAGACCTGCCACTGATACCTGACTATCAGCCATAACCAGATGCAAGGACTACGGAGAAAAGCCTGTGCATGATGACTAAGCATGAGGCTGACAAAGAGTATTTAAGATGACTCCCTCAATGGCAGGTGTGCTTCTTGGCTTAGGGCCAAGCACCCAGTGCTGTTTCTTTGCTTTATTGTTTTTGTCCCCTATTGTTCTTTATTAAACTTTTAAATTTCAACAGGAGAGTTAACCTCGTTTATCACACAGGGAATAAATGGCTGAAATTGAGTCAGGAAGCTCACAAGTTTAATCTAACAAAAAGCTAAGCAAGGCCAAGAAAAACAGATGTCTAAGCAAGAACAGAGGGAACAGATAACGAAGTCAGGTCAAGATGACCTATACCCAGTGAAGTAAGCAATGTATGAGCCCCCCTGAGATGTGCCCCCCCTGAGGAAGACTACGGCCTTCAGCCTCAAGACCACCAGAAAGCAGAAGAAAGACCCCATAGCAACAGCCCGCACCGACGCAGAGTATTCCCGGAAGATATACGTATACCGGGTCAAAGAGACTATAAAACTTGGGGGATTAGGGGAGTGGGCTGTGAACCTTTGGCGGAGCAGAGTCTCCCCGGTCGCCCAGCGCTGTTTTGCTTGCTGTGGCTTGCTCAATAAATCAAATTATTTTAATTGGCCTGGCTTTTGTCTCTAACTTATAACAATTTTGGTGCCGTGACTCGGATAGAGGCAATTCGGCTGGAAGTCCTGCATGGGGGAGGCGCGCCCTGCTTGTCTGGTGTTTCGCTGGATAAGCAGCCCCTGTGTAAGTGCATCTACTGCTGGAACCTCTACCGACGAACCTAAATTAGACAGCAAGCAAATAAACGCCAGCAAACCCCATAATCTTTGTGCACGAAGCTCCGAACGAAGACGCTGGATGCATGAGTATAGGGCAGTTATCCGTTCAGTCGGGGTTGGGTGTCCTGGAGTGCGCTTGTGTGAGACGTCCAGTGAGGGACGAAGTGAGTGCGGACCCCTCAGTAGTGCGGTTCCCAAACCCCGCGAGGGGCTGGGCCATGAACAGGGGGTGAAGAGTGTGTGTGTGTGGAAGAAGGCACTCCGGACTATGGGACAGAGGAAAAGCAAGCACTCTGGTCCCATGGGTGGGTCGGAGTTTAAAATTAAACTCCCCCAGGATCAATGATAGAGAATTTGAGTGCCTACCCCTTCTAGGCAGGGTAAGGACAAAGCAATGCCAGTTTTTACACATACGTAAACTCCAAAAAGCTATTTAGTGTGGAAGAAAGTGAGTATCCGCATTTATGGATAGGATCCGAGACTAGGCATTGTTCAAGGAATAAGAGAATCTGTCCCTAGGCGACAGAATATTAATAAAACCTGGGGGGGAAAAAAAAAAAAGGGAGAGAGAGAGACCCATACAGAGTGGTTAGAAAGGCTTAGGCAGGAGTGGACCCTGCTACCCCTGGCAGGATCGAGGATTGGATGAATTGTTGAGGGAAGCCTAGAAAGTGTATGCTTGTAGAGAAGAGGAGACACATAAAAAGCAAACCAGAGTGTTGTTAGCGGCGTGCTGAGGGATCTGCCGGGCCGGGCACCGCCGCCCTGCGGGGCAGCCCCGCCGCTCCCGCCTCCTCCGCTTCTTCCTCCTCCTCGTTGCGGCGGCGGCGGCGGCGGCTGGCGCTGCTCGTGCTGGGGCCTGCCGCCTCCGCCGAGGCGAGGGGAGAGGAGGCGGGGGCCGGGGCCGGGGCCGGGGCCGGGGCCGGGGCCGGGGCCGGGGCCGGGCCGGGGCCGGGGCCGGGGCCGGGGCCGGGATCGCGGCTGCAATCGGTGAAGCGGTAGCGGGTGGCGAGCGCAAGAGCTGCACGTACCAGGGCTGCAGCGGGACCGCAGGACATGTCAGGAAAGATTGCAGAACGTGGATGATGAATGAAAAGATGTTAAAGAAGATTAGGGGTGTCAAGAGCTCTATCTGCTGGAGACCCGAGAAGAAACAGAGCCTTTGGTAATATTAAAAGTGAGTCCCCAACAAGAAGAAGTCGAGTTCGTAGTGGACTCAGAAGCAAAGAGATCTACTTTTCAAAGACTGCCCCGGGGTTATAAAATTTGAGTCAGTTAAGTCCTGATGATCAATGGTACAGTGTAATAGATTTAAAGGATGCATTTTGGGCATGTCCTCTTAAAGAAGACTGCAGAGATTATTTTGCCTTTGACTGGGAGGACCCAGACACACACCGGAAGCAACAGCTACGCTGGACAGTGTTACCCCAGGGATTTACAGAATCCCCAAATTTATTTGGACAAGCTCTAGAGCAAATTTTAAGGGAATATGAATTAGGCGAAGGAGTTACATTGGTTCAGTATGTTGATGATTTATTGTTAGCTGGTAAAGATGAGGAGAAGGTGAGACAAGAAAGTATTAAATTATTAAACTTTTTGAGCTTACAGGGATTAAAAGTGTCAAAATCAAAATTACAATTTGTAGAAGAAGAAGTAAAGTACTTAGGACACAGATTAAGCAGGGGAACTAAGAAATTGGATCCTGAAAGGGTTAACGGCATATTGTCACTGCCAGTTCCTAAAACCAAAAGACAAGTTAGGCAATTATTAGGCCTTTTTGGATATTGCAGGCAATGGATAGAGGATTACAGCAAGAAAGTTAAATTTCTTTATAATAAGGTAGCCAAGGATGGCCTGTTGAAATAGTCAAAGGAAGATGATGAACAATTAGAGGCTTTAAAAACAGATTTAGTGAATGCCCCGGTTTTGAGTTTACCAGCTATAAAGAAACCATTTTATCTATTTATAAATGTTGATGAGGGAACTGCATTTGGAGTACTAGCACAAGAGTGGGGGGGAAGAAAGAAACCTGTGGGGTACCTCTCAAAGCTTTTAGCCCCTGTGAGTAGAGGGTGGCCTACGTGCCTACAGGCAGTAGTGGCTGCAGCCCTCTTAGTGGAAGAAGCCCACAAAATCACGTTTGGAGGGGAATTAAAAGTACTGTCACCTCATAATATCAGGGGAATTTTGCAGCAAAAAGCTGACAAGTGGATCACTGATGCCAGGCTCTTAAAGTATGAAGGCATCCTGATATCGCCGCACAAGCTTGAATTCGAGGTCACCAATTTGCAGAAGCCAGCGCAGTTTCTGTACGGAGAACCGAGTGAGAACATAACCCATAATTGTTTACATAACATCGAAGAACAGACGAAGATTAGACCGGATTTAGAAGAGGGAGAACTTAATGCAGGAGAGAAACTTTTTGTCGATGGATCCTCCTGAGTAGTCAAAGGGAAAAGGAAGTCAGGGTATGCAATAATTGATGGGAAAACACTTACAACAATAGAATCAGGACCTTTAAACCCCAGCTGGTCTGCCCAAGCATGCGAATTAGACGCAGTTTTGAGAGCTTTACAATTGCTGAAAGGTAAAACTGGAACTATATACACTGATTCTAAATATGCCTTTGGTATAGTACATACCTTTGGAAAAATCTGGGAAGAACAGGGCCTAATAAACTCTCAAGGGAAAGGATTAATTCACCAAGAATTAATAATTAAAATCTTACAAGCCTTGCGAGGACCAGTGGGAATAGCTGTAGTACACTTAAAGGGGCATCAAAAGGGGTTAGACCCACTAGTAAGGGGAAATAATTTGGCAGATCAAGAAGCGAAGAAAGCAGCACTAATGTTTATCAGGGATAATGGAAGAAAGTGGGACTATTGGGAAAAGGTTAGGAAAAAACGCACAACCTGTGGGGAAGATTTACTTGAAACCCCTTGTTCTGGATATTGGAAAGATCTTGGAATGGATGCAGTACACTGCAGTTGTGATAACCCCAAGTATGAATACTGTTGTGTACATGGAGAAAAATATCATATTCTCAGCTTCACCATACAAGAAAAAAATAAGCTGGCACAGATGGGAATAAAAGAGACAGAAACAGGGAAATGGAAGCTCCCAGATGATCGAAAAGTTCTCCCAAAACAATTAGCCTTAAGGGTTATGCAGAAGTTTCATGAGAAAACTCACTGGGGAACCCAAGCCCTAGTAGACCAGTTTGCCACGAAATATATGTGTATTGGGGTATATAACATAGCTAAGAGAATAGTTAGTGAATGTATAATTTGTCAAAAAGTAAACAAAC
Source organism: Acanthiza pusilla (assembly GCA_036630365.1). Lineage (NCBI taxonomy): Eukaryota > Metazoa > Chordata > Aves > Passeriformes > Acanthizidae > Acanthiza > Acanthiza pusilla. Next base: position 971,150 of record JAXCHO010000154.1, on the reverse strand, counting down.
ACCAATTAAGAGAAAAGCCCCTAGGAGGGAGAGAGCTAGCCCATAGATCATTTGCAAGGATTCAGATAGACTTCACTGAATTACCAAGAGTGGGATGATATAAATACCTGCTAGTAATCATAGACCACTTAACCCACTTTGTGGAAGTATTCCTAACAGCTAGAGCTACCGCCCAGACTGTAGTGAAAACACTGCTGGAAAATATAATACCTCGATATGGATCTATAGAAGTAATAGACTCTGATAGAGGACCACATTTTGTTTCAAAAATCGTGAAGGAAGCTCTCGCTTCTTTAGGAACAAAATGGGAATATCATCCTCCACGGCATCCACAAAGTTCAGGGAAGGTAGAAAGAGTAAATGGAGAAATAAAGAAACAACTCACCAAACTAATGCTAGAAACCAAAATGTCATGGATAAAGTGCCTCCCTCTAGCACTATTAAACATCAGAACACAACCCCGAACAGATGTAGGAATTTCTCCTTTTGAAATGTTATACGGTATGCCTTATGATCTAGAAATCCCGCATGAGCACCCCCAAATTGAAAGCTTGCAACTCGAGACATATATAACCCAACTTATGGCTAGAAGAAGGCAACTGCAAAATAAAGGTTTAGTGGTGCAAAGACCTCCCTTAGACATTGCAATCCACAACATACAACCAGGAGATAAAGTTCAAATTAAATAATGGAGGGAATCCTCATTAACCCCTCGTTGGGAAGGGCCTTATCTCGTTTTACTCACTACAGAAACAGCAATCCGGACAGCGGAACGTGGATGGACACATGCTAGTCGCGTCAAGGGACCCATTCAAGACCCTCAGTGGAAAGTGACCAGCCGGCCTGGGGACCTCAAAGTCACTCTGACGAAAGAACAGTAATAACCTGTGTAACTGTGGCTGCGAGAGGGGTTGGGAACAGCAAAAGAAATGTTAATGCCCAGTGGTTTGGTCTCGAACCATGGGAGTTTTTAAACCCAGTAAAACATTATGTAAATAGGGGGAATGAACAAATTTTATTAGAAGGAATATATAGAACACTAGTAGGGAAAATAGTAACTTTAGATTGGGAGCAGCCTCCTGTAGAAAAACTACACTTTGAAAGGACTGTAATAATACCTTGTATTTGTAGATGTGTCCTTGTTTTGCAATCTAATCAAGGGATACATGCCGCTTGGGTATTGATTGAATGTGAAAATTGTATGCAAAGATGGTATTGTTCTTCCTCACACAGACATAACCTGTGTCATAGATGTAAAAAAAGGTACCCTGATAGAATACATTTTAACCCTGAAATTTTAAAATTACTATGTGGAAAATCATATCTAATTCCTGAGATTTGGGAGGTACGGGAGGAAGATTGGGATCGGACTATTCAGATGTGTAAAGTGAGGTTTGGATGGAAACAAAGACAAACTGAGAAGAAAATTTAAATGCAACATTTGAAAGAAAGCTGGTGGGTTCCAAAGTATCCATCTAAAGGATACTTATTTTTCAACGAAGGGGGGAAAATAATTAGAGTAAGAGCAAGTATTTACCACAAGCCTAAGATTCTGCTCTGTAAACATCTATAATTGAAGTTACAGATATAAAAAGACCCACGAAGGCCTAACCCCTGAAGACTGCGACTGCTGCCGAGAAGAGAAGTGACCTCGCTGCTTCAAGCAACGGAGTAGGCGAAGGAGGCAGAGGTGTACCACAGTGGGGACATAAAGAGGCCTGTGCTCCCGAGAGCCTGAAGTGGAAAAAAGAGCAGAACAATGTAATAAAATGAGTGAGTAACAAAGATTACACCAAATCAAAAAAGGGAGAATTGGAACTTACTAATTGTAAAAATGAAGGGGACCCCACCAACTCTCTATGCCATTTGCTGGATATTAGGATGGGTACAAAATCCTGTAAGAGGCTTTGATCACCAACCCTTTAAATGGACCTTATCCCGATGGGAGGTTCAAGTTATTATCCAAACAATAGTGGGACCTGGGTCTCCCCGTTTCACTCCTACCTTATGTCAGTTAGCTCCGATAAGCCCTTGCCTTAACCAAATGGGGTTTTACTTTTGCCCTAGCTCAAACCCGGGACAAGGATATTGTAATTACCCAAATTCCTATTACTGTGCTTACTGGGGCTGTGAGACAATAGCATCAGACTGGGCTCCAGGAGGAGGAAAGGACCAACATATTACAGTAGGGTGGGGGCCCCACGGCTGCAAGACACCCCAGCGGGATAGTACTGGTGGCACAGTGGTGCCTGGAAATTGTTGGCATATTTACATCAATGTTAGCCAAAGCCAAGGCCCTAGCTGGTTCTTGGGAAAGACCTGGGGAGTTAGATATTGGGAACCAGGGACCGATAGAGGCGGCCTAATCTTTATAAAAAAAGAACCAATTGCCAACGACCCCGAACCAGTCGGACCAAATCTAGTGCTATCGGGACAATTGTTACCTACAACAACGGCCCCCACAATTAACAGGTCTGCTATCATCAATACCACGGTTCTGCCTACTCCCAGTAATGCCTTAACATCTGAATATAGCCCGCTTTGGAAATTAATGCAGGCAATTTATCAAATATTAAATGTAACCAACCCGAATCTTACTGAGCACTGTTGGTTATGTTACGTGATTAAACCACCTTTTTATGAGGCAATAGGAACCACTGGCAAAGCTAAACGAGTCAACGGATCCAACCCAGCACAGTGTCTATGGAAAAAGGATACATCAAAGCAGGACATTACCATGGCTCAAGTGAAAGGAAGAGGAAGATGTGTAGGTAAAGTACCAACAAATCAGGCACACCTATGTGATACAACTATAAAGACCTCAAAAAAGGAGTCCCCCGCAAATTGGCTATAAAACTTGAGAGATTAGGGGGGGCGGGTTGCGAACCGTTAGCGGAGTGGAGACTCCCTGGTCGCCCAGCATTGTTTTGCTTGTTGTAGTTTGCTCAATAAATCAAATTATTTTAATTGGCCTGGCTTTTGTCTCTAACCTATAACACCTTCCCCCTCTAAGCCCCCTGCAGCCACCAGTATGGACCAGCCCAGCCCAGAGCTCACTTGGGGGTGCCTCGACCTGTCGGGGCAGGGGGGTAGGCGTGCGGGGTGATGGGCGGGTAGGAGCTCCTCCACGTGAAGAGTATAAAGCAGTATAAACCACTCCGGACTGGGGCAGGTGGGGAAAATTCAGAGTCACAAGGAGCCACCAGGAGAGAGGCAGCAGAGAGCCGAGAGCGATGGCTGACGGTGGGGTGCGGGAGAAGCTCCCGCCTCAGCTGGACCCCCTCCTCGTTGATTGACAAGTGGGGGGCGGCTCGCGCCCAAACGGCGGGCGGGGAAAAGTCCCCTCAGGGACTGGCTGGGCGGGGCGGGGGCGGGGCGGGAGCTGTTCCCGCCTCAGCCAAAGTCCCCTCAGGGATTGGCTGGGCCGGACTGGGGGCGGGGCGGGAGCTGTTCCTGCCTCAGCCAAAGTCCCCTCAGGGATTGGCTGGGCGGGTACCCAAAATGATTAAAAAAGGGCCAAAACCTCCTCGAAATTTCAACAAAACTGACAAAAATTGCGTAAATTTAAATAAGTATGAGAGATTTAAGGCTATATTGAAGTTACATTTAAGCAATGGAGGGTTGGAAAGGCAGATTGAGCATAAAAACGTGTCAAAACCAAGAAAAAGCTACAAAACCCCTTCAAAAATCCCCTGAAATTAAATAAAATGGAGTAGAAACATTATAAATACGAATAAATAAAAAAGTTAAAGCCATATTTAGCATTTATTAAATGAGGAGGTGTAAAATGGGACTTTGGGTGCTAAAATGCCACAAGGAAGCACTAAAAGCCCCAAGCACCAAATTGCCCTCATGCCTGGACTGGCTGCCCAGCAGCTCAAGTAGAAGAGTCCTCGACTTGCTCAGGGAAGCAGCAGCCCTCCTGCTGAGGCACAGCCTGTGGAGAAAGGGGACAGTGGCCCCAGTGTGTGCTTTGGATATCAGAGCTGGGTTCATAAATCCTGTCAGAAGTTTCTCTGCTAGGCCTGTGATGGCTGAGGGTATGTGGGAAGGCTTTGCCAGCCATGAACTGGACTTGTGTATCATCTGAGCTCTGTTCGGGGTCATTCTGGGAGCCTCTTCCTTTCCCCTTCCCCAAGGGCAGAGTGTTGGTGAGGGCTGGACTTGGAGGCTGTGTCTGCCCCGACAGCCGCTACCGTGGGGCTGCAGATGCTCCTGCCAGCGTGGGCTTGTCTGAGCCGGTCCTTGTGCCTCAGTCACAGCTGGCCTGAGACCGACAGCACTGGCAGAACTACACTGAGAGCTGTGCAAGGAGCAGGCAGGAGCTGTCAGACCTTCACCAGGAGCACAGCTTTGCGGCTGTGCTCAAGGAGCCCAAAGCTGCTGTGCTGGAAGCAGGGACTCGAAGCTGCATCACTCTCTGAACCTTAACTTGGCAGTGACGTCCCTGGACCATCAGTCTCTGCAGAGACAGGCCCTGGAGAAGGCAGGTGCAGCTCTTCTCTTCCCCCGCGGAGGATTTGTGCCCTGCTCAGAAACCAGTTCCCATCCAATGGGGCACAAAAGTCTTCCCGAGGACACAGACCAATGCTCTTTAAGATGAGGGTGAAAAATACCTGCCAAAACTTTCCCAAGCAGGCCCATTTGGTTCTTGAAGATCTGTTCCAAGCAAGGAATGTTTGATATAAGAGTAAGACTTTTCTTCTGCCTAGAAGACCTATTGATATATTGCCAAATAGAGAGCAGAGAAAAAAAATACACTCGTGGCTGTCTCAGGATCCTTAATCTATTTTATGAGCCTTAAACACTGCAACTCTTAGCATTTCTCTGTAGGAATTTGAAAAGACCCTGAAACACCATTTTGCCTCTTTGTGTGGCTGTTCTAAACGCAACGCTTTACTTTCCATGAATGCTTGTAAGCACCAAGAACCTTTTGAGGATTTTTCGTCCATCTCCCCTTTGACAGGGAAGACAGAAGAATTCCTGTGACTCAGGAACTAAGCGCATCCCTAAAGAGAATGCTGAGCCTTAAAACTAATGCTGTCTGGAGCAGCAACTTTGAACTCATGTTATGTGCCAGGTCCCTGCCCAGCTGCCCAGCAGCAGGGCTGTGGGGACACAGGGGTGGCGGTGCAGGTTCCAGGGCCAGCTGGGAGCTGGGATGGGGGGAGAGCCAGGGGAGGGCCTCTCCAACAGCCCCTGGAATGTTGGGCTTTGCACCCTAGCAACCGTCAACAGCCCATGGAATGTTGGGGCTTGGACCCTGGCAGTTGTCAACAGCCCATGGAATGTTGGGGCTTGGACCCTGGCAACAATCAACAGCTCCCGGCTATTGGGTTTTGAACCCTAGAGCTGTCAACAGCTCATGAGCGTTGGGGCTGAGACCTTGCAAAGGCCAATTGCACTTTGATCCTGTGCTGTTGACCCTGCAAAGGCCAACAACCCTTGAATAGTGGGGTTTAGACCCTGCAAAGGCCAACGGCCTTTGGACACTGGGGTTTAGACCCTGCAAAGGCCAACGGCCTTTTGACACTGGGGTTTAGACCCTGCAAAGGCCAACGGCTTTTGACACTGGGGTTTAGACCCTGCAAAGGCCAAGGGCCTTTGGACACTGGGGTTTAGACCCTGCAAAGGCCAAGGGCCTTTGGACACTGGGGTTTAGACCCTGCAAAGGCCAACGGCCTTTGGACAGTGATATTTGTTCATTGCTAGTGCCAAGGGGCAGATGGAGTCTCGGCGGGTGAGTGAGAAAGCTGCTGCTCTATTTGTGCCAAGCCCTGCAGGGGCCTGGGTGGGCCTGGGCTGCGCCACGGGCAACAGCTCCCTTTGGGAATCACACGGCATTAAGAGTTGGCTGTTCCGGAGCTGGCAGCAGCTTTGGCGCTGGCTGTGGGGAAAGGCCTGGGAGGGAATGGGGGGCTCCTGGCCATCCCAGGGCACACCCACATCTCCTCCTCTGTCCCTGTCCCGCTGGAGGCCATGGGCATAAACAAGGGAACAGTTTTTGTTGCCTTCCGCTCAGCCCAATTTACAGCACAGCATCCGCGCTTCCCAGAGACAAGAATGGGTTTCTCCCAGACATCTCCGAGATGATCCCTGGCGGCCCAGAGGAGGCCAAGAGACTAATAGGAAGACGGGCTCCAAGGGCTGGAGCTCCTGTGCCAAAGGAAAAGGGTGGAAGAGTTGGGGTTGTCTGGCCTGGAGAATGTTCCAGGGTGACATTAGAGCCCCTTCCAATGCATGAATGGGCTGCAAGAGTACTGGAGAGGGACTTTAGCCAGGGGCCTGCAGGGACAGGACAAGGGACAATGGCGTCCCACTGAGAGAGGGCAGGGTTTGATGGAATATTGGGAGGGAATTCTTCCCTGTGAGGGTGCTGAGGCCCTGGCACACGTTGCCCAGAAAAGCTGTGGCTGCCCCTGGATCCCTGGAAGTGTTCAAGGCTGGCTTGGATGGGGTTCTGGGCAACTCCCCTTCTGGTGTTCTTAGAAGACGTGATGAGACACCTGCCAGCATGCTTGTTTGTGCTGCTGTCTAACTACTGGGCTGAAAATATTCCCAAGGAGGGGAGGAAGAGCTCAGCTGGAATTGCTGTGCTCTGGGACAGGCTGGGAAGCATTTAGAGGTGACGCCTCAGGGGCAGCCACGCAGTCTGAGTGTGCTCTTCCCTGTGCTCTTCCAGGGAGCTCGAGGGCTTTCTCACCGGGGACGTTCCTCCAGAGGCCCTGACGTGAGTAAACTGTGCTTGAGCTGGCTCGGATTTTGAAACTGGTTCTCCATGAGTGGGCACTGGTTCTTGTGGGATCAGAAGAGGCATCTCAGGGGTACTTTGGAATAGGAACAGAATAGCTGCCTAACAGCTGGCTGTGGGCTTTCAGCATGAAAGAGACAGCATGGCCAGTTCCGTCACCCGCAGTGACCGTTCCCAGCGTGCACGCTCTGAGAACATCCTCTCAGCTCCACCATCCACTGATGCACAGCATCCCTTTGAGTCAGTTCGGGAAGCTGCAGACAATGGTGGGCGCTTGCAGAGGCGTTTTGAGCAAATAGAGGAGAAATGCAAGAGATTCAAAAGCTGCCTGCAGCACACAGAAACTCTGATGGAAGGAATTAGAAGGTGAGCTTTTCCTCCTCCTCCTCCTCCTCCTCCTCCTCCTCCTCCTCCTCCTCCTCCTCCTCCTCCTCCTCCTCCTCCTCCTCCTCCTCCTCCTCCTCCTCCTCCTCCTCCTCCTCCTCCTCCTCCTCCCCTGTGTTCCAGAGGGAATCTGCTTCTGGGTCCCGGAGTTTAGAGGTGTTCTGGGTGAAGAACTCACCTGCCCTACCATGTATAGGCCTCAGTGTGGCTCTCGAGCATCTTCCTGTCAGGGCTTTTCACTCTCTACAATGACTCCCAAGACTGTCTGGGAGATGCACAGCGATGCTGGAGTAGAATACTCCTCCCTCTTGCTGTGCTGCTTCCCTGAATTCTGTTCTTTGGGTGCCCCTGCCCAGCCCCTGCTTCTCACTGAAGGAAGGCAAAATCCTGTCCTCCTTTCCCTTTGCCTCTGGAGGACTTCCGTGGGAGGGAAAGAGCAAGGTCTTCCTTAGCCCACTGTCCCCAGCTTCATCCTGGAGTGCTGAAGATGGGATCAGTGACTCTTCAGGCCTCTTCATTCTTCTGACCGAGCTTTGTCTCTGCAGTCACTTCAAGAAGCCCAGAGAAAAGCAGCAGCAACACACTGGAATCCCGGAGCCAAGCGCCTTGTGTCTGCATCAGAAGAACACCAAGCAGCTGAAGGCAGTGTCAGCCCAATTCGAAAAGGCGGAGCAACAGGACAGGATGAAGGTTGGTTTAGGAAATGAGACTGGTTTTCCATTGAAAACTTGTCTTGCCCCTTGTACAGTGGAGGACTTGGCTACAGTCAAGGGAGAAGACCCATCATTGCAGAGTGAGCTGGAAGTCAAGAGGCAGACACTGGAGGAATTGCAGCTTCAGAGGGATCTGCTGGAGCAAGAGAGGGATGATGTTAGCAGGGCCCTGGACACCTTATTCCTAGGCAGTACCTGTGGGAGTGGGAGTTGTACCAGCCAGATCAGCCCAGATGTTGTTTCTGGCAGTAGAAGACAGGGACACTGCTGTGCACACCTGGCTCAAGATGTCACATGCGTTTATTAGCCAGGGAGATGCATGTTCATCAGCAAAATGTTACATGATTCTGCAGAATTTGTTACTTTGGGCAGCTACAGAGCCCCTAAAACAGGGAACGGAGCTGGGGATGAGTCTGGAGAACAGGTGTGACAAGGAGCAGCTGAGGGAGCTGTGGGGGGCTCAGCCTGGAGAAAAAGAGGCTTGGGGGCACCTTCTCTCTCTCTACAACTCCCTGTGACAGGAAGGTGCAGCCAGGTGAGGGTCGGGCTCTGCTCCCAGGGAACAAGGGACAGGACATGAGGAAAAGGCCCCAAGCTGTGCCAGGGGAGGTTTGGATTGGGGATTACAGGATAGCTGTGAGAGAATGGTTTGTTTCTGATGGTCACTGTCAGACAGTCTCAGTTCTGGAGTATGGGGTAGGTTTGGCAAATACACAGCAGAGGTTTTGCTTTTGAAGAAAGGAGCTCAAAAGCACAGTTTAGTCTTCAGGCTTGAATACCAGCAAGGGCCATTAGACAGCTTCTTTATGTAAGACAAGTAAGTGGTATTGTTGGTGTCAACTGCTTTGGCCACATCAGCCAGACTTCCATCACTCATTAAACGACTGCCCACCGCAGGAGCCGTTTCCCTGCCAAGCATCCCCTCCTTGCAGAGAGCTGCTTTGCACACTGGAGGAGGTGACACTTTGATATGGGTTTTGTTCTAGAAGGAGAAATCCTGTATATTTTCATTTGCTTCAGTGAGCAAGATTGCTTTGGCTCAACCTTTCCTGAAAATGTCCAGCACTGGAATAGATCCTGATAGAAATTTTGTTTGCCAAGTGGCAGTTGTGGAGGATGCAGTATTTTTGGGTGACAGCACAGGGTTTGGAGTCAGCATGTTTGTCGGGAAGGAGCTATCTGGTCCCAGGCAAGCCAAGTGGGCCTGGCACAGGCCTTCCAAGGTAACAGTGCCAGAGGCTTTTGGCAGCCCTGGCTATCAGAGCTGCAGAGGGCAGATGCTGTGAGACTTTGAGCCCAGAGCACAGGAGTTCCTTGTCCTCTGGCTGCCTGCAAGGTGGCACTGGCTGGCTCTGCACAGGGCTCTCAAGGAAGGGCTTGAGCTGTACCTTGTCCCGCTTCCAGGTTCCCCAGGAGCAAGAGTCGTTGAGCAGGGCTCTGGAGCAGCTGCACCGAGAGTCCTCTGGCCAAGGGCATGCACTGGCCCAGGTGTGCAGAGGGAAGAAGCTGCTGGGCTGGGAGAAGGCTGCCCTTGAGGGCCAACTGGCAGCCATGGAGCGGCACCTACAAGACCTTTCCAAGCAGCTGTCAGAGGCCAGGTAAAGGCAGGGAGCAGACCCTGGCAGGACAGGGCTGAAGTGCTGTAGTGATAAAGGTGGTAAGCACTACACAGGGGTTTATTGCATCCTCTGTGCATTTCAGATGTAGATGTGGCTGTTGAGGTCAAGTTGGGCTGGGCTGTCTGTGCTATGGCAGGCCATAAGGAAAGCCTGGGCACTCAGGAGTGCCCTGCTTTTCTCTTGAAATGGCACAAATGTGCCTTCTCTGTACAAGTTTGCATGCAACCCATTTTCCATAGTTAGGTGTGGGGATCTCGAGCCATTTCATCGTGGAATAAGTGCCTGTGAGTGTGAGGAGCAAGTGACTCATTTCTCTCTGTATTTGCAACTTGCAGGTCAGCAAGGGAGAGCCTGGAATCCAGCCTGTTTGCTGCTCAGCAGAAGATATCTCAGCTGGAGATCACCAGGAACCATCTGGAAGCTCAAGTGCTCACAGTCTCGCAGGCCAAGGAGGTGATAGAAGGTGAGAACCTCCTGTGCTTTGTTTGTGGTGCTGCCCCTGCCTAGAGAAGCTGCTGTAAAGCCACCTCTGTCCACAGGGCTTCTGAGGAGTAGCAGGGCTGGAGGCAGGGCCCTCCTACACCGACACAGAAAGGGCCTGAGGTCAGTAAAGTCAGTAAAGACTCTGCATCTTGCTGTTGGTTGTGTTTGCAGGAGAAATGCAGTGCCTCCGACGTGAGCTGGAAGCAGAGAGAGCTCTCAGGAAGCAGGAACAGGAAGACGCAGCACAACAGCTCTTGCAGGCAGAGCAGCGTCACGAAAGCCTCGGGCTTCAGGGAACTGCTCAGCAACTGGAAATAAACAAGCTCCTGCGAGACCTGGTAGGGGACAAATAGGCGTCTGAATTGTCCAGGCCCTGTGGGCTGGTTTAGCACAAGCAGAGCCCGAGGGTGTGAAAGGGCAGCAATCCTCTGGCAGAGGCCTCCTGCTGCTGGGCTGGGCAGCAGAGCCAGCAGCTTGGACTTGGAGGCACGTGAAGACCCACGGGATGGTGCTGGGACAGTAACTGCAGCCACGACTTCAGTGTGGGCTTCAGACGAGTTCCAGAGCAGCTTCAGCGGTGCCCAGCCAAAGCGTGGCAGCCCAGGGCAGCATCGTCCCCGAGTCCCACCTGCCACAGAGCAGATGCCAACACAGAGCAGATGCCAACACAGAGCAGATGCCAGTGCAGAGCAGATGCCAGTGCAGAGCAGATGCCAACACAGACCAGATGCCAACACAGACCAGATGCCAACACAGAGCAGATGCCAACACAGAGCAGATGCCAGTGCAGAGCAGATGCCAACACAGAGCAGATGCCAATGCAGAGCAGATGCCAATGCAGAGCAGATGCCAACACAGAGCAGATGCCAGTGCAGAGCAGATGCCAACACAGAGCAGATGCCAGTGCAGAGCAGATGCCAGTGCAGAGCAGATGCCAGTGCAGAGCAGATGCCAACACAGAGCAGATGCCAACACAGAGCAGATGCCAACACAGAGCAGATGCCAGTGCAGAGCAGATGCCAACACAGAGCAGATGCCAATGCAGAGCAGATGCCAACACAGACCAGATGCCAACACAGAGCAGATGCCAACGCAGAGCAGATGCCAATGCAGAGCAGATGCCAGTGCAGAGCAGATGCCAAGACAGAGCAGATGCCAGTGCAGAGCAGATGCCAACACAGAGCAGATGCCAACACAGAGCAGATGCCAGTGCAGAGCAGATGCCAACACAGAGCAGATGCCAATGCAGAGCAAATGCCAGTGCAGAGCAGATGCCAGTGCAGAGCAGATGCCCACAGTGCTGCCAGCTGCAGGCGTGGGAACTGGGTTCCCTTCTTGCTGTGCTTGCATGGTGAACAAAGGGATTAGCTTGGGGCTTGAAGCAAATGGATCAGGCCCTTTGTCCCTGGTCCTTCAGTCCTTGTGGCTGGGAATCAGAGAGGGGAAGGTGACACCTCCTTTTCTGAATGGTTGCACTCAATGTTTGTGAAAAGATTTCCCAGCAGAAGTGATTCCTTGAGTGTCTGATTCTTGCACGTGCTGAGCCTCCTTTGAAGTTCCCTGACAGGACACAGTTTCTGGAGGGCAGAAAGCCAGTGCTGTTTTCTTTTCAGGTTGGGGTTTGTGGGAGGGATGAAGCTTCACATTTTTCAGTGAGGAGCTTGCCTGGGACTTCATCTTGAAGATTTTTCCTCCCCTCCTCAGGCAAGTGAGCGGGAAAGGTACCATGCAGAGATGCTAGAGATGCTGGAGCAATTGGAAAAAGAGAAGGCAGAGAGAGAGCGGGAGCACGAGAAGGTGCTGTTCGAGATGAGGCTGAAAGTTGCCACCCTGCAGGCTCAACAAGAAGAGGAACGAACTAGATTTGAAAATGCCAAGCGAGAGGTAACAATTGTGAAATGACAATTTTTGATTTTTTGCAAGGCTGGAGCTGTGGGAGATGGCAGGATAGGGAGTTGTGTGGAGCATGCCCTCCATGTCTTCCACACTGAATTTGGGGAAGTGAAAGCTGAACGGGGCTATCTTTGGAACCTGGAATGAGCCTTCTCATAGGAAGCCAGGCAGAAACATTGGGTTTCAGTTGAGATATTTGTGGTGCTCTGGTGTTTTGTTTTTCTAAGACTTACCTCAGAGTATCTTCATTGTTCACTTACTGGTCCTCTTTTGGTGTGTACTGGTAGGTGTTCATAGCCAAACTTAGTTTGTAGGGCTTTTCTTTTGTGGGCACGGGGAGGGCACAGCAGGAACGCTGACAAGGGAAAAATCTTTTTAAAGACTTGTCTGAAGTATTGCTGAACAGTAACCCAAAGATGTCTTCTGGGCTGTGTTGTAAGTCACTTGTTGGGAAGCTGTGTCACCCCAGGGCAGACAGTGGCCCAGGGGAGCAGCAGCCGAGCGCTGTGGGAGCACATGAGCCCATCAGTCTTTGCCTCTTGCCACACAGATGTTGCAGGGCACGTGTGAAGCCCTGTGCTCTTCCTTTCTGAGCAGGTCCTTCTGGAAGAGCAGAATGAGAAGAGGGCTTTATCAGAGACACTGCTCCAAACCGAGGCAGAGCTAAGCCGAGCCTGCCAGCAGGTGCAGCAGCTCAGGCAGGAGGCGAGAGAGCAGCAAGAGAAGGGGCAGGTAAGTCTGAGTAGGCAGGGAGCAGAGTGCAGGGCAGTGACAAGGGCACGAAAGGCAGGACCTGGGACTGCGGAGGCAAGGGCTGCTTCAGAGCCTGGGAGCATAGAGCCTGGTAAGCTCCAGAGCTCAGCCCCAGGACGGAAGGCTTGCAATGGAAGCAGGGCTGGGTAGAGAAGCCAAAAGAAGTAGCAGAAGGAATGGGATTTTGAGACAAGTGGAAAATGCTAGGCCTGAGGGCAGGTCCCAGGAAGTTGCTCTGTGTTTTGTTACCAGACCATGGAGGCAAAGCTGCAAGCTGAGCTGCAGGAAGCTCAGAGTGAAATCCAGGCAGTGCAGAAGAGGCACAAGGAAGAACTCCAAGGTGTCAAAGAGGAAATTAAGCTCCTTCTTGAGCAGAGGGAGGCTCTGCAAAAGCAGGTGAGTGAAACAGCAGTGGCAGCACAGTCATCCAGCAGGGGGTCTGTGCCCTTCTTGCTTTTCCATGGCAGAGCAGCAGCTGATGGGGTGGTCCCTGGGGCTGCCTCGTGCTGTGGATTCCATGGCAGCTGCTCTGAAGGACTGTCAGTGTTCTGCTAAGTCTCAGCTGTTGCCCTGACAGCTGGGCTGGTCCTCTGGGCTGTTGGCCAGCAACCATCAGCATGGATTTCTGCTGGCCTCTTCCTGCTAGCCTTGGCTGGGGAGGTACTTTTCCAGGTGCCCTTGGTGAGCCACTTGGAGATTGAAACAAGTTCCCCATATCCACTGTGAATCTGGTGCTCTCAGGACAGGGAGAAAGGCAAAGTTAGTCTTTGCCATTCCTCACAGCCTCTGCTGTGGCTGACACTGACAGGCTGTGGCTGTAGCCTCTGACTGCTTTATTTTCCTTGACTTGAGGTGGGAGAGTTGACATCTCAGCTGGCAGCCTCCAGGGAGTCGCAGGAAACCATTGTCCAGAGAGCTCAGCAAGATGTGAGGGATGCCCAGCAGCAGTCCGTTCAGAAAGCGCTGGAGGTTGAGCATATCTGGAAGATGCTGGAGGAGGCAGAAAATCAGAACAAGGAGCTGCAAGGGAAACTGCAGAACCTGGACAGGGAAAGGAAACAATGGCAAGATGTAGCACGCCAAAATTCAGAATGTCAGACTTCCTTGAATACCCTAGAAAGGGAAAATGCCAGGTAAATGAAAGCCTGTGGGACTCCGCATTGTGAGGAATGGATTCCCTCTTTGCACCTGCCAGGGGCTCTGGCAGCATTTCCTAAGTGGCAGAGTTCTGAACTCTCCCTGCAGATGTGTCTTGTTTTCTGGATGCTGTGTTTAATTTTTATTTTTTTTAAGTCTTCAGTTACAGTTTTCTCTGAAGACAAAGGCTTTTGGGGTAGCTCTTTCCTGCTGGGCAGGTGTTCTGTTGTTAGGTGGGTGTGTTAACACTGTCCCAGCTGCAGTGTAAGGGGCTGGACACATCCATCAGCTCCACCTTGGGTCCTGTAAGTTGAGGTTTTTGAGAATTGGATCAGCTCTGGCATCGTGATGCCTTTGCTTGGCAGAACCATCTTAAGGCCCTGATTACTGATCTAAGACAGATTCTCATCAGAGATACCCAAGAAACAAGAAGGTCTCTGTTGCGTCGTTCCTCATCAAATGGCCCAGGGTGCCTGGAAGGGGTTGAGCAGGGTCCCTGCCAGCCTCCACAGTGCACAGGCATTACTGACTGTGCAAAGAATGCAAGAAACAAGATCAAGGTTAGGGGGGCTCCTCCAGCTGACCAAGTCCTGCCAGTCTTCAGTGTTGCAGGATTCTTCTTGCAAGCAGAAGAGAAAGAAAAGGCAGGGCACTCTTGCTTGCCTGGAGGTTTCTGCATCTTCCATCAGGTTGTGCTCCAAGCCTCTGTCGCCACTTCTGCTATTGGCCTTTGTTTCTCTCCAGCTGAAAGAAGGATGGGTGCTGGTAAATCTTAGGGAACTTCCGCGAGATCCCCTGGCTGTTGGGTGCTGATTTTCCTACCTGGGTATACAAGATGGGGGAAGGAAAATGTCTCTTCCATGTTGACCAAAGCTTCTGCCCTTGGAGCCTGGTTAGTCAGAAGAGAATTGTTCCTCTCCCTTGCTGTCTTCATTGTAAGACTTTGTTCGGTCTGTATTCACATTCCCACCTTGAGAAGGAGGCAGGGCATGTAGGCAGGAACTGCCCATTCTTTCATGAATGGAAGCAGAGTGGGCAAATGCTGGGCTGTGACCACAGGGGCAACAAACAGCCAAGTTGTTTAGACAAACTTCATCAGACAGAGCAGTTTTCCCTGAGCTGGTGCAAGTGCTCAGAGTTTATAAAATGTGGCACCATTTAGTAATGAGTTGCATGCTTCTCTTCTAGGCTGATTCTGTCTCTGGAGGAAAAGGATCTGTGCCTCAGAACAGAAGAAGAGAAGAACCTGGTGCTGAATAACCAGGTGTGTTACCTTCATTCTGCTCTTCAGGAGGCCAAGCTGCTTCACTGTGAGCACAGAAGAGAAATACAGGAGCTAAACACACAGGTAACCTGTGCCCTGGCATCCTCTTCTCCAGGGACACACAACATTGCCTTTGGCTTGGAGGCCCCAACTGCTTTCTGCTCCCAGCAGCCTCCACTGCTGCCATGTCCTGCCCAGGGCTGCTGCTGCACCCTGAGGCCAAGGCTGGATCTGGTGTCTGCTGCTGCCGCCAACATTTTCCCCACTTCTCTCCCGGCTGCTGGCAGGAAATCTGGGAGGAGAAGCAGCAGCAGCAGACTCCTTTGGAGCTCTTCCATCCCTCTGTTAGCAGTGTTGTCCCAGATGGAGTTGGTGCCTTTGCGGGGCGCTGAGCAATGCGGGCACACAGACATGGCTATGGCAGGCTGGGGAGGGCACTTCCACCGCAGCCAGTTCAGCCGGTGTTCAGAGCTGCACCCTCAAGGATGCCCATTGCCTCCCTTTCCCTGTTTTCACTACATTTGTCTCAGCTGGAATCCTTGGTTCTGCACCTTCTGTTTTGGGCATGTTTTTTGTTTGCAGTAATTTCTCCTTTGTTGCTCTCCCTACTGCCCATTCTGCTGCCTCAGGAGCAGTCCTGTCCCTGAGGCTGTGTGCATCCATCTTCCAGATCCGGGCCCTGCAGGAGGCAATGCTGGAGAAGGAGGCTGCCCAGGCAACTCAAGAGAAGCTGCTGCTGCAGGAGCTGGAGGAGTCCCGAGCAGGAGAACGGCGCTTCAGGGACTCTGCGCACGTGCTGGAGGCTGAGGTGTCTGAGCTGCGTGTGAGGCTCCAGAACTCTGAGGAAAGAGGAGAGGCCATGGCCACGCAGTGTAAGGCCTTGGAGCTGGAGCTGAGGAACACACAGGCTCAGAGGGACTATCTCAGGGCTCACAATCAGGAGCTGCAGAAGGAGTTGGAGGGAAGTGAACAAGGTACAGCTTCTCCTCTCCCACTCGCTGCCCCATCCTGTCTCACCAGCAGGGATCTCTGGTGCCACACAGAGGAAAAGGGCAGTGCCCAGAGATAGCAGAGGGGAAAAACAACTGGCAGGAGATTTATCCATCCAAGTGCCAGAGAAAGATGGTGTGGCTGGCAGTGCCATCTGGCTGTTCTACGGCTGATCCCATGCACAGCTGGTGCCTTTCAGGTGCCACGTCTGTGCTAAGGAGCTGTAGCTGGATGTCTCAGCTCGATTCCCCCAAACTCCAGGCCCTGCCAGAGGCTCCAGGCTACTGGCCTCTCTGGAGCAGGGCTGCACAGGCATCCCCACTCCTTTCTCTGCCTTTGATTGCTCACTCTGCGCAAGCCTGAGAGCAAACACATTTTCGTATTCCTCTGAACCTTGCCCCTTTCATTCCTGCTTTTTTCTCTGCCTGGAAGTTTCCTTCATTTGTGTCAGCTTTGGAAGCCCTTGTGGGCTTAGGGCCTGGCAAATAGAGGCAGGCAGAGAAGACAGTGCTGTTGTCTCTGCAGGATGCACATCAGTTTGCCTTGGCTTTGCTTTTCACCTTCTCTTTCACCTTCCCCTTTCTCTGGTGCAGATTGGAGGAGGGCAGAAGTCAAGCACACCTCTCGAGATATTGCCCTGAAGACAGAGGCCACTAAAATACAGGAAGAGGCTGTGACTCTTTGTCAGGAGGTGGCATCTGTGCACAAGAAATTGGAAAGGCTGGAGAGGGAAAGGAAGGATGTGCTGGTGAGAATGGCCAATGCCATCAAGGGCCATTTCTTGGCTATGTTTGGACCTTGTGTTAATATTTCTTAGGAGCACCTTTTTCCAGTTTAACTTTTCTAATTGTATTCTTCTGAATAAGGAGGAAAACATGATGACGTCCTGTCAAGCCCAGTTAGGGTTGAGGCTGCTGATTTTCCTCCATGCTGGAGTTTTGTTCCCGAGAAGCTTTCCTTCTCAATGTCCACACTTGTCTTTATGGACATTGCGTGGTTTGGGCAATTCCTCGTGTCCAAACCCATGTTCCGATTTCTAAATATCTGGCCCTGGGACAAGGGGGGAGAAGACCAAGTTTTCTGTTAATAGAAATGTGCTTGGCCTTGGCCGCCTGAGAGCAGCCAGTGGGGAGAAAAGAGAGAAAAGCAAAGTGCTGATCCAGATAAGGACGTGTCCCTGCAAGGGGAGAACTTGTCCTGAGTGCCAGCAGAGAATGACAGACTGATCTGGCCATTGCTGCTTCAAGAGAGGACAGTGGGGCTCTCGGGGATGGAGCCATGGCAACTCCACACAGGAGAGGTTGGAAACCACTCCTGTTGCTCCAAACCCAGGGAATGAAATGTTGAGTGTGTTTGCTCTTCCCTTTCTCCCTGGTGGGGAGCACATCCTCACGGCACTGCCTAAATCCTGCTTAGGGAGGATTGAAATGCTGTCTGCAGTTCTGGCAGCTCCTCCCCAAAGGACCACTCGAGTGGAGCTGCAAGAGGTCGGGGAAGAGCAGAAAGGAAGCTGAGATGGGCTGAGTGAGCTGGGAAAGACACTGTGTCGGGGGGGGCCCAGCAGAGGTCTGCAGCATCCCTAGAGGCAGGGAGAGAGGGGCAGTCTGTGCCAGCCCCTGGGGCAGGAGTCCAGATGTGGGATGGAAAACAAACCGAGAGATGGAATGAGTGACCCTTTTTCTGCCTTGTTTTGGCAGCATGAATGGGAATTGTACCTGGAGCAGGTGAGAAATCTGGAAAAGGAAAACAAAATGCATGCACCTGATGTTCAAATAAAGAAGGAAAGAGCCCAGCACTTGGAATTGGAGAGGGAAGGCATGCAAGAAGAGCTGGAGCATGGTGCTGCTGCTGTGAAGGTGATGCCTTCAGGTATTGCTAGTTTTTTACTCTTCATGTAGCTGTAACTTGCTGTAATTCTGTGCTTCTTACAAAGTGCTAAAATCCCCTGTTCCCAGCACCTTTAGCCAAAACAAGACTCTCTGAGTACAGATTCAAGGACATATTCATTGCCTTAAAGCTTGAAAATATGTAAACAACTGTGAGATGGGGGGAGCAGACCTGGGGTGGTTAACATCATCACCTGAGGGTACGATTGGAGAATTAAGGGCCAATATGCTAATGAAACAGAACTTATAAAAGGTGAAGAGCTCGTGACTCGGTGTCCATTTTGGGTGTCGTCCCCGACGGGGGACTTTGTTTGCCTAAATGTACCTTTAAGGCCTCTGCAGGCCTTAAATAAATTGTCTGCTTTTTATACTCCTAATTTGTCTTGGCCTCTGTTTCAGGTAGCCTGTCTTTTAGGCAACAGTTTTTGGCACCCCAGCCGGGACAGGAAGGTCTCTACAAACCCCTCTGGGCCCAGGACAACAACTGCATTATCACTCCATCAACATCTACCAGGGCGGTGACAGCCTAGAAGGTATCGGAGACCAAGGACCCAACAGAGGCACGTAAGTAGGTGTATAAAGAGTACTTTTGTGATACAATTTGTGTAGAAGGAGACGTCCTTCTGAGAGAGGGCTAGGGCTAGCACTACAGTAGCAAAGTCCTCTATGTGTGTTACTTCTGTGATCTTTCCTGTTTGTAAGTGTATGCAATGGGGGGCATCTTCTCGTGTGATGAAAATGGGAAGAAAAAAACCCCTTTTAGTCCTAGGGAAAGAAAAGAAGTGGAAATGGATTTGCTAATGCCTTGTTTGAGGGTGGGGCCCGTGATGGGCCCTCACCCACCGCCGCTGTTGGGCGGCTATGGCCCGGCCCGCTCGCCGCCGCCGCTGGGCGCGGGGTGGGGGCGGCCGGTTTGCCCGCCGGCTCTGGCCCAAAGGGGGGGCGGGGAGGCGGGGCCCGAGGGTGGCAACGTCATTGCCTTGGGCAGTGCCGCTCCTGCTGCCGGGATGGGCGGGGGCAGGGGCGGGGTTCAGCCGATTGGAGAAGTTCATTTCGATGTACCCGGGCTGAGGGGTGCCGCTTCTGCTGCCGGGATGGGCGGGGGCAGGGGCGGGGTTCAGCCGATTGGAGAAGTTCATTTCGATGTCCCCGGGCTGAGGGGTGCCGCTTCTGCTGCCGCGATGGGCGGGGGCAGGGGCGGGGTTCAGCCAATCGAGAAAGCTGATGTCGCCCGTGGGGGCGAGAACACAGCGTTTAGGGACCGCACGATCGCGGTTCCCACGGTAACCACATTTGTTTCAGAGCAGTTCGTGAGCAGCTGTGAGCGGCAGCAGGGAGCGAACACAGGGGAGGCGGTCGCGCCAGGGGTGTTCCTGGGGGTGTCCCCGGGTGTGCGTGTTTCCTGCCCTGCCGCGCGGGTCTGCGGGAGTGGGGCTGCTCTGGCTGCCCCCCTCCTCCGGGGAAGCGCCGGGTCCAAGGAAGGGGAAGCCGTCTGCCAAGTGCCTTTGGAGCAAGTCGTAGGCAAGGGAAATCCTAATTCAACAAACACCTTGAAAGGGAAACTAAGTCCGAGTACTGTAAGACTTGTCAGTGCCACAGGGGTAAGAAAAGTAAGACCTTTTTTCCAGCCCTTGAGGGATGAATTGAAAAAGCACAGAGTGGTTTGTCAGTTTCTCTATTTGCCAAATTCTCCTAAAAAAGATTTATGGAAATTTTGGAAAAAGAAGAAAAAACCACATAGTTTAAGATGGTTTGCTGAATTAAATTCTAAAAATACTGTCTCCTACATCCTGGTGAACAAAGAAGGACTCTTTGCTATTATGTGGAAGAATCCTGAAACACAGAAAAGAGGCCAGCTCCTTGAAACAGTCTCACCTGAGAGTTTAATGAACAACCCAACTGACTGGCAGCCAAAAGAAACTGCATCTAGGAGTTGTCTCGCTGTAAGTTGGTTCTGCGAACACCACCAACAGGTACCTCATGCCATGCTATTGGAACAGAGTAATGCTATTCTGAAAACATTTATTGCCAATCCTGGTATGTCTCTGTACTCAGTGTTAACTGATAACGTGTTTGAGTGTGGCTGTTTGCAGACTGTGGAAGAGGCCTATTCCAGCAAGCCAGCCCTGAAGGAGGACGTCCCTCAAGGAGACTCAGACTGGGACCCCCAGGCAGACAAGAACAGCTTTATGGCAAGTTATGCAGTCACAACTACCAACCAGGTAAACCAAGCAAAAACCTTGCTATCAGATGTAACATCACAAAGAGCTGAGCTAATTCCATCAATGAAAAATCTAGAACTGAGTAAAGCCATCTAGAAAAGAGAAGATTGGTAACTCTTCAAAGTAATGGAATTAAACATGTGACCGAACAGGTACATGTGCTGCTGCAGAATATTTGGGAATCTAGAGAAGCAACCTTTATGCATTGCAAAGCCCATCAAGATGGGAAGACAACCCCCAAATTAGAGAATCATCTTGCTGATAAAATAGTAAAAAGAGCAGAAAAGAGCATCATAATAGAGATGCCACAAAAAGAAACTAGTCTGTCACAGTTCACCCCAAATTATGATTAAAAAAAAAAAAAAAAAAAAAACATCAGTTTTCTGGCACAGAAGCTGAAATCATAGAAAGTGAATGGACTGTTACACCAGAGGGACAGATTGTAGTCCCACCTCAATGAGAACATGAAAGCACTTATAAAGAAACAAGCCTTTTAGAACACCTGAAG
This sequence comes from Acanthiza pusilla, assembly GCA_036630365.1. Lineage (NCBI taxonomy): Eukaryota > Metazoa > Chordata > Aves > Passeriformes > Acanthizidae > Acanthiza > Acanthiza pusilla. The sequence continues at coordinate 950,547 of JAXCHO010000154.1, read as the reverse complement.
AAAGTAATAACAGAAAAAGAAATGACTGATATTGTGCTATTTATAACAAGCAAATATGAAATCTGCTATAGTTACAACCAGAGCAAAAGAGCTGTGTTAGAAATAAAGGCAGAGAATTTTCCTGGAGAATATTGGCAAATAGATTCTACTGAGTTACCACGTAAAAGGACACAGGTATATACTGGTGTCAGATTGACACTTTTAGTGAGTAGACTGAAACTTATCCCTGTCACACTAACACAGCAAAAAGGTAAAGAAAATTTGCTCAATCATATAATTCCAAGGGTTAGGGTCTTTTTGGGAATGTCATCAGATAGAAGACGATGTTGTGTTGCAACAGCAGGCAAGAAAATTAGCAAGGTTCTAAAGTTTATTTGGGATCTGCAAGTCCCAAAGAAAATACATATGCGGGAGAGGCTTAATTTGCAGAGATATCTAACAGCTTTAAGTTCCACTTTGCAGAAACTCCAGAATTACATCGTGTTATCCAGGCCCACAGGGCTAGACACACTAAGACATCCCTTCCAACCTGAAAACCAAATCTATGTTAAGGGGGGGGAGACAGACGACAGTGATCCTTCACAGACCAAGTGGAGAAGACCATCCCAAGTCCTGCTGACTAAACTGCAGTCAAACTTGCTAGCAGAAGACCCTACATTCTCTACTCATGAGTTAAGAAGACTTCTACTCCTGAGACAACTGAAAATTAAAGACTGATGCAAGCAGAGATAATGTTATTTAAAGAGTTCTTTTCAGTGTTTGTTATCTACGCAGTTGGTAACCATGGTTCAGGGTTAGAATCAAAATTTACATGTGATTGGAGTCCAAAGTGCATCCACAGATCAAATTTTACATCAAATAGCATTCAAGATATTGTGTACTAAACCTTAAATATCTCTTTCACACCTTCATATCATGGTTACCAAACAGGCCTGAAATTAAAAAAACTGTTCATACTAGTTGTAATCATAATTTTCATGTAATAGCTAGCTGTATAAAATATTTTGCTATTAGACACTACTGTTAGAAATATATATTGCTGTTAAATGCATACTATTATTAGGTATCTAGAATAGAGACCTGACAAGGTAGAGGCCTTGTCAGGCCTCTAAAGGGGGGAATGATGCCTTCAGGTATTGCTAGTTTTTTACTCTTCATGTAGCTGTAACTTGCTGTAATTCTGTGCTTCTTACAAAGTGCTAAAATCCCCTGTTCCCAGCACCTTTAGCCAAAACAAGACTCTCTGAGTACAGATTCAAGGACATATTCATTGCCTTAAAGCTTGAAAATATGTAAACAACTGTGAGATGGGGGGAGCAGACCTGGGGTGGTTAACATCATCACCTGAGGGTACGATTGGAGAATTAAGGGCCAATATGCTAATGAAACAGAACTTATAAAAGGTGAAGAGCTCGTGACTCGGTGTCCATTTTGGGTGTCGTCCCCGACGGGGGACTTTGTTTGCCTAAATGTACCTTTAAGGCCTCTGCAGGCCTTAAATAAATTGTCTGCTTTTTATACTCCTAATTTGTCTTGGCCTCTGTTTCAGGTAGCCTGTCTTTTAGGCAACAAAGGAATGGAGAGGGAAAGCTCAAGTCCTGAGTGCTGCCGTGAATAAGAGTGACATTTCCAATGGGGGCCTGAAGAAGCAGTTGGAAATCCTGAAGGGAAAGGCATTTCTCAAGGTAGGCACTGGCATTGCTCTTCAGTCCACTGCAACGTCTCTCAATGATTCCAATGATAGTTCCCAGAAAGGGGTGGGAATGAGTGTATATCCCTGAAAGTCCAGGCTCTGTTAGGAAAAGCAGCCCGGGCTGCAATCAGCAGCCATGTCTGTGTGCCTGGCTCCAGGCAGAGACAGAGACCATTGACAGCCAGAATGATTCGGGGCACGCCCATAACAACTGACACAGCTCTGGAGCTTGCTGTTCAAATCAGCTCCTGGCCCAAAGCTGGCCATGGGGAGCTGCTTCTGCCATGCCCACGCAAGGGGAGGCAACACGTGGGGGGTTGGATTTGGCATGGAAAGGAATGGAACAGGTGAGCAGAGCAATGGACTAAATTGAGCAGAGTATTGGACTGAGGGCTGAACAGCAGCTGCCCTGCTGGTGCTTCGAGGATGCTTCCTGAGACAGAGATTTCTTGGGGACAACTCTTGCGGTGTTTGACACAAGGGACTCATCTCTCTGAATACTCAGCAGGCTGTTGGAGCAGAGGGGAAGCGGCCGTCTGAGCAGTTGAGGAAAGGCGCCGAATGTCTGCAGGATCAGCATGCAATGTCACTAAAAAACAAGACAGAGAAGGCTGAAATAAGCACAGAGCCCCGGAGAGCTGGCGAGCAGGTAAAGTGGGCTTTTGCTGCCGCTGCAAAGCCTCAGGCTCCTCTGCAACACGACACGTTTGCCCAGGCAGCGCTTTGGAGTCCTCTGCTTGTTTCCTTCCCTCTCCCTGTCCCTGCTGAGGGCGCAGCCTTTGCTTTGTTCTCTCCCTTGTGGCAGCCCATGGCTTTCACAAAGGCACCTGCGCTCCGCTGCCTCCCTCCCTGGCCCCGTGTCTCCAGACACGCACTGGCCTCTCTCTCGCACAGCCCCCAGCAAAAGCTTTTTGCCCCCAGTGTTGCCGCCTGCAATTCAGGGTCTCTGAGCAGAGATGTCCTTGCCTGCATTTCCAGAGGTGCTTTTGCTCCATGTTTGCTGACAGGTTTCTCTGACCTTTTCTCCCATCCAATGTGCAGGTGCAACAAGAAGGGAGGAGTGTCAAGAAAATCTTTGGGACATTTGACATCTCGGACAGCGTGAGGTTGGATGTCTCCCAGTCTGCCCAGCACAGCAGGTTGACTTCTGTACTGGTGAGAACACACTCTTCCTTGGTGGGAGGAACACAGCCCTTGGCAAAGCACATGTCCGTCAGAAAGTAGAGGAGCAGCTGTGAGCTGAGCTGTGTTGCCCAGGCCAGGTGAGCCCTGAGCGCTGCTGCCAGGGCTGGCATCACCTCCGCTCCTGCGCAGACAGAGAGCTCCGTGCCGGAGCTGCTGTGGCTGTGCCCGCTGCAAAGCGAGAGGAGGTGGGAGCAGCTGCCTCTCTGCCAGCAGCCAGCCCCGCAGCCACAAGGCTGTGGTGTCAGCAAAGAAGAGTTGGAGGAGTTTCAAGGCCTCAGCAGTGCTTGAAGGCTCATTCTCCCACTGGGCTTTGTTGCCCACATTGTGCTCTGCTCCTGTGTGGAATGCTCGGAGGTTTGGCAGAGGGAGAGTTTGCTCCCTGTCCGTGGGCTGGCTGTCCAGGAGCTTGCTGTTCAAATCAGCTCCTTGCCCAAAGCTTCTGTCGTGCCCACGCAAGGGGAGGCATCACGTGGGGGGTTGGGTTTGGCATGGAAAGGAATGGAGCAGGTGAGCAGAGCAATGGACTACATTGAGCAGAGTATTGGACCGAGGGCTGAACAGCAGCTGCCCTGCTGGTGCTTCGAGGATGCTTCCCAAGACAGAGATTTCTGAGAGACAACTTTTGCAGTATTTGAAATACGGGAATCATCTCCTCTTTGAATATCCAGCAGGCTGTTGGAGCAGAAGTGGAGCACCTGGTCTATCTCTCCGACACCAGCCTGGGACTTAAGCAACCGGTTCCAGCACCAGAAAAGGACAAGGCTGAGAAGGCTGAATTAAGCGCAGTGCCCCGGAGAGCTGGCGAGCAGGTAAAGTGGGCTTTTGCTGCCTCTGCAAAGCCTCAGGCTCCTCTGCAACACGACACGTTTGCCCAGGCAGCACTTTGGAGTCCTCTGCTTGTTTCCTTCCCTCTCCCTGTCCCTGCTGAGGGCACAGCCTTTGCTTTGTTCTCTCCCTTGTGGCAGCCCATGGCTTTCACAAAGGCACCTGCGCTCCGCTGCCTCCCTCCCTGGCCCCATGTCTCCAGATATGCACTGGCCTCTCCCTCGCACAGCCCCCAGCAAGAGCTTTTTGCCCCCAGTGTTGCCTACTGCAATTCAGGGTCTCTGAGCAGAGATGTCCTTGCCTGCATGTCCAGAGGTGCTTTTGCTCCGTGTTTGCTGACAGGTTTCTCTGACCTTTTCTCCCATCCAATGTGCAGGTGCAACAAGAAGGGAGGAGTGTCAAGAAAATCTTTGGGACATTTGACATCTCGGACAGCGTGAGGTTGGATGTCTCCCAGTCTGCCCAGCACAGCAGGTTGACTTCTGGACAGGTGGGAACACACTCTTCCTTGGTGGGAGGAACACAGCCCTTGGCAAAGCACATGTCCGTCAGAAAGTAGAGGAGCAGCTGTGAGCTGAGCTGTGTTGCCCAGGCCAGGTGAGCCCTGAGCGCTGCTGCCAGGGCTGGCATCACCTCCGCTCCTGCGCAGACAGAGAGCTCTGTGCCGCAGCTGCTGTGGCTGTGCCCGCTGCAAAGCGAGAGGAGGTGGGAGCAGCTGCCTCTCTGCCAGCAGCCAGCCCCGCAGCCACAAGGCTGTGGTGTCAGCAAAGAAGAGTTGGAGGAGTTTCAAGGCCTCAGCAGTGCTTGAAGGCTCATTCTCCCACTGGGCTTTGTTTCCCACGTTGTGCTCTGCTCCTGTGTGGAATGCTCGGAGGTTTGGCAGAGGGACAGTTTGCTCCCTGACCGTGGGCTGGCTGTCCAGGAGCTTGCTGTTCAAATCAGCTCCTTGCCCAAAGCTTCAGCCATGCCCACGCAAGGGGAGGCATCACGTGGGGGGTTGGATTTCGAATGGAAAGGAATGGAGCAGGTGAGTCGAGCAATGGACTAAACTGAGCCGAGTTTTGGACCGAGGGCTGAACAGCAGCTGCCCTGCTGGTGCTTTGAGGATGCTTCCCAAGACAGAGAGTTCTCAGGGACAGCTCTTGCAGTGTTTACACAAGGGACTCATCTCTCTGAATACTCAGCAGGCTGTTGGAGCAGATGGCATTGCTATTGGAGATGGTCATGACACAAAATATTTCACCACAACACCTTCTTGGTCTGAGGAAAGGAAGAAGTAACTCTTTATTTCCCAGAGTCTTTTTATACAATTTTCCAGCTTTCATGTCACACATCATTGGCTCTCAATTCACCGCCCTACAATATCATTGGCTGCCTACAGCCAGAACAACATCTTTGAAAAACACCACCTGCATGAAGTCGGCTATCTCTGTTTATGAATTCCTGCTTGTTTTGAACCATAGAGGTACTGTGAGAATTGAGAATAAGAAATTGGTCTCACAGTGAAGTAGCTCTTACTATTTACCTACAATTCCCACACTGGCATCCTCTTCTCCAGGGACACACAACATTGCCTTTGGCTTGGAGGCCCCAACTGCTTTCTGGTCCCAGCAGCCTCCACTGCTGCCATGTCCTGCCCAGGGCTGCTGCTGCACCCTGAGGCCAAGGCTGGATCTGGTGTCTGCTGCTGCCGCCAACATTTTCCCCACTTCTCTCCCGGCTGCTGGCAGGAAATCTGGGAGGAGAAGCAGCAGCAGCAGACTCCTTTGGAGCTCTTCCATCCCTCTGTTAGCAGTGTTGTCCCAGATGGAGTTGGTGCCTTTGCGGGGTGCTGAGCAATGCGGGCACACAGACATGGCTATGGCAGGCTGGGGAGGGCACTTCCACCGCAGCCAGTTCAGCCGGTGTTCAGAGCTGCACCCTCAAGGATGCCCATTGCCTCCCTTTCCCTGTTTTCACTACATTTGTCTCAGCTGGAATCCTTGGTTCTGCACCTTCTGTTTTGGGCATGTTTTTTGTTTGCAGTAATTTCTCCTTTGTTGCTCTCCCTACTGCCCATTCTGCTGCCTCAGGGGCAGTCCTGTCCCTGAGGCTGTGTGCATCCATCTTCCAGATCCGGGCCCTGCAGGAGGCAATGCTGGAGAAGGAGGCTGCCCAGGCAACTCAAGAGAAGCTGCTGCTGCAGGAGCTGGAGGAGTCCCGAGCAGGAGAACGGCGCTTCAGGGACTCTGCGCACGTGCTGGAGGCTGAGGTGTCTGAGCTGCGTGTGAGGCTCCAGAACTCTGAGGAAAGAGGAGAGGCCATGGCCACGCAGTGTAAGGCCTTGGAGCTGGAGCTGAGGAACACACAGGCTCAGAGGGACTATCTCAGGGCTCACAATCAGGAGCTGCAGAAGGAGTTGGAGGGAAGTGAACAAGGTACAGCTTCTCCTCTCCCACTCGCTGCCCCATCCTGTCTCACCAGCAGGGATCTCTGGTGCCACACAGAGGAAAAGGGCAGTGCCCAGAGATAGCAGAGGGGAAAAACAACTGGCAGGAGATTTATCCATCCAAGTGCCAGAGAAAGATGGTGTGGCTGGCAGTGCCATCTGGCTGTTCTACGGCTGATCCCATGCACAGCTGGTGCCTTTCAGGTGCCACGTCTGTGCTAAGGAGCTGTAGCTGGATGTCTCAGCTCGATTCCCCCAAACTCCAGGCCCTGCCAGAGGCTCCAGGCTACTGGCCTCTCTGGAGCAGGGCTGCACAGGCATCCCCACTCCTTTCTCTGCCTTTGATTGCTCACTCTGCGCAAGCCTGAGAGCAAACACATTTTCGTATTCCTCTGAACCTTGCCCCTTTCATTCCTGCTTTTTTCTCTGCCTGGAAGTTTCCTTCATTTGTGTCAGCTTTGGAAGCCCTTGTGGGCTTAGGGCCTGGCAAATAGAGGCAGGCAGAGAAGACAGTGCTGTTGTCTCTGCAGGATGCACATCAGTTTGCCTTGGCTTTGCTTTTCACCTTCTCTTTCACCTTCCCCTTTCTCTGGTGCAGATTGGAGGAGGGCAGAAGTCAAGGACACCTCTCGAGATATTGCCCTGAAGACAGAGGCCACTAAAATACAGGAAGAGGCTGTGACTCTTTGTCAGGAGGTGGCATCTGTGCACAAGAAATTGGAAAGGCTGGAGAGGGAAAGGAAGGATGTGCTGGTGAGAATGGCCAATGCCATCAAGGGCCATTTCTTGGCTATGTTTGGACCTTGTGTTAATATTTCTTAGGAGCACCTTTTTCCAGTTTAACTTTTCTAATTGTATTCTTCTGAATAAGGAGGAAAACATGATGACGTCCTGTCAAGCCCAGTTAGGGTTGAGGCTGCTGATTTTCCTCCATGCTGGAGTTTTGTTCCCGAGAAGCTTTCCTTCTCAATGTCCACACTTGTCTTTATGGACATTGGGTGGTTTGGGCAATTCCTTGTGTCTAAACCCATGTTCCGATTTCTAAATATCTGGCCCTGGGACAAGGGGGGAGAAGACCAAGTTTTCTGTTAATAGAAATGTGCTTGGCCTTGGCCGCCTGAGAGCAGCCAGTGGGGAGAAAAGAGAGAAAAGCAAAGTGCTGATCCAGATAAGGACGTGTCCCTGCAAGGGGAGAACTTGTCCTGAGTGCCAGCAGAGAATGACAGACTGATCTGGCCATTGCTGCTTCAAGAGAGGACAGTGGGGCTCTCGGGGATGGAGCCATGGCAACTCCACACAGGAGAGGTTGGAAACCACTCCTGTTGCTCCAAACCCAGGGAATGAAATGTTGAGTGTGTTTGCTCTTCCCTTTCTCCCTGGTGGGGAGCACATCCTCACGGCACTGCCTAAATCCTGCTTAGGGAGGATTGAAATGCTGTCTGCAGTTCTGGCAGCTCCTCCCCAAAGGACCACTCGAGTGGAGCTGCAAGAGGTCGGGGAAGAGCAGAAAGGAAGCTGAGATGGGCTGAGTGAGCTGGGAAAGACACTGTGTCGGGGGGGGCCCAGCAGAGGTCTGCAGCATCCCTAGAGGCAGGGAGAGAGGGGCAGTCTGTGCCAGCCCCTGGGGCAGGAGTCCAGATGTGGGATGGAAAACAAACCGAGAGATGGAATGAGTGACCCTTTTTCTGCCTTGTTTTGGCAGCATGAATGGGAATTGTACCTGGAGCAGGTGAGAAATCTGGAAAAGGAAAACAAAATGCATGCACCTGATGTTCAAATAAAGAAGGAAAGAGCCCAGCACTTGGAATTGGAGAGGGAAGGCATGCAAGAAGAGCTGGAGCATGGTGCTGCTGCTGTGAAGGAATGGAGAGGGAAAGCTCAAGTCCTGAGTGCTGCCGTGAATAAGAGTGACATTTCCAATGGGGGTCTGAAGAAGCAGTTGGAAATCCTGAAGGGAAAGGCATTTCTCAAGGTAGGCACTGGCATTGCTCTTCAGTCCACTGCAACGTCTCTCAGTGATTCCAATGATGGTTCCCAGAAAGGGGTGGGAATGAGTGTATATCCCTGAAAGTCCAGGCTCTGTTAGGAAAAGCAGCCCGGGCTGCAATCAGCAGCCATGTCTGTGTGCCTGGCTCCAGGCAGAGACAGAGACCATTGACAGCCAGAATGATTCGGGGCACGCCCATAACAACTGACACAGCTCTGGAGCTTGCTGTTCAAATCAGCTCCTGGCCCAAAGCTGGCCATGGGGAGCTGCTTCTGCCATGCCCACGCAAGGGGAGGCAACACGTGGGGGGTTGGGTTTGGCATGGAAAGGAATGGAGCAGGTGAGCAGAGCAATGGACTAAATTGAGCAGAGTATTGGACCGAGGGCTGAACAGCAGCTGCCCTGCTGGTGCTTCGAGGATGCTTCCTGAGACAGAGATTTCTTGGGGACAACTCTTGCGGTGTTTGACACAAGGGACTCATCTCTCTGAATACTCAGCAGGCTGTTGGAGCAGAGGGGAAGCGGCCGTCTGAGCACTCGAGGAAAGGCGCAGAATGTCTGCAGGATCAGCATGCAATGTCACTAAAAAACAAGACAGAGAAGGCTGAAATAAGCACAGAGCCCCGGAGAGCTGGCGAGCAGGTAAAGTGGGCTTTTGCTGCCTCTGCAAAGCCTCAGGCTCCTCTGCAACACGACACGTTTGCCCAGGCAGCGCTTTGGAGTCCTCTGCTTGTTTCCTTCCCTCTCCCTGTCCCTGCTGAGGGCGCAGCCTTTGCTTTGTTCTCTCCCTTGTGGCAGCCCATGGCTTTCACAAAGGCACCTGCGCTCCGCTGCCTCCCTCCCTGGCCCCGTGTCTCCAGACACGCACTGGCCTCTCTCTCGCACAGCCCCCAGCAAAAGCTTTTTGCCCCCAGTGTTGCCGCCTGCAATTCAGGGTCTCTGAGCAGAGATGTCCTTGCCTGCATTTCCAGAGGTGCTTTTGCTCCATGTTTGCTGACAGGTTTCTCTGACCTTTTCTCCCATCCAATGTGCAGGTGCAACAAGAAGGGAGGAGTGTCAAGAAAATCTTTGGGACATTTGACATCTCGGACAGCGTGAGGTTGGATGTCTCCCAGTCTGCCCAGCACAGCAGGTTGACTTCTGTACTGGTGAGAACACACTCTTCCTTGGTGGGAGGAACACAGCCCTTGGCAAAGCACATGTCCGTCAGAAAGTAGAGGAGCAGCTGTGAGCTGAGCTGTGTTGCCCAGGCCAGGTGAGCCCTGAGCGCTGCTGCCAGGGCTGGCATCACCTCCGCTCCTGCGCAGACAGAGAGCTCCGTGCCGGAGCTGCTGTGGCTGTGCCCGCTGCAAAGCGAGAGGAGGTGGGAGCAGCTGCCTCTCTGCCAGCAGCCAGCCCCGCAGCCACAAGGCTGTGGTGTCAGCAAAGAAGAGTTGGAGGAGTTTCAAGGCCTCAGCAGTGCTTGAAGGCTCATTCTCCCACTGGGCTTTGTTGCCCACATTGTGCTCTGCTCCTGTGTGGAATGCTCGGAGGTTTGGCAGAGGGAGAGTTTGCTCCCTGTCCGTGGGCTGGCTGTCCAGGAGCTTGCTGTTCAAATCAGCTCCTTGCCCAAAGCTTCTGTCGTGCCCACGCAAGGGGAGGCATCACGTGGGGGGTTGGGTTTGGCATGGAAAGGAATGGAGCAGGTGAGCAGAGCAATGGACTACATTGAGCAGAGTATTGGACCGAGGGCTGAACAGCAGCTGCCCTGCTGGTGCTTCGAGGATGCTTCCCAAGACAGAGATTTCTGAGAGACAACTTTTGCAGTATTTGAAATACAGGAATCATCTCCTCTTTGAATATCCAGCAGGCTGTTGGAGCAGAAGTGGAGCACCTGGTCTATCTCTCCGACACCAGCCTGGGACTTAAGCAACCGGTTCCAGCACCAGAAAAGGACAAGGCTGAGAAGGCTGAATTAAGCGCAGTGCCCCGGAGAGCTGGCGAGCAGGTAAAGTGGGCTTTTGCTGCCTCTGCAAAGCCTCAGGCTCCTCTGCAACACGACACGTTTGCCCAGGCAGCACTTTGGAGTCCTCTGCTTGTTTCCTTCCCTCTCCCTGTCCCTGCTGAGGGCACAGCCTTTGCTTTGTTCTCTCCCTTGTGGCAGCCCATGGCTTTCACAAAGGCACCTGCGCTCCGCTGCCTCCCTCCCTGGCCCCATGTCTCCAGATATGCACTGGCCTCTCCCTCGCACAGCCCCCAGCAAGAGCTTTTTGCCCCCAGTGTTGCCTGCTGCAATTCAGGGTCTCTGAGCAGAGATGTCCTTGCCTGCATGTCCAGAGGTGCTTTTGCTCCGTGTTTGCTGACAGGTTTCTCTGACCTTTTCTCCCATCCAATGTGCAGGTGCAACAAGAAGGGAGGAGTGTCAAGAAAATCTTTGGGACATTTGACATCTCAGACAGCGTGAGGTTGGATGTCTCCCAGTCTGCCCAGCACAGCAGGTTGACTTCTGGACAGGTGGGAACACACTCTTCCTTGGTGGGAGGAACACAGCCCTTGGCAAAGCACATGTCCGTCAGAAAGTAGAGGAGCAGCTGTGAGCTGAGCTGTGTTGCCCAGGCCAGGTGAGCCCTGAGCGCTGCTGCCAGGGCTGGCATCACCTCCGCTCCTGCGCAGACAGAGAGCTCTGTGCCGCAGCTGCTGTGGCTGTGCCCGCTGCAAAGCGAGAGGAGGTGGGAGAAGCTGCCTCTCTGCCAGCAGCCAGCCCCGCAGCCACAAGGCTGTGGTGTCAGCAAAGAAGAGTTGGAGGAGTTTCAAGGCCTCAGCAGTGCTTGAAGGCTCATTCTCCCACTGGGCTTTGTTTCCCACGTTGTGCTCTGCTCCTGTGTGGAATGCTCGGAGGTTTGGCAGAGGGACAGTTTGCTCCCTGACCGTGGGCTGGCTGTCCAGGAGCTTGCTGTTCAAATCAGCTCCTTGCCCAAAGCTTCAGCCATGCCCACGCAAGGGGAGGCATCACGTGGGGGGTTGGATTTCGAATGGAAAGGAATGGAGCAGGTGAGTCGAGCAATGGACTAAACTGAGCCGAGTTTTGGACCGAGGGCTGAACAGCAGCTGCCCTGCTGGTGCTTTGAGGATGCTTCCCAAGACAGAGAGTTCTCAGGGACAGCTCTTGCAGTGTTTACACAAGGGACTCATCTCTCTGAATACTCAGCAGGCTGTTGGAGCAGATGGCATTGCTATTGGAGATGGTCATGACACAAAATATTTCACCACAACACCTTCTTGGTCTGAGGAAAGGAAGAAGTAACTCTTTATTTCCCAGAGTCTTTTTATACAATTTTCCAGCTTTCATGTCACACATCATTGGCTCTCAATTCACCGCCCTACAATATCATTGGCTGCCTACAGCCAGAACAACATCTTTGAAAAACACCACCTGCATGAAGTCGGCTATCTCTGTTTATGAATTCCTGCTTGTTTTGAACCATAGAGGTACTGTGAGAATTGAGAATAAGAAATTGGTCTCACAGTGAAGTAGCTCTTACTATTTACCTACAATTCCCACACTGGCATCCTCTTCTCCAGGGACACACAACATTGCCTTTGGCTTGGAGGCCCCAACTGCTTTCTGGTCCCAGCAGCCTCCACTGCTGCCATGTCCTGCCCAGGGCTGCTGCTGCACCCTGAGGCCAAGGCTGGATCTGGTGTCTGCTGCTGCCGCCAACATTTTCCCCACTTCTCTCCCGGCTGCTGGCAGGAAATCTGGGAGGAGAAGCAGCAGCAGCAGACTCCTTTGGAGCTCTTCCATCCCTCTGTTAGCAGTGTTGTCCCAGATGGAGTTGGTGCCTTTGCGGGGTGCTGAGCAATGCGGGCACACAGACATGGCTATGGCAGGCTGGGGAGGGCACTTCCACCGCAGCCAGTTCAGCCGGTGTTCAGAGCTGCACCCTCAAGGATGCCCATTGCCTCCCTTTCCCTGTTTTCACTACATTTGTCTCAGCTGGAATCCTTGGTTCTGCACCTTCTGTTTTGGGCATGTTTTTTGTTTGCAGTAATTTCTCCTTTGTTGCTCTCCCTACTGCCCATTCTGCTGCCTCAGGAGCAGTCCTGTCCCTGAGGCTGTGTGCATCCATCTTCCAGATCCGGGCCCTGCAGGAGGCAATGCTGGAGAAGGAGGCTGCCCAGGCAACTCAAGAGAAGCTGCTGCTGCAGGAGCTGGAGGAGTCCCGAGCAGGAGAACGGCGCTTCAGGGACTCTGCGCACGTGCTGGAGGCTGAGGTGTCTGAGCTGCGTGTGAGGCTCCAGAACTCTGAGGAAAGAGGAGAGGCCATGGCCACGCAGCATAAGGCCTTGGAGCTGGAGCTGAGGAACACACAGGCTCAGAGGGACGATCTCAGGGCTCACAATCAGGAGCTGCAGAAGGAGTTGGAGGGAAGTGAACAAGGTACAGCTTCTCCTCTCCCACTCGCTGCCCCATCCTGTCTCACCAGCAGGGATCTCTGGTGCCACACAGAGGAAAAGGGCAGTGCCCAGAGATGGCAGAGGGGAAAAACAACTGGCAGGAGATTTATCCATCCACGTGCCAGAGAAAGATGGTGTGGCTGGCAGTGCCATCTGGCTGTTCTACGGCTGATCCCATGCACAGCTGGTGCCTTTCAGGTGCCATGTCTGTGCTAAGGAGCTGTAGCTGGATGTCTCAGCTCGATTCCCCCAAACTCCAGGCCCTGCCAGAGGCTCCAGGCTACTGGCCTCTCTGGAGCAGGGCTGCACAGGCATCCCCACTCCTTTCTCTGCCTTTGATTGCTCACTCTGCGCAAGCCTGAGAGCAAACACATTTTCGTATTCCTCTGAACCTTGCCCCTTTCATTCCTGCTTTTTTCTCTGCCTGGAAGTTTCCTTCATTTGTGTCAGCTTTGGAAGCCCTTGTGGGCTTAGGGCCTGGCAAATAGAGGCAGGCAGAGAAGACAGTGCTGTTGTCTCTGCAGGATGCACATCAGTTTGCCTTGGCTTTGCTTTTCACCTTCTCTTTCACCTTCCCCTTTCTCTGGTGCAGATTGGAGGAGGGCAGAAGTCAAGGACACCTCTCGAGATATTGCCCTGAAGACAGAGGCCACTAAAGTACAGGAAGAGGCTGTGACTCTTTGTCAGGAGGTGGCATCTGTCCACAAGAAATTGGAAAGGCTGGAGAGGGAAAGGAAGGATGTGCTGGTGAGAATGGCCAATGCCATCAAGGGCCATTTCTTGGCTATGTTTGGACCTTGTGTTAATATTTCTTAGGAGCACCTTTTTCCAGTTTAACTTTTCTAATTGTATTCTTCTGAATAAGGAGGAAAACATGATGCCGTCCTGTCAAGCCCAGTTAGGGTTGAGGCTGCTGATTTTCCTCCATGCTGGAGTTTTGTTCCCGAGAAGCTTTCCTTCTCAATGTCCACACTTGTCTTTATGGACATTGCGTGGTTTGGGCAATTCCTCGTGTCCAAACCCATGTTCCGATTTCTAAATATCTGGCCCTGGGACAAGGGGGGAGAAGACCAAGTTTTCTGTTAATAGAAAGGTGCTTGGCCTTGGCCGCCTGAGAGCAGCCAGTGGGGAGAAAAGAGAGAAAAGCAAAGTGCTGATCCAGATAAGGATGTGTCCCTGCAAGGGGAGAACTTGTCCTGAGTGCCAGCAGAGAATGACAGACTGATCTGGCCATTGCTGCTTCAAGAGAGGACAGTGGGGCTCTCGGGGATGGAGCCATGGCAACTCCACACAGGAGAGGTTGGAAACCACTCCTGTTACTCCAAACCCAGGGAATGAAATGTTGGGTGTGTTTGCTCTTCCCTTTCTCCCTGGTGGGGAGCACATCCTCACGGCACTGCCTAAATCCTGCTTAGGGAGGATTGAAATGCTGTCTGCAGTTCTGGCAGCTCCTCCCCAAAGGACCACTGGAGTGGAGCTGCAAGAGGTCGGGGAAGAGCAGAAAGGAAGCTGAGATGGGCTGAGTGAGCTGGGAAAGACACTGTGTCGGGGGGGGCCCAGCAGAGGTCTGCAGCATCCCGAGAGGCAGGGAGAGAGGGGCAGTCTGTGCCAGCCCCTGGGGCAGGAGTCCAGATGTGGGATGGAAAGCAAACCGAGAGATGGAATGAGTGACCCTTTTTCTGCCTTGTTTTGGCAGCATGAATGGGAATTGTACCTGGAGCAGGTGAGAAATCTGGAAAAGGAAAACAAAATGCATGCACCTGATGTTCAAAAAAAGAAGGAAAGAGCCCAGCACTTGGAATTGGAGAGGGAAGGCATGCAAGAAGAGCTGGAGCATGGTGCTGCTGCTGTGAAGGAATGGAGAGGGAAAGCTCAAGTCCTGAGTGCTGCCGTGAATAAGAGTGACATTTCCAATGGGGGTCTGAAGAAGCAGTTGGAAATCCTGAAGGGAAAGGCATTTCTCAAGGTAGGCACTGGCATTGCTCTTCAGTCCACTGCAACGTCTCTCAGTGATTCCAATGATGGTTCCCAGAAAGGGGTGGGAATGAGTGTATATCCCTGAAAGTCCAGGCTCTGTTAGGAAAAGCAGCCCGGGCTGCAATCAGCAGCCATGTCTGTGTGCCTGGCTCCAGGCAGAGACAGAGACCATTGACAGCCAGAATGATTCGGGGCACGCCCATAACAACTGACACAGCTCTGGAGCTTGCTGTTCAAATCAGCTCCTGGCCCAAAGCTGGCCATGGGGAGCTGCTTCTGCCATGCCCACGCAAGGGGAGGCAACACGTGGGGGGTTGGATTTGGAATGGAGAGGAATGGAACACATGAGCAGAGCAATGGACTAAATTGTGCAGAGTATTGGACCGAGGGCTGAACAGCAGCTGCCCTGCTGGTGCTTCGAGGATGCTTCCTGAGACAGAGATTTCTTGGGGACAACTCTTGCGGTGTTTGACACAAGGGACTCATCTCTCTGAATACTCAGCAGGCTGTTGGAGCAGAGGGGAAGCGGCCGTCTGAGCACTCGAGGAAAGGCGCCGAATGTCTGCAGGATCAGCATGCAACGTCACTAAAAAACAAGACAGAGAAGGCTGAAATAAGCACAGAGCCCCGGAGAGCTGGCGAGCAGGTAAAGTGGGCTTTTGCTGCCTCTGCAAAGCCTCAGGCTCCTCTGCAACACGACACGTTTGCCCAGGCAGCGCTTTGGAGTCCTCTGCTTGTTTCCTTCCCTCTCCCTGTCCCTGCTGAGGGCACAGCCTTTGCTTTGTTCTCTCCCTTGTGGCAGCCCATGGCTTTCACAAAGGCACCTGCGCTCCGCTGCCTCCCTCCCTGGCCCCGTGTCTCCAGACACGCACTGGCCTCTCTCTCGCACAGCCCCCAGCAAGAGCTTTTTGCCCCCAGTGTTGCCTGCTGCAATTCAGGGTCTCTGAGCAGAGATGTCCTTGCCTGCATGTCCAGAGGTGCTTTTGCTCCGTGTTTGCTGACAGGTTTCTCTGACCTTTTCTCCCATCCAATGTGCAGGTGCAACAAGAAGGGAGGAGTGTCAAGAAAATCTTTGGGACATTTGACATCTCGGACAGCGTGAGGTTGGATGTCTCCCAGTCTGCCCAGCACAGCAGGTTGACTTCTGGACAGGTGAGAACACACTCTTCCTTGGTGGGAGGAACACAGCCCTTGGCAAAGCACATGTCCGTCAGAAAGTAGAGGAGCAGCTGTGAGCTGAGCTGTGTTGCCCAGGCCAGGTGAGCCCTGAGCGCTGCTGCCAGGGCTGGCATCACCTCCGCTCCTGCGCAGACAGAGAGCTCCGTGCCGGAGCTGCTGTGGCTGTGCCCGCTGCAAAGCGAGAGGAGGTGGGAGCAGCTGCCTCTCTGCCAGCAGCCAGCCCCGCAGCCACAAGGCTGTGGTGTCAGCAAAGAAGAGTTGGAGGAGTTTCAAGGCCTCAGCAGTGCTTGAAGGCTCATTCTCCCACTGGGCTTTGTTGCCCACATTGTGCTCTGCTCCTGTGTGGAATGCTCGGAGGTTTGGCAGAGGGAGAGTTTGCTCCCTGTCCGTGGGCTGGCTGTCCAGGAGCTTGCTGTTCAAATCAGCTCCTTGCCCAAAGCTTCTGTCGTGCCCACGCAAGGGGAGGCATCACGTGGGGGGTTGGGTTTGGCATGGAAAGGAATGGAGCAGGTGAGCAGAGCAATGGACTAAACTGAGCCGAGTTTTGGACCGAGGGCTGATCAGCAGCTGCCCTGCTGGTGCTTCGAGGATGCTTCCCAAGACAGAGATTTCTGAGAGACAACTTTTGCAGTATTTGAAATACGGGAATCATCTCCTCTTTGAATATCCAGCAGGCTGTTGGAGCAGAAGTGGAGCACCTGTCCTATCTCTCCGACACCAGCCTGGGACTTAAGCAACTGGTTCCAGCACCAGAAAAGGACAAGGCTGAGAAGGCTGAATTAAGCACAGTGCCCCGGAGAGCTGGCGAGCAGGTAAAGTGGGCTTTTGCTGCCTCTGCAAAGCCTCAGGCTCCTCTGCAACACGACACGTTTGCCCAGGCAGCACTTTGGAGTCCTCTGCTTGTTTCCTTCCCTCTCCCTGTCCCTGCTGAGGGCACAGCCTTTGCTTTGTTCTCTCCCTTGTGGCAGCCCATGGCTTTCACAAAGGCACCTGCGCTCCGCTGCCTCCCTCCCTGGCCCCGTGTCTCCAGACACGCACTGGCCTCTCTCTCGCACAGCCCCCAGCAAGAGCTTTTTGCCCCCAGTGTTGCCTGCTGCAATTCAGGGTCTCTGAGCAGAGATGTCCTTGCCTGCATGTCCAGAGGTGCTTTTGCTCCGTGTTTGCTGACAGGCTTCTTTGACCTTTTCTCCCATCCAATGTGCAGGTGCAACATGAAGGGAGGAGAATCAGAAGTTTTAGGAGAACTTTCCATCGCGACTACTTTACGTTGCCTGTCTCCCAGTTAACTTCTGGAAGTGATGAGTCCTCGAGTTGCTCCAGGAAGCAGCAGCCCTCTTTCTGAGGCACAGTCTGTGGAGAAAGGGGTCAGTTGCCACAGTGTTTGCTTTCTAAATCTCTGTTGGGTTCCTAAGTCTTGTCCGAAGTCTCTCTACTAGGCCTGTGATGGCTGAGGGCTGTATGTGGAAAGGCTTTGCCAGCCATGAACTGGACTTGTGTATCATCTGAGCTCTGTTCGGGGTCATTCTGGGAGCCTCTTCCTTTCCCCTTCCCCAAGGGCAGAGTGTCGGTGAGGGCTGGACTTGGAGGCTGTGTCTGCCCCGACAGCCGCTACCGTGGGGCTGCAGATGCTCCTGCCAGCGCGGGCTTGTCTGAGCCGGTCCTTGTGCCTCTTTCAGGTGTCCCTGCTGCTGTCACAGCATGCTCGAGATGGACAGGACGACCTGAAGAGCTGTGCAGGAGCCACCTCCATTGAGTCACAAGGTGCAGAAAGCACCTCCTTCCTAAACTTCTCAGAGAGGAGCCACAGTGCAGCTGGATGCAGTCAGCCTCAGCCTTCATCAATAGTTCATGTTTAAGGAGTTGTATAGGTGTAATTTAACTTTTATCGAGCTGTGTTCTATAGGACGAAGGATATATTTATAGAAAAATAAAGAGCTTTTTAGGATCACTATTAAATCCAAAGATCTTTGTCAGAATTATTTACTACCCTGTACAGAGAACTATAACTTCCAGTATAGTGCATTATATTTGAAGCAACATTGAAGCAATTCTATTCAGGCCAGCAAAATCCATTCTTGATTCAAGATGGATGCTACTCCCCCAAACCAATGATCATGGGCAACTATTTCTCTCACCCTCAAGGAGTGACCTTGAGGGGCATCCTCACGGCAGGGAGCAATGTGCAGAAGAGAGGCATGTGACATGAGCCACTTTGGCGAGGGCAGGAGAACCATGCCAGGTGTGGAGCTTTTTCATTTGTCCTTAGGAAACTGCAACCTGTTTGTTCTCCGAGTCACCGAGTCTCAGGCTGGGTGAGGTTGGAGGCACCTCTGGAGGTCGCCTTGCCCAGCCCCCTGCTCCATCAGGGCCACCCAGAGCCGGCTGCCCAGCATGTGTCCAGGTGGCTTTTGAGTCTCTCCAGGGATGGAGACTGCACCACCTCCCTGGGCACCTGCGCCAGTGCTCGGCCACCCTCACAGTGCACAAGTGTCTCCTGAGCTCGGAGAGGCCCTCCCGTGTGCCACTTTGTGCCCGTGGCCCCCGGGGCTGTCCCTGGGCACCGCTGAGCAGAGCCTGGCCCCGTCCCCTCTGCACCCTCCCCCAGCTCTGTATCCACAGGGATGAGATGCCCTGAGCCTGCTGTGCTCCAGGCTGGGCAGTGCCAGCTCTCTCAGCCTCTCCTCACAGCAGAGATGCTCCAGTCCCTCCATCGCCTTCATGGCCCTGTGCCGGACTCTCTGCAGTCTGTCCCTGTCTCCTGTAGTGGGCAGCCCAGCTCTGGGCCCAGCACTCCAGGGCTGGCCTCACTGGTGTGCAGCAGAGGGGAAGAAGGGTCCCTTCCCTCTGCCGCCTGGGACACAGCTCCCAGTGCAGCCCAGGACACTGCTCTCCATTGCTGCAGGAGCACACTGCTGGCTCCTGGGCAGCCTGGTCTCCCGCAGGACCTTGCCAAACTCTAGTTTTCCGTCTGGGTGGCACCAGCAGATACTGCTGCCTGTGGCTGTTCCTCCCCAAGGACAGGACTCAGCACTTGTGGTTGAACTGTCACCCTCGTTGAACTGCTGTCCCTCTGGAAGGCAGCACTTCTCTCTGCCATATCAGCCACTCCTCCCTGTTTTGTGGGAGGGCACACTCAGCCCCATCACCCAGTTTACTAACAAAGGTGTCAGAAAGGACTGGACTCAGCATTGTCCTCTGGAGTACACTGTGGTTGCACTGTTTTAGAACTCTTTCTGTTCCTTCTCACAGACAACATAGATAAGTTGCATTCTTTTACTTTCTTAATCGCTGTGTTTGGTATTAGGTTTCATTTAGTTGTGACCAATGGTTTTGGGAGGTGGATTCTTTGCTGACCAATAGTTGCTAGAATATGAATGGATATAAAAGACCTTTCTTGTAAATAAACTTTCCCTTTTCGCCATTTTGGGTTCGTCTGCCTGAATTCTCTGAGCCAGCCTCTGCACCCTCGGGGACTTTGAAGCCACAGTACACCACTAGACTTCGTGGCACTGATCACCACGCATCCAGGAAGGTAGATTTTGTGCCAGGCATCTTTGTTTCCACGTACATATTCAGAAAGATTTGGCAGGATTTACAACAGGGATTTCTGTTCTATATTTTATGTGGGAAAAAATGCAATGATCCATGCTCCCTCTCACTAGCAGTGGGTAAAGGAAAAGTGGTCCTGTTGTTGGTGACAGTGGATGTCACCTGCATTGGAACCGTTCCAGGCTGATGCGACATACTGTGGCAAGGAGCACTCTGAGGCAGGTAAAAGCTGGTGTGTAGACATCATTTGAAGACTGTTCTTCAAGCCATGAAAGCCCCTGTTTTGTGGAGATCAGGAACAACTCCTGGGCAAGGGCTGAAACTGGGATTCTGGGAGTTCCTTTCCCTCCTGGGTCAATTTTTCCATTAATGATGACAGATTGAAGTTGAAACTTGCCCAGTTGATAATTCACTCATCTTCCTATGACCTTTAATAGGAAGGAGGAATTCTTGATCCTGAAAACACTCAAGAGCTGACTAAGGATCAGAAGGTCAGGGGCTGAGGGCATAATTTAAAGTAAGATCACTTAGCAAGGTGAAAAGCAGAATCACAGCCCTGGATGACAGGAGATCAGCTGAAGAGGGAACTCCTGACCAACCTCATCTCAGAAAAGAGGAATGTGGAAGAAAAAATTGTGGGAGAAGAACCAAGTTTTCCAAGAGGTATGTACAGACATCCCTGTGGAAGCAGTAGGGAAGGAGGAGAATAGTTAGGGAGCTCTTGAGCCAGGCATTCACCAGGTCTAAGGACCAGAGGAAGCTATGGGAGCTGTCTGCTGTCTTCAAACAAGCCTGGCCATTGAAGGTGGTTCCTGAGAACTGGAAAGAGCATTCCACCAGTCTTAAAGATGGGCACAAAGGAGGGTCTGAAGAACTACAGGCTAATCAGCTCCTTTGGAATCCCTGGTTATACATGAAATGGGAGAATTTTGGCTTTCGCATGAAAGGTGACAAGGAATTAAATCACTAGTATTAGTTGAACCAGTTGAAGTTGCTAACAAAGTTCAAAATAAGGAGTTTGTAAGTTGAAAACTTAAGTTTGAAGACCCAGGGGTCATATTGATCCAAAAATGATCTGAGCAAGACTCCACAACTTATATAATTTTAAGTTGTGAAGTAGGTATGTTTATTGCAGCGCTGGGTGTGCAGTAGTTAGTCCTCAGCCGCGCACACTTCAGCACGGGTACCGCTTGGTATATATCAGGTTACATGTTACACATTCACTGAGTTTCCCAATTCGCCTATACATATGCATGACCTTTCCCCGCTTCGTATTATAATGAGTTTAAAAGTCATTTCCATGTGGTCACGCCTGCACAGTGTTATTTGGTAGTGGGCTCCGGGGGTCTCGGGAGGAAGTAAAATACTCATCCTCTTGTCTTGAACTTTTCACCTTTCTGTCTTGCACATGCTCTCTGGGTCCCTGGCCCAAGTCCAAACAACAACTCTGGTTTCAGCCAGCGTAGGGGTTCCACGGGTACAAGCTGGGTCACAGTCCCTGCTTTTGTCAATAATCTTTTACTTCTCATTCTGCTTTGACAAACACAATCAATGTTAAGTAAGCAATATACACTGTCTAGCAAGGAGTTTCTAACAAGTTACCCTGTAACTTCTAACTCCCCTGCATCAGTCAGGGGCGCCTGGTGAGGGGTGGCTGGTGAGGGGTGGCTGGTGAGGGGTGGCTGGTGAGCAGCGTGGCTGTGCCTGGTGAGGGGTGCCTGGTTGAGAGGGACCAATATTTTTATTAGTGCCTCAACATATGTTATACATGAGATGAAAAGATTACTTCAGAGGCTGTATACGTGCGGGGAGCTTTGTCCTCCGGGAGGCTTTGCATGGCTGCCAATCGGGAGAGAAAGGTTTCCCTGCTGGGCTGCAAGCGAGCCGCCCCCATTGCTGTGGGGCAGATCCCCGGATGCCTGGGAAAAAACGCGCGGGGCAGCCACGCGATAGGGGAACCAAGCACATAAGGCAGTTAACTGCAATACAACCCCGCGCCATTTTCCTTTGGGATCTTGGAGGGAGAGGGGCTCGCCTGGAGGGTCAGCTCTGCCCCCCTCCCCCCCTTGCATTTTCCTCCCTGCGACCCTGCTCCTTTCGCTGGCTGTCTGTCCTGTCTGTCCCTGTCCTGCCCTGCTTCGCTGCTTCCCCGAGGCAGCGCCATCGCCGCGGCAACCTCGTGCTCTGCTGTTTGTCCAACGGAGCCGCCGCCACCGCCTGCGCCCGAGCCCGGAGCCGCCTGCACCCTGTGCTCAGCCCGGAACCACTGCTGCTGCCTGCACACTGCCTGCATCCGCCCCCAGTACCCAGCCCGGAGCCTCCACATGGTGATAAATACATAATAATATAGTGTTGGCTTTTCGCAGATATTCATTGTGTGTATGATTTTATTCTGTAATTGTGATAAATACATAATAATATAGTGTTGGCTTTTCGCAGATATTCATTATGTGTAGGATTTTATTCTGTTTATAGAAGTAGTCTTGTCATAAAGATAGAGGTATATAGCCAATGTTTTAATTTCTGTTATGAACTAGATTTTGATATAGTAAAAAACCTAATAAAAGTAGTTTAAAAGACTTTCTTTTACTAACCACACTACCTGCCTGACCGGATAACACCCAAAGAACAGCCCAGAGAAGACCTGCCACTGATACCTGACTATCAGCCATAACCAGATGCAAGGACTACGGAGAAAAGCCTATGCATGATGACTAGGCATGAGGCTGACAAAGAGTATTTAAGATGACTCCCTCAATGGCAGGTGTGCTTTTTGGCTTAGGGCCATGCACCCAGCGCTGTCTCTTTGCTTTATTGTTTTTGTCCCCTATTGTCCTTTATTTTTAACTGTGCCGACGGGGCACCCGGGGCACAGCAGTAATGGTCTGTCCAGTATTTTCTTTCTCTCTCAGTCTCTCTCTCTTTTTTTTTTTCCCCTTCTCGATTCCTTTTTTCTGTCCCACTTTGGTAGGAACACTTACCCTTCCTTATCAATAAACTGTTTTTCAGATATAATATAGCCTCATTGGCACATCACCTTTGTCTGAGAAATCTATTAAAAAGAATCCTCCCCAGCTTCCCCTTTGTTTTAAACCAGGACAGGAAACCCACACTGCATCGTCCTGTGCCTGGGAAACTAGGATGTCATGAAACTTAACCTGCCACAAGCCCATCTCACCCTCTGCCACCGTGGCTCCTTGGACCTTGTGTCCGCAAAAGCAGACAGAAAGCATTTCTGCTGCTCCCCCTTTGGCACCAATCCCCTGAGAGAGAGCTGGGAGTTTCCCAGCTCTTGTGTCTCCATTGGGCCATATTCCTGAAGAAGCAGCACCCCCTCCCTCCCGATGAAAGGGGCGAGTTCCACGGATGTTTGTCAGCTCTGCTTCCTGCCTAGAAATCTTGAAACTGTTTCTAAATGCTGCTCCCCTCAGCTCTTGGACACCTACTCGCACAGAGCTGGGAAAAAAATCCCCTGGCCACTGCCTCCTAAGGTGAGTTATGCCAGAGTTCAAGGTACAGGGCAAATCTCGATGCATCCCTAGAGTTTTAATAGATCTCTACATGGGTGTGTGCACATACGGGATTTGTGTAGAAAGGAAGGAGCGTGCAAGCAACGTGACTGACGCTTTCCCTCTCCGTGTTTGTTCAGTATGCGTGGATCCAAAGGCACTCTAGGAAGCCTTGTCTAGGCAGAGCCTTGTCTCCGTGTAGGACAGAGCACGGCGGGTGGCGGCGGTTGCTGGCAGCGAGGCCCGGACAAGAGGCAACATCAGCTCCACAGCTGCCAGGCCCCGCTAAGGCTTCCTGCCGCCTCCTGGGGAACAGGAAAGCCCTTCAGCCTTGGCACTGCCCACAGGGGCACTTCTGGCCTGGCAGCACAGCTTGTTGTGCCCAGCAGTCGCAGGAGATGAGAACACAAGCCTTGCCCAGACTGACTGGAAGCCACAGCTCTGGGGGCTGCCCATGAAGCTCAGCTCTGCGACCATGCTCTGCCCCAAGCTGCAGGGGATGCAGTGGGAGCCCGGCTGGGCTCTGCCCTGGGGCCATCCTCCAGCCACAGCTGGAAACAGGGAGCATTTAGTTGCCACCAAGAGCCAAGCCATGGCTGCAGAGCGGCTGCTGCAGCCCGGCCTGCACTGCTGCGTGCTGGGCTCTGCGGGCTGCTGCTCCCCGGGGGCACAGGGCACTGCACTGCTGTGCCACAGGAGACAGACAGGCTTCAGCTTCAGCCTAACCGAGCTGGGTGGGTGTGCTGGGAAGAGTGCAGAGGGTCAAGGGGATGTACAGAGCTCATCCTAGTGCAAGAACGAGGAAAAAGAGCCTGGGAACACAGCAGCGAGGCAAGCGGAGGGTTGGAGATCAGCTCTGCATTACACTAAAATCTCACGTGAGGCCTGAAAAATTGCTGTTCTTCAGCCAAAGACAGCAGGAGTCCCCAGACCGGGGGCTTGCTCTTCCTGGCAGTGAGGGGCAATCAAGGAAGGCTACGGTGTGATGGAAACTGTGATGAGCTGGAAACTCACTGGGGGAAAACAGGGAGCAGTTGTGAAGTGAAAGGCCGGTGGGGGAGAGAACTGCTCCATGAAATGCTGAGATACAGCTTGAGGGAGCTGAAAAATGGCACTTGGGGTCATGGCAGATTGATTCCATTTCAGAAGGCATTGAACAAGTTTATTTTTTGGGGGGGTGTTGTGTTTCCCCTTGGAGGTGGACGCTCTGCACACTTGAGCTGCATTGCCAAAAGGAGCAAGCGAGTCTCTGCTGCGGTGTGCACCGTTTCTTCTTCTGCTTCTTCCAGGGCAGTGCTGAGGCGCAGCAGAGCCCTGGCGGAGCCCGGAGCAGCATCAGCATCCACGCTGGAGCTCGGCTGGAAGGAGAGGAAGCAGGAAGCGCCCGTCAGCTGAAGGCTACTGTGGCCCTTGTGCCAAGGGCCCGCGGTGGCCAGGCCATGCTGGCCGCGCCACGGCAGATGCACCTCCTTGGCAGCTGCCCAGTGCGGGATGCTGCCGTGCTCGCTGCCATCTCCCAAACGCCCTTAGCCCAGCCAGGCTAACAAGATGGGCACCCACCTCACGCCATCCACCTCCAGCAGAAAAGCTGGTCCCAAACGACGTCCGCTGCCTTCTCCAAGGGCACGCCCCATCCACGCCGCAGCTGCTCCCAAGCACTTCCCGATCCTGACCGGACACCACCTAGAATGCTTCCTTTAAAAAAACAAACAAACAAACAAACAAACAAATGAAAATAGATTACAGACACTGAAAAGGGAATAGAACAAAGGTAAAATCTTATCTCTCTCAGGGGTTTGAGGAAGGCCCAACCCCGACATGCTAGGGAAACACCCACCCACGGGAGAGGGAATCCCATGTTTTCTCCCTTCCTTCCCCCCTGCACTGCCCCCCAAAAAGAATGGGAACCCAAAGCCGGCAAGGGGCCTTGAGTAGCCTGAGCCCTTCCGTGCCTGCAAACCAAAGCAGCCCAAAGGGCACAGGTTCGGGAGGCCCAGCTCTGCGCCCCCCGTGGGGCTTTGTTTGTGTCGGGCTGGCTGCCCCAGCCCCAGCCCAGGGCACGCTGGGTGCTGGGGGCTGTTGCTAGGGCCAGGGGCCGACTCCCATTTGGGAACCAGCCCAGCCCATGGCCCCAGCGCTGCCAAAAAGCAGCTTGGCAGCCGACTGAAGAATGAGCTGCACCTGCCTGTAAGAGATGGTCCGAAGACCCTTCATTTGTCTCACAATCATCTATGGGGACTGAGGCTTAACCCCCATGTCCAAAGGGGGGCAAGAGGACTTTTGTACAGGAGTCCTGGCCAGGCTGAGGAGAGATGACTGCCAAGTCCTATAGGTGTGTCGGCTGAGAGGCGCCGAGGGAATTAGTTGTTACTGTTCCTGACTGCCCGAGCGAAAAGGGACCGAAAGTCCCGTACACCTGTGCCTATGGAACTCACTCTCCCAACCTTTGGCTACCTGCCCTTCGCTTCGAGAAGGCCTACGCCCGTCTCCCACCCTTTTGGCTATCTGCCCTTCGCCTTGAAGAGGACTATAAAGGAGCTTCCTGAGAAGACCCCTACAAGAGAGAAATCTCCCCACGGAAGAAGACGGACCCATCGACAGAAGATCATGAGGACTCCGCCTGCCGTTGGTAGCTATAACCCCTGCCTTTTCTCTACCCTTTGTTTCTTATATCTCTCCCTCTTTATCACAATAATCGTGCATTAGTGCACAATAAAGTACATTAACTTGATTGAAACTAAAATTCCTTGCGTCCGCGTTTCTTTTGCGCTCCGAGATTCCGAAACGAACCATCACGAATCTTGCTTCACGTTTAGCGGATCGTGACATTAAATTGGCGTCACGGGACAGGATTTCTGATAGACAGAAGGGGTTACCAGGCACTGTGTAGTCTGTATCAGGGGAAGGACGTTTCGCTCCAGCCGCACCTAGCCCGACACCCCGAAAGGAGTGAGCGGTGTCTAGAAAGCAAGGGGGGCGACTCGAATTTCCTGCAAACTGCACATGCCTAAATAAGAAGCACCCCTATACTCATTTGAGGGCTCTGTCTTCAGAAATTCACAAAAGAAGGAATCTCTTAGTGCAAAAGGGGAGTAAAGTGTGTATGTATGTATAAATTTAGTCCGCTTGGTGCAGAAAAGAGACAACTTTGAGTAACTTAAGGAGAGCCTCCCAAGCAGATTTTAGTCTCTTCAACCATGCACGGAAGAGAAGGGGGACACAGCTCAGTTGTTGGGTGTGTCAGTGAGTAACTAAGTAGAACCTCCCTGTAGTGGTCTTATCCCTTCACAAACCTGGTTTTTTTAAACCTTAGCGTAAGAGGAGAAGTGTGGTGTATAAGTTTAGTCTGCTTGGTGCAGAGAAGAGACAACTTTGAGTAACTTAAGGAGAGCCTCCCAAGCAGATTTTAGTCTCTTCAACCATGCAGGGAAGAGAAGGGGGACACAGCTCAGTTGTTGGGTGTGTCAGTGAGTAACTAAGTAGAACCTCCCTGTAGTGGTCTTATCCCTTCACAAAAATGACTGCAAACCTTAATACAAAAGATGAAGCTGCATTTTATGCTCTGCTAGCAAAACACAATGCCAGACCCTCTCTGGTAGAGCTGGAGTGGGCACAACAAAATTGGTTTAATTTAGAGAGTGTAACTGATAGAATATGTTCTTTACAACATGAGGCAAGATTCAAACTTGGCCGTAACAAATCCATAACCTGCTCTGTCTTAGGAGCATGTCTTACAGCAGCAATAGAGCACCGCTTTAAGCGGCATAGTGAAGAGAAAGCTATTATTGACTCCTTGCAAAACCTAGTGGAAATTCTGCAGAGACAATTAGATCAAGAGAGAAATGAAAATCATTTGCTGCGAGCTGCATTGAGAGATGAATATCTCAAGAATTTAGAGGGTGCTGACTCACCAAAAGAGACAGAAGAAAAAGAAACCCCTCACATTAACCAAATATACCCCCAGAAAAATTTGACCCTGGTAAAAAACTGTGGGGAACATTGCTGCCCTCGTATGAGACCCTTAATTAAAACTGAATACTTTTATGTCAATGAGGAGGATGCAGACCCCCATATAACCACCAAGGAAACGCCCTATTCTGCCACGGAACTGGCAAAGTTAAAAAAGGAATATGCGCATCTTATCAAAGAACCTGAAACAGAATATGTGTGCCGTGTGTCTTTAACTGGGAGTGACCAAATTCAATTGAAAGTTACTGGGGCCACAGAGTCTTCTTAACAACAGGTGATCACTGGGCCCTATGGTCCTTAACTCAGCATTCTGCTTACTGGGCTGGAGGGTTAAACTCTCTGGACAGGGGAGACCCCTTGTCAATAACAGGCACAGCTGAACAACTACTAGAAAGTGTGCACAAAGCTGCTTGCCTACAGATAATACATGAAAGAAAATTAATTCCTGGATGTGAATCACCAATGATGTTGCCTGTTTACCCTGAAATTATGACTCCCTTAATAAGGGGACTCCCCGAGTCACTTGAAGCCACAGAGATAAGTCTCCAGAAAACCAGAGCGTCAATAGGTCCTGTGGAAGGGTTAGAGAATTACATGTGCAGCGGTGACGATAGCAGAAATATAGGCAGTACCATTACAGACTCTTACGGAAATTCCTCTGACTTTTCAATACCAGCCCCACTAGGTAACAGACCTCACCCTAGACCTAAAGATTGGGCATGGGGGGAGGAAGCACAAGAATTAATTGATTACAGTAAAAAATACTGCCTTGCGAAGCCTTTAGAAGAAAATCAAGGGGCATCCAACATTTAGGAGTTAAAAATGCACTCCTCCATCTCAGCGAAACTGTAGATGTTGCCAAAGAACAGTCACAACCTAAATCGGTTTTGGTCCAACTTGATTGGTGGCGTTTTGGGCTTAAAAAAGGAATTCCTAGTGATTTAATGGATGGTTTACTTTTAGATAAATTGAGCAAACTGGTAACCCAGTGGCGTGTGCCAAAACCACATTCCTTTTCTCCTGTGAAAGAAAGTGCACCCGCCACAGCTTCTGCCCCACCTTTTGTTGACGGTGCAGACAAGACATCAAAGCAAACTTTTCCCCCCCAAACAGGGAAACTAGAACCTCCATTTCCTAGTAGTGAGCAGGGAAATAGAGAATGGATTTATATTCGACAGTTCGCTAAAACAGAAAAAGGAGATGTGCTAATCACAGCTATCGTGGGACCTAAACAAGCAGCAGTGACCTTTTTAATTGATACCAGTGCACAGATTTCTGCCCTGACTGAGGAGGATGCCAAGAGGTGTGGAGTTTCTCCCTTAAAGCAAAATCTATCCGTGTTAAACGCTTTGGGCAACTCTCCTGTATGGCCAGTAAAAAGGCCTAACAAGAAGTGGCAACTTCTGACTGCCGCAGCCGCTAATATAGCAGAACTGGTAACATCTACTCAAGAAAGGGCTCATCCAATTATGGTGCGTGGATAGCCACCAATACCCCAAGAAAGGAACATAGGATCAATACCTGCTGGATTGTTCCATCATTTTAATTCTTTTTTGCCTGAAAAAGGGCAAGTCTTTTTTTTTGTTTTTGCAGGAGAACCCCGTGGGACTTTAAGAATTTCTATAGAAGAAACATAGATAAAAATTGAAGACTCAAATCTGAAAATGGCCTACAAAATTTTTATTAAGTTATTCGTACTTTTAAATTCACCCTGCCTGTTTTCCCTTTTTCTGTAGATTTTCCCAGAGGCAAATATCAAGAAACCTAGCTGATCTTTTTTAAAACTGTGTTGGAGGTTCTAAATAGCATCGATTCAAAGGTATTATTTAACAAATTGGCTGTCATAATTTTTGATTTGGTAAAAATGCAACAGCATTTAACAAAAGTAAAAAAAAAAAAAAAATTTAGGATAGTGTTAACAATTTTGAAAAGAACCTCCAATCTTGGTAGAAGTTTGTAAATTTTACCTATGATCCTGTTAATAACACTGTCACAGCTTACGTGTTAACCATTTATAATGCTTCTGTGTTCTTAGTTTATCCTGGTTTTGTATTATGCTTAAACCATGATGGAGCTATTCTCTATCCTTTCAAACATAGGGAATGGGCCCATCAAATTGATGATAAATGGCAAACTGTTAATTTAGAAACTTGTATTGTCCGGGAACAAAAAGGGTTTATCTGTGAAAGTAATGCAATCAGAGCTCAAGACATTTGTTTAGACACAGAGCAGAATATCTGTCATTTTGAAATTCATCCTAACGAAGGCCCTAAAACAGTGATGCTTAAGAACTGCTTGTGATAGTGTGGATACTAAAAATCATTCAAATTTTTGTGTGTGTAATTTTACTAAAATCACTGGATGTGATTTCTCTTATTTAGCCCCAGTTACTTTTATTACCTTTTGTAATCCAATTACACACTGATTCACCAACCTTTGCCTAATCTTATTTTGGTAAAGCAATTGTTGCTTCACCAGGATTTAATTGAAATTTTGGTTAATTAAAAATGTTGATTTTATTTTGTTCCTTTCCCTTTTCTCTTTCCTTTTCTTTCTTTTCTCTCTTTCTGTCTCTGTTTTCTGGGTTATGCTACCAACATTGGCGAGTCCTGAAGACTTCACAACAACACTGCCGAATCGTGCTGAGTGCTCTTAAAGACGATCGTGAGCAACGGGGTGGTGTAAGAGACGGTCCGAAGACCCTTTATCTGTCTCACGATCATCTATGGGGACTGAGGCTGAACCCCCATGTCCAAAGGGGGGCAAGAGGACTTTTGTACAGGAGTCCTGGCCAGGCTGAGGAGAGATGACTGCCAAGTCCTATAGGTGTGTCGGCTGAGAGGCGCCGAGGGAATTAGTTGTTACTGTTCCTGACTGCCCGAGCGAGAAGGGACCGAAAGTCCCGTACACCTGTGCCTATGGAACTCACTCTCCCAACCTTTGGCTACCTGCCCTTCGCTTCGAGAAGGCCTACGCCCGTCTCCCACCCTTTTGGCTATCTGCCCTTCGCCTTGAAGAGGACTATAAAGGAGCTTTCTGAGAAGACCCCTATGAGAGAGAAATCTCCCCACGGAAGAAGACGGACCCATCGACAGAAGATCATGAGGACTCCGCCTGCCGTTGGTAGCTATAACTCCTGTCTCTCTTTCCCTCTACCCTTTGTTTCTCATCTCTCTCCCTCTCTATCACAATAATCGTGCATTGGCGCACAATAAAGTACATTATTTTGATTGAAACTAAAATTCCTTGCGTCCGCGTTTCTTTTGCACTCCGAGATTCCGAAACGAACCATCACGAATCTCGCTTCACGTTTAGCGGATCGTGACACTGCCCCAGCAAAGCGGGGAGCCTTCGGTGCTCGGCCAGGCTGTGCAATGCCCAGAGGTGGGAGCATCCTCCTGGCTGTGGACTCATCTGCAGATTCCCTGGGGAGCCTGGCTCTGAAGCAGGTGCCCCAATCGAAGTCCGTCGTCTTCAGCTTACCGGGGGCCAGGTCAAGGAAGAGCTTGTCATCCTTGGTGTCGTCCTCGATGTCTCCAGCGGCAGCCCCACCTGGTGCAGCTTCTCCAGGGGCTCCTTCCTCCCTGGGGATGCGAGAGACCAGGCTGTCAGTGCTCTGCCCAGGGCCCCAGCTGAAGCCCGTGAAGCAGGACAAGCAAAAGCAGCTTGCATGGTGGCCAGCAGTGCCGGGAAGAGCAGCTCAGCTCCAGCACGAGAGCCGCATGTTCCCATCTCATGGCCCCTGCTCAGTGATACGGGCATGACAAAAAAGGCTGCATTTCTTGGATTTTTATTGCCAAGGGATTTGTGTGCAGCTGCCACTTACCAGGCCCGTGGATCCAACAGGCCATGTGGCTCTCTCCCTTCTCCTACGGCAGATGAATATCCTGCATCCAAGGATCACAGAACAGGTCTTCCAAGGAAGGCCTGTCCAAGGAGTGCAAGGATAAACACCACCGGATGAGCTCTTGGCACTCTGGGGAGAGAAAGCAGAAAGCGCCAGTCAGTTGGAGAAGGCTCCTGTCCACTTTGCCCCACTATTGCTGAGCATGCCCAGCCTATGCTGGATAGGCTCAGAGCTGTGCCTAAACTTCCGCTGGGATTCTCTGTTTTGGAGGAAAGCGGGAGAGCAGGACACCTCCTCAGCAGCTGCCAGAGCGGGATGCTCGTGAGCCCGCTGCTGTCTCCCAGCCCTGCTATTCCCCCCCGTGCCACAGAGATGAGGACGCACCTTGGGAGAGCCGTTGCGGCAGCGAGAGCTGGCCCCAGCTGATGTTGCGGCCCTTGCTGAAAGGGTGCTTCCCGCAGACCATCTGGTGCAGCAAGATGCCCAAGGACCAGACCGTAGCTGGCTCGCCGTGGTACCACCCAAAGTGGTTCCATTCCGGGGGGCTGTAGGCTGGTGTTCCTATGGAATACACACGTCCTTCATCAGGGCAACGCTGCCTGCTGCCAGAGCCTCGCCCCAGCATCCATGGGCACGTGGGGGCTGCACCAGTGGCACGCCGTGTGACCCGCTGCCTTCTGGCCAGCCCCTGGGACTCGTGTAAAAACTTTAGCTTGTACAAGGAGCCACTGGGCTTGGAAGAGGGCAGCGGAAGCCCTGGGAAGGCCCAGCCATGGCATGCCAAGGAAAAAGCCACTCAGTGGTGGGGAAAAACCATGCCTTCATCCTCCTGCCTACACTGCCCCAAAAAACATCAACAAGCCCAAGCAAATGATGGGAGCAGAGCAGCCCAAGCCCTTCCTCGCCTGCAGACCAAAACCGGCTGGCGCACAGGTTCTGGCCCCCCGTCTCTGCTACCCCCATGGGTGTTTTTTTCAGGCTGTCTGCCTCTGCCCCAGCCCCAGCCCTGGTCCTGGGCAGAGTGGGTGGTGAAGGCTCTCAGCAGGCCTGGAAGCTGCTCCCCCCTTGCCCCCCACCCCCACTCAAGAGCTACTTGGCTGAAGAGTCAATCTCATGACTCGTTGCAAAAGGGACAATCCCCGGTGCCAAACCCAAGTGTGGCCCTCCAATGTTTGGCCCCGAGATGCTGGGAGCGGACTCCTGGCTGGGCTCACCTGCAAAGTGGGTGTACGCTTCGTCCTGGAGGTAAGTGCCACAGCCAAAGTCGATCAACTTGGCCTCTCCAGTGCACAGGTCGACGACGATGTTCTCTGGTTTAATGTCCCTGTGCAGGACCCCGCGGCTGGTGCAGTGCCGCACGGCCTCCAGGACCTGGTGGAACAGCTCCCGCGCCACCTCCTCCGACAGGAAGCCCCGCGCCCGAATGAAGCGGGAGAGGTCCTGACACCGGTCCGGGCGCTCCATCACCATCCAGAAGCTGTTGGGCAGCTCAACCCACTCCAACAGCTGGACGATGCCACGGAACCCTGTGGACACCCTGTGCAGCAGCACGATCTCCAGGGGTGCGCTGGTGCCGTCGGGCTGCAGGAGGAGCACCATGCCATCAGTGGGGCCGAGGCCGAGCAGGGGCTCTGCAAGCCCTCAGCCAGCCCGGGATGCTCTGCGTCCTCCGCTGACTCCACCTCCACTCTCCCTCCCTCCCTCCCTCCCTCCCTCCCTCCCTGGAGGCGTCCTGGCGCCTTCCAGCCTGCCGGGCCCCGGCTTACCCCCACGGGCCCGGCACGCCCCGCTTTCTCCCGCTGGCCCCGCTCACTCACCAGCTCGCCCCAATGACGGATGCGGCTCCGGGACACGCTTTTGATGGCCACCTGCAAGCCAATGCGAACAGCGGCCTCAGCTCACCGCCCGCCCTGCCGTGTCCCACCGTGCCCCACCCAACCTTCCTCCTCCTCCTCCTCCGTTCTCCTCCTCCTCCTCCTCCTCCCCCCGCCACCCGCCCCGCCACTCACCGGGGTGCCGTCCGCCAGCCGCGTCCCCGAGTACACGCTGCCGAAGCCGCTGCGCCCCAGCAGCGAACCCAGGCGGTAGCGCTCCTGCAGGGCCTCCTGCGCCGTCCCTGCGGGCGAGACGCGGCTCTCAGCCTTCGGCCCGGGGCCACACACGGCCCCCGACCGCCTGTCAACCGCCCCGGGCCGGGCATCCCCCTCCGAACGGGGCACCGGTGGCTCGGGGCCGGCGGCCGCGCTGCCGAGCGGCAGAGCTCGGGCCAGGGAAGCTGCAGCCGAGGCGGCGGGAGCGGCCATGCCATGTGTGTCATCCTCGGGCCCCGGGGTTGTGATAAATAAGCGTGTGTGTTTGTTAATCAAATCTTGCTTAAGCCAGGTGTGATAAATACATAATAATATAGTGTTGGCTTTTCGCAGATATTCATTGTGTGTATATTTTTATTCTGTTTATAGAAGTAGTCTTGTCATAAAGAATATAGGTATATAACCAATGTTTTAATTTCTGTTATGAACTAAATTTTGATATAATAGTAAAATAACTAATAAAAGTAGTATAAAGTCTTTCCTTTACTAACCACACTGCCTGCTTGACTGGATAACATCCAGAGAACAGCACAGAGAAGACCTGCCACTGATACCTGACTATCAGCCATAACCAGATGCAAGGACTACGGAGAAAAGCCTGTGCATGATGACTAGGCATGAGGCTGACAGAGAGTATTTAAGATGACTCCCTCAATGGCAGGTGTGCTTCTTGGCTTAGGGCCAAGCACCCAGCGCTGTTTCTTTGCTTTATTGTTTTTGTCCCCTATTGTTCTTTATTAAACTTTTAAATTTCAACAGGAGAGTTAACCTCGTTTATCACACAGGGAATAAATGGCTGAAATTGAGTCAGGAAGCTCACAAGTTTGATCTAACAAAAAGCTAAGCAAGGCTTAGAAAAACAGATGTCTAAGCAAGAACAGAGGGAACAGATAACGAAGTCAGGTCAGGATGACCTATACCCAGTGAAGTAAGCAATGTATGAGCCCCCCTGAGATGTGCCCCCCCTGAGGAAGACTATGGCCTTCAGCCTCACGACCACCAGAAAGCAGAAGAAAGACCCCATAGCAACAGCCCGCACCGACGCAGAGTACTCCCGGAAGATATACGTATACCGGGTCAAAGAGACTATAAAACTTGGGGGATTAGGGGAGTGGGCTGTGAACCGTTGGCGGAGCAGAGTCTCCCCGGTCGCCCAGCGCTGTTTTGCTTGCTGTGGCTTGCTCAATAAATCAAATTATTTTAATTGGCCTGGCTTTTGTCTCTAACTTATAACAATTTTGGTGCCGTGACTCGGATAGAGGCAATTCGGCTGGAAGTCCTGCATGGGGGAGGCGCGCCCTGCTTGTCTGGTGTTTCGCTGGATAAGCAGCCCCTGTGTAAGTGCATCTACTGCTGGAACCTCTACCGACGAACCTAAATTAGACAGCAAGCAAATAAACGCTGGCAAACCCCATAATCTTTGTGCACGAAGCTCCGAACGAAGACGCCGGATGCATGAGTATAGGGCAGTTATCTGTTCAGTCGGGGTTGGGTGTCCTGGAGTGCGCTTGTGTGAGACGTCCAGTGAGGGACGAAGTGAGTGCGGACCCCTCAGTAGTGCGGTTCCCAAACCCCGCGAGGGGCTGGGCCACGAACAGGGGGTGAAGAGTGTGTGTGTGTGGAAGAAGGCACTCCGGACTATGGGACAGAGGAAAAGCAAGCACTCTGGTCCCATGGGTGGGTCGGAGTTTAAAATTAAACTCCCCCAGGATTAATGATAGAGACTTTGAGTGCCTACCCCTTCTAGGCAGGGTAAGGACAAAGCAATGCCAGTTTTTACACATACGTAAACTCCAAAAAGCTATTTAGTGTGGAAGAAAGTGAGTATCCGCATTTATGGATAGGATCCGAGATTAGGCATTGTTCAAGGAATAAGAGAATCTGTCCCTAGGCGACAGAATATTAATAAAACCTGGGGAAAAAAAAAAAAAAAAGGGAGAGAGAGAGACCCCTACAGACTGGTTAGAAAGGCTTAGGCAGGAGTGGACCCTGCTACCCCTGGCAGGATCGGGGATTGGATGAATTGTTGAGGGAAGCCTAGAAAGTGTATGCTTGTAGAGAAGAAGAGACACATAAAAAGCAAACCAGAATGTTGTTAGCGGCGTGCTGAGGGATCGGCCGGGCCGGGCACCGCCGCCCTGCGGGGCAGCCCCGCCGCTGCTCCCGCCTCCTCCGCTTCTTCCTCCTCCTCGTTGCGGCGGCGGCGGCGGCGGCTGGCGCTGCTCGTGCTGGGGCCTGCCGCCTCCGCCGAGGCGAGGGGGGAGGAGGCGGGGGCCGGGGCCGGGGCCGGGGCGGGGGCCGGGGCCGGGGCCGGGGCCGGGGCCGGGGCCGGGATCGCGGCTGCGAGCGGTGAAGCGGTAGCGGGTGGCGAGCGCAAGAGCTGCACGTACCAGGGCTGCAGCGGGACCGCAGGACATGTCAGGAAAGATTGCAGAACGTGGATGATGAATGAAAAGATGTTAAAGAAGATTAGGGGTGTCAGGAGCTCTATTTGCTGGAGACCCGAGAAGAAACAGAGCCCTTGATAATATTAAAAGTGAGTCCCCAACAAGAAGAAGTCGAGTTCATAGTGGACTCAGAAGCAAAGAGATCTACTTTTCAAAGACTGCCCCGGGGTTATAAAATTTGAGTCAGTTAAGTCCTGATGATCAATGGTACAGTGTAATAGATTTAAAGGATGCATTTTGGGCATGTCCTCTTAAAGAAGACTGCAGAGATTATTTTGGCTTTGAATGGGAGGACCCAGACACACACCGGAAGCAATAGCTACGCTGGACAGTGTTACCCCAGGGATTTACAGAATCCCCAAATTTATTTGGACAAGCTCTAGAGCAAATTTTAAGGGAATATGAATTAGGCGAAGGAGTTACATTGGTTCAGTATGTTGATGATTTATTGTTAGCTGGTAAAGATGAGGAGAAGGTGAGACAAGAAAGTATTAAATTATTAAACTTTTTGAGCTTACAGGGATTAAAAGTGTCAAAATCAAAATTACAATTTGTAGAAGAAGAAGTAAAGTACTTAGGACACAGATTAAGCAGGGGAACTAAGAAATTGGATCCTGAAAGGGTTAACGGCATATTGTCACTGCCAGTTCCTAAAACCAAAAGACAAGTTAGGCAATTATTAGGCCTTTTTGGATATTGCAGGCAATGGATAGAGGATTACAGCAAGAAAGTTAAATTTCTTTATAATAAGGTAGCCAAGGATGGGCTGTTGAAATAGTCAAAGGAAGATGATGAACAATTAGAGGCTTTAAAAACAGATTTAGTGAATGCCCCAGTTTGGAGTTTACCAGCTATAAAGAAACCATTTTATCTATTTATAAATGTTGATGAGGGAACTGCATTTGGAGTACTAGCACAAGAGTGGGGGGGAAGAAAGAAACCTGTGGGGTACCTCTCAAAGCTTTTAGCCCCTGTGAGTAGAGGGTGGCCTACGTGCCTACAGGCAGTAGTGGCTGCAGCCCTCTTAGTGGAAGAAGCCCACAAAATCACGTTTGGAGGGGAATTAAAAGTACTGTCACCTCATAATATCAGGGGAATTTTGCAGCAAAAAGCTGACAAGTGGATCACTGATGCCAGGCTCTTAAAGTATGAAGGCATCCTGATATCGCCGCACAAGCTTGAATTCGAGGTCACCAATTTGCAGAAGCCAGCGCAGTTTCTGTACGGAGAACCGAGTGAGAACATAACCCATAATTGTTTACATAACATCGAAGAACAGACGAAGATTAGACCGGATTTAGAAGAGGGAGAACTTAATACAGGAGAGAAACTTTTTGTCGATGGATCCTCCCGAGTAGTCAAAGGGAAAAGGAAGTCAGGGTATGCAATAATTGATGGGAAAACACTTACAACAATAGAATCAGGACCTTTAAACCCCAGCTGGTCTGCCCAAGCATGCGAATTAGACGCAGTTTTGAGAGCTTTACAATTGCTGAAAGGTAAAACTGGAACTATATACACTGATTCTAAATATGCCTTTGGTATAGTACATACCTTTGGAAAAATCTGGGAAGAACAGGGCCTAATAAACTCTCAAGGGAAAGGATTAATTCACCAAGAATTAATAATTAAAATCTTACAAGCCTTGCGAGGACCAGTGGGAATAGCTGTAGTACACTTAAAGGGGCATCAAAAGGGGTTAGACCCACTAGTAAGGGGAAATAATTTGGCAGATCAAGAAGCAAAGAAAGCAGCACTAATGTTTATCAGGGATAATAGAAGAAAGTGGGACTATTGGGAAAAGGTTAGGGAAAAACGCACAACCTGTGGGGAAGATTTACTTGAAACCCCTTGTTCTGGATATTGGAAAGATCTTGGAATGGATGCAGTACACTGCAGTTGTGATAACCCCAAGTATGAATACTGTTGTGTACATGGAGAAAAATATCATATTCTCAGCTTCACCATACAAGAAAAAAATAAGCTGGCACAGATGGGAATAAAAGAGACAGAAACAGGGAAATGGAAGCTCCCAGATGATCGAAAAGTTCTCCAAAAACAATTAGCCTTAAGGGTTATGCAGAGGTTTCATGAGAAAACTCACTGGGGAACCCAAGCCCTAGTAGACCAGTTTGCCACGAAATATATGTGTATTGGGGTATATAACATAGCTAAGAGAATAGTTAGTGAATGTATAATTTGTCAAAAAGTAAACAAACACCAATTAAGAGAAAAGCCCTTAGGAGGGAGAGAGCTAGCCCATAGATCATTTGCAAGGATTCAGATAGACTTCACTGAATTACCAAGAGTGGGATGATATAAATACCTGCTAGTAATCATAGACCACTTAACCCACTTTGTGGAAGTATTCCCAACAGCTAGAGCTACCGCCCAGACTGTAGTGAAAACACTGCTGGAAAATATAATACCTCGATATGGATCTATAGAAGTAATAGACTCTGATAGAGGACCACATTTTGTTTCAAAAATCGTGAAGGAAGCTCTCGCTTCTTTAGGAACAAAATGGGAATATCATACTCCACGGCATCCACAAAGTTCAGGGAAGGTAGAAAGAGTAAATGGAGAAATAAAGAAACAACTCACCAAACTAATGCTAGAAACCAAAATGTCATGGATAAAGTGCCTCCCTCTAGCACTATTAAACATCAGAACACAACCCCGAACAGATGTAGGAATTTCTCCTTTTGAAATGTTATACGGTATGCCTTATGATCTAGAAATCCCGCATGAGCACCCCCAAATTGAAAGCTTGCAACTCGAGACATATATAACCCAACTTATGGCTAGAAGAAGGCAACTGCAAAATAAAGGTTTAGTGGTGCAAAGACCTCCCTTAGACATTGCAATCCACAACATACAACCAGGAGATAAAGTTCTAATTAAATCATGGAAGGAATCCTCATTAACCCCTCGTTGGGAAGGGCCTTATCTCGTTTTACTCACTACAGAAACAGCAATCCGGACAGCGGAACGTGGATGGACACATGCTAGTCGCGTCAAGGGACCCATTCAAGACCCTCAGTGGAAAGTGACCAGCCGGCCTGGGGACCTCAAAGTCACTCTGACGAAAGAACAATAATAACCTGTGTAACTGTGGCTGCGAGAGGGGTTGGGAACAGTACAAGAAATGTTAATGCCCAGTGGTTTGGTCTTGAACCATGGGAGTTTTTAAACCCAGTAAAACATTATGTAAATAGGGGGAATGAACAAATTTATTAGAAGGAATATATAGAACACTAGTAGGGAAAATAGTAACTTTAGATTGGGAACAGCCTCCTGTAGAAAAACTACACTTTGAAAGGACTGTAATAATACCTTGTATTTGTAGATGTGTCCGTGTTTTGCAATCTAATCAAGGGATACATGCCGCTTGGGTATTGATTGAATGTGAAAATTGTATGCAAAGATGGTATTGTTCTTCCTCACACAGACATAACCTGTGTCATAAATGTTGAAAAAGGTACCCTGATAGAATACATTTTAACCCTGAAATTTTAAAATTACTATGTGGAAAATCATATCTAATTCCTGAGATTTGGGAGGTACGGGAGGAAGATTGGGATGGGACTATTCAGATGTGTAAAGTGAGGTTTGGATGGAAACAAAGACAAACTGAGAAGAAAATTTAAATGCAACATTTGAAAGAAAGCTAGTGGGTTCCAAAGTATCCATCTAAAGGATACTTATTTTTCAACGAAGGGGGGAAAATAATTAGAGTAAGAGCAAGTATTTACCACAAGCCTAAGATTCTGCTCTGTAAACATCTATAATTGAAGTTACAGATATAAAAAGACCCACGAAGGCCTAACCCCTGAAGACTGCGACTGCTGCCGAGAAGAGAAGTGACCTCGCTGCTTCAAGCAACGGAGTAGGCGAAGGAGGCAGAGGTGTACCACAGTGGGGACATAAAGAGGCCTGTGCTCCCGAGAGCCTGAAGTGGAAAAAAGAGCAGAACAATGTAATAAAACAAGTGAGTAACAAAGATTACACCAAATCAAAAAAGGGAGAATTGGAACTTACTAATTGTAAAAATGAAGGGGAACCCACCAACTCTCTATGCCATTTGCTGGATATTAGGATGGGTACAAAATCCTGTAAGAGGCTTTGATCACCAACCCTTTAAATGGACCTTATCCCGATGGGAGGATCAAGTTATTATCCAAACAATAGTGGGACCTGGGTCTCCCAGTTTCACTCCTACCTTATGTCAGTTAGCTCCGATAAACCCTTGCCTTAACCGAATGGGGTTTTACTTTTGCCCTAGCTCAAACCCGGGACGAGGATATTGTAATTACCCAAATTCCTATTACTGTGCTTACTGGGGCTGTGAGACAATAGCATCAGACTGGGCTCCGGGAGGAGGAAAGGACCAACATATTACAGTAGGGTGGGGACCCCACGGCTGCAAGACACCCCAGCGGGATAGTACTGGTGGCACAGTGGTGCCTGGAAATTGTTGGCATATTTACATCAATGTTAGCCAAAGCCAAGGCCCTAGCTGGTTCTTGGGAAAGACCTGGGGAGTTAGATATTGGGAACCAGGGACTGACAGAGGTGGCCTAATCTTTATAAAAAAAGAACCAATTGCCAACAACCCCGAACCAGTCGGACCAAATCTAGTGCTATCTGGACAATTGTTACCTACAACAACGGCCCCCACAATTAACAGGTCTGCTATCATCAATACCACGGTTCTGCCTACTCCCAGTAATGCCTTAACATCTGAATATAGCCTGCTTTGGAAATTAATGCAGGCAAGTTATCAAATATTAAATGTAACCAACCCGAATCTTACTGAGCACTGTTGGTTATGTTACGTGATTAAACCACCTTTTTATGAGGCAATAGGAACCACTGGCAAAGCTAAACGAGTCAACGGATCCAACCCAGCACAGGTCTATGGAAAAAGGATACATCAAAGCAGGGCATTACCATGGCTCAAGTGAAAGGAAGAGGAAGATGTGTAGGTAAAGTACCAACAAATCAGGCACACCTATGTGATACAACTATAAAGACCTCAAAAAAGGAGTCCCCCGCAAATTGGCTATAAAACTTGAGAGATTAGGGGGGGCGGGTTGCGAACCGTTAGCGGAGTGGAGACTCCCTGGTCGCCCAGCATTGTTTTGCTTGTTGTAGTTTGCTCAATAAATCAAATTATTTTAATTGGCCTGGCTTTTGTCTCTAACCTATAACACCTTCCCCCTCTAAGCCCCCTGCAGCCACCAGTATGGACCAGCCCAGCCCAGGGCTCACTTGGGGGTGCCTCGACCTGTCGGGGCAGGGGGGTAGGCGTGCGGGGTGATGGGGGGGTAGGAGCTCCTCCACGCGAAGAGTATAAAGCAGTATAAACCACTCCGGACTGGGGCAGGTGGGGAAAATTCAGAGTCACAAGGAGCCACCGGGAGAGAGGCAGCAGAGAGCCGAGAGCGATGGCTGACGGTGGGGCGCGGGAGAAGCTCCCGCCTCAGCTGAACCCCCTCCTCGTTGATTGACAAGTGGGGGGCGGCTCGCGCCCAAACGGCGGGCGGGGAAAAGTCCCCTCAGGGACTGGCTGGGCGGGGCGGGGACGGGGCGGGAGCTGTTCCCGCCTCAGCCAAAGTCCCCTCAGGGATTGGCTGGACCGGACTGGGGGCGGGGCGGGAGCTGTTCCCACCTCAGCCAAGGTCCCCTCAGGGATTGGCTGGACCGGACTGGGGGCAGGGCGCGAGCTGTTCCCGCCTCAGCCAAAGTCCCCTCAGGGATTGGCTGGACCGGACTGGGGGCGGGGCGGGAGCTGTTCCCGCCTCAGCCAAAGTCCCCTCAGGGATTGGCTGGGCCGGACTGGGGGCGGGGCGGGAGCTGTTCCTGCCTCAGCCAAAGTCCCCTCAGGGATTGGCTGGGCAGGTACCCAAAATGATTCAAAAAGGGCCGAAACCTCCTCGAAATTTCAACAAAACTGACAAAAATTGCATAAATTTAAATAAGTGTGAAAGATTTAAGGCTATATTGAAGTTACATTTAAGCAATGGAGGGTTGGAAAGGCAGATTGTGCATAAAAATGTGTCAAAACCAAGAAAAAGCTCCAAAACCCCTTCAAAAATCCCCTGAAATTAAATAAAATGGAGTAGAAACATTATAAATACGAATAAATAAAAAAGTTAAAGCCATATTTAGCATTTATTAAATGAGGAGGTGTAAAATGGGACTTTGGGTGCTAAAATGCCACAAGGAAGCACTAAAAGCCCCAAGCACCAAATTGCCCTCATGCCTGGACTGGCTGCCCAGCAGCTCAAGTAGAAGAGTCCTCGACTTGCTCAGGGAAGCAGCAGCCCTCCTGCTGAGGCACAGCCTGTGGAGAAAGGGGACAGTGGCCCCAGTGTGTGCTTTGGATATCAGAGCTGGGTTCGTAAATCCTGTCAGAAGTTTCTCTGCTAGACCTGTGATGGCTGAGGGTATGTGGGAAGGCTTTGCCAGCCATGAACTGGACTTGTGTATCTTCTGAGCTCTGTTCGGGGTCATTCTGGGAGCCTCTTCCTTTCCCCTTCCCCAAGGGCAGAGTGTTGGTGAGGGCTGGACTTGGAGGCTGTGTCTGCCCCGACAGCCGCTACCGTGGGGCTGCAGATGCTCCTGCCAGCGTGGGCTTGTCTGAGCCGGTCCTTGTGCCTCAGTCACAGCTGGCCTGAGACCGAGAGCACTGGCAGAACTACACTGAGAGCTGTGCAAGGAGCAGGCAGGAGCTGTCAGACCTTCACCAGGAGCACAGCTTTGCGGCTGTGCTCAAGGAGCCCAAAGCTGCTGTGCTGGAAGCAGGGACTCGAAGCTGCATCACTCTCTGAACCTTAACTTGGCAGTGACATCCTTGGACCATCAGTCTCTGCAGAGACAGGCCCTGGAGAAGGCAGGTGCAGCTCTTCTCTTCCCCCGCGGAGGATTTGTGCCCTGCTCAGAAACCAGTTCCCATCCAATGGGGCACAAAAGTCTTCCCGAGGACACAGACCAATGCTCTTTAAGATGAGGGTGAAAAATACCTGCCAAAACTTTCCCAAGCAGGCCCATTTGGTTCTTGAAGATCTGTTCCAAGCAAGGAATGTTTGATATAAGAGTAAGACTTTTCTTCTGCCTAGAAGACCTATTGATATATTGCCAAATAGAGAGCAGAGAAAAAAAATACACTCGTGGCTGTCTCAGGATCCTTAATCTATTTTATGAGCCTTAAACACTGCAACTCTTAGCATTTCTCTGTAGGAATTTGAAAAGACCCTGAAACACCATTTTGCCTCTTTGTGTGGCTATTCTAAACGCAACGCTTTACTTTCCATGAATGTTTGTAAGCACCAAGAACCTTTTGAGGATTTTTCGTCCATCTCCCATTTGACAGGGAAGACAGAAGAATTCCTGTGACTCAGGAACTAAGCGCATCCCTAAAGAGAATGCTGAGCCTTAAAACTAATGCTGTCTGGAGCAGCAACTTTGAACTCATGTTATGCGCCAGGTCCCTGCCCAGCTGCCCAGCAGCAGGGCTGTGGGGACACAGGGGTGGCGGTGCAGGTTCCAGGGCCAGCTGGGAGCTGGGATGGGGGGAGAGCCAGGGGAGGGCCTCTCCAACAGCCCCTGGAATGTTGGGCTTTGCACCCTAGCAACTGTCAACAGCCCATGGAATGTTGGGGCTTGGACCCTGGCGGTTGTCAACAGCCCATGGAATGTTGGGGCTTGGACCCTGGCAACAATCAACAGCTCCCGGCTATTGGGTTTTGAACCCTAGAGCTGTCAACAGCTCATGAGCGTTGGGGCTGAGACCTTGCAAAGGCCAATTGCACTTTGATCCTGTGCTATTGACCCTGCAAAGGCCAACAACCCTTGAATAGTGGGGTTTAGACCCTGCAAAGGCCAACGGCCTTTTGACACTGGGGTTTGGACCCTGC
Source organism: Acanthiza pusilla (assembly GCA_036630365.1). Classification (NCBI taxonomy): domain Eukaryota; kingdom Metazoa; phylum Chordata; class Aves; order Passeriformes; family Acanthizidae; genus Acanthiza; species Acanthiza pusilla. Next base: position 907,503 of record JAXCHO010000154.1, on the reverse strand, counting down.
AAAGGCCAAGGGCCTTTGGACACTGGGGTTTAGACCCTGCAAAGGCCAAGGGCCTTTGGACACTGGGGTTTAGACCCTGCAAAGGCCAACGGCCTTTGGACAGTGATATTTGTTCATTGCTAGTGCCAAGGGGCAGATGGAGTCTCGGCGGGTGAGTGAGAAAGCTGCTGCTCTATTTGTGCCAAGCCCTGCAGGGGCCTGGGTGGGCCTGGGCTGCGCCACGGGCAACAGCTCCCTTTGGGAATCACACGGCATTAAGAGTTGGCTGTTCCGGAGCTGGCAGCAGCTTTGGCGCTGGCTGTGGGGAAAGGCCTGGGAGGGAATGGGGGGCTCCTGGCCATCCCAGGGCACACCCACATCTCCTCCTCTGTCCCTGTCCCGCTGGAGGCCATGGGCATAAACAAGGGAACAGTTTTTGTTGCCTTCCGCTCAGCCCAATTTACAGCACAGCGTCAGTGCTTCCCAGAGACAAGAATGGGTTTCTCCCAGACATCTCCGAGATGATCCCTGGCGGCCCAGAGGAGGCCACAAGAATAATAGGGAGATGGGCTCCAAGGGCTGGAGCCCCTGTGCCAAAGGAAAAGGGTGGAAGAGTTGGGGTTGTCTGGCCTGGAGAATGTTCCAGGGTGACATTAGAGCCCCTTCCAATGCATGAATGGGCTGCAAGAGTACTGGAGAGGGACTTTAGCCAGGGGCCTGCAGGGACAGGACAAGGGACAATGGCGTCCCACTGAGAGAGGGCAGGGTTTGATGGAATATTGGGAGGGAATTCTTCCCTGTGAGGGTGCTGAGGCCCTGGCACACGTTGCTCAGAAAAGCTGTGGCTGCCCCTGGATCCCTGGAAGTGTTCAAGGCTGGCTTGGATGGGGTTCTGGGCAACTCCCCTTCTGGTGTTCTTAGAAGACGTGATGAGACACCTGCCAGCATGCTTGTTTGTGCTGCTGTCTAACTACTGGGCTGAAAATATTCCCAAGGAGGGGAGGAAGAGCTCAGCTGGAATTGCTGTGCTCTGGGACAGGCTGGGAAGCATTTAGAGGTGACGCCTCAGGGGCAGCCACGCAGTCTGAGTGTGCTCTTCCCTGTGCTCTTCCAGGGAGCTCGAGGGCTTTCTCACCGGGGACGTTCCTCCAGAGGCCCTGACGTGAGTAAACAGCGCTTGAGCTGGCTCGGATTTTGAAACTGGTTCTCCATGAGTGGGCACTGGTTCTTGTGGGATCAGAAGAGGCATCTCAGGGGTACTTTGGAATAGGAACAGAATAGCTGCCTAACAGCTGGCTGTGGGCTTTCAGCATGAAAGAGACAGCATGGCCAGTTCCGTCACCCGCAGTGACCGTTCCCAGCGTGCACGCTCTGAGAACATCCTCTCAGCTCCACCATCCACTGATGCACAGCATCCCTTTGAGTCAGTTCGGGAAGCTGCAGAGAATGGTGGGCGCTTGCAGAGGCGTTTTGAGCAAATAGAGGAGAAATGCAAGAGATTCAAAAGCTGCCTGCAGCACACAGAAACTCTGATGGAAGGAATTAGAAGGTGAGCTTTTCCTCCTCCTTCTCCTCCTCCTCCTCCTCCTCCTCCTCCTCCTCCTCCTCCTCCTCCTCCTCCTGTGTTCCAGAGGGAATCTGCTTCTGGGTCCCGGAGTTTAGAGGTGTTCTGGGTGAAGAACTCACCTGCCCTACCATGTATAGGCCTCAGTGTGGCTCTCGAGCATCTTCCTGTCAGGGCTTTTCACTCTCTACAATGACTCCCAAGACTGTCTGGGAGATGCACAGCGATGCTGGAGTAGAATACTCCTCCCTCTTGCTGTGCTGCTTCCCTGAATTCTGTTCTTTGGGTGCCCCTGCCCAGCCCCTGCTTCTCACTGAAGGAAGGCAAAATCCTGTCCTCCTTTCCCTTTGCCTCTGGAGGACTTCCTTGGGAGGGAAAGAGCAAGGTCTTCCTTAGCCCACTGTCCCCAGCTTCATCCTGGAGTGCTGAAGATGGGATCAGTGACTCTTCAGGCCTCTTCATTCTTCTGACCGAGCTTTGTCTCTGCAGTCACTTCAAGAAGCCCAGAGAAAAGCAGCAGCAACACACTGGAATCCCGGAGCCAAGCGCCTTGTGTCTGCGTCAGAAGAACACCAAGCAGCTGAAGGCAGTGTCAGCCCAATTCGAAAAGGCGGAGCAACAGGACAGGATGAAGGTTGGTTTAGGAAATGAGACTGGTTTTCCATTGAAAACTTGTCTTGCCCCTTGTACAGTGGAGGACTTGGCTACAGTCAAGGGAGAAGACCCATCATTGCAGAGTGAGCTGGAAGTCAAGAGGCAGACACTGGAGGAATTGCAGCTTCAGAGGGATCTGCTGGAGCAAGAGAGGGATGATGTTAGCAGGGCCCTGGACAGCTTATTGCTAGGCAGTACCTGTGGGAGTGGGAGTTGTACCAGCCAGATCAGCCCAGATGTTGTTTCTGGCAGTAGAAGACAGGGACACTGCTGTGCACACCTGGCTCAAGATGTCACATGCGTTTATTAGCCAGGGAGATGCATGTTCATCAGCAAAATGTTACATGATTCTGCAGAACTTGTTGCTTTGGGCAGCTACAGAGCCCCTAAAACAGGGAACAGAGCTGGGGATGAGTCTGGAGAACAGGTGTGACAAGGAGCAGCTGAGGGAGGTGCGGGGGGCTCAGCCTGGAGAAAAAGAGGCTCGGGGGCACCTTCTCTCTCTCTACAACTCCCTGTGACAGGAAGGTGCAGCCAGGTGAGGGTCGGGCTCTGCTCCCAGGGAACAAGGGACAGGACATGAGGAAAAGGCCCCAAGCTGTGCCAGGGGAGGTTTGGATTGGGGATTACAGGATAGCTGTGAGAGAATGGTTTGTTTCTGATGGTCACTGTCAGACAGTCTCAGTTCTGGAGTATGGGGTAGGTTTGGCAAATACACAGCAGAGGTTTTGCTTTTGAAGAAAGGAGCTCAAAAGCACAGTTTAGTCTTCAGGCTTGAATACCAGCAAGGGCCATTAGACAGCTTCTTTATGTAAGACAAGTAAGTGGTATTGTTGGTGTCAACTGCTTTGGCCACATCAGCCAGACTTCCATCACTCATTAAACGACTGCCCACCGCAGGAGCCGTTTCCCTGCCAAGCATCCCCTCCTTGCAGAGAGCTGCTTTGCACACTGGAGGAGGTGACACTTTGATATGGGTTTTGTTCTAGAAGGAGAAATCCTGTATATTTTCATTTGCTTCAGTGAGCAAGATTGCTTTGGCTCAACCTTTCCTGAAAATGTCCAGCACTGGAATAGATCCTGATAGAAATTTTGTTTGCCAAGTGGCAGTTGTGGAGGATGCAGTATTTTTGGGTGACAGCACAGGGTTTGGAGTCAGCATGTTTGTCGGGAAGGAGCTATCTGGTCCCAGGCCTTCCAAGTGGGCCTGGCACAGGCCTTCCAAGGTAACAGTGCCAGAGGCTTTTGGCAGCCCTGGCTATCAGAGCTGCAGAGGGCAGATGCTGTGAGACTTTGAGCCCAGAGCACAGGAGTTCCTTGTCCTCTGGCTGCCTGCAAGGTGGCACTGGCTGGCTCTGCACAGGGCTCTCAAGGAAGGGCTTGAGCTGTACCTTGTCCCGCTTCCAGGTTCCCCAGGAGCAAGAGTCGTTGAGCAGGGCTCTGGAGCAGCTGCACCGAGAGTCCTCTGGCCAAGGGCATGCACTGGCCCAGGTGTGCAGAGGGAAGAAGCTGCTGGGCCGGGAGAAGGCTGCCCTTGAGGGCCAACTGGCAGCCATGGAGCGGCACCTACAAGACCTTTCCAAGCAGCTGTCAGAGGCCAGGTAAAGGCAGGGAGCAGACCCTGGCAGGACAGGGCTGAAGTGCTGTAGTGATAAAGGTGGTAAGCACTACACAGGGGTTTATTGCATCCTCTGTGCATTTCAGATGTAGATGTGGCTGTTGAGGTCAAGTTGGGCTGGGCTGTCTGTGCTATGGCAGGCCATAAGGAAAGCCTGGGCACTCAGGAGTGCCCTGCTTTTCTCTTGAAATGGCACAAATGTGCCTTCTCTGTACAAGTTTGCATGCGACCCATTTTCCATAGTTAGGTGTGGGGATCTCGAGCCATTTCATCGTGGAATAAGTGCCTGTGAGTGTGAGGAGCAAGTGACTCATTTCTCTCTGTATTTGCAACTTGCAGGTCAGCAAGGGAGAGCCTGGAATCCAGCCTGTTTGCTGCTCAGCAGAAGATATCTCAGCTGGAGATCACCAGGAACCATCTGGAAGCTCAAGTGCTCACAGTCTCGCAGGCCAAGGAGGTGATAGAAGGTGAGAACCTCGTGTGCTTTGTTTGTGGTGCTGCCCCTGCCTAGAGAAGCTGCTGTAAAGCCACCTCTGTCCACAGGGCTTCTGAGGAGTAGCAGGGCTGGAGGCAGGGCCCTCCTACACCGACACAGAAAGGGCCTGAGGTCAGTAAAGTCAGTAAAGACTCTGCATCTTGCTGTTGGTTGTGTTTGCAGGAGAAATGCAGTGCCTCCGACGTGAGCTGGAAGCAGAGAGAGCTCTCAGGAAGCAGGAACAGGAAGACGCAGCACAACAGCTCTTGCAGGCAGAGCAGCGTCATGAAAGCCTCGGGCTTCAGGGAACTGCTCAGCAACTGGAAATAAACAAGCTCCTGCGAGACCTGGTAGGGGACAAATAGGCATCTGAATTGTCCAGGCCCTGTGGGCTGGTTTAGCACAAGCGGAGCCCGAGGGTGTGAAAGGGCAGCAATCCTCTGGCAGAGGCCTCCTGCTGCTGGGCTGGGCAGCAGAGCCAGCAGCTTGGACTTGGAGGCACGTGAAGACCCACGGGATGGTGCTGGGACAGTAACTGCAGCCACGACTTCAGTGTGGGCGTCAGACGAGTTCCAGAGCAGCTTGAGCGGTGCCCAGCCAAAGCGTGGCAGCCCAGGGCAGCATCGTCCCCGAGTCCCACCTGCCACAGAGCAGATGCCAACACAGAGCAGATGCCAACACAGAGCAGATGCCAGTGCAGAGCAGATGCCAACACAGAGCAGATGCCAGTGCAGAGCAGATGCCAACACAGAGCAGATGCCAACACAGAGCAGATGCCAATGCAGAGCAGATGCCAACACAGAGCAGATGCCAACACAGAGCAGATGTCAGTGCAGAGCAGATGCCAACACAGAGCAGATGCCAATGCAGAGCAAATGCCAGTGCAGAGCAGATGCCAGTGCAGAGCAGATGCCCACAGTGCTGCCAGCTGCAGGCGTGGGAACTGGGTTCCCTTCTTGCTGTGCTTGCATGGTGAACAAAGGGATTAGCTTGGGGCTTGAAGCAAATGGATCAGGCCCTTTATCCCTGGTCCTTCAGTCCTTGTGGCTGGGAATCAGAGAGGGGAAGGTGACACCTCCTTTTCTGAATGGTTGCACTCAATGTTTGTGAAAAGATTTCCCAGCAGAAGTGATTCCTTGAGTGTCTGATTCTTGCACCTGCTGAGCCTCCTTTGAAGTTCCCTGACAGGACACAGTTTCTGGAGGGCAGAAAGCCAGTGCTGTTGTCTTTTCAGGTTGGGGTTTGTGGGAGGGATGAAGCTTCACATTTTTCAGTGAGGAGCTTGCCTGGGACTTCATCTTGAAGATTTTTCCTCCCCTCCTCAGGCAAGTGAGCGGGAAAGGTACCATGCAGAGATGCTAGAGATGCTGGAGCAATTGGAAAAAGAGAAGGCAGAGAGAGAGCGGGAGCACGAGAAGGTGCTGTTCGAGATGAGGCTGAAAGTTGCCACCCTGCAGGCTCAACAAGAAGAGGAACGAACTAGATTTGAAAATGCCAAGCGAGAGGTAACAATTGTGAAATGACAATTTTTGATTTTTTGCAAGGCTGGAGCTGTGGGAGATGGCAGGATAGGGAGTTGTGTGGAGCATGCCCTCCATGTCTTCCACACTGAATTTGGGGAAGCGAAAGCTGAACGGGGCTATCTTTGGAACCTGGAATGAGCCTTCTCATAGGAAGCCAGGCAGAAACATTGGGTTTCAGTTGAGATATTTGTGGTGCTCTGGTGTTTTGTTTTTCTAAGACTTACCTCAGAGTATCTTCATTGTTCACTTACTGGTCCTCTTTTGGTGTGTACTGGTAGGTGTTCATAGCCAAACTTAGTTTGTAGGGCTTTTCTTTTGTGGGCACGGGGAGGGCACAGCAGGAACGCTGACAAGGGAAAAATCTTTTTAAAGACTTGTCTGAAGTATTGCTGAACAGTAACCCAAAGATGTCTTCTGGGCTGTGTTGTAAGTCACTTGTTGGGAAGCTGTGTCACCCCAGGGCAGACAGTGGCCCAGGGGAGCAGCAGCCGAGTGCTCTGGGAGCACATGAGCCCATCAGTCTTTGCCTCTTGCCACACAGATGTTGCAGGGCACATGTGAAGCCCTGTGCTCTTCCTTTCTGAGCAGGTCCTTCTGGAAGAGCAGAATGAGAAGAGGGCTTTATCAGAGACACTGCTCCAAACTGAGGCAGAGCTAAGCCGAGCCTGCCAGCAGGTGCAGCAGCTCAGGCAGGAGGCGAGAGAGCAGCAAGAGAAGGGGCAGGTAAGTCTGAGTAGGCAGGGAGCAGAGTGCAGGGCAGTGACAAGGGCACGAAAGGCAGGACCTGGGACTGCGGAGGCAAGGGCTGCTTCAGAGCCTGGGAGCATAGAGCCTGGTAAGCTCCAGAGCTCAGCCCCAGGACGGAAGGCTTGCAATGGAAGCAGGGCTGGGTAGAGAAGCCAAAAGAAGTAGCAGAAGGAATGGGATTTTGAGACAAGTGGAAAATGCTAGGCCTGAGGGCAGGTCCCAGGAAGTTGCTCTGTGTTTTGTTACCAGACCATGGAGGCAAAGCTGCAAGCTGAGCTGCAGGAAGCTCAGAGTGAAATCCAGGCAGTGCAGAAGAGGCACAAGGAAGAACTCCAAGGTGTCAAAGAGGAAATTAAGCTCCTTCTTGAGCAGAGGGAGGCTCTGCAAAAGCAGGTGAGTGAAACAGCAGTGGCAGCACAGTCATCCAGCAGGGGGTCTGTGCCCTTCTTGCTTTTCCATGGCAGAGCAGCAGCTGATGGGGTGGTCCCTGGGGCTGCCTTGTGCTGTGGGTTCCATGGCAGCTGCTCTGAAGGACTGTCAGTGTTCTGCTAAGTCTCAGCTGTTGCCCTGACAGCTGGGCTGGTCCTCTGGGCTGTTGGCCAGCAACCATCAGCATGGATTTCTGCTGGCCTCTTCCTGCTAGCCTTGGCTGGGGAGGTACTTTTCCAGGTGCCCTTGGTGAGCCACTTGGAGATTGAAACAAGTTCCCCATATCCACTGTGAATCTGGTGCTCTCAGCACAGGGAGAAAGGCAAAGTTAGTCTTTGCCATTCCTCACAGCCTCTGCTGTGGCTGACACTGACAGGCTGTGGCTGTAGTCTCTGACTGCTTTATTTTCCTTGACTTGAGGTGGGAGAGTTGACATCTCAGCTGGCAGCCTCCAGGGAGTCGCAGGAAACCATTGTCCAGAGAGCTCAGCAAGATGTGAGGGATGCCCAGCAGCAGTCCGTTCAGAAAGCCCTGGAGGTTGAGCATATCTGGAAGATGCTGGAGGAGGCAGAAAATCAGAACAAGGAGCTGCAAGGGAAACTGCAGAACCTGGACAGGGAAAGGAAACAATGGCAAGATGTAGCATGCCAAAATTCAGAATGTCAGGCTTCCTTGAATACCCTAGAAAGGGAAAATGCCAGGTAAATGAAAGCCTGTGGGACTCTGCATTGTGAGGAATGGATTCCCTCTTTGCACCTGCCAGGGGCTCTGGCAGCATTTCCTAAGTGGCAGAGTTCTGAACTCTCCCTGCAGATGTGTCTTGTTTTCTGGATGCTGTGTTTAATTTTTTTTTTTTTTAAGTCTTCAGTTACAGTTTTCTCTGAAGACAAAGGCTTTTGGGGTAGCTCTTTCCTGCTGGGCAGGTGTTCTGTTGTTAGGTGGGTGTGTTAACACTGTCCCAGCTGCAGTGTAAGGGGCTGGACACATCCATCAGCTCCACCTTGGGTCCTGTAAGTTGAGGTTTTTGAGAATTGGATCAGTTCTGGCATCGTGATGCCTTTGCTTGGCAGAACCATCTTAAGGCCCTGATTACTGATCTAAGACAGATTCTCATCGGAGATACCCAAGAAACAAGAAGGTCTCTGTTGCGTCGTTCCTCATCAAATGGCCCTGGGTGCCTGGAAGGGGTTGAGCAGGGTCCCTGCCAGCCTCCACAGTGCACAGGCATTACTGACTGTGCAAAGAATGCAAGAAACAAGATCAAGGTTAGGGGGGCTCCTCCAGCTGACCAAGTCCTGCCAGTCTTCAGTGTTGCAGGATTCTTCTTGCAAGCAGAAGAGAAAGAAAAGGCAGGGCACTCTTGCTTGCCTGGAGGTTTCTGCATCTTCCATCAGGTTGTGCTCCAAGCCTCTGTCGCCACTTCTGCTATTGGCCTTTGTTTCTCTCCAGCTGAAAGAAGGATGAGTGCTGGTAAATCTTAGGGAACTTCCGCGAGATCCCCTGGCTGTTGGGTGCTGATTTTCCTACCTGGGTATACAAGATGGGGGAAGGAAAATGTCTCTTCCATGTTGACCAAAGCTTCTGCCCTTGGAGCCTGGTTAGTCAGAAAAGAATTGTTCCTCTCCCTTGCTGTCTTCATTGTAAGACTTTGTTAGGTCTGTATTCACATTCCCACCTTGAGAAGGAGGCAGGGCATGTAGGCAGGAACTGCCCATTCTTTCATGAATGGAAGCAGAGTGGGCAAATGCTGGGCTGTGACCACAGGGGCAACAAACAGCCAAGTTGTTTAGACAAACTTCATCAGACAGAGCAGCTTTCCCTGAGCTGGTGCAAGTGCTCAGAGTTTATAAAATGTGGCACCATTTAGTAATGAGTTGCATGCTTCTCTTCTAGGCTGATTCTGTCTCTGGAGGAAAAGGATCTGTGCCTCAGAACAGAAGAAGAGAAGAACCTGGTGCTGAATAACCAGGTGTGTTACCTTCATTCTGCTCTTCAGGAGGCCAAGCTGCTTCACTGTGAGCACAGAAGAGAAATACAGGAGCTCAACACACAGGTAACGTGTGCCCTGGCATCCTCTTCTCCAGGGACACACAACATTGCCTTTGGCTTGGAGGCCCCAACTGCTTTCTGCTCCCAGCAGCCTCCACTGCTGCCATGTCCTGCCCAGGGCTGCTGCTGCACCCTGAGGCCAAGGCTGGATCTGGTGTCTGCTGCTGCCGCCAACATTTTCCCCACTTCTCTCCTGGCTGCTGGCAGGAAATCTGGGAGGAGAAGCAGCAGCAGACTCCTTTGGAGCTCTTCCATCCCTCGGTTAGCAGTGTTGTCCCAGATGGAGTTGGTGCCTTTGCGGGGTGCTGAGCAATGCGGGCACACAGACATGGCTATGGCAGGCTGGGGAGGGCACTTCCACCGCAGCCAGTTCAGCCGGTGTTCAGAGCTGCACCCTCAAGGATGCCCATTGCCTCCCTTTCCCTGTTTTCACTCCATTTGTCTCAGCTGGAATCCTTGGTTCTGCACCTTCTGTTTTGGGCATGTTTTTTGTTTGCAGTAATTTCTCCTTTGTTGCTCTCCCTACTGCCCATTCTGCTGCCTCAGGGGCAGTCCTGTCCCTGAGGCTGTGTGCATCAATCTTCCAGATCCGGGCCCTGCAGGAGGCAATGCTGGAGAAGGAGGCTGCCCAGGCAACTCAAGAGAAGCTGCTGCTGCAGGAGCTGGAGGAGTCCCGAGCAGGAGAACGGCGCTTCAGGGACTCTGCGCACGTGCTGGAGGCTGAGGTGTCTGAGCTGCGTGTGAGGCTCCAGAACTCTGAGGAAAGAGGAGGGGCCATGGCCACGCAGTGTAAGGCCTTGGAGCTGGAGCTGAGGAACACACAGGCTCAGAGGGACTATCTCAGGGCTCACAATCAGGAGCTGCAGAAGGAGTTGGAGGGAAGTGAACAAGGTACAGCTTCTCCTCTCCCACTCGCTGCCCCATCCTGTCTCACCAGCAGGGATCTCTGGTGCCACACAGAGGAAAAGGGCAGTGCCCAGAGATGGCAGAGGGGAAAAACAACTGGCAGGAGATTTATCCATCCAAGTGCCAGAGAAAGATGGTGTGGCTGGCAGTGCCATCTGGCTGTTCTACGGCTGATCCCATGCACAGCTGGTGCCTTTCAGGTGCCATGTCTGTGCTAAGGAGCTGTAGCTGGATGTCTCAGCTCGATTCCCCCAAACTCCAGGCCCTGCCAGAGGCTCCAGGCTACTGGCCTCTCTGGAGCAGGGCTGCACAGGCATCCTCACTCCTTTCTCTGCCTTTGATTGCTCACTCTGCGCAAGCCTGAGAGCAAACACATTTTCATATTCCTCTGAACCTTGCCCCTTTCATTCCTGCTTTTTTCTCTGCCTGGAAGTTTCCTTCATTTGTGTCAGCCTTGGAAGCCCTTGTGGGCTTAGGGCCTGGCAAATACAGGCAGGCAGAGAAGACAGTGCTGTTGTCTCTGCAGGATGCACATCCGTTTGCCTTGGCTTTGCTTTTCACCTTCTCTTTCACCTTCCCCTTTCTCTGGTGCAGATTGGAGGAGGGCAGAAGTCAAGGACACCTCTCGAGATATTGCCCTGAAGACAGAGGCCACTAAAATACAGGAAGAGGCTGTGACTCTTTGTCAGGAGGTGGCATCTGTGCACAAGAAATTGGAAAGGCTGGAGAGGGAAAGGAAGGATGTGCTGGTGAGAATGGCCAATGCCATCAAGGGCCATTTCTTGGCTATGTTTGGACCTTGTGTTAATATTTCTTACGAGCACCTTTTTCCAGTTTAACTTTTCTAATTGTATTCTTCTGAATAAGGAGGAAAAAAAGATGACATCTTGTCAAGCCCAGTTAGGGTTGAGGCTGCTGATTTTCCTCCATGCTGGAGATTTGTTCCCGAGAAGCTCTCCTTCTCAATGTCCACACTTGTCTTTATGGACATTGCGTGGTTTGGGCAATTCCTCATGTCCAAACCCATGTTCCGATTTCTAAATATCTGGCCCTGGGACAAGGGGGGAGAAGACCAAGTTTTCTGTTAATAGAAAGGTGCTTGGCCTTGGCCGCCTGAGAGCAGCCAGTGGGGAGAAAAGAGAGAAAAGCAAAGTGCTGATCCAGATAAGGACGTGTCCCTGCAAGGGGAGAACTTGTCCTGAGTGCCAGCAGAGAATGACAGACTGATCTGGCCATTGCTGCTTCAAGAGAGGACAGTGGGGCTCTTGGGGATGGAGCCATGGCAACTCCACACAGGAGAGGTTGGAAACCACTCCTGTTACTCCAAACCCAGGGAATGAAATGTTGGGTGTGTTTGCTTTTCCCTTTCTCCCTGGTGGGGAGCACATCCTCACGGCACTGCCTAAATCCTGCTTAGGGAGGATTGAAATGCTGTCTGCAGTTCTGGCAGCTCCTCCCCAAAGGACCACTGGAGTGGAGCTGCAAGAGGTCGGGGAAGAGCAGAAAGGAAGCTGAGATGGGCTGAGTGAGCTGGGAAAGACACTGTGTCGGGGGGGGCCCAGCAGAGGTCTGCAGCATCCCGAGAGGCAGGGAGAGAGGGGCAGTCTGTGCCAGCCCCTGGGGCAGGAGTCCAGATGTGGGATGGAAAGCAAACCGAGAGATGGAATGAGTGACCCTTTTTCTGCCTTGTTTTGGCAGCATGAATGGGAATTGTACCTGGAGCAGGTGAGAAATCTGGAAAAGGAAAACAAAATGCATGCACCTGATGTTCAAAAAAAGAAGGAAAGAGCCCAGCACTTGGAATTGGAGAGGGAAGGCATGCAAGAAGAGCTGGAGCATGGTGCTGCTGCTGTGAAGGAATGGAGAGGGAAAGCTCAAGTCCTGAGTGCTGCCGTGAATAAGAGTGACATTTCCAATGGGGGCCTGAAGAAGCAGTTGGAAATCCTGAAGGGAAAGGCATTTCTCAAGGTAGGCACAGGCATTGCTCTTCAGTCCACTGCAACGTCTCTCAATGATTCCAATGATAGTTCCCAGAAAGGGGTGGGAATGAATGTATATCCCTGAAAGTCCAGAGTCTCTTAGGAAAAGCAGCCCGGGCTGCAATCAGCAGCCATGTCTGTGTGCCTGGCTCCAGGCAGAGACAGAGACCATTGACAGCCAGAATGATTCGGGGCACGCCCATAACAACTGACACAGCTCTGGAGCTTGCTGTTCAAATCAGCTCCTGGCCCAAAGCTGGCCATGGGGAGCTGCTTCTGCCATGCCCACGCAAGGGGAGGCAACACGTGGGGGGTTGGGTTTGGCATGGAAAGGAATGGAGCAGGTGAGCAGAGCAATGGACTAAATTGAGCAGAGTATTGGACCGAGGGCTGAACAGCAGCTGCCCTGCTGGTGCTTCGAGGATGCTTCCTGAGACAGAGATTTCTTGGGGACAACTCTTGCGGTGTTTGACACAAGGGACTCATCTCTCTGAATACTCAGCAGGCTGTTGGAGCAGAGGGGAAGCGGCCGTCTGAGCACTCGAGGAAAGGCGCCGAATGTCTGCAGGATCAGCATGCAACGTCACTAAAAGACAAGACAGAGAAGGCTGAATTAAGCACAGAGCCCCAGAGAGCTGGCGAGCAGGTAAAGTGGGCTTTTGCTGCCTCTGCAAAGCCTCAGGCTCCTCTGCAACACGACACGTTTGCCCAGGCAGCGCTTTGGAGTCCTCTGCTTGTTTCCTTCCCTCTCCCTGTCCCTGCTGAGGGCACAGCCTTTGCTTTGTTCTCTCCCTTGTGGCAGCCCATGGCTTTCACAAAGGCACCTGCGCTCCGCTGCCTCCCTCCCTGGCCCCGTGTCTCCAGACACGCACTGGCCTCTCTCTCGCACAGCCCCCAGCAAGAGCTTTTTGCCCCCAGTGTTGCCTGCTGCAATTCAGGGTCTCTGAGCAGAGATGTCCTTGCCTGCATGTCCAGAGGTGCTTTTGCTCCGTGTTTGCTGACAGGTTTCTCTGACCTTTTCTCCCATCCAATGTGCAGGTGCAACATGAAGGGAGGAGAATCAGAAGTTTTAGGAGAACTTTCCATCGCGACTACTTTACGTTGCCTGTCTCCCAGTTAACTTCTGGAAGTGATGAGTCCTCGAGTTGCTCCAGGAAGCAGCAGCCCTCTTTCTGAGGCACAGTCTGTGGAGAAAGGGGTCAGTTGCCACAGTGTTTGCTTTCTAAATCTCTGTTGGGTTCCTAAGTCTTGTCCGAAGTCTCTCTACTAGGCCTGTGATGGCTGCGGGCTGTATGTGGAAAGGCTTTGCCAGCCATGAACTGGACTTGTGTATCATCTGAGCTCTGTTCGGGGTCATTCTGGGAGCCTCTTCCTTTCCCCTTCCCCAAGGGCAGAGTGTCGGTGAGGGCTGGACTTGGAGGCTGTGTCTGCCCCGACAGCCGCTACCGTGGGGCTGCAGATGCTCCTGCCAGCGCGGGCTTGTCTGAGCCGGTCCTTGTGCCTCTTTCAGGTGTCCCTGCTGCTGTCACAGCATGCTCGAGATGGACAGGACGACCTGAAGAGCTGTGCAGGAGCCACCTCCATTGAGTCACAAGGTGCAGAAAGCACCTCCTTCCTAAACTTCTCAGAGAGGAGCCACAGTGCAGCTGGATGCAGTCAGCCTCAGCCTTCATCAATAGTTCATGTTTAAGGAGTTGTATAGGTGTAATTTAACTTTTATCGAGCTGTGTTCTATAGGACGAAGGATATATTTATAGAAAAATAAAGAGTTTTTTAGGATCACTATTAAATCCAAAGATCTTTGTCAGAATTATTTACTACCCTGTACAGAGAACTATAACTTCCAGTATAGTGCATTATATTTGAAGCAACATTGAAGCAATTCTATTCAGGCCAGCAAAATCCATTCTTGATTCAAGATGGATGCTACTCCCCCAAACCAATGATCATGGGCAACTATTTCTGTCACCCTCAAGGAGTGACCTTGAGGGGCATCCTCACGGCAGGGAGCAATCTGCAGAAGGGAGGCATGTGACATGAGCCACTTTGGCGAGGGCAGGAGAACCATGCCAGGTGTGGAGCTTTTTCATTTGTCCTTAGGAAACTGCAACCTGTTTGTTCTCCGAGTCACCGAGTCTCAGGCTGGGTGAGGTTGGAGGCACCTCTGGAGGTCGCCTTGCCCAGCCCCCTGCTCCATCAGGGCCACCCAGAGCCGGCTGCCCAGCATGTGTCCAGGTGGCTTTTGAGTCTCTCCAGGGATGGAGACTGCACCACCTCCCTGGGCACCTGCGCCAGTGCTCGGCCACCCTCACAGTGCACAAGTGTCTCCTGAGCTCGGAGGGCCCCTCCCGTGTGCCACTTTGTGCCCGTGGCCCCCGGGGCTGTCCCTGGGCACCGCTGAGCAGAGCCTGGCCCCGTCCCCTCTGCACCCTCCCCCAGCTCTGTATCCACAGGGATGAGATGCCCTGAGCCTGCTGTGCTCCAGGCTGGGCAGTGCCAGCTCTCTCAGCCTCTCCTCACAGCAGAGATGCTCCAGTCCCTCCATCGCCTTCATGGCCCTGTGCCGGACTCTCTGCAGTCTGTCCCTGTCTCCTGTAGTGGGCAGCCCAGCTCTGGGCCCAGCACTCCAGGGCTGGCCTCACTGGTGTGGAGCAGAGGGGAAGAAGGGTCCCTTCCCTCTGCCGCCTGGGACACAGCTCCCAGTGCAGCCCAGGACACTGCTCTCCATTGCTGCAGGAGCACACTGCTGGCTCCTGGGCAGCCTGGTCTCCAGCAGGACCTTGCCAAACTCTAGTTTTCCGTCTGGGTGGCACCAGCAGATACTGCTGCCTGTGGCTGTTCCTCCCCAAGGACAGGACTCAGCACTTGTGGTTGAACTGTCACCCTCGTTGAACTGCTGTCCCTCTGGAAGGCAGCACTTCTCTCTGCCATATCAGCCACTCCTCCCTGTTTTGTGGGAGGGCACACTCAGCCCCATCACCCAGTTTACTAACAAAGGTGTCAGAAAGGACTGGACTCAGCACTGTCCTCTGGAGTACACTGTGGTTGCACTGTTTTAGAACTCTTTCTGTTCCTTCTCACAGACAACATAGATAAGTTGCATTCTTTTACTTTCTTAATCGCTGTGTTTGGTATTAGGTGTCATTTAGTTGTGACCAATGGTTTTGGGAGGTGGATTCTTTGCTGACCAATAGTTGCTAGAATATGAATGGATATAAAAGACCTTTCTTGTAAATAAACTTTCCCTTTTCGCCATTTTGGGTTTGTCTGCCTGAATTCTCTCAGCCAGCCTCTGCACCCTCGGGGGCTTTGAAGCCACAGTACACCACTAGACTTCGTGGCACTGGTCACCACGCATCCAGGAAGGTAGATTTTGTGCAAGGCATCTTTGTTTCCACGTACCTATTCAGAAAGATTTGGCAGGATTTACAACAGGGATTTCTGTTCTGTATTTTATGTGGGAAAAAATGCAATGATCCATGCTCCCTCTCACTAGCAGTGGGTAAAGGAAAAGTGGTCCTGCTGCTGGTGACAGTGGATGTCACCTGCATTGGAACCATTCCAGGCTGATGCGACATACTGTGGCAAGGAGCACTCTGAGGCAGGTAAAAGCTGGTGTGTAGACATCATTTGAAGACTGTTCTTCAAGCCATGAAAGTCCCTATTTTGTGGAGATCAGGAAAAACTCCTGGGCAAGGGCTGAAACTGGGATTCTGGGAGTTCCTTTCCCTCCTGGGTCAATTTTTCCATTAATGATGACAGATTGAAGTTGAAACTTGCCCAGTTGATAATTCACTCATCTTCCTATGACCTTTAATAGGAAGGAGGACTTCTTGATCCTGAAAACACTCAAGAGCTGGCTAAGGATCAGAAGGTCAGGGGTTGAGGGCATAATTTAAAGTAAGATCACTTAGCAAGGTGAAAAGCAGAATCACAGCTCTGGATGACAGGAGATCAGCTGAAGAGGGAACTCCTGACCAACCTCATCTCAGAAAAGAGGAATGTGGAAGAAAAAATTGTGGGAGAAGAACCAAGTTTTCCAAGAGGTATGTACAGACATCCCTGTGGAAGCAGTAGGGAAGGAGGAGAATAGTTAGGGAGCTCTTGAGCCAGGCATTCACCAGGTCTAAGGACCAGAGGAAGCTATGGGAGCTGTCTGCTGTCTTCAAACAAGCCTGGCCATTGAAGGTGGTTCCTGAGAACTGGAAAGAGCATTCCACCAGTCTTAAAGATGGGCACAAAGGAGGGTCTGAAGAACTACAGGCTAATCAGCTCCTTTGGAATCCCTGGTTATACATGAAATGGGAGAATTTTGGCTTTCGCATGAAAGGTGACAAGGAATTAAATCACTAGTATTAGTTGAACCAGTTGAAGTTGTTAACAAAGTTCAAAATAAGGAGTTTGTAAGTTGAAAACTTAAGTTTGAAGACCCAGGGGTCATATTGATTCAAAAATGATCTGAGCAAGACTCCACAACTTATATAATTTTAAGTTGTGAAGTAGGTATGTTTATTGCAGCGCTGAGTGAGCAGGAGGTACTCCTCAGCCACGCACACTTCAGCATGGGTACCGCTTGGTATATATCAGGTTGCATGTTACACATTCACCGAGTTTCCCAATTCGCCTAGACATATGCATGACCTTTCCCCGCTTCGTATTATAATGAGTTTAAAAGTCATTTCCATGTGGTCACGCCTGCGCAGTGTTATTTGGTAGTGGGCTCCGGGGGTCTCGGGAGGAAGTAAATACTCATCCTCTTGTCTTGAACTTTTCACCTTTCTCTCTTGCACATGCTCTCTGGGTCCCTGGCCCAAGTCCAAACAACAACTCTGGTTTCAGCCAGCGTAGGGGTTCCACGGATACAAGCTGGGTCACAGTCCCTGCTTTTGTCAATAATCTTTTACTTCTCATTCTGCTTTGACAAACACAATCAATGTTAAGTAAGCAATATACACTGTCTAGCAAGCAGTTTCTAACAAGTTACCCTGTAACTTCTAACTTCCCTGCATCATTCCCCCATTTTCTATAAAATTAGTCAATTCTTTTACTAACACATACATTCTTCTTCTAACAAACTTCTGCGAAAGGTGTCTCTCAATGTTTTACCATCTGCATTGGACAGAGAAGTCAGAATCGCTATTCGTTGTAACATTCTCCAATTCGAAACAAATAACACAAAAGATGAAATGAAGCTAACACTAACTAATAATAAAAGAATAATAATAGGGTGACATAGCGTATTTAGAATACCAGTTGCAGTAGGTGACCATCCAAAGAGCACATCCCACCAGTGATGACTTGCATCTTGTCTTGCCCTTTGTAGGATTCTGCTTATCTTTTCTGAGTCATGACGTATAGTGATTACAGTTTTCTTTCCATTTTCCTGGATTTCTTTCAAAATTTCAATCAGGTCTTGATGCTTTACTAATTGTCTTATTAATGTAAGGTTCATTCCAATAGGTATGGGTGACAACTTGTGGTACATAGTGTAATTAGACTTTATCAATTGGTGGGATACAACTGGAGCAAAATACGAAAAGTCACACCCAATGATCTTAACAAAATTACAGATACAAAAATTAGAATAATTCTTAACATTTAAAGTTATGTTTTCACTATCTATCTTTATAGAAGCACAAACAGTCCTTAAGCACACACAACCTTGACCAATATACACAAGCACAGTCTTTTGACTGGAATCTGGATGGACTTCAAAGTGGCAAATGCCTTGCTCCGTATCAAGGCATATGTCCTGGGCATTAATTGTATTGCTTTCACAGATAAACCCTTGTTGTTTTCGTGTAATACAGGATTCTAAATTTACAGTTTGTCACTTTTTTCTACTATTTGGGCCTTGGCGGTTCTGGTGGGAAAGGCTTCTGGCCACCCTGAAAAGGTATCTGTTAATACCAACAAATATCGATACCCCCCTTTTCTTGGAAGTTCTGTGAAATCAATTTGCCATTGCTGTCCAGGTCCATGGCTCCTTCCAATTTGACCAAGTTTTATTCTGCGAATAATTTTGGGTTTAGTCTGGAGGCAAATGTCACACTGCCGGGTTACCTGCTTGATGGTATCTTGTAAATGCCTGGCGATAATTTTATCATTTAGATAATTATACAGAGCATCTACACCCCAGTGTGTTTTCTGATGTTCCTCCCTAATTAATGACCACAACAAATGAGAAGGGATTATTATCCTTCCTTCTGCTGTAATAGCCCATCCCTCTTGGTTATATGTTCCTTTTTCATCCTTAATTAACTTCCTATCTTCTTCATTGTATATAGGCTTACCTTCTAGGGAGACCTGCCCATCTGGGATCAGGGCTCCTTCTGTTGTTATCTGACCTTTTGCTGCCCTTCTTGCCTCTCTGTTTGCCAGCTCGTTTCCTTCTTCCAATTCAGAGCTCACCTTTTGGTGTGCTTTAATGTGCATGATTGCTACCTTCTCAGGTAGCTGGACTGCTTCCAACAGCCGCAATATTTCTTGTGCATGTTTGATATTTTTTCCTTGTGAGTTTAACAATCCCCTTTCTTTCCAAATGGCTCCATGTGCATGTACAACCCCAAATGCATACTTTGAGTCTGTATAGATGTTTATTTTCTTTCCTTCTGCCATTTCCAGGGCACGTGTCAGAGCAATTATCTCAGCTTTCTGTGCAGAGGTGTTTGTTGGCAAAGGTCCAGATTCTAATACCTTTTTGCAGGTAGTAACTGCATACCCGGCATGTCGCTTTCCACTAATAACGTAACTGCTCCCATCAGTGAACCAGGTTTCTGCGTCATCTAAAGGGGTATCCTTCAGATCCTGACGACTGGAATATGTAGCTTCAATGGTCTCCAGACAATCGTGGTGTACTGGCTCTCCTTCATTTCCGCTGGGGAAAGAAGCTGGGTTGACAATGTTAGTCACCACTATTTCTACATCATCTTGTTCCACTATGATGGCTTGGTATTTCAAGAACCTCTGTGGGGAAAGCCAGTGGCCGCCTTTCATTTCCAGCACTGCGGACACTGTGTGCGACACTAGCACAGTCATTTTCTGGTTCAGTGTAAACTTCCGCGCCTCCTGAATGTTCATCACGACTGCTGCAACAGCTCTGAGGCATCCCGGCCATCCTTTGGCTGCTGTATCTAGTTGCTTAGAGAAATAAGCAACTGCCCGTCGGTACGGACCCAGGCCTTGTGCTAATATTCCCAAGGCAATTCCCTGTTTCTCATGGGAGAACAGAAAGAATGGTTTACTCACGTCTGGAAGTCGTAGAGCTGGAGCTGACATGAGGGCATTCTTTAGCTGCTCAAAGGCTTTTGTGGCTTCCTTTGTCTACTGGAGTTCTCTCTGTTCTGTGTTTATGAGAGCATATAGGGGCTTTACAAGTAAACCGTAATTATAAACCCAAAGTCTGGACCAGCCTGTCATTCCTAAGAATGTTCTGAGTTCTTTCACAGTCTGAGGTTTTGGGGTCTGGCAGATGGCTTCCTTGCCATCCTGCCTCAAGCTCCTTTGTCTTGCACTGATCTCATAGCCCAGGTAAATTACCTTTTTTTTTCATTACTTGGGCCTTTTTCTTGGAAACTCGGTATCCCTGCAGTCCTAGGAAATTTAGCAGACTTACCGTCCAGGTAAGACAGGTCTTTTCAGTCTTGGCAGCTATCAAGAGGTCATCCACATACTGCAACAGTTTTCCTTCTGATGCTGGGACCTCCCAGGATTCTAAGTCCTTGGCAAGTTGATTTCCAAATATGGTAGGACTATTCTTGAACTCTTGAAGCAACACTGTCTAGGTCAGCTGGGTTTTACGCCCATTTTTAGGGTTTCCCTATTCAAAAGCAAATATTTTTTTGGCTGGCTTCATGGAGAGGGAGGCAAAAGAAGGCATCTTTCAAATCTAGAACAGTAAACCAAATTAACTCCGGTGTTAATTCAGTTAATAATGTATATGGATTTGACACTACAGGATAGAGGTCTTCTGTAATCTTATTTACAGCCCTTAAATCGTGTACTACCCGGTATGATCCATCAGGTTTGCGAACGGGTAGTATAGGGCTGTTAAATTCAGACTGGCATTCTCTCAGTAATCTTAGCTGCAAAAAGTTTTCTATTACTGGGCTAACTCCTTCTCTATCTTCTTTGCTTAAAGGATATTGTTTAACTCTAACTGGCTGTTTTCCCTCTTTGAGTTTAATTTGTATGGGAGGTGCATTCTGAGCTCTCCCTGGAACATCAGTAGCCCAAACCCCAGGAAATACCTGATTTGTTATTTCTTCACTAATTCCTTCTTTGGTCTCAGGGGTTGTCAATATTAAACTTAATATTTCTACATATTGTTGATCATTCACCTCCAGAGTAATTTCCCCATTTTTAAACATAATGGTTGCTTGTAATTGTTCCAATAAATCCCTACCCAAGAGTGGTTTTGGGGAATTGGGCATATATAAAAACTTACGAATTCTCCATTGTTTCCCAAGTTTATACTTCAAAGGTTTACAAAAATAAGCTTTTTCAGAGTGACCAGTGGCCTCTTTTACCATGATATAATCATCTCCCACAGGCATCAGAGCTTTATTCAAAACTGAATAAGTTGCCCCCGTATCTACCAGAAATTCTACTTCTTTCTCCTTTTCCCTTAGCTTTACTATAACCAGGGGATCTGCTAGGTTGGAATCTCCCGGTTCTCTTCAGTCTTCCCTCACACGTGCAATCTCTTTCTCCTCAGAATTATCCCGTCTCTTATTGGGATACGTATTCTTCCTCTCTGGGCATTCACTCTTCCAATGCCCAAATTTCTTGCAACATGCACACTGATTTTTGTGCAGTTTGGTTTTTCCTTGCTTCTGACTCCTTTTCTGGTTCTTCCCTTCTACATTTTCTTCCACCAATGTCACTAACTTCTTGACTCCCTCTTTATATTTTGCTTCTTGGTTACTGTACACCCTCCAAGCCTCATCTAATAATACTTCCAAATTTCTACTCTCTGTTGGACGCAGTTTCTGGAGTTTCCATCTAATGTCCCACTGTGATTGGCCCAAAAAGAGAGACACTAGCTGTTGTATCCTCACCTCTGACCCAGGGTCCAGCGTGGTGTTTCTACGCATAGCATCTTTTAATCGTTCCAGAAAGTCAGTTGGGGATTCGGAGGGGCCCTGTTTGATTGCATACAGTGCTGACCAATTAATGGTTTTAGGCATTGCCTTTTTCATGGCTTTTACTATCCACTCCTGATAAGCCTGTGGTTTAGCCATTTCAGCTGTTCTATTTGGATCCCATTTCGGGTCCTGGAGTGGCAAATACTCTTTGTGATCCTCCTGTCGTGCTTTATAATAATCTTCAGCCAAATCTTGTGCTGTTTTCAAAATTAATTGTTTTTCAGTTTCTGTTACGGCTTCCAATAACAACTGAATATCATTCTAATCGGGATTATGTTGTTTCATTATAAAACGTAAATGTTTACTTACGATTATTGGATCGGTTCGATAATCTTTTGCAATCTTTTTCCAAGCTTCTATGTCAATAGTAGAAAAAGGTATCTTGATCAGCATTGTATTGCCCTCAGGCCCTACTGCCTCCTCTAGGGGTGCTTGCAGGACCTGCCCCTGCTTCCCCCGTGTTCTGGCAGAGACCGGGCTCCCTGCTGGAGACGGCGTGTCCTCCGAGTCTGCCTTATTGTCTCGTTTCCTAGGAGGGGGCTTAAGAAAATCAGTTAATTCTTGTTCATGTGCTACTGCCTGATAAACCTTGTCTGGTTTAATACATCTTTGACCTATACTGCATGCTGAACAGCACCTCTTAAGTCTGCTTTTAGTAGCTTTATTTTCTCTTTCCAAAGCCAGCACCATGGGGTCCTGTGGTGGCACCATCCCACAGTCTCTCTGCCACTCACGGTGATTTCGGAGAGTGAAAAACATATTTGCGTAGGAGACCTTGTCCCACTTTCCCTCTCTTCTCAAGAACAGCATTAACTGCAGGAGGGTTTTATAATTTAAAGATTTAAAAAGTGGCTATTTTTTTTCCCATCATCTAATTTATATAAAGGCCACTAATGATTACAATATTTAATAAGAACTTTTTTGCTTTCCATTTCTTTCGTCTTAACTATTTCTTTTCAGTGTACTAATATACACTTAAGGGGGTTTTTTTCTATTATTTCTTTACCCTGACTATTTCTCATTTTATTTTAGTGTTATATTACTCACTCCAGATTATTTGTATTATATTAACAACTTTTTGTGTGCTTTTTATCTCTTCGGGTGAAATTATTGGAGTGAGAAGATGTTCCTAGGTTAGTGTTCCCTTCCCATTTTTATCTCCCCGCTTCCCGAGCTCTCTCTCGGCGCGCCGCCTCTCCCGAGCATCTCGCAGGGGCAGCGGCCCTGTCCAGCGGGGCGGGGGGTTCCCTGCCATGGGCTCAGTCCCTGCCCTGTCCAGCGGGGGTCCCTCCCCACTCGTGCGGTCACTCCTCGGCCCGGTCCCGAGGCGCGGGGCACTCGTGTCGCAGCCGCGCTCCAGCCCTGTCAGTGGCAGCGCCGCTCCGTGCCGGGCAGGGCCGGCAGAAGGAGCCGGGCGGCGGCGGGGGTTGAATCCCGGCAGCAGCAAGAAGAACAAGAAGGGGCCGGGGCCGCCGGGCTTAATTGCTACAGCTTAAACTATGCAAGCACACGACACACAGTCACAGCAAACACGCATTACAAAAATAAAGAAGAAATATAACTTACTTCCTGAATCTGGACTCTCGGGCACTGCCACTTCCTGGTTCCGGTCCGTGCTGCACTTCCGGCATCCGGGTCCCCACACACACAGACACACTGATTCTCGGGGCTCTATACAAACACACAACCTGGTTCTGCTCACCCTTTCTCCTGCCTCCTATACAGTCACTGGCAGGCCTGTACTCAGGTAATAGCAGAACTTTCGCTCCGATCCCACTCGGCAGATCGTTGCGAAAAACCTTTCCTGGCCGGCAACCTAGCCGGCGCTTGCTGGCAAGCCCTATCAGGGTCCTAGTTGTGCGCCAGGCCTCCCTCGGCGTCTTACCAACTCCCTGGCTACGCGTACACCCTGTAGACTTCTTGATTTATAAACATACCATACCTATGAAGCACCAGTGGGTACTTGCTCTGCCCGGGCGGTGGACGTACCAGAAGCGGAGTTCTTCCAGGTAAAGAGACCTGGGGCACGCCAAAGAGTCCCAGTTCTGGACAGCCCCCGCACCGGACAGAGGTTTCTCCTGCCTGGCTCGCCAAAATGATCTAAAAATGATCTGAGCAAGACTCCGCAACTTACATAATTTTAAGTTGTGAAGTAGGTATGTTTATTGCAGCGCTGGGTGTGCGGTAGTTAGTCCTCAGCTGCGCACACTTAAGCACGGGTACCGCTTGGTATATATCAGGTTACATGTTACACATTCACCGAGTTTCCCAATTCGCCTATACATATGCATGACCTATCCCCGCTTCGTATTATAATGAGTTTAAAAGTCATTTCCATGTGGTCACGCCTGCGCAGTGTTATTTGGTAGTGGGCTCCGGGGGTCTCAGGAGGAAGTAAAATACTCATCCTCTTGTCATGAACTTTTCACCTTTCTCTCTTGCACATGCTCTCTGGGTCCCTGGCCCAAGTCCAAACAACAACTCTGGTTTCAGCCAGCGTAGGGGTTCCACGGATACAAGCTGGGTCACAGTCCCTGCTTTTGTCAATAATCTTTTACTTCTCATTCTGCTTTGACAAACACAATCAATGTTAAGTAAGCAATATACACTGTCTAGCAAGGAGTTTCTAACAAGTTACCCTGTAACTTCTAACTTCCCTGCATCGCATCCACTGCTACTGAATTGACTAAATTAAAAAAGGAATATGGGCGTCTTATCAAAAAATCTGAAACAGAATATGTGTTGCGTTTGTCTTTAGCTGTGAGTGACCAAATTCAATTGAAAGCTGAGGGTTACTGGAGTCACAGAGTTTTCTTAACACCAGGCAATCGCTGGGTCCCATGGTCCTTAACTCAGCGTGCCGCTTACTGGGCTGGAGGGTTAAACCCTCGGGACAGGGGAGACCCCTTGGCAATAACAGGCACAGCTGACCAATTACTAGGAAGTATACACACAGCTGCTTGCCTACAAATGATACATGAGAGAAAATTAATTCCTGGATGTGAATCAACAATGATGTTGACTGTTAACCCTGAAATTGTGACTGCCTTAATTAGGGGGCTCCCTGAATCACTTGAAGCCACAGAGATAAATCTCCAGAGAACCATAGCGTCAATAGGTCCTGTGGAGAGGTTAGAGAATTTCATGTGCAGAGGTGATAACAGCAGAAATACAGGCAGTACCATTACAGACTCTTATGCAAATTCCTCTGACTTTTCAACACCAGCCCTGCTAGGTAACAGACCTCACCCTAGACCTAAAGTCTAGGCATGGGGGGAAGCAGCACAAGAATTAATTGATTATGGTAAAAAATACTGCCTTGTTAAGCCTTTAGAAGAACAATTAAGGGGCATCCAACATCTAGGAGTTAAAAATGCACTCCCCCATCTCAGCAAAACTGCAGATGTTGCCAAAGAACAGTCACAACCTAAATGAGTTTCGGTCCAACTTGATTGGTGGCGTTTTGGGCTTAAAAAAGGAATTCCTAGTGATTTAATGGATGGTTTACTTTTAGATAAATTGAGCAAACTGGTAACCCAGTGGCATGTGCCAAAACCACATTCCTTTTCTCCTGTGAGAGAAAGTGCACCCGCCACAGCTTCTGCCCCACCTTTTGTTGACGGTGCAGACAAGACATCAAAGCAAACTTTTTCTCCCGAAAGAGGGAAACTAGGTCTCTGTTTCCTAGTGGTGGGCAGGGAAATGGAGAATGGATTTTGTTGCGGTGCAGGTAAAACCACCTTTACCCTTTTGACCCTTTTAAGGTGGTCGGACTGGCCCCTTTTAAAGTAATCCCATTGAGGGCTCTGCACCGCAATCGACGAGGAGAATAAGTAATCCAGAACCAATATGATCAATAGAAGCTTTATTCCAACTATTTCTCTATGTTCACAGACTTAAGTACATTTTCTCAGAAGGCTACTGGTTTTACATGTCATAATATCATTGGTTAGTAAAACTACTTGCCATACTGTTATTGGTTCGTTTCCTACAGCTACATTGCTTGTCCCCTCCCAGCTCGTGGACCCCTAATCTTGATGTTCGGTATTCTTTTGACTACAATTCCTCTTTCATAAGTTCGGTACTTTCCCAAAACGACCAAGGACTCTGTCCTTGCAGCTTTCTCTCAAGGTTTTGCTTGCACGATGCCTATTCTGTGCTTTGTGGCAGCTTCTGCAAAAGCAGAGCATCTAGCATCTCACGGTCCTGCTCTTCGAGCCATCTCTCTACAGGATTTACGTTCAACAGCTCACTAAAACAGAAAAAGGAGATGTGCTAATCACAGCTATCGTGGGACCCAAACAAGCACCAGCGGCCTCTTTAATTGATACAGGTGCACAGATTTCTGCCCTGACCGAGGAGGATGCCAAGAGGTGTGGAGTTTCTCCCTTAAAGCGAAATCTATCCGTGCTAAACGCTTCGGGCAACTCCCCTGTATTGCCAGTAAAAAAGCCTAACAGGAAGTGGCGACTTACAGTTGATTTTCGAAGGCTAAATGCCAATACCAATCTTCTGACTGCCGCAGTCCCAAATTCAGCAGAACTGATAACATCTGTTCAAGAAAGGGCTCATCCAATTATGGTGCATGGATAGCCACCAATACCCCAAAAAAGGAACATAAGATTAATACCCCCTGGATTGTTCCATCATTTTAATTCTTTTTTGCCTAAAAAGGGGCAAGTTTTTTATTTTTGTTTTTGCAGGACAACCCCGTGGGACTTTAAGAATTTCTACAGAAGAAACATGAATAAAAAGTGAAGACTCAAATCTGAAAATGGCCTACAAAATTTTGATTAGGTTACTCGAACTTTTCTGCATTACACCTACATAGATCTTCCTGGAGGCGAATATTGAAAAACCTAACTGGTCTTTTTAAAACTGGATTGGGGGTTCTAAATAGCATTGATTTAGAGGTATTATTAAACAAATTGGCTGCTACAACTTTTGATTTGGCAAAAATGCAAGAGCATTTAACAGAAATCCAAAAAATAATTTAGGATAGTGCTAACAATTTTGAAAAGAACCACCAATCCTGGTAGAAATTAGTAAATTTTACCTATGATCCTGTCAATAACACTGTCACAGGTTATGTGTTAACCATTCATAATGCTTCTGTGTCTTTAATTTATTCTGGTTTTCTATTAGGCTTAAACCATGATGGAGCTATTCTCTATCCTTTCGAGCATAGGGAACGGGCCCGTCAAATTTATGAAAAATGGCAAACTGTTAATTTGGAAACTTGTATTGTCCGGGAACAACAAGGGTTCATCTGTGAAAGTAATGCAATTAGAGCTCAAGACATTTGTTTAGACACAGAGCAGAATATCTGTCATTTTGAAATTCATCCTAACAAGACTCCTATAACAGTGCTTGTGTATATAGGCAATGGATGCGTATGCTTAAGAACTGCTTGTGATAGTGTATTCATAGACAATTTAGTAGTGGATACTAAAAATCATTCAAATTTTTGTGTGTGTAATTTTATTAAAATTACAGGAGGTGATTTCTCTTATTTAGCTCCAATTACTTCTTATTACCTTTTGCAATCCAATTACACACTGATTCACCAACCTTTGCCTAATCTCATTTTGGTAAAGCAATTGTTGCTTCACCAGGATTTAATCAAAATTTTGGTTAATTAAAATTGTTGATTTCTTTTTGTTCCTGTTCTTTTCCTCTTTCCTTTTCTTTCTTTTCTCTCTTTCTGTCTCTCTTTCCTGGGTTATACTACCAACATTGGCGAGTCCTGAAGACTTTGCAACACCACTACAGAATCGTGCTGAGTGCTCTTAACGAGATCGTGAGCCACGGGTTGGTGCAAGAGACGGTCCGAAGACCCTTTATCTGTCTCACGATCATCTACGGGGACTGAGGGGGCAAGAGGACTTTCACACAGGGGTCTGGGCCGGGCCGAGGTGGGATGACTGCCAAGTCCTGCAGGTGTGTCCGCTGGGAGATGCCGGAGAAACTGGTCGTTACTGTTCCTGAACGCCCAAGCGAGAAGGGACTGAAAGTCCTGTACACCTATGCCTATGGGACTCACTCTCCCACCCTTTGGCTATCTGCCCTTCACTTCGAAAAGACCTACACCTGTCTCCCACCCCTTGGCTATCTGCCCTTCACCTTGAAAAGGACTATAAAGGAGCTTTCTGAAAAGACCCCTACGAGATCTCCCCACGGAAGAAGATGGATCTATTGGCAGAAGACCACAAGGATTCCACCTGCCATTCGTAGCTATAACCCCCTACCCTCTTTTTCTCTCTATCCTTTGTTTCTTATATCTCTCCCTCTCTATTGCAATAACTGTGTGTTGGCACACAATAAAGTGCATTGTTTTGATTGAAACTAAAAAAATCCTGGTTTTGGCGTTTCTTTTGCACTCTGAGGTTCTGGTAATGAACCATCATGAATCCCGCTTTATGTTTAGCGGATCGTGACAAGGGGTGGCTGTTGAGGGGCGTGGCTGAGCCTGCTGAGGGGTGGCTGTTGAGGTATCCAGGTGAGGGGGCATTGCTTAGCCTGGTGGGGGGTGGCTGCTGAGGTGTGTGGCTGAGCCTGGTGGTGGGTGGCTTGTGAGCGGCGTGGCTGAGCCTGGTGCAGGGTGGCTAGTGAGGGGTGGCGTGTGAGGTGTGGCTGCTGAGGTGTGTGGCTGAGCCTGGTGAATGGTGGCTGGTGAGAGGCGTGGCTGCGCCTGGTGAGGGACGCCTAGAGAGAGGTGGCGGGTGAGGGACGTGGCTGAGCATGGTGAGGGGTGGCTGGTCTGGGTCCTGGCTGTGCCTGGTGAGGGGTGGCTGTTGAGGGGCGTGGCTGAGACTGGTGAAGGTTGCCTTTTGAGGGGTGGCTTGTGAGGGGCATGGCTGAGCCTGATGCGGGGTGGCTGCTGAGGTGTGTGGCTCAGCCTGGTGAGGGGTGACTGGTGAGGGTCGTTGTTGCACCTGGTAAGGGGTGCCTGGTGAGGGGCGTGGCTGAGCCTTCCGAGGGGTGCCTGGTGAGCGGTGGCTGGTGTGTGGTGGCTGGAGCGGGGTTGCTTGTGAGGGGCGTGGCTGAGCCTGCTGAGGGGTGGATGGTGAGGGGCATTGCTGAGCCTGGTGAGGAGTGGATGGTGAGGGGTGGCTGGGAGAGGTGGCTGGTGAGGGGTGTGGCTGAACCTGGTCAGGGGTGGCTGCTGAGGTGTGTGGCTGAGCATGGTCATGATCCAAAAATGATCTGAGCAAGACTCCGCAACTTATATAATTTTAAGTTGTGAAGTAGGTATGTTTATTGCAGCGCTGGGTGTGCAGTAGTTAGTCCTCAGCCGCGCACACTTCAGCACGGGTACCGCTTGGTATATATCAGGTTACATGTTACACATTCACTGAGTTTCCCAATTTGCCTATACATATGCATGACCTTTCCCCGCTTCGTATTATAATGAGTTTAAAAGTCATTTCCATGTGGTCACGCCTGCGCAGTGTTATTTGGTAGTGGGCTTCGGGGGTCTCGGGAGGAAGTAAAATACTCATCCTCTTGTCTTGAACTTTTCACCTTTCTCTCTTGCACATGCTCTCTGGGTCCCTGGCCCAAGTCCAAACAACAACTCTGGTTTCAGCCAGCGTAGGGGTTCCACGGGTTCAAGCTGGGTCACAGTCCCTGCTTTTGTCAATAATCTTTTACTTTCTCATTCTGCTTTGACAAACACAATCAGTGTTAAGTAAGCAATATACACTGTCTAGCAAGGAGTTTCTAACAAGTTACCCTGTAACTTCTAACTCCCCTGCATCAGTCAGGGGCGCCTGGTGAGGGGCGCCTGGTGAGGGGTGGCTGGTGAGGGGTGCCTGCTGATGGGCATGGCTGAGCCTGGTGAGGGGTGGCTGGTGAGGGGTGGCTGGTGAGAGGTGGCTGGTGAGGGGTGGCTGGTGAGCAGCGTGGCTGTGCCTGGTGAGGGGTGCCTGGTTGAGAGGGACCAATATTTTTATTAGTGCCTCAACATATGTTATACATGAGATGAAAAGATTACTTCAGAGGCTGTATACGTGCGGGGAGCTTTGTCCTCCGGGAGGCTTTGCATGGCTGCCAATCGGGAGAGAAAGGTTTCCCTGCTGGGCTGCAAGCGAGCCGCCCCCATTGCTGTGGGGCAGATCCCCGGATGCCTGGGAAAAAACGCGCGGGGCAGCCACGCGATAGGGGAACCAAGCACATAAGGCAGTTAACTGCAATACAACCCCGCGCCATTTTCCTTTGGGATCTTGGAGGGAGAGGGGCTCGCCTGGAGGGTCAGCTCTGCCCCCCTCCCCCCCCTTGCGACCCTGCTCCTTTCGCTGGCTGTCTGTCCTGTCTGCCCCTGTCCTGCCCTGCTTCGCTGCTTCCCCGAGGCAGCGCCATCGCCATCGCCGCGGCAACCTCGTGCTCTGCTGTTTGTCCAACGGAGCCGCCGCCACCGCCTGCGCCCGAGCCCGGAGCCGCCTGCACCCTGTGCTCAGCCCGGAACCACTGCTGCTGCCTGCACACTGCCTGCATCCGCCCCCAGTACCCAGCCCGGAGCCTCCACATTGTGATAAATACATAATAATATAGTGTTGGCTTTTCGCAGATATTCATTATGTGTAGGATTTTATTCTGTTTATAGAAGTAGTCTTGTCATAAAGATAGAGGTATATAGCCAATGTTTTAATTTCTGTTATGAACTAGATTTCGATATAGTAAAAAACTCTAATAAAAGTAGTTTAAAAGACTTTCTTTTACTAACCACACTACCTGCCTGACCGGATAACACCCAAAGAACAGCCCAGAGAAGACCTGCCACTGATACCTGACTATCAGCCATAACCAGATGCAAGGACTATGGAGAAAAGCCTATGCATGATGACTAGGCATGAGGCTGACAAAGAGTATTTAAGATGACTCCCTCAATGGCAGGTGTGCTTCTTGGCTTAGGGCCATGCACCCAGCGCTGTCTCTTTGCTTTATTGTTTTTGTCCCCTATTGTCCTTTATTAAACTTTTAAATTTCAACAGGAGAGTGAACCTCGTTTTTCACAACATGTTCTGCAGCAGCCCCACAGCCTTCATCGTCCGCAGCTCCTCCCCGCGTTTCCCCCACAGACACAGCAGCCTGTTCCTGTTCCTGCTCCTGTTCATCGCCCACGGAAGGCACACGCAGCTGCTGCTGTTTGGAAATCGCGCTCAGCCCACCACGGGAGCGACACAGACTCCTTGCAGCTCGCAGCGCACGCGCTCCATCTGCCAAACTCTCGCCGACGGGGCACCTGGGGCACAGCAGTAATGGTCTGTCCAGTATTTTCTTTCTCTCTCCGTCTCTCTCTCTTTTTTTTTCCCCCTTCTCGATTCCTTTTTTCTGTCCCACTTTGGTAGGAACACTTACCCTTCCTTATCAATAAACTGTTTTTCAGATATAATATAGCCTCATTTGCACATCACCTTTGTCTGAGAAATCTATTAAAAAGAATCCTCCCCAGCTTCCCCTTTCTTTTATACCAGGTCAGGAAACCCACACTGCATCGTCCTGTGCCTGGGAAACTAGGATGTCATGAAACTTAACCTGCCACAAGCCCATCTCACCCTCTGCCACCGTGGCTCCTTGGACCTTGTGTCCGCAAAAGCAGACAGAAAGCATTTCTGCTGCTCCCCCTTTGGCACCAATCCCCTGAGAGAGAGCTGGGAGTTTCCCAGCTCTTGTGTCTCCGTTGGGCCATATTCCTGAAGAAGCAGCACCCCCTCCCTCCTGATGAAAAAGGCAAGTTCCACGGATGTTTGTCAGCTCTGCTTTCTGCCTAGAAATCTTGAAACTGCTTCTAAATGCTGCTCCCCTCAGCTCTTGGTCACCTACTCACACAGAGCTGGGAAAAAAATCCCCTGGCCACTGCCTCCTAAGGTGAGTTATGGCAGAGTTCGAGGTACAGGGCAAATCTCGATGCATCCCTAGAGTTTTAATAGATCTCTACATGGGTGTGTGCACATACGGGATTTGTGTAGAAAGGAAGGAGCGTGCAAGCAACGTGACTGACGCTTTCCCTCTCCGTGTTTGTTCAGTATGCGTGGATCCAAAGGCACTCTAGAAAGCCTTGTCTAGGCAGAGCCTTGTCTCCGTGTAGGACAGAGCACGGCGGGTGGCGGCGGTTGCTGGCAGCGAGGCCCGGACAAGAGGCGACATCAGCTCCACAGCTGCCAGGCCCCGCTAAGGCTTCCTGCCGCCTCCTGGGGAACAGGAAAGCCCTTCAGCCTTGGCACTGCCCACAGGGGCACTGCTGGCCTAGCTTGTTGTGCCCAGCAGTGGCAGGAGGTGAGAACATAAGCCTTGCCCAGACTGACTGGAAGCCACAGCTCTGGGGGCTGCCCATGAAGCTCAGCTCTGCGACCATGCTCTGCCCCAAGCTGCAGGGGATGCAGTGGGAGCCCGGCTGGGCTCTGCCCTGGGGCCATCCTCCAGCCACAGCTGGAAACAGGGAGCATTTAGTTGCCACCAAGAGCCAAGCCATGGCTGCAGAGCGGCTGCTGCAGCCCGGCCTGCACTGCTGCGTGCTGGGCTTTGCGGGCTGCTGCTCCCCGGGGGCACAGGGCACTGCACTGCTGTGCCACAGGAGACAGACAGGCTTCAGCTTCAGCCTAACCGAGCTGGGTGGGTGTGCTGGGAAGAGTGCGGAGGGTCAAGGGGATGTACAGAGCTCATCCTAGTGCAAGAACGAGGAAAAAGAGCCTGGGAACACAGCAGCGAGGCCAGCTGAGGGCTGGAGAGCAGTTCTGCATTACACTAAAATCTCACCTGAGGCCTGAAAAATTGCTGTTCTTCAGCCAAAGACAGCAGGAGTCCCCAAACCGGGGGCTTGCTCTTCCTGGCAGTGAGGGGCAATCAAGGAAGGCTACGGTGTGATGGAAACTGTGATGAGCTGGAAACTCACTGGGGGAAAACAGGGAGCAGTTGTGAAGTGAAAGTCCGGTGGGGGAGAGAACTGCTCCAAGAAATGCTGAGATACAGCTTGAGGCAGCTGAAAAATGGCACTTGGGGTCATGGCAGATTGATTCCATTTCAGAAGGTATTGAACAAGTTTATTTTTTGAGGGGGTGTTGTGTTTCCCCTTGGAGGTGGACGCTCTGCACACTTGAGCTGCATTGCCAAAAGGAGCAAGCGAGTCTCTGCTGCGGTGTGCACCGTTTCTTCTTCTGCTTCTTCCAGGGCAGTGCTGAGGCGCAGCAGAGCCCTGGCGGAGCCCGGAGCAGCATCAGCATCCACGCTGGAGCTCGGCTGGAAGGAGAGGAAGCAGAAAGCGCCCGTCAGCTGAAGGCTACTGTGGCCCTTGTGCCAAGGGCCCGCGGTGGCCAGGCCATGCTGGCCGCGCCACGGCAGATGCACCTCCTCGGCAGCTGCCCAGTGCGGGATGCTGCCGTGCTCGCTGCCATCTCCCAAACGCCCTTAGCCCAGCCAGGCTAACAAGATGGGCACCCACCTCACGCCATCCACCTCCAGCAGAAAAGCTGGTCCCAAACGACGTCCTCTGCCTTCTCCAAGGGCACGTCCCATCCACGCCGCAGCTGCTCCCAAGCACTTCCCGATCCCGACCGGACACCACCTAGAATGTTTCCTTCAAAAAAACAAACAAACAAACAAACAAAGAAATGAAAATAGATTACAGACATTGAAAAGGGAATAGAACAAAGGTAAAATCTTATCTCTCTCAGGGGTTTGAGGAAGGCCCAACCCCGACATGCTAGGGAAACACCCACCCACAGGAGAGGGAATCCCATGTTTTCTCCCTTCCTTCCCCCATGCACTGCCCCCCAAAAAGAATGGGAACCCAAAGCTGGCACTTGAGTAGCCTTGAGTAGCCTGAGCCCTTCCGTGCCTGCAAAGCAAAGCAGCCCAAAGGGCACAGGTTCGGGAGGCCCAGCTCTGCGCCCCCCGTGGGGCTTTGTTTGTGTCGGGCTGGCAGCCCCAGCCCCAGCCCAGGGCACGCTGGGTGCTGGGGGCTGTTGCTAGGGCCAGGGGCCGACTCCCATTTGGGAACCAGCCCAGCCCATGGCCCCAGCGCTGCCAAAAAGCAGCTTGGCAGCCGACTGAAGAATGAGCTGCACCTGCCCCAGCAAAGCGGGGAGCCTTCGGTGCTTGGCCAGGCTGTGCAGTGCCCAGAGGTGGGAGCATCCTCCTGGCTGTGGACTCATCTGCAGATTCCCTGGGGAGCCTGGCTCTGAAGCAGGTGCCCCAATCGAAGTCCGTCGTCTTCAGCTTACCGGGGGCCAGGTCAAGGAAGAGCTTGTCATCCTTGGTGTCGTCCTCGATGTCTCCAGCGGCAGCCCCACCTGGTGCAGCTTCTCCAGGGGCTCCTTCCTCCCTGGGGGTGCGAGAGACCAGGCTGTCAGTGCTCTGCCCAGGGCCCCAGCTGAAGCCCGTGAAGCAGGACAAGCAAAAGCAGCTTGCATGGTGGCCAGCAGTGCCGGGAAGAGCAGCTCAGCTCCAGCACGAGAGCCGCATGTTCCCATCTCATGGCCCCTGCTCAGTGATACAGGCATGACAAAAAAGGCTGCATTTCTTGGATTTTTATTGCCAAGGGATTTGTGTGCAGCTGCCACTTACCAGGCCCGTGGATCCAACAGGCCATGTGGCTCTCTCCCTTCTCCTATGGCAGATGAATATCCTGCATCCAAGGATCACAGAACAGGTCTTCCAAGGAAGGCCTGTCCAAGGAGTGCAAGGATAAACACCACCGGATGAGCTCTTGGCACTCTGGGGAGAGAAAGCAGAAAGCGCCGGTCAGTTGGAGAAGGCTCCTGTCCACTTTGCCCCACTATTGCTGAGCGTGCCCAGCCTATGCTGGATAGGCTCAGAGCTGTGCCTAAACTTCCGCTGGGATTCTCTGTTTTGGAGGAAAGCGGGAGAGCAGGACACCTCCTCAGCAGCTGCCAGAGCGGGATGCTCGTGAGCCCGCTGCTGTCTCCCAGCCCTGCTATTCCCCCCCCATGCCACAGAGATGAGGACGCACCTTGGGAGAGCCGTTGTGGCAGCGAGAGCTGGCCCCAGCTGATGTTGTGGCCCTTGCTGAAAGGGTGCTTCCCGCAGACCATCTGGTGCAGCAAGATGCCCAAGGACCAGACCGTAGCTGGCTCGCCGTGGTACCACCCAAAGTGGTTCCATTCCGGGGGGCTCTAGGCTGGTGTTCCTACGGAATACACACGTCCTTCATCAGGGCAACGCTGCCTGCTGCCAGAGCCTCGCCCCAGCATCCATGGGCACGCGGGGGCTGCACCAGTGGCACGCCGTGTGACCCGCTGCCTTCCGGCCAGCCCCTGCGACTCGTGTAAAAACTTTGGCTTGTACAAGGAGCCACTGGGTTTGGAAGAGGGCAGCGGAAGCCCTGGGAAGGCCCAGCCATGGCATGCCAAGGAAAAAGCCACTCAGTGGTGGGGAAAAACCATGCCTTCATCCTCCTGCCTACACTGCCCCAAAAAACATCAACAAGCCCCAGCAAATGAGGAGAGCAGAGCAGCTCAAGCCCTTCCTCGCCTGCACACCAAAACCGGCTGGTGCACAGGTTCTGGCCCCCCTCTCTGCTACCCCCATGGGTGTTTTTTTCAGGCTGTCTGCCTCTGCCCCAGCCCCAGCCCTGGTCCTGGGCAGAGTGGGTGGTGAAGGCTCTCAGCAGGCCTGGAAGCTGCTCCCCCCTTGCCCCCCACCCCCACTCAAGAGCTACTTGGCTGAAGAGTCAATCCCATGACTCGTAGCAAAAGGGACAATCCCCGGTGCCAAACCCAAGTGTGGCCCTCCAATGTTTGGCCCCGAGATGCTGGGAGCGGACTCCTGGCTGGGCTCACCTGCAAAGTGGGTGTACGCTTCGTCCTGGAGGTAAGTGCCACAGCCAAAGTCGATCAACTTGGCCTCTCCAGTGCACAGGTCGACGATGATGTTCTCTGGTTTAATGTCCCTGTGCAGGACCCCGCGGCTGCTGCAGTGCCGCACAGCCTCCAGGACCTGGTGGAACAGCTCCCGCGCCACCTCCTCCGACAGGAAGCCCCGCGCCCGAATGAAGCGGGAGAGGTCCTGACACCGCTCCGGGCGCTCCATCACCATCCAGAAGCTGTTGGGCAGCTCAACCCACTCCAACAGCTGGACAATGCCACGGAACCCTGTGGACACCCTGTGCAGCAGCACGATCTCCAGGGGTGCGCTGGTGCCGTCGGGCTGCGGGAGGAGCACCATGCCATCAGTGGGGCCGAGGCCGAGCAGCCTGCAAGCCCTCAGCCAGCCCGGGATGCTCTGCGTCCTCCGCTGACTCCACCTCCGCTCTCCCTCCCTCCCTCCCTCCCTCCCTCCCTGGAGGCGTCCTGGCGCCTTCCAGCCTGCCGGGCCCCGGCTTACCCCCACGGGCCCGGCACGCCCCGCTTTCTCCCGCTGGCCCCGCTCACTCACCAGCTCGCCCCAATGACGGATGCGGCTCCGGGACACGCTTTTGATGGCCACCTGCAAGCCAATGCGAACAGCGGCCTCAGCTCACCGCCCGCCCTGTCGTTTCCCACCCTGCCCTACCCAACCTTTCTCCTCCTCCTCCTCCTCTTCCTCCTCCCCCCGCCACCCGCCCCGCCACTCACCGGGGCGCCGTCCGCCAGCCGCGTCCCCGAGTACACGCTGCCGAAGCCGCCGCGCCCCAGCAGCGAACCCAGGCGGTAGCGCTCCTGCAGGGCCTCCTGCGCCGTCCCTGCGGGCGAGACGCGGCTCTCAGCCTTCGGCCCGGGGCCACACACGGCCCCCGACCGCCTGTCAACCGTCCTGGGCCGGGCATCCCCCTCCGAACGGGGCACCGGTGGCTCGGGGCCGGTGGCCGCGCTGCCGAGCGCCGGAGCTCGGGCCAGGGAAGCCGCAGCCGAGGCGGCGGGAGCGACCATGCCATGTGTGTCATCCTCGGGCCCCGGGGTTGTGATAAATAAGCGTGTGTGTTTGTTAATCAAATCTTGCTTAAGCCAGGTGTGATAAATACATAATAATATAGTGTTGGCTTTTCGCAGATATTCATTGTGTGTATATTTTTATTCTGTTTATAGAAGTAGTCTTGTCATAAAGAATATAGGTATATAACCAATGTTTTAATTTCTGTTATGAAATAAATTTTGATATAGTAGTAAAATAACTAATAAAAGTAGTTTAAAAGTCTTTCCTTTACTAACCACACTGCCTGCTTGACTGGATAACATCCAGAGAATAGCACAGAGAAGACCTGCCACTGATACCTGACTATCAGCCATAACCAGATGCAAGGACTACGGAGAAAAGCCTGTGCATGATGACTAGGCATGAGGCTGACAAAGAGTATTTAAGATGAATCCCTCAATGGCAGGTGTGCTTCTTGGCTTAGGGCCAAGCACCCAGTGCTGTTTCTTTGCTTTATTGTTTTTGTCCCCTATTGTTCTTTATTAAACTTTTAAATTTCAACAGGAGAGTTAACCTCGTTTATCACACAGGGAATAAATGGCTGAAATTGAGTCAGGAAGCTCACAAGTTTAATCTAACAAAAAGCTAAGCAAGGCTTAGAAAAACAGATGTCTAAGCAAGAACAGAGGGAACAGATAACGAAGTCAGGTCAGGATGACCTATACCCAGTGAAGTAAGCAATGTATGAGCCCCCCTGAGATGTGCCCCCCCTGAGGAAGACTACGGCCTTCAGCCTCACGACCACCCGAAAGCAGAAGAAAGACCCCCTAGGAACAGCCCGCACCGACGCAGAGTACTCCCGGAAGATATACGTATACCGGGTCAAAGAGACTATAAAACTTGGGGGATTAGGGGAGTGGGCTGTGAACCGTTGGCGGAGCAGAGTCTCCCCGGTCGCCCAGCGCTGTTTTGCTTGCTGTGGCTTGCTCAATAAATCAAATTATTTTAATTGGCCTGGCTTTTGTCTCTAACTTATAACAATTTTGGTGCTGTGACTCGGATAGAGGCAATTCGGCTGGAAGTCCTGCATGGGGGAGGCGCACCCTGCTTGTCTGGTGTTTCGCTGGATAAGCAGCCCCTGTGTAAGTGCATCTACTGCTGGAACCTCTACCGACGAACCTAAATTAGACAGCAAGCAAATAAACGCCGGCAAACCCCATAATCTTTGTGCACGAAGCTCCGAACGAAGACGCCGGATGCATGAGTATAGGGCAGTTATCCGTTCAGTCGGGGTTGGGTGTCCTGGAGTGCGCTTGTGTGAGACGTCCAGTGAGGGACGAAGTGAGTGCGGACCCCTCAGTAGTGCGGTTCCCAAACCCCGTGAGGGGCTGGGCCACGAACAGGGGGTGAAGAGTGTGTGTGTGTGGAAGAAGGCACTCCGGACTATGGGACAGAGGAAAAGCAAGCACTCTGGTCCCATGGGTGGGTCGGAGTTTAAAATTAAACTCCCCCAGGATTAATGATAGAGACTTTGAGTGCCTACCCCTTCTAGGCAGGGTAAGGACAAAGCAATGCCAGTTTTTACACATACGTAAACTCCAAAAAGCTATTTAGTGTGGAAGAAAGTGAGTATCCGCATTTATGGATAGGATCCGAGACTAGGCATTGTTCAAGGAATAAGAGAATCTGTCCCTAGGCGACAGAATATTAATAAAACCTGGGGGGGAAAAAAAAAAAGGGAGAGAGAGAGACCCATACAGAGTGGTTAGAAAGGCTTAGGCAGGAGTGGACCCTGCTACCCCTGGCAGGATCGGGGATTGGATGAATTGTTGAGGGAAGCCTAGAAAGTGTATGCTTGTAGAGAAGAAGAGACACATAAAAAGCAAACCAGAATGTTGTTAGCGGCGTGCTGAGGGATCGGCCGGGCCGGGCACCGCCGCCCTGCGGGGCAGCCCCGCCGCCGCTCCCGCCTCCTCCGCTTCTTCCTCCTACTCGTTGCGGCGGCGGCGGCGGCGGCTGGCGCTGCTCGTGCTGGGGCCTGCCGCCTCCGCCGAGGCGAGGGGGGAGGAGGCGGGGGCCGGGGCCGGGGCCGGGGCCGGGGCCGGGGCCGGGGCCGGGGCCGGGGCCGGGGCCGGGGCCGGGGCCGCGGCTGCGAGCGGTGAAGCGGTAGCGGGTGGCGAGCGCAAGAGCTGCACGTACCAGGGCTGCAGCGGGACCGCAGGACATGTCAGGAAAGATTGCAGAACGTGGATGATGAATGAAAAGATGTTAAAGAAGATTAGGGGTGTCAGGAGCTCTATTTGCTGGAGACCCGAGAAGAAACAGAGCCTTTGGTAATATTAAAAGTGAGTCCCCAACAAGAAGAAGTCGAGTTCATAGTGGACTCAGAAGCAAAGAGATCTACTTTTCAAAGACTGCCCCGGGGTTATAAAATTTGAGTCAGTTAAGTCCTGATGATCAATGGTACAGTGTAATAGATTTAAAGGATGCATTTTGGGCATGTCCTCTTAAAGAAGACTGCAGAGATTATTTTGCCTTTGAAGGGGAGGACCCAGACACACACCGGAAGCAACAGCTATGCTGGACAGTGTTACCCCAGGGATTTACAGAATCCCCAAATTTATTTGGACAAGCTCTAGAGCAAATTTTAAGGGAATATGAATTAGGCGAAGGAGTTACATTGGTTCAGTATGTTGATGATTTATTGTTAGCTGGTAAAGATGAGGAGAAGGTGAGACAAGAAAGTATTAAATTATTAAACTTTTTGAGCTTACAGGGATTAAAAGTGTCAAAATCAAAATTACAATTTGTAGAAGAAGAAGTAAAGTACTTAGGACACAGATTAAGCAGGGGAACTAAGAAATTGGATCCTGAAAGGGTTAACGGCATATTGTCACTGCCAGTTCCTAAAACCAAAAGACAAGGTAGGCAATTATTAGGCCTTTTTGGATATTGCAGGCAATGGATAGAGGATTACAGCAAGAAAATTAAATTTCTTTATAATAAGGTAGCCAAGGATGGCCTGTTGAAATAGTCAAAGGAAGATGATGAACAATTAGAGGCTTTAAAAACAGATTTAGTGAATGCCCCGGTTTTGAGTTTACCAGCTATAAAGAAACCATTTTATCTATTTATAAATGTTGATGAGGGAACTGCATTTGGAGTACTAGCACAAGAGTGGGCAGGAAGAAAGAAACCTGTGGGGTACCTCTCAAAGCTTTTAGCCCCTGTGAGTAGAGGGTGGCCTACGTGCCTACAGGCAGTAGTGGCTGCAGCCCTCTTAGTGGAAGAAGCCCACAAAATCACGTTTGGAGGGGAATTAAAAGTACTGTCACCCCATAATATCAGGGGAATTTTGCAGCAAAAAGCTGACAAGTGGATCACTGATGCCAGGCTCTTAAAGTATGAAGGCATCCTGATATCGTCGCACAAGCTTGAATTCGAGGTCACCAATTTGCAGAATCCAGTGCAGTTTCTGTACAGAGAACCGAATGAGAACATAACCCATAATTGTTTACATAACATCGAAGAACAGACGAAGATTAGACCGGATTTAGAAGAGGGAGAACTTAATACAGGAGAGAAACTTTTTGTCGATGGATCCTCCCGAGTAGTCAAAGGGAAAAGGAAGTCAGGGTATGCAATAATTGATGGGAAAACATTTACAACAATAGAATCAGGACCTTTAAACCCCAGCTGGTCTGCCCAAGCATGCGAATTAGACGCAGTTTTGAGAGCTTTACAATTGCTGAAAGGTAAAACTGGAATTATATACACTGATTCTAAATATGCCTTTGGTATAGTACATACCTTTGGAAAAATCTGGGAAGAACAGGGCCTAATAAACTCTCAAGGGAAAGGATTAATTCACCAAGAATTAATAATTAAAATCTTACAAGCCTTGCGAGGACCAGTGGGAATAGCTGTAGTACACTTAAAGGGGCATCAAAAGGGGTTAGACCCACTAGTAAGGGGAAATAATTTGGCAGATCAAGAAGCGAAGAAAGCAGCACTAATGTTTATCAGGGATAATAGAAGAAAGTGGGACTATTGGGAAAAGGTTAGGAAAAAACGCACAACCTGTGGGGAAGACTTACTTGAAACCCCTTGTTCTGGATATTGGAAAGATCTTGGAATGGATGCAGTACACTGCAGTTGTGATAACCCCAAGTATGAATACTGTTGTGTACATGGAGAAAAATATCATATTCTCAGCTTCACCATACAAGAAAAAAATAAGCTGGCACAGATGGGAATAAAAGAGACAGAAACAGGGAAATGGAAGCTCCCAGATGATCGAAAAGTTCTCCCAAAACAATTAGCCTTAAGGGTTATGCAGAAGTTTCATGAGAAAACTCACTGGGGAACCCAAGCCCTAGCAGACCAGTTTGCCACGAAATATATGTGTATTGGGGTATATAACATAGCTAAGAGAATAGTTAGTGAATGTATAATTTGTCAAAAAGTAAACAAACACCAATTAAGAGAAAAGCCCTTAGGACGGAGAGAGCTAGCCCATTGACCATTTGCAAGGATTCAGATAGACTTCACTGAATTATCAAGAGTGGGATGATATAAATACCTGCTAGTAATCATAGACCACTTAACCCACTTTGTGGAAGTATTCCCAACAGCTAGAGCTACCGCCCAGACTGTAGTGAAAACACTGCTGGAAAATATAATACCTCGATATGGATCTATAGAAGTAATAGACTCTGATAGAGGACCACATTTTGTTTCAAAAATCGTGAAGGAAGCTCTCGCTTCTTTAGGAACAAAATGGGAATATCATACTC
This sequence comes from Acanthiza pusilla, assembly GCA_036630365.1. Classification (NCBI taxonomy): domain Eukaryota; kingdom Metazoa; phylum Chordata; class Aves; order Passeriformes; family Acanthizidae; genus Acanthiza; species Acanthiza pusilla. The sequence continues at coordinate 866,788 of JAXCHO010000154.1, read as the reverse complement.
CACGGCATCCACAAAGTTCAGGGAAGGTAGAAAGAGTAAACGGAGAAATAAAGAAACAACTCACCAAACTAATGCTAGAAACCAAAATGTCATGGATAAAGTGCCTCCCTCTAGCACTATTAAACATCAGAACACAACCCCGAACAGATGTAGGAATTTCTCCTTTTGAAATGTTATACGGTATGCCTTATGATCTAGAAATCCCGCATGAGCACCCCCAAATTGAAAGCTTGCAACTCGAGACATATATAACCCAACTTATGGCTAGAAGAAGGCAACTGCAAAATAAAGGTTTAGTGGTGCAAAGACCTCCCTTAGACATTGCAATCCACAACATACAACCAGGAGATAAAGTTCTAATTAAGTCATGGAAGGAATCCTCATTAACCCCTCGTTGGGAAGGGCCTTATCTCGTTTTACTCACTACAGAAACAGCAATCCGGACAGCGGAACGTGGATGGACACATGCTAGTCGCGTCAAGGGACCCATTCAAGACCCTCAGTGGAAAGTGACCAGCCGGCCTGGGGACCTCAAAGTCACTCTGACGAAAGAACAATAATAACCTGTGTAACTGTGGCTGCGAGAGGGGTTGGGAACAGCAAAAGAAATGTTAATGCCCAGTGGTTTGGTCTCGAACCATGGGAGTTTTTAAACCCAGTAAAACATTATGTAAATAGGGGAAATGAACAAATTTATTAGAAGGAATATATAGAACACTAGTAGGGAAAATAGTAACTTTAGATTGGGAACAGCCTCCTGTAGAACAACTACACTTTGAAAGGACTGTAATAATACCTTGTATTTGTAGATGTGTCCTTGTTTTGCTATCTAATCAAGGGATACATGCTGCTTGGGTATTGATTGAATGTGAAAATTGTATGCAAAGATGGTATTGTTCTTCCTCACACAGACATAACCTGTGTCATAGATGTTGAAAAAGGTACCCTGATAGAATACATTTTAACCCTGAAATTTTAAAATTACTATGTGGAAAATCATATCTAATTCCTGAGATTTGGGAGGTATGGGAGGAAGATTGGGATCGGACTATTCAGATGTGTAAAGTGAGGTTTGGATGGAAACAAAGACAAACTGAGAAGAAAATTTAAATGCAACATTTGAAAGAAAGCTGGTGGGTTCCAAAGTATCCATCTAAAGGATACTTATTTTTCAACGAAGGGGGGAAAATAATTAGAGTAAGAGCGAGTATTTACCACAAGCCTAAGATTCTGCTCTGTAAACATCTATAATTGAAGTTATAGATATAAAAAGACCCACGAAGGCCTAACCCCTGAAGACTGCGACTGCTGCCGAGAAGAGAAGTGACCTCACTGCTTCAAGCAACGGAGTAGGCGAAGGAGGCAGAGGTGTACCACAGTGGGGACATAAAGAGGCCTGTGCTCCCGAGAGCCTGAAGTGGAAAAAAGAGCAGAACAATGTAATAAAATGAGTGACTAACAAAGATTACACCCAATCAAAAAAGGGAGAATTGGAACTTACTAATTGTAAAGATGAAGGGGAACCCACCAACTCTCTATGCCATTTGCTGGATATTAGGATGGGTACAAAATCCTGTAAGAGGCTTTGATCACCAACCCTTTAAATGGACCTTATCCCGATGGGAGGATCAAGTTATTATCCAAACAATAGTGGGACCTGGGTCTCCCCGTTTCACTCCTACCTTATGTCAGTTAGCTCCGATAAACACTTGCCTTAACCGAATGGGGTTTTACTTTTGCCCTAGCTCAAACCCGGGACAAGGATATTGTAATTACCCAAATTCCTATTACTGTGCTTACTGGGGCTGTGAGACAATAGCATCAGACTGGGCTCCGGGAGGAGGAAAGGACCAACATATTACAGTAGGGTGGGGACCCCACGGCTGCAAGACACCCCAGCAGGATAGTACTGGTGGCACAGTGGTGCCTGGAAATTGTTGGCATATTTACATCAATGTTAGCCAAAGCCAAGGCCCTAGCTGGTTCTTGGGAAAGACCTGGGGAGTTAGATATTGGGAACCAGGGACTGACAGAGGTGGCCTAATCTTTATAAAAAAAGAACCAATTGCCAACAACCCCGAACCAGTCGGACCAAATCTAGTGCTATCTGGACAATTGTTACCTACAACAACGGCCCCCACAATTAACAGGTCTGCTATCATCAATACCACGGTTCTGCCTACTCCCAGTAATGCCTTAACATCTGAATATAGCCCGCTTTGGAAATTAATGCAGGCAAGTTATCAAATATTAAATGTAACCAACCCGAATCTTACTGAGCACTGTTGGTTATGTTACGTGATTAAACCACCTTTTTATGAGCCAATAGGAACCACTGGCAAAGCTAAACGAGTCAACGGATCCAACCCAGCACAGTGTCTATGGAAAAAGGATACATCAAAGCAGGGCATTACCATGGCTCAAGTGAAAGGAAGAGGAAGATGTGTAGGTAAAGTACCAACAAATCAGGCACACCTATGTGATACAACTATAAAGACCTCAAAAAAGGAGTCCCCCGCAAATTGGCTATAAAACTTGAGAGATTAGGGGGGGGTGGGTTGCGAACCGTTAGCGGAGTGGAGACTCCCTGGTCGCCCAGCATTGTTTTGCTTGTTGTAGTTTGCTCAATAAATCAAATTATTTTAATTGGCCTGGCTTTTGTCTCTAACCTATAACACCTTCCCCCTCTAAGCCCCCTGCAGCCACCAGTATGGACCAGTCCAGCCCAGAGCTCACTTGGGGGTGCCTCGACCTGTCGGGGCAAGGGGGTAGGCGTGCGGGGTGATGGGCGGGTAGGAGCTCCTCCACGTGGGGAGTATAAAGCAGTATAAACCACTCCGGACTGGGGCAGGTGGGGAAAATTCAGAGTCACAAGGAGCCACCGGGAGAGAGGCAGCAGAGAGCCGAGAGCGATGGCTGACGGTGGGGCGCGGGAGAAGCTCCCGCCTCAGCTGAACCCCCTCCTCGTTGATTGACAAGTGGGGGGCGGCTCGCGCCCAAACGGCGGGCGGGGAAAAGTCCCCTCAGGGACTGGCTGGGCGGGGCGGGGGCGGGGCGGGAGCTGTTCCCGCCTCAGCCAAAGTTCCCTCAGGGATTGGCTGGACCGGACTGGGGGCGGGGTGGGAGCTGTTCCCGCCTCAGCCAAAGTCCCCTCAGGGATTGGCTGGGCCGGACTGGGGGCGGGGCGGGAGCTGTTCCCGCCTCAGCCAAAGTCCCCTCAGGGATTGGCTGGGTAGGTACCCAAAATGATTAAAAAAGGGCCGAAACCTTCTCGAAATTTCAACAAAACTGACAAAAATTGCATAAATTTAAATAAGTATGAAAGATTTAAGGCTATATTGAAGTTACATTTAAGCAATGGAGGGTTGGAAAGGCAGATTGTGCATAAAAATGTGTCAAAACCAAGAAAAAGCTACAAAACCCCTTCAAAAATCCCCTGAAATTAAATAAAACGGAGTAGAAACATTATAAATACGAATAAATAAAAAAGTTAAAGCCATATTTAGCATTTATTAAATGAGGAGGTGTAAAATGGGACTTTGGGTGCTAAAATGCCACAAGGAAGCACTAAAAGTCCCAAGCCCCAAATTGCCCTCATGCCTGGACTGGGTGCCCAGCAGCTCAAGTAGAAGAGTCCTCGACTTGCTCAGGGAAGCAGCAGCCCTCCTGCTGAGGCACAGCCTGTGGAGAAAGGGGACAGTGGCCCCAGTGTGTGCTTTGGATATCAGAGCTGGGTTCGTAAATCCTGTCAGAAGTTTCTCTGCTAGACCTGTGATGGCTGAGGGTATGTGGGAAGGCTTTGCCAGCCATGAACTGGACTTGTGTATCATCTGAGCTCTGTTCGGGGTCATTCTGGGAGCCTCTTCCTTTCCCCTTCCCCAAGGGCAGAGTGTTGGTGAGGGCTGGACTTGGAGGCTGTGTCTGCCCCGACAGCCGCTACCGTGGGGCTGCAGATGCTCCTGCCAGCGTGGGCTTGTCTGAGCCGGTCCTTGTGCCTCAGTCACAGCTGGCCTGAGACCGACAGCACTGGCAGAACTACACTGAGAGCTGTGCAAGGAGCAGGCAGGAGCTGTCAGACCTTCACCAGGAGCACAGCTTTGCGGCTGTGCTCAAGGAGCCCAAAGCTGCTGTGCTGGAAGCAGGGACTCGAAGCTGCATCACTCTCTGAACCTTAACTTGGCAGTGACGTCCCTGGACCATCAGTCTCTGCAGAGACAGGCCCTGGAGAAGGCAGGTGCAGCTCTTCTCTTCCCCCGCGGAGGATTTGTGCCCTGCTCAGAAACCAGTTCCCATCCAATGGGGCACAAAAGTCTTCCCGAGGACACAGACCAATGCTCTTTAAGATGAGGGTGAAAAATACCTGCCAAAACTTTCCCAAGCAGGCCCATTTGGTTCTTGAAGGTGTGTTCCAAGCAAGGAATGTTTGATATAAGAGTAAGACTTTTCTTCTGCCTAGAAGACCTATTGATATATTGCCAAATAGAGAGCAGAGAAAAAAAATACACTCGTGGCTGTCTCAGGATCCTTAATCTATTTTATGAGCCTTAAAAACTGCAACTCTTAGCATTTCTCTGTAGGAATTTGAAAAGACCCTGAAACACCATTTTTCCTCTTTGTGTGGCTGTTCTAAACGCAACGCTTTACTTTCCATGAATGTTTGTAAGCACCAAGAACCTTTTGAGGATTTTTCGTCCATCTCCCCTTTGACAGGGAAGACAGAAGAATTCCTGTGACTCAGGAACTAAGCGCATCCCTAAAGAGAATGCTGAGCCTTAAAACTGATGCTGTCTGGAGCAGCAACTTTGAACTCATGTTATGTGCCAGGTCCCTGCCCAGCTGCCCAGCAGCAGGGCTGTGGGGACACAGGGGTGGCGGTGCAGGTTCCAGGGCCAGCTGGGAGCTGGGATGGGAGGAGAGCCAGGGGAGGGCCTCTCCAACAGCCCCTGGAATGTTGGGCTTTGCACCCTAGCAACTGTCAACAGCCCATGGAATGTTGGGGCTTGGACCCTGGCAACAATCAACAGCTCCCGGCTATTGGGTTTTGAACCCTAGAGCTGTCAACAGCTCATGAGCGTTGGGGCTGAGACCTTGCAAAGGCCAATTGCACTTTGATCCTGTGCTATTGACCCTGCAAAGGCCAACAACCCGTGAATCGTGGGGTTTAGACCCTGCAAAGGCCAACGGCTTTTGACACTGGGGTTTAGACCCTGCAAAGGCCAAGGGCCTTTGGACACTGGGGTTTAGACCCTGCAAAGGCCAAGGGCCTTTGGACACTGGGGTTTAGACCCTGCAAAGGCCAAGGGCCTTTGACACTGGGGTTTAGACCCTGCTAAGGCAACGGGCCTTTGGACACTGGGGTTTGGACCCTGCAAAGGCCAACGGCCTTTGGACAGTGATATTTGTTCATTGCTAGTGCCAAGGGGCAGATGGAGTCTCGGCGGGTGAGTGAGAAAGCTGCTGCTCTATTTGTGCCAAGCCCTGCAGGGGCCTGGGTGGGCCTGGGCTGTGCCACGGGCAACAGCTCCCTTTGGGAATCACACGGCATTAAGAGTTGGCTGTTCCGGAGCTGGCAGCAGCTTTGGCGCTGGCTGTGGGGAAAGGCCTGGGAGGGAATGGGGGGCTCCTGGCCATCCCAGAGCACACCCACATCTCCTCCTCTGTCCCTGTCCCACTGGAGGCCATGGGCATAAACAAGGGAACAGTTTTTGTTGCCTTCCGCTCAGCCCAATTTACAGCACAGCGTCAGTGCTTCCCAGAGACAAGAATGGGTTTCTCCCAGACATCTCCGAGATGATCCCTGGCGGCCCAGAGGAGGCCACAAGAATAATAGGGAGATGGGCTCCAAGGGCTGGAGCCCCTGTGCCAAAGGAAAAGGATGGAAGAGTTGGGGTTGTCTGGCCTGGAGAATGTTCCAGGGTGACATTAGAGCCCCTTCCAATGCATGAATGGGCTGCAAGAGTACTGGAGAGGGACTTTAGCCAGGGGCCTGCAGGGACAGGACAAGGGACAATGGCGTCCCACTGAGAGAGGGCAGGGTTTGATGGAATATTGGGAGGGAATTCTTCCCTGTGAGGGTGCTGAGGCCCTGGCACACGTTGCCCAGAAAAGCTGTGGCTGCCCCTGGATCCCTGGAAGTGTTCAAGGCTGGCTTGGATGGGGTTCTGGGCAACTCCCCTTCTGGTGTTCTTAGAAGACGTGATGAGACACCTGCCAGCATGCTTGTTTGTGCTGCTGTCTAACTACTGGGCGGAAAATATTCCCAAGGAGGGGAGGAAGAGCTCAGCTGGAATTGCTGTGCTCTGGGACAGGCTGGGAAGCATTCAGAGGTAACGCCTCAGGGGCAGCCACGCAGTCTGAGTGTGCTCTTCCCTGTGCTCTTCCAGGGAGCTCGAGGGCTTTCTCACCGGGGACGTTCCTCCAGAGGCCCTGACGTGAGTAAACTGTGCTTGAGCTGGCTCGGATTTTGAAACTGGTTCTCCATGAGTGGGCACTGGTTCTTGTGGGATCAGAAGAGGCATCTCAGGGGTACTTTGGAATAGGAACAGAATAGCTGCCTAACAGCTGGCTGTGGGCTTTCAGCATGAAAGAGACAGCATGGCCAGTTCCGTCACCCGCAGTGACCGTTCCCAGCGTGCACGCTCTGAGAACATCCTCTCAGCTCCACCATCCACTGATGCACAGCATCCCTTTGAGTCAGTTCGGGAAGCTGCAGAGAATGGTGGGCGCTTGCAGAGGCGTTTTGAGCAAATAGAGGAGAAATGCAAGAGATTCAAAAGCTGCCTGCAGAACACAGAAACTCTGATGGAAGGAATTAGAAGGTGAGCTTTTCCTCCTCCTCCTCCTCCTCCTCCTCCTCCTCCTCCTCCTCCTCCTCCTCCTCCTCCTCCTCCTCCTCCTCCTCCTCCTCCTCCTCCTCCTCCTCCTCCTCCTCCTCCTCCTCCCCTGTGTTCCAGAGGGAATCTGCTTCTGGGTCCCGGAGTTTAGAGGTGTTCTGGGTGAAGAACTCACCTGCCCTACCATGTATAGGCCTCAGTGTGGCTCTCGAGCATCTTCCTGTCAGGGCTTTTCACTCTCTACAATGACTCCCAAGACTGTCTGGGAGATGCACAGCGATGCTGGAGTAGAATACTCCTCCCTCTTGCTGTGCTGCTTCCCTGAATTCTGTTCTTTGGGTGCCCCTGCCCAGCCCCTGCTTCTCACTGAAGGAAGGCAAAATCCTGTCCTCCTTTCCCTTTGCCTCTGGAGGACTTCCTTGGGAGGGAAAGAGCAAGGTCTTCCTTAGCCCACTGTCCCCAGCTTCACCCTGGAGTGCTGAAGATGGGATCAGTGACTCTTCAGGCCTCTTCATTCTTCTGACCGAGCTTTGTCTCTGCAGTCACTTCAAGAAGCCCAGAGAAAAGCAGCAGCAACACACTGGAATCCCGGAGCCAAGCGCCTTGTGTCTGCGTCAGAAGAACACCAAGCAGCTGAAGGCAGTGTCAGCCCAATTCGAAAAGGCAGAGCAACAGGACAGGATGAAGGTTGGTTTAGGAAATGAGACTGGTTTTCCATTGAAAACTTGTCTTGCCCCTTGTACAGTGGAGGACTTGGCTACAGTCAAGGGAGAAGACCCATCATTGCAGAGTGAGCTGGAAGTCAAGAGGCAGACACTGGAGGAATTGCAGCTTCAGAGGGATCTGCTGGAGCAAGAGAGGGATGATGTTAGCAGGGCCCTGGACAGCTTATTGCTAGGCAGTACCTGTGGGAGTGGGAGTTGCACCAGCCAGATCAGCCCAGATGTTGTTTCTGGCAGTAGAAGACAGGGACACTGCTGTGCACACCTGGCTCAAGATGTCACATGCGTTTATTAGCCAGGGAGATGCATGTTCATCAGCAAAATGTTACATGGTTCTGCAGAATTTGTTACTTTGGGCAGCTATAGAGCCCCTAAAACAGGGAACGGAGCTGGGGATGAGTCTGGAGAATAGGTGTGACAAGGAGCAGCTGAGGGAGCTGCGGGGGGCTCAGCCTGGAGAAAAAGAGGCTCGGGGGCACCTTCTCTCTCTCTACAACTCCCTGTGACAGGAAGGTGCAGCCAGGTGAGGGTCGGGCTCTGCTCCCAGGGAACAAGGGACAGGACATGAGGAAAAGGCCCCAAGCTGTGCCAGGGGAGGTTTGGATTGGGGATTACAGGATAGCTGTGAGAGAATGGTTTGTTTCTGATGGTCACTGTCAGACAGTCTCAGTTCTGGAGTATGGGGTAGGTTTGGCAAATACACAGCAGAGGTTTTGCTTTTGAAGAAAGGAGCTCAAAAGCACAGTTTAGTCTTCAGGCTTGAATACCAGCAAGGGCCATTAGACAGCTTCTTTATGTAAGACAAGTAAGTGGTATTGTTGGTGTCAACTGCTTTGGCCACATCAGCCAGACTTCCATCACTCATTAAATGACTGCCCACCGCAGGAGCCGTTTCCCTGCCAAGCATCCCCTCCTTGCAGAGAGCTGCTTTGCACACTGGAGGAGGTGACACTTTGATATGGGTTTTGTTCTAGAAGGAGAAATCCTGTATATTTTCATTTGCTTCAGTGAGCAAGATTGCTTTGGCTCAACCTTTCCTGAAAATGTCCAGCACTGGAATAGATCCTGATAGAAATTTTGTTTGCCAAGTGGCAGTTGTGGAGGATGCAGTATTTTTGGGTGACAGCACAGGGTTTGGAGTCAGCATGTTTGTTGGGAAGGAGCTATCTGGTCCCAGGCAAGCCAAGTGGGCCTGGCACAGGCCTTCCAAGGTAACAGTGCCAGAGGCTTTTGGCAGCCCTGGTTATCAGAGCTGCAGAGGGCAGATGCTGTGAGACTTTGAGCCCAGAGCACAGGAGTTCCTTGTCCTCTGGCTGCCTGCAAGGTGGCACTGGCTGGCTCTGCACAGGGCTCTCAAGGAAGGGCTTGAGCTGTACCTTGTCCCGCTTCCAGGTTCCCCAGGAGGAAGAGTCGTTGAGCAGGGCTCTGGAGCAGCTGCACCGAGAGTCCTCTGGCCAAGGGCATGCACTGGCCCAGGTGTGCAGAGGGAAGAAGCTGCTGGGCCGGGAGAAGGCTGCCCTTGAGGGCCAACTGGCAGCCATGGAGCGGCACCTACAAGACCTTTCCAAGCAGCTGTCAGAGGCCAGGTAAAGGCAGGGAGCAGACCCTGGCAGGACAGGGCTGAAGTGCTGTAGTGATAAAGGTGGTAAGCACTACACAGGGGTTTATTGCATCCTCTGTGCATTTCAGATGTAGATGTGGCTGTTGAGGTCAAGTTGGGCTGGGCTGTCTGTGCTATGGCAGGCCATAAGGAAAGCCTGGGCACTCAGGAGTGCCCTGCTTTTCTCTTGAAATGGCACAAATGTGCCTTCTCTGTACAAGTTTGCATGCAACCCATTTTCCATAGTTAGGTGTGGGGATCTCGAGCCATTTCATCGTGGAATAAGTGCCTGTGAGTGTGAGGAGCAAGTGACTCATTTCTCTCTGTATTTGCAACTTGCAGGTCAGCAAGGGAGAGCCTGGAATCCAGCCTGTTTGCTGCTCAGCAGAAGATATCTCAGCTGGAGATCACCAGGAACCATCTGGAAGCTCAAGTGCTCACAGTCTCGCAGGCCAAGGAGGTGATAGAAGGTGAGAACCTCGTGTGCTTTGTTTGTGGTGCTGCCCCTGCCTAGAGAAGCTGCTGTAAAGCCACCTCTGTCCACAGGGCTTCTGAGGAGTAGCAGGGCTGGAGGCAGGGCCCTCCTACACCGACACAGAAAGGGCCTGAGGTCAGTAAAGTCAGTAAAGACTCTGCATCTTGCTGTTGGTTGTGTTTGCAGGAGAAATGCAGTGCCTCCGACGTGAGCTGGAAGCAGAGAGAGCTCTCAGGAAGCAGGAACAGGAAGACGCAGCACAACAGCTCTTGCAGGCAGAGCAGCGTCACGAAAGCCTCGGGCTTCAGGGAACTGCTCAGCAACTGGAAATAAACAAGCTCCTGCGAGACCTGGTAGGGGACAAATAGGCGTCTGAATTGTCCAGGCCCTGTGGGCTGGTTTAGCACAAGCGGAGCACGAGGGTGTGAAAGGGCAGCAATCCTCTGGCAGAGGCCTCCTGCTGCTGGGCTGGGCAGCAGAGCCAGCAGCTTGGACTTGGAGGCACGTGAAGACCCACGGGATGGTGCTGGGACAGTAACTGCAGCCATGACTTCAGTGTGGGCGTCAGACGAGTTCCAGAGCAGCTTGAGCGGTGCCCAGCCAAAGCGTGGCAGCCCAGGGCAGCATCGTCCCCGAGTCCCACCTGCCACAGAGCAGATGCCAACACACAGCAGATGCCAATGCAGAGCAGATGCCAACACAGAGCAGATGCCAGTGCAGAGCAGATGCCAACGCAGAGCAGATGCCAATGCAGAGCAAATGCCAACACAGAGCAGATGCCAGTGCAGAGCAGATGCCAACACAGAGCAGATGCCAGTGCAGAGCAGATGCCAACACAGAGCAGATGCCAGTGCAGAGCAGATGCCAACGCAGAGCAGATGCCAATGCAGAGCAAATGCCAAGACAGAGCAGATGCCAGTGCAGAGCAGATGCCCACAGTGCTGCCAGCTGCAGGCGTGGGAACTGGGTTCCCTTCTTGCTGTGCTTGCATGGTGAACAAAGGGATTAGCTTGGGGCTTGAAGCAAATGGATCAGGCCCTTTGTCCCTGGTCCTTCAGTCCTTGTGGCTGGGAATCAGAGAGGGGAAGGTGACACCTCCTTTTCTGAATGGTTGCACTCAATGTTTGTGAAAAGATTTCCCAGCAGAAGTGATTCCTTGAGTGTCTGATTCTTGCACCTGCTGAGCCTCCTTTGAAGTTCCCTGACAGGACACAGTTTCTGGAGGGCAGAAAGCCAGTGCTGTTGTCTTTTCAGGTTGGGGTTTGTGGGAGGGATGAAGCTTCACATTTTTCAGTGAGGAGCTTGCCTGGGACTTCATCTTGAAGATTTTTCCTCCCCTCCTCAGGCAAGTGAGCGGGAAAGGTACCATGCAGAGATGCTAGAGATGCTGGAGCAATTGGAAAAAGAGAAGGCAGAGAGAGAGCGGGAGCACGAGAAGGTGCTGTTCGAGATGAGGCTGAAAGTTGCCACCCTGCAGGCTCAACAAGAAGAGGAACGAACTAGATTTGAAAATGCCAAGCGAGAGGTAACAATTGTGAAATGACAATTTTTGATTTTTTGCAAGGCTGGAGCTGTGGGAGATGGCAGGATAGGGAGTTGTGTGGAGCATGCCCTCCATGTCTTCCACACTGAATTTGGGGAAGTGAAAGCTGAACGGGGCTATCTTTGGAACCTGGAATGAGCCTTCTCATAGGAAGCCAGGCAGAAACATTGGGTTTCAGTTGAGATATTTGTGGTGCTCTGGTGTTTTGTTTTTCTAAGACTTACCTCAGAGTATCTTCATTGTTCACTTACTGGTCCTCTTTTGGTGTGTACTGGTAGGTGTTCATAGCCAAACTTAGTTTGTAGGGCTTTTCTTTTGTGGGCACGGGGAGGGCACAGCAGGAACGCTGACAAGGGAAAAATCTTTTTAAAGACTTGTCTGAAGTATTGCTGAACAGTAACCCAAAGATGTCTTCTGGGCTGTGTTGTAAGTCACTTGTTGGGAAGCTGTGTCACCCCAGGGCAGACAGTGGCCCAGGGGAGCAGCAGCCGAGCGCTCTGGGAGCACATGAGCCCATCAGTCTTTGCCTCTTGCCACACAGATGTTGCAGGGCACATGTGAAGCCCTGTGCTCTTCCTTTCTGAGCAGGTCCTTCTGGAAGAGCAGAATGAGAAGAGGGCTTTATCAGAGACACTGCTCCAAACTGAGGCAGAGCTAAGCCGAGCCTGCCAGCAGGTGCAGCAGCTCAGGCAGGAGGCGAGAGAGCAGCAAGAGAAGGGGCAGGTAAGTCTGAGTAGGCAGGGAGCAGAGTGCAGGGCAGTGACAAGGGCACGAAAGGCAGGACCTGGGACTGCGGAGGCAAGGGCTGCTTCAGAGCCTGGGAGCATAGAGCCTGGTAAGCTCCAGAGCTCAGCCCCAGGACGGAAGGCTTGCAATGGAAGCAGGGCTGGGTAGAGAAGCCAAAAGAAGTAGCAGAAGGAATGGGATTTTGAGACAAGTGGAAAATGCTAGGCCTGAGGGCAGGTCCCAGGAAGTTGCTCTGTGTTTTGTTACCAGACCATGGAGGCAAAGCTGCAAGCTGAGCTGCAGGAAGCTCAGAGTGAAATCCAGGCAGTGCAGAAGAGGCACAAGGAAGAACTCCAAGGTGTCAAAGAGGAAATTAAGCTCCTTCTTGAGCAGAGGGAGGCTCTGCAAAAGCAGGTGAGTGAAACAGCAGTGGCAGCACAGTCATCCAGCAGGGGGTCTGTGCCCTTCTTGCTTTTCCATGGCAGAGCAGCAGCTGATGGGGTGGTCCCTGGGGCTGCCTCGTGCTGTGGGTTCCACGGCAGCTGCTCTGAAGGACTGTCAGTGTTCTGCTAAGTCTCAGCTGTTGCCCTGACAGCTGGGCTGGTCCTCTGGGCTGTTGGCCAGCAACCATCAGCATGGATTTCTGCTGGCCTCTTCCTGCTAGCCTTGGCTGGGGAGGTACTTTTCCAGGTGCCCTTGGTGAGCCACTTGGAGATTGAAACAAGTTCCCCATATCCACTGTGAATCTGGTGCTCTCAGCACAGGGAGAAAGGCAAAGTTAGTCTTTGCCATTCCTCACAGCCTCTGCTGTGGCTGACACTGACAGGCTGTGGCTGTAGTCTCTGACTGCTTTATTTTCCTTGACTTGAGGTGGGAGAGTTGACATCTCAGCTGGCAGCCTCCAGGGAGTCGCAGGAAACCATTGTCCAGAGAGCTCAGCGAGATGTGAGGGATGCCCAGCAGCAGTCCGTTCAGAAAGCGCTGGAGGTTGAGCATATCTGGAAGATGCTGGAGGAGGCAGAAAATCAGAACAAGGAGCTGCAAGGGAAACTGCAGAACCTGGACAGGGAAAGGAAACAATGGCAAGATGTAGCACGCCAAAATTCAGAATGTCAGACCTCCTTGAATACCCTAGAAAGGGAAAATGCCAGGTAAATGAAAGCCTGTGGGACTCCGCATTGTGAGGAATGGATTCCCTCTTTGCACCTGCCAGGGGCTCTGGCAGCATTTCCTAAGTGGCAGAGTTCTGAACTCTCCCTGCAGATGTGTCTTGTTTTCTGGATGCTGTGTTTAATTTTTATTTTTTTTAAGTCTTCAGTTACAGTTTTCTCTGAAGACAAAGGCTTTTGGGGTAGCTCTTTCCTGCTGGGGAGGTGTTCTGTTGTTAGGTGGGTGTGTTAACACTGTCCCAGCTGCAGTGTAAGGGGCTGGACACATCCATCAGCTCCACCTTGGGTCCTGTAAGTTGAGGTTTTTGAGAATTGGATCAGCTCTGGCATCGTGATGCCTTTGCTTGGCAGAACCATCTTAAGGCCCTGATTACTGATCTAAGACAGATTCTCATCGGAGATACCCAAGAAACAAGAAGGTCTCTGTTGCGTCGTTCCTCATCAAATGGCCCAGGGTGCCTGGAAGGGGTTGAGCAGGGTCCCTGCCAGCCTCCACAGTGCACAGGCGTTACTGACTGTGCAAAGAATGCAAGAAACAAGATCAAGGTTAGGGGGGCTCCTCCAGCTGACCAAGTCCTGCCAGTCTTCAGTGTTGCAGGATTCTTCTTGCAAGCAGAAGAGAAAGAAAAGGCAGGGCACTCTTGCTTGCCTGGAGGTTTCTGCATCTTCCATCAGGTTGTGCTCCAAGCCTCTGTCGCCACTTCTGCTATTGGCCTTTGTTTCTCTCCAGCTGAAAGAAGGATGGGTGCTGGTAAATCTTAGGGAACTTCCGCGAGATCCCCTGGCTGTTGGGTGCTGATTTTCCTACCTGGGTATACAAGATGGGGGAAGGAAAATGTCTCTTCCATGTTGACCAAAGCTTCTGCCCTTGGAGCCTGGTTAGTCAGAAGAGAATTGTTCCTCTCCCTTGCTGTCTTCATTGTAAGACTTTGTTAGGTCTGTATTCACATTCCCACCTTGAGAAGGAGGCAGAGCATGTAGGCAGGAACTGCCCATTCTTTCATGAATGGAAGCAGAGTGGGCAAATGCTGGGCTGTGACCACAGGGGCAACAAACAGCCAAGTTGTTTAGACAAACTTCATCAGACAGAGCAGTTTTCCCTGAGCTGGTGCAAGTGCTCAGAGTTTATAAAATGTGGCACCATTTAGTAATGAGTTGCATGCTTCTCTTCTAGGCTGATTCTGTCTCTGGAGGAAAAGGATCTGTGCCTCAGAACAGAAGAAGAGAAGAACCTGGTGCTGAATAACCAGGTGTGTCACCTTCATTCTGCTCTTCAGGAGGCCAAGCTGCTTCACTGTGAGCACAGAAGAGAAATACAGGAGCTCAACACACAGGTAACCTGTGCCCTGGCATCCTCTTCTCCAGGGACACACAACATTGCCTTTGGCTTGGAGGCCCCAACTGCTTTCTGCTCCCAGCAGCCTCCACTGCTGCCATGTCCTGCCCAGGGCTGCTGCTGCACCCTGAGGCCAAGGCTGGATCTGGTGTCTGCTGCTGCCGCCAACATTTTCCCCACTTCTCTCCCGGCTGCTGGCAGGAAATCTGGGAGGAGAAGCAGCAGCAGCAGACTCCTTTGGAGCTCTTCCATCCCTCTGTTAGCAGTGTTGTCCCAGATGGAGTTGGTGCCTTTGCGGGGTGCTGAGCAATGCGGGCACACAGATATGGCTATGGCAGGCTGGGGAGGGCACTTCCACCGCGGCCAGTTCAGCCGGTGTTCAGAGCTGCACCCTCAAGGATGCCCATTGCCTCCCTTTCCCTGTTTTCACTCCATTTGTCTCAGCTGGAATCCTTGGTTCTGCACCTTCTGTTTTGGGCATGTTTTTTGTTTGCAGTAATTTCTCCTTTGTTGCTCTCCCTACTGCCCATTCTGCTGCCTCAGGGGCAGTCCTGTCCCTGAGGCTGTGTGCATCCATCTTCCAGATCCGGGCCCTGCAGGAGGCAATGCTGGAGAAGGAGGCTGCCCAGGCAACTCAAGAGAAGCTGCTGCTGCAGGAGCTGGAGGAGTCCCGAGCAGGAGAACGGCGCTTCAGGGACTCTGCGCACGTGCTGGAGGCTGAGGTGTCTGAGCTGCGTGTGAGGCTCCAGAACTCTGAGGAAAGAGGAGAGGCCATGGCCATGCAGTGTAAGGCCTTGGAGCTGGAGCTGAGGAACACACAGGCTCAGAGGGACTATCTCAGGGCTCACAATCAGGAGCTGCAGAAGGAGTTGGAGGGAAGTGAACAAGGTACAGCTTCTCCTCTCCCACTCGCTGCCCCATCCTGTCTCACCAGCAGGGATCTCTGGTGCCACACAGAGGAAAAGGGCAGTGCCCAGAGATGGCAGAGGGGAAAAACAACTGGCAGGAGATTTATCCATCCAAGTGCCAGAGAAAGATGGTGTGGCTGGCAGTGCCATCTGGCTGTTCTACGGCTGATCCCATGCACAGCTGGTGCCTTTCAGGTGCCATGTCTGTGCTAAGGAGCTGTAGCTGGATGTCTCAGCTCGATTCCCCCAAACTCCAGGCCCTGCCAGAGGCTCCAGGCTACTGGCCTCTCTGGAGCAGGGCTGCACAGGCATCCCCACTCCTTTCTCTGCCTTTGCTTGCTCACTCTGCGCAAGCCTGAGAGCAAACACATTTTCGTATTCCTCTGAACCTTGCCCCTTTCATTCCTGCTTTTTTCTCTGCCTGGAAGTTTCCTTCATTTGTGTCAGCTTTGGAAGCCCTTGTGGGCTTAGGGCCTGGCAAATAGAGGCAGGCAGAGAAGACAGTGCTGTTGTCTCTGCAGGATGCACATCAGTTTGCCTTGGCTTTGCTTTTCACCTTCTCTTTCACCTTCCCCTTTCTCTGGTGCAGATTGGAGGAGGGCAGAAGTCAAGGACACCTCTCGAGATATTGCCCTGAAGACAGAGGCCACTAAAATACAGGAAGAGGCTGTGACTCTTTGTCAGGAGGTGGCATCTGTGCACAAGAAATTGGAAAGGCTGGAGAGGGATAGGAAGGATGTGCTGGTGAGAATGGCCAATGCCATGAAGGGCCATTTCTTGGCTATGTTTGGACCTTGTGTTAATATTTCTTAGGAGCACCTTTTTCCAGTTTAACTTTTCTAATTGTATTCTTCTGAATAAGGAGGAAAACATGATGCCGTCCTGTCAAGCCCAGTTAGGGTTGAGGCTGCTGATTTTCCTCCATGCTGGAGTTTTGTTCCCGAGAAGCTTTCCTTCTCAATGTCCACACTTGTCTTTATGGACATTGCGTGGTTTGGGCAATTCCTCGTGTCCAAACCCATGTTCCGATTTCTAAATATCTGGCCCTGGGACAAGGGGGGAGAAGACCAAGTTTTCTGTTAATAGAAAGGTGCTTGGCCTTGGCCGCCTGAGAGCAGCCAGTGGGGAGAAAAGAGAGAAAAGCAAAGTGCTGATCCAGATAAGGACGTGTCCCTGCAAGGGGAGAACTTGTCCTGAGTGCCAGCAGAGAATGACAGACTGATCTGGCCATTGCTGCTTCAAGAGAGGACAGTGGGGCTCTCGGGGATGGAGCCATGGCAACTCCACACAGGAGAGGTTGGAAACCACTCCTGTTACTCCAAACCCAGGGAATGAAATGTTGGGTGTGTTTGCTCTTCCCTTTCTCCCTGGTGGGGAGCACATCCTCACGGCACTGCCTAAATCCTGCTTAGGGAGGATTGAAATGCTGTCTGCAGTTCTGGCAGCTCCTCCCCAAAGGACCACTCGAGTGGAGCTGCAAGAGGTCGGGGAAGAGCAGAAAGGAAGCTGAGATGGGCTGAGTGAGCTGGGAAAGACACTGTGTCGGGGGGGGCCCAGCAGAGGTCTGCAGCATCCCGAGAGGCAGGGAGAGAGGGGCAGTCTGTGCCAGTCCCTGGGGCAGGAGTCCAGATGTGGGATGGAAAGCAAACCGAGAGATGGAATGAGTGACCCTTTTTCTGCCTTGTTTTGGCAGCATGAATGGGAATTGTACCTGGAGCAGGTGAGAAATCTGGAAAAGGAAAACAAAATGCATGCACCTGATGTTCAAAAAAAGAAGGAAAGAGCCCAGCACTTAGAATTGGAGAGGGAAGGCATGCAAGAAGAGCTGGAGCATGGTGCTGCTGCTGTGAAGGAATGGAGAGGGAAAGCTCAAGTCCTGAGT
This sequence comes from Acanthiza pusilla, assembly GCA_036630365.1. Lineage (NCBI taxonomy): Eukaryota > Metazoa > Chordata > Aves > Passeriformes > Acanthizidae > Acanthiza > Acanthiza pusilla. The sequence goes on along the minus strand of JAXCHO010000154.1, from coordinate 849,594 downwards.
GCTGCCGTGAATAAGAGTGACATTTCCAATGGGGGTCTGAAGAAGCAGTTGGAAATCCTGAAGGGAAAGGCATTTCTCAAGGTAGGCACTGGCATTGCTCTTCAGTCCACTGCAACGTCTCTCAGTGATTCCAATGATGGTTCCCAGAAAGGGGTGGGAATGCATGTATATCCCTGAAAGTCCAGGCTCTGTTAGGAAAAGCAGCCCGGGCTGCAATCAGCAGCCATGTCTGTGTGCCTGGCTCCAGGCAGAGACAGAGACCATTGACAGCCAGAATGATTCGGGGCACGCCCATAACAACTGACACAGCTCTGGAGCTTGCTGTTCAAATCAGCTCCTGGCCCAAAGCTGGCCATGGGGAGCTGCTTCTGCCATGCCCACGCAAGGGGAGGCAACACGTAGGGGGTTGGATTTGGAATGGAGAGGAATGGAACAGGTGAGCAGAGCAATGGACTAAATTGAGCAGAGTATTGGACCGAGGGCTGAACAGCAGCTGCCCTGCTGGTGCTTCGAGGATGCTTCCTGAGACAGAGATTTCTTGGGGACAACTCTTGTGGTGTTTGACACAAGGGACTCATCTCACTGAATACTCAGCAGGCTGTTGGAGCAGAGGGGAAGCGGCCGTCTGAGCAGTTGAGGAAAGGCGCCGAATGTCTGCAGGATCAGCATGCAACGTCACTAAAAGACAAGACAGAGAAGGCTGAAATAAGCACAGAGCCCCGGAGAGCTGGCGAGCAGGTAAAGTGGGCTTTTGCTGCCTCTGCAAAGCCTCAGGCTCCTCTGCAACACGACACGTTTGCCCAGGCAGCGCTTTGGAGTCCTCTGCTTGTTTCCTTCCCTCTCCCTGTCCCTGCTGAGGGCACAGCCTTTGCTTTGTTCTCTCCCTTGTGGCAGCCCATGGCTTTCACAAAGGCACCTGCGCTCCGCTGCCTCCCTCCCTGGCCCCGTGTCTCCAGACACGCACTGGCCTCTCTCTCGCACAGCCCCAGCAAGAGCTTTTTTCCCCCAGTGTTGCCTGCTGCAATTCAGGGTCTCTGAGCAGAGATGTCCTTGCCTGCATGTCCAGAGGTGCTTTTGCTCCGTGTTTGCTGACAGGTTTCTCTGACCTTTTCTCCCATCCAATGTGCAGGTGCAACAAGAAGGGAGGAGTGTCAAGAAAATCTTTGGGACATTTGACATCTCGGACAGCGTGAGGTTGGATGTCTCCCAGTCTGCCCAGCACCGCAGGTTGACTTCTGGACAGGTGGGAACACACTCTTCCTCGGTGGGAGGAACACAGCCCTTGGCAAAGCACATGTCCGTCAGAAAGTAGAGGAGCAGCTGTGAGCTGAGCTGTGTTGCTCAGGCCAGGTGAGCCCTGAGCGCTGCTGCCAGGGCTGGCATCACCTCTGCTCCTGCGCAGACAGAGAGCTCCGTGCCGGAGCTGCTGTGGCCGTGCCCGCTGCAAAGCGAGAGGAGGTGGGAGCAGCTGCCTCTCTGCCAGCAGCCAGCCCCGCAGCCACAAGGCTGTGGTGTCAGCAAAGAAGAGTTGGAGGAGTTTCAAGGCCTCAGCAGTGCTTGAAGGCTCATTCTCCCACTGGGCTTTGTTGCCCACATTGTGCTCTGCTCCTGTGTGGAATGCTCGGAGGTTTGGCAGAGGGAGAGTTTGCTCCCTGTCCGTGGGCTGTCTGTCCAGGAGCTTGCTGTTCAAGTCAGATCCTTGCCCAAAGCTTCTGTTGTACCCACGCAAGGGGAGGCATCACGTGGGGGGTTGGATTTGGAATGGAAAGGAATGGAGCAGGTGAGCAGAGCAATGGACTAAACTGAGCCGAATTTTGGACCAAGGGCTGAACAGCAGCTGCCCTGCTGGTGCTTCGAGGATGTTTCCCAAGACAGAGATTTCTGAGAGACAACTTTTGCAGTATTTGAAATACGGGAATCATCTCCTCTTTGAATATCCAGCAGGCTGTTGGAGCAGAAGTGGAGCACCTGTCCTATCTCTCCGACACCAGCCTGGGACTTAAGCAACCGGTTCCAGCACCAGAAAAGGACAAGGCTGAGAAGGCTGAATTAAGCGCAGTGCCCCGGAGAGCTGGCGAGCAGGTAAAGTGGGCTTTTGCTGCCTCTGCAAAGCCTCAGGCTCCTCTGCAACACGACACGTTTGCCCAGGCAGCGCTTTGGAGTCCTCTGCTTGTTTCCTTCCCTCTCCCTCTCCCTGCTGAGGGCACAGCCTTTGCTTTGTTCTCTCCCTTGTGGCAGCCCATGGCTTTCACAAAGGCACCTGCGCTCCGCTGCCTCCCTCCCTGGCCCCGTGTCTCCAGACACGCACTGGCCTCTCCCTCGCACAGCCCCCAGCAAGAGCTTTTTGTCCCCAGTGTTGCCTGCTGCAATTCAGGGTCTCTGAGCAGAGATGTCCTTGCCTGCATGTCCAGAGGTGCTTTTGCTCCGTGTTTGCTGACAGGTTTCTCTGACCTTTTCTCCCATCCAATGTGCAGGTGCAACAAGAAGGGAGGAGTGTCAAGAAAATCTTTGGGACATTTGACATCTCGGACAGCGTGAGGTTGGATGTCTCCCAGTCTGCCCAGCACAGCAGGTTGACTTCTGGACAGGTGGGAACACACTCTTCCTTGGTGGGAGGAACACAGCCCTTGGCAAAGCACATGTCCGTCAGAAAGTAGAGGAGCAGCTGTGAGCTGAGCTGTGTTGCCCAGGCCAGGTGAGCCCTGAGCGCTGCTGCCAGGGCTGGCATCACCTCTGCTCCTGCGCAGACAGAGAGCTCCGTGCCGGAGCTGCTGTGGCTGTGCCCGCTGCAAAGCGAGAGGAGGTGGGAGCAGCTGCCTCTCTGCCAGCAGCCAGCCCCGCAGCCACAAGGCTGTGGTGTCAGCAAAGAAGAGTTGGAGGAGTTTCAAGGCCTCAGCAGTGCTTGAAGGCTCATTCTCCCACTGGGCTTTGTTGCCCACATTGTGCTCTGCTCCTGTGTGGAATGCTCGGAGGTTTGGCAGAGGGAGAGTTTGCTCCCTGTCCGTGGGCTGTCTGTCCAGGAGCTTGCTGTTCAAGTCAGATCCTTGCCCAAAGCTTCTGTTGTGCCCACGCAAGGGGAGGCATCACGTGGGGGGTTGGATTTGGAATGGAAAGGAATGGAGCAGGTGAGCAGAGCAATGGACTAAACTGAGCCGAGTTTTGGACCGAGGGCTGAACAGCAGCTGCCCTGCTGGTGCTTTGAGGATGCTTCCCAAGACAGAGAGTTCTCAGGGACAGCTCTTGCAGTGTTTACACAAGGGACTCATCTCTCTGAATACTCAGCAGGCTGTTGGAGCAGATGGCACTGCTATTGGAGATGGTCATGACACAAAATATTTCACCACAACACCTTCTTGGTCTGAGGAAAGGAAGAAGTAACTCTTTATTTCCCAGAGTCTTTTTATACAATTTTCCAGCTTTCATGTCACACATCATTGGCTCTCAATTCACCGCCCTACAATATCATTGGCTGCCTACAGCCAGAACAACATCTTTGAAAAACACCACCTGCATGAAGTCGGCTATCTCTGTTTATGAATTCCTGCTTGTTTTGAACCATAGAGGTACTGTGAGAATTGAGAATAAGAAATTGGTCTCACAGTGAAGTAGCTCTTACTATTTACCTACAATTCCCACACTGGCATCCTCTTCTCCAGGGACACACAACATTGCCTTTGGCTTGGAGGCCCCAACTGCTTTCTGCTCCCAGCAGCCTCCACTGCTGCCATGTCCTGCCCAGGGCTGCTGCTGCGCCCTGAGGCCAAGGCTGGATCTGGTGTCTGCTGCTGCCGCCGATATTTTCCCCACTTCTCTCCCGGCTGCTGGCAGGAAATCTGGGAGGAGAAGCAGCAGCAGCAGACTCCTTTGGAGCTCTTCCATCCCTCTGTTAGCAGTGTTGTCCCAGATGGAGTTGGTGCCTTTGCGGGGTGCTGAGCAATGCGGGCACACAGATATGGCTATGGCAGGCTGGGGAGGGCACTTCCACCGCAGCCAGTTCAGCCAGTGTTCAGAGCTGCACCCTCAAGGATGCCCATTGCCTCCCTTTCCCTGTTTTCACTCCATTTGTCTCAGCTGGAATCCTTGGTTCTGCACCTTCTGTTTTGGGCATGTTTTTTGTTTGCAGTAATTTCTCCTTTGTTGCTCTCCCTACTGCCCATTCTGCTGCCTCAGGGGCAGTCCTGTCCCTGAGGCTGTGTGCATCCATCTTCCAGATCCGGGCCCTGCAGGAGGCAATGCTGGAGAAGGAGGCTGCCCAGGCAACTCAAGAGAAGCTGCTGCTGCAGGAGCTGGAGGAGTCCCGAGCAGGAGAACGGCGCTTCAGGGACTCTGCGCACGTGCTGGAGGCTGAGGTGTCTGAGCTGCGTGTGAGGCTCCAGAACTCTGAGGAAAGAGGAGAGGCCATGGCCATGCAGCGTAAGGCCTTGGAGCTGGAGCTGAGGAACACACAGGCTCAGAGGGACTATCTCAGGGCTCACAATCAGGAGCTGCAGAAGGAGTTGGAGGGAAGTGAACAAGGTACAGCTTCTCCTCTCCCACTCGCTGCCCCATCCTGTCTCACCAGCAGGGATCTCTGATGCCACACAGAGGAAAAGGGCAGTGCCCAGAGATGGCAGAGGGGAAAAACATCTGGCAGGAGATTTATCCATCCAAGTGCCAGAGAAAGATGGTGTGGCTGGCAGTGCCATCTGGCTGTTCTACGGCTGATCCCATGCACAGCTGGTGCCTTTCAGGTGCCATGTCTGTGCTAAGGAGCTGTAGCTGGATGTCTCAGCTCGATTCCCCCAAACTCCAGGCCCTGCCAGAGGCTCCAGGCTACTGGCCTCTCTGGAGCAGGGCTGCACAGGCATCCCCACTCCTTTCTCTGCCTTTGATTGCTCACTCTGCGCAAGCCTGAGAGCAAACACATTTTCGTATTCCTCTGAACCTTGCCCCTTTCATTCCTGCTTTTTTCTCTGCCTGGAAGTTTCCTTCATTTGTGTCAGCTTTGGAAGCCCTTGTGGGCTTAGGGCCTGGCAAATACAGGCAGGCAGAGAAGACAGTGCTGTTGTCTCTGCAGGATGCACATCAGTTTGCCTTGGCTTTGCTTTTCACCTTCTCTTTCACCTTCCCCTTTCTCTGGTGCAGATTGGAGGAGGGCAGAAGTCAAGGACACCTCTCGAGATATTGCCCTGAAGACAGAGGCCACTAAAATACAGGAAGAGGCTGTGACTCTTTGTCAGGAGGTGGCATCTGTGCACAAGAAATTGGAAAGGCTGGAGAGGGATAGGAAGGATGTGCTGGTGAGAATGGCCAATGCCATGAAGGGCCATTTCTTGGCTATGTTTGGACCTTGTGTTAATATTTCTTAGGAGCACCTTTTTCCAGTTTAACTTTTCTAATTGTATTCTTCTGAATAAGGAGGAAAACATGATGCCGTCCTGTCAAGCCCAGTTAGGGTTGAGGCTGCTGATTTTCCTCCATGCTGGAGTTTTGTTCCCGAGAAGCTTTCCTTCTCAATGTCCACACTTGTCTTTATGGACATTGCGTGGTTTGGGCAATTCCTCGTGTCCAAACCCATGTTCCGATTTCTAAATATCTGGCCCTGGGACAAGGGGGGAGAAGACCAAGTTTTCTGTTAATAGAAAGGTGCTTGGCCTTGGCCGCCTGAGAGCAGCCAGTGGGGAGAAAAGAGAGAAAAGCAAAGTGCTGATCCAGATAAGGACGTGTCCCTGCAAGGGGAGAACTTGTCCTGAGTGCCAGCAGAGAATGACAGACTGATCTGGCCATTGCTGCTTCAAGAGAGGACAGTGGGGCTCTCGGGGATGGAGCCATGGCAACTCCACACAGGAGAGGTTGGAAACCACTCCTGTTACTCCAAACCCAGGGAATGAAATGTTGGGTGTGTTTGCTCTTCCCTTTCTCCCTGGTGGGGAGCACATCCTCACGGCACTGCCTAAATCCTGCTTAGGGAGGATTGAAATGCTGTCTGCAGTTCTGGCAGCTCCTCCCCAAAGGACCACTCGAGTGGAGCTGCAAGAGGTCGGGGAAGAGCAGAAAGGAAGCTGAGATGGGCTGAGTGAGCTGGGAAAGACACTGTGTCGGGGGGGGCCCAGCAGAGGTCTGCAGCATCCCGAGAGGCAGGGAGAGAGGGGCAGTCTGTGCCAGCCCCTGGGGCAGGAGTCCAGATGTGGGATGGAAAGCAAACCGAGAGATGGAATGAGTGACCCTTTTTCTGCCTTGTTTTGGCAGCATGAATGGGAATTGTACCTGGAGCAGGTGAGAAATCTGAAAAAGGAAAACAAAATGCATGCACCTGATGTTCAAAAAAAGAAGGAAAGAGCCCAGCTCTTGGAATTGGAGAGGGAAGGCATGCAAGAAGAGCTGGAGCATGGTGCTGCTGCTGTGAAGGAATGGAGAGAGAAAGCTCAAGTCCTGAGTGCTGCCGTGAATAAGAGTGACATTTCCAATGGGGGCCTGAAGAAGCAGTTGGAAATCCTGAAGGGAAAGGCATTTCTCAAGGTAGGCACTGGCATTGCTCTTCAGTCCACTGCAACGTCTCTCAGTGATTCCAATGATAGTTCCCAGAAAGGGGTGGGAATGAATGTATATCCCTGAAAGTCCAGGCTCTGTTAGGAAAAGCAGCCCGGGCTGCAATCAGCAGCCATGTCTGTGTGCCTGGCTCCAGGCAGAGACAGAGACCATTGACAGCCAGAATGATTCGGGGCACGCCCATAACAACTGACACAGCTCTGGAGCTTGCTGTTCAAATCAGCTCCTGGCCCAAAGCTGGCCATGGGGAGCTGCTTCTGCCATGCCCACGCAAGGGGAGGCAACACGTGGGGGGTTGGGTTTGGCATGGAGAGGAATGGAACAGGTGAGCAGAGCAATGGACTAAATTGAGCAGAGTATTGGACCGAGGGCTGAACAGCAGCTGCCCTGCTGGTGCTTCGAGGATGCTTCCTGAGACAGAGATTTCTTGGGGACAACTCTTGCGGTGTTTGACACAAGGGACTCATCTCTCTGAATACTCAGCAGGCTGTTGGAGCAGAGGGGAAGCGGCCGTCTGAGCACTCGAGGAAAGGCGCCGAATGTCTGCAGGATCAGCATGCAACGTCACTAAAAGACAAGACAGAGAAGGCTGAAATAAGCACAGAGCCCCGGAGAGCTGGCGAGCAGGTAAAGTGGGCTTTTGCTGCCTCTGCAAAGCCTCAGGCTCCTCTGCAACACGACACGTTGGCCCAGGCAGCGCTTTGGTGTCCTCTGCTTGTTTCCTTCCCTCTCCCTGTCCCTGCTGAGGGCACAGCCTTTGCTTTGTTCTCTCCCTTGTGGCAGCCCATGGCTTTCACAAAGGCACCTGCGCTCCGCTGCCTCCCTCCCTGGCCCCGTGTCTCCAGACACGCACTGGCCTCTCTCTCGCACAGCCCCCAGCAAGAGCTTTTTTCCCCCAGTGTTGCCTGCTGCAATTCAGGGTCTCTGAGCAGAGATGTCCTTGCCTGCATGTCCAGAGGTGCTTTTGCTCCGTGTTTGCTGACAGGTTTCTCTGACCTTTTCTCCCATCCAATGTGCAGGTGCAACAAGAAGGGAGGAGAATCAGAAGTTTTAGGAGAACTTTCCATGGCGACTACTTTACGTTGCCTGTCTCCCAGTTAACTTCTGGAAGTGATGAGTCTTCGAGGTGCTCCAGGAAGCAGCAGCCCTCCTTCTGAGGCACAGTCTGTGGAGAAAGGGGTCAGTTGCCACAGTGTTTGCTTTCTAAATCTCTGTTGGGTTCCTAAGTCTTGTCCGAAGTCTCTCTACTAGGCCTGTGATGGCTGAGGGCTGTACATGGAAAGGCTTTGCCAGCCATGAACTGGACTTGTGTATCATCTGAGCTCTGTTCGGGGTCATTCTGGGAGCCTCTTCCTTTCCCCTTCCCCAAGGGCAGAGTGTCGGTGAGGGCTGGACTTGGAGGCTGTGTCTGCCCCGACAGCCGCTACCGTGGGGCTGCAGATGCTCCTGCCAGCGCGGGCTTGTCTGAGCCGGTCCTTGTGCCTCTTTCAGGTGTCCCTGCTGCTGTCACAGCATGCTCGAGATGGACAGGACGACCTGAAAAGCTGTGCAGGAGCCACCTCCATTGAGTCACAAGGTGCAGAAAGCACCTCCTTCCTAAACTTCTCAGAGAGGAGCCACAGTGCAGCTGGATGCAGTCAGCCTCAGCCTTCATCAATAGTTCATGTTTAAGGAGTTGTATAGGTGTAATTTAACTTTTATCAAGGTGTGTTCTATAGGACGAAGGATATATTTATAGAAAAATAAAGAGTTTTTTAGGATCACTATTAAATCCAAAGATCTTTGTCAGAATTATTTACTACCCTGTACAGAGAACTATAACTTCCAGTATAGTGCATTATATTTGAAGCAACATTGAAGCAATTCTATTCAGGCCAGCAAAATCCATTCTTGATTCAAGATGGATGCTACTCCCCCAAACCAATGATCATGGGCAACTATTTCTGTCACCCTCAAGGAGTGACCTTGAGGGGCATCCTCACGGCAGGGAGCAATCTGCAGAAGAGAGGCATGTGACATGAGCCACTTTGGCGAGGGCAGGAGAACCATGCCAGGTGTGGAGCTTTTTCATTTGTCCTTAGGAAACTGCAACCTGTTTGTTCTGAGAGTCACCGAGTCTCAGGCTGGGTGAGGTTGGAGGCACCTCTGGAGGTCGCCTTGCCCAGCCCCCTGCTCCATCAGGGCCACCCAGAGCCGGCTGCCCAGCATGTGTCCAGGTGGCTTTTGAGTCTCTCCAGGGATGGAGACTGCACCACCTCCCTGGGCACCTGCGCCAGTGCTCGGCCACCCTCACAGTGCACAAGTGTCTCCTGAGCTCGGAGGGCCCCTCCCGTGTGCCACTTTGTGCCCGTGGCCCCCGGGGCTGTCCCTGGGCACCGCTGAGCAGAGCCTGGCCCCGTCCCCTCTGCACCCTCCCCCAGCTCTGTATCCACAGGGAGGAGATGCCCTGAGCCTGCTGTGCTCCAGGCTGGGCAGTGCCAGCTCTCTCAGCCTCTCCTCACAGCAGAGATGCTCCAGTCCCTCCATCGCCTTCATGGCCCTGTGCCGGACTCTCTGCAGTCTGTCCCTGTCTCCTGTAGTGGGCAGCCCAGCTCTGGGCCCAGCACTCCAGGGCTGGCCTCACTGGTGTGCAGCAGAGGGGAAGAAGGGTCCCTTCCCTCTGCCGCCTGGGACACAGCTCCCAGTGCAGCCCAGGACACTGCTCTCCATTGCTGCAGGAGCACACTGCTGGCTCCTGGGCAGCCTGGTCTCCAGCAGGACCTTGCCAAACTCTAGTTTTCCGTCTGGGTGGCACCAGCAGATACTGCTGCCTGTGGCTGTTCCTCCCCAAGGACAGGACTCAGCACTTGTGGTTGAACTGTCACCCTCGTTGAACTGCTGTCCCTCTGGAAGGCAGCACTTCTCTCTGCCATATCAGCCACTCCTCCCTGTTTTGTGGGAGGGCACACTCAGCCCCATCACCCAGTTTACTAACAAAGGTGTCAGAAAGGACTGGACTCAGCATTGTCCTCTGGAGTACACTGTGGTTGCACTGTTTTAGAACTCTTTCTGTTCCTTCTCACAGACAACATAGATAAGTTGCATTCTTTTACTTTCTTAATCGCTGTGTTTGGTATTAGGTTTCATTTAGTTGTGACCAATGGTTTTGGGAGGTGGATTCTTTGCTGACCAATAGTTGCTAGAATATGAATGGATATAAAAGACCTTTCTTGTAAATAAACTTTCCCTTTTCGCCATTTTGGGTTCGTCTGCCTGAATTCTCTCAGCCAGCCTCTGCACCCTCGGGGACTTTGAAGCCACAGTACACCACTAGACCTCGTGCCACTGATCACCACGCATCCAGGAAGGTAGATTTTGTGCAAGGCATCTTTGTTTCCACGTACATATTCAGAAAGATTTGGCAGGATTTACAACAGGGATTTCTGTTCTATATTTTATGTGGGAAAAAATGCAATGATCCATGCTCCCTCTCACTAGCAGTGGGTAAAGGAAAAGTGGTCCTGCTGCTGGTGACAGTGGATGTCACCTGCATTGGAACCGTTCCAGGCTGATGCGACATACTGTGGCAAGGAGCACTCTGAGGCAGGTAAAAGCTGGTGTGTAGACATCATTTGAAGACTGTTCTTCAACCCATGAAAGCCCCTGTTTTGTGGAGATCAGGAACAACTCCTGGGCAAGAGCTGAAACTGGGATTCTGGGAGTTCCTTTCCCTCCTGGGTCAATTTTTCCATTAATGATGACAGATTGAAGTTGAAACTTGCCCAGTTGATAGTTCACTCATCTTCCTATGACCTTTAATAGGAAGGAGGAATTCTTGATCCTGAAAACACTCAAGAGCTGACTAAGGATCAGAAGGTCAGGGGTTGAGGGCATAATTTAAAGTAAGATCACCTAGCAAGGTGAAAAGCAGAATCACAGCCCTGGATGACAGGAGATCAGCTGAAGAGGGAACTCCTGACCAACCTCATCTCAGAAAAGAGGAATGTGGAAGAAAAAATTGTGGGAGAAGAACCAAGTTTTCCAAGAGATATGTACAGACATCCCTGTGGAAGCAGTAGGGAAGGAGGAGAATAGTTAGGGAGCTCTTGAGCCAGGCATTCACCAGGTCTAAGGACCAGAGGAAGCTATGGGAGCTGTCTGCTGTCTTCAAACAAGCCTGGCCATTGAAGGTGGTTCCTGAGAACTGGAAAGAGCATTCCACCAGTCTTAAAGATGGGCACAAAGGAGGGTCTGAAGAACTACAGGCTAATCAGCTCCTTTGGAATCCCTGGTTATACATGAAATGGGAGAATTTTGGCTTTCGCATGAAAGGTGACAAGGAATTAAATAACTAGTATTAGTTGAACCAGTTGAAGTTGTTAACAAAGTTCAAAATAAGGAGTTTGTAAGTTGAAAACTTAAGTTTGAAGACCCAGGGGTCATATTGATCCAAAAATGATCTGAGCAAGACTCTGCAACTTATATAATTTTAAGTTGTGAAGTAGGTATGTTTATTGCAGCGCTGAGTGAGCAGGAGGTACTCCTCAGCCGCGCACACTTCAGCACGGGTACCGCTTGGTATATATCAGGTTACATGTTACACATTCACCGAGTTTCCCAATTCGCCTAGACATATGCGTGACCTTTCCCCGCTTCGTATTATAATGAGTTTAAAAGTAATTTCCATGTGGTCACGCCTGCGCAGTGTTATTTGGTAGTGGGCTCCGGGGGTCTCGGGAGGAAGTAAATACTCATCCTCTTGTCTTGAACTTTTCACCTTTCTGTCTTGCACATGCTCTCTGGGTCCCTGGCCCAAGTCCAAACAACAACTCTGGTTTCAGCCAGCGTAGGGGTTCCACGGGTACAAGCTGGCTCACAGTCCCTGCTTTTGTCAATAATCTTTTACTTCTCATTCTGCTTTGACAAACACAATCAATGTTAAGTAAGCAATATACACTGTCTAGCAAGCAGTTTCTAACAAGTTACCCTGTAACTTCTAACTTCCCTGCATCATTCCCCCCTTTTCTATAAAATTAGTCAATTCTTTTACTAACACATACATTCTTCTTCTAACAAACTTCTGCGAAAGGTGTCTCTCAATGTTTTACCATCTGCATTGGACAGAGAAGTCAGAATCGCTATTCGTTGTAACATTCTCCAATTCGAAACAAATAACACAAAAGATGAAATGAAGCTAACACTAACTAATAATAAAAGAATAATAATAGGGTGACATAGCGTATTTAGAATACCAGTTGCAGTAGGTGACCATCCACAGAGCACATCCCACCAGTGATGACTTGCATCTTGTCTTGCCCTTTGTAGGATTCTGCTTATCTTTTCTGAGTCATGACGTATAGTGATTACAGTTTTCTTTCTATTTTCCTGGAATTCTTTCAAAATTTCAATCAGGTCTTGATGCTTTTCTAATTGTCTTATTAATGTAAGGTTCATTCCAATAGGTATGGGTGACAACTTGTGGTACATAGTGTAATTAGACTTTATCAATTGGTGGGATACAACTGGAGCAAAATACGAAAAGTCACACCCAATGATCTTAACAAAATTACAGATACAAAAATTAGAAGAATTCTTAACATTTAAAGTTATGTTTTCACTATCTATCTTTATAGAAGCACAAACAGTCCTTAAGCACACACAACCTTGACCAATATACACAAGCACAGTCTTTTGACTGGAATCTGGATGGACTTCAAAGTGGCAAATGCCTTGCTCCGTATCAAGGCATATGTCCTGGGCATTAATTGTATTGCTTTCACAGATAAACCCTTGTTGTTTTCGTGCAATACAGGATTCTAAATTTACAGTTTGTCACTTTTTTCTACTATTTGGGCCTTGGCGGTTCTGGTGGGAAAGGCTTCTGGCCACCCTGAAAAGGTATCTGTTAATACCAACAAATATCGATATCCCCCTTTTCTTGGAAGTTCTGTGAAATCAATTTGCCATTGCTGTCCAGGTCCATGGCCCCTTCCAATTTGACCAAGTTTTATTCTGCGAATAATTTTGGGTTTAGTCTGGAGGCAAATGTCACACTGCCGGGTTACCTGCTTGATGGTATCTTGTAAATGCCTGGTGATAATTTTATCATTTAGATAATTATACAGAGCATCTACACCCCAGTGTGTTTTCTGATGTTCCTCCCTAATTAATGATCACAACAAATGAGAAGGGATTATTATCCTTCCTTCTGCTGTAATAGCCCATCCCTCCTGGTTATATGCTCCTTTTTCATCCTTAATTAACTTCCTATCTTCTTCATTGTATATAGGCTTACCTTCTAGGGAGACCTGCCCATCTGGGATCAGGGCTCCTTCTGTTGTTATCTGACCTTTTGCTGCCCTTCTTGCCTCTCTGTTTGCCAGCTCGTTTCCTTCTTCCAATTCAGAGCTCACCTTTTGGTGTGCTTTAATGTGCATGATTGCTACCTTCTCAGGTAGCTGGACTGCTTCCAACAGCCGCAATATTTCTTGTGCATGTTTGATATTTTTCCTTGTGACTTTAACAGTCCCCTTTCTTTCCAAATGGCTCCATGTGCATGTACAACCCCAAATGCATACTTTGAGTCTGTATAGATGTTTATTTTCTTTCCTTCTGCCATTTCCAGGGCACGTGTCAGAGCAATTATCTCAGCTTTCTGTGCAGAGGTGTTTGTTGGCAAAGGTCCAGATTCTAATACCTTTTTGCAGGTAGTAACTGCATAACCGGCATGTCGCTTTCCACTAATAACGTAACTGCTCCCATCAGTGAACCAGGTTTCTGCGTCATCTAAAGGGGTATCCTTCAGATCCTGACGACTGGAATATGTAGCTTCAATGGTCTCCAGACAATCGTGGTGTACTGGCTCTCCTTCATTTCCGCTGGGGAAAGAAGCTGGGTTGACAATGTTAGTCACCACTATTTCTACATCATCTTGTTCCACTATGATGGCTTGGTATTTCAAGAACCTCTGTGGGGAAAGCCAGTGGCCGCCTTTCATTTCCAGCACTGCGGACACTGTGTGCGACACTAGCACAGTCATTTTCTGGTTCAGTGTAAACTTCCGCGCCTCCTGAATGTTCATCACGACTGCTGCAACAGCTCTGAGGCATCCCGGCCATCCTTTGGCTGCTGTATCTAGTTGCTTAGAGAAATAAGCAACTGCCCGTCGGTACGGACCCAGGCCTTGTGCTAATATTCCCAAGGCAATTCCCTGTTTCTCATGGGAGAACAGAAAGAATGGTTTACTCACGTCTGGAAGTCGTAGAGCTGGAGCTGACATGAGGGCATTCTTTAGCTGCTCAAAGGCTTTTGTGGCTTCCTTTGTCTACTGGAGTTCTCTCTGTTCTGTGTTTATGAGAGCATATAGGGGCTTTACAAGTAAACCGTAATTATAAACCCAAAGTCTGGACCAGCCTGTCATTCCTAAGAATGTTCTGAGTTCTTTCACAGTCTGAGGTTTTGGGGTCTGGCAGATGGCTTCCTTGCCATCCTGCCTCAAGCTCCTTTGTCTTGCACTGATCTCATAGCCCAGGTAAATTACCTTTTTTTTTCATTACTTGGGCCTTTTTCTTGGAAACTCGGTATCCCTGCAGTCCTAGGAAATTTAGCAGACTTACCGTCCAGGTAAGACAGGTCTTTTCAGTCTTGGCAGCTATCAAGAGGTCATCCACATACTGCAACAGTTTTCCTTCTGATGCTGGGACCTCCCAGAATTCTAAGTCCTTGGCAAGTTGATTTCCGAATATGGTAGGACTATTCTTGAACTCTTGAAGCAACACTGTCTAGGTAAGCTGGGTTTTACGCCCATTTTTAGGGTTTCCCTATTCAAAAGCGAGTATTTTTTGGCTGGCTTCATGGAGAGGGAGGCAAAAGAAGGCATCTTTCAAATCTAGAACAGTAAACCAAATTAACTCTGGTGTTAATTCAGTTAATAATGTATATGGATTTGACACTACAGGATAGAGGTCTTCTGTAATCTTATTTACAGCCCTTAAATCGTGTACTACCCGGTATGATCCATCAGGTTTGCGAACGAGTAGTATAGGGCTGTTAAATTCAGACTGGCATTCTCTCAGTAATCTTAGCTGCAAAAAGTTTTCTATTACTGGGCCAACTCCTTCTCTATCTTCTTTTCTTAAAGGATATTGTTTAACTCTAACTGGCTGTTTTCCCTCTTTGAGTTTAATTTGTATGGGAGGTGCATTCTGAGCTCTCCCTGGAACATCAGTAGCCCAAACCCCAGGAAATACCTGATTTGTTATTTCTTCATTAATTCCTTCTTTGGTCTCAGGGGTTGTCAATATTAAACTTAATATTTCTACATATTGTTGATCATTCACCTCCAGAGTAATTTCCCCATTTTTAAACATAATGGTTGCTTGTAATTGTTCCAATAAATCCCTACCCAAGAGTGCTTTTGGGGAATTGGGCATATATAAAAACTTACGAATTCTCCATTGTTTCCCAAGTTTATACTTCAAAGGTTTACAAAAATAAGCTTTTTCAGAGTGACCAGTGGCCTCTTTTACCATGATATAATCATCTCCCACAGGCATCAGAGCTTTATTCAAAACTGAATAAGTTGCCCCCGTAGCTACCAGAAATTCTACTTCTTTCTCCTTTTCCCTTAGCTTTACTATAACCAGGGGATCTGCTAGGTTGGAATCTCCCGGTTCTCTTCAGTCTTCCCTCACACGTGCAATCTCTTTCTCCTCACAATTATCCCGTCTCTTATTGGGATACGTATTCTTCCTCTCTGGGCATTCACTCTTCCAATGCCCAAATTTCTTGCAACATGCACACTGATTTTTGTGCACTTTGGTTTTTCCTTGCTTCTGACTCCTTTTCTGGTTCTTCCCTTCTACATTTTCTTCCACCAATGTCACTAACTTCTTGACTCCCTCTTTATATTTTGCTTCTTGGTTACTGTACACCCTCCAAGCCTCATCTAATAATACTTCCAAATTTCTACTCTCTGTTGGACGCAGTTTCTGGAGTTTCCATCTAATGTCCCACTGTGATTGGCCCAAAAAGAGAGACACTAGCTGTTGTATCCTCACCTCTGACCCAGGGTCCAGCGTGGTGTTTCTACACATAGCATCTTTTAATCGTTCCAGAAAGTCAGTTGGGGACTCGGAGGGGCCCTGTTTGATTGCATACAGTGCTGACCAATTAATGGTTTTAGGCATTGCCTTTTTCATGGCTTTTACTATCCACTCCTGATAAGCCTGTGGTTTAGCCATTTCAGCTGTTCTATTTGGATCCCATTTCGGGTCCTGGAGTGGCAAATACTCTTTGTGATCCTCCTGTCGTGCTTTATAATAATCTTCAGCCAAATCTTGTGCTGTTTTCAAAATTAATTGTTTTTCAGTTTCTGTTACGGCTTCCAATAAGAACTGAATATCATTCTAATCGGGATTATGTTGTTTCATTATAAAACGTAAATGTTTACTTACGATTATTGGATCGGTTCGATAATCTTTTGCAATCTTTTTCCAAGCTTCTATGTCAATAGTAGAAAAAGGTATCTTGATCAGCATTGTATTGCCCTCAGGCCCTACTGCCTCCTGTAGGGGTGCTTGCAGGACCTGCCCCTGCTTCCCCCGTGTTCTGGCAGAGACCGGGCTCCCTGCTGGAGACGGCGTGTCCTCCGAGTCTGCCTTATTGTCTCGTTTCCTAGGAGGGGGCTTAAGAAAATTAGTTAATTCTTGTTCATGTGCTACTGCCTGATAAACCTTGTCTGGTTTAATACATCTTTGACCTATACGGCATGCTGAACAGCACCTCTTAAGTCTGCTTTTAGTAGCTTTATTTTCTCTTTCCAAAGCCAGCACCATGGGGTCCTGTGGTGGCACCATCCCACAGTCTCTCTGCCACTCACGGTGATTTCGGAGAGTGAAAAACATATTTGCGTAGGAGACCTCGTCCCACTTTCCCTCTCTTCTCAAGAACAGCATTAACTGCAGGAGGGTTTTATAATTTAAAGATTTAAAAAGTGGCTATTTTTTTTCCCATCATCTAATTTATATAAAGGCCACTAATGATTACAATATTTAATAAGAACTTTTTTGCTTTCCATTTCTTTCGTCTTAACTATTTATTTTCAGTGTACTAATATACACTTAAGGGGGGTTTTTGCTATTATTTCTTTACCCTGACTATTTCTCATTTTATTTTAGTGTTATATTACTCACTCCAGATTATTTGTATTATATTAACAACTTTTTGTGTGCTTTTTATCTCTTCGGGTGAAATTATTGGAGTGAGAAGATGTTCCTAGGTTAGTGTTCCCTTCCCGTTTTTATCTCCCCGCTTCCCGAGCTCTCTCTCGGCGCGCCGCCTCTCCCGAGCATCTCGCAGGGGCAGCGGCCCTGTCCAGCGGGGGGGGGGTTCCCTTCCATGGGCTCAGTCCCTGCCCTGTCCAGCGGGGGTCCCTCCCCACTTGTGCGGTCACTCCTCGGCCCGGTCCCGAGGCGTGGCTGAGCCTTCCGAGGGGTGCCTGGTGAGCGGTGGCTGGTGTGTGGTGGCTGGAGCGGGGTTGCTTGTGAGGGGCGTGGCTGAGCCTGCTGAGGGGTGGATGGTGAGGGGCATTGCTGAGCCTGGTGAGGAGTGGATGGTGAGGGGTGGCTGGGAGAGGTGGCTGGTGAGGGGTGTGGCTGAACCTGGTCAGGGGTGGCTGCTGAGGTGTGTGGCTGAGCATGGTCATGATCCAAAAATGATCTGAGCAAGACTCCGCAACTTATATAATTTTAAGTTGTGAAGTAGGTATGTTTATTGCAGCGCTGGGTGTGCGGTAGTTAGTCCTCAGCCGCGCACACTTCAGCACGGGTACCGCTTGGTATATATCAGGTTACATGTTACACATTCACCGAGTTTCCCAATTCGCCTATACATATGCATGACCTTTCCCCGCTTCGTATTATAATGAGTTTAAAAGTCATTTCCATGTGGTCACGCCTGCGCAGTGTTATTTGGTAGTGGGCTCTGGGGGTCTCGGGAGGAAGTAAAATACTCATCCTCTTGTCTTGAACTTTTCACCTTTCTCTCTTGCACATGCTCTCTGGGTCCCTGGCCCAAGTCCAAACAACAACTCTGGTTTCAGCCAGCGTAGGGGTTCCACGGGTACAAGCTGGCTCACAGTCCCTGCTTTTGTCAATAATCTTTTACTTCTCATTCTGCTTTGACAAACACAATCAATGTTAAGTAAGCAATATACACTGTCTAGCAAGCAGTTTCTAACAAGTTACCCTGTAACTTCTAACTTCCCTGCATCACATCCACTGCTACTGAATTGACTAAATTAAAAAAGGAATATGGGCGTCTTATCAAAAAATCTGAAACAGAATATGTGTTGCGTTTGTCTTTAGCTGTGAGTGACCAAATTCAATTGAAAGCTGAGGGTTACTGGAGTCACAGAGTTTTCTTAACACCAGGCGATCGCTGGGTCCCATGGTCCTTAACTCAGCGTGCCGCTTACTGGGCTGGAGGGTTAAACCCTCGGGACAGGGGAGACCCCTTGGCAATAACAGGCACAGCTGACCAATTACTAGGAAGTATACACACAGCTGCTTGCATACAAATGATACATGAGAGAAAATTAATTCCTGGATGTGAATCAACAATGATGTAACTGTTAACCCTGAAATTGTGACTGCCTTAATTAGGGGGCTCCCTGAATCACTTGAAGCCACAGAGGTAAATCTCCAGAGAACCATAGCGTCAATAGGTCCTGTGGAGAGGTTAGAGAATTTCATGTGCAGAGGTGATAACAGCAGAAATACAGGCAGTACCATTACAGACTCTTATGCAAATTCCTCTGACTTTTCAACACCAGCCCTGCTAGGTAACAGACCTCACCCTAGACCTAAAGTCTAGGCATGGGGGGAAGCAGCACAAGAATTAATTGATTATGGTAAAAAATACTGCCTTGTTAAGCCTTTAGAAGAACAATTAAGGGGCATCCAACATCTAGGAGTTAAAAATGCACTCCCCCATCTCAGAAAAACTGCAGATGTTGCCAAAGAACAGTCACAACCTAAATGAGTTTCGGTCCAACTTGATTGGTGGCGTTTTGGGCTTAAAAAAGGATTTCCTAGTGATTTAATGGATGGTTTACTTTTAGATAAATTGAGCAAACTGGTAACCCAGTGGCATGTGCCAAAACCACATTCCCTTTCTCCTGTGAGAGAAAGTGCACCCACCACTGCTTCTGCCCCACCTTTTGTTGACGGTGCAGACAAGACATCAAAGCAAACTTTTTCCCCCGAAAGAGGGAAACTAGGTCTCTGTTTCCTAGTGGTGGGCAGGGAAATGGAGAATGGATTTTGTTGCGGTGCAGGTAAAACCACCTTTACCCTTTTGACCCTTTTAAGGTGGTCGGACTGGCCCCTTTTAAAGTAATCCCATTGAGGGCTCTGCACCGCAATCGACGAGGAGAATAAGTAATCCAGAACCAATATGATCAATAGAAGCTTTATTCCAACTATTTCTCTATGTTCACAGACTTAAGTACATTTTCTCAGAAGGCTACTGGTTTTACATGTCATAATATCATTGGTTAGTAAAACTACTTGCCATACTATTATTGGTTAGTTTCCTACAGCTACATTGCTTGTCCCCTCCCAGCTCGTGGACCCCTAATCTTGATGTTCGGTATTCTTTTGACTACAATTCCTCTTTCATAAGTTCGGTACTTTCCCAAAACGACCAAGGACTCTGTCCTTGCAGCTTTCTCTCAAGGTTTTGCTTGCACGATGCCTATTCTGTGCTTTGTGGCAGCTTCTGCCAAAACAGAGCATCTAGCATCTCACGGTCCTGCTCTTCGAGCCATCTCTCTACAGGATTTATGTTCAACAGCTCACTAAAACAGAAAAAGGAGATGTGCTAATCACAGCTATCGTGGGACCCAAACAAGCACCAGCGGCCTCTTTAATTGATACAGGTGCACAGATTTCTGCCCTGACCGAGGAGGATGCCAAGAGGTGTGGAGTTTCTCCCTTAAAGCAAAATCTATCCGTGCTAAACGCTTCGGGCAACTCCCCTGTATTGCCAGTAAAAAAGCCTAACAGGAAGTGGCGACTTACAGTTGATTTTCGAAGGCTAAATGCCAATACCAATCTTCTGACTGCCGCAGTCCCAAATTCAGCAGAACTGATAACATCTGTTCAAGAAAGGGCTCATCCAATTATGGTGCATGGATAGCCACCAATACCCCAAAAAAGGAACATAAGATTAATACCCCCTGGATTGTTCCATCATTTTAATTCTTTTTTGCCTAAAAAGGGGCAAGTTTTTTATTTTTGTTTTTGCAGGACAACCCCGTGGGACTTTAAGAATTTCTATAGAAGAAACATGAATAAAAAGTGAAGACTCAAATCTGAAAATGGCCTACAAAATTTTGATTAGGTTACTCGAACTTTTCTGCATTACACCTACATAGATCTTCCTGGAGGCGAATATTGAAAAACCTAACTGGTCTTTTTAAAACTGGATTGGGGGTTCTAAATAGCATTGATTTAGAGGTATTATTAAACAAATTGGCTGCTACAACTTTTGATTTGGCAAAAATGCAAGAGCATTTAACAGAAATCCAAAAAATAATTTAGGATAGTGCTAACAATTTTGAAAAGAACCACCAATCCTGGTAGAAATTAGTAAATTTTACCTATGATCCTGTCAATAACACTGTCACAGGTTATGTGTTAACCATTCATAATGCTTCTGTGTCTTTAATTTATTCTGGTTTTCTATTAGGCTTAAACCATGATGGAGCTATTCTCTATCCTTTCGAGCATAGGGAACGGGCCCGTCAAATTTATGAAAAATGGCAAACTGTTAATTTGGAAACTTGTATTGTCCGGGAACAACAAGGGTTCATCTGTGAAAGTAATGCAATTAGAGCTCAAGACATTTGTTTAGACACAGAGCAGAATATCTGTCATTTTGAAATTCATCCTAACAAGACTCCTATAACAGTGCTTGTGTATATAGGCAATGGATGCGTATGCTTAAGAACTGCTTGTGATAGTGTATTCATAGACAATTTAGTAGTGGATACTAAAAATCATTCAAATTTTTGTGTGTGTAATTTTATTAAAATTACAGGAGGTGATTTCTCTTATTTAGCTCCAATTACTTCTTATCACCTTTTGCAATCCAATTACACACTGATTCACCAACCTTTGCCTAATCTCATTTTGGTAAAGCAATTGTTGCTTCACCAGGATTTAATCAAAATTTTGGTTAATTAAAATTGTTGATTTCTTTTTGTTCCTGTTCTTTTCCTCTTTCCTTTTCTTTCTTTTCTCTCTTTCCGTCTCTCTTTCCTGGGTTATACTACCAACATTGACGAGTCCTGAAGACTTTGCAACACCACTACAGAATGGTGCTGAGTGCTCTTAACGAGATTGTGAGCCACGGGTTGGTGCAAGAGACGGTCCGAAGACCCTTTATCTGTCTCACGATCATCTACGGGGACTGAGGGGGCAAGAGGACTTTCACACAGGGGTCTGGGCCAGGCCGAGGTGGGATGACTGCCAAGTCCTGCAGGTGTGTCCGCTGGGAGATGCCGGAGAAACTGGTCGTTACTGTTCCTGAACGCCCAAGCGAGAAGGGACTGACAGTCCTGTACACCTATGCCTATGGGACTCACTCTCCCACCCTTTGGCTATCTGCCCTTCACTTCGAAAAGACCTACACCTGTCTCCCACCCCTTGGCTATCTGCCCTTCCCCTTGAAAAGGACTATAAAGGAGCTTTCTGAAAAGACCCCTACGAGATCTCCCCACGGAAGAAGATGGATCTATTGGCAGAAGACCACAAGGATTCCACCTGCCATTGGTAGCTATAACCCCCTCCCCTCTTTTTCTCTCTATCCTTTGTTTCTTATATCTCTCCCTCTCTATTGCAATAACTGTGTGTTGGCACACAATAAAGTGCATTGTTTTGATTGAAACAAAAAAAATCCTGGTTTTGGCGTTTCTTTTGCACTCTGAGATTCTGGTAATGAACCATCATGAATCCTGCTTTATGTTTAGCGGATCGTGACAAGGGGTGGCTGTTGAGGGGCGTGGCTGAGCCTGCTGAGGGGTGGCTGCTGAGGTATCCAGGTGAGGGGGCATTGCTTAGCCTGGTGGGGGGTGGCTGCTGAGGTGTGTGGCTGAGCCTGGTGGTGGGTGGCTTGTGAGCGGCGTGGCTGAGCCTGGTGCAGGGTGGCTAGTGAGGGGTGGCGTGTGAGGTGTGGCTGCTGAGGTGTGTGGCTGAGCCTGGTAAATGGTGGCTGGTGAGAGGCGTGGCTGCGCCTGGTGAGGGACGCCTAGTGAGAGGTGGCGGGTGAGGGACGTGGCTGAGCATGGTGAGGGGTGGCTGGTCTGGGTCCTGGCTGTGCCTGGTGAGGGGTGGCTGTTGAGGGGCGTGGCTGAGACTGGTGAAGGTTGCCTTTTGAGGGGTGGCTTGTGAGGGGCATGGCTGAGCCTGATGTGGGGTGGCTGCTGAGGTGTGTGGCTCAGCCTGGTGAGGGGTGACTGGTGAGGGTCGTTGTTGCACCTGGTAAGGGGTGCCTGGTGAGGGGCGTGGCTCAGCCTTCCGAGGGGTGCCTGGTGAGCGGTGGCTGGTGTGTGGTGGCTGGAGCGGGGTTGCTTGTGAGGGGCGTGGCTGAGCCTGCTGAGGGGTGGATGGTGAGGGGCATTGCTGAGCCTGGTGAGGAGTGGATGGTGAGGGGTGGCTGGGAGAGGTGGCTGGTGAGGGGTGTGGCTGAACCTGGTCAGGGGTGGCTGCTGAGGTGTGTGGCTGAGCATGGTCATGATCCAAAAATGATCTGAGCAAGACTCCGCAACTTATATAATTTTAAGTTGTGAAGTAGGTATGTTTATTGCAGCGCTGGGTGTGCAGTAGTTAGTCCTCAGCCGCGCACACTTCAGCACGGGTACCGCTTGGTATATATCAGGTTACATGTTACACATTCACTGAGTTTCCCAATTCGCCTATACATATGCATGACCTTTCCCCGCTTCGTATTATAATGAGTTTAAAAGTCATTTCCATGTGGTCACGCCTGCGCAGTGTTATTTGGTAGTGGGCTTCGGGGGTCTCGGGAGGAAGTAAAATACTCATCCTCTTGTCTTGAACTTTTCACCTTTCTCTCTTGCACATGCTCTCTGGGTCCCTGGCCCAAGTCCAAACAACAACTCTGGTTTCAGCCAACGTAGGGGTTCCACGGGTTCAAGCTGGGTCACAGTCCCTGCTTTTGTCAATAATCTTTTACTTTCTCATTCTGCTTTGACAAACACAATCAGTGTTAAGTAAGCAATATACACTGTCTAGCAAGGAGTTTCTAACAAGTTACCCTGTAACTTCTAACTCCCCTGCATCAGTCAGGGGCGCCTGGTGAGGGGTGGCTGGTGAGGGGTGGCTGGTGAGGGGTGCCTGCTGATGGGCATGGCTGAGCCTGGTGAGGGGTGGCTGGTGAGGGGTGGCTGGTGAGCAGCGTGGCTGTGCCTGGTGAGGGGTGCCTGGTTGAGAGGGACCAATATTTTTATTAGTGCCTCAACATATGTTATACATGAGATGAAAAGATTACTTCAGAGGCTGTATACGTGCGGGGAGCTTTGTCCTCCGGGAGGCTTTGCATGGCTGCCAATCGGGAGAGAAAGGTTTCCCTGCTGGGCTGCAAGCGAGCCGCCCCCATTGCTGTGGGGCAGATCCCCGGATGCCTGGGAAAAAACGCGCGGGGCAGCCACGCGATAGGGGAACCAAGCACATAAGGCAGTTAACTGCAATACAACCCCGCGCCATTTTCCTTTGGGATCTTGGAGGGAGAGGGGCTCGCCTGGAGGGTCAGCTCTGCCCCCCTCCCCCCCCTTGCATTTTCCTCCCTGCGACCCTGCTCCTTTCGCTGGCTGTCTGTCCTGTCTGCCCCTGTCCTGCCCTGCTTCGCTGCTTCCCCGAGGCAGCGCCATCGCCATCGCCGCGGCAACCTCGTGCTCTGCTGTTTGTCCAACGGAGCCGCCGCCACCGCCTGCGCCCGAGCCCGGAGCCGCCTGCACCCTGTGCTCAGCCCGGAACCACTGCTGCTGCCTGCACACTGCCTGCATCCGCCCCCAGTACCCAGCCCGGAGCCTCCACATTGTGATAAATACATAATAATATAGTGTTGGCTTTTCGCAGACATTCATTGTGTGTATGATTTTATTCTGTAATTGTGATAAATACATAATAATATAGTGTTGGCTTTTCGCAGATATTCATTATGTGTAGGATTTTATTCTGTTTATAGAAGTAGTCTTGTCATAAAGATAGAGGTATATAGCCAATGTTTTAATTTCTGTTATGAACTAGATTTCGATATAGTAAAAAACCTAATAAAAGTAGTTTAAAAGACTTTCTTTTACTAACCACACTACCTGCCTGACCGGATAACACCCAAAGAACAGCCCAGAGAAGACCTGCCACTGATACCTGACTATCAGCCATAACCAGATGCAAGGACTACGGAGAAAAGCCTGTGCATGATGACTAGGCATGAGGCTGACAAAGAGTATTGAAGATGACTCCCTCAATGGCAGGTGTGCTTCTTGGCTTAGGGCCATGCACCCAGCGCTGTCTCTTTGCTTTATTGTTTTTGTCCCCTATTGTCCTTTATTAAACTTTTAAATTTCAACAGGAGAGTGAACCTCGTTTTTCACAACATGTTCTGCAGCAGCCCCACAGCCTTCATCGTCCGCAGCTCCTCCCCGCGTTTCCCCCACAGACACAGCAGCCTGTTCCTGTTCCTGCTCCTGTTCATCGCCCACGGAAGGCACACGCAGCTGCTGCTGTTTGGAAATCGCGCTCAGCCCACCACGGGAGCGACACAGACTCCTTGCAGCTCGCAGCGCACGCGCTCCATCTGCCAAACTCTCGCCGACGGGGCACCTGGGGCACAGCAGTAATGGTCTGTCCAGTATTTTCTTTCTCTCTCCGTCTCTCTCTCTTTTTTTTTCCCCCTTCTCGATTCCTTTTTTCTGTCCCACTTTGGTAGGAACACTTACCCTTCCTTATCAATAAACTGTTTTTCAGATATAATATAGCCTCATTTGCACATCACCTTTGTCTGAGAAATCTATTAAAAAGAATCCTCCCCAGCTTCCCCTTTCTTTTATACCAGGACAGGAAACCCACACTGCATCGTCCTGTGCCTGGGAAACTAGGATGTCATGAAACTTAACCTGCCACAAGCCCATCTCACCCTCTGCCACCGTGGCTCCTTGGACCTTGTGTCCGCAAAAGCAGACAGAAAGCATTTCTGCTGCTCCCCCTTTGGCACCAATCCCCTGAGAGAGAGCTGGGAGTTTCCCAGCTCTTGTGTCTCCGTTGGGCCATATTCCTGAAGAAGCAGCACCCCCTCCCTCCTGATGAAAAAGGCAAGTTCCACGGATGTTTGTCAGCTCTGCTTTCTGCCTAGAAATCTTGAAACTGCTTCTAAATGCTGCTCCCCTCAGCTCTTGGTCACCTACTCACACAGAGCTGGGAAAAAAATCCCCTGGCCACTGCCTCCTAAGGTGAGTTATGGCAGAGTTCGAGGTACAGGGCAAATCTCGATGCATCCCTAGAGTTTTAATAGATCTCTACATGGGTGTGTGCACATACGGGATTTGTGTAGAAAGGAAGGAGCGTGCAAGCAACGTGACTGACGCTTTCCCTCTCCGTGTTTGTTCAGTATGCGTGGATCCAAAGGCACTCCAGAAAGCCTTGTCTAGGCAGAGCCTTGTCTCCGTGTAGGACAGAGCACGGCGGGTGGCGGCGGTTGCTGGCAGCGAGGCCCGGACAAGAGGCGACATCAGCTCCACAGCTGCCAGGCCCCGCTAAGGCTTCCTGCCGCCTCCTGGGGAACAGGAAAGCCCTTCAGCCTTGGCACTGCCCACAGGGGCCCTGCTGGCCTGGCAGCACAGCTTGTTGTGCCCAGCAGTGGCAGGAGGTGAGAACATAAGCCTTGCCCAGACTGACTGGAAGCCACAGCTCTGGGGGCTGCCCATGAAGCTCAGCTCTGCGACCATGCTCTGCCCCAAGCTGCAGGGGATGCAGTGGGAGCCCGGCTGGGCTCTGCCCTGGGGCCATCCTCCAGCCACAGCTGGAAACAGGGAGCATTTAGTTGCCACCAAGAGCCAAGCCATGGCTGCAGAGCGGCTGCTGCAGCCCGGCCTGCACTGCTGCGTGCTGGGCTCTGCAGGCTGCTGCTCCCCAGGGGCACAGGGCACTGCACTGCTGTGCCACAGGAGACAGACAGGCTTCAGCTTCAGCCTAACCGAGCTGGGTGGGTGTGCTGGGAAGAGTGCAGAGGGTCAAGGGGATGTACAGAGCTCATCCTAGTGCAAGAACGAGGAAAAAGAGCCTGGGAACACAGCAGCGAGGCCAGCTGAGGGCTGGAGAGCAGTTCTGCATTACACTAAAATCTCACCTGAGGCCTGAAAAATTGCTGTTCTTCAGCCAAAGACAGCAGGAGTCCCCAAACCGGGGGCTTGCTCTTCCTGGCAGTGAGGGGCAATCAAGGAAGGCTACGGTGTGATGGAAACTGTGATGAGCTGGGAACTCACTGGGGGAAAACAGGGAGCAGTTGTGAAGTGAAAGTCCGGTGGGGGAGAGAACTGCTCCAAGAAATGCTGAGATACAGCTTGAGGCAGCTGAAAAATGGCACTTGGGGTCATGGCAGATTGATTCCATTTCAGAAGGTATTGAACAAGTTTATTTTTTGGGGGGTGTCGTGTTTCCCCTTGGAGGTGGACGCTCTGCACACTTGAGCTGCATTGCCAAAAGGAGCAAGCGAGTCTCTGCTGCGGTGTGCACCGTTTCTTCTTCTGCTTCTTCCAGGGCAGTGCTGAGGCGCAGCAGAGCCCTGGCGGAGTCCGGAGCAGCATCAGCATCCACGCTGGAGCTCGGCTGGAAGGAGAGGAAGCAGAAAGCGCCCGTCAGCTGAAGGCTACTGTGGCCCTTGTGCCAAGGGCCCGCGGTGGCCAGACCATGCTGGCCGCGCCACGGCAGATGCACCCCCTCGGCAGCTGCCCAGTGCGGGATGCTGCCGTGCTCGCTGCCATCTCCCAAACGCCCTTAGCCCAGCCAGGCTAACAAGATGGGCACCCACCTCACGCCATCCACCTCCAGCAGAAAAGCTGGTCCCAAACGACGTCCTCTGCCTTCTCCAAGGGCACGTCCCATCCACGCCGCAGCTGCTCCCAAGCACTTCCCGATCCCGACCGGACACCACCTAGAATGCTTCCTTCAAAAAAACAAACAAACAAACAAAGAAATGAAAATAGATTACAGACATTGAAAAGGGAATAGAACAAAGGTAAAATCTTATCTCTCTCAGGGGTTTGAGGAAGGCCCAACCCCGACATGCTAGGGAAACACCCACCCACAGGAGAGGGAATCCCATGTTTTCTCCCTTCCTTCCCCCATGCACTGCCCCCCAAAAAGAATGGGAACCCAAAGCTGGCACTTGAGTAGCCTTGAGTAGCCTGAGCCCTTCCGTGCCTGCAAACCAAAGCAGCCCAAAGGGCACAGGTTCGGGAGGCCCAGCTCTGCGCCCCCCGTGGAGCTTTGTTTGTGTTGGGCTGGCAGCCCCAGCCCCAGCCCAGGGCACGCTGGGTGCTGGGGGCTGTTGCTAGGGCCAGGGGCCGACTCCCATTTGGGAACCAGCCCAGCCCATGGCCCCAGCGCTGCCAAAAAGCAGCTTGGCAGCCGACTGAAGAATGAGCTGCACCTGCCCCAGCAAAGCGGGGAGCCTTCGGTGCTTGGCCAGGCTGTGCAGTGCCCAGAGGTGGGAGCATCCTCCTGGCTGTGGACTCATCTGCAGATTCCCTGGGGAGCCTGGCTCTGAAGCAGGTGCCCCAATCGAAGTCCGTCGTCTTCAGCTTACCGGGGGCCAGGTCAAGGAAGAGCTTGTCATCCTTGGTGTCGTCCTCGATGTCTCCAGCGGCAGCCCCACCTGGTGCAGCTTCTCCAGGGGCTCCTTCCTCCCTGGGGGTGCGAGAGACCAGGCTGTCAGTGCTCTGCCCAGGGCCCCAGCTGAAGCCCGTGAAGCAGGACAAGCAAAAGCAGCTTGCATGGTGGCCAGCAGTGCCGGGAAGAGCAGCTCAGCTCCAGCACGAGAGCCGCATGTTCCCATCTCATGGCCCCTGCTCAGTGATACAGGCATGACAAAAAAGGCTGCATTTCTTGGATTTTTATTGCCAAGGGATTTGTGTGCAGCTGCCACTTACCAGGCCCGTGGATCCAACAGGCCATGTGGCTCTCTCCCTTCTCCTACGGCAGATGAATATCCTGCATCCAAGGATCACAGAACAGGTCTTCCAAGGAAGGCCTGTCCAAGGAGTGCAAGGATAAACACCACCGGATGAGCTCTTGGCACTCTGGGGAGAGAAAGCAGAAAGCGCCGGTCAGTTGGAGAAGGCTCCTGTCCACTTTGCCCCACTATTGCTGAGCGTGCCCAGCCTATGCTGGATAGGCTCAGAGCTGTGCCTAAACTTCCGCTGGGATTCTCTGTTTTGGAGGAAAGCGGGAGAGCAGGACACCTCCTCAGCAGCTGCCAGAGCGGGATGCTCGTGAGCCCGCTGCTGTCTCCCAGCCCTGCTATTCCCCCCCCATGCCACAGAGATGAGGACGCACCTTGGGAGAGCCGTTGTGGCAGCGAGAGCTGGCCCCAGCTGATGTTGTGGCCCTTGCTGAAAGGGTGCTTCCCGCAGACCATCTGGTGCAGCAAGATGCCCAAGGACCAGACCGTAGCTGGCTCGCCGTGGTACCACCCAAAGTGGTTCCATTCCGGGGGGCTCTAGGCTGGTGTTCCTACGGAATACACACGTCCTTCATCAGGGCAACGCTGCCTGCTGCCAGAGCCTCGCCCCAGCATCCATGGGCACGCGGGGGCTGCACCAGTGGCACGCCGTGTGACCCGCTGCCTTCCGGCCAGCCCCTGCGACTCGTGTAAAAACTTTGGCTTGTACAAGGAGCCACTGGGCTTGGAAGAGGGCAGCGGAAGCCCTGGGAAGGCCCAGCCATGGCATGCCAAGGAAAAAGCCACTCAGTGGTGGGGAAAAACCATGACTTCATCCTCCTGCCTACACTGCCCCAAAAAACATCAACAAGCCCCAGCAAATGAGGAGAGCAGAGCAGCTCAAGCCCTTCCTCGCCTGCACACCAAAACCGGCTGGCGCACAGGTTCTGGCCCCCCTCTCTGCTACCCCCATGGGTGTTTTTTTCAGGCTGTCTGCCTCTGCCCCAGCCCCAGCCCTGGTCCTGGGCAGAGTGGGTGGTGAAGGCTCTCAGCAGGCCTGGAAGCTGCTCCCCCCTTGCCCCCCACCCCCACTCAAGAGCTACTTGGCTGAAGAGTCAATCCCATGACTCGTAGCAAAAGGGACAATCCCCGGTGCCAAACCCAAGTGTGGCCCTCCAATGTTTGGCCCCGAGATGCTGGGAGCGGACTCCTGGCTGGGCTCACCTGCAAAGTGGGTGTACGCTTCGTCCTGGAGGTAAGTGCCACAGCCAAAGTCGATCAACTTGGCCTCTCCAGTGCACAGGTCGACGACGATGTTCTCTGGTTTAATGTCCCTGTGCAGGACCCCGCGGCTGCTGCAGTGCCGCACAGCCTCCAGGAGCTGGTGGAACAGCTCCCGCGCCACCTCCTCCGACAGGAAGCCCCGCGCCCGAATGAAGCGGGAGAGGTCCTGACACCGCTCCGGGCGCTCCATCACCATCCAGAAGCTGTTGGGCAGCTCAACCCACTCCAACAGCTGGACGATGCCACGGAACCCTGTGGACACCCTGTGCAGCAGCACGATCTCCAGGGGTGCGCTGGTGCCGTCGGGCTGCGGGAGGAGCACCATGCCATCAGTGGGGCCGAGGCCGAGCAGGGGCTCTGCAAGCCCTCAGCCAGCCCGGGATGCTCTGCATCCTCCGCTGACTCCACCTCCGCTCTCCCTCCCTCCCTCCCTCCCTCCCTCCCTGGAGGCGTCCTGGCGCCTTCCAGCCTGCCGGGCCCCGGCTTACCCCCACGGGCCCGGCACGCCCCGCTTTCTCCCGCTGGCCCCGCTCACTCACCAGCTCGCCCCAATGACGGATGCGGCTCCGGGACACGCTTTTGATGGCCACCTGCAAGCCAATGCGAACAGCGGCCTCAGCTCACCGCCCGCCCTGTCGTTTCCCACCCTGCCCTACCCAACCTTTCTCCTCCTCCTCCTCCTCTTCCTCCTCCCCCCGCCACCCGCCCCGCCACTCACCGGGGCGCCGTCCGCCGGCCGCGTCCCCGAGTACACGCTGCCGAAGCCGTCGCGCCCCAGCAGCGAACCCAGGCGGTAGCGCTCCTGCAGGGCCTCCTGCGCCGTCCCTGCGGGCGAGACGCGGCTCTCAGCCTTCGGCCCGGGGCCACACACGGCCCCCGACCGCCTGTCAACCGTCCCGGGCCGGGCATCCCCCTCCGAACGGGGCACCGGTGGCTCGGGGCCGGTGGCCGCGCTGCCGAGCGCCGGAGCTCAGGCCACGGAAGCCGCAGCCGACGCGGCGGGAGCGGCCATGCCATGTGTGTCATCCTCGGGCCCCGGGGTTGTGATAAATAAGCGTGTGTGTTTGTTAATCAAATCTTGCTTAAGCCAGGTGTGATAAATACATAATAATATAGTGTTGGCTTTTCGCAGATATTCATTGTGTGTATATTTTTATTCTGTTTATAGAAGTAGTCTTGTCATAAAGAATATAGGTATATAACCAATGTTTTAATTTCTGTTATGAAATAAATTTTGATATAGTAGTAAAATAACTAATAAAAGTAGTTTAAAAGTCTTTCCTTTACTAACCACACTGCCTGCTTGACTGGATAACATCCAGAGAACAGCACAGAGAAGACCTGCCACTGATACCTGACTATCAGCCATAACCAGATGCAAGGACTACGGAGAAAAGCCTGTGCATGATGACTAGGCATGAGGCTGACAAAGAGTATTTAAGATGACTCCCTCAATGGCAGGTGTGCTTCTTGGCTTAGGGCGAAGCACCCAGCGCTGTTTCTTTGCTTTATTGTTTTTGTCCCCTATTGTTCTTTATTAAACTTTTAAATTTCAACAGGAGAGTTAACCTCGTTTATCACACAGGGAATAAATGGCTGAAATTGAGTCAGGAAGCTCACAAGTTTAATCTAACAAAAAGCTAAGCAAGGCTTAGAAAAACAGATGTCTAAGCAAGAACAGAGGGAACAGATAACGAAGTCAGGTCAGGATGACCTATACCCAGTGAAGTAAGCAATGTATGAGCCCCCCTGAGATGTGCCCCCCCTGAGGAAGACTACGGCCTTCAGCCTCACGACCACCCGAAAGCAGAAGAAAGACCCCCTAGGAACAGCCCGCACCGACGCAGAGTACTCCCGGAAGATATACGTATACCGGGTCAAAGAGACTATAAAACTTGGGGGATTAGGGGAGTGGGCTGTGAACCGTTGGCGGAGCAGAGTCTCCCCGGTCGCCCAGCGCTGTTTTGCTTGCTGTGGCTTGCTCAATAAATCAAATTATTTTAATTGGCCTGGCTTTTGTCTCTAACTTATAACAATTTTGGTGCCGTGACTCGGATAGAGGCAATTCGGCTGGAAGTCCTGCATGGGGGAGGCGCACCCTGCTTGTCTGGTGTTTCGCTGGATAAGCAGCCCCTGTGTAAGTGCATCTACTGCTGGAACCTCTACCGACGAACCTAAATTAGACAGCAAGCAAATAAACGCCGGCAAACCCCATAATCTTTGTGCACGAAGCTCCGAACGAAGACGCCGGATGCATGAGTATAGGGCAGTTATCCGTTCAGTCGGGGTTGGGTGTCCTGGAGTGCGCTTGTGTGAGACGTCCAGTGAGGGACGAAGTGAGTGCGGACCCCTCAGTAGTGCGGTTCCCAAACCCCGCGAGGGGCTGGGCCACGAACAGGGGGTGAAGAGTGTGTGTGTGTGGAAGAAGGCACTCCGGACTATGGGACAGAGGAAAAGCAAGCACTCTGGTCCCATGGGTGGGTCGGAGTTTAAAATTAAACTCCCCCAGGATTAATGATAGAGACTTTGAGTGCCTACCCCTTCTAGGCAGGGTAAGGACAAAGCAATGCCAGTTTTTACACATACGTAAACTCCAAAAAGCTATTTAGTGTGGAAGAAAGTGAGTATCCGCATTTATGGATAGGATCCGAGACTAGGCATTGTTCAAGGAATAAGAGAATCTGTCCCTAGGCGACAGAATATTAATAAAACCTGGGGGAAAAAAAAAAAAAGAGAGAGAGAGAGACCCATACAGAGTGGTTAGAAAGGCTTAGGCAGGAGTGGACCCTGCTACCCCTGGCAGGATCGGGGATTGGATGAATTGTTGAGGGAAGCCTAGAAAGTGTATGCTTGTAGAGGAGAAGAGACACATACAAAGCAAACCAGAATGTTGTTAGCGGCGTGCTGAGGGATCGGCCGGGCCGGGCACCGCCGCCCTGCGGGGCAGCCCCGCCGCCGCTCCCGCCTCCTCCGCTTCTTCCTCCTCCTCGTTGCGGCGGCGGCGGCGGCGGCTGGCGCTGCTCGTGCTGGGGCCTGCCGCCTCCGCCGAGGCGAGGGGGGAGGAGGCTGGGGCCGGGGCCGGGGCCGGGGCCGGGGCCGGGGCCGGGGCCGGGGCCGGGGCCGGGGCCGGGATCGCGGCTGCGAGCGGTGAAGCGGTAGCGGGTGGCGAGCGCAAGAGCTGCACGTACCAGGGCTGCAGCGGGACCGCAGGACATGTCAGGAAAGATTGCAGAACGTGGATGATGAATGAAAAGATGTTAAAGAAGATTAGGGGTGTCAGGAGCTCTATTTGCTGGAGACCCGAGAAGAAACAGAGCCTTTGGTAATATTAAAAGTGAGTCCCCAACAAGAAGAAGTCGAGTTCGTAGTGGACTCAGAAGCAAAGAGATCTACTTTTCAAAGACTGCCCCGGGGTTATAAAATTTGAGTCAGTTAAGTCCTGATGATCAATGGTACAGTGTAATAGATTTAAAGGATGCATTTTGGGCATGTCCTCTTAAAGAAGACTGCAGAGATTATTTTGCCTTTGAAGGGGAGGACCCAGACACACACCGGAAGCAACAGCTATGCTGGACAGTGTTACCCCAGGGATTTACAGAATCCCCAAATTTATTTGGACAAGCTCTAGAGCAAATTTTAAGGGAATATGAATTAGGCAAAGGAGTTACATTGGTTCAGTATGTTGATGATTTATTGTTAGCTGGTAAAGATGAGGAGAAGGTGAGACAAGAAAGTATTAAATTATTAAACTTTTTGAGCTTACAGGGATTAAAAGTGTCAAAATCAAAATTACAATTTGTAGAAGAAGAAGTAAAGTACTTAGGACACAGATTAAGCAGGGGAACTAAGAAATTGGATCCTGAAAGGGTTAACGGCATATTGTCACTGCCAGTTCCTAAAACCAAAAGACAAGGTAGGCAATTATTAGGCCTTTTTGGATATTGCAGGCAATGGATAGAGGATTACAGCAAGAAAATTAAATTTCTTTATAATAAGGTAGCCAAGGATGGCCTGTTGAAATAGTCAAAGGAAGATGATGAACAATTAGAGGCTTTAAAAACAGATTTAGTGAATGCCCCGGTTTTGAGTTTACCAGCTATAAAGAAACCATTTTATCTATTTATAAATGTTGATGAGGGAACTGCATTTGGAGTACTAGCACAAGAGTGGGCAGGAAGAAAGAAACCTGTGGGGTACCTCTCAAAGCTTTTAGCCCCTGTGAGTAGAGGGTGGCCTACGTGCCTACAGGCAGTAGTGGCTGCAGCCCTCTTAGTGGAAGAAGCCCACAAAATCACGTTTGGAGGGGAATTAAAAGTACTGTCACCCCATAATATCAGGGGAATTTTGCAGCAAAAAGCTGACAAGTGGATCACTGATGCCAGGCTCTTAAAGTATGAAGGCATCCTGATATCGTCGCACAAGCTTGAATTCGAGGTCACCAATTTGCAGAATCCAGTGCAGTTTCTGTACAGAGAACCGAATGAGAACATAACCCATAATTGTTTACATAACATCGAAGAACAGACGAAGATTAGACCGGATTTAGAAGAGGGAGAACTTAATACAGGAGAGAAACTTTTTGTCGATGGATCCTCCCGAGTAGTCAAAGGGAAAAGGAAGTCAGGGTATGCAATAATTGATGGGAAAACATTTACAACAATAGAATCAGGACCTTTAAACCCCAGCTGGTCTGCCCAAGCATGCGAATTAGACGCAGTTTTGAGAGCTTTACAATTGCTGAAAGGTAAAACTGGAATTATATACACTGATTCTAAATATGCCTTTGGTATAGTACATACCTTTGGAAAAATCTGGGAAGAACAGGGCCTAATAAACTCTCAAGGGAAAGGATTAATTCACCAAGAATTAATAATTAAAATCTTACAAGCCTTGCGAGGACCAGTGGGAATAGCTGTAGTACACTTAAAGGGGCATCAAAAGGGGTTAGACCCACTAGTAAGGGGAAATAATTTGGCAGATCAAGAAGCGAAGAAAGCAGCACTAATGTTTATCAGGGATAATAGAAGAAAGTGGGACTATTGGGAAAAGGTTAGGAAAAAACGCACAACCTGTGGGGAAGACTTACTTGAAACCCCTTGTTCTGGATATTGGAAAGATCTTGGAATGGATGCAGTACACTGCAGTTGTGATAACCCCAAGTATGAATACTGTTGTGTACATGGAGAAAAATATCATATTCTCAGCTTCACCATACAAGAAAAAAATAAGCTGGCACAGATGGGAATAAAAGAGACAGAAACAGGGAAATGGAAGCTCCCAGATGATCGAAAAGTTCTCCCAAAACAATTAGCCTTAAGGGTTATGCAGAAGTTTCATGAGAAAACTCACTGGGGAACCCAAGCCCTAGCAGACCAGTTTGCCACGAAATATATGTGTATTGGGGTATATAACATAGCTAAGAGAATAGTTAGTGAATGTATAATTTGTCAAAAAGTAAACAAACACCAATTAAGAGAAAAGCCCTTAGGACGGAGAGAGCTAGCCCATAGACCATTTGCAAGGATTCAGATAGACTTCACTGAATTATCAAGAGTGGGATGATATAAATACCTGCTAGTAATCATAGACCACTTAACCCACTTTGTGGAAGTATTCCCAACAGCTAGAGCTACCGCCCAGACTGTAGTGAAAACACTGCTGGAAAATATAATACCTCGATATGGATCTATAGAAGTAATAGACTCTGATAGAGGACCACATTTTGTTTCAAAAATCGTGAAGGAAGCTCTCGCTTCTTTAGGAACAAAATGGGAATATCATACTCCACGGCATCCACAAAGTTCAGGGAAGGTAGAAAGAGTAAACGGAGAAATAAAGAAACAACTCACCAAACTAATGCTAGAAACCAAAATGTCATGGATAAAGTGCCTCCCTCTAGCACTATTAAACATCAGAACACAACCCCGAACAGATGTAGGAATTTCTCCTTTTGAAATGTTATACGGTATGCCTTATGATCTAGAAATCCCGCATGAGCACCCCCAAATTGAAAGCTTGCAACTCGAGACATATATAACCCAACTTATGGCTAGAAGAAGGCAACTGCAAAATAAAGGTTTAGTGGTGCAAAGACCTCCCTTAGACATTGCAATCCACAACATACAACCAGGAGATAAAGTTCTAATTAAGTCATGGAAGGAATCCTCATTAACCCCTCGTTGGGAAGGGCCTTATCTCGTTTTACTCACTACAGAAACAGCAATCCGGACAGCGGAACGTGGATGGACACATGCTAGTCGCGTCAAGGGACCCATTCAAGACCCTCAGTGGAAAGTGACCAGCCGGCCTGGGGACCTCAAAGTCACTCTGACGAAAGAACAGTAATAACCTGTGTAACTGTGGCTGCGAGAGGGGTTGGGAACAGCAAAAGAAATGTTAATGCCCAGTGGTTTGGTCTCGAACCATGGGAGTTTTTAAACCCAGTAAAACATTATGTAAATAGGGGGAATGAACAAATTTTATTAGAAGGAATATATAGAACACTAGTAGGGAAAATAGTAACTTTAGATTGGGAACAGCCTCCTGTAGAACAACTACACTTTGAAAGGACTGTAATAATACCTTGTATTTGTAGATGTGTCCTTGTTTTGCTATCTAATCAAGGGATACATGCCGCTTGGGTATTGATTGAATGTGAAAATTGTATGCAAAGATGGTATTGTTCTTCCTCACACAGACATAACCTGTGTCATAAATGTTGAAAAAGGTACCCTGATAGAATACATTTTAACCCTGAAATTTTAAAATTACTATGTGGAAAATCATATCTAATTCCTGAGATTTGGGAGGTACGGGAGGAAGATTGGGATCGGACTATTCAGATGTGTAAAGTGAGGTTTGGATGGAAACAAAGACAAACTGAGAAGAAAATTTAAATGCAACATTTGAAAGAAAGCTGGTGGGTTCCAAAGTATCCATCTAAAGGATACTTATTTTTCAACGAAGGGGGGAAAATAATTAGAGTAAGAGCAAGTATTTACCACAAGCCTAAGATTCTGCTCTGTAAACATCTATAATTGAAGTTACAGATATAAAAAGACCCACGAAGGCCTAACTCCTGAAGACTGCGACTGCTGCCGAGAAGAGAAGTGACCTCGCTGCTTCAAGCAACGGAGTAGGCGAAGGAGGCAGAGGTGTACCACAGTGGGGACATAAAGAGGCCTGTGCTCCCGAGAGCCTGAAGTGGAAAAAAGAGCAGAACAATGTAATAAAATGAGTGAGTAACAAAGATTACACCCAATCAAAAAAGGGAGAATTGGAACTTACTAATTGTAAAGATGAAGGGGAACCCACCAACTCTCTATGCCATTTGCTGGATATTAGGATGGGTACAAAATCCTGTAAGAGGCTTTGATCACCAACCCTTTAAATGGACCTTATCCCGATGGGAGGATCAAGTTGTTATCCAAACAACAGTGGGACCTGGGTCTCCCCGTTTCACTCCTACCTTATGTCAGTTAGCTCCGATAAACCCTTGCCTTAACCGAATGGGGTTTTACTTTTGCCCTAGCTCAAACCCGGGACAAGGATATTGTAATTACCCAAATTCCTATTACTGTGCTTACTGGGGCTGTGAGACAATAGCATCAGACTGGGCTCCGGGAGGAGGAAAGGACCAACATATTACAGTAGGGTGGGGACCCCACGGCT
The DNA here is from genome assembly GCA_036630365.1 of Acanthiza pusilla. Taxonomy (NCBI): domain Eukaryota; kingdom Metazoa; phylum Chordata; class Aves; order Passeriformes; family Acanthizidae; genus Acanthiza; species Acanthiza pusilla. The sequence goes on along the minus strand of JAXCHO010000154.1, from coordinate 812,889 downwards.
GCAAGACACCCCAGCAGGATAGTACTGGTGGCACAGTGGTGCCTGGAAATTGTTGGCATATTTACATCAATGTTAGCCAAAGCCAAGGCCCTAGCTGGTTCTTGGGAAAGACCTGGGGAGTTAGATATTGGGAACCAGGGACTGACAGAGGTGGCCTAATCTTTATAAAAAAAGAACCAATTGCCAACAACCCCGAACCAGTCGGACCAAATCTAGTGCTATCTGGACAATTGTTACCTACAACAACGGCCCCCACAATTAACAGGTCTGCTATCATCAATACCACGGTTCTGCCTACTCCCAGTAATGCCTTAACATCTGAATATAGCCCGCTTTGGAAATTAATGCAGGCAAGTTATCAAATATTAAATGTAACCAACCCGAATCTTACTGAGCACTGTTGGTTATGTTACGTGATTAAACCACCTTTTTATGAGCCAATAGGAACCACTGGCAAAGCTAAACGAGTCAACGGATCCAACCCAGCACAGTGTCTATGGAAAAAGGATACATCAAAGCAGGGCATTACCATGGCTCAAGTGAAAGGAAGAGGAAGATGTGTAGGTAAAGTACCAACAAATCAGGCACACCTATGTGATACAACTATAAAGACCTCAAAAAAGGAGTCCCCCGCAAATTGGCTATAAAACTTGAGAGATTAGGGGGGCGGGTTGCGAACCGTTAGCGGAGTGGAGACTCCCTGGTCGCCCAGCATTGTTTTGCTTGTTGTAGTTTGCTCAATAAATCAAATTATTTTAATTGGCCTGGCTTTTGTCTCTAACCTATAACACCTTCCCCCTCTAAGCCCCCTGCAGCCACCAGTATGGACCAGTCCAGCCCAGAGCTCACTTGGGGGTGCCTCGACCTGTCGGGGCAAGGGGGTAGGCGTGCGGGGTGATGGGCGGGTAGGAGCTCCTCCACGTGAAGAGTATAAAGCAGTATAAACCACTCCGGACTGGGGCAGGTGGGGAAAATTCAGAGTCACAAGGAGCCACCGGGAGAGAGGCAGCAGAGAGCCGAGAGCGATGGCTGACGGTGGGGCGCGGGAGAAGCTCCCGCCTCAGCTGAACCCCCTCCTCATTGATTGACAAGTGGGGGGCGGCTCGCGCCCAAACGGCGGGCGGGGAAAAGTCCCCTCAGGGACTGGCTGGGCGGGGCGGGGGCGGGGCGGGAGCTGTTCCCGCCTCAGCCAAAGTCTCCTCAGGGATTGGCTGGGCCGGACTGGGGGCGGGGCGGGAGCTGTTCCCGCCTCAGCCAAAGTCCCCTCAGGGATTGGCTGGGCCGGACTGGGGGCGGGGCGGGAGCTGTTCCCGCCTCAGCCAAAGTCCCCTCAGGGATTGGCTGGGTAGGTACCCAAAATGATTAAAAAAGGGCCGAAACCTTCTCGAAATTTCAACAAAACTGACAAAAATTGCATAAATTTAAATAAGTATGAAAGATTTAAGGCTATATTGAAGTTACATTTAAGCAATGGAGGGTTGGAAAGGCAGATTGTGCATAAAAATGTGTCAAAACCAAGAAAAAGCTACAAAACCCCTTCAAAAATCCCCTGAAATTAAATAAAACGGAGTAGAAACATTATAAATACGAATAAATAAAAAAGTTAAAGCCATATTTAGCATTTATTAAATGAGGAGGTGTAAAATGGGACTTTGGGTGCTAAAATGCCACAAGGAAGCACTAAAAGTCCCAAGCCCCAAATTGCCCTCATGCCTGGACTGGGTGCCCAGCAGCTCAAGTAGAAGAGTCCTCGACTTGCTCAGGGAAGCAGCAGCCCTCCTGCTGAGGCACAGCCTGTGGAGAAAGGGGACAGTGGCCCCAGTGTGTGCTTTGGATATCAGAGCTGGGTTCGTAAATCCTGTCAGAAGTTTCTCTGCTAGACCTGTGATGGCTGAGGGTATGTGGGAAGGCTTTGCCAGCCATGAACTGGACTTGTGTATCATCTGAGCTCTGTTTGGGGTCATTCTGGGAGCCTCTTCCTTTCCCCTTCCCCAAGGGCAGAGTGTTGGTGAGGGCTGGACTTGGAGGCTGTGTCTGCCCCGACAGCCGCTACCGTGGGGCTGCAGATGCTCCTGCCAGCGTGGGCTTGTCTGAGCCGGTCCTTGTGCCTCAGTCACAGCTGGCCTGAGACCGACAGCACTGGCAGAACTACACTGAGAGCTGTGCAAGGAGCAGGCAGGAGCTGTCAGACCTTCACCAGGAGCACAGCTTTGCGGCTGTGCTCAAGGAGCCCAAAGCTGCTGTGCTGGAAGCAGGGACTCGAAGCTGCATCACTCTCTGAACCTTAACTTGGCAGTGACGTCCCTGGACCATCAGTCTCTGCAGAGACAGGCCCTGGAGAAGGCAGGTGCAGCTCTTCTCTTCCCCCGCGGAGGATTTGTGCCCTGCTCAGAAACCAGTTCCCATCCAATGGGGCACAAAAGTCTTCCCGAGGACACAGACCAATGCTCTTTAAGATGAGGGTGAAAAATACCTGCCAAAACTTTCCCAAGCAGGCCCATTTGGTTCTTGAAGGTGTGTTCCAAGCAAGGAATGTTTGATATAAGAGTAAGACTTTTCTTCTGCCTAGAAGACCTATTGATATATTGCCAAATAGAGAGCAGAGAAAAAAAATACACTCGTGGCTGTCTCAGGATCCTTAATCTATTTTATGAGCCTTAAACACTGCAACTCTTAGCATTTCTCTGTAGGAATTTGAAAAGACCCTGAAACACCATTTTTCCTCTTTGTGTGGCTGTTCTAAACGCAACGCTTTACTTTCCATGAATGTTTGTAAGCACCAAGAACCTTTTGAGGATTTTTCGTCCATCTCCCCTTTGACAGGGAAGACAGAAGAATTCCTGTGACTCAGGAACTAAGCGCATCCCTAAAGAGAATGCTGAGCCTTAAAACTGATGCTGTCTGGAGCAGCAACTTTGAACTCATGTTATGTGCCAGGTCCCTGCCCAGCTGCCCAGCAGCAGGGCTGTGGGGACACAGGGGTGGCGGTGCAGGTTCCAGGGCCAGCTGGGAGCTGGGATGGGAGGAGAGCCAGGGGAGGGCCTCTCCAACAGCCCCTGGAATGTTGGGCTTTGCACCCTAGCAACTGTCAACAGCCCATGGAATGTTGGGGCTTGGACCCTGGCAGTTGTCAACAGCCCATGGAATGTTGGGGCTTGGACCCTGGCAACAATCAACAGCTCCCGGCTATTGGGTTTTGAACCCTAGAGCTGTCAACAGCTCATGAGCGTTGGGGCTGAGACCTTGCAAAGGCCAATTGCACTTTGATCCTGTGCTATTGACCCTGCAAAGGCCAACAACCCTTGAATCGTGGGGTTTAGACCCTGCAAAGGCCAACAGCTTTTGACACTGGGGTTTAGACCCTGCAAAGGCCAAGGGCCTTTGGACACTGGGGTTTAGACCCTGCAAAGGCCAAGGGCCTTTGACACTGGGGTTTAGACCCTGCTAAGGCCACGGGCCTTTGGACACTGGGGTTTGGACCCTGCAAAGGCCAACGGCCTTTGGACAGTGATATTTGTTCATTGCTAGTGCCAAGGGGCAGATGGAGTCTCGGCGGGTGAGTGAGAAAGCTGCTGCTCTATTTGTGCCAAGCCCTGCAGGGGCCTGGGTGGGCCTGGGCTGCGCCACGGGCAACAGCTCCCTTTGGGAATCACACGGCATTAAGAGTTGGCTGTTCCGGAGCTGGCAGCAGCTTTGGCGCTGGCTGTGGGGAAAGGCCTGGGAGGGAATGGGGGGCTCCTGGCCATCCCAGAGCACACCCACATCTCCTCCTCTGTCCCTGTCCCACTGGAGGCCATGGGCATAAACAAGGGAACAGTTTTTGTTGCCTTCCGCTCAGCCCAATTTACAGCACAGCGTCAGTGCTTCCCAGAGACAAGAATGGGTTTCTCCCAGACATCTCCGAGATGATCCCTGGCGGCCCAGAGGAGGCCACAAGAATAATAGGGAGATGGGCTCCAAGGGCTGGAGCCCCTGTGCCAAAGGAAAAGGATGGAAGAGTTGGGGTTGTCTGGCCTGGAGAATGTTCCAGGGTGACATTAGAGCCCCTTCCAATGCATGAATGGGCTGCAAGAGTACTGGAGAGGGACTTTAGCCAGGGGCCTGCAGGGACAGGACAAGGGACAATGGCGTCCCACTGAGAGAGGGCAGGGTTTGATGGAATATTGGGAGGGAATTCTTCCCTGTGAGGGTGCTGAGGCCCTGGCACACGTTGCCCAGAAAAGCTGTGGCTGCCCCTGGATCCCTGGAAGTGTTCAAGGCTGGCTTGGATGGGGTTCTGGGCAACTCCCCTTCTGGTGTTCTTAGAAGACGTGATGAGACACCTGCCAGCATGCTTGTTTGTGCTGCTGTCTAACTACTGGGCGGAAAATATTCCCAAGGAGGGGAGGAAGAGCTCAGCTGGAATTGCTGTGCTCTGGGACAGGCTGGGAAGCATTTAGAGGTGACGCCTCAGGGGCAGCCACGCAGTCTGAGTGTGCTCTTCCCTGTGCTCTTCCAGGGAGCTCGAGGGCTTTCTCACCGGGGACGTCCCTCCAGAGGCCCTGACGTGAGTAAACTGTGCTTGAGCTGGCTCGGATTTTGGAACTGGTTCTCCATGAGTGGGCACTGGTTCTTGTGGGATCAGAAGAGGCATCTCAGGGGTACTTTGGAATAGGAACAGAATAGCTGCCTAACAGCTGGCTGTGGGCTTTCAGCATGAAAGAGACAGCATGGCCAGTTCCGTCACCCGCAGTGACCGTTCCCAGCGTGCACGCTCTGAGAACATCCTCTCAGCTCCACCATCCACTGATGCACAGCATCCCTTTGAGTCAGTTCGGGAAGCTGCAGAGAATGGTGGGCGCTTGCAGAGGCGTTTTGAGCAAATAGAGGAGAAATGCAAGAGATTCAAAAGCTGCCTGCAGAACACAGAAACTCTGATGGAAGGAATTAGAAGGTGAGCTTTTCCTCCTCCTCCTCCTCCTCCTCCTCCTCCTCCTCCTCCTCCTCCTCCTCCTCCTCCTCCTCCTCCTCCTCCTCCTCCTCCTCCTCCTCCTCCTCCTCCTCCCCTGTGTTCCAGAGGGAATCTGCTTCTGGGTCCCGGAGTTTAGAGGTGTTCTGGGTGAAGAACTCACCTGCCCTACCATGTATAGGCCTCAGTGTGGCTCTCGAGCATCTTCCTGTCAGGGCTTTTCACTCTCTACAATGACTCCCAAGACTGTCTGGGAGATGCACAGCGATGCTGGAGTAGAATACTCCTCCCTCTTGCTGTGCTGCTTCCCTGAATTCTGTTCTTTGGGTGCCCCTGCCCAGCCCCTGCTTCTCACTGAAGGAAGGCAAAATCCTGTCCTCCTTTCCCTTTGCCTCTGGAGGACTTCCTTGGGAGGGAAAGAGCAAGGTCTTCCTTAGCCCACTGTCCCCAGCTTCACCCTGGAGTGCTGAAGATGGGATCAGTGACTCTTCAGGCCTCTTCATTCTTCTGACCGAGCTTTGTCTCTGCAGTCACTTCAAGAAGCCCAGAGAAAAGCAGCAGCAACACACTGGAATCCCGGAGCCAAGCGCCTTGTGTCTGCGTCAGAAGAACACCAAGCAGCTGAAGGCAGTGTCAGCCCAATTCGAAAAGGCAGAGCAACAGGACAGGATGAAGGTTGGTTTAGGAAATGAGACTGGTTTTCCATTGAAAACTTGTCTTGCCCCTTGTACAGTGGAGGACTTGGCTACAGTCAAGGGAGAAGACCCATCATTGCAGAGTGAGCTGGAAGTCAAGAGGCAGACACTGGAGGAATTGCAGCTTCAGAGGGATCTGCTGGAGCAAGAGAGGGATGATGTTAGCAGGGCCCTGGACAGCTTATTGCTAGGCAGTACCTGTGGGAGTGGGAGTTGCACCAGCCAGATCAGCCCAGATGTTGTTTCTGGCAGTAGAAGACAGGGACACTGCTGTGCACACCTGGCTCAAGATGTCACATGCGTTTATTAGCCAGGGAGATGCATGTTCATCAGCAAAATGTTACATGGTTCTGCAGAATTTGTTACTTTGGGCAGCTATAGAGCCCCTAAAACAGGGAACGGAGCTGGGGATGAGTCTGGAGAATAGGTGTGACAAGGAGCAGCTGAGGGAGCTGCGGGGGGCTCAGCCTGGAGAAAAAGAGGCTCGGGGGCACCTTCTCTCTCTCTACAACTCCCTGTGACAGGAAGGTGCAGCCAGGTGAGGGTCGGGCTCTGCTCCCAGGGAACAAGGGACAGGACATGAGGAAAAGGCCCCAAGCTGTGCCAGGGGAGGTTTGGATTGGGGATTACAGGATAGCTGTGAGAGAATGGTTTGTTTCTGATGGTCACTGTCAGACAGTCTCAGTTCTGGAGTATGGGGTAGGTTTGGCAAATACACAGCAGAGGTTTTGCTTTTGAAGAAAGGAGCTCAAAAGCACAGTTTAGTCTTCAGGCTTGAATACCAGCAAGGGCCATTAGACAGCTTCTTTATGTAAGACAAGTAAGTGGTATTGTTGGTGTCAACTGCTTTGGCCACATCAGCCAGACTTCCATCACTCATTAAACGACTGCCCACCGCAGGAGCCGTTTCCCTGCCAAGCATCCCCTCCTTGCAGAGAGCTGCTTTGCACACTGGAGGAGGTGACACTTTGATATGGGTTTTGTTCTAGAAGGAGAAATCCTGTATATTTTCATTTGCTTCAGTGAGCAAGATTGCTTTGGCTCAACCTTTCCTGAAAATGTCCAGCACTGGAATAGATCCTGATAGAAATTTTGTTTGCCAAGTGGCAGTTGTGGAGGATGCAGTATTTTTGGGTGACAGCACAGGGTTTGGAGTCAGCATGTTTGTCGGGAAGGAGCTATCTGGTCCCAGGCAAGCCAAGTGGGCCTGGCACAGGCCTTCCAAGGTAACAGTGCCAGAGGCTTTTGGCAGCCCTGGTTATCAGAGCTGCAGAGGGCAGATGCTGTGAGACTTTGAGCCCAGAGCACAGGAGTTCCTTGTCCTCTGGCTGCCTGCAAGGTGGCACTGGCTGGCTCTGCACAGGGCTCTCAAGGAAGGGCTTGAGCTGTACCTTGTCCCGCTTCCAGGTTCCCCAGGAGGAAGAGTCGTTGAGCAGGGCTCTGGAGCAGCTGCACCGAGAGTCCTCTGGCCAAGGGCATGCACTGGCCCAGGTGTGCAGAGGGAAGAAGCTGCTGGGCCGGGAGAAGGCTGCCCTTGAGGGCCAACTGGCAGCCATGGAGCGGCACCTACAAGACCTTTCCAAGCAGCTGTCAGAGGCCAGGTAAAGGCAGGGAGCAGACCCTGGCAGGACAGGGCTGAAGTGCTGTAGTGATAAAGGTGGTAAGCACTACACAGGGGTTTATTGCATCCTCTGTGCATTTCAGATGTAGATGTGGCTGTTGAGGTCAAGTTGGGCTGGGCTGTCTGTGCTATGGCAGGCCATAAGGAAAGCCTGGGCACTCAGGAGTGCCCTGCTTTTCTCTTGAAATGGCACAAATGTGCCTTCTCTGTACAAGTTTGCATGCGACCCATTTTCCATAGTTAGGTGTGGGGATCTTGAGCCATTTCATCGTGGAATAAGTGCCTGTGAGTGTGAGGAGCAAGTGACTCATTTCTCTCTGTATTTGCAACTTGCAGGTCAGCAAGGGAGAGCCTGGAATCCAGCCTGTTTGCTGCTCAGCAGAAGATATCTCAGCTGGAGATCACCAGGAACCATCTGGAAGCTCAAGTGCTCACAGTCTCGCAGGCCAAGGAGGTGATAGAAGGTGAGAACCTCGTGTGCTTTGTTTGTGGTGCTGCCCCTGCCTAGAGAAGCTGCTGTAAAGCCACCTCTGTCCACACGGCTTCTGAGGAGTAGCAGGGCTGGAGGCAGGGCCCTCCTACACCGACACAGAAAGGGCCTGAGGTCAGTAAAGTCAGTAAAGACTCTGCATCTTGCTGTTGGTTGTGTTTGCAGGAGAAATGCAGTGCCTCCGACGTGAGCTGGAAGCAGAGAGAGCTCTCAGGAAGCAGGAACAGGAAGACGCAGCACAACAGCTCTTGCAGGCAGAGCAGCGTCACGAAAGCCTCGGGCTTCAGGGAACTGCTCAGCAACTGGAAATAAACAAGCTCCTGCGAGACCTGGTAGGGGACAAATAGGCGTCTGAATTGTCCAGGCCCTGTGGGCTGGTTTAGCACAAGCGGAGCCCGAGGGTGTGAAAGGGCAGCAATCCTCTGGCAGAGGCCTCCTGCTGCTGGGCTGGGCAGCAGAGCCAGCAGCTTGGACTTGGAGGCACGTGAAGACCCACGGGATGGTGCTGGGACAGTAACTGCAGCCACGACTTCAGTGTGGGCGTCAGACGAGTTCCAGAGCAGCTTGAGCGGTGCCCAGCCAAAGCGTGGCAGCCCAGGGCAGCATCGTCCCCGAGTCCCACCTGCCACAGAGCAGATGCCAACACAGAGCAGATGCCAGTGCAGAGCAGATGCCAACACAGAGCAGATGCCAACACAGAGCAGATGCCAACACAGAGCAGATGCCAATGCAGAGCAGATGCCAGTGCAGAGCAGATGCCAACACAGAGCAGATGCCAGTGCAGAGCAGATGCCAACACAGAGCAGATGCCAGTGCAGAGCAGATGCCAACACAGAGCAGATGCCAGTGCAGAGCAGATGCCAACACAGAGCAGATGCCAATGCAGAGCAAATGCCAAGACAGAGCAGATGCCAGTGCAGAGCATATGCCCACAGTGCTGCCAGCTGCAGGCGTGGGAACTGGGTTCCCTTCTTGCTGTGCTTGCATGGTGAACAAAGGGATTAGCTTGGGGCTTGAAGCAAATGGATCAGGCCCTTTGTCCCTGGTCCTTCAGTCCTTGTGGCTGGGAATCAGAGAGGGGAAGGTGACACCTCCTTTTCTGAATGGTTGCACTCAATGTTTGTGAAAAGATTTCCCAGCAGAAGTGATTCCTTGAGTGTCTGATTCTTGCACCTGCTGAGCCTCCTTTGAAGTTCCCTGACAGGACACAGTTTCTGGAGGGCAGAAAGCCAGTGCTGTTGTCTTTTCAGGTTGGGGTTTGTGGGAGGGATGAAGCTTCACATTTTTCAGTGAGGAGCTTGCCTGGGACTTCATCTTGAAGATTTTTCCTCCCCTCCTCAGGCAAGTGAGCGGGAAAGGTACCATGCAGAGATGCTAAAGATGCTGGAGCAATTGGAAAAAGAGAAGGCAGAGAGAGAGCGGGAGCACGAGAAGGTGCTGTTCGAGATGAGGCTGAAAGTTGCCACCCTGCAGGCTCAACAAGAAGAGGAACGAACTAGATTTGAAAATGCCAAGCGAGAGGTAACAATTGTGAAATGACAATTTTTGATTTTTTGCAAGGCTGGAGCTGTGGGAGATGGCAGGATAGGGAGTTGTGTGGAGCATGCCCTCCATGTCTTCCACACTGAATTTGGGGAAGTGAAAGCTGAACGGGGCTATCTTTGGAACCTGGAATGAGCCTTCTCATAGGAAGCCAGGCAGAAACATTGGGTTTCAGTTGAGATATTTGTGGTGCTCTGGTGTTTTGTTTTTCTAAGACTTACCTCAGAGTATCTTCATTGTTCACTTACTGGTCCTCTTTTGGTGTGTACTGGTAGGTGTTCATAGCCAAACTTAGTTTGTAGGGCTTTTCTTTTGTGGGCACGGGGAGGGCACAGCAGGAACGCTGACAAGGGAAAAATCTTTTTAAAGACTTGTCTGAAGTATTGCTGAACAGTAACCCAAAGATGTCTTCTGGGCTGTGTTGTAAGTCACTTGTTGGGAAGCTGTGTCACCCCAGGGCAGACAGTGGCCCAGGGGAACAGCAGCCGAGTGCTCTGGGAGCACATGAGCCCATCAGTCTTTGCCTCTTGCCACACTGATGTTGCAGGGCACATGTGAAGCCCTGTGCTCTTCCTTTCTGAGCAGGTCCTTCTGGAAGAGCAGAATGAGAAGAGGGCTTTATCAGAGACACTGCTCCAAACTGAGGCAGAGCTAAGCCGAGCCTGCCAGCAGGTGCAGCAGCTCAGGCAGGAGGCGAGAGAGCAGCAAGAGAAGGGGCAGGTAAGTCTGAGTAGGCAGGGAGCAGAGTGCAGGGCAGTGACAAGGGCACGAAAGGCAGGACCTGGGACTGCGGAGGCAAGGGCTGCTTCAGAGCCTGGGAGCATAGAGCCTGGTAAGCTCCAGAGCTCAGCCCCAGGACGGAAGGCTTGCAATGGAAGCAGGGCTGGGTAGAGAAGCCAAAAGAAGTAGCAGAAGGAATGGGATTTTGAGACAAGTGGAAAATGCTAGGCCTGAGGGCAGGTCCCAGGAAGTTGCTCTGTGTTTTGTTACCAGACCATGGAGGCAAAGCTGCAAGCTGAGCTGCAGGAAACTCAGAGTGAAATCCAGGCAGTGCAGAAGAGGCACAAGGAAGAACTCCAAGGTGTCAAAGAGGAAATTAAGCTCCTTCTTGAGCAGAGGGAGGCTCTGCAAAAGCAGGTGAGTGAAACAGCAGTGGCAGCACAGTCATCCAGCAGGGGGTCTGTGCCCTTCTTGCTTTTCCATGGCAGAGCAGCAGCTGATGGGGTGGTCCCTGGGGCTGCCTCGTGCTGTGGGTTCCATGGCAGCTGCTCTGAAGGACTGTCAGTGTTCTGCTAAGTCTCAGCTGTTGCCCTGACAGCTGGGCTGGTCCTCTGGGCTGTTGGCCAGCAACCATCAGCACGGATTTCTGCTGGCCTCTTCCTGCTAGCCTTGGCTGGGGAGGTACTTTTCCAGGTGCCCTTGGTGAGCCACTTGGAGATTGAAACAAGTTCCCCATATCCACTGTGAATCTGGTGCTCTCAGGACAGGGAGAAAGGCAAAGATAGTCTTTGCCATTCCTCACAGCCTCTGCTGTGGCTGACACTGACAGGCTGTGGCTGTAGTCTCTGACTGCTTTATTTTCCTTGACTTGAGGTGGGAGAGTTGACATCTCAGCTGGCAGCCTCCAGGGAGTCGCAGGAAACCATTGTCCAGAGAGCTCAGCAAGATGTGAGGGATGCCCAGCAGCAGTCCGTTCAGAAAGCGCTGGAGGCTGAGCATATCTGGAAGATGCTGGAGGAGGCAGAAAATCAGAACAAGGAGCTGCAAGGGAAACTGCAGAACCTGGACAGGGAAAGGAAACAATGGCAAGATGTAGCACGCCAAAATTCAGAATGTCAGACTTCCTTGAATACCCTAGAAAGGGAAAATGCCAGGTAAATGAAAGCCTGTGGGACTCCGCATTGTGAGGAATGGATTCCCTCTTTGCACCTGCCAGGGGCTCTGGCAGCATTTCCTAAGTGGCAGAGTTCTGAACTCTCCCTGCAGATGTGTCTTGTTTTCTGGATGCTGTGTTTAATTTTTATTTTTTTTAAGTCTTCAGTTACAGTTTTCTCTGAAGACTTTTGGGGTAGCTCTTTCCTGCTGGGGAGGTGTTCTGTTGTTAGGTGGGTGTGTTAACACTGTCCCAGCTGCAGTGTAAGGGGCTGGACACATCCATCAGCTCCACCTTGGGTCCTGTAAGTTGAGGTTTTTGAGAATTGGATCAGCTCTGGCATCGTGATGCCTTTGCTTGGCAGAACCATCTTAAGGCCCTGATTACTGATCTAAGACAGATTCTCATCGGAGATACCCAAGAAACAAGAAGGTCTCTGTTGCGTCGTTCCTCATCAAATGGCCCTGGGTGCCTGGAAGGGGTTGAGCAGGGTCCCTGCCAGCCTCCACAGTGCACAGGCGTTACTGACTGTGTAAAGAATGCAAGAAACAAGATCAAGGTTAGGGGGGCTCCTCCAGCTGACCAAGTCCTGCCAGTCTTCAGTGTTGCAGGATTCTTCTTGCAAGCAGAAGAGAAAGAAAAGGCAGGGCACTCTTGCTTGCCTGGAGGTTTCTGCATCTTCCATCAGGTTGTGCTCCAAGCCTCTGTCGCCACTTCTGCTATTGGCCTTTGTTTCTCTCCAGCTGAAAGAAGGATGGGTGCTGGTAAATCTTAGGGAACTTCCGCGAGATCCCCTGGCTGTTGGGTGCTGATTTTCCTACCTGGGTATACAAGATGGGGGAAGGAAAATGTCTCTTCCATGTTGACCAAAGCTTCTGCCCTTGGAGCCTGGTTAGTCAGAAGAGAATTGTTCCTCTCCCTTGCTGTCTTCATTGTAAGACTTTGTTAGGTCTGTATTCACATTCCCACCTTGAGAAGGAGGCAGGGCATGTAGGCAGGAACTGCCCATTCTTTCATGAATGGAAGCAGAGTGGGCAAATGCTGGGCTGTGACCACAGGGGCAACAAACAGCCAAGTTGTTTAGACAAACTTCATCAGACAGAGCAGTTTTCCCTGAGCTGGTGCAAGTGCTCAGAGTTTATAAAATGTGGCACCATTTAGTAATGAGTTGCATGCTTCTCTTCTAGGCTGATTCTGTCTCTGGAGGAAAAGGATCTGTGCCTCAGAACAGAAGAAGAGAAGAACCTGGCGCTGAATAACCAGGTGTGTCACCTTCATTCTGCTCTTCAGGAGGCCAAGCTGCTTCACTGTGAGCACAGAAGAGAAATACAGGAGCTCAACACACAGGTAACCTGTGCCCTGGCATCCTCTTCTCCAGGGACACACAACATTGCCTTTGGCTTGGAGGCCCCAACTGCTTTCTGCTCCCAGCAGCCTCCACTGCTGCCATGTCCTGCCCAGGGCTGCTGCTGCACCCTGAGGCCAAGGCTGGATCTGGTGTCTGCTGCTGCCACCAACATTTTCCCCACTTCTCTCCCGGCTGCTGGCAGGAAATCTGGGAGGAGAAGCAGCAGCAGCAGACTCCTTTGGAGCTCTTCCATCCCTCGGTTAGCAGTGTTGTCCCAGATGGAGTTGGTGCCTTTGCGGGGTGCTGAGCAATGCGGGCACACAGACATGGCTATGGCAGGCTGGGGAGGGCACTTCCACCGCAGCCAGTTCAGCCGGTGTTCAGAGCTGCACCCTCAAGGATGCCCATTGCCTCCCTTTCCCTCTTTTCACTACATTTGTCTCAGCTGGAATCCTTGGTTCTGCACCTTCTGTTTTGGGCATGTTTTTTGTTTGCAGTAATTTCTCCTTTGTTGCTCTCCCTACTGCCCATTCTGCTGCCTCAGGAGCAGTCCTGTCCCTGAGGCTGTGTGCATCCATCTTCCAGATCCGGGCCCTGCAGGAGGCAATGCTGGAGAAGCAGGCTGCCCAGGCAACTCAAGAGAAGCTGCTGCTGCAGGAGCTGGAGGAGTCCCGAGCAGGAGAACGGCACTTCAGGGACTCTGTGCACGTGCTGGAGGCTGAGGTGTCTGAGCTGCGTGTGAGGCTCCAGAACTCTGAGGAAAGAGGAGAGGCCATGGCCACGCAGTGTAAGGCCTTGGAGCTGGAGCTGAGGAACACACAGGCTCAGAGGGACTATCTCAGGGCTCACAATCAGGAGCTGCAGAAGGAGTTGGAGGGAAGTGAACAAGGTACAGCTTCTCCTCTCCCACTCGCTGCCCCATCCTGTCTCACCAGCAGGGATCTCTGGTGCCACACAGAGGAAAAGGGCAGTGCCCAGAGATGGCAGAGGGGAAAAACAACTGGCAGGAGATTTATCCATCCAAGTGCCAGAGAAAGATGGTGTGGCTGGCAGTGCCATCTGGCTGTTCTACGGCTGATCCCATGCACAGCTGGTGCCTTTCAGGTGCCATGTCTGTGCTAAGGAGCTGTAGCTGGATGTCTCAGCTCGATTCCCCCAAACTCCAGGCTCTGCCAGAGGCTCCAGGCTACTGGCCTCTCTGGAGCAGGGCTGCACAGGCATCCCCACTCCTTTCTCTGCCTTTGATTGCTCACTCTGCGCAAGCCTGAGAACAAACACATTTTCATATTCCTCTGAACCTTGCCCCTTTCATTCCTGCTTTTTTCTCTGCCTGGAAGTTTCCTTCATTTGTGTCAGCTTTGGAAGCCCTTGTGGGCTTAGGGCCTGGCAAATACAGGCAGGCAGAGAAGACAGTGCTGTTGTCTCTGCAGGATGCACATCAGTTTGCCTTGGCTTTGCTTTTCACCTTCTCTTTCACCTTCCCCTTTCTCTGGTGCAGATTGGAGGAGGGCAGAAGTCAAGGACACCTCTCGAGATATTGCCCTGAAGACAGAGGCCACTAAAATACAGGAAGAGGCTGTGACTCTTTGTCAGGAGGTGGCATCTGTGCACAAGAAATTGGAAAGGCTGGAGAGGGAAAGGAAGGATGTGCTGGTGAGAATGGCCAATGCCATGAAGGGCCATTTCTTGGCTATGTTTGGACCTTGTGTTAATATTTCTTAGGAGCACCTTTTTCCAGTTTAACTTTTCTAATTGTATTCTTCTGAATAAGGAGGAAAACATGATGCCGTCCTGTCAAGCCCAGTTAGGGTTGAGGCTGCTGATTTTCCTCCATGCTGGAGTTTTGTTCCCGAGAAGCTTTCCTTCTCAATGTCCACACTTGTCTTTATGGACATTGCGTGGTTTGGGCAATTCTTCGTGTCCAAACCCATGTTCCGATTTCTAAATATCTGGCCCTGGGACAAGGGGGGAGAAGACCAAGTTTTCTGTTAATAGAAAGGTGCTTGGCCTTGGCCGCCTGAGAGCAGCCAGTGGGGAGAAAAGAGAGAAAAGCAAAGTGCTGATCCAGATAAGGACGTGTCCCTGCAAGGAGAGAACTTGTCCTGAGTGCCAGCAGAGAATGACAGACTGATCTGGCCATTGCTGCTTCAAGAGAGGACAGTGGGGCTCTCGGGGATGGAGCCATGGCAACTCCACACAGGAGAGGTTGGAAACCACTCCTGTTGCTCCAAACCCAGGGAATGAAATGTTGAGTGTGTTTGCTCTTCCCTTTCTCCCTGGTGGGGAGCACATCCTCACGGCACTGCCTAAATCCTGCTTAGGGAGGATTGAAATGCTGTCTGCAGTTCTGGCAACTCCTCCCCAAAGGACCACTCGAGTGGAGCTGCAAGAGGTCGGGGAAGAGCAGAAAGGAAGCTGAGATGGGCTGAGTGAGCTGGGAAAGACACTGTGTCGGGGGGGGCCCAGCAGAGGTCTGCAGCATCTCGAGAGGCAGGGAGAGAGGGGCAGTCTGTGCCAGTCCCTGGGGCAGGAGTCCAGATGTGGGATGGAAAGCAAACCGAGAGATGGAATGAGTGACCCTTTTTCTGCCTTGTTTTGGCAGCATGAATGGGAATTGTACCTGGAGCAGGTGAGAAATCTGGAAAAGGAAAACAAAATGCATGCACCTGATGTTCAAAAAAAGAAGGAAAGAGCCCAGCACTTGGAATTGGAGAGGGAAGGCATGCAAGAAGAGCTGGAGCATGGTGCTGCTGCTGTGAAGGAATGGAGAGGGAAAGCTCAAGTCCTGAGTGCTGCCGTGAATAAGAGTGACATTTCCAATGGGGGTCTGAAGAAGCAGTTGGAAATCCTGAAGGGAAAGGCATTTCTCAAGGTAGGCACTGGCATTGCTCTTCAGTCCACTGCAACGTCTCTCAATGATTCCAATGATAGTTCCCAGAAAGGGGTGGGAATGAATGTATATCCCTGAAAGTCCAGAGTCTCTTAGGAAAAGCAGCCCGGGCTGCAATCAGCAGCCATGTCTGTGTGCCTGGCTCCAGGCAGAGACAGAGACCATTGACAGCCAGAATGATTCGGGGCACGCCCATAACAACTGACACAGCTCTGGAGCTTGCTGTTCAAATCAGCTCCTGGCCCAAAGCTGGCCATGGGGAGCTGCTTCTGCCATGCCCACGCAAGGGGAGGCAACACGTGCGGAGTTGGGTTTGGCATGGAAAGGAATGGAGCAGGTGAGCAGAGCAATGGACTAAATTGAGCAGAGTATTGGACTGAGGGCTGAACAGCAGCTGCCCTGCTGGTGCTTCGAGGATGCTTCCTGAGACAGAGATTTCTTGGGGACAACTCTTGCGGTGTTTGACACAAGGGACTCATCTCTCTGAATACTCAGCAGGCTGTTGGAGCAGAGGGGAAGCGGCCGTCTGAGCACTCGAGGAAAGGCGCCGAATGTCTGCAGGATCAGCATGCAACGTCACTAAAAGACAAGACAGAGAAGGCTGAAATAAGCACAGAGCCCCGGAGAGCTGGCGAGCAGGTAAAGTGGGCTTTTGCTGCCTCTGCAAAGCCTCAGGCTCCTCTGCAACACGACACGTTTGCCCAGGCAGCGCTTTGGAGTCCTCTGCTTGTTTCCTTCCCTCTCCCTGTCCCTGCTGAGGGCACAGCCTTTGCTTTGTTCTCTCCCTTGTGGCAGCCCATGGCTTTCACAATGGCACCTGCGCTCCGCTGCCTCCCTCCCTGGCCCCATGTCTCCAGATATGCACTGGCCTCTCCCTCGCACAGCCCCCAGCAAGAACTTTTTGCCCCCAGTGTTGCCTGCTGCAATTCAGGGTCTCTGAGCAGAGATGTCCTTGCCTGCATTTCCAGAGGTGCTTTTGCTCCGTGTTTGCTGACAGGTTTCTCTGACCTTTTCTCCCATCCAATGTGCAGGTGCAACAAGAAGGGAGGAGTGTCAAGAAAATCTTTGGGACATTTGACATCTCGGACAGCGTGAGGTTGGATGTCTCCCAGTCTGCCCAGCACAGCAGGTTGACTTCTGGACAGGTGGGAACACACTCTTCCTTGGTGGGAGGAACACAGCCCTTGGCAAAGCACATGTCCGTCAGAAAGTAGAGGAGCAGCTGTGAGCTGAGCTGTGTTGCCCAGGCCAGGTGAGCCCTGAGCGCTGCTGCCAGGGCTGGCATCACCTCCGCTCCTGCGCAGACAGAGAGCTCCGTGCCGGAGCTGCTGTGGCTGTGCTCGCTGCAAAGCGAGAGGAGGTGGGAGCAGCTGCCTCTCTGCCAGCAGCCAGCCCCGCAGCCACAAGGCTGTGGTGTCAGCAAAGAAGAGTTGGAGGAGTTTCAAGGCCTCAGCAGTGCTTGAAGGCTCATTCTCCCACTGGGCTTTGCTGCCCACATTGTGCTCTGCTCCTGTGTGGAATGCTCGGAGGTTTGGCAGAGGGACAGTTTGCTCCCTGTCCGTGGGCTGGCTGTCCAGGAGCTTGCTGTTCAAATCAGCTCCTTGCCCAAAGCTTCAGCCATGCCCACGCAAGGGGAGGCATCACGTGGGGGGTTGGATTTCGAATGGAAAGGAATGGAGCAGGTGAGTCGAGCAATGGACTAAACTGAGCCGAGTTTTGGACCGAGGGCTGAACAGCAGCTGCCCTGCTGGTGCTTTGAGGATGCTTCCCAAGACAGAGAGTTCTCAGGGACAGCTCTTGCAGTGTTTACACAAGGGACTCATCTCTCTGAATACTCAGCAGGCTGTTGGAGCAGATGGCATTGCTATTGGAGATGGTCATGACACAAAATATTTCAACACAACACCTTCTTGGTCTGAGGAAAGGAAGAAGTAACTCTCTATTTCCCAGAGTCTTTTTATACAATTTTCCAGCTTTCATGTCACACATCATTGGCTCTCAATTCACCGCCCTACAATATCATTGGCTGCCTACAGCCGGAACAACATCTTTGAAAAACACCACCTGCATGAAGTCGGCTATCTCTGTTTATGAATTCCTGCTTGTTTTGAACCATAGAGGTACTGTGAGAATTGAGAATAAGAAATTGGTCTCACGGTGAAGTAGCTCTTACTATTTACCTACAATTCCCACACTGGCATCCTCTTCTCCAGGGACACACAACATTGCCTTTGGCTTGGAGGCCCCAACTGCTTTCTGCTCCCAGCAGCCTCCACTGCTGCCATGTCCTGCCCAGGGCTGCTGCTGCACCCTGAGGCCAAGGCTGGATCTGGTGTCTGCTGCTGCCGCCAACATTTTCCCCACTTCTCTCCCGGCTGCTGGCAGGAAATCTGGGAGGAGAAGCAGCAGCAGCAGACTCCTTTGGAGCTCTTCCATCCCTCTGTTAGCAGTGTTGTCCCAGATGGAGTTGGTGCCTTTGCGGGGTGCTGAGCAATGCGGGCACACAGACATGGCTATGGCAGGCTGGGGAGGGCACTTCCACCGCAGCCAGTTCAGCCGGTGTTCAGAGCTGCACCCTCAAGGATGCCCATTGCCTCCCTTTCCCTCTTTTCACTACATTTGTCTCAGCTGGAATCCTTGGTTCTGCACCTTCTGTTTTGGGCATGTTTTTTGTTTGCAGTAATTTCTCCTTTGTTGCTCTCCCTACTGCCCATTCTGCTGCCTCAGGAGCAGTCCTGTCCCTGAGGCTGTGTGCATCCATCTTCCAGATCCGGGCCCTGCAGGAGGCAATGCTGGAGAAGGAGGCTGCCCAGGCAACTCAAGAGAAGCTGCTGCTGCAGGAGCTGGAGGAGTCCCGAGCAGGAGAACGGCGCTTCAGGGACTCTGCGCACGTGCTGGAGGCTGAGGTGTCTGAGCTGCGTGTGAGGCTCCAGAACTCTGAGGAAAGAGGAGAGGCCATGGCCACGCAGTGTAAGGCCTTGGAGCTGGAGCTGAGGAACACACAGGCTCAGAGGGACGATCTCAGGGCTCACAATCAGGAGCTGCAGAAGGAGTTGGAGGGAAGTGAACAAGGTACAGCTTCTCCTCTCCCACTCGCTGCCCCATCCTGTCTCACCAGCAGGGATCTCTGGTGCCACACAGAGGAAAAGGGCAGTGCCCAGAGATGGCAGAGGGGAAAAACAACTGGCAGGAGATTTATCCATCCACGTGCCAGAGAAAGATGGTGTGGCTGGCAGTGCCATCTGGCTGTTCTACGGCTGATCCCATGCACAGCTGGTGCCTTTCAGGTGCCATGTCTGTGCTAAGGAGCTGTAGCTGGATGTCTCAGCTCGATTCCCCCAAACTCCAGGCCCTGCCAGAGGCTCCAGGCTACTGGCCTCTCTGGAGCAGGGCTGCACAGGCATCCCCACTCCTTTCTCTGCCTTTGCTTGCTCACTCTGCGCAAGCCTGAGAGCAAACACATTTTCGTATTCCTCTGAACCTTGCCCCTTTCATTCCTGCTTTTTTCTCTGCCTGGAAGTTTCCTTCATTTGTGTCAGCTTTGGAAGCCCTTGTGGGCTTAGGGCCTGGCAAATACAGGCAGGCAGAGAAGACAGTGCTGTTGTCTCTGCAGGATGCACATCAGTTTGCCTTGGCTTTGCTTTTCACCTTCTCTTTCACCTTCCCCTTTCTCTGGTGCAGATTGGAGGAGGGCAGAAGTCAAGGACACCTCTCGAGATATTGCCCTGAAGACAGAGGCCACTAAAATACAGGAAGAGGCTGTGACTCTTTGTCAGGAGGTGGCATCTGTGCACAAGAAATTGGAAAGGCTGGAGAGGGAAAGGAAGGATGTGCTGGTGAGAATGGCCAATGCCATCAAGGGCCATTTCTTGGCTATGTTTGGACCTTGTGTTAATATTTCTTAGGAGCACCTTTTTCCAGTTTAACTTTTCTAATTGTATTCTTCTGAATAAGGAGGAAAACATGATGCCGTCCTGTCAAGCCCAGTTAGGGTTGAGGCTGCTGATTTTCCTCCATGCTGGAGTTTTGTTCCCGAGAAGCTCTCTTTCTCAATGTTCACACTTGTCTTTATGGACATTGCATGGTTTGGGCAATTCCTCGTGTCCAAACCCATGTTCCGATTTCTAAATATCTGGCCCTGGGACAAGGGGGGAGAAGACCAAGTTTTCTGTTAATAGAAAGGTGCTTGGCCTTGGCCGCCTGAGAGCAGCCAGTGGGAAGAAAAGAGAGAAAAGCAAAGTGCTGATCCAGATAAGGATGTGTCCCTGCAAGGGGAGAACTTGTCCTGAGTGCCAGCAGAGAATGACAGACTGATCTGGCCATTGCTGCTTCAAGAGAGGACAGTGGGGCTCTCGGGGATGGAGCCATGGCAACTCCACACAGGAGAGGTTGGAAACCACTCCTGTTACTCCAAACCCAGGGAATGAAATGTTGGGTGTGTTTGCTCTTCCCTTTCTCCCTGGTGGGGAGCACATCCTCACGGCACTGCCTAAATCCTGCTTAGGGAGGATTGAAATGCTGTCTGCAGTTCTGGCAGCTCCTCCCCAAAGGACCACTCGAGTGGAGCTGCAAGAGGTCGGGGAAGAGCAGAAAGGAAGCTGAGATGGGCTGAGTGAGCTGGGAAAGACACTGTGTCAGGGGGGGCCCAGCAGAGGTCTGCAGCATCCCGAGAGGCAGGGAGAGAGGGGCAGTCTGTGCCAGCCCCTGGGGCAGGAGTCCAGATGTGGGATGGAAAGCAAACCGAGAGATGGAATGAGTGACCCTTTTTCTGCCTTGTTTTGGCAGCATGAATGGGAATTGTACCTGGAGCAGGTGAGAAATCTGGAAAAGGAAAACAAAATGCATGCACCTGATGTTCAAAAAAAGAAGGAAAGAGCCCAGCACTTGGAATTGGAGAGGGAAGGCATGCAAGAAGAGCTGGAGCATGGTGCTGCTGCTGTGAAGGAATGGAGAGGGAAAGCTCAAGTCCTGAGTGCTGCCGTGAATAAGAGTGACATTTCCAATGGGGGCCTGAAGAAGCAGTTGGAAATCCTGAAGGGAAAGGCATTTCTCAAGGTAGGCACTGGCATTGCTCTTCAGTCCACTGCAACGTCTCTCAGTGATTCCAATGATGGTTCCCAGAAAGGGGTGGGAATGAGTGTATATCCCTGAAAGTCCAGGCTCTGTTAGGAAAAGCAGCCCGGGGTGCAATCAGCAGCCATGTCTGTGTGCCTGGCTCCAGGCAGAGACAGAGACCATTGACAGCCAGAATGATTCGGGGCACGCCCATAACAACTGACACAGCTCTGGAGCTTGCTGTTCAAATCAGCTCCTGGCCCAAAGCTGGCCATGGGGAGCTGCTTCTGCCATGCCCACGCAAGGGGAGGCAACACGTGGGGGGTTGGGTTTGGAATGGAGAGGAATGGAACACGTGAGCAGAGCAATGGACTAAATTGAGCAGAGTATTGGACCGAGGGCTGAACAGCAGCTGCCGTGCTGGTGCTTCGAGGATGCTTCCTGAGACAGAGATTTCTTGGGGACAACTCTTGCGGTGTTTGACACAAGGGACTCATCTCTCTGAATACTCAGCAGGCTGTTGGAGCAGAGGGGAAGCGGCCGTCTGAGCACTCGAGGAAAGGCGCCGAATGTCTGCAGGATCAGGATGCAACGTCACTAAAAAACAAGACAGAGAAGGCTGAAATAAGCACAGAGCCCCGGAGAGCTGGCGAGCAGGTAAAGTGGGCTTTTGCTGCCTCTGCAAAGCCTCAGGCTCCTCTGCAACACGACACGTTTGCCCAGGCAGCGCTTTGTAGTCCTCTGCTTGTTTCCTTCCCTCTCCCTGTCCCTGCTGAGGGCACAGCCTTTGCTTTGTTCTCTCCCTTGTGGCAGCCCATGGCTTTCACAAAGGCACCTGCGCTCCGCTGCCTCCCTCCCTGGCCCCGTGTCTCCAGACACGCACTGGCCTCTCCCTCGCACAGCCCCCAGCAAGAGCTTTTTGCCCCCAGTGTTGCCTGCTGCAATTCAGGGTCTCTGAGCAGAGATGTCCTTGCCTGCATGTCCAGAGGTGCTTTTGCTCCGTGTTTGCTGACAGGTTTCTCTGCCCTTTTCTCCCATCCAATGTGCAGGTGCAACAAGAAGGGAGGAGTGTCAAGAAAATCTTTGGGACATTTGACATCTCGGACAGCGTGAGGTTGGATGTCTCCCAGTCTGCCCAGCACAGCAGGTTGACTTCTGGGCAGGTGAGAACACACTCTTCCTTGGTGGGAGGAACACAGCCCTTGGCAAAGCACATGTCCGTCAGAAAGTAGAGGAGCAGCTGTGAGCTGAGCTGTGTTGCCCAGGCCAGGTGAGCCCTGAGCGCTGCTGCCAGGGCTGGCATCACCTCCGCTCCTGCGCAGACAGAGAGCTCCGTGCCGGAGCTGCTGTGGCTGTGCCCGCTGCAAAGCGACAGGAGGTGGGAGCAGCTGCCTCTCTGCCAGCAGCCAGCCCCGCAGCCACAAGGCTGTGGTGTCAGCAAAGAAGAGTTGGAGGAGTTTCAAGGCCTCAGCAGTGCTTGAAGGCTCATTCTCCCACTGGGCTTTGTTGCCCACATTGTGCTCTGCTCCTGTGTGGAATGCTCGGAGGTTTGGCAGAGGGACAGTTTGCTCCCTGTCCGTGGGCTGGCTGTCCAGGAGCTTGCTGTTCAAATCAGCTCCTTGCCCAAAGCTTCTGTCGTGCCCACGCAAGGGGAGGCATCACGTGGGGGGTTGGGTTTGGCATGGAAAGGAATGGAGCAGGTGGGCAGAGCAATGGACTAAACTGAGCCGAGTTTTGGACCGAGGGCTGAACAGCAGCTGCCCTGCTGGTGCTTCGAGGATGCTTCCCAAGACAGAGATTTCTGAGAGACAACTTTTGCAGTATTTGAAATACAGGAATCATCTCCTCTTTGAATATCCAGCAGGCTGTTGGAGCAGAAGTGGAGCACCTGTCCTATCTCTCCGACACCAGCCTGGGACTTAAGCAACCGGTTCCAGCACCAGAAAAGGACAAGGCTGAGAAGGCTGAATTAAGCGCAGTGCCCCGGAGAGCTGGCGAGCAGGTAAAGTGGGCTTTTGCTGCCTCTGCAAAGCCTCAGGCTCCTCTGCAACACGACACGTTTGCCCAGGCAGCGCTTTGGAGTCCTCTGCTTGTTTCCTTCCCTCTCCCTGTCCCTGCTGAGGGCACAGCCTTTGCTTTGTTCTCTCCCTTGTGGCAGCCCATGGCTTTCACAAAGGCACCTGCGCTCCGCTGCCTCCCTCCCTGGCCCCGTGTCTCCAGACACGCACTGGCCTCTCTCTCGCACAGCCCCCAGCAAGAGCTTTTTGCCCCCAGTGTTGCCTGCTGCAATTCAGGGTCTCTGAGCAGAGATGTCCTTGCCTGCATGTCCAGAGGTGCTTTTGCTCCGTGTTTGCTGACAGGCTTCTTTGACCTTTTCTCCCATCCAATGTGCAGGTGCAACATGAAGGGAGGAGAATCAGAAGTTTTAGGAGAACTTTCCATCGCGACTACTTTACGTTGCCTGTCTCCCAGTTAACTTCTGGAAGTGATGAGTCCTCGAGTTGCTCCAGGAAGCAGCAGCCCTCTTTCTGAGGCACAGTCTGTGGAGAAAGGGGTCAGTTGCCACAGTGTTTGCTTTCTAAATCTCTGTTGGGTTCCTAAGTCTTGTCCGAAGTCTCTCTACTAGGCCTGTGATGGCTGAGGGCTGTACATGGAAAGGCTTTGCCAGCCATGAACTGGACTTGTGTATCATCTGAGCTCTGTTCGGGGTCATTCTGGGAGCCTCTTCCTTTCCCCTTCCCCAAGGGCAGAGTGTCGGTGAGGGCTGGACTTGGAGGCTGTGTCTGCCCCGACAGCCGCTACCGTGGGGCTGCAGATGCTCCTGCCAGCGCGGGCTTGTCTGAGCCGGTCCTTGTGCCTCTTTCAGGTGTCCCTGCTGCTGTCACAGCATGCTCGAGATGGACAGGACGACCTGAAAAGCTGTGCAGGAGCCACCTCCATTGAGTCACAAGGTGCAGAAAGCACCTCCTTCCTAAACTTCTCAGAGAGGAGCCACAGTGCAGCTGGATGCAGTCAGCCTCAGCCTTCATCAATAGTTCATGTTTAAGGAGTTGTATAGGTGTAATTTAACTTTTATCAAGGTGTGTTCTATAGGACGAAGGATATATTTATAGAAAAATAAAGAGTTTTTTAGGATCACTATTAAATCCAAAGATCTTTGTCAGAATTATTTACTACCCTGTACAGAGAACTATAACTTCCAGTATAGTGCATTATATTTGAAGCAACATTGAAGCAATTCTATTCAGGCCAGCAAAATCCATTCTTGATTCAAGATGGATGCTACTCCCCCAAACCAATGATCATGGGCAACTATTTCTGTCACCCTCAAGGAGTGACCTTGAGGGGCATCCTCACGGCAGGGAGCAATCTGCAGAAGAGAGGCATGTGACATGAGCCACTTTGGCGAGGGCAGGAGAACCATGCCAGGTGTGGAGCTTTTTCATTTGTCCTTAGGAAACTGCAACCTGTTTGTTCTGAGAGTCACCGAGTCTCAGGCTGGGTGAGGTTGGAGGCACCTCTGGAGGTCGCCTTGCCCAGCCCCCTGCTCCATCAGGGCCACCCAGAGCCGGCTGCCCAGCATGTGTCCAGGTGGCTTTTGAGTCTCTCCAGGGATGGAGACTGCACCACCTCCCTGGGCACCTGCGCCAGTGCTCGGCCACCCTCACAGTGCACAAGTGTCTCCTGAGCTCGGAGGGCCCCTCCCGTGTGCCACTTTGTGCCCGTGGCCCCCGGGGCTGTCCCTGGGCACCGCTGAGCAGAGCCTGGCCCCGTCCCCTCTGCACCCTCCCCCAGCTCTGTATCCACAGGGAGGAGATGCCCTGAGCCTGCTGTGCTCCAGGCTGGGCAGTGCCAGCTCTCTCAGCCTCTCCTCACAGCAGAGATGCTCCAGTCCCTCCATCGCCTTCATGGCCCTGTGCCGGACTCTCTGCAGTCTGTCCCTGTCTCCTGTAGTGGGCAGCCCAGCTCTGGGCCCAGCACTCCAGGGCTGGCCTCACTGGTGTGCAGCAGAGGGGAAGAAGGGTCCCTTCCCTCTGCCGCCTGGGACACAGCTCCCAGTGCAGCCCAGGACACTGCTCTCCATTGCTGCAGGAGCACACTGCTGGCTCCTGGGCAGCCTGGTCTCCAGCAGGACCTTGCCAAACTCTAGTTTTCCGTCTGGGTGGCACCAGCAGATACTGCTGCCTGTGGCTGTTCCTCCCCAAGGACAGGACTCAGCACTTGTGGTTGAACTGTCACCCTCGTTGAACTGCTGTCCCTCTGGAAGGCAGCACTTCTCTCTGCCATATCAGCCACTCCTCCCTGTTTTGTGGGAGGGCACACTCAGCCCCATCACCCAGTTTACTAACAAAGGTGTCAGAAAGGACTGGACTCAGCATTGTCCTCTGGAGTACACTGTGGTTGCACTGTTTTAGAACTCTTTCTGTTCCTTCTCACAGACAACATAGATAAGTTGCATTCTTTTACTTTCTTAATCGCTGTGTTTGGTATTAGGTTTCATTTAGTTGTGACCAATGGTTTTGGGAGGTGGATTCTTTGCTGACCAATAGTTGCTAGAATATGAATGGATATAAAAGACCTTTCTTGTAAATAAACTTTCCCTTTTCGCCATTTTGGGTTCGTCTGCCTGAATTCTCTCAGCCAGCCTCTGCACCCTCGGGGACTTTGAAGCCACAGTACACCACTAGACCTCGTGCCACTGATCACCACGCATCCAGGAAGGTAGATTTTGTGCAAGGCATCTTTGTTTCCACGTACATATTCAGAAAGATTTGGCAGGATTTACAACAGGGATTTCTGTTCTATATTTTATGTGGGAAAAAATGCAATGATCCATGCTCCCTCTCACTAGCAGTGGGTAAAGGAAAAGTGGTCCTGCTGCTGGTGACAGTGGATGTCACCTGCATTGGAACCGTTCCAGGCTGATGCGACATACTGTGGCAAGGAGCACTCTGAGGCAGGTAAAAGCTGGTGTGTAGACATCATTTGAAGACTGTTCTTCAACCCATGAAAGCCCCTGTTTTGTGGAGATCAGGAACAACTCCTGGGCAAGAGCTGAAACTGGGATTCTGGGAGTTCCTTTCCCTCCTGGGTCAATTTTTCCATTAATGATGACAGATTGAAGTTGAAACTTGCCCAGTTGATAGTTCACTCATCTTCCTATGACCTTTAATAGGAAGGAGGAATTCTTGATCCTGAAAACACTCAAGAGCTGACTAAGGATCAGAAGGTCAGGGGTTGAGGGCATAATTTAAAGTAAGATCACCTAGCAAGGTGAAAAGCAGAATCACAGCCCTGGATGACAGGAGATCAGCTGAAGAGGGAACTCCTGACCAACCTCATCTCAGAAAAGAGGAATGTGGAAGAAAAAATTGTGGGAGAAGAACCAAGTTTTCCAAGAGATATGTACAGACATCCCTGTGGAAGCAGTAGGGAAGGAGGAGAATAGTTAGGGAGCTCTTGAGCCAGGCATTCACCAGGTCTAAGGACCAGAGGAAGCTATGGGAGCTGTCTGCTGTCTTCAAACAAGCCTGGCCATTGAAGGTGGTTCCTGAGAACTGGAAAGAGCATTCCACCAGTCTTAAAGATGGGCACAAAGGAGGGTCTGAAGAACTACAGGCTAATCAGCTCCTTTGGAATCCCTGGTTATACATGAAATGGGAGAATTTTGGCTTTCGCATGAAAGGTGACAAGGAATTAAATAACTAGTATTAGTTGAACCAGTTGAAGTTGTTAACAAAGTTCAAAATAAGGAGTTTGTAAGTTGAAAACTTAAGTTTGAAGACCCAGGGGTCATATTGATCCAAAAATGATCTGAGCAAGACTCTGCAACTTATATAATTTTAAGTTGTGAAGTAGGTATGTTTATTGCAGCGCTGAGTGAGCAGGAGGTACTCCTCAGCCGCGCACACTTCAGCACGGGTACCGCTTGGTATATATCAGGTTACATGTTACACATTCACCGAGTTTCCCAATTCGCCTAGACATATGCGTGACCTTTCCCCGCTTCGTATTATAATGAGTTTAAAAGTAATTTCCATGTGGTCACGCCTGCGCAGTGTTATTTGGTAGTGGGCTCCGGGGGTCTCGGGAGGAAGTAAATACTCATCCTCTTGTCTTGAACTTTTCACCTTTCTGTCTTGCACATGCTCTCTGGGTCCCTGGCCCAAGTCCAAACAACAACTCTGGTTTCAGCCAGCGTAGGGGTTCCACGGGTACAAGCTGGCTCACAGTCCCTGCTTTTGTCAATAATCTTTTACTTCTCATTCTGCTTTGACAAACACAATCAATGTTAAGTAAGCAATATACACTGTCTAGCAAGCAGTTTCTAACAAGTTACCCTGTAACTTCTAACTTCCCTGCATCATTCCCCCCTTTTCTATAAAATTAGTCAATTCTTTTACTAACACATACATTCTTCTTCTAACAAACTTCTGCGAAAGGTGTCTCTCAATGTTTTACCATCTGCATTGGACAGAGAAGTCAGAATCGCTATTCGTTGTAACATTCTCCAATTCGAAACAAATAACACAAAAGATGAAATGAAGCTAACACTAACTAATAATAAAAGAATAATAATAGGGTGACATAGCGTATTTAGAATACCAGTTGCAGTAGGTGACCATCCACAGAGCACATCCCACCAGTGATGACTTGCATCTTGTCTTGCCCTTTGTAGGATTCTGCTTATCTTTTCTGAGTCATGACGTATAGTGATTACAGTTTTCTTTCTATTTTCCTGGAATTCTTTCAAAATTTCAATCAGGTCTTGATGCTTTTCTAATTGTCTTATTAATGTAAGGTTCATTCCAATAGGTATGGGTGACAACTTGTGGTACATAGTGTAATTAGACTTTATCAATTGGTGGGATACAACTGGAGCAAAATACGAAAAGTCACACCCAATGATCTTAACAAAATTACAGATACAAAAATTAGAAGAATTCTTAACATTTAAAGTTATGTTTTCACTATCTATCTTTATAGAAGCACAAACAGTCCTTAAGCACACACAACCTTGACCAATATACACAAGCACAGTCTTTTGACTGGAATCTGGATGGACTTCAAAGTGGCAAATGCCTTGCTCCGTATCAAGGCATATGTCCTGGGCATTAATTGTATTGCTTTCACAGATAAACCCTTGTTGTTTTCGTGCAATACAGGATTCTAAATTTACAGTTTGTCACTTTTTTCTACTATTTGGGCCTTGGCGGTTCTGGTGGGAAAGGCTTCTGGCCACCCTGAAAAGGTATCTGTTAATACCAACAAATATCGATATCCCCCTTTTCTTGGAAGTTCTGTGAAATCAATTTGCCATTGCTGTCCAGGTCCATGGCCCCTTCCAATTTGACCAAGTTTTATTCTGCGAATAATTTTGGGTTTAGTCTGGAGGCAAATGTCACACTGCCGGGTTACCTGCTTGATGGTATCTTGTAAATGCCTGGTGATAATTTTATCATTTAGATAATTATACAGAGCATCTACACCCCAGTGTGTTTTCTGATGTTCCTCCCTAATTAATGATCACAACAAATGAGAAGGGATTATTATCCTTCCTTCTGCTGTAATAGCCCATCCCTCCTGGTTATATGCTCCTTTTTCATCCTTAATTAACTTCCTATCTTCTTCATTGTATATAGGCTTACCTTCTAGGGAGACCTGCCCATCTGGGATCAGGGCTCCTTCTGTTGTTATCTGACCTTTTGCTGCCCTTCTTGCCTCTCTGTTTGCCAGCTCGTTTCCTTCTTCCAATTCAGAGCTCACCTTTTGGTGTGCTTTAATGTGCATGATTGCTACCTTCTCAGGTAGCTGGACTGCTTCCAACAGCCGCAATATTTCTTGTGCATGTTTGATATTTTTCCTTGTGACTTTAACAGTCCCCTTTCTTTCCAAATGGCTCCATGTGCATGTACAACCCCAAATGCATACTTTGAGTCTGTATAGATGTTTATTTTCTTTCCTTCTGCCATTTCCAGGGCACGTGTCAGAGCAATTATCTCAGCTTTCTGTGCAGAGGTGTTTGTTGGCAAAGGTCCAGATTCTAATACCTTTTTGCAGGTAGTAACTGCATAACCGGCATGTCGCTTTCCACTAATAACGTAACTGCTCCCATCAGTGAACCAGGTTTCTGCGTCATCTAAAGGGGTATCCTTCAGATCCTGACGACTGGAATATGTAGCTTCAATGGTCTCCAGACAATCGTGGTGTACTGGCTCTCCTTCATTTCCGCTGGGGAAAGAAGCTGGGTTGACAATGTTAGTCACCACTATTTCTACATCATCTTGTTCCACTATGATGGCTTGGTATTTCAAGAACCTCTGTGGGGAAAGCCAGTGGCCGCCTTTCATTTCCAGCACTGCGGACACTGTGTGCGACACTAGCACAGTCATTTTCTGGTTCAGTGTAAACTTCCGCGCCTCCTGAATGTTCATCACGACTGCTGCAACAGCTCTGAGGCATCCCGGCCATCCTTTGGCTGCTGTATCTAGTTGCTTAGAGAAATAAGCAACTGCCCGTCGGTACGGACCCAGGCCTTGTGCTAATATTCCCAAGGCAATTCCCTGTTTCTCATGGGAGAACAGAAAGAATGGTTTACTCACGTCTGGAAGTCGTAGAGCTGGAGCTGACATGAGGGCATTCTTTAGCTGCTCAAAGGCTTTTGTGGCTTCCTTTGTCTACTGGAGTTCTCTCTGTTCTGTGTTTATGAGAGCATATAGGGGCTTTACAAGTAAACCGTAATTATAAACCCAAAGTCTGGACCAGCCTGTCATTCCTAAGAATGTTCTGAGTTCTTTCACAGTCTGAGGTTTTGGGGTCTGGCAGATGGCTTCCTTGCCATCCTGCCTCAAGCTCCTTTGTCTTGCACTGATCTCATAGCCCAGGTAAATTACCTTTTTTTTTCATTACTTGGGCCTTTTTCTTGGAAACTCGGTATCCCTGCAGTCCTAGGAAATTTAGCAGACTTACCGTCCAGGTAAGACAGGTCTTTTCAGTCTTGGCAGCTATCAAGAGGTCATCCACATACTGCAACAGTTTTCCTTCTGATGCTGGGACCTCCCAGAATTCTAAGTCCTTGGCAAGTTGATTTCCGAATATGGTAGGACTATTCTTGAACTCTTGAAGCAACACTGTCTAGGTAAGCTGGGTTTTACGCCCATTTTTAGGGTTTCCCTATTCAAAAGCGAGTATTTTTTGGCTGGCTTCATGGAGAGGGAGGCAAAAGAAGGCATCTTTCAAATCTAGAACAGTAAACCAAATTAACTCTGGTGTTAATTCAGTTAATAATGTATATGGATTTGACACTACAGGATAGAGGTCTTCTGTAATCTTATTTACAGCCCTTAAATCGTGTACTACCCGGTATGATCCATCAGGTTTGCGAACGAGTAGTATAGGGCTGTTAAATTCAGACTGGCATTCTCTCAGTAATCTTAGCTGCAAAAAGTTTTCTATTACTGGGCCAACTCCTTCTCTATCTTCTTTTCTTAAAGGATATTGTTTAACTCTAACTGGCTGTTTTCCCTCTTTGAGTTTAATTTGTATGGGAGGTGCATTCTGAGCTCTCCCTGGAACATCAGTAGCCCAAACCCCAGGAAATACCTGATTTGTTATTTCTTCATTAATTCCTTCTTTGGTCTCAGGGGTTGTCAATATTAAACTTAATATTTCTACATATTGTTGATCATTCACCTCCAGAGTAATTTCCCCATTTTTAAACATAATGGTTGCTTGTAATTGTTCCAATAAATCCCTACCCAAGAGTGCTTTTGGGGAATTGGGCATATATAAAAACTTACGAATTCTCCATTGTTTCCCAAGTTTATACTTCAAAGGTTTACAAAAATAAGCTTTTTCAGAGTGACCAGTGGCCTCTTTTACCATGATATAATCATCTCCCACAGGCATCAGAGCTTTATTCAAAACTGAATAAGTTGCCCCCGTAGCTACCAGAAATTCTACTTCTTTCTCCTTTTCCCTTAGCTTTACTATAACCAGGGGATCTGCTAGGTTGGAATCTCCCGGTTCTCTTCAGTCTTCCCTCACACGTGCAATCTCTTTCTCCTCACAATTATCCCGTCTCTTATTGGGATACGTATTCTTCCTCTCTGGGCATTCACTCTTCCAATGCCCAAATTTCTTGCAACATGCACACTGATTTTTGTGCACTTTGGTTTTTCCTTGCTTCTGACTCCTTTTCTGGTTCTTCCCTTCTACATTTTCTTCCACCAATGTCACTAACTTCTTGACTCCCTCTTTATATTTTGCTTCTTGGTTACTGTACACCCTCCAAGCCTCATCTAATAATACTTCCAAATTTCTACTCTCTGTTGGACGCAGTTTCTGGAGTTTCCATCTAATGTCCCACTGTGATTGGCCCAAAAAGAGAGACACTAGCTGTTGTATCCTCACCTCTGACCCAGGGTCCAGCGTGGTGTTTCTACACATAGCATCTTTTAATCGTTCCAGAAAGTCAGTTGGGGACTCGGAGGGGCCCTGTTTGATTGCATACAGTGCTGACCAATTAATGGTTTTAGGCATTGCCTTTTTCATGGCTTTTACTATCCACTCCTGATAAGCCTGTGGTTTAGCCATTTCAGCTGTTCTATTTGGATCCCATTTCGGGTCCTGGAGTGGCAAATACTCTTTGTGATCCTCCTGTCGTGCTTTATAATAATCTTCAGCCAAATCTTGTGCTGTTTTCAAAATTAATTGTTTTTCAGTTTCTGTTACGGCTTCCAATAAGAACTGAATATCATTCTAATCGGGATTATGTTGTTTCATTATAAAACGTAAATGTTTACTTACGATTATTGGATCGGTTCGATAATCTTTTGCAATCTTTTTCCAAGCTTCTATGTCAATAGTAGAAAAAGGTATCTTGATCAGCATTGTATTGCCCTCAGGCCCTACTGCCTCCTGTAGGGGTGCTTGCAGGACCTGCCCCTGCTTCCCCCGTGTTCTGGCAGAGACCGGGCTCCCTGCTGGAGACGGCGTGTCCTCCGAGTCTGCCTTATTGTCTCGTTTCCTAGGAGGGGGCTTAAGAAAATTAGTTAATTCTTGTTCATGTGCTACTGCCTGATAAACCTTGTCTGGTTTAATACATCTTTGACCTATACGGCATGCTGAACAGCACCTCTTAAGTCTGCTTTTAGTAGCTTTATTTTCTCTTTCCAAAGCCAGCACCATGGGGTCCTGTGGTGGCACCATCCCACAGTCTCTCTGCCACTCACGGTGATTTCGGAGAGTGAAAAACATATTTGCGTAGGAGACCTCGTCCCACTTTCCCTCTCTTCTCAAGAACAGCATTAACTGCAGGAGGGTTTTATAATTTAAAGATTTAAAAAGTGGCTATTTTTTTTCCCATCATCTAATTTATATAAAGGCCACTAATGATTACAATATTTAATAAGAACTTTTTTGCTTTCCATTTCTTTCGTCTTAACTATTTATTTTCAGTGTACTAATATACACTTAAGGGGGGTTTTTGCTATTATTTCTTTACCCTGACTATTTCTCATTTTATTTTAGTGTTATATTACTCACTCCAGATTATTTGTATTATATTAACAACTTTTTGTGTGCTTTTTATCTCTTCGGGTGAAATTATTGGAGTGAGAAGATGTTCCTAGGTTAGTGTTCCCTTCCCGTTTTTATCTCCCCGCTTCCCGAGCTCTCTCTCGGCGCGCCGCCTCTCCCGAGCATCTCGCAGGGGCAGCGGCCCTGTCCAGCGGGGGGGGGGTTCCCTTCCATGGGCTCAGTCCCTGCCCTGTCCAGCGGGGGTCCCTCCCCACTTGTGCGGTCACTCCTCGGCCCGGTCCCGAGGCGTGGCTGAGCCTTCCGAGGGGTGCCTGGTGAGCGGTGGCTGGTGTGTGGTGGCTGGAGCGGGGTTGCTTGTGAGGGGCGTGGCTGAGCCTGCTGAGGGGTGGATGGTGAGGGGCATTGCTGAGCCTGGTGAGGAGTGGATGGTGAGGGGTGGCTGGGAGAGGTGGCTGGTGAGGGGTGTGGCTGAACCTGGTCAGGGGTGGCTGCTGAGGTGTGTGGCTGAGCATGGTCATGATCCAAAAATGATCTGAGCAAGACTCCGCAACTTATATAATTTTAAGTTGTGAAGTAGGTATGTTTATTGCAGCGCTGGGTGTGCGGTAGTTAGTCCTCAGCCGCGCACACTTCAGCACGGGTACCGCTTGGTATATATCAGGTTACATGTTACACATTCACCGAGTTTCCCAATTCGCCTATACATATGCATGACCTTTCCCCGCTTCGTATTATAATGAGTTTAAAAGTCATTTCCATGTGGTCACGCCTGCGCAGTGTTATTTGGTAGTGGGCTCCGGGGGTCTCGGGAGGAAGTAAAATACTCATCCTCTTGTCTTGAACTTTTCACCTTTCTCTCTTGCACATGCTCTCTGGGTCCCTGGCCCAAGTCCAAACAACAACTCTGGTTTCAGCCAGCGTAGGGGTTCCACGGGTACAAGCTGGCTCACAGTCCCTGCTTTTGTCAATAATCTTTTACTTCTCATTCTGCTTTGACAAACACAATCAATGTTAAGTAAGCAATATACACTGTCTAGCAAGCAGTTTCTAACAAGTTACCCTGTAACTTCTAACTTCCCTGCATCACATCCACTGCTACTGAATTGACTAAATTAAAAAAGGAATATGGGCGTCTTATCAAAAAATCTGAAACAGAATATGTGTTGCGTTTGTCTTTAGCTGTGAGTGACCAAATTCAATTGAAAGCTGAGGGTTACTGGAGTCACAGAGTTTTCTTAACACCAGGCGATCGCTGGGTCCCATGGTCCTTAACTCAGCGTGCCGCTTACTGGGCTGGAGGGTTAAACCCTCGGGACAGGGGAGACCCCTTGGCAATAACAGGCACAGCTGACCAATTACTAGGAAGTATACACACAGCTGCTTGCATACAAATGATACATGAGAGAAAATTAATTCCTGGATGTGAATCAACAATGATGTAACTGTTAACCCTGAAATTGTGACTGCCTTAATTAGGGGGCTCCCTGAATCACTTGAAGCCACAGAGGTAAATCTCCAGAGAACCATAGCGTCAATAGGTCCTGTGGAGAGGTTAGAGAATTTCATGTGCAGAGGTGATAACAGCAGAAATACAGGCAGTACCATTACAGACTCTTATGCAAATTCCTCTGACTTTTCAACACCAGCCCTGCTAGGTAACAGACCTCACCCTAGACCTAAAGTCTAGGCATGGGGGGAAGCAGCACAAGAATTAATTGATTATGGTAAAAAATACTGCCTTGTTAAGCCTTTAGAAGAACAATTAAGGGGCATCCAACATCTAGGAGTTAAAAATGCACTCCCCCATCTCAGAAAAACTGCAGATGTTGCCAAAGAACAGTCACAACCTAAATGAGTTTCGGTCCAACTTGATTGGTGGCGTTTTGGGCTTAAAAAAGGATTTCCTAGTGATTTAATGGATGGTTTACTTTTAGATAAATTGAGCAAACTGGTAACCCAGTGGCATGTGCCAAAACCACATTCCCTTTCTCCTGTGAGAGAAAGTGCACCCACCACTGCTTCTGCCCCACCTTTT
Organism: Acanthiza pusilla; assembly: GCA_036630365.1. Taxonomy (NCBI): domain Eukaryota; kingdom Metazoa; phylum Chordata; class Aves; order Passeriformes; family Acanthizidae; genus Acanthiza; species Acanthiza pusilla. The sequence continues at coordinate 778,851 of JAXCHO010000154.1, read as the reverse complement.
GTTGACGGTGCAGACAAGACATCAAAGCAAACTTTTTCCCCCGAAAGAGGGAAACTAGGTCTCTGTTTCCTAGTGGTGGGCAGGGAAATGGAGAATGGATTTTGTTGCGGTGCAGGTAAAACCACCTTTACCCTTTTGACCCTTTTAAGGTGGTCGGACTGGCCCCTTTTAAAGTAATCCCATTGAGGGCTCTGCACCGCAATCGACGAGGAGAATAAGTAATCCAGAACCAATATGATCAATAGAAGCTTTATTCCAACTATTTCTCTATGTTCACAGACTTAAGTACATTTTCTCAGAAGGCTACTGGTTTTACATGTCATAATATCATTGGTTAGTAAAACTACTTGCCATACTATTATTGGTTAGTTTCCTACAGCTACATTGCTTGTCCCCTCCCAGCTCGTGGACCCCTAATCTTGATGTTCGGTATTCTTTTGACTACAATTCCTCTTTCATAAGTTCGGTACTTTCCCAAAACGACCAAGGACTCTGTCCTTGCAGCTTTCTCTCAAGGTTTTGCTTGCACGATGCCTATTCTGTGCTTTGTGGCAGCTTCTGCCAAAACAGAGCATCTAGCATCTCACGGTCCTGCTCTTCGAGCCATCTCTCTACAGGATTTATGTTCAACAGCTCACTAAAACAGAAAAAGGAGATGTGCTAATCACAGCTATCGTGGGACCCAAACAAGCACCAGCGGCCTCTTTAATTGATACAGGTGCACAGATTTCTGCCCTGACCGAGGAGGATGCCAAGAGGTGTGGAGTTTCTCCCTTAAAGCAAAATCTATCCGTGCTAAACGCTTCGGGCAACTCCCCTGTATTGCCAGTAAAAAAGCCTAACAGGAAGTGGCGACTTACAGTTGATTTTCGAAGGCTAAATGCCAATACCAATCTTCTGACTGCCGCAGTCCCAAATTCAGCAGAACTGATAACATCTGTTCAAGAAAGGGCTCATCCAATTATGGTGCATGGATAGCCACCAATACCCCAAAAAAGGAACATAAGATTAATACCCCCTGGATTGTTCCATCATTTTAATTCTTTTTTGCCTAAAAAGGGGCAAGTTTTTTATTTTTGTTTTTGCAGGACAACCCCGTGGGACTTTAAGAATTTCTATAGAAGAAACATGAATAAAAAGTGAAGACTCAAATCTGAAAATGGCCTACAAAATTTTGATTAGGTTACTCGAACTTTTCTGTATTACACCTACATAGATCTTCCTGGAGGCGAATATTGAAAAACCTAACTGGTCTTTTTAAAACTGGATTGGGGGTTCTAAATAGCATTGATTTAGAGGTATTATTAAACAAATTGGCTGCTACAACTTTTGATTTGGCAAAAATGCAAGAGCATTTAACAGAAATCCAAAAAATAATTTAGGATAGTGCTAACAATTTTGAAAAGAACCACCAATCCTGGTAGAAATTAGTAAATTTTACCTATGATCCTGTCAATAACACTGTCACAGGTTATGTGTTAACCATTCATAATGCTTCTGTGTCTTTAATTTATTCTGGTTTTCTATTAGGCTTAAACCATGATGGAGCTATTCTCTATCCTTTCGAGCATAGGGAACGGGCCCGTCAAATTTATGAAAAATGGCAAACTGTTAATTTGGAAACTTGTATTGTCCGGGAACAACAAGGGTTCATCTGTGAAAGTAATGCAATTAGAGCTCAAGACATTTGTTTAGACACAGAGCAGAATATCTGTCATTTTGAAATTCATCCTAACAAGACTCCTATAACAGTGCTTGTGTATATAGGCAATGGATGCGTATGCTTAAGAACTGCTTGTGATAGTGTATTCATAGACAATTTAGTAGTGGATACTAAAAATCATTCAAATTTTTGTGTGTGTAATTTTATTAAAATTACAGGAGGTGATTTCTCTTATTTAGCTCCAATTACTTCTTATCACCTTTTGCAATCCAATTACACACTGATTCACCAACCTTTGCCTAATCTCATTTTGGTAAAGCAATTGTTGCTTCACCAGGATTTAATCAAAATTTTGGTTAATTAAAATTGTTGATTTCTTTTTGTTCCTGTTCTTTTCCTCTTTCCTTTTCTTTCTTTTCTCTCTTTCTGTCTCTCTTTCCTGGGTTATACTACCAACATTGACGAGTCCTGAAGACTTTGCAACACCACTACAGAATGGTGCTGAGTGCTCTTAACGAGATTGTGAGCCACGGGTTGGTGTAAGAGACGGTCCGAAGACCCTTTATCTGTCTCACGATCATCTACGGGGACTGAGGGGGCAAGAGGACTTTCACACAGGGGTCTGGGCCGGGCCGAGGTGGGATGACTGCCAAGTCCTGCAGGTGTGTCCGCTGGGAGATGCCGGAGAAACTGGTCGTTACTGTTCCTGAACGCCCAAGCGAGAAGGGACTGACAGTCCTGTACACCTATGCCTATGGGACTCACTCTCCCACCCTTTGGCTATCTGCCCTTCACTTCGAAAAGACCTACACCTGTCTCCCACCCCTTGGCTATCTGCCCTTCACCTTGAAAAGGACTATAAAGGAGCTTTCTGAAAAGACCCCTACGAGATCTCCCCACGGAAGAAGATGGATCTATTGGCAGAAGACCACAAGGATTCCACCTGCCATTGGTAGCTATAACCCCCTCCCCTCTTTTTCTCTCTATCCTTTGTTTCTTAGATCTCTCCCTCTCTATTGCAATAACTGTGTGTTGGCACACAATAAAGTGCATTGTTTTGATTGAAACAAAAAAAATCCTGGTTTTGGCGTTTCTTTTGCACTCTGAGATTCTGGTAATGAACCATCATGAATCCCGCTTTATGTTTAGCGGATCGTGACAAGGGGTGGCTGTTGAGGGGCGTGGCTGAGCCTGCTGAGGGGTGGCTGCTGAGGTATCCAGGTGAGGGGGCATTGCTTAGCCTGGTGGGGGGTGGCTGCTGAGGTGTGTGGCTGAGCCTGGTGGTGGGTGGCTTGTGAGCGGCGTGGCTGAGCCTGGTGCAGGGTGGCTAGTGAGGGGTGGCGTGTGAGGTGTGGCTGCTGAGGTGTGTGGCTGAGCCTGGTGAATGGTGGCTGGTGAGAGGCGTGGCTGCGCCTGGTGAGGGACGCCTAGTGAGAGGTGGCGGGTGAGGGACGTGGCTGAGCATGGTGAGGGGTGGCTGGTCTGGGTCCTGGCTGTGCCTGGTGAGGGGTGGCTGTTGAGGGGCGTGGCTGAGACTGGTGAAGGTTGCCTTTTGAGGGGTGGCTTGTGAGGGGCATGGCTGAGCCTGATGCGGGGTGGCTGCTGAGGTGTGTGGCTCAGCCTGGTGAGGGGTGACTGGTGAGGGTCGTTGTTGCACCTGGTAAGGGGTGCCTGGTGAGGGGCGTGGCTCAGCCTTCCGAGGGGTGCCTGGTGAGCGGTGGCTGGTGTGTGGTGGCTGGAGCGGGGTTGCTTGTGAGGGGCGTGGCTGAGCCTGCTGAGGGGTGGATGGTGAGGGGCATTGCTGAGCCTGGTGAGGAGTGGATGGTGAGGGATGGCTGGGAGAGGTGGCTGGTGAGGGGTGTGGCTGAACCTGGTCAGGGATGGCTGCTGAGGTGTGTGGCTGAGCATGGTCATGATCCACAAATGATCTGAGCAAGACTCCGCAACTTATATTAAGTTGTGAAGTAGGTATGTTTATTGCAGCGCTGGGTGTGCAGTAGTTAGTCCTCAGCCGCGCACACTTCAGCACGGGTACCGCTTGGTATATATCAGGTTACATGTTACACATTCACCGAGTTTCCCAATTCGCCTATACATATGCATGACCTATCCCCGCTTCGTATTATAATGAGTTTAAAAGTCATTTCCATATGGTCACGCCTGCGCAGTGTTATTTGGTAGTGGGCTCCGGGGGTCTCGGGAGGAAGTAAAATACTCATCCTCTTGTCTTGAACTTTTCACCTTTCTCTCTTGCACATGCTCTCTGGGTCCCTGGCCCAAGTCCAAACAACAACTCTGGTTTCAGCCAGCGTAGGGGTTCCACGGATACAAGCTGGGTCACAGTCCCTGCTTTTGTCAATAATCTTTTACTTCTCATTCTGCTTTGACAAACACAATCAGTGTTAAGTAAGCAATATACACTGTCTAGCAAGCAGTTTCTAACAAGTTACCCTGTAACTTCTAAATTCCCTGCATCAGTCAGGGGCGCCTGGTGAGGGGTGGCTGGTGAGGGGTGGCTGGTGAGGGGTGGCTGGTGAGGGGTGGCTGGTGAGGGGTGCCTGCTGATGAGCATGGCTGAGCCTGGTGAGGGGTGGCTGGTGAGGGGTGGCTGGTGAGCAGCGTGGCTGTGCCTGGTGAGGGGTGCCTGGTTGAGAGGGACCAATATTTTTATTAGTGCCTCAACATATGTTATACATGAGATGAAAAGATTACTTCAGAGGCTGTATACGTGCGGGGAGCTTTGTCCTCCGGGAGGCTTTGCATGGCTGCCAATCGGGAGAGAAAGGTTTCCCTGCTGGGCTGCAGGCGAGCCGCCCCCATTGCTGTGGGGCAGATCCCCGGATGCCTGGGAAAAAACGCGCGGGGCAGCCTCGCGATAGGGGAACCAAGCACATAAGGCAGTTAACTGCAATACAACCCCGCGCCATTTTCCTTTGGGATCTTGGAGGGAGAGGGGCTCGCCTGGAGGGTCAGCTCTGCCCCCCTCCCCCCCCTTGCATTTTCCTCCCTGCGACCCTGCTCCTTTCGCTGGCTGTCTGTCCTGTCTGCCCCTGTCCTGCCCTGCTTCGCTGCTTCCCCGAGGCAGCGCCATCGCCGCGGCAACCTCGTGCTCTGCTGTTTGTCCAACGGAGCCGCCGCCACCGCCTGCGCCCGAGCCCGGAGCCGCCTGCACCCTGTGCTCAGCCCGGAACCACTGCTGCTGCCTGCACCCTGCCTGCATCCGGCCCCAGTACCCAGCCCGGAGCCTCCACATTGTGATAAATACATAATAATATAGTGTTGGCTTTTTGCAGATATTCATTGTGTGTATGATTTTATTCTGTAATTGTGATAAATACATAATAATATAGTGTTGGCTTTTCGCAGACATTCATTGTGTGTATGATTTTATTCTGTAATTGTGATAAATACATAATAATATAGTGTTGGCTTTTTGCAGATATTCATTATGTGTAGGATTTTATTCTGTTTATAGAAGTAGTCTTGTCATAAAGATAGAGGTATATAGCCAATGTTTTAATTTCTGTTATGAACTAGATTTCGATATAGTAAAAAACCTAATAAAAGTAGTTTAAAAGACTTTCTTTTACTAACCACACTACCTGCCTGACCGGATAACACCCAAAGAACAGCCCAGAGAAGACCTGCCACTGATACCTGACTATCAGCCATAACCAGATGCAAGGACTATGGAGAAAAGCCTATGCATGATGACTAGGCATGAGGCTGACAAAGAGTATTTAAGATGACTCCCTCAATGGCAGGTGTGCTTCTTGGCTTAGGGCCATGCACCCAGCGCTGTCTCTTTGCTTTATTGTTTTTGTCCCCTATTGTCCTTTATTAAACTTTTAAATTTCAACAGGAGAGTGAACCTCGTTTTTCACAACATGTTCTGCAGCAGCCCCACAGCCTTCATCGTCCGCAGCTCCTCCCCGCGTTTCCCCCACAGACACAGCAGCCTGTTCCTGTTCCTGCTCCTGTTCATCGCCCACGGAAGGCACACGCAGCTGCTGCTGTTTGGAAATCGCGCTCAGCCCACCACGGGAGCGACACAGACTCCTTGCAGCTCGCAGCGCACGCGCTCCATCTGCCAAACTCTCGCCGACGGGGCACCTGGGGCACAGCAGTAATGGTCTGTCCAGTATTTTCTTTCTCTCTCCGTCTCTCTCTCTTTTTTTTTTCCTCCTTCTCGATTCCTTTTTTCTGTCCCACTTTGGTAGGAACACTTACCCTTCCTTATCAATAAACTGTTTTTCAGATATAATATAGCCTCATTTGCACATCACCTTTGTCTGAGAAATCTATTAAAAAGAATCCTCCCCAGCTTCCCCTTTCTTTTATACCAGGACAGGAAACCCACACTGCATCGTCCTGTGCCTGGGAAACTAGGATGTCATGAAACTTAACCTGCCACAAGCCCATCTCACCCTCTGCCACCGTGGCTCCTTGGACCTTGTGTCCGCAAAAGCAGACAGAAAGCATTTCTGCTGCTCCCCCTTTGGCACCAATCCCCTGAGAGAGAGCTGGGAGTTTCCCAGCTCTTGTGTCTCCGTTGGGCCATATTCCTGAAGAAGCAGCACCCCCTCCCTCCCGATGAAAAGGGCAAGTTCCACGGATGTTTGTCAGCTCTGCTTCCTGCCTAGAAATCTTGAAACTGCTTCTAAATGCTGCTCCCCTCAGCTCTTGGTCACCTACTCACACAGAGCTGGGAAAAAAATCCCCTGGCCACCGCCTCCTAAGGTGAGTTATGCCAGAGTTCGAGGTACAGGGCAAATCTCGATGCATCCCTAGAGTTTTAATAGATCTCTACATGGGTGTGTGCACATACGGGATTTGTGTAGAAAGGAAGGAGCGTGCAAGCAACGTGACTGACGCTTTCCCTCTCCGTGTTTGTTCAGTATGCGTGGATCCAAAGGCACTCTAGAAAGCCTTGTCTAGGCAGAGCCTTGTCTCCGTGTAGGACAGAGCACGGCGGGTGGCGGCGGTTGCTGGCAGCGAGGCCCGGACAAGAGGCGACATCAGCTCCACAGCTGCCAGGCCCCGCTAAGGCTTCCTGCCGCCTCCTGGGGAACAGGAAAGCCCTTCAGCCTTGGCACTGCCCACAGGGGCACTGCTGGCCTAGCTTGTTGTGCCCAGCAGTGGCAGGAGGTGAGAACATAAGCCTTGCCCAGACTGACTGGAAGCCACAGCTCTGGGGGCTGCCCATGAAGCTCAGCTCTGCGACCATGCTCTGCCCCAAGCTGCAGGGGATGCAGTGGGAGCCCGGCTGGGCTCTGCCCTGGGGCCATCCTCCAGCCACAGCTGGAAACAGGGAGCATTTAGTTGCCACCAAGAGCCAAGCCATGGCTGCAGAGCGGCTGCTGCAGCCCGGCCTGCACTGCTGCGTGCTGGGCTTTGCGGGCTGCTGCTCCCCGGGGGCACAGGGCACTGCACTGCTGTGCCACAGGAGACAGACAGGCTTCAGCTTCAGCCTAACCGAGCTGGGTGGGTGTGCTGGGAAGAGTGCAGAGGGTCAAGGGGATGTACAGAGCTCATCCTAGTGCAAGAATGAGGAAAAAGAGCCTGGGAACACAGCAGCGAGGCCAGCGGAGGGCTGGAGAGCAGCTCTGCATTACACTAAAATCTCACCTGAGGCCTGAAAAATTACTGTTCTTCAGCCAAAGACAGCAGGAGTCCCCAGACCGGGGGCTTGCTCTTCCTGGCAGTGAGGGGCAATCAAGGAAGGCTACGGTGTGATGGAAACTGTGATGAGCTGGAAACTCACTGGGGGAAAACAGGGAGCAGTTGTGAAGTGAAAGGCCGGTGGGGGAGAGAACTGCTCCGAGAAATGCCGAGATACAGCTTGAGGCAGCTGAAAAATGGCACTTGGGGTCATGGCAGATTGATTCCATTTCAGAAGGTATTGAACAAGTTTATTTTTTGGGGGGGTGTCGTGTTTCCCCTTGGAGGTGGACGCTCTGCACACTTGAGCTGCATTGCCAAAAGGAGCAAGCGAGTCTCTGCTGCGGTGTGCACCGTTTCTTCTTCTGCTTCTTCCAGGGCAGTGCTGAGGCGCAGCAGAGCCCTGGCGGAGCCCGGAGCAGCATCAGCATCCACGCTGGAGCTCGGCTGGAAGGAGAGGAAGCAGAAAGCGCCCGTCAGCTGAAGGCTACTGTGGCCCTTGTGCCAAGGGCCCGCGGTGGCCAGGCCATGCTGGCCGCGCCACGGCAGATGCACCTCCTCGGCAGCTGCCCAGTGCGGGATGCTGCCGTGCTCGCTGCCATCTCCCAAACGCCCTTAGCCCAGCCAGGCTAAGAAGATGGGCACCCACCTCACGCCATCCACCTCCAGCAGAAAAGCTGGTCCCAAACGACGTCCTCTGCCTTCTCCAAGGGCACGTCCCATCCACGCCACAGCTGCTCCCAAGCACTTCCCGATCCTGACCGGACACCACCTAGAATGCTTCCTTCAAAAAAAACAAACAAACAAACAAACAAAGAAATGAAAATAGATTACAGACACTGAAAAGGGAATAGAACAAAGGTAAAATCTTATCTCTCTCAGGGGTTTGAGGAAGGCCCAACCCCGACATGCTAGGGAAACACCCACCCACGGGGGAGGGAAACCCATGTTTTCTCCTTTCCTTCCCCCCTGCACTGCCCCCCAAAAAGAATGGGAACCCAAAGCCGGCAAGGGGCCTTGAGTAGCCTGAGCGCTTCCGTGCCTGCAAACCAAAGCAGCCCAAAGGGCACAGGTTCGGGAGGCCCAGCTCTGCGCCCCCCGTGGGGCTTTGTTTGTGTCGGGCTGGCAGCCCCAGCCCCAGCCCAGGGCACGCTGGGTGCTGGGGGCTGTTGCTAGGGGCAGGGGCCGACTCCCCTTTGGGAACCAGCCCAGCCCATGGCCCCAGCGCTGCCAAAAAGCAGCTTGGCAGCCGACTGAAGAATGAGCTGCACCTGCCCCAGCAAAACGGGGAGCCTTCGGTGCTCGGCCAGGCTGTGCAGTGCTCAGAGGTGGGAGCATCCTCCTGGCTGTGGACTCATCTGCACATTCCCTGGGGAGCCTGGCTCTGAAGCAGGTGCCCCAATCGAAGTCCGTCGTCTTCAGCTTACCGGGGACCAGGTCAAGGAAGAGCTTGTCATCCTTGATGTCGTCCTCAATGTCTCCAGCGGCAGCCCCACCTGGTGCAGCTTCTCCAGGGGCTCCTTCCTCCCTAGGGGTGCGAGAGACCAGGCGGTCAGTGCTCTGCCCAGGGCCCCAGCTGAAGCCCGTGAAGCAGGACAAGCAAAAGCAGCTTGCATGGTGGCCAGCAGTGCCGGGAAGAGCAGCTCAGCTCCAGCACGAGAGCCGCATGTTCCCACCTCATGGCCCCTGCTCAGTGATACGAGCATGACAAAAAAGGCTGCATTTCTTGGATTTTTATTGCCAAAGGATTTGTGTGCAGCTGCCACTTACCAGGCCCGTGGATCCAACAGGCCATGTGGCTCTCTCCCTTCTCCTACGGCAGATGAATATCCTGCATCCAAGGATCACAGAACAGGTCTTCCAAGGAAGGCCTGTCCAAGGAGTGCAAGGATAAACACCACTGGATGAGCTCTTGGCACTCTGGGGAGAGAAAGCAGAAAGCGCCGGTCAGTTGGAGAAGGCTCCTGTCCACTTTGCCCCACTATTGCTGAGCGTGCCCAGCCTATGCTGGATAGGCTCAGAGCTGTGCCTAAACTTCCGCTGGGATTCTCTGTTTTGGAGGAAAGCGGGAGAGCAGGACACCTCCTCAGCAGCTGCCAGAGCGGGATGCTCGTGAGCCCGCTGCTGTCTCCCAGCCCTGCTATTCCCCCCCCATGCCACAGAGATGAGGACGCACCTTGGGAGAGCCGTTGTGGCAGCGAGAGCTGGCCCCAGCTGATGTTGCGGCCCTTGCTGAAAGGGTGCTTCCCGCAGACCATCTGGTGCAGCAAGATGCCCAAGGACCAGACCGTAGCTGGCTCGCCGTGGTACCACCCAAAGTGGTTCCATTCCAGGGGGCTGTAGGCTGGTGTTCCTATGGAATACACACGTCCTTCATCAGGGCAACGCTGCCTGCTGCCAGAGCCTCGCCCCAGCATCCATGGGCACGCGGGGGCTGCACCAGTGGCACGCCGTGTGACCCGCTGCCTTCCGGCCAGCCCCTGGGACTCGTGTAAAAACTTTGGCTTGTACAAGGAGCCATGGGCTTGGAAGAGGGCAGCGGAAGCCCTGGGAAGGCCCAGCCATGGCATGCCAAGGAAAAAGCCACTCAGTGGTGGGGAAAAACCATGCCTTCATCCTCCCTGCCTGCACTGCCCCAAAAAACATCAACAAGCCCAAGCAAATGACGGGAGCAGAGCAGCTCAAGCCCTTCCTCGCCTGCACACCAAAACCAGCTGGTGCACAGGTTCTGGCCCCCCTCTCTGCTACCCCCATGGGTGTTTTTTTCAGGCTGTCTGCCTCTGCCCCAGCCCCAGCCCGGGTCCTGGGCAGAGTGGGTGGTGAAGGCTCTCAGCAGGCCTGGAAGCTGCTCCCCCCTTGCCCCCCACCCCCACTCAAGAGCTACTTGGCTGAAGAGTCAATCCCATGACTCGTTGCAAAAGGGACAATCCCCGGTGCCAAACCCAAGTGTGGCCCTCCAATGTTTGGCCCCGAGATGCTGGGAGCGGACTCCTGGCTGGGCTCACCTGCAAAGTGGGTGTACGCTTCGTCCTGGAGGTAAGTGCCACAGCCAAAGTCGATCAACTTGGCCTCTCCAGTGCACAAGTCGGCAACGATGTTCTCTGGTTTAATGTCCCTGTGCAGGACCCCGCGGCTGGTGCAGTGCCGCACGGCCTCCAGGACCTGGTGGAACAGCTCCCGCGCCACCTCCTCCGACAGGAAGCCCCGCACCCGAATGAAGCAGGAGAGGTCCTGACACCGCTCCGGCCGCTCCATCACCATCCAGAAGCTGTTGGGCAGCTCAACCCACTCCAACAGCTGGACGATGCCACGGAACCCTGTGGACACCCTGTGCAGCAGCACGATCTCCAGGGGTGCGCTGGTGCCGTCGGGCTGCGGGAGGAGCACCATGCCATCAGTGGGGCCGAGGCCGAGCAGGGGCTCTGCAAGCCCTCAGCCAGCCCGGGATGCTCTGCGTCCTCCGCTGACTCCACCTCCACTCTCCCTCCCTCCCTCCCTCCCTCCCTGGAGGCGTCCTGGCGCCTTCCAGCCTGCCGGGCCCCGGCTTACCGCCACGGGCCCGGCACGCCCCGCTTTCTCCCGCTGGCCCCGCTCACTCACCAGCTCGCCCCAATGACGGATGCGGCTCCGGGACACGCTTTTGATGGCCACCTGCAAGCCAATGCGAACAGCGGCCTCAGCTCACCGCCCGCCCTGCCGTGTCCCACCGTGCCCCACCCAACCTTCCTCCTCCTCCTCCTCCGTTCTCCTCCTCCTCCTCCTCCTCCCCCCGCCACCCGCCCCGCCACTCACCGGGGCGCCGTCCGCCGGCCGCGTCCCCGAGTACACGCTGCCGAAGCCGCCGCGCCCCAGCAGCGAACCCAGGCGGTAGCGCTCCTGCAGGGCCTCCTGCGCCGTCCCTGCGGGCGAGACGCGGCTCTCAGCCTTCGGCCCGGGGCCACACACGGCCCCCGACCGCCTGTCAACCGCCCCGGGCCGGGCATCCCCCTCCGAACGGGGCACCGGTGGCTTGGGGCCGGCGGCCGCGCTGCCGAGCGGCGGAGCTCAGGCCAGGGAAGCCGCAGCCGAGGCGGCGGGAGCGGCCATGCCATGTGTGTCATCCTCGGGCCCCGGGGTTGTGATAAATAAGCATGTGTGTTTGTTAATCAAATCTTGCTTAAGCCAGGTGTGATAAATACATAATAATATAGTGTTGGCTTTTCGCAGATATTCATTGTGTGTATATTTTTATTCTGTTTATAGAAGTAGTCTTGTCATAAGGAATATAGGTATATAACCAATGTTTTAATTTCTGTAATGAACTAAATTTCGATATAGTAGTAAAATAACTAATAAAAGTAGTTTAAAAGTCTTTCCTTTACTAACCACACTGCCTGCTTGACTGGATAACATCCAGAGAACAGCACAGAGAAGACCTGCCACTGATACCTGACTATCAGCAGTGACCAGATGCAAGGACTACGGAGAAAAGCCTGTGCATGATGACTAGGCATGAGGCTGATGAAGAGTATTTAAGATGACTCCCTCAATGGCAGGTGTGCTTCTTGGCTTAGGGCCAAGCACCCAGTGCTTTTTCTTTGCTTTATTGTTTTTGTCCCCTATTGTTCTTTATTAAACTTTTAAATTTCAACAGGAGAGTTAACCTCGTTTATCACACAGGGAATAAATGGCTGAAATTGAGTCAGGAAGCTCACAAGTTTAATCTAACAAAAAGCTAAGCAAGGCTTAGAAAAACAGATGTCTAAGCAAGAACAGAGGGAACAGATAACGAAGTCAGGTCAGGATGACCTATACCCAGTGAAGTAAGCAATGTATGAGCCCCCCTGAGATGTGCCCCCCCTGAGGAAGACTACGGCCTTCAGCCTCACGACCACCAGAAAGCAGAAGAAAGACCCCATAGCAACAGCCTGCACCGACGCAGAGTACTCCCGGAAGATATACGTATACCGGGTCAAAGAGACTATAAAACTTGGGGGATTAGGGGAGTGGGCTGTGAACCGTTGGCGGAGCAGAGTCTCCCCGGTCGCCCAGCGCTGTTTTGCTTGCTGTGGCTTGCTCAATAAATCAAATTATTTTAATTGGCCTGGCTTTTGTCTCTAACTTATAACAATTTTGGTGCCGTGACTCGGATAGAGGCAATTCGGCTGGAAGTCCTGCATGGGGGAGGCACGCCCTGCTTGTCTGGTGTTTCGCTGGATAAGCAGCCCCTGTGTAAGTGCATCTACTGCTGGAACCTCTACCGACGAACCTAAATTAGACAGCAAGCAAATAAACGCCGGCAAACCCCATAATCTTTGTGCACGAAGCTCCGAACGAAGACGCCGGATGCATGAGTATAGGGCAGTTATCCGTTCAGTCGGGGTTGGGTGTCCTGGAGTGCGCTTGTGTGAGACGTCCAGTGAGGGACGAAGTGAGTGCGGACCCCTCAGTAGTGCGGTTCCCAAACCCCGCGAGGGGCTGGGCCACGAACAGGGGGTGAAGAGTGTGTGTGTGTGGAAGAAGGCACTCCGGAAGATGGGACAGAGGAAAAGCAAGCACTCTGGTCCCATGGGTGGGTCGGAGTTTAAAATTAAACTCCCCCAGGATTAATGATAGAGACTTTGAGTGCCTACCCCTTCTAGGCAGGGTAAGGACAAAGCAATGCCAGTTTTTACACATACGTAAACTCCAAAAAGCTATTTAGTGTGGAAGAAAGTGAGTATCCGCATTTATGGATAGGATCAGAGACTAGGCATTGTTCAAGGAATAAGAGAATCTGTCCCTAGGCGACAGAATATTAATAAAACCTGGGGGAGAAAAAAAAAAAAGGGAGAGAGAGAGACCCCTACAGAGTGGTTAGAAAGGCTTAGGCAGGAGTGGACCCTGCTACCCCTGGCAGGATCGGGGATTGGATGAATTGTTGAGGGAAGCCTAGAAAGTGTATGCTTGTAGAGAAGAAGAGACACATACAAAGCAAACCAGAATGTTGTTAGCGGCGTGCTGAGGGATCGGCCGGGCCGGGCACCGCCGCCCTGCGGGGCAGCCCCGCCGCCGCTCCCGCCTCCTCCGCTTCTTCCTCCTCCTCGTTGCGGCGGCGGCGGCGGCGGCTGGCGCTGCTCGTGCTGGGGCCTGCCGCCTCCGCCGAGGCGAGGGGGGAGGAGGCGGGGGCCGGGGCCGGGGCGGGGGCCGGGGTCGGGGCCGGGGCCGGGGCCGGGGCCGGGGCCGGGGCCGGGGCCGGGGCCGGGACCGGGCCGGGGCCGGGGCCGGGGCCGGGGCCGGGGCCGGGGCCGGGATCGCGGCTGCGAGCGGTGAAGCGGTAGCGGGTGGCGAGCGCAAGAGCTGCACGTACCAGGGCTGCAGCGGGACCGCAGGACATGTCAGGAAAGATTGCAGAACGTGGATGATGAATGAAAAGATGTTAAAGAAGATTAGGGGTGTCAGGAGCTCTATTTGCTGGAGACCCGAGAAGAAACAGAGCCTTTGGTAATATTAAAAGTGAGTCCCCAACAAGAAGAAGTCGAGTTCGTAGTGGACTCAGAAGCAAAGAGATCTACTTTTCAAAGACTGCCCCGGGGTTATAAAATTTGAGTCAGTTAAGTCCTGATGATCAATGGTACAGTGTAATAGATTTAAAGGATGCATTTTGGGCATGTCCTCTTAAAGAAGACTGCAGAGATTATTTTGCCTTTGAATGGGAGGACCCAGACACACACCGGAAGCAACAGCTACGCTGGACAGTGTTACCCCAGGGATTTACAGAATCCCCAAATTTATTTGGACAAGCTCTAGAGGAAATTTTAAGGGAATATGAATTAGGCGAAGGAGTTATATTGGTTCAGTATGTTGATGATTTATTGTTAGCTGGTAAAGATGAGGAGAAGGTGAGACAAGAAAGTATTAAATTATTAAACTTTTTGATCTTACAGGGATTAAAAGTGTCAAAATCAAAATTACAATTTGTAGAAGAAGAAGTAAAGTACTTAGGACACAGATTAAGCAGGGGAACTAAGAAATTGGATCCTGAAAGGGTTAACGGCATATTGTCACTGCCAGTTCCTAAAACCAAAAGACAAGTTAGGCAATTATTAGGCCTTTTTGGATATTGCAGGCAATGGATAGAAGATTACAGCAAGAAAGTTAAATTTCTTTATAATAAGGTAGCCAAGGATGGCCTGTTGAAATAGTCAAAGGAAGATGATGAACAATTAGAGGCTTTAAAAACAGATTTAGTGAATGCCCCGGTTTTGAGTTTACCAGCTATAAAGAAACCATTTTATCTATTTGTAAATGTTGATGAGGGAACTGCATTTGGAGTACTAGCACAAGAGTGGGTGGGAAGAAAGAAACCTGTGGGGTACCTCTCAAAGCTTTTAGCCCCTGTGAGTAGAGGGTGGCCTACGTGCCTACAGGCAGTAGTGGCTGCAGCCCTCTTAGTGGAAGAAGCCCACAAAATCACGTTTGGAGGGGAATTAAAAGTACTGTCACCCCATAATATCAGGGGAATTTTGCAGCAAAAAGCTGACAAGTGGATCACTGATGCCAGGCTCTTAAAGTATGAAGGCATCCTGATATCGTCGCACAAGCTTGAATTCGAGGTCACCAATTTGCAGAATCCAGTGCAGTTTCTGTACAGAGAACCGAATGAGAACATAACCCATAATTGTTTACATAACATCGAAGAACAGACGAAGATTAGACCGGATTTAGAAGAGGGAGAACTTAATACAGGAGAGAAACTTTTTGTCGATGGATCCTCCCGAGTAGTCAAAGGGAAAAGGAAGTCAGGGTATGCAAAAATTGATGGGAAAACATTTACAACAATAGAATCAGGACCTTTAAACCCCAGCTGGTCTGCCCAAGCATGCGAATTAGATGCAGTTTTGAGAGCTTTACAATTGCTGAAAGGTAAAACTGGAATTATATACACTGATTCTAAATATGCCTTTGGTATAGTACATACCTTTGGAAAAATCTGGGAAGAACAGGGCCTAATAAACTCTCAAGGGAAAGGATTAATTCACCAAGAATTAATAATTAAAATCTTACAAGCCTTGTGAGGACCAGTGGGAATAGCTGTAGTACACTTAAAGGGGCATCAAAAGGGGTTAGACCCACTAGTAAGGGGAAATAATTTGGCAGATCAAGAAGCGAAGAAAGCAGCACTAATGTTTATCAGGGATAATAGAAGAAAGTGGGACTATTGGGAAAAGGTTAGGAAAAAACGCACAACCTGTGGGGAAGACTTACTTGAAACCCCTTGTTCTGGATATTGGAAAGATCTTGGAATGGATGCAGTACACTGCAGTTGTGATAACCCCAAGTATGAATACTGTTGTGTACATGGAGAAAAATATCATATTCTCAGCTTCACCATACAAGAAAAAAATAAGCTGGCACAGATGGGAATAAAAGAGACAGAAACAGGGAAATGGAAGCTCCCAGATGATCGAAAAGTTCTCCCAAAACAATTAGCCTTAAGGGTTATGCAGAAGTTTCATGAGAAAACTCACTGGGGAACCCAAGCCCTAGTAGACCAGTTTGCCACGAAATATATGTGTATTGGGGTATATAACATAGCTAAGAGAATAGTTAGTGAATGTATAATTTGTCAAAAAGTAAACAAACACCAATTAAGAGAAAAGCCCCTAGGAGGGAGAGAGCTAGCCCATAGACCATTTGCAAGGATTCAGATAGACTTCACTGAATTACCAAGAGTGGGATGATATAAATACCTGCTAGTAATCATAGACCACTTAACCCACTTTGTGGAAGTATTCCCAACAGCTAGAGCTACCGCCCAGACTGTAGTGAAAACACTGCTGGAAAATATAATACCTCGATATGGATCTATAGAAGTAATAGACTCTGATAGAGGACCACATTTTGTTTCAAAAATCGTGAAGGAAGCTCTCGCTTCTTTAGGAACAAAATGGGAATATCATACTCCACGGCATCCACAAAGTTCAGGGAAGGTAGAAAGAGTAAACGGAGAAATAAAGAAACAACTCACCAAACTAATGCTAGAAACCAAAATGTCATGGATAAAGTGCCTCCCTCTAGCACTATTAAACATCAGAACACAACCCCGAACAGATGTAGGAATTTCTCCTTTTGAAATGTTATACGGTATGCCTTATGATCTAGAAATCCCGCATGAGCACCCCCAAATTGAAAGCTTGCAACTCGAGACATATATAGCCCAACTTATGGCTAGAAGAAGGCAACTGCAAAATAAAGGTTTAGTGGTGCAAAGACCTCCCTTAGACATTGCAATCCACAACATACAACCAGGAGATAAGGTTCTAATTAAATCATGGAAGGAATCCTCATTAACCCCTCGTTGGGAAGGGCCTTATCTCGTTTTACTCACTACAGAAACAGCAATCCGGACAGCGGAACGTGGATGGATACATGCTAGTCGCGTCAAGGGACCCATTCAAGACCCTCAGTGGAAAGTGACCAGCCGGCCTGGGGACCTCAAAGTCACTCTGACGAAAGAACAGTAATAACCTGTGTAACTGTGGCTGCGAGAGGGGTTGGGAACAGTACAAGAAATGTTAATGCCCAGTGGTTTGGTGTCGAACCATGGGAGTTTTTAAACCCAGTAAAACATTATGTAAATTGGGGGAATGAACAAATTTTATTAGAAGGAATATATAGAACACTAGTAGGGAAAATAGTAACTTTAGATTGGGAGCAGCCTCCTGTAGAAAAACTACACTTTGAAAGGACTGTAATAATACCTTGTATTTGTAGATGTGTCCTTGTTTTGCAATCTAATCAAGGCATACATGCCGCTTGGGTATTGATTGAATGTGAAAATTGTATGCAAAGATGGTATTGTTCTTCCTCACACAGACATAACCTGTGTCATAAATGTTGAAAAAGGTACCCTGATAGAATACATTTTAACCCTGAAATTTTAAAATTACTATGTGGAAAATCATATCTAATTCCTGAGATTTGGGAGGTACGGGAGGAAGATTGGGATCGGACTATTCAGATGTGTAAAGTGAGGTTTGGATGGAAACAAAGACAAACTGAGAAGAAAATTTAAATGCAACATTTGAAAGAAAGCTGGTGGGTTCCAAAGTATCCATCTAAAGGATACTTATTTTTCAACGAAGGGGGGAAAATAATTAGAGTAAGAGCAAGTATTTACCACAAGCCTAAGATTCTGCTCTGTAAACATCTATAATTGAAGTTACAGATATAAAAAGACCCACGAAGGCCTAACCCCTGAAGACTGCGACTGCTGCCGAGAAGAGAAGTGACCTCGCTGCTTCAAGCAACGGAGTAGGCGAAGGAGGCAGAGGTGTACCACAGTGGGGACATAAAGAGGCCTGTGCTCCCGAGAGCCTGAAGTGGAAAAAAGAGCAGAACAATGTAATAAAATGAGTGAGTAACAAAGATTACACCAAATCAAAAAAGGGAGAATTGGAACTTACTAATTGTAAAAATGAAGGGGAACCTACCAACTCTCTATGCCATTTGCTGGATATTAGGATGGGTACAAAATCCTGTAAGAGGCTTTGATCACCAACCCTTTAAATGGACCTTATCCCGATGGGAGGATCAAGTTATTATCCAAACAATAGTGGGACCTGGGTCTCCCCGTTTCACTCCTACCTTATGTCAGTTAGCTCCGATAAACCCTTGCCTTAACCGAATGGGGTTTTACTTTTGCCCTAGCTCAAACCCGGGACGAGGATATTGTAATTACCCAAATTCCTATTACTGTGCTTACTGGGGCTGTGAGACAATAGCATCAGACTGGGCTCCGGGAGGAGGAAAGGACCAACATATTACAGTAGGGTGGGGGCCCCACGGCTGCAAGACACCCCAGCAGGATAGTACTGGTGGCACAGTGGTGCCTGGAAATTGTTGGCATATTTACATCAATGTTAGCCAAAGCCAAGGCCCTAGCTGGTTCTTGGGAAAGACCTGGGGAGTTAGATATTGGGAACCAGGGACCGATAGAGGCGGCCTAATCTTTATAAAAAAAGAACCAATTGCCAACGACCCCGAACCAGTCGGACCAAATCTAGTGCTATCTGGACAATTGTTACCTACAACAACAACCCCCACAATTAACAGGTCTGCTATCATCAATACCACGGTTCTGCCTACTCCCAGTAATGCCTTAACATCTGAATATAGCCCGCTTTGGAAATTAATGCAGGCAAGTTATCAAATATTAAATGTAACCAACCCGAATCTTACTGAGCACTGTTGGTTATGTTACATGATTAAACCACCTTTTTATGAGGCAATAGGAACCACTGGCAAAGCTAAACGAGTCAACGGATCCAAGCCAGCACAGTGTCTATGGAAAAAGGATACATCAAAGCAGGGCATTACCATGGCTCAAGTGAAAGGAAGAGGAAGATGTGTAGGTAAAGTACCAACAAATCAGGCACACCTATGTGATACAACTATAAAGACCTCAAAAAAGGAGTCCCCCGCAAATTGGCTATAAAACTTGAGAGATTAGGGGGGGCGGGTTGCGAACCGTTAGCGGAGTGGAGACTCCCTGGTCGCCCAGCATTGTTTTGCTTGTTGTAGTTTGCTCAATAAATCAAATTATTTTAATTGGCCTGGCTTTTGTCTCTAACCTATAACACCTTCCCCCTCTAAGCCCCCTGCAGCCACCAGTATGGACCAGCCCAGCCCAGAGCTCACTTGGGGGTGCCTCGACCTGTCGGGGCAGGGGGGTAGGCGTGCGGGGTGATGGGCGGGTAGGAGCTCCTCCACGTGGGGAGTATAAAGCAGTATAAACCACTCCGGACTGGGGCAGGTGGGGAAAATTCAGAGTCACAAGGAGCCACCGGGAGAGAGGCAGCAGAGAGCCGAGAGCGATGGCTGACGGTGGGGCGCGGGAGAAGCTCCCGCCTCAGCTGAACCCCCTCCTCGTTGATTGACAAGTGGGGGGCGGCTCGCGCCCAAACGGCGGGCGGGGAAAAGTCCCCTCAGGGACTGGCTGGGCGGGGCGGGGGCGGGGCGGGAGCTGTTCCCGCCTCAGCCAAAGTCCCCTCAGGGATTGGCTGGACCGGACTGGGGGCGGGGCGGGAGCTGTTCCCGCCTCAGCCAAAGTCCCCTCAGGGATTGGCTGGACCGGACTGGGGGCAGGGCGCGAGCTGTTCCCGCCTCAGCCAAAGTCCCCTCAGGGATTGGCTGGGCAGGTACCCAAAATGATTCAAAAAGGGCCGAAACCTCCTCGAAATTTCAACAAAACTGACAAAAATTGCATAAATTTAAATAAGTATGAAAGATGTAAGGCTATATTGAAGTTACATTTCAGCAATGGAGGGTTGGAAAGGCAGATTGTGCATAAAAATGTGTCAAAACCAAGAAAAAGCTCCAAAACCCCTTCAAAAATCCCCTGAAATTAAGTAAAACGGAGTAGAAACATTATAAGAGACTCGGTGACTCGGAGAACAAACAGGTTGCAGTTTCCTAAGGACAAATGAAAAAGCTCCACACCTGGCATGGTTCTCCTGCCCTCGCCAAAGTGGCTCATGTCACATGCCTCCCTTCTGCAGATTGCTCCCTGCCGTGAGGATGCCCCTCAAGGTCACTCCTTGAGGGTGACAGAAATAGTTGCCCATGATCATTGGTTTGGGGGAGTAGCATCCATCTTGAATCAAGAATGGATTTTGCTGGCCTGAATAGAATTGCTTCAATGTTGCTTCAAATATAATGCACTATACTGGAAGTTATAGTTCTCTGTACTGGGTAGTAAATAATTCTGACCAAGATCTTTGAATTTAATAGTGATCCTAAAAAACTCTTTATTTTTCTATAAATATATCCTTCGTCCTATAGAACACAGCTCGATAAAAGTTAAATTACACCTATACAACTCCTTAAACATGAACTATTGATGAAGGCTGAGGCTGACTGCATCCAGCTGCACTGTGGCTCCTCCCTGAGAAGTTTAGGAAGGAGGTGCTTTCTGCACCTTGTGACTCAATGGAGGTGGCTCCTGCACAGCTCTTCAGGTCGTCCTGTCCATCTCGAGCATGCTGTGACAGCAGCAGGGACACCTGAAAGAGGCACAAGGACCGGCTCAGACAAGCCCGCGCTGGCAGGAGCATCTGCAGCCCCACGGTAGTGGCTGTCGGGGCAGACACAGCCTCCAAGTCCAGCCCTCACCGACACTCTGCCCTTGGGGAAGGGGAAAGGAAGAGGCTCCCAGAATGACCCCAAACAGAGCTCAGATGATACACAAGTCCAGTTCATGGTAGGCAAAGCCTTTCCATGTACAGCCCTCAGCCATCACAGGCCTAGTAGAGAGACTTCGGACAAGACTTAGGAACCCAACAGAGATTTAGAAAGCAAACACTGTGGCAACTGACCCCTTTCTCCACAGACTGTGCCTCAGAAGGAGGGCTGCTGCTTCCTGGAGCAACTCGAGGACTCATCACTTCCAGAAGTTAACTGGGAGACAGGCAACGTAAAGTAGTCGCGATGGAAAGTTCTCCTAAAACTTCTGATTCTCCTCCCTTCATGTTGCACCTGCACATTGGATGGGAGAAAAGGTCAGAGAAACCTGTCAGCAAACACGGAGCAAAAGCACCTCTGGAAATGCAGGCAAGGACATCTCTGCTCAGAGACCCTGAATTGCAGCAGGCAACACTGGGGGCAAAAAGCTCTTGCTGGGGGCTGTGCGAGAGAGAGGCCAGTGCGTGTCTGGAGACACGGGGCCAGGGAGGGAGGCAGCGGAGCGCAGGTGCCTTTGTGAAAGCCATGGGCTGCCACAACGGAGAGAACAAAGCAAAGGCTGTGCCCTCAGCAGGGACAGGGAGAGGGAAGGAAACAAGCAGAGGACTCCAAAGCGCTGCCTGGGCAAACGTGTCGTGTTGCAGAGGAGCCTGAGGCTTTGCAGAGGCAGCAAAAGCCCACTTTACCTGCTCGCCAGCTCTCCGGGGTACTGCGCTTAATTCAGCCTTCTCAGCCTTGTCCTTTTCTGGTGCTGGAACCGGTTGCTTAAGTCCCAGGCTGGTGTCGGAGAGATAGGACAGGCGCTCCACTTCTGCTCCAACAGCCTGCTGGATATTCAAAGAGGAGATGATTCCCGTATTTCAAATACTGCAAAAGTTGTCTCTCAGAAATCTCTGTCTTGGGAAGCATCCTCGAAGCACCAGCAGGGCAGCTGCTGTTCAGCCCTCGGTCCAAAACTCGGCTCAATTTAGTCCATTGCTCTGCTCACCTGCTCCATTCCTTTCCATGCCAAACCCAACCCCCCCCGTGTTGCCTCCCCTTGCGTGGGCATGGCAGAAGCAGCTCCCCATGGCCAGCTTTGGGCCAGGAGCTGATTTGAACAGCAAGCTCCAGAGCTGTGTCAGTTGTTATGGGCGTGCCCCGAATCATTCTGGCTGTCAATGGTCTCTGTCTCTGCCTGGAGCCAGGCGCACAGACATGGCTGCTGATTGCAGCCCGGGCTGCTTTTCCTAACAGAGCCTGGACTTTCAGGGATATACACTCATTCCCACCCCTTTCTGGGAACCATCATTGGAATCACTGAGAGACGTTGCAGTGGACTGAAGAGCAATGCCAGTGCCTACCTTGAGAAATGCCTTTCCCTTCAGGATTTCCAACTGCTTCTTCAGGCCCCCATTGGAAATGTCACTCTTATTCACGGCAGCACTCAGGACTTGAGCTTTCCCTCTCCATTCCTTCACAGCAGCAGCACCATGCTCCAGCTCTTCTTGCATGCCTTCCCTCTCCAATTCCAAGTGCTGGGCTCTTTCCTTCTTTTTTTGAACATCAGGTGCATGCATTTTGTTTTCCTTTTCCAGATTTCTCACCTGCTCCAGGTACAATTCCCATTCATGCTGCCAAAACAAGGCAGAAAAAGGGTCACTCATTCCATCTCTCGGTTTGCTTTCCATCCCACATCTGGACTCCTGCCCCAGGGGCTGGCACAGACTGCCCCTCTCTCCCTGCCTCTCGGGATGCTGCAGACCTCTGCTGGGCCCCCCCGACACAGTGTCTTTCCCAGCTCACTCAGCCCATCTCAGCTTCCTTTCTGCTCTTCCCCGACCTCTTGCAGCTCCACTCGAGTGGTCCTTTGGGGAGGAGCTGCCAGAGCTGCAGACAGCATTTCAGTCCTCCCTAAGCAGGATTTAGGCAGTGCCGTGAGGATGTGCTCCCCACCAGGGAGAAAGGGAAGAGCAAACACACCCAACATTTCATTCCCTGGGTTTGGAGCAACAGGAGTGGTTTCCAACCTCTCCTGTGTGGAGTTGCCATGGCTCCATCCCCGAGAGCCCCACTGTCCTCTCTTGAAGCAGCAATGGCCAGATCAGTCTGTCATTCTCTGCTGGCACTCAGGACAAGTTCTCCCCTTGCAGGGACACGTCCTTATCTGGATCAGCACTTTGCTTTTCTCTCTTTTCTCCCCACTGGCTGCTCTCAGGCGGCCAAGGCCAAGCACCTTTCTATTAACAGAAAACTTGGTCTTCTCCCCCCTTGTCCCAGGGCCAGATATTCAGAAATCGGAACATGGGTTTGGACACGAGGAATTGCCCAAACCACGCAATGTCCATAAAGACAAGTGTGGACATTGAGAAGGAAAGCTTCTCAGGAACAAAACTCCAGCATGGAGGAAAATCAGCAGCCTCAACCCTAACTGGGCTTGACAGGACGGCATCATGTTTTCCTCCTTATTCAGAAGAATACAATTAGAAAAGTTAAACTGGAAAAAGGTGCTCCTAAGAAATATTAACACAAGGTCCAAACATAGCCAAGAAATGGCCCTTGATGGCATTGGCCATTCTCACCAGCACATCCTTCCTTTCCCTCTCCAGCCTTTCCAATTTCTTGTGGACAGATGCCACCTCCTGACAAAGAGTCACAGCCTCTTCCTGTATTTTAGTGGCCTCTGTCTTCAGGGCAATATCTCGAGAGGTGTCCTTGACTTCTGCCCTCCTCCAATCTGCACCAGAGAAAGGGGAAGGTGAAAGAGAAGGTGAAAAGCAAAGCCAAGGCAAACTGATGTGCATCCTGCAGAGACAACAGCACTGTCTTCTCTGCCTGCCTGTATTTGCCAGGCCCTAAGCCCACAAGGGCTTCCAAAGCTGACACAAATGAAGGAAACTTCCAGGCAGAGAAAAAAGCAGGAATGAAAGGGGCAAGGTTCAGAGGAATACGAAAATGTGTTTGCTCTCAGGCTTGCGCAGAGTGAGCAAGCAAAGGCAGAGAAAGGAGTGGGGATGCCTGTGCAGCCCTGCTCCAGAGAGGCCAGTAGCCTGGAGCCTCTGGCAGAGCCTGGAGTTTGGGGGAATCGAGCTGAGACATCCAGCTACAGCTCCTTAGCACAGACATGGCACCTGAAAGGCACCAGCTGTGCATGGGATCAGCCGTAGAACAGCCTGATGGCACTGCCAGCCACACCATCTTTCTCTGGCACGTGGATGGATAAATCTCCTGCCAGTTGTTTTTCCCCTCTGCCATCTCTGGGCACTGCCCTTTTCCTCTGTGTGGCATCAGAGATCCCTGCTGGTGAGACAGGATGGGGCAGCGAGTGGGAGAGGAGAAGCTGTACCTTGTTCACTTCCCTCCAACTCCTTCTGCAGCTCCTGATTGTGAGCCCTGAGATAGTCCCTCTGAGCCTGTGTGTTCCTCAGCTCCAGCTCCAAGGCCTTACACTGCGTGGCCATGGCCTCTCCTCTTTCCTCAGAGTTCTGGAGCCTCACACGCAGCTCAGACACCTCAGCCTCCAGCACGTGCGCAGAGTCCCTGAAGCGCCGTTCTCCTGCTCGGGACTCCTCCAGCTCCTGCAGCAGCAGCTTCTCTTGAGTTGCCTGGGCAGCCTCCTTCTCCAGCATTGCCTCCTGCAGGGCCCGGATCTGGAAGATGGATGCACACAGCCTCAGGGACAGGACTGCCCCTGAGGCAGCAGAATGGGCAGTAGGGAGAGCAACAAAGGAGAAATTACTGCAAACAAAAAACATGCCCAAAACAGAAGGTGCAGAACCAAGGATTCCAGCTGAGACAAATGTAGTGAAAACAGGGAAAGGGAGGCAATGGGCATCCTTGAGGGTGCAGCTCTGAACACCGGCTGAACTGGCTGCGGTGGAAGTGCCCTCCCCAGCCTGCCATAGCCATGTCTGTGTGCCCGCATTGCTCAGCACCCCGCAAAGGCACCAACTCCATCTGGGACAACACTGCTAACCGAGGGATGGAAGAGCTCCAAAGGAGTCTGCTGCTGCTGCTTCTCCTCCCAGATTTCCTGCCAGCAGCCAGGAGAGAAATGGGGAAAATGTTGGTGGCAGCAGCAGACACCAGATCCAGCCTTGGCCTCAGGGTGCAGCAGCAGCCCTGGGCAGGACATGGCAGCAGTGGAGGCTGCTGGGAGCAGAAAGCAGTTGGGGCCTCCAAGCCAAAGGCAATGTTGTGTGTCCCTGGAGAAGAGGATGCCAGTGTGGGAATTGTAGGTAAATAGTAAGAGCTACTTCACCGTGAGACCAATTTCTTATTCTCAATTCTCACAGTACCTCTATGGTTCAAAACAAGCAGGAATTCATAAACAGAGATAGCCGACTTCATGCAGGTGGTGTGTTTCAAAGATGTTGTTCTGGCTGTAGGCAGCCAATGATATTGTAGGGCGGTGAATTGAGAGCCAATGATGTGTGACATGAAAGCTGGAAAATTGTATAAAAAGACTCTGGGAAATAAAGAGTTACTTCTTCCTTTCCTCAGACCAAGAAGGTGTTGTGGTGAAATATTTTGTGTCATGACCATCACCAATAGCAATGCCATCTGCTCCAACAGCCTGCTGAGTATTCAGAGAGATGAGTCCTTTGTGTAAACACTGCAAGAGCTGTCCCTGAGAACTCTCTGTCTTGGGAAGCATCCTCAAAGCACCAGCAGGGCAGCTGCTGTTCAGCCCTCGGTCCAAAACTCGGCTCAGTTTAGTCCATTGCTCGACTCACCTGCTCCATTCCTTTCCATTCCAAATCCAACCCCCCACGTGATGCCTCCCCTTGCGGGGGCACGACAGAAGCTGTGGGCAAGGAGCTGATTTGAACAGCAAGCTCCTGGACAGCCAGCCCACGGACAGGGAGCAAACTCTCCCTCTGCCAAACCTCCGAGCATTCCACACAGGAGCAGAGCACAATGTGGGCAACAAAGCCCAGTGGGAGAATGAGCCTTCAAGCACTGCTGAGGCCTTGAAACTCCTCCAACTCTTCTTTGCTGACACCACAGCCTTGTGGCTGCGGGGCTGGCTGCTGGCAGAGAGGCAGCTGCTCCTACCTCCTCTCGCTTTGCAGCGGGCACAGCCACAGCAGCTCCGGCACGGAGCTCTCTGTCTGCGCAGGAGCGGAGGTGATGCCAGCCCTGGCAGCAGCGCTCAGGGCTCACCTGGCCTGGGCAACACAGCTCAGCTCACAGCTGCTCCTCTACTTTCTGACGGACGTGTGCTTTGCCAAGGGCTGTGTTCCTCCCACCAAGGAAGAGTGTGTTCTCACCTGCCCAGAAGTCAACCTGCTGTGCTGGGCAGACTGGGAGACATCCAACCTCATGGTGTCCGAGATGTCAAATGTCCCAAAGATTTTCTTGACACTCCTCCCTTCTTGTTGCACCTGCACATTGGATGGGAGAAAAGGTCAGAGAAACCTGTCAGCAAACACGGAGCAAAAGCACCTCTGGACATGCAGGCAAGGACATCTCTGCTCAGAGACCCTGAATTGCAGCAGGCAACACTGGGGGCAAAAAGCTCTTGCTGGGGGCTGTGCGAGAGAGAGGCCAGTGCGTGTCTGGAGACACGGGGCCAGGGAGGGAGGCAGCGGAGCGCAGGTGCCTTTGTGAAAGCCATGGGCTGCCACAAGGGAGAGAACAAAGCAAAGGCTGTGCCCTCAGCAGGGACAGGGAAGGAAACAAGCAGAGGACTCCAAAGCGCTGCCTGGGCAAACGTGTCGTGTTGCAGAGGAGCCTGAGGCTTTGCAGAGGCAGCAAAAGTCCACTTTACCTGCTCGCCAGCTCTCCGGGGCTCTGTGCTTATTTCAGCCTTCTCTGTCTTGTCTTTTAGTGACGTTGCATGCTGATCCTGCAGACATTCGTCGCCTTTCCTCGAGTGCTCAGACGGCCGCTTCCCCTCTGCTCCAACAGCCTGCTGAGTATTCAGAGAGATGAGTCCCTTGTGTCAAACACCGCAAGAGTTGTCCCCAAGAAATCTCTGTCTCAGGAAGCATCCTCGAAGCACCAGCAGGGCAGCTGCTGTTCAGCCCTCGGTCCAATACTCTGCTCAATTTAGTCCATTGCTCTGCTCACCTGCTCCATTCCTTTCCATGCCAAACCCAACTCCCCACGTGTTGCCTCCCCTTGCATGGGCATGGCAGAAGCAGCTCCCCATGGCCAGCTTTGGGCCAGGAGCTGATTTGAACAGCAAGCTCCAGAGCTGTGTCAGTTGTTATGGGCGTGCCCCGAATCATTCTGGCTGTCAATGGTCTCTGTCTCTGCCTGGAGCCAGGCACACAGACATGGCTGCTGATTGCAGCCCGGGCTGCTTTTCCTAAGAGGGCCTGGACTTTCAGTGATATACACTCATTCCCACCCCTTTCTGGGAACCATCATTGGAATCATTGAGAGACGTTGCAGTGGACTGAAGAGCAATGCCAGTGCCTACCTTGAGAAATGCCTTTCCCTTCAGGATTTCCAACTGCTTCTTCAGGCCCCCATTGGAAATGTCACTCTTATTCACGGCAGCACTCAGGACTTGAGCTTTCCCTCTCCATTCCTTCACAGCAGCAGCACCATGCTCCAGCTCTTCTTGCATGCCTTCCCTCTCCAATTCCAAGTGCTGGGCTCTTTCCTTCTTTTTTTGAACATCAGGTGCATGCATTTTGTTTTCCTTTTCCAGATTTCTCACCTGGTCCAGGTACAATTCCCATTCATGCTGCCAAAACAAGGCAGAAAAAGGGTCACTCATTCCATCTCTCAGTTTGCTTTTTGTCCCACATCTGGACTCCTGCCCCAGGGGCTGGCACAGACTGCCCCTCTCTCTCTGCCTCTCGGGATGCTGCAGACCTCTGCTGGGCCCCCCCCGACACAGTGTCTTTCCCAGCTCACTCAGCCCATCTCAGCTTCCTTTCTGCTCTTCCCCGACCTCTTGCAGCTCCACTCGAGTGGTCCTTTGGGGAGGAGCTGCCAGAACTGCAGACAGCATTTCAATCCTCCCTAAGCAGGATTTAGGCAGTGCTGTGAGGATGTGCTCCCCACCAGGGAGAAAGGGAAGAGCAAACACACTCAACATTTCATTCCCTGGGTTTGGAGTAACAGGAGTGGTTTCCAACCTCTCCTGTGTGGAGTTGCCATGGCTCCATCCCCGAGAGCCCCACTGTCCTCTCTTGAAGCAGCAATGGCCAGATCAGTCTGTCATTCTCTGCTGGCACTCAGGACAAGTTCTCCCCTTGCAGGGACACGTCCTTATCTGGATCAGCACTTTGCTTTTCTCTCTTTTCTCCCCACTGGCTGCTCTCAGGCGGCCAAGGCCAAGCACCTTTCTATTAATAGAAAACTTGGTCTTCTCCCCCCTTGTCCCAGGGCCAGATATTTAGAAATCGGAACATGGGTTTGGACACGAGGAATTGCCCAAACCACGCAATGTCCATAAAGACAAGTGTGGACATTGAGAAGGAAAGCTTCTCGGGAACAAAACTCCAGCATGGAGGAAAATCAGCAGCCTCAACCCTAACTGGGCTTGACAGGACGGCATCATGTTTTCTTCCTTATTCAGAAGAATATAATTAGAAAAGTTAAACTGGAAAAAGGTGCTCCTAAGAAATATTAACACAAGGTCCAAACATAGCCAAGAAATGGCCCTTCATGGCATTGGCCATTCTCACCAGCACATCCTTCCTTTCCCTCTCCAGCCTTTCCAATTTCTTGTGGACAGATGCCACCTCCTGACAAAGAGTCACAGCCTCTTCCTGTATTTTAGTGGCCTCTGTCTTCAGGGCAATATCTCGAGAGGTGTCCTTGACTTCTGCCCTCCTCCAATCTGCACCAGAGAAAGGGGAAGGTGAAAGAGAAGGTGAAAAGCAAAGCCAAGGCAAACGGATGTGCATCCTGCAGAGACAACAGCACTGTCTTCTCTGCCTGCCTGTATTTGCCAGGCCCTAAGCCCACAAGGGCTTCCAAAGCTGACACAAATGAAGGAAACTTCCAGGCAGAGAAAAAAGCAGGAATGAAAGGGGCAAGGTTCAGAGGAATACGAAAATGTGTTTGCTCTCAGGCTTGCGCAGAGTGAGCAATCAAAGGCAGAGAAAGGAGTGGGGATGCCTGTGCAGCCCTGCTCCAGAGAGGCCAGTAGCCTGGAGCCTCTGGCAGAGCCTGGAGTTTGGGGGAATTGAGCTGAGACATCCAGCTACAGCTCCTTAGCACAGACATGGCACCTGAAAGGCACCAGCTGTGCATGGGATCAGCCGTAGAACAGCCAGATGGCACTGCCAGCCACACCATCTTTCTCTGGCACTTGGATGGATAAATCTCCTGCCAGTTGTTTTTCCCCTCTGCCATCTCTGGGCACTGCCCTTTTCCTCTGTGTGGCACCAGAGATCCCTGCTGGTGAGACAGGATGGGGCAGCGAGTGGGAGAGGAGAAGCTGTACCTTGTTCACTTCCCTCCAACTCCTTCTGCAGCTCCTGATTGTGAGCCCTGAGATCGTCCCTCTGAGCCTGTGTGTTCCTCAGCTCCAGCTCCAAGGCCTTACACTGCGTGGCCATGGCCTCTCCTCTTTCCTCAGAGTTCTGGAGCCTCACACACAGCTCAGACACCTCAGCCTCCAGCACGTGCGCAGAGTCCCTGAAGCGCCGTTCTCCTGCTCGGGACTCCTCCAGCTCCTGCAGCAGCAGCTTCTCTTGAGTTGCCTGGGCAGCCTCCTTCTCCAGCATTGCCTCCTGCAGGGCCCGGATCTGGAAGATGGATGCACACAGCCTCAGGGACAGGACTGCTCCTGAGGCAGCAGAATGGGCAGTAGGGAGAGCAACAAAGGAGAAATTACTGCAAACAAAAAACATGCCCAAAACAGAAGGTGCAGAACCAAGGATTCCAGCTGAGACAAATGTAGTGAAAACAGGGAAAGGGAGGCAATGGGCATCCTTGAGGGTGCAGCTCTGAACACCGGCTGAACTGGCTGCGGTGGAAGTGCCCTCCCCAGCCTGCCATAGCCATGTCTGTGTGCCCGCATTGCTCAGCACCCCGCAAAGGCACCAACTCCATCTGGGACAACACTGCTAACCGAGGGATGGAAGAGCTCCAAAGGAGTCTGCTGCTGCTGCTTCTCCTCCCAGATTTCCTGCCAGCAGCCGGGAGAGAAGTGGGGAAAATGTTGGCGGCAGCAGCAGACACCAGATCCAGCCTTGGCCTCAGGGCGCAGCAGCAGCCCTGGGCAGGACATGGCAGCAGTGGAGGCTGCTGGGAGCAGAAAGCAGTTGGGGCCTCCAAGCCAAAGGCAATGTTGTGTGTCCCTGGAGAAAAGGATGCCAGGGCACAGGTTACCTGTGTGTTGAGCTCCTGTATTTCTCTTCTGTGCTCACAGTGAAGCAGTTTGGCCTCCTGAAGAGCAGAATGAAGGTAACACACCTGGTTATTCAGCACCAGGTTCTTCTCTTCTTCTGTTCTGAGGCACAGATCCTTTTCCTCCAGAGACAGAATCAGCCTAGAAGAGAAGCATGCAACTCATTACTAAATGGTGCCACATTTTATAAACTCTGAGCACTTGCACCAGCTCAGGGAAAACTGCTCTGTCTGATGAAGTTTGTCTAAACAACTTGGCTGTTTGTTGCCCCTGTGGTCACAGCCCAGCATTTGCCCACTCTGCTTCCATTCATGAAAGAATGGGCAGTTCCTGCCTACATGCCCTGCCTCCTTCTCAAGGTGGGAATGTGAATACAGACCTAACAAAGTCTTACAATGAAGACAGCAAGGGAGAGGAACAATTCTCTTCTGACTAACCAGGCTCCAAGGGCAGAAGCTTTGGTCAACATGGAAGAGATATTTTCCTTCCCCCATCTTGTATACCCAGGTAGGAAAATCAGCACCCAACAGCCAGGGGATCTCGCGGAAGTTCCCTAAGATTTACCAGCACCCATCCTTCTTTCAGCTGGAGAGAAACAAAGGCCAATAGCAGAAGTGGCGACAGAGGCTTGGAGCACAACCTGATGGAAGATGCAGAAACCTCCAGGCAAGCAAGAGTGCCCTGCCTTTTCTTTCTCTTCTGCTTGCAAGAAGAATCCTGCAACACTGAAGACTGGCAGGACTTGGTCAGCTGGAGGAGCCCCCCTAACCTTGATCTTGTTTCTTGCATTCTTTGCACAGTCAGTAACGCCTGTGCACTGTGGAGGCTGGCAGGGACCCTGCTCAACCCCTTCCAGGCACCCTGGGCCATTTGATGAGGAACGACGCAACAGAGACCTTCTTGTTTCTTGGGTATCTCCGATGAGAATCTGTCTTAGATCAGTAATCAGGGCCTTAAGATGGTTCTGCCAAGCAAAGGCATCACGATGCCAGAGCTGATCCAATTCTCAAAAACCTCAACTTACAGGACCCAAGGTGGAGCTGATGGATGTGTCCAGCCCCTTACACTGCAGCTGGGACAGTGTTAACACACCCACCTAACAACAGAACACCTGCCCAGCAGGAAAGAGCTACCCCAAAAGCCCTTGTCTTCAGAGAAAACTGTAACTGAAGACTTAAAAAAAATAAAAATTAAACACAGCATCCAGAAAACAAGACACATCTGCAGGGAGAGTTCAGAACTCTGTCACTTAGGAAATGCTGCCAGAGCCCCTGGCAGGTGCAAAGAGGGAATCCATTCCTCACAATGCGGAGTCCCACAGGCTTTCATTTACCTGGCATTTTCCCTTTCTAGGGTATTCAAGGAAGTCTGACATTCTGAATTTTGGCGTGCTACATCTTGCCATTGTTTCCTTTCCCTGTCCAGGTTCTGCAGTTTCCCTTGCAGCTCCTTGTTCTGATTTTCTGCCTCCTCCAGCATCTTCCAGATATGCTCAACCTCCAGCGCTTTCTGAGCGGACTGCTGCTGGGCATCCCTCACATCTTGCTGAGCTCTCTGGACAATGGTTTCCTGCGACTCCCTGGAGGCTGCCAGCTGAGATGTCAACTCTCCCACCTCAAGTCAAGGAAAATAAAGCAGTCAGAGACTACAGCCACAGCCTGTCAGTGTCAGCCACAGCAGAGGCTGTGAGGAATGGCAAAGACTAACTTTGCCTTTCTCCCTGTCCTGAGAGCACCAGATTCACAGTGGATATGGGGAACTTGTTTCAATCTCCAAGTGGCTCACCAAGGGCACCTGGAAAAGTACCTCCCCAGCCAAGGCTAGCAGGAAGAGGCCAGCAGAAATCCATGCTGATGGTTGCTGGCCAACAGCCCAGAGGACCAGCCCAGCTGTCAGGGCAACAGCTGAGACTTAGCAGAACACTGACAGTCCTTCAGAGCAGCTGCCATGGAACCCACAGCACGAGGCAGCCCCAGGGACCACCCCATCAGCTGCTGCTCTGCCATGGAAAAGCAAGAAGGGCACAGACCCCCTGCTGGATGACTGTGCTGCCACTGCTGTTTCACTCACCTGCTTTTGCAGAGCCTCCCTCTGCTCAAGAAGGAGCTTAATTTCCTCTTTGACACCTTGGAGTTCTTCCTTGTGCCTCTTCTGCACTGCCTGGATTTCACTCTGAGCTTCCTGCAGCTCAGCTTGCAGCTTTGCCTCCATGGTCTGGTAACAAAACACAGAGCAACTTCCTGGGACCTGCCCTCAGGCCTAGCATTTTCCACTTGTCTCAAAATCCCATTCCTTCTGCTACTTCTTTTGGCTTCTCTACCCAGCCCTGCTTCCATTGCAAGCCTTCCGTCCTGGGGCTGAGCTCTGGAGCTTACCAGGCTCTATGCTCCCAGGCTCTGAAGCAGCCCTTGCCTCCGCAGTCCCAGGTCCTGCCTTTCGTGCCCTTGTCACTGCCCTGCACTCTGCTCCCTGCCTACTCAGACTTACCTGCCCCTTCTCTTGCTGCTCTCTCGCCTCCTGCCTGAGCTGCTGCACCTGCTGGCAGGCTCGGCTTAGCTCTGCCTCAGTTTGGAGCAGTGTCTCTGATAAAGCCCTCTTCTCATTCTGCTCTTCCAGAAGGACCTGCTCAGAAAGGAAGAGCACAGGGCTTCACATGTGCCCTGCAACATCTGTGTGGCAAGAGGCAAAGACTGATGGGCTCATGTGCTCCCAGAGCGCTCGGCTGCTGCTCCCCTGGGCCACTGTCTGCCCTGGGGTGACACAGCTTCCCAACAAGTGACTTACAACACAGCCCAGAAGACATCTTTGGGTTACTGTTCAGCAATACTTCAGACAAGTCTTTAAAAAGATTTTTCCCTTGTCAGCGTTCCTGCTGTGCCCTCCCCGTGCCCACAAAAGAAAAGCCCTACAAACTAAGTTTGGCTATGAACACCTACCAGTACACACCAAAAGAGGACCAGTAAGTGAACAATGAAGATACTCTGAGGTAAGTCTTAGAAAAACAAAACACCAGAGCACCACAAATATCTCAACTGAAACCCAATGTTTCTGCCTGGCTTCCTATGAGAAGGCTCATTCCAGGTTCCAAAGATAGCCCCGTTCAGCTTTCACTTCCCCAAATTCAGTGTGGAAGACATGGAGGGCATGCTCCACACAACTCCCTATCCTGCCATCTCTCACAGCTCCAGCCTTGCAAAAAATCAAAAATTGTCATTTCACAATTGTTACCTCTCGCTTGGCATTTTCAAATCTAGTTCGTTCCTCTTCTTGTTGAGCCTGCAGGGTGGCAACTTTCAGCCTCATCTCGAACAGCACCTTCTCGTGCTCCCGCTCTCTCTCTGCCTTCTCTTTTTCCAATTGCTCCAGCATCTCTAGCATCTCTGCATGGTACCTTTCCCGCTCACTTGCCTGAGGAGGGGAGGAAAAATCTTCAAGATGAAGTCCCAGGCAAGCTCCTCACTGAAAAATGTGAAGCTTCATCCCTCCCACAAACCCCAACCTGAAAAGACAACAGCACTGGCTTTCTGCCCTCCAGAAACTGTGTCCTGTCAGGGAACTTCAAAGGAGGCTCAGCAGGTGCAAGAATCAGACACTCAAGCAATCACTTCTGCTGGGAAATCTTTTCACAAACATTGAGTGCAACCATTCAGAAAAGGAGGTGTCACCTTCCCCTCTCTGATTCCCAGCCACAAGGACTGAAGGACCAGGGACAAAGGGCCTGATCCATTTGCTTCAAGCCCCAAGCTAATCCCTTTGTTCACCATGCAAGCACAGCAAGAAGGGAACCCAGTTCCCACGCCTGCAGCTGGCAGCACTGTGGGCATCTGCTCTGCACTGGCATCTGCTCTGCACTGGCATCTGCTCTGTGTTGGCATCTGCTCTGCACTGGCATCTGCTCTGCATTGGCATCTGCTCTGTGTTGGCATCTGCTCTGCACTGGCATCTGCTCTGTGTTGGCATCTGCTCTGTGTTGGCATCTGCTCTGTGTTGGCATCTGCTCTGCACTGGCATCTGCTCTGCACTGGCATCTGCTCTGTGTTGGCATCTGCTCTGTGTTGGCATCTGCTCTGCACTGGCATCTGCTCTGTGTTGGCATCTGCTCTGTGGCAGGTGGGACTCGGGGACGATGCTGCCCTGGGCTGCCACGCTTTGGCTGGGCACCGCTCAAGCTGCTCTGGAACTCGTCTGAAGCCCACACTGAAGTCGTGGCTGCAGTTACTGTCCCAGCACCATCCCGTGGGTCTTCACGTGCCTCCAAGTCCAAGCTGCTGGCTCTGCTGCCCAGCCCAGCAGCAGGAGGCCTCTGCCAGAGGATTGCTGCCCTTTCACACCCTCGGGCTCCGCTTGTGCTAAACCAGCCCACAGGGCCTGGACAATTCAGATGCCTATTTGTCCCCTACCAGGTCTCGCAGGAGCTTGTTTATTTCCAGTTGCTGAGCAGTTCCCTGAAGCCCGAGGCTTTCGTGACGCTGCTCTGCCTGCAAGAGCTGTTGTGCTGCGTCTTCCTGTTCCTGCTTCCTGAGAGCTCTCTCTGCTTCCAGCTCACGTCGGAGGCACTGCATTTCTCCTGCAAACACAACCAACAGCAAGATGCAGAGTCTTTACTGACTTTACTGACCTCAGGCCCTTTCTGTGTCGGTGTAGGAGGGCCCTGCCTCCAGCCCTGCTACTCCTCAGAAGCCCTGTGGACAGAGGTGGCTTTACAGCAGCTTCTCTAGGCAGGGGCAGCACCACAAACAAAGCACACGAGGTTCTCACCTTCTATCACCTCCTTGGCCTGCGAGACTGTGAGCACTTGAGCTTCCAGATGGTTCCTGGTGATCTCCAGCTGAGATATCTTCTGCTGAGCAGCAAACAGGCTGGATTCCAGGCTCTCCCTTGCTGACCTGCAAGTTGCAAATACAGAGAGAAATGAGTCACTTGCTCCTCACACTCACAGGCACTTATTCCACGATGAAATGGCTCGAGATCCCCACACCTAACTATGGAAAATGGGTCGCATGCAAACTTGTACAGAGAAGGCACATTTGTGCCATTTCAAGAGAAAAGCAGGGCACTCCTGAGTGCCCAGGCTTTCCTTATGGCCTGCCATAGCACAGACAGCCCAGCCCAACTTGACCTCAACAGCCACATCTACATCTGAAATGCACAGAGGATGCAATAAACCCCTGTGTAGTGCTTACCACCTTTATCACTACAGCACTTCAGCCCTGTCCTGCCAGGGTCTGCTCCCTGCCTTTACCTGGCCTCTGACAGCTGCTTGGAAAGGTCTTGTAGGTGCCGCTCCATGGCTGCCAGTTGGCCCTCAAGGGCAGCCTTCTCCCGGCCCAGCAGCTTCTTCCCTCTGCACACCTGGGCCAGTGCATGCCCTTGGCCAGAGGACTCTCGGTGCAGCTGCTCCAGAGCCCTGCTCAACAACTCTTGCTCCTGGGGAACCTGGAAGCGGGACAAGGTACAGCTCAAGCCCTTCCTTGAGAGCCCTGTGCAGAGCCAGCCAGTGCCACCTTGCAGGCAGCCAGAGGACAAGGAACTCCTGTGCTCTGGGCTCAAAGTCTCACAGCATCTGCCCTCTGCAGCTCTGATAGCCAGGGCTGCCAAAAGCCTCTGGCACTGTTACCTTGGAAGGCCTGTGCCAGGCCCACTTGGCTTGCCTGGGACCAGATAGCTCCTTCCCGACAAACATGCTGACTCCAAACCCTGTGCTGTCACCCAAAAATACTGCATCCTCCACAACTGCCACTTGGCAAACAAAATTTCTATCAGGATCTATTCCAGTGCTGGACATTTTCAGGAAAGGTTGAGCCAAAGCAATCTTGCTCACTGAAGCAAATGAAAATATACAGGATTTCTCCTTCTAGAACAAAACCCATATCAAAGTGTCACCTCCTCCAGTGTGCAGAGCAGCTCTCTGCAAGGAGGGGATGCTTGGCAGGGAAACGGCTCCTGCGGTGGGCAGTCGTTTAATGAGTGATGGAAGTCTGGCTGATGTGGCCAAAGCAGTTGACACCAACAATACCACTTACTTGTCTTACATAAAGAAGCTGTCTAATGGCCCTTGCTGGTATTCAAGCCTGAAGACTAAACTGTGCTTTTGAGCTCCTTTCTTCAAAAGCAAAACCTCTGCTGTGTATTTGCCAAACCTACCCCATACTCCAGAACTGAGACTGTCTGACAGTGACCATCAGAAACAAACCATTCTCTCACAGCTATCCTGTAATCCCCAATCCAAACCTCCCCTGGCACAGCTTGGGGCCTTTTCCTCATGTCCTGTCCCTTGTTCCCTGGGAGCAGAGCCCGACCCTCACCTGGCTGCACCTTCCTGTCACAGGGAGTTGTAGAGAGAGAGAAGGTGCCCCTGAGCCTCTTTTTCTCCAGGCTGAGCCCCCCGCAGCTCCCTCAGCTGCTCCTTGTCACACCTGTTCTCCAGACTCATCCCCAGCTCCGTTCCCTGTTTTAGGGGCTCTGTAGCTGCCCAAAGTAACAAATTCTGCAGAATCATGTAACATTTTGCTGATGAGCATGCATCTCCCTGGCTAATAAACGAATGTGACATCTTGAGCCAGGTGTGCACAGCAATGTCCCTGTCTTCTACTGCCAGAAACAACATCTGGGCTGATCTGGCTGGTACAACTCCCACTCCCACAGGTACTGCCTAGCAATAAGGTGTCCAGGGCCCTGCTAACATCATCCCTCTCTTGCTCCAGCAGATCCCTCTGAAGCTGCAATTCCTCCAGTGTCTGCCTCTTGACTTCCAGCTCACTCTGCAATGATGGGTCTTCTCCCTTGACTGTAGCCAAGTCCTCCACTGTACAAGGGGCAAGACAAGTTTTCAATGGAAAACCAGTCTCATTTCCTAAACCAACCTTCATCCTGTCCTGTTGCTCTGCCTTTTCGAATTGGGCTGACACTGCCTTCAGCTGCTTGGTGTTCTTCTGACGCAGACACAAGGCGCTTGGCTCCGGGATTCCAGTGTGTTGCTGCTGCTTTTCTCTGGGCTTCTTGAAGTGACTGCAGAGACAAAGCTCGGTCAGAAGAATGAAGAGGCCTGAAGAGTCACTGATCCCATCTTCAGCACTCCAGGATGAAGCTGGGGACAGTGGGCTAAGGAAGACCTTGCTCTTTCCCTCCCAAGGAAGTCCTCCAGAGGCAAAGGGAAAGGAGGACAGGATTTTGCCTTCCTTCAGTGAGAAGCAGGGGCTGGGCAGGGGCACCCAAAGAACAGAATTCAGGGAAGCAGCACAGCAAGAGGGAGGAGTATTCTACTCCAGCATCGCTGTGCATCTCCCAGACAGTCTTGGGAGTCATTGTAGAGAGTGAAAAGCCCTGACAGGAAGATGCTCGAGAGCCACACTGAGGCCTATACATGGTAGGGCAGGTGAGTTCTTCACCCAGAACACCTCTAAACTCCGGGACCCAGAAGCAGATTCCCTCTGGAACACAGGAGGAGCAGGAGGAGGAGGAGGAGGAGGAGGAGGAGGAGGAGGAGGAGGAGGAGAAGGAGGAGGAAAAGCTCACCTTCTAATTCCTTCCATCAGAGTTTCTGTGTTCTGCAGGCAGCTTTTGAATCTCTTGCATTTCTCCTCTATTTGCTCAAAACGCCTCTGCAAGCGCCCACCATTCTCTGCAGCTTCCCGAACTGACTCAAAGGGATGCTGTGCATCAGTGGATGGTGAAGCTGAGAGGATGTTCTCAGAGCGTGCACGCTGGGAACGGTCACTGCGGGTGACGGAACTGGCCCTGCTGTCTCTTTCATGCTGAAAGCCCACAGCCAGCTGTTAGGCAGCTATTCTGTTCCTATTCCAAAGTACCCCTGAGATGCCTCTTCTGATCCCACAAGAACCAGTGCCCACTCATGGAGAACCAGTTTCAAAATCCGAGCCAGCTCAAGCACAGTTTACTCACGTCAGGGCCTCTGGAGGAATGTCCCCGGTGAGAAAGCCCTCGAGCTCCCTGGAAGAGCACAGGGAAGAGCACACTCAGACTGCGTGGCTGCCCCTGAGGCGTCACCTCTAAATGCTTCCCAGCCTGTCCCAGAGCACAGCAATTCCAGCTGAGCTCTTCCTCCCCTCCTTGGGAATATTTTCAGCCCAGTAGTTAGACAGCAGCACAAACAAGCATGCTGGCAGGTGTCTCATCACGTCTTCTAAGAACACCAGAAGGGGAGTTGCCCAGAACCCCATCCAAGCCAGCCTTGAACACTTCCAGGGATCCAGGGGCAGCCACAGCTTTTCTGGGCAACGTGTGCCAGGGCCTCAGCACCCTCACAGGGAAGAATTCCCTCCCAATATTCCATCAAACCCTGCCCTCTCTCAGTGGGACGCCATTGTCCCTTGTCCTGTCCCTGCAGGCCCCTGGCTAAAGTCCCTCTCCAGTACTCTTGCAGCCCATTCATGCATTGGAAGGGGCTCTAATGTCACCCTGGAACATTCTCCAGGCCAGACAGCCCCAACTCTTCCACCCTTTTCCTTTGGCACAGGGGCTCCAGCCCTTGGAGCCCATCTTCCTATTAGTCTCTTGGCCTCCTCTGGGCCGCCAGGGATCACCTTGGAGATATCTGGGAGAAACCCATTCTTGTCTCTGGGAAGCGCGGATGCTGTGCTGTAAATTGGGCTGAGCGGAAGGCAACAAAAACTGTTCCCTTGTTTATGCCCATGGCCTCCAGTGGGACAGGGACAGAGGAGGAGATGTGGGTGTGCTCTGGGATGGCCAGGAGCCCCCCATTCCCTCCCAGGCCTTTCCCCACAGCCAGCGCCAAAGCTGCTGCCAGCTCCGGAACAGCCAACTCTTAATGCCGTCTGATTCCCAAAGGGAGCTGTTGCCCGTGGCGCAGCCCAGGCCCACCCAGGCCCCTGCAGGGCTTGGCACAAATAGAGCAGCAGCTTTCTCACTCACCCGCCGAGACTCCATCTGCCCCTTGGCACTAGCAATGAACAAATATCACTGTCCAAAGGCCGTTGGCCTTTGCAGGGTCTAAACCCCAGTGTCCAAAGGCCCTTGGCCTTTGCAGGGTCTAAACCCCAGTGTCCAAAGGCCCTTGGCCTTTGCAGGGTCTAAACCCCAGTGTCAAAAGGCCGTTGGCCTTTGCAGGGTCTAAACCCCAGTGTCAAAAGGCCGTTGGCCTTTGCAGGGTCTAAACCCCAGTGTCAAAAGCCGTTGGCCTTTGCAGGGTCTAAACCCCACGATTCAAGGGTTGTTGGCCTTTGCAGGGTCAATAGCACAGGATCAAAGTGCAATTGGCCTTTGCAAGGTCTCAGCCCCAACACTCATGAGCTGTTGACAGCTCTAGGGTTCAAAACCCAATAGCCGGGAGCTGTTGATTGTTGCCAGGGTCCAAGCCCCAACATTCCATGGGCTGTTGACAACTGCCAGGGTCCAAGCCCCAACATTCCATGGGCTGTTGACGGTTGCTAGGGTGCAAAGCCCAACATTCCAGGGGCTGTTGGAGAGGCCCTCCCCTGGCTCTCCCCCCATCCCAGCTCCCAGCTGGCCCTGGAACCTGCACCGCCACCCCTGTGTCCCCACAGCCCTGCTGCTGGGCAGCTGGGCAGGGACCTGGTGCATAACATGAGTTCAAAGTTGCTGCTCCAGACAGCATTAGTTTTAAGGCTCAGCATCCTCTTTAGAGATGCGCTTAGTTCCTGAGTCACAGGAATTCTTCTGTCTTCCCTGTCAAAGGGGAGATGGACGAAAAATCCTCAAAAGGTTCTTGGTGCTTACAAACATTCATGGAAAGTAAAGCGTTGCGTTTAGAACAGCCACACAAAGAGGAAAAATGGTGTTTCAGGGTCTTTTCAAATTCCTACAGAGAAATGCTAAGAGTTGCAGCGTTTAAGGCTCATAAAATCGATTAAGGATCCTGAGACAGCCACGAGTGTATTTTTTTTCTCTGCTCTCTATTTGGCAATATATCAATAGGTCTTCTAGGCAGAAGTCTTACTCTTATATCAAACATTCCTTGCTTGGAACAGATCTTCAAGAACCAAATGGGCCTGCTTGGGAAAGTTTTGGCAGGTATTTTTCACCCTCATCTTAAAGAGCATTGGTCTGTGTCCTCGGGAAGACTTTTGTGCCCCATTGGATGGGAACTGGTTTCTGAGCAGGGCACAAATCCTCCGCGGGGGACGAGAAGAGCTGCACCTGCCTTCTCCAGGGCCTGTCTCTGCAGAGACTGATGGTCCAGGGACGTCACTGCCAAGTTAAGGTTCAGAGAGTGATGCAGCTTCGAGTCCCTGCTTCCAGCACAGCAGCTTTGGGCTCCTTGAGCACAGCCGCAAAGCTGTGCTCCTGGTGAAGGTCTGACAGCTCCTGCCTGCTCCTTGCACAGCTCTCAGTGTAGTTCTGCCAGTGCTGTCGGTCTCAGGCCAGCTGTGACTGAGGCACAAGGACCGGCTCAGACAAGCCCACGCTGGCAGGAGCATCTGCAGCCCCACGGTAGCGGCTGTCGGGGCAGACACAGCCTCCAAGTCCAGCCCTCACCAACACTCTGCCCTTGGGGAAGGGGAAACGAAGAGGCTCCCAGAATGACCCCAAACAGAGCTCAGATGATACACAAGTCCAGTTCATGGCTGGCAAAGCCTTCCCACATACCCTCAGCCATCACAGGTCTAGCAGAGAAACTTCTGACAGGATTTACGAACCCAGCTCTGATATCCAAAGCACACACTGGGGCCACTGTCCCCTTTCTCCACAGGCTGTGCCTCAGCAGGAGGGCTGCTGCTTCCCTGAGCAAGTCGAGGACTCTTCTACTTGAGCTGCTGGGCAGCCAGTCCAGGCATGAGGGCAATTTGGTGCTTGGGACTTTTAGTGCTTCCTTGTGGCATTTTAGCACCCAAAGTCCCATTTTACACCTCCTCATTTAATAAATGCTAAATATGGCTTTAACTTTTTTATTTATTCGTATTTATAATGTTTCTACTCCGTTTTACTTAATTTCAGGGGATTTTTGAAGGGGTTTTGGAGCTTTTTCTTGGTTTTGACACATTTTTATGCACAATCTGCCTTTCCAACCCTCCATTGCTGAAATGTAACTTCAATATAGCCTTACATCTTTCATACTTATTTAAATTTATGCAATTTTTGTCAGTTTTGTTGAAATTTCGAGGAGGTTTCGGCCCTTTTTGAATCATTTTGGGTACCTGCCCAGCCAATCCCTGAGGGGACTTTGGCTGAGGCGGGAACAGCTCCCGCCCCGCCCCCAGTCCGGCCCAGCCAATCCCTGAGGAGACTTTGGCTGAGGCGGGAACAGCTCCCGCCCCGCCCCCAGTCCGGTCCAGCCAATCCCTGAGGGGACTTTGGCTGAGGCGGGAACAGCTCCCGCCCCGCCCCCAGTCAAGTCCAGCCAATCCCTGAGGGGACTTTGGCTGAGGCGGGAACAGCTCGCGCCCCGCCCCCGCCCCGCCCAGCCAGTCCCTGAGGGGACTTTTCCCCGCCCGCCGTTTGGGCGCGAGCCGCCCCCCACTTGTCAATCAACGAGGAGGGGGTTCAGCTGAGGCGGGAGCTTCTCCCGCGCCCCACCGTCAGCCATCGCTCTCGGCTCTCTGCTGCCTCTCTCCCGGTGGCTCCTTGTGACTCTGAATTTTCCCCACCTGCCCCAGTCCGGAGTGGTTTATACTGCTTTATACTCCCCACGTGGAGGAGCTCCTACCCGCCCATCACCCCGCATGCCTACCCCCCTGCCCCGACAGGTCGAGGCACCCCCAAGTGAGCTCTGGGCTGGACTGGTCCATACTGGTGGCTGCAGGGGGCTTAGAGGGGGAAGGTGTTATAGGTTAGAGACAAAAGCCAGGCCAATTAAAATAATTTGATTTATTGAGCAAACTACAACAAGCAAAACAATGCTGGGCGACCAGGGAGTCTCCACTCCGCTAATGGTTCGCAACCCGCCCCCCCTAATCTCTCAAGTTTTATAGCCAATTTGCGGGGGACTCCTTTTTTGAGGTCTTTATAGTTGTATCACATAGGTGTGCCTGATTTGTTGGTACTTTACCTATACATCTTCCTCTTCCTTTCACTTGAGCCATGGTAATGCCCTGCTTTGATGTATCCTTTTTCCATAGACACTGTGCTGGGTTGGATCCGTTGACTCGTTTAGCTTTGCCAGTGGTTCCTATTGCCTCATAAAAAGGTGGTTTAATCACGTAACATAACCAACAGTGCTCAGTAAGATTCGGGTTGGTTACATTTAATATTTGATAACTTGCCTGCATTAATTTCCAAAGCGGGCTATATTCAGATGTTAAGGCATTACTGGGAGTAGGCAGAACCGTGGTATTGATGATAGCAGACCTGTTAATTGTGGGGGCCGTTGTTGTAGGTAACAATTGTCCAGATAGCACTAGATTTGGTCCGACTGGTTCGGGGTCGTTGGCAATTGGTTCTTTTTTTATAAAGATTAGGCCGCCTCTATCGGTCCCTGGTTCCCAATATTTAACTCCCCAGGTCTTTCCCAAGAACCAGCTAGGGCCTTGGCTTTGGCTAACATTGATGTAAATATGCCAACAATTCCCAGGAACCACTGTGCCACCAGTACTATCCTGCTGGGGTGTCTTGCAGCCGTGGGGCCCCCACCCTACTGTAATATGTTGGTCCTTTCCTCCTCCCGGAGCCCAGTCTGATGCTATTGTCTCACAGCCCCAGTAAGCACAGTAATAGGAATTTGGGTAATTACAATATCCTTGTCCCGGGTTTGAGCTAGGGCAAAAGTAAAACTCCATTCGGTTAAGGCAAGGGTTTATCGGAGCTAACTGACATAAGGTAGGAGTGAAACGGGGAGACCCAGGTCCCACTATTGTTTGGATAATAACTTGATCCTCCCATCGGGATAAGGTCCATTTAAAGGGTTGGTGATCAAAGCCTCTTACAGGATTTTGTACCCATCCTAATATCCAGCAAATGGCATAGAGAGTTGGTGGGTTCCCCTTCATTTTTACAATTAGTAAGTTCCAATTCTCCCTTGTTTGATTTGGTGTAATCTTTGTTACTCACTCATTTTATTACATTGCTCTGCTCTTTTTTCCACTTCAGGCTCTCGGGAGCACAGGCCTCTTTATGTCCCCACTGTGGTACACCTCTGCCTCCTTCGCCTACTCCGTTGCTTGAAGCAGCGAGGTCACTTCTCGGCAGCAGTCGCAGTCTTCAGGGGTTAGGCCTTCGTGGGTCTTTTTATATCTGTAACTTCAATTATAGATGTTTACAGAGCAGAATCTTAGGCTTGTGGTAAATACTTGCTCTTACTCTAATTATTTTCCCCCCTTCGTTGAAAAATAAGTATCCTTTAGATGGATACTTTGGAACCCACCAGCTTTCTTTCAAATGTTGCATTTAAATTTTCTTCTCAGTTTGTCTTTGTTTCCATCCAAACCTCACTTTACACATCTGAATAGTCCGATCCCAATCTTCCTCCCGTACCTCCCAAATCTCAGGAATTAGA
Source organism: Acanthiza pusilla (assembly GCA_036630365.1). Classification (NCBI taxonomy): domain Eukaryota; kingdom Metazoa; phylum Chordata; class Aves; order Passeriformes; family Acanthizidae; genus Acanthiza; species Acanthiza pusilla. The sequence goes on along the minus strand of JAXCHO010000154.1, from coordinate 735,594 downwards.
TATGATTTTCCACATAGTAATTTTAAAATTTCAGGGTTAAAATGTATTCTATCAGGGTACCTTTTTCAGCATTTATGACACAGGTTATGTCTGTGTGAGGAAGAACAATACCATCTTTGCATACAATTTTCACATTCAATCAATACCCAAGCGGCATGTATGCCTTGATTAGATTGCAAAACAAGGACACATCTACAAATACAAGGTATTATTACAGTCCTTTCAAAGTGTAGTTTTTCTACAGGAGGCTGCTCCCAATCTAAAGTTACTATTTTCCCTACTAGTGTTCTATATATTCCTTCTAATAAAATTTGTTCATTCCCCCAATTTACATAATGTTTTACTGGGTTTAAAAACTCCCATGGTTCGACACCAAACCACTGGGCATTAACATTTCTTGTACTGTTCCCAACCCCTCTCGCAGCCACAGTTACACAGGTTATTATTGTTCTTTCGTCAGAGTGACTTTGAGGTCCCCAGGCCGGCTGGTCACTTTCCACTGAGGGTCTTGAATGGGTCCCTTGACGCGACTAGCATGTGTCCATCCACGTTCCGCTGTCCGGATTGCTGTTTCTGTAGTGAGTAAAATGAGATAAGGCCCTTCCCAACGAGGGGTTAATGAGGATTCCCTCCATTATTTAATTTGAACTTTATCTCCTGGTTGTATGTTGTGGATTGCAATGTCTAAGGGAGGTCTTTGCACCACTAAACCTTTATTTTGCAGTTGCCTTCTTCTAGCCATAATGGGTTATATATGTCTCGAGTTGCAAGCTTTCAATTTGGGGGTGCTCATGCGGGATTTCTAGATCATAAGGCATACCGTATAACATTTCAAAAGGAGAAATTCCTACATCTGTTCGGGGTTGTGTTCTGATGTTTAATAGTGCTAGAGGGAGGCACTTTATCCATGACATTTTGGTTTCTAGCATTAGTTTGGTGAGTTGTTTCTTTATTTCTCCATTTACTCTTTCTACCTTCCCTGAACTTTGTGGATGCCATGGAGTATGATATTCCCATTTTGTTCCTAAAGAAGCGAGAGCTTCCTTCACGATTTTTGAAACAAAATGTGGTCCTCTATCAGAGTCTATTACTTCTATAGATCCATATCGAGGTATTATATTTTCCAGCAGTGTTTTCACTACAGTCTGGGCGGTAGCTCTAGCTGTTGGGAATACTTCCACAAAGTGGGTTAAGTGGTCTATGATTACTAGCAGGTATTTATATCATCCCACTCTTGGTAATTCAGTGAAGTCTATCTGAATCCTTGCAAATGGTCTATGGGCTAGCTCTCTCCCTCCTAGGGGCTTTTCTCTTAATTGGTGTTTGTTTACTTTTTGACAAATTATACATTCACTAACTATTCTCTTAGCTATGTTATATACCCCAATACACATATATTTCGTGGCAAACTGGTCTACTAGGGCTTGGGTTCCCCAGTGAGTTTTCTCATGAAACTTCTGCATAACCCTTAAGGCTAATTGTTTTGGGAGAACTTTTCGATCATCTGGGAGCTTCCATTTCCCTGTTTCTGTCTCTTTTATTCCCATCTGTGCCAGCTTATTTTTTTCTTGTATGGTGAAGCTGAGAATATGATATTTTTCTCCATGTACACAACAGTATTCATACTTGGGGTTATCACAACTGCAGTGTACTGCATCCATTCCAAGATCTTTCCAATATCCAGAACAAGGGGTTTCAAGTAAATCTTCCCCACAGGTTGTGCGTTTTTTCCTAACCTTTTCCCAATAGTCCCACTTTCTTCCATTATCCCTGATAAACATTAGTGCTGCTTTCTTCGCTTCTTGATCTGCCAAATTATTTCCCCTTACTAGTGGGTCTAACCCCTTTTGATGCCCCTTTAAGTGTACTACAGCTATTCCCACTGGTCCTCGCAAGGCTTGTAAGATTTTAATTATTAATTCTTGGTGAATTAATCCTTTCCCTTGAGAGTTTATTAGGCCCTGTTCTTCCCAGATTTTTCCAAAGGTATGTACTATACCAAAGGCATATTTAGAATCAGTGTATATAATTCCAGTTTTACCTTTCAGCAATTGTAAAGCTCTCAACACTGCGTCTAATTCGCATGCTTGGGCAGACCAGCTGGGGTTTAAAGGTCCTGATTCTATTGTTGTAAATGTTTTCCCATCAATTATTGCATACCCTGACTTCCTTTTCCCTTTGACTACTCAGGAGGATCCATCGACAAAAAGTTTCTCTCCTGCATTAAGTTCTCCCTCTTCTAAATCCGGTCTAATCTTCGTCTGTTCTTCGATGTTATGTAAACAATTATGGGTTATGTTCTCACTCGGTTCTCCGTACAGAAACTGCGCTGGATTCTGCAAATTGGTGACCTCGAGTTCAAGCTTGTGCGGCGATATCAGGATGCCTTCATACTTTAAGAGCCTGGCATCAGTGATCCACTTGTCAGCTTTTTGCTGCAAAATTCCCCTGATATTATGGGGTGACAGTACTTTTAATTCCCCTCCAAACGTGATTTTGTGGGCTTCTTCCACTAAGAGGGCTGCAGCCACTACTGCCTGTAGGCACGTAGGCCACCCTCTACTCACAGGGGCTAAAAGCTTTGAGAGGTACCCCACAGGTTTCTTTCTTCCCACCCACTCTTGTGCTAGTACTCCAAATGCAGTTCCCTCATCAACATTTATAAATAGATAAAATGGTTTCTTTATAGCTGGTAAACTCAAAACCGGGGCATTCACTAAATCTGTTTTTAAAGCCTCTAATTGTTCATCATCTTCCTTTGACTATTTCAACAGGCCATCCTTGGCTACCTTATTATAAAGAAATTTAACTTTCTTGCTGTAATCCTCTATCCATTGCCTGCAATATCCAAAAAGGCCTAATAATTGCCTAACTTGTCTTTTGGTTTTAGGAACTGGCAGTGACAATATGCCGTTAACCCTTTCAGGATCCAATTTCTTAGTTCCCCTGCTTAATCTGTGTCCTAAGTACTTTACTTCTTCTTCTACAAATTGTAATTTTGATTTTGACACTTTTAATCCCTGTAAGCTCAAAAAGTTTAATAATTTAATAATTTCTTGTCTCACCTTCTCCTCATCTTTACCAGCTAACAATAAATCATCAACATACTGAACCAATGTAACTCCTTCGCCTAATTCATATTCCCTTAAAATTTGCTCTAGAGCTTGTCCAAATAAATTTGGGGATTCTGTAAATCCCTGGGGTAACACTGTCCAGCGTAGCTGTTGCTTCCGGTCTGTGTCTGTGTCCTCCCATTCAAAGGCAAAATAATCTCTGCAGTCTTCTTTAAGAGGACATGCCCAGAATGCATCCTTTAAATCTATTACACTGTACCATTGATCGTCAGGACTTAACTGACTCAAAAGGGTATGGGGGTTAGCTACTACTGGAAATCTAGCTACTGTTCTTTTGTTAATCTCCCTTAAATCAAGCACTAATCTGTAGGTACCGGCTGGCTTCTTTACAGGCAGGATGGGGGTGTTAAAAGGAGACATGCAGGGTTCGAGTAATCCTCTGTCAAGTAACCTTTGGACTTCAGGTTTTATGCCCAGCCTTCCTTCTATAGGTACAGAGTATTGTTTTATTCTAATCGGTATTTCTGGATTCTTAATAGTCACTGTAAAAGGTTCAATGTCTAGCCTACCCACTGACTCCAGGGTGTACCAGACCTCAGGGTTTATGTTCTCTTCATCAGTCACCCGTAGAGGGCACAATTTAACCGTTAGAGCTTCATCTCTAATTTCTAAACTTATTCCTAACTCAATCATTAAATCTCTTCCCAGTAAATTATAATCAGCTTCTGGAACTAGCAACTAGCAACAAGGATCCTAGCCCAATTTTAGAATGTGTTTCAAAAAGTACATCTTTTATTATTGGTACTCCAAAAGGTTCTCCTTTTGCTCCAATAACTTGGATTGTCTCCGAGGATATTTTACACCCCTGGGGCAGATTTTGAACAGTAGATCTCTCTGCTCCCGAGTCCACTAGGAACTCGACTTCTTGTTGCTGGGGACCTACTTTTAACTTTATCAAGGGCTCTGTTCTTTCCTGGGTCCCCAGCAAATAGAGCCCCTGACACCCCTAATCTTCTTTAAACATCTTTTCATCCATCATCCTCTTTCTGCAATCTTTTCTGGCATGTCCTTTTTTACCACAATAATCGCAAACTATCATCCCTCGCTCTCTTTCTCTTGAAACCTTCTGGGGTTCGTGCCTTGAGGGTCGAGTTTCTATTTCTTTTCCGGGGGCAGATGCCCCTTGCTCTTCTCTGACTGCTGCTACCAACATCCTAGCTTGCCTTCTATGTGTCTCTTCCTCTCTATGAACATACACTTTCTGGGCTTCCCTCAAAAAATTATCCAATCCCTGATCCTGCCAATCCTCTATTTTTTCTAATTTTCTCCTAATACCTTCCCATGATTTAGCTACAAACTGCATTTTTAACAACACTTGGCCTATAGGGGAAGCAGGATCCTCCCCTGAATAGAGCTGTAAAGTCTTCCTGAGCCTTTCTAACCACTCTGTAGGGGTCTCGTCTTTTTTCTGTTGTTCTTTGAAAACTTTATTAATATTCTGTCCCCTAGGGATGGATTCTCTTATTCCTTGGATAATAATAGTTCTCAGGTCCTGCATATGGCCTCTATCCATTTCGTTCTGGTTATTCCAGTTAGGTCTCTGTAGAGGCCATTTCGTATCAGCAGAGGGACCTTGTTGGTGCTGCTGATCCCAAATTCTCATGCCTGCTCTCCGGGTCTTATCTCTTTCTTCTACAGTAAATAATATGCCTATTATAGCCAGTAATTCATCCCAAGTATACGTGTTGGGCCCCAAAAATTGATCTACTCGTTCTGAAACTCCTAATGGATCTTCCAACAAGTTCCCCATTTCCTTTTTAAAATCCCTAACATCTCCTGAGTTCAGGGGAACTGAGACATATCCCGTCCCTGGTTGTGCCCCCCCCATAGCAATCTCCCTGAGGGGGTATAAGCTACTCCCAGCCTCTCTCGCCCTTGTTTTACTTCTAGTTACCATTTTATCTCTGTCAGGGGAATCCGGGGCAGAGTCTGAGTCTATGGGATGATTTGGCGCTGATGGGAGCGGAGGAGGTGAAGGAGGGGGAGGTGGTGGTGTGTATGGGGGAAGGGACATGAACACTTCATCCTCACTCCAGGGTTTCTTCTTTTTCTCTCCCCCTTTCTCTTTAAGAGGGTATAAAAATGTTCTAGTCTCAGACTCTATCCACAAACGTGCATACTCGCTTTCCTCCGCACTAAATGGTTCTTTTGAATTAACATAAATGTTCAAAGCCTGGCATATCCAATCCTCAGGGGACCCAAATACTGGCCAATATAAATGGTCACCCCTAATTTGTTTTCCACCCCACACTTCCATACAATAATGTATCATTTTTGCTTTGTCCTTACCCCGCCTAGAAGGGTAGGCACCCCAGTTTTTCAACATTATTCCGAGCGGACTATCTAGTGGGATCTCCAGCAGCTTAACCTTAAACTCCAACCCACCCATGGGACCAGAGTGCTTGCTTTTCCTCTGTTCCATCTTCCAGAGTGCCTTCTTACACACACACGCTCTTCACCCCCTGTTCATGGCCCAGCCCCTCGCGGGGTTTGGGAACCGCACTACTGAGGGGTCCGCACTCACTTCGTCCCTCACTGGACGTCTCACACAAGCGCACTCCAGGACACCCAACCCCGACTGAACGGATAACTGCCCTATACTCATGCATCCGGCGTCTTCGTTCGGAGCTTCGTGCACAAAGATTATGGGGTTTGCCGGCGTTTATTTGCTTGCTGTCTAATTTAGGGTTCGTCGGTAGAGGTTTCACACCTAAACAGGGGCCGCTTATTCAGCGGGGCACCTCCCCCGTACAGAGATTCAGGCTGAATTGCCTCTGAGTCACGGCACCAAAATTGTTATAGGTTAGAGACAAAAGCCAGGCCAATTAAAATAATTTGATTTATTGAGCAAACTACAACAAGCAAAACAGCCCTGGGCGACCGGGGAGTCTCCACTCCGCTAACGGTTCACAACCCGCCCCCCCAATCTCTCAAGTTTTATAGCCTCCTTGTCCCGGTATACGTGTATCTTCCGAGAGTACTCTGTGTCGGCGCGGGCTGTTGCTAGGGGGTCTTTTTTCTGCTTTCCGGTGGTCGTGAGGCTGAAGGCCGTAGTCTTCCTCGGGGGGGGGCTCGTACATTGCTTACTTCACTGGGTATAGGTCATCCTGACCTGACTTCGTTATCTGTTCCCTCTGTTCTTGCTTAGACACCTGTTTCTCTTGGCCTTGCTTAGCTTTTTGTTAGACAAGACTTGTGAGCTTCCTGACTCAGTTTTAACTATTTATTCCCTGGCTTAAGCAAGATTTGATTAACAAACACACACGGTTATTTATCACAAAGGGACGTTGTATATTGGTTCATACTGGACCATACTGGTTTACTGGGCCCGGGGAAGGGTGGTTGATGGCTGGTAGGTGGGTGGTTACTGATTCACACTGGTGTCTGTAGGGGGGTTTAGAGCTGGGAAGGGCGATGGATGCTGGTCCATACTAGTTTTTGTTAGTGGGTGCAGGCTGGTTTTCGGGCTGGAAAAGGGGCATGCTTGCTGTGATTTAGGGGTAGACAGTGATTTATTAGGGGCTTCTCACTAACAACAACGTATATAGCTTGCTTGACATGTTTTGCGCTTACCAAACAGAAAGAAAGGATGTAAAGAGGATATTGACCCATTGTTAAGGAGACCAGGCATCCTGTTTTTGGACTCCCAAACCAGCCCAAGCCAGCTATAGGGCTTGGACTCAGGCCAGGGACCCAGGGAGCATGCATAGTGAAGCACGGTAGAGTTCAACGTGAGGAAGACTCCTTACTTCATCAGAGGAAGACTCTTCACTTCATCTAAGACCCCCACCCACGACCACCAGGCAGCACTGTGCAGGCACAAGTGTATTTAAATGAACTTTAGACTCATTATAATACGAAGCGAGAATAGATAATGAATATGTATAGGGCATTGTGTAGCTTCTTGCATATGTAACCTGTAACTCAAAATAAACCAAGCAAAGTGCCACAGACGGCGCGCATGAAATTTTAGGGAACTATCCCTTGTGCGTTCCAGTGCTGGAATAAACATACCTACTTTACAACTTTTGTTGTGGAGTCCTATCCGTGCCTCAGCTGGGCCTTCCTGGTGCCTACAGGTTTATAGTGGGCCATGCTGGTGGGTGCAAGAGGGCTTTTAGGCTGATGGGGGGTGGTTGCTGATCTATACTGGTCGATCCTGGTTTATACTGGGCATTACTGGAAGATGCAGGGAGACATTAGGGCTGCAAGGGAGGCAGGCACTTGCTGGTTTATACTGGGGCCTACTGGTGGCTGCAGGGCCAATATCCAAGAGGTCTTGGCAGAAGCAGTGTCCAAATGCCAATATCCACAGGGCCATTGGACCCAAGGCCTTGGACAACCATCAGCATGGATTTCTGCTGGCCTCTTCCTGTTGGCCTAGGTTGTGTGGAGCTTTTTCGGGTGGCCTTCATGAGCCACTTGAGTTTTGAAATAAGTTCCCCATATCCATTGTGAATCTGGTCCTCCCAGAACAGGGAGGAATGCAAAGTTGGCCTTTGCCATTCCTCACAGCCTCTGCTGTGGCTGACACTGACAGGCTGTGGCTGTAGCCTCTGACTGCTTTATTCTCTTTGACTTGAGGTGGGAGAGTTGACATCTCAGCTGGCAGCCTCCAGGGAGTCGCAGGAAACCATTGTCCAGAGAGCTCAGCAAGATGTGAGGGATGCCCAGCAGCAGTCCGTTCAGAAAGCGCTGGAGGTTGAGCATATCTGGAAGATGCTGGAGGAGGCAGAAAATCAGAACAAGGAGCTGCAAGGGAAACTGCAGAACCTGGACAGGGAAAGGAAACAATGGCAAGATGTAGCACGCCAAAATTCAGAATGTCAGACTTCCTTGAATACCCTAGAAAGGGAAAATGCCAGGTAAATGAAAGCCTGTGGGACTCCGCATTGTGTGGAATGGATTCCCTCTTTGCACCTGCCAGGGGCTCTGGCAGCATTTCATAAGTGGCAGAGTTCTGAACTCTCCCTGCAGATGTGTCTTGTTTTCTGGATGCTGTGTTTAATTTTTATTTTTTTTAAGTCTTCAGTTACAGTTTTCTCTGAAGACAAAGACTTTTGGGGTAGCTCGTTCCTGCTGGGCAGGTGTTCTGTTGTTAGGTGGGTGTGTTAACACTGTCCCAGCTGCAGTGTAAGGGGCTGCACACATCCATCAGCTCCACCTTGGGTCCTGTAAGTTGAGGTTTTTGAGAATTGGATCAGCTCTGGCATCTTGATGCCTTTGCTTGGCAGAACCATCTTAAAGCCCTGATTACTGATCTAAGACAGATTCTCATCGGAGATACCCAAGAAACAAGAAGGTCTCTGTTGCGTCGTTCCTCATCAAATGGCCCAGGGTGCCTGGAAGGGGTTGAGCAGGGTCCCTGCCAGCCTCCACAGTGCACAGGCATTACTGACTGTGCAAAGAATGCAAGAAACAAGATCAAGGTTAGGGGGGCTCCTCCAGCTGACCAAGTCCTGCCAGTCTTCAGTGTTGCAGGATTCTTCTTGCAAGCAGAAGAGAAAGAAAAGGCAGGGCACTCTTGCTTGCCTGGAGGTTTCTGCATCTTCCATCAGGTTGTGCTCCAAGCCTCTGTCGCCACTTCTGCTATTGGCCTTTGTTTCTCTCCAGCTGAAAGAAGGATGGGTGCTGGTAAATCTTAGGGAACTTCCGCGAGATCCCCTGGCTGTTGGGTGCTGATTTTCCTACCTGGGTATACAAGATGGGGGAAGGAAAATGTCTCTTCCATGTTGACCAAAGCTTCTGCCCTTGGAGCCTGGTTAGTCAGAAGAGAATTGTTCCTCTCCCTTGCTGTCTTCATTGTAAGACTTTGTTAGGTCTGTATTCACATTCCCACCTTGAGAAGGAGGCAGGGCATGTAGGCAGGAACTGCCCATTCTTTCATGAATGGAAGCAGAGTGGGCAAATGCTGGGCTGTGACCACAGGGGCAACAAACAGCCAAGTTGTTTAGACAAACTTCATCAGACAGAGCAGTTTTCCCTGAGCTGGTGCAAGTGCTCAGAGTTTATAAAATGTGGCACCATTTAGTAATGAGTTGCATGCTTCTCTTCTAGGCTGATTCTGTCTCTGGAGGAAAAGGATCTGTGCCTCAGAACAGAAGAAGAGAAGAACCTGGTGCTGAATAACCAGGTGCGTCACCTTCATTCTGCTCTTCAGGAGGCCAAACTGCTCCACTCTGAGCACAGAAGAGAAATACAGGAGCTCAACACACAGGTAACCTGTGCCCTGGCATCCTCTTCTCCAGGGACACACAACATTGCCTTTGGCTTGGAGGCCCCAACTGCTTTCTGCTCCCAGCAGCCTCCACTGCTGCCATGTCCTGCCCAGGGCTGCTGCTGCACCCTGAGGCCAAGGCTGGATCTGGTGTCTGCTGCTGCCGCCGATATTTTCCCCATTTCTCTCCCGGCTGCTGGCAGGAAATCTGGGAGGAGAAGCAGCAGCAGCAGACTCCTTTGGAGCTCTTCCATCCCTCGGTTAGCAGTGTTGTCCCAGATGGAGTTGGTGCCTTTGCGGGGTGCTGAGCAATGCGGGCACACAGACATGGCTATGGCAGGCTGGGGAGGGCACTTCCACCGCAGCCAGTTCAGCCGGTGTTCAGAGCTGCACCCTCAAGGATGCCCATTGCCTCCCTTTCCCTGTTTTCACTCCATTTGTCTCAGCTGGAATCCTTGGTTCTGCACCTTCTGTTTTGGGCATGTTTTTTGTTTGCAGTAGTTTCTCCTTTGTTGCTCTCCCTACTGCCCATTCTGCTGCCTCAGGAGCAGTCCTGTTATAAATGAACTGAAGTGATTTTTCGCATATTGAGGCTAACCATTACTGTGGAACCTGTTGAATAAAGTTGAAAGTTTGGATTTTTGATAAAGTTATAGATTGAAAAGTTAAAAAGAGACTGTTTTAAAGATGTTTTAAGAGTAATGTTTCTGGGTAAAAGCATTGGGATATTAAAGTTGTTTGGAGCAAAATAAAAGGGATTGAAGGGACTTTAGATGGAAAAGCAGTAAACCCATGTAACCCTGAGTTCAGAAGTTATGTACTTTTTTTAAAAATCCTTTATCTTTGTAATTTTATTTATGTAAAACTCAGTTTTTATGTTGTATTGTAAATCTGTAAGCCCATCACCCATCCCAATATTAAAGGCACCCTGCAGCACCCGAGCTAAAAATAGAAGGTTTGCACCTCTCCGCCCACCTCAAGTGGAATACTAATGAGGCTCTTTCCCGCCTTTGCAAATTACCCCTAGACACAAGCCATCTATTGGTGGGGAAGTCCACCTCATTAATTAGTATTCCCAATCACCAGCGAGCAAGAGGGCGGAGAGACTAATTCGGACCAGCCCATCAAAAACTTTATAAATTTGGTCACCCTCAGGGGCTGACAGGTTTTTTTCCAGGTGCCTTTACCTCAAACAGCTGCAGACTCTGGTCTGTGCAGGGTGCCTGGTGTCTCTGTCTCTCTGACTAGCAGGGAGTCAGAGACTGGGTCGGGTGCTGGGCCTCTTGCCCATTTTTATGGGCTATACTTAAAATTTTTTTTTTGGACTTAAGATTAGCTTAAGTTCGCCACCCGGCCTGAGGGATCTCCTCTTCCTTGACCACCAACCCTTGGCAGGGGGAGTCTTATCACTGTCCCGGGACCTTCCTTCTTTTTTGAGCTTTTTTTCTTTTTCGTTTCCTTCTTCGGGAGATCCTGGACCTCATGGGTCTGGGCAATAAACACCTTTTGCTTCACCCCACGAGTGTGGAATTGTCTTTTTATGACAATTTCTTGGGGGCTCGTCCGAGATATCCCCTTTTTGCCCAAATTTGCCCAAAATCCCGATTTTTTTGGTTTTTTTTTCCAAATTTTTAATTTTTTCCGATTTTTTCCCTCAAATTTGGACTCCGGCGGATACCATCTACGGTGAGAGGACTCCAAGACCATCGCAGGAGATCGGTGAGGCCCTACCCCTTTCTAGGGGACTGTAGTTAGGGAAAACCAACTTTTAAAAAGAAAATTTCTGTTTAGTTTCTCCCTAGCGCCAGCCCTGATTGGAGTGTGAGTGTGGGGGTTGGCCACCCCTTGTGTGAGTGCAGAGTGAGTGAGACAGGGCAAGGAGCTGAGAGCCAGAGCTCTCTGACTCAGTTTTGGGGCAAGAGCAGAGAGAGTGAGCTTGAAGCGACTGAAAGTGGGAGATTCAAAGAAAATTGAAAATTTTTGTTAAGGGAAAAAGCCCAGCCCCAGAAAGAAAAATAAATACCGCGCGGCCTTCATATATATATATTTTCTCCTCAGTTTTTATATTTCTATCTACTCTGTCCCCTTTCTCTAACTGTCCTTTAGCCAGAAGCTTCTCCGGGAAGGGGGGAGCGGCCATTTTGGGTTCTTCTTCTTCAGCCAGAAGCTTCTCCGGAAAGGGGGAAGCGGCCATTTTGGTTATCAGCCAGTGGCCATCTTGGTTCCTTATTGTTTAATTGTTCATTGAGTTGTTTAATTGATTAAGTGAATCATTTATAGCGGCCATTTTGGTTTTCAGTCATCGGCCATCTTGGTTCTTTATTGTTTAATTGTTCATTGAGTTGTTTAATTGATTAAGTGAATCATTTATAGCGGCCATTTTGGTTTTCAGTCGTCGGCCATCTTGGTTCTTTATTGTTTAATTGTTCATTGCTTTATTTAATTGCTTGAGTGAATTAATTATAACTGCCATTTTGGTTATCAGTTGTCGGCCATCTTGGTTCTTTATTGTTTAATTGTTCATTGATTTAGTGAATCATTTAGCGGCCATTTTGGTTTTCAGTCGTCGGCCATCTTGGTTCTTTATTGTTTAATTGTTCATTGCTTTATTTAATTGCTTGAGTGAATTATTTATAGCAGCCATTTTGGTTTTCAGTTGTCGGCCATCTTGGTTCCTTATTGTTTAATTGTCCATTGCATTGTTTAAGTGCTTAAGTGAAGTATTTATTTTTCCCACGGGAAGTTATTATTGTCGGCCATCTTGGTTTCTTAGAGTTTAATTGTTCAATTGCTTTGTTTAATTGTTTAGGTGAAGTATTTATTTTCCCACGGGAAGTTATTAATTTCCCATCATAGAAAACAATTATTGTCAGCCATCTTGGTTCCTTATTGTTGAATTGTACATTGCTTTATTTAATTGTTTAAGTGATTTTATTTATTTTTTTTCCCACGTGAAGTTATTATTTTCCCATCATAGAAAATAATTATTGTCGGCCATCTTGGTTTCTTATTGTTTCATTATTCAATTGCTTTGTTAATTGTTTAAGTGAATTATTAATTTTTCCCACGGGAAGTTATCAAGTTCCCATCATAGAAAATAATTAAGTTAAGAACATCAAAGGATATAGAAATGAATAAATTAATTAATTAAATTAAAAAAAAAAAAAGAAAAAATATAAAAATAAATTTAAATAAATAAATTAAATTAAAAAAAAGAAAAAAGAAAAATATAAAAATAAATTAAATCAATATATTTATATATTATTTATATATATATTATAAAAAAAATAAACAAGAGAGTGGGTATTTTAAATTCTATATTCTTTTTATTTTCCCATCGTTGCAGTTGAGCCAAAATGGGTCAGTGTGTAAGCAAGAGCCATTCTTCCCTGAAGAATTACAAAGTAGCACCTGACAGTCCCCTAGGCATTATGCTCAAAAATTGGGACAGTCATGAATTAACTAAAGGGAAGGATGCAGTGCAAATGATCCAGTACTGTGTCTTCGAGTGGCCTAGAAAGAAAATTCGAGAGGATGGACTCAAGTGGCCCAAACAGGGATCTTCAGAGATATGGCTCTGTAAGGCCCTTTGCTTATATCTACATTATAAGGGCCCAAAGAAATTGGAACAATTGGATTACGCACGAATTTGGTTAAAATATTGGAACAATGTGGAAACAAAAGACGAGAAAATCTTAACAGTAAAAGACAACTCAAAATTAACTAAACATGAAACATCAACCACTGACCAAAAAGATCAAAAAGTAAGGAAAGTTCAACCAAAGCGATGGGACCCTTTAGATGCCCTTCCACCAGTTGCTTCTAACCAAATTGATGGAGACAGTAGTGCCGAATCCTCAGTAGAGGAGGAGGACACTAATGACTCCAGCCAGTCAGATGAGGGAGAAGTCTGCACACCAAAAAGAAAACATACCCTCTCTAACTCTCCTCGTCCAAAACATTCAAAAAGCAAAATTACTCCAATTGGGAAAGAAAAATCTCTCTCCTCAACCAGAAAACGAAATGTTAAATTGGCCTGCTCAATTTGTGAGGATTGTTCCAAAACTCCACAAGGTAAAACAAAGGCTTTCCCCCTGCGAGAAGTGCCTATGGGTGGAGCACGGGGAGGAATTGGATATGTAGTTACACCTCTTTCCTCCTCAGAGGTAAGAGACTTCAAAAGAGAAATGAAGTCCTTATTGAGTGACCCGATAGGGTTATCTCAGCAATTCGATCAATTTCTCGGGCCAAACATGTTCACTTGGCACGAAATGCAGTCCATCCTCCAGTCCCTGTTCTCCCTGGAGGAGCAATGTTTAATGACTGCGGGAATGAAAGTGTGGGAGAGAGAAAATAATGATAATCAGGGCACTCCTGGAGAACGGAAAATGCCAAATGAAGATCCAAATTGGAACCCAAATGACGAGGAGGATAGGAAAAATATGGAGGATTATAGAAAATTGATAATAAAAGGGATTAGAGAGGCTGTTCCGAGGGTGAACAACATCAAGAGGGCATTTGGAAGTACCCAAGGTAAAGATGAAACTCCCCATGACTGGCTGGAAAGGTTAAAGAACAATGTGCAATTGTACACCCAATTGGATTTAGACAGCGACAGCGGGCAAACAATGTTGAAAGTACATTTTGTGCTATACTCCTGGCCGGATATTCGTAAAAAACTGGAAAAATTGGACAAGTGGCCAGAGAGAGATTTAAAGGAATTACTCGAGGAAGCTCAGAGGGTCTTTGTTCGAAGAGATGAAGAAAATTGGAAAACAAAAGCAAAAATAATGAAAAATGTTGAAAAAGACCCTCCCAAAGATACAACAATTGGCTCTCCTAAACCCACTCAATTTACTAGAGGTGACTCGAGGTCGAGTGACCCGAGTATGAACAAAGCAAACCACTATTGTACCTATTGTAAGAAACCAGGCCATGGGACCTGGTATTGTTACAGGAAGCAGAAAGACCAAGTAGTGTACCAGGAAACCCAGGCCGAAAGTAACTGAAGGTGTCAGGGGCTCTATCCAGTGGGGACCGATAAACATCAACAAGAGCCCTTGATAACTTTATTAGTAGGTCCCCATCGTCAACCTGTAACATTTCTTGTGGACACTGGAGCTGAAAGGACTTGTATTGCGGAAGTACCAAAAGGACTATACGTTACCAAAAACAACACCATAGAGATCTCAGGAGCGAAGGGTGACACCTTTACCGTCCCAATCATTCCAAATGTGGAGATCAGGGGAAATGGAAGAATTCATATTAATGACATCCTTTTTGTTCCTCAAGCAGGAATAAATCTATTGGGGAGAGACCTGCAGATTCCACTGCAAATTGGGGTAGTCCCCCGTAAAGGTAAAATGGTTACCAAGCTATTTGTATTATCAGTACAGGATGAGAACCAGATAAACCCCATTGTCTGGGCCAAACCGGGCAACCGGGGAAAAATAGACATGACACCACTAACTGTGAACTTACTTCCAGGAACTAATCCTATTCGAGTTCCACAGTATCCCCTAACCAAGGAGAAGTGGAAGAAACTGAAGGTCACCATCGAAGAGCTGCTAGAGGATGGCATCCTAGAGCCTTGCAAGTCTCCCTTCAACACACCGATTCTGGGTGTCAGCAAACCAGATGGGGGCTGCCGACTTGTCCACGACCTGCGTAAGGTAAATGACAGAGTGGAAACCAGGTACCCCCTGGTTCCTAACCCATACACACTTTTAAATCAAATTCCACCATCACATGCCTGGTTCTCTGTTGTTGACCTTAAGGACGCATTCTGGTCACGTCCCCTAGATCCTTCCTGCAGAAACATCTTTGCATTTACTTGGGAGGATCCAGATACAGGGAGAAAGCGGCAGCTTCGATGGACTCGGTTGCCTCAGGGTTACACTGAGTCCCCCACGCTTTTTGGCCAGGCCCTTGAAGGCCTTTTAACTACCTTTGATCCACCAGAGGGCATAAAAATCATGCAGTATGTGGACGACCTGCTGGTGTCTGGGGAGCAGGAGGAGACAGTCAAATTGGCTACTATAAAATTATTAAACTTTCTAGGGCAGAAAGGGTTGCGAGTGTCAAAACAAAAATTACAATTCGTACTACAAGAAGTAAAATACCTCGGACATTTAATTGGGCATGGCACAAAAAAACTGAGTGCCGAAAGAATAAAGGCAATAATTGACCTGCCACCTCCAAAAACAAAACGAGAAATTAGACAGTTACTGGGCCTGTTTGGATATTGTAGGCTCTGGATTGACAAGTACTCACAATCCGTTCAATTCCTATACGAAAAATTAACTGAGGAGGAGCCAGTGCATTGGACAAAATCAGACGATCAAAAACTAAAAGATTTGAAAGACAAATTGATGCAAGCTCCAGTCCTCAGCTTACCTGCCCTAGATAAGCCCTTTGATTTGTTTGTAAATGTGGACAAGGGAGTTGCCTTTGGGGTGCTGACCCAAACGTGGGGCGGGTCCAGAAAACCTGTAGCTTTCATTTCGAAGATCTTGGACCCTGTATCAAGGGGATGGCCACAATGCATCCAGGCAATCGCAGCGTCGGCAGTTCTGGTTGCTGAGAGCCAGAAGCTGGTGTTTGGAGGGACACTCACAGTGCACACACCTCACTGTGTAAAGGCCATTCTAACTCAGCGGGCCTCAGAGTGGCTCACGGATGCCCGAATTGTGCAATATGAGAGCCTCCTAATTGAATCTGAACATCTTCACTTCGCCACATGTACCTCACAGAACCCAGCACAATTTCTTTATGGCTTACCACAAGATGACTTAGCCCACAATTGCATAAATGTGATCGACCTACAAACAAAGGTGCGGGAAGACCTAACTGACATCACCATCCTCGAAGGGAAAAAGATCTTTGTAGACGGATCATCCAGGGTGGTACGTGGAAACCGATGCTCCGGGTATGCAGTGGTAGACGGGTTGGAAATGAAAGTAATAGAAAAAGGGAAACTACCAGGACATTGGTCTGCTCAGGTATGCGAGCTTTATGCGTTGGAAAGAGCCCTCCACCACCTAGCCGGGGAAATCGGAACTATATACACAGACTCTAAATATGCCTTCGGGGTGGTCCACACCTTTGCTAAAATATGGATGGAACGTGGGCTATTAAACTCAAAAGGAAAAAACATTTTGCACAAGGAAATGATTGTAAAAATCTTAGAGAGCTTAAAGAGACCAAAAGCCATTGCTGTGGTACATGTACCAGGACACCAAACCGGGCTCAGTCTAGAGGCTAGGGGAAATACTCTAGCAGATAATACAGCTAGAGAGGCAGCTATTGAAGGACTGTTCACAGAGACTGTTTTAAAGGTAACCACACGAACAGCAGCGAAAAGACAAGAAACAACTGATGCAGAGGAATCGAATGAGATCAAAGAAACCTCCGAGGAGGATGAAGTCCCTAAAACCCTGGAAGCAAATGAGGAAGAGATACCATCAGCACCAGACCAACAAGGGGTAAGTGAGAAAAACTTACCCAGGCCCATTTTCAACAACAAAGAAAAAGAACAATTGGCAGCAATTGGCGGAATAGAAGACCAGGAAGGTAGGTGGCACCTTCCTGATGGTAGGCAAATTCTAAACAAAGCGCTGACTCGTGAAATTTTATTTGCGATACATAGAAATTACCATTGGGGAACAAAGGCCCTAGTAGATCATTTTTCCCGGGTCTTCTGTTGCCTGGGAGTATACGAAATTGCAAACCAAATTACCAGAAATTGTCTAGTATGCCAAAAAGTCAATAAAAAACAAATGAAAAATGTTCCAAAAGGGGGAATGGACATAGCTTCTCGTCCATTCCAGAGCATCCAGATTGACTTCACAGAGATGCCCCTTGTACAGCGGTGGAAGTACCTATTGGTCATAGTAGATCACCTCACTCACTGGGTGGAAGCTTTTCCTACCACCAATGCCACCGCCCACACAGTGAGTAAGGTGCTCTTAGAACAGATAATTCCCCGCTATGGAGTCCCTCTAAGAATTGACTCGGATAGAGGAACTCACTTTACATCTCAAATCACTCTAAATCTAATCAACCAGTTAGGCTCAGACTGGAAATTGCATACTCCCTGGCACCCGGAGAGTTCGGGAAGAGTAGAACGCATGAATCAGACACTAAAAAAAATACTCACAAAATTAATGATAGAAACAAAATGGTCCTGGGTTAAGTGCCTCCCACTTGCCCTATTAAGCGTTAGAACACAACCACGAACTGACATTCAAGTCTCAGCGTATGAAATGTTGTTTGGACTCCCTTATTTAGCTGGACAGCGAGAAATCGATGTAAAAGAGACTGGAAACATAGCAATAAGGGAGTATGTAAAGATCATTGCACACAACATCCAAGAGTTAAAGGAAAAGGGCCTGCTTGTGCAAACACCACCTCTTGATTTCAATTTACATAATATTCATCCAGGAGAGTGGGTGTTAATCAAATGCTGGAAAGAAAAATCTCTAACCCCCTCTTGGGAAGGCCCCTTCCAGGTTCTTTTAACAACAGAAACAGCGATAAGAACAGCCGAAAAGGGATGGACACACATTCGGAGAGTAAAAGGTCCAGTGACTCCACCAGAGGATGAAGAAGAGCTCTGAGAAAAAGGAAGACCTTGAACCGCAACAGTATCCTTTAAAACTAAGATCTAGTCAAAGAAATGTTACCAGTTATTGTAAATGTTATTGTTGAAGTTAAAAGGCTGTTCAAGTTTCAAGTTATCATGTTCAACATTTGTTACATATATAAAACACTAACCTTGTTTCTCTCACTTCCCACTTTTTGTAGGAAGGAAAACCTGCCTGATAAGATCTGCCTCTTCTAAGACCAAACCAATTCGGCTACAAATTAACGGGCACACGTTCCTCACAGGAACTGACCAAGGCCAAGTAAAAATGAATCTCCTGCGGCCTGAGGGAGAGAACGCGCTTAGCACCAGTCCAGAGACTCCGGGAAAGGAATGCCAACCACCAGCACAAGCAGGAATAGAGCCTAAACCGAGAAAGGTCACCGTACAGCTCTTCCTGGCCGTGGCACTCGTCATCGCTGTGCCGAAGATCCTGGAAGCCAAGGCGGACGTAAGGTGCAACAAGTGCTATCGCACCATTTACCAGACCGCAGGAAATTCATTCAAAATAAAACACTTTTTCCGTGCACATTCCTATGTAAGCCCAGGTTGCTACAATATTGTTAACTTACGAAGGTGTACGGAAAAAGGACAGAAGTATTGGATTGGGCAAAACATTGGTACTCAAATTCAAAAGATAAAAGGAGAGTGCCCTTCCGATGATGTTTGGCTTTGTTTCAATTTCAATTATATCACAAAAAAGGAAGATTTAATAAAAAGAAAAACCTTTGAATTGGACCTGATTCAAGAAACTGTAATAGAAGAAAACCAAAAACAACAGGAAGCTGGCTTATCAAAAGTAGACCAACATTTATTTATTGATTTGGCGGAGAGGATAAGTCAGCAACTAAATTTAACAAATTGTTGGGTGTGCGGAGGAACTTTAATGTCCGAGTACTGGCCTTGGCGAGGGGTCGGGATTGGACCCCTCGAAATCTTACAGCTGGGCAATCTTCCGCCAAACACCCAAACTGATAATGAAATTTGGCATTTAAGTAACACAGTCTTAGGGGAAGAGTGCATTTGGAGAAAGGACCCAAGGTTCTTCCAGAGGGTGGGAGAAACAACGTGTAAAAGGTACCTGGTTACAGACGGGAAAAAGAGCTGGTGGCTACCCACAACACCAAACGTATATTAGACAACTTCGCCACTACTTCATAAAAACTGTGTCTACAATAAAACTGAGAAGCTGTTCCAATGCTGGGAGGATGGTAATCCTTTCTCAACGCTTCCTGCCCTCTCGAGATACTGGACTCAGGCAACCTCGGTCAAGGACAGTTTCTGGGCAGCCCAAGAAGAAATGACAACTTTTCTGTAGCCAGGAACTATAGCCGAAAATACTTTATTTTGTTCCTACAGTGTTGCACGTGAGTGAAGTGGGTACACTGTGAGAGTAATGCGAAAAATCAAGGTTCCCCAAGAAAAAGAAAAAGGGGGGAGTTTGTTATAAATGAACTAAAGTGATTTTTCGCATATTGAGGCTAACCATTACTGTGGAACCTGTTGAATAAAGTTGAAAGTTTGGATTTTTGATAAAGTTATAGATTGAAAAGTTAAAAAGAGACTGTTTTAAAGATGTTTTAAGAGTAATGTTTCTGGGTAAAAGCATTGGGATATTAAAGTTGTTTGGAGCAAAATAAAAGGGATTGAAGGGACTTTAGATGGAAAAGCAGTTGAACCCATGTAACCCTGAGTTCAGAAGTTATGTACTTTTTTTAAAAATCCTTGATCTTTGTAATTTTATTTATGTAAAACTCAGTTTTTATGTTGTATTGTAAATCTGTAAGCCCATCACCCATCCCAATATTAAAGGCACCCTGCAGCACCCGAGCTAAAAATAGAAGGTTTGCACCTCTCCGCCCACCTCAAGTGGAATACTAATGAGGCTCTTTCCCACCTTTGCAAATTACCCCTAGACACAAGCCATCTATTGGTGGGGAAGTCCACCTCATTAATTAGTATTCCCAATCACCAGCGAGCAAGAGGGCGGAGAGACTAATTCGGACCAGCCCATCAAAAACTTTATAAATTTGGTCACCCTCAGGGGCTGACAGGTTTTTTTCCAGGTGCCTTTACCTCAAGCAGCTGCAGACTCTGGTCTGTGCAGGGTGCCTGGTGTCTCTGTCTCTCTGACTAGCAGGGAGTCAGAGACTGGGTCGGGTGCTGGGCCTCTTGCCCATTTTTATGGGCTATACTTAAAATTTTTTTTTTGGACTTAAGATTAGCTTAAGTTCGCCACCTGGCCTGAGGGATCTCCTCTTCCTTGACCACCAACCCGTGGCAGGGGGAGTCTTACCACTGTCCCGGGACCTTCCTTCTTTTTTGAGCTTTTTTTCTTTTTCTTTTCCTTCTTCGGGAGATCCTGGACCTCACGGGACTGGGCAATAAACACCTTTTGCTTCACCCCACGAGTGTGGAATTGTCTTTTTGTGACACGTCCTGTCCCTGAGGCTGTGTGCATCCATCTTCCAGATCCGGGCCCTGCAGGAGGCAATGCTGGAGAAGGAGGCTGCCCAGGCAACTCAAGAGAAGCTGCTGCTGCAGGAGCTGGAGGAGTCCCGAGCAGGAGAACGGCGCTTCAGGGACTCTGCGCACGTGCTGGAGGCTGAGGTGTCTGAGCTGCGTGTGAGGCTCCAGAACTCTGAGGAAAGAGGAGAGGCCATGGCCACGCAGCATAAGGCCTTGGAGCTGGAGCTGAGGAACACACAGGCTCAGAGGGACTATCTCAGGGCTCACAATCAGGAGCTGCAGAAGGAGTTGGAGGGAAGTGAACAAGGTACAGCTTTTCCTCTCCCACTTGCTGCCCCATCCTGTCTCACCAGCAGGGATCTCTGGTGCCACACAGAGGAAAAGGGCAGTGCCCAGAGATGGCAGAGGGGAAAAACAACTGGCAGGAGATTTATCCATCCAAGTGCCAGAGAAAGATGGTGTGGCTGGCAGTGCCATCTGGCTGTTCTACGGCTGATCCCATGCACAGCTGGTGCCTTTCAGGTGCCATGTCTGTGCTAAGGAGCTGTAGCTGGATGTCTCAGCTCGATTCCCCCAAACTCCAGGCCCTGCCAGAGGCTCCAGGCTACTGGCCTCTCTGGAGCAGGGCTGCACAGGCATCCCCACTCCTTTCTCTGCCTTTGATTGCTCACTCTGCGCAAGCCTGAGAGCAAACACATTTTCGTATTCCTCTGAACCTTGCCCCTTTCATTCCTGCTTTTTTCTCTGCCTGGAAGTTTCCTTCATTTGTGTCAGCTTTGGAAGCCCTTGTGGGCTTAGGGCCTGGCAAATACAGGCAGGCAGAGAAGACAGTGCTGTTGTCTCTGCAGGATGCACATCAGTTTGCCTTGGCTTTGCTTTTCACCTTCTCTTTCACCTTCCCCTTTCTCTGGTGCAGATTGGAGGAGGGCAGAAGTCAAGGACACCTCTCGAGATACTGCCCTGAAGACAGAGGCCACTAAAATACAGGAAGAGGCTGTGACTCTTTGTCAGGAGGTGGCATCTGTGCACAAGAAATTGGAAAGGCTGGAGAGGGAAAGGAAGGATGTGCTGGTGAGAATGGCAAATGCCATGAAGGGCCATTTCTTGGCTATGTTTGGACCTTGTGTTAATATTTCTTAGGAGCACCTTTTTCCAGTTTAACTTTTCTAATTGTATTCTTCTGAATAAGGAGGAAAACATGATGCCGTCCTGTCAAGCCCAGTTAGGGTTGAGGCTGCTGATTTTCCTCCATGCTGGAGTTTTGTTCCCGAGAAGCTTTCCTTCTCAATGTCCACACTTGTCTTTATGGACATTGCGTGGTTTGGGCAATTCCTCGTGTCCAAACCCATGTTCCGATTTCTAAGTATCTGGCCCTGGGACAAGGGGGGAGAAGACCAAGTTTTCTGTTAATAGAAAGGTGCTTGGCCTTGGCCGCCTGAGAGCAGCCAGTGGGGAGAAAAGAGAGAAAAGCAAAGTGCTGATCCAGATAAGGACGTGTCCCTGCAAGGGGAGAACTTGTCCTGAGTGCCAGCAGAGAATGACAGACTGATCTGGCCATTGCTGCTTCAAGAGAGGACAGTGGGGCTCTCGGGGATGGAGCCATGGCAACTCCACAGAGGAGAGGTTGGAAACCACTCCTGTTGCTCCAAACCCAGGGAATGAAATGTTGGGTGTGTTTGCTCTTCCCTTTCTCCCTGGTGGGGAGCACATCCTCACGGCACTGCCTAAATCCTGCTTAGGGAGGATTGAAATGCTGTCTGCAGCTCTGGCAGCTCCTCCCCAAAGGACCACTCGAGTGGAGCTGCAAGAGGTCGGGGAAGAGCAGAAAGGAAGCTGAGATGGGCTGAGTGAGCTGGGAAAGACACTGTGTCGGGGGGGGCCCAGCAGAGGTCTGCAGCATCCCGAGAGGCAGGGAGAGAGGGGCAGTCTGTGCCAGCCCCTGGGGCAGGAGTCCAGATGTGGGATGGAAAGCAAACCGAGAGATGGAATGAGTGACCCTTTTTCTGCCTTGTTTTGGCAGCATGAATGGGAATTGTACCTGGAGCAGGTGAGAAATCTGGAAAAGGAAAACAAAATGCATGCACCTGATGTTCAAAAAAAGAAGGAAAGAGCCCAGCACTTGGAATTGGAGAGGGAAGGCATGCAAGAAGAGCTGGAGCATGGTGCTGCTGCTGTGAAGGAATGGAGAGGGAAAGCTCAAGTCCTGAGTGCTGCCGTGAATAAGAGTGACATTTCCAATGGGGGCCTGAAGAAGCAGTTGGAAATCCTGAAGGGAAAGGCATTTCTCAAGGTAGGCACTGGCATTGCTCTTCAGTCCACTGCAACGTCTCTCAGTGATTCCAATGATGGTTCCCAGAAAGGGGTGGGAATGCGTGTATATCCCTGAAAGTCCAGGCTCTGTTAGGAAAAGCAGCCCGGGCTGCAATCAGCAGCCATGTCTGTGTGCCTGGCTCCAGGCAGAGACAGAGACCATTGACAGCCAGAATGATTCGGGGCACGCCCATAACAACTGACACAGCTCTGGAGCTTGCTGTTCAAATCAGCTCCTGGCCCAAAGCTGGCCATGGGGAGCTGCTTCTGCCATGCCCACGCAAGGGGAGGCAACACGTGGGGGGTTGGGTTTGGAATGGAGAGGAATGGAGCAGGTGAGCAGAGCAATGGACTAAATTGAGCAGAGTATTGGACCGAGGGCTGAACAGCAGCTGCCCTGCTGGTGCTTCGAGGATGCTTCCTGAGACAGAGATTTCTTGGGGACAACTCTTGCGGTGTTTGACACAAGGGACTCATCTCTCTGAATACTCAGCAGGCTGTTGGAGCAGATGGCATTGCTATTGGAGATGGTCATGACACAAAATATTTCACCACAACACCTTCTTGGTCTGAGGAAAGGAAGAAATAACTCTTTATTTCCCAGAGTCGTTTTATACAATTTTCCAGCTTTCATGTCACACATCATTGGCTCTCAATTCACCGCCCTACAGTATCATTGGCTGCCTATAGCCAGAACAACATCTTTGAAAAACACCACCTGCATGAAGTCGGCTATCTCTGTTTATGAATTCCTGCTTGTTTTGAACCATAGAGGTACTGTGAGAATTGAGAATAAGAAATTGGTCTCACGGTGAAGTAGCTCTTACTATTTACCTACAATTCCCACACTGGCATCCTCTTCTCCAGGGACACACAACATTGCCTTTGGCTTGGAGGCCCCAACTGCTTTCTGCTCCCAGCAGCCTCCACTGCTGCCATGTCCTGCCCAGGGCTGCTGCTGCACCCTGAGGCCAAGGCTGGATCTGGTGTCTGCTGCTGCCGCCGATATTTTCCCCATTTCTCTCCCGGCTGCTGGCAGGAAATCTGGGAGGAGAAGCAGCAGCAGCAGACTCCTTTGGAGCTCTTCCATCCCTCTGTTAGCAGTGTTGTCCCAGATGGAGTTGGTGCCTTTGCGGGGTGCTGAGCAATGCGGGCACACAGACATGGCTATGGCAGGCTGGGGAGGGTACTTCCACCGCGGCCAGTTCAGCCGGTGTTCAGAGCTGCACCCTCAAGGATGCCCATTGCCTCCCTTTCCCTGTTTTCACTCCATTTGTCTCAGCTGGAATCCTTGGTTCTGCACCTTCTGTTTTGGGCATGTTTTTTGTTTGCAGTAATTTCTCCTTTGTTGCTCTCCCTACTGCCCATTCTGCTGCCTCAGGGGCAGTCCTGTCCCTGAGGCTGTGTGCATCCATCTTCCAGATGCGGGCCCTGCAGGAGGCAATGCTGGAGAAGGAGGCTGCCCAGGCAACTCAAGAGAAGCTGCTGCTGCAGGAGCTGGAGGAGTCCCGAGCAGGAGAACGGCGCTTCAGGGACTCTGCGCACGTGCTGGAGGCTGAGGTGTCTGAGCTGCGTGTGAGGCTCCAGAACTCTGAGGAAAGAGGAGAGGCCATGGCCACGCAGCACAAGGCCTTGGAGCTGGAGCTGAGGAACACACAGGCTCAGAGGGACTATCTCAGGGCTCACAATCAGGAGCTGCAGAAGGAGTTGGAGGGAAGTGAACAAGGTACAGCTTCTCCTCTCCCACTCGCTGCCCCATCCTGTCTCACCAGCAGGGATCTCTGGTGCCACACAGAGGAAAAGGGCAGTGCCCAGAGATGGCAGAGGGGAAAAACAACTGGCAGGAGATTTATCCATCCAAGTGCCAGAGAAAGATGGTGTGGCTGGCAGTGCCATCTGGCTGTTCTACGGCTGATCCCATGCACAGCTGGTGCCTTTCAGGTGCCATGTCTGTGCTAAGGAGCTGTAGCTGGATGTCTCAGCTCGATTCCCCCAAACTCCAGGCCCTGCCAGAGGCTCCAGGCTACTGGCCTCTCTGGAGCAGGGCTGCACAGGCATCCCCACTCCTTTCTCTGCCTTTGATTGCTCACTCTGCGCAAGCCTGAGAACAAACACATTTTCATATTCCTCTGAACCTTGCCCCTTTCATTCCTGCTTTTTTCTCTGCCTGGAAGTTTCCTTCATTTGTGTCAGCTTTGGAAGCCCTTGTGGGCTTAGGGCCTGGCAAATACAGGCAGGCAGAGAAGACAGTGCTGTTGTCTCTGCAGGATGCACATCAGTTTGCCTTGGCTTTGCTTTTCACCTTCTCTTTCACCTTCCCCTTTCTCTGGTGCAGATTGGAGGAGAGCAGAAGTCAAGGACACCTCTCGAGATATTGCCCTGAAGACAGAGGCCACTAAAATACAGGAAGAGGCTGTGACTCTTTGTCAGGAGGTGGCATCTGTGCACAAGAAATTGGAAAGGCTGGAGAGGGAAAGGAAGGATGTGCTGGTGAGAATGGCCAATGCCATGAAGGGCCATTTCTTGGCTATGTTTGGACCTTGTGTTAATATTTCTTAGGAGCACCTTTTTCCAGTTTAACTTTTCTAATTGTATTCTTCCGAATAAGGAGGAAAAGATGATGCCGTCCTGTCAAGCCCAGTTAGGGTTGAGGCTGCTGATTTTCCTCCATGCTGGAGTTTTGTTCCCGAGAAGCTTTCCTTCTCAATGTCCACACTTGTCTTTATGGACATTGCGTGGTTTGGGCAATTCCTCGTGTCCAAACCCATGTTCCGATTTCTAAATATCTGGCCCTGGGACAAGGGGGGAGAAGACCAAGTTTTCTGTTAATAGAAAGGTGCTTGGCCTTGGCCGCCTGAGAGCAGCCAGTGGGGAGAAAAGAGAGAAAAGCAAAGTGCTGATCCAGATAAGGACGTGTCCCTGCAAGGGGAGAACTTGTCCTGAGTGCCAGCAGAGAATGACAGACTGATCTGGCCATTGCTGCTTCAAGAGAGGACAGTGGGGCTCTCGGGGATGGAGCCATGGCAACTCCACAGAGGAGAGGTTGGAAACCACTCCTGTTGCTCCAAACCCAGGGAATGAAATGTTGGGTGTGTTTGCTCTTCCCTTTCTCCCTGGTGGGGAGCACATCCTCACGGCACTGCCTAAATCCTGCTTAGGGAGGATTGAAATGCTGTCTGCAGTTCTGGCAGCTCCTCCCCAAAGGACCACTCGAGTGGAGCTGCAAGAGGTCGGGGAAGAGCAGAAAGGAAGCTGAGATGGGCTGAGTGAGCTGGGAAAGACACTGTGTCAGGGGGGGCCCAGCAGAGGTCTGCAGCATCCCGAGAGGCAGGGAGAGAGGGGCAGTCTGTGCCAGCCCCTGGGGCAGGAGTCCAGATGTGGGATGGAAAGCAAACCGAGAGATGGAATGAGTGACCCTTTTTCTGCCTTGTTTTGGCAGCATGAATGGGAATTGTACCTGGAGCAGGTGAGAAATCTGGAAAAGGAAAACAAAATGCATGCACCTGATGTTCAAAAAAAGAAGGAAAGAGCCCAGCACTTGGAATTGGAGAGGGAAGGCATGCAAGAAGAGCTGGAGCATGGTGCTGCTGCTGTGAAGGAATGGAGAGGGAAAGCTCAAGTCCTGAGTGCTGCCGTGAATAAGAGTGACATTTCCAATGGGGGCCTGAAGAAGCAGTTGGAAATCCTGAAGGGAAAGGCATTTCTCAAGGTAGGCACTGGCATTGCTCTTCAGTCCACTGCAACGTCTCTCAGTGATTCCAATGATGGTTCCCAGAAAGGGGTGGGAATGAGTGTATATCCCTGAAAGTCCAGGCTCTGTTAGGAAAAGCAGCCCGGGCTGCAATCAGCAGCCATGTCTGTGTGCCTGGCTCCAGGCAGAGACAGAGACCATTGACAGCCAGAATGATTCGGGGCACGCCCATAACAACTGACACAGCTCTGGAGCTTGCTGTTCAAATCAGCTCCTGGCCCAAAGCTGGCCATGGGGAGCTGCTTCTGCCATGCCCACGCAAGGGGAGGCAACACGTGGGGGGTTGGATTTGGAATGGAGAGGAATGGAGCAGGTGAGCAGAGCAATGGACTAAATTGAGCAGAGTATTGGACCGAGGGCTGAACAGCAGCTGCCCTGCTGGTGCTTCGAGGATGCTTCCTGAAATAGAGATTTCTTGGGGACAACTCTTGCGGTGTTTGACACAAGGGACTCATCTCTCTGAATACTCAGCAGGCTGTTGGAGCAGATGGCATTGCTATTGGAGATGGTCATGACACAAAATATTTCACCACAACACCTTCTTGGTCTGAGGAAAGGAAGAAATAACTCTTTATTTCCCAGAGTCGTTTTATACAATTTTCCAGCTTTCATGTCACACATCATTGGCTCTCAATTCACCGCCCTACAGTATCATTGGCTGCCTATAGCCAGAACAACATCTTTGAAAAACACCACCTGCATGAAGTCGGCTATCTCTGTTTATGAATTCCTGCTTGTTTTGAACCATAGAGGTACTGTGAGAATTGAGAATAAGAAATTGGTCTCACGGTGAAGTAGCTCTTACTATTTACCTACAATTCCCACACTGGCATCCTCTTCTCCAGGGACACACAACATTGCCTTTGGCTTGGAGGCCCCAACTGCTTTCTGCTCCCAGCAGCCTCCACTGCTGCCATGTCCTGCCCAGGGCTGCTGCTGCGCCCTGAGGCCAAGGCTGGATCTGGTGTCTGCTGCTGCCGCCGATATTTTCCCCATTTCTCTCCCGGCTGCTGGCAGGAAATCTGGGAGGAGAAGCAGCAGCAGCAGACTCCTTTGGAGCTCTTCCATCCCTCTGTTAGCAGTGTTGTCCCAGATGGAGTTGGTGCCTTTGCGGGGTGCTGAGCAATGCGGGCACACAGACATGGCTATGGCAGGCTGGGGAGGGCACTTCCACCGCGGCCAGTTCAGCCGGTGTTCAGAGCTGCACCCTCAAGGATGCCCATTGCCTCCCTTTCCCTGTTTTCACTCCATTTGTCTCAGCTGGAATCCTTGGTTCTGCACCTTCTGTTTTGGGCATGTTTTTTGTTTGCAGTAATTTCTCCTTTGTTGCTCTCCCTACTGCCCATTCTGCTGCCTCAGGAGCAGTCCTGTCCCTGAGGCTGTGTGCATCCATCTTCCAGATGCGGGCCCTGCAGGAGGCAATGCTGGAGAAGGAGGCTGCCCAGGCAACTCAAGAGAAGCTGCTGCTGCAGGAGCTGGAGGAGTCCCGAGCAGGAGAACGGCGCTTCAGGGACTCTGCGCACGTGCTGGAGGCTGAGGTGTCTGAGCTGCGTGTGAGGCTCCAGAACTCTGAGGAAAGAGGAGAGGCCATGGCCACGCAGCATAAGGCCTTGGAGCTGGAGCTGAGGAACACACAGGCTCAGAGGGACTATCTCAGGGCTCACAATCAGGAGCTGCAGAAGGAGTTGGAGGGAAGTGAACAAGGTACAGCTTCTCCTCTCCCACTCGCTGCCCCATCCTGTCTCACCAGCAGGGATCTCTGGTGCCACACAGAGGAAAAGGGCAGTGCCCAGAGATGGCAGAGGGGAAAAACAACTGGCAGGAGATTTATCCATCCAAGTGCCAGAGAAAGATGGTGTGGCTGGCAGTGCCATCTGGCTGTTCTACGGCTGATCCCATGCACAGCTGGTGCCTTTCAGGTGCCATGTCTGTGCTAAGGAGCTGTAGCTGGATGTCTCAGCTCGATTCCCCCAAACTCCAGGCCCTGCCAGAGGCTCCAGGCTACTGGCCTCTCTGGAGCAGGGCTGCACAGGCATCCCCACTCCTTTCTCTGCCTTTGATTGCTCACTCTGCGCAAGCCTGAGAGCAAACACATTTTCGTATTCCTCTGAACCTTGCCCCTTTCATTCCTGCTTTTTTCTCTGCCTGGAAGTTTCCTTCATTTGTGTCAGCTTTGGAAGCCCTTGTGGGCTTAGGGCCTGGCAAATACAGGCAGGCAGAGAAGACAGTGCTGTTGTCTCTGCAGGATGCACATCAGTTTGCCTTGGCTTTGCTTTTCACCTTCTCTTTCACCTTCCCCTTTCTCTGGTGCAGATTGGAGGAGGGCAGAAGTCAAGGACACCTCTCGAGATATTGCCCTGAAGACAGAGGCCACTAAAATACAGGAAGAGGCTGTGACTCTTTGTCAGGAGGTGGCATCTGTGCACAAGAAATTGGAAAGGCTGGAGAGGGAAAGGAAGGATGTGCTGGTGAGAATGGCCAATGCCATGAAGGGCCATTTCTTGGCTATGTTTGGACCTTGTGTTAATATTTCTTAGGAGCACCTTTTTCCAGTTTAACTTTTCTAATTGTATTCTTCCGAATAAGGAGGAAAACATGATGCCGTCCTGTCAAGCCCAGTTAGGGTTGAGGCTGCTGATTTTCCTCCATGCTGGAGTTTTGTTCCCGAGAAGCTTTCCTTCTCAATGTCCACACTTGTCTTTATGGACATTGCGTGGTTTGGGCAATTCCTCGTGTCCAAACCCATGTTCCGATTTCTAAATATCTGGCCCTGGGACAAGGGGGGAGAAGACCAAGTTTTCTGTTAATAGAAAGGTGCTTGGCCTTGGCCGCCTGAGAGCAGCCAGTGGGGAGAAAAGAGAGAAAAGCAAAGTGCTGATCCAGATAAGGACGTGTCCCTGCAAGGGGAGAACTTGTCCTGAGTGCCAGCAGAGAATGACAGACTGATCTGGCCATTGCTGCTTCAAGAGAGGACAGTGGGGCTCTCGGGGATGGAGCCATGGCAACTCCACAGAGGAGAGGTTGGAAACCACTCCTGTTGCTCCAAACCCAGGGAATGAAATGTTGGGTGTGTTTGCTCTTCCCTTTCTCCCTGGTGGGGAGCACATCCTCACGGCACTGCCTAAATCCTGCTTAGGGAGGATTGAAATGCTGTCTGCAGTTCTGGCAGCTCCTCCCCAAAGGACCACTCGAGTGGAGCTGCAAGAGGTCGGGGAAGAGCAGAAAGGAAGCTGAGATGGGCTGAGTGAGCTGGGAAAGACACTGTGTCAGGGGGGGCCCAGCAGAGGTCTGCAGCATCCCGAGAGGCAGGGAGAGAGGGGCAGTCTGTGCCAGCCCCTGGGGCAGGAGTCCAGATGTGGGATGGAAAGCAAACCGAGAGATGGAATGAGTGACCCTTTTTCTGCCTTGTTTTGGCAGCGTGAATGGGAATTGTACCTGGAGCAGGTGAGAAATCTGGAAAAGGAAAACAAAATGCATGCACCTGATGTTCAAAAAAAGAAGGAAAGAGCCCAGCACTTGGAATTGGAGAGGGAAGGCATGCAAGAAGAGCTGGAGCATGGTGCTGCTGCTGTGAAGGAATGGAGAGGGAAAGCTCAAGTCCTGAGTGCTGCCGTGAATAAGAGTGACATTTCCAATGGGGGCCTGAAGAAGCAGTTGGAAATCCTGAAGGGAAAGGCATTTCTCAAGGTAGGCACTGGCATTGCTCTTCAGTCCACTGCAACGTCTCTCAGTGATTCCAATGATGGTTCCCAGAAAGGGGTGGGAATGCGTGTATATCCCTGAAAGTCCAGAGTCTCTTAGGAAAAGCAGCCCGGGCTGCAATCAGCAGCCATGTCTGTGTGCCTGGCTCCAGGCAGAGACAGAGACCATTGACAGCCAGAATGATTCGGGGCACGCCCATAACAACTGACACAGCTCTGGAGCTTGCTGTTCAAATCAGCTCCTGGCCCAAAGCTGGCCATGGGGAGCTGCTTCTGCCATGCCCACGCAAGGGGAGGCAACACGTGGGGGGTTGGGTTTGGCATGGAAAGGAATGGAGCAGGTGAGCAGAGCAATGGACTAAATTGAGCAGAGTATTGGACCGAGGGCTGAACAGCAGCTGCCCTGCTGGTGCTTCGAGGATGCTTCCTGAGACAGAGATTTCTTGGGGACAACTCTTGCGGTGTTTGACACAAGGGACTCATCTCTCTGAATACTCAGCAGGCTGTTGGAGCAGATGGCATTGCTATTGGAGATGGTCATGACACAAAATATTTCACCACAACACCTTCTTGGTCTGAGGAAAGGAAGAAATAACTCTTTATTTCCCAGAGTCGTTTTATACAATTTTCCAGCTTTCATGTCACACATCATTGGCTCTCAATTCACCGCCCTACAGTATCATTGGCTGCCTATAGCCAGAACAACATCTTTGAAAAACACCACCTGCATGAAGTCGGCTATCTCTGTTTATGAATTCCTGCTTGTTTTGAACCATAGAGGTACTGTGAGAATTGAGAATAAGAAATTGGTCTCACGGTGAAGTAGCTCTTACTATTTACCTACAATTCCCACACTGGCATCCTCTTCTCCAGGGACACACAACATTGCCTTTGGCTTGGAGGCCCCAACTGCTTTCTGCTCCCAGCAGCCTCCACTGCTGCCATGTCCTGCCCAGGGCTGCTGCTGCACCCTGAGGCCAAGGCTGGATCTGGTGTCTGCTGCTGCCGCCGATATTTTCCCCATTTCTCTCCCGGCTGCTGGCAGGAAATCTGGGAGGAGAAGCAGCAGCAGCAGACTCCTTTGGAGCTCTTCCATCCCTCTGTTAGCAGTGTTGTCCCAGATGGAGTTGGTGCCTTTGCGGGGTGCTGAGCAATGCGGGCACACAGACATGGCTATGGCAGGCTGGGGAGGGCACTTCCACCGCGGCCAGTTCAGCCGGTGTTCAGAGCTGCACCCTCAAGGATGCCCATTGCCTCCCTTTCCCTGTTTTCACTCCATTTGTCTCAGCTGGAATCCTTGGTTCTGCACCTTCTGTTTTGGGCATGTTTTTTGTTTGCAGTAATTTCTCCTTTGTTGCTCTCCCTACTGCCCATTCTGCTGCCTCAGGGGCAGTCCTGTCCCTGAGGCTGTGTGCATCCATCTTCCAGATGCGGGCCCTGCAGGAGGCAATGCTGGAGAAGGAGGCTGCCCAGGCAACTCAAGAGAAGCTGCTGCTGCAGGAGCTGGAGGAGTCCCGAGCAGGAGAACGGCGCTTCAGGGACTCTGCGCACGTGCTGGAGGCTGAGGTGTCTGAGCTGCGTGTGAGGCTCCAGAACTCTGAGGAAAGAGGAGAGGCCATGGCCACGCAGCATAAGGCCTTGGAGCTGGAGCTGAGGAACACACAGGCTCAGAGGGACTATCTCAGGGCTCACAATCAGGAGCTGCTGAAGGAGTTGGAGGGAAGTGAACAAGGTACAGCTTCTCCTCTCCCACTCGCTGCCCCATCCTGTCTCACCAGCAGGGATCTCTGGTGCCACACAGAGGAAAAGGGCAGTGCCCAGAGATGGCAGAGGGGAAAAACAACTGGCAGGAGATTTATCCATCCAAGTGCCAGAGAAAGATGGTGTGGCTGGCAGTGCCATCTGGCTGTTCTACGGCTGATCCCATGCACAGCTGGTGCCTTTCAGGTGCCATGTCTGTGCTAAGGAGCTGTAGCTGGATGTCTCAGCTCGATTCCCCCAAACTCCAGGCCCTGCCAGAGGCTCCAGGCTACTGGCCTCTCTGGAGCAGGGCTGCACAGGCATCCCCACTCCTTTCTCTGCCTTTGATTGCTCACTCTGCGCAAGCCTGAGAGCAAACACATTTTCGTATTCCTCTGAACCTTGCCCCTTTCATTCCTGCTTTTTTCTCTGCCTGGAAGTTTCCTTCATTTGTGTCAGCTTTGGAAGCCCTTGTGGGCTTAAGGCCTGGCAAATACAGGCAGGCAGAGAAGACAGTGCTGTTGTCTCTGCAGGATGCACATCAGTTTGCCTTGGCTTTGCTTTTCACCTTCTCTTTCACCTTCCCCTTTCTCTGGTGCAGATTGGAGGAGGGCAGAAGTCAAGGACACCTCTCGAGATATTGCCCTGAAGACAGAGGCCACTAAAATACAGGAAGAGGCTGTGACTCTTTGTCAGGAGGTGGCATCTGTGCACAAGAAATTGGAAAGGCTGGAGAGGGAAAGGAAGGATGTGCTGGTGAGAATGGCCAATGCCATGAAGGGCCATTTCTTGGCTATGTTTGGACCTTGTGTTAATATTTCTTAGGAGCACCTTTTTCCAGTTTAACTTTTCTAATTGTATTCTTCTGAATAAGGAGGAAAACATGATGCCATCCTGTCAAGCCCAGTTAGGGTTGAGGCTGCTGATTTTCCTCCATGCTGGAGTTTTGTTCCCGAGAAGCTTTCCTTCTCAATGTCCACACTTGTCTTTATGGACATTGCGTGGTTTGGGCAATTCCTCGTGTCCAAACCCATGTTCCGATTTCTAAATATCTGGCCCTGGGACAAGGGGGGAGAAGACCAAGTTTTCTGTTAATAGAAAGGTGCTTGGCCTTGGCCGCCTGAGAGCAGCCAGTGGGGAGAAAAGAGAGAAAAGCAAAGTGCTGATCCAGATAAGGACGTGTCCCTGCAAGGGGAGAACTTGTCCTGAGTGCCAGCAGAGAATGACAGACTGATCTGGCCATTGCTGCTTCAAGAGAGGACAGTGGGGCTCTTGGGGATGGAGCCATGGCAACTCCACAGAGGAGAGGTTGGAAACCACTCCTGTTGCTCCAAACCCAGGGAATGAAATGTTGGGTGTGTTTGCTCTTCCCTTTCTCCCTGGTGGGGAGCACATCCTCACGGCACTGCCTAAATCCTGCTTAGGGAGGATTGAAATGCTGTCTGCAGTTCTGGCAGCTCCTCCCCAAAGGACCACTCGAGTGGAGCTGCAAGAGGTCGGGGAAGAGCAGAAAGGAAGCTGAGATGGGCTGAGTGAGCTGGGAAAGACAGTGTGTCAGGGGGGGCCCAGCAGAGGTCTGCAGCATCCCGAGAGGCAGGGAGAGAGGGGCAGTCTGTGCCAGCCCCTGGGGCAGGAGTCCAGATGTGGGATGGAAAGCAAACCGAGAGATGGAATGAGTGACCCTTTTTCTGCCTTGTTTTGGCAGCGTGAATGGGAATTGTACCTGGAGCAGGTGAGAAATCTGGAAAAGGAAAACAAAATGCATGCACCTGATGTTCAAAAAAAGAAGGAAAGAGCCCAGCACTTGGAATTGGAGAGGGAAGGCATGCAAGAAGAGCTGGAGCATGGTGCTGCTGCTGTGAAGGAATGGAGAGGGAAAGCTCAAGTCCTGAGTGCTGCCGTGAATAAGAGTGACATTTCCAATGGGGGCCTGAAGAAGCAGTTGGAAATCCTGAAGGGAAAGGCATTTCTCAAGGTAGGCACTGGCATTGCTCTTCAGTCCACTGCAACGTCTCTCAGTGATTCCAATGATGGTTCCCAGAAAGGGGTGGGAATGCGTGTATATCCCTGAAAGTCCAGAGTCTCTTAGGAAAAGCAGCCCGGGCTGCAATCAGCAGCCATGTCTGTGTGCCTGGCTCCAGGCAGAGACAGAGACCATTGACAGCCAGAATGATTCGGGGCACGCCCATAACAACTGACACAGCTCTGGAGCTTGCTGTTCAAATCAGCTCCTGGCCCAAAGCTGGCCATGGGGAGCTGCTTCTGCCATGCCCACGCAAGGGGAGGCAACACGTGGGGGGTTGGGTTTGGCATGGAAAGGAATGGAGCAGGTGAGCAGAGCAATGGACTAAATTGAGCAGAGTATTGGACCGAGGGCTGAACAGCAGCTGCCCTGCTGGTGCTTCGAGGATGCTTCCTGAGACAGAGATTTCTTGGGGACAACTCTTGCGGTGTTTGACACAAGGGACTCATCTCTCTGAATACTCAGCAGGCTGTTGGAGCAGATGGCATTGCTATTGGAGATGGTCATGACACAAAATATTTCACCACAACACCTTCTTGGTCTGAGGAAAGGAAGAAATAACTCTTTATTTCCCAGAGTAGTTTTATACAATTTTCCAGCTTTCATGTCACACATCATTGGCTCTCAATTCACCGCCCTACAGTATCATTGGCTGCCTATAGCCAGAACAACATCTTTGAAAAACACCACCTGCATGAAGTCGGCTATCTCTGTTTATGAATTCCTGCTTGTTTTGAACCATAGAGGTACTGTGAGAATTGAGAATAAGAAATTGGTCTCACGGTGAAGTAGCTCTTACTATTTACCTACAATTCCCACACTGGCATCCTCTTCTCCAGGGACACACAACATTGCCTTTGGCTTGGAGGCCCCAACTGCTTTCTGCTCCCAGCAGCCTCCACTGCTGCCATGTCCTGCCCAGGGCTGCTGCTGCACCCTGAGGCCAAGGCTGGATCTGGTGTCTGCTGCTGCCGCCGATATTTTCCCCATTTCTCTCCCGGCTGCTGGCAGGAAATCTGGGAGGAGAAGCAGCAGCAGCAGACTCCTTTGGAGCTCTTCCATCCCTCGGTTAGCAGTGTTGTCCCAGATGGAGTTGGTGCCTTTGCGGGGTGCTGAGCAATGCGGGCACACAGACATGGCTATGGCAGGCTGGGGAGGGCACTTCCACCGCGGCCAGTTCAGCCGGTGTTCAGAGCTGCACCCTCAAGGATGCCCATTGCCTCCCTTTCCCTGTTTTCACTCCATTTGTCTCAGCTGGAATCCTTGGTTCTGCACCTTCTGTTTTGGGCATGTTTTTTGTTTGCAGTAATTTCTCCTTTGTTGCTCTCCCTACTGCCCATTCTGCTGCCTCAGGGGCAGTCCTGTCCCTGAGGCTGTGTGCATCCATCTTCCAGATGCGGGCCCTGCAGGAGGCAATGCTGGAGAAGGAGGCTGCCCAGGCAACTCAAGAGAAGCTGCTGCTGCAGGAGCTGGAGGAGTCCCGAGCAGGAGAACGGCGCTTCAGGGACTCTGCGCACGTGCTGGAGGCTGAGGTGTCTGAGCTGCGTGTGAGGCTCCAGAACTCTGAGGAAAGAGGAGAGGCCATGGCCACGCAGCATAAGGCCTTGGAGCTGGAGCTGAGGAACACACAGGCTCAGAGGGACTATCTCAGGGCTCACAATCAGGAGCTGCTGAAGGAGTTGGAGGGAAGTGAACAAGGTACAGCTTCTCCTCTCCCACTCGCTGCCCCATCCTGTCTCACCAGCAGGGATCTCTGGTGCCACACAGAGGAAAAGGGCAGTGCCCAGAGATGGCAGAGGGGAAAAACAACTGGCAGGAGATTTATCCATCCAAGTGCCAGAGAAAGATGGTGTGGCTGGCAGTGCCATCTGGCTGTTCTACGGCTGATCCCATGCACAGCTGGTGCCTTTCAGGTGCCATGTCTGTGCTAAGGAGCTGTAGCTGGATGTCTCAGCTCGATTCCCCCAAACTCCAGGCCCTGCCAGAGGCTCCAGGCTACTGGCCTCTCTGGAGCAGGGCTGCACAGGCATCCCCACTCCTTTCTCTGCCTTTGATTGCTCACTCTGCGCAAGCCTGAGAGCAAACACATTTTCGTATTCCTCTGAACCTTGCCCCTTTCATTCCTGCTTTTTTCTCTGCCTGGAAGTTTCCTTCATTTGTGTCAGCTTTGGAAGCCCTTGTGGGCTTAGGGCCTGGCAAATACAGGCAGGCAGAGAAGACAGTGCTGTTGTCTCTGCAGGATGCACATCAGTTTGCCTTGGCTTTGCTTTTCACCTTCTCTTTCACCTTCCCCTTTCTCTGGTGCAGATTGGAGGAGGGCAGAA
The DNA here is from genome assembly GCA_036630365.1 of Acanthiza pusilla. NCBI lineage: Eukaryota > Metazoa > Chordata > Aves > Passeriformes > Acanthizidae > Acanthiza > Acanthiza pusilla. The sequence continues at coordinate 699,281 of JAXCHO010000154.1, read as the reverse complement.
GTCAAGGACACCTCTCGAGATATTGCCCTGAAGACAGAGGCCACTAAAATACAGGAAGAGGCTGTGACTCTTTGTCAGGAGGTGGCATCTGTGCACAAGAAATTGGAAAGGCTGGAGAGGGAAAGGAAGGATGTGCTGGTGAGAATGGCCAATGCCATGAAGGGCCATTTCTTGGCTATGTTTGGACCTTGTGTTAATATTTCTTAGGAGCACCTTTTTCCAGTTTAACTTTTCTAATTGTATTCTTCTGAATAAGGAGGAAAACATGATGCCGTCCTGTCAAGCCCAGTTAGGGTTGAGGCTGCTGATTTTCCTCCATGCTGGAGTTTTGTTCCCGAGAAGCTTTCCTTCTCAATGTCCACACTTGTCTTTATGGACATTGCGTGGTTTGGGCAATTCCTCGTGTCCAAACCCATGTTCCGATTTCTAAGTATCTGGCCCTGGGACAAGGGGGGAGAAGACCAAGTTTTCTGTTAATAGAAAGGTGCTTGGCCTTGGCCGCCTGAGAGCAGCCAGTGGGGAGAAAAGAGAGAAAAGCAAAGTGCTGATCCAGATAAGGACGTGTCCCTGCAAGGGGAGAACTTGTCCTGAGTGCCAGCAGAGAATGACAGACTGATCTGGCCATTGCTGCTTCAAGAGAGGACAGTGGGGCTCTCGGGGATGGAGCCATGGCAACTCCACAGAGGAGAGGTTGGAAACCACTCCTGTTGCTCCAAACCCAGGGAATGAAATGTTGGGTGTGTTTGCTCTTCCCTTTCTCCCTGGTGGGGAGCACATCCTCACGGCACTGCCTAAATCCTGCTTAGGGAGGATTGAAATGCTGTCTGCAGCTCTGGCAGCTCCTCCCCAAAGGACCACTCGAGTGGAGCTGCAAGAGGTCGGGGAAGAACAGAAAGGAAGCTGAGATGGGCTGAGTGAGCTGGGAAAGACACTGTGTCAGGGGGGGCCCAGCAGAGGTCTGCAGCATCCCGAGAGGCAGGGAGAGAGGGGCAGTCTGTGCCAGCCCCTGGGGCAGGAGTCCAGATGTGGGATGGAAAGCAAACCGAGAGATGGAATGAGTGACCCTTTTTCTGCCTTGTTTTGGCAGCATGAATGGGAATTGTACCTGGAGCAGGTGAGAAATCTGGAAAAGGAAAACAAAATGCATGCACCTGATGTTCAAAAAAAGAAGGAAAGAGCCCAGCACTTGGAATTGGAGAGGGAAGGCATGCAAGAAGAGCTGGAGCATGGTGCTGCTGCTGTGAAGGAATGGAGAGGGAAAGCTCAAGTCCTGAGTGCTGCCGTGAATAAGAGTGACATTTCCAATGGGGGCCTGAAGAAGCAGTTGGAAATCCTGAAGGGAAAGGCATTTCTCAAGGTAGGCACTGGCATTGCTCTTCAGTCCACTGCAACGTCTCTCAGTGATTCCAATGATGGTTCCCAGAAAGGGGTGGGAATGAGTGTATATCCCTGAAAGTCCAGGCTCTGTTAGGAAAAGCAGCCCGGGCTGCAATCAGCAGCCATGTCTGTGTGCCTGGCTCCAGGCAGAGACAGAGACCATTGACAGCCAGAATGATTCGGGGCACGCCCATAACAACTGACACAGCTCTGGAGCTTGCTGTTCAAATCAGCTCCTGGCCCAAAGCTGGCCATGGGGAGCTGCTTCTGCCATGCCCACGCAAGGGGAGGCAACACGTGGGGGGTTGGATTTGGAATGGAGAGGAATGGAGCAGGTGAGCAGAGCAATGGACTAAATTGAGCAGAGTATTGGACCGAGGGCTGAACAGCAGCTGCCCTGCTGGTGCTTCGAGGATGCTTCCTGAAATAGAGATTTCTTGGGGACAACTCTTGCGGTGTTTGACACAAGGGACTCATCTCTCTGAATACTCAGCAGGCTGTTGGAGCAGATGGCATTGCTATTGGAGATGGTCATGACACAAAATATTTCACCACAACACCTTCTTGGTCTGAGGAAAGGAAGAAATAACTCTTTATTTCCCAGAGTCGTTTTATACAATTTTCCAGCTTTCATGTCACACATCATTGGCTCTCAATTCACCGCCCTACAGTATCATTGGCTGCCTATAGCCAGAACAACATCTTTGAAAAACACCACCTGCATGAAGTCGGCTATCTCTGTTTATGAATTCCTGCTTGTTTTGAACCATAGAGGTACTGTGAGAATTGAGAATAAGAAATTGGTCTCACGGTGAAGTAGCTCTTACTATTTACCTACAATTCCCACACTGGCATCCTCTTCTCCAGGGACACACAACATTGCCTTTGGCTTGGAGGCCCCAACTGCTTTCTGCTCCCAGCAGCCTCCACTGCTGCCATGTCCTGCCCAGGGCTGCTGCTGCGCCCTGAGGCCAAGGCTGGATCTGGTGTCTGCTGCTGCCGCCGATATTTTCCCCATTTCTCTCCCGGCTGCTGGCAGGAAATCTGGGAGGAGAAGCAGCAGCAGCAGACTCCTTTGGAGCTCTTCCATCCCTCTGTTAGCAGTGTTGTCCCAGATGGAGTTGGTGCCTTTGCGGGGTGCTGAGCAATGCGGGCACACAGACATGGCTATGGCAGGCTGGGGAGGGCACTTCCACCGCGGCCAGTTCAGCCGGTGTTCAGAGCTGCACCCTCAAGGATGCCCATTGCCTCCCTTTCCCTGTTTTCACTCCATTTGTCTCAGCTGGAATCCTTGGTTCTGCACCTTCTGTTTTGGGCATGTTTTTTGTTTGCAGTAATTTCTCCTTTGTTGCTCTCCCTACTGCCCATTCTGCTGCCTCGGGGGCAGTCCTGTCCCTGAGGCTGTGTGCATCCATCTTCCAGATGCGGGCCCTGCAGGAGGCAATGCTGGAGAAGGAGGCTGCCCAGGCAACTCAAGAGAAGCTGCTGCTGCAGGAGCTGGAGGAGTCCCGAGCAGGAGAACGGCGCTTCAGGGACTCTGCGCACGTGCTGGAGGCTGAGGTGTCTGAGCTGCGTGTGAGGCTCCAGAACTCTGAGGAAAGAGGAGAGGCCATGGCCACGCAGCATAAGGCCTTGGAGCTGGAGCTGAGGAACACACAGGCTCAGAGGGACTATCTCAGGGCTCACAATCAGGAGCTGCAGAAGGAGTTGGAGGGAAGTGAACAAGGTACAGCTTCTCCTCTCCCACTCGCTGCCCCATCCTGTCTCACCAGCAGGGATCTCTGGTGCCACACAGAGGAAAAGGGCAGTGCCCAGAGATGGCAGAGGGGAAAAACAACTGGCAGGAGATTTATCCATCCAAGTGCCAGAGAAAGATGGTGTGGCTGGCAGTGCCATCTGGCTGTTCTACGGCTGATCCCATGCACAGCTGGTGCCTTTCAGGTGCCATGTCTGTGCTAAGGAGCTGTAGCTGGATGTCTCAGCTCGATTCCCCCAAACTCCAGGCCCTGCCAGAGGCTCCAGGCTACTGGCCTCTCTGGAGCAGGGCTGCACAGGCATCCCCACTCCTTTCTCTGCCTTTGATTGCTCACTCTGCGCAAGCCTGAGAGCAAACACATTTTCGTATTCCTCTGAACCTTGCCCCTTTCATTCCTGCTTTTTTCTCTGCCTGGAAGTTTCCTTCATTTGTGTCAGCTTTGGAAGCCCTTGTGGGCTTAGGGCCTGGCAAATACAGGCAGGCAGAGAAGACAGTGCTGTTGTCTCTGCAGGATGCACATCAGTTTGCCTTGGCTTTGCTTTTCACCTTCTCTTTCACCTTCCCCTTTCTCTGGTGCAGATTGGAGGAGGGCAGAAGTCAAGGACACCTCTCGAGATATTGCCCTGAAGACAGAGGCCACTAAAATACAGGAAGAGGCTGTGACTCTTTGTCAGGAGGTGGCATCTGTGCACAAGAAATTGGAAAGGCTGGAGAGGGAAAGGAAGGATGTGCTGGTGAGAATGGCCAATGCCATGAAGGGCCATTTCTTGGCTATGTTTGGACCTTGTGTTAATATTTCTTAGGAGCACCTTTTTCCAGTTTAACTTTTCTAATTGTATTTTTCTGAATAAGGAGGAAAACATGATGCCGTCCTGTCAAGCCCAGTTAGGGTTGAGGCTGCTGATTTTCCTCCATGCTGGAGTTTTGTTCCCGAGAAGCTTTCCTTCTCAATGTCCACACTTGTCTTTATGGACATTGGGTGGTTTGGGCAATTCCTCGTGTCCAAACCCATGTTCCGATTTCTAAATATCTGGCCCTGGGACAAGGGGGGAGAAGACCAAGTTTTCTGTTAATAGAAAGGTGCTTGGCCTTGGCCGCCTGAGAGCAGCCAGTGGGGAGAAAAGAGAGAAAAGCAAAGTGCTGATCCAGATAAGGACGTGTCCCTGCAAGGGGAGAACTTGTCCTGAGTGCCAGCAGAGAATGACAGACTGATCTGGCCATTGCTGCTTCAAGAGAGGACAGTGGGGCTCTCGGGGATGGAGCCATGGCAACTCCACACAGGAGAGGTTGGAAACCACTCCTGTTACTCCAAACCCAGGGAATGAAATGTTGAGTGTGTTTGCTCTTCCCTTTCTCCCTGGTGGGGAGCACATCCTCACGGCACTGCCTAAATCCTGCTTAGGGAGGATTGAAATGCTGTCTGCAGTTCTGGCAGCTCCTCCCCAAAGGACCACTCGAGTGGAGCTGCAAGAGGTCGGGGAAGAGCAGAAAGGAAGCTGAGATGGGCTGAGTGAGCTGGGAAAGACACTGTGTCAGGGGGGGCCCAGCAGAGGTCTGCAGCATCCCGAGAGGCAGGGAGAGAGGGGCAGTCTGTGCCAGCCCCTGGGGCAGGAGTCCAGATGTGGGATGGAAAGCAAACCGAGAGATGGAATGAGTGACCCTTTTTCTGCCTTGTTTTGGCAGCATGAATGGGAATTGTACCTGGAGCAGGTGAGAAATCTGGAAAAGGAAAACAAAATGCATGCACCTGATGTTCAAAAAAAGAAGGAAAGAGCCCAGCACTTGGAATTGGAGAGGGAAGGCATGCAAGAAGAGCTGGAGCATGGTGCTGCTGCTGTGAAGGAATGGAGAGGGAAAGCTCAAGTCCTGAGTGCTGCCGTGAATAAGAGTGACATTTCCAATGGGGGCCTGAAGAAGCAGTTGGAAATCCTGAAGGGAAAGGCATTTCTCAAGGTAGGCACTGGCATTGCTCTTCAGTCCACTGCAACGTCTCTCAGTGATTCCAATGATGGTTCCCAGAAAGGGGTGGGAATGCGTGTATATCCCTGAAAGTCCAGGCTCTGTTAGGAAAAGCAGCCCGGGCTGCAATCAGCAGCCATGTCTGTGTGCCTGGCTCCAGGCAGAGACAGAGACCATTGACAGCCAGAATGATTCGGGGCACGCCCATAACAACTGACACAGCTCTGGAGCTTGCTGTTCAAATCAGCTCCTGGCCCAAAGCTGGCCATGGGGAGCTGCTTCTGCCATGCCCACGCAAGGGGAGGCAACACGTGGGGGGTTGGGTTTGGCGTGGAAAGGAATGGAGCAGGTGAGCAGAGCAATGGACTAAATTGAGCAGAGTATTGGACCGAGGGCTGAACAGCAGCTGCCCTGCTGGTGCTTCGAGGATGCTTCCTGAAATAGAGATTTCTTGGGGACAACTCTTGCGGTGTTTGACACAAGGGACTCATCTCTCTGAATACTCAGCAGGCTGTTGGAGCAGATGGCATTGCTATTGGAGATGGTCATGACACAAAATATTTCACCACAACACCTTCTTGGTCTGAGGAAAGGAAGAAATAACTCTTTATTTCCCAGAGTCGTTTTATACAATTTTCCAGCTTTCATGTCACACATCATTGGCTCTCAATTCACCGCCCTACAGTATCATTGGCTGCCTATAGCCAGAACAACATCTTTGAAAAACACCACCTGCATGAAGTCGGCTATCTCTGTTTATGAATTCCTGCTTGTTTTGAACCATAGAGGTACTGTGAGAATTGAGAATAAGAAATTGGTCTCACGGTGAAGTAGCTCTTACTATTTACCTACAATTCCCACACTGGCATCCTCTTCTCCAGGGACACACAACATTGCCTTTGGCTTGGAGGCCCCAACTGCTTTCTGCTCCCAGCAGCCTCCACTGCTGCCATGTCCTGCCCAGGGCTGCTGCTGCGCCCTGAGGCCAAGGCTGGATCTGGTGTCTGCTGCTGCCGCCGATATTTTCCCCATTTCTCTCCCGGCTGCTGGCAGGAAATCTGGGAGGAGAAGCAGCAGCAGCAGACTCCTTTGGAGCTCTTCCATCCCTCTGTTAGCAGTGTTGTCCCAGATGGAGTTGGTGCCTTTGCGGGGTGCTGAGCAATGCGGGCACACAGACATGGCTATGGCAGGCTGGGGAGGGCACTTCCACCGCGGCCAGTTCAGCCGGTGTTCAGAGCTGCACCCTCAAGGATGCCCATTGCCTCCCTTTCCCTGTTTTCACTCCATTTGTCTCAGCTGGAATCCTTGGTTCTGCACCTTCTGTTTTGGGCATGTTTTTTGTTTGCAGTAATTTCTCCTTTGTTGCTCTCCCTACTGCCCATTCTGCTGCCTCAGGGGCAGTCCTGTCCCTGAGGCTGTGTGCATCCATCTTCCAGATGCGGGCCCTGCAGGAGGCAATGCTGGAGAAGGAGGCTGCCCAGGCAACTCAAGAGAAGCTGCTGCTGCAGGAGCTGGAGGAGTCCCGAGCAGGAGAACGGCGCTTCAGGGACTCTGTGCACGTGCTGGAGGCTGAGGTGTCTGAGCTGCGTGTGAGGCTCCAGAACTCTGAGGAAAGAGGAGAGGCCATGGCCACGCAGCATAAGGCCTTGGAGCTGGAGCTGAGGAACACACAGGCTCAGAGGGACTATCTCAGGGCTCACAATCAGGAGCTGCAGAAGGAGTTGGAGGGAAGTGAACAAGGTACAGCTTCTCCTCTCCCACTCGCTGCCCCATCCTGTCTCACCAGCAGGGATCTCTGGTGCCACACAGAGGAAAAGGGCAGTGCCCAGAGATGGCAGAGGGGAAAAACAACTGGCAGGAGATTTATCCATCCAAGTGCCAGAGAAAGATGGTGTGGCTGGCAGTGCCATCTGGCTGTTCTACGGCTGATCCCATGCACAGCTGGTGCCTTTCAGGTGCCATGTCTGTGCTAAGGAGCTGTAGCTGGATGTCTCAGCTCGATTCCCCCAAACTCCAGGCCCTGCCAGAGGCTCCAGGCTACTGGCCTCTCTGGAGCAGGGCTGCACAGGCATCCCCACTCCTTTCTCTGCCTTTGATTGCTCACTCTGCGCAAGCCTGAGAGCAAACACATTTTCGTATTCCTCTGAACCTTGCCCCTTTCATTCCTGCTTTTTTCTCTGCCTGGAAGTTTCCTTCATTTGTGTCAGCTTTGGAAGCCCTTGTGGGCTTAGGGCCTGGCAAATACAGGCAGGCAGAGAAGACAGTGCTGTTGTCTCTGCAGGATGCACATCAGTTTGCCTTGGCTTTGCTTTTCACCTTCTCTTTCACCTTCCCCTTTCTCTGGTGCAGATTGGAGGAGGGCAGAAGTCAAGGACACCTCTCGAGATATTGCCCTGAAGACAGAGGCCACTAAAATACAGGAAGAGGCTGTGACTCTTTGTCAGGAGGTGGCATCTGTGCACAAGAAATTGGAAAGGCTGGAGAGGGAAAGGAAGGATGTGCTGGTGAGAATGGCCAATGCCATGAAGGGCCATTTCTTGGCTATGTTTGGACCTTGTGTTAATATTTCTTAGGAGCACCTTTTTCCAGTTTAACTTTTCTAATTGTATTCTTCTGAATAAGGAGGAAAACATGATGCCGTCCTGTCAAGCCCAGTTAGGGTTGAGGCTGCTGATTTTCCTCCATGCTGGAGTTTTGTTCCCGAGAAGCTTTCCTTCTCAATGTCCACACTTGTCTTTATGGACATTGCGTGGTTTGGGCAATTCCTCGTGTCCAAACCCATGTTCCGATTTCTAAGTATCTGGCCCTGGGACAAGGGGGGAGAAGACCAAGTTTTCTGTTAATAGAAAGGTGCTTGGCCTTGGCCGCCTGAGAGCAGCCAGTGGGGAGAAAAGAGAGAAAAGCAAAGTGCTGATCCAGATAAGGACGTGTCCCTGCAAGGGGAGAACTTGTCCTGAGTGCCAGCAGAGAATGACAGACTGATCTGGCCATTGCTGCTTCAAGAGAGGACAGTGGGGCTCTCGGGGATGGAGCCATGGCAACTCCACACAGGAGAGGTTGGAAACCACTCCTGTTACTCCAAACCCAGGGAATGAAATGTTGGGTGTGTTTGCTCTTCCCTTTCTCCCTGGTGGGGAGCACATCCTCACGGCACTGCCTAAATCCTGCTTAGGGAGGATTGAAATGCTGTCTGCAGCTCTGGCAGCTCCTCCCCAAAGGACCACTCGAGTGGAGCTGCAAGAGGTCGGGGAAGAGCAGAAAGGAAGCTGAGATGGGCTGAGTGAGCTGGGAAAGACACTGTGTCAGGGGGGGCCCAGCAGAGGTCTGCAGCATCCCGAGAGGCAGGGAGAGAGGGGCAGTCTGTGCCAGCCCCTGGGGCAGGAGTCCAGATGTGGGATGGAAAGCAAACCGAGAGATGGAATGAGTGACCCTTTTTCTGCCTTGTTTTGGCAGCATGAATGGGAATTGTACCTGGAGCAGGTGAGAAATCTGGAAAAGGAAAACAAAATGCATGCACCTGATGTTCAAAAAAAGAAGGAAAGAGCCCAGCACTTGGAATTGGAGAGGGAAGGCATGCAAGAAGAGCTGGAGCATGGTGCTGCTGCTGTGAAGGAATGGAGAGGGAAAGCTCAAGTCCTGAGTGCTGCCGTGAATAAGAGTGACATTTCCAATGGGGGCCTGAAGAAGCAGTTGGAAATCCTGAAGGGAAAGGCATTTCTCAAGGTAGGCACTGGCATTGCTCTTCAGTCCACTGCAACGTCTCTCAATGATTCCAATGATGGCTCCCAGAAAGGGGTGGGAATGAGTGTATATCCCTGAAAGTCCAGGCTCTGTTAGGAAAAGCAGCCCGGGCTGCAATCAGCAGCCATGTCTGTGTGCCTGGCTCCAGGCAGAGACAGAGACCATTGACAGCCAGAATGATTCGGGGCACGCCCATAACAACTGACACAGCTCTGGAGCTTGCTGTTCAAATCAGCTCCTGGCCCAAAGCTGGCCATGGGGAGCTGCTTCTGCCATGCCCACGCAAGGGGAGGCAACACGTGGGGGGTTGGGTTTGGCGTGGAAAGGAATGGAGCAGGTGAGCAGAGCAATGGACTAAATTGAGCAGAGTATTGGACCGAGGGCTGAACAGCAGCTGCCCTGCTGGTGCTTCGAGGATGCTTCCTGAAATAGAGATTTCTTGGGGACAACTCTTGCGGTGTTTGACACAAGGGACTCATCTCTCTGAATACTCAGCAGGCTGTTGGAGCAGATGGCATTGCTATTGGAGATGGTCATGACACAAAATATCTCACCACAACACCTTCTTGGTCTGAGGAAAGGAAGAAATAACTCTTTATTTCCCAGAGTCGTTTTATACAATTTTCCAGCTTTCATGTCACACATCATTGGCTCTCAATTCACCGCCCTACAGTATCATTGGCTGCCTATAGCCAGAACAACATCTTTGAAAAACACCACCTGCATGAAGTCGGCTATCTCTGTTTATGAATTCCTGCTTGTTTTGAACCATAGAGGTACTGTGAGAATTGAGAATAAGAAATTGGTCTCACCGTGAAGTAGCTCTTACTATTTACCTACAATTCCCACACTGGCATCCTCTTCTCCAGGGACACACAACATTGCCTTTGGCTTGGAGGCCCCAACTGCTTTCTGCTCCCAGCAGCCTCCACTGCTGCCATGTCCTGCCCAGGGCTGCTGCTGCACCCTGAGGCCAAGGCTGGATCTGGTGTCTGCTGCTGCCGCCGATATTTTCCCCATTTCTCTCCCGGCTGCTGGCAGGAAATCTGGGAGGAGAAGCAGCAGCAGCAGACTCCTTTGGAGCTCTTCCATCCCTCTGTTAGCAGTGTTGTCCCAGATGGAGTTGGTGCCTTTGCGGGGTGCTGAGCAATGCGGGCACACAGACATGGCTATGGCAGGCTGGGGAGGGCACTTCCACCGCGGCCAGTTCAGCCGGTGTTCAGAGCTGCACCCTCAAGGATGCCCATTGCCTCCCTTTCCCTGTTTTCACTCCATTTGTCTCAGCTGGAATCCTTGGTTCTGCACCTTCTGTTTTGGGCATGTTTTTTGTTTGCAGTAATTTCTCCTTTGTTGCTCTCCCTACTGCCCATTCTGCTGCCTCAGGGGCAGTCCTGTCCCTGAGGCTGTGTGCATCCATCTTCCAGATGCGGGCCCTGCAGGAGGCAATGCTGGAGAAGGAGGCTGCCCAGGCAACTCAAGAGAAGCTGCTGCTGCAGGAGCTGGAGGAGTCCCGAGCAGGAGAACGGCGCTTCAGGGACTCTGCGCACGTGCTGGAGGCTGAGGTGTCTGAGCTGCGTGTGAGGCTCCAGAACTCTGAGGAAAGAGGAGAGGCCATGGCCACGCAGCGTAAGGCCTTGGAGCTGGAGCTGAGGAACACACAGGCTCAGAGGGACTATCTCAGGGCTCACAATCAGGAGCTGCAGAAGGAGTTGGAGGGAAGTGAACAAGGTACAGCTTCTCCTCTCCCACTCGCTGCCCCATCCTGTCTCACCAGCAGGGATCTCTGGTGCCACACAGAGGAAAAGGGCAGTGCCCAGAGATGGCAGAGGGGAAAAACAACTGGCAGGAGATTTATCCATCCAAGTGCCAGAGAAAGATGGTGTGGCTGGCAGTGCCATCTGGCTGTTCTACGGCTGATCCCATGCACAGCTGGTGCCTTTCAGGTGCCATGTCTGTGCTAAGGAGCTGTAGCTGGATGTCTCAGCTCGATTCCCCCAAACTCCAGGCCCTGCCAGAGGCTCCAGGCTACTGGCCTCTCTGGAGCAGGGCTGCACAGGCATCCCCACTCCTTTCTCTGCCTTTGATTGCTCACTCTGCGCAAGCCTGAGAGCAAACACATTTTCGTATTCCTCTGAACCTTGCCCCTTTCATTCCTGCTTTTTTCTCTGCCTGGAAGTTTCCTTCATTTGTGTCAGCTTTGGAAGCCCTTGTGGGCTTAGGGCCTGGCAAATACAGGCAGGCAGAGAAGACAGTGCTGTTGTCTCTGCAGGATGCACATCAGTTTGCCTTGGCTTTGCTTTTCACCTTCTCTTTCCCCTTCCCCTTTCTCTGGTGCAGATTGGAGGAGGGCAGAAGTCAAGGACACCTCTCGAGATATTGCCCTGAAGACAGATGCCACTAAAATACAGGAAGAGGCTGTGACTCTTTGTCAGGAGGTGGCATCTGTGCACAAGAAATTGGAAAGGCTGGAGAGGGAAAGGAAGGATGTGCTGGTGAGAATGGCCAATGCCATGAAGGGCCATTTCTTGGCTATGTTTGGACCTTGTGTTAATATTTCTTAGGAGCACCTTTTTCCAGTTTAACTTTTCTAATTGTATTCTTCTGAATAAGGAGGAAAACATGATGCCGTCCTGTCAAGCCCAGTTAGGGTTGAGGCTGCTGATTTTCCTCCATGCTGGAGTTTTGTTCCCGAGAAGCTTTCCTTCTCAATGTCCACACTTGTCTTTATGGACATTGGGTGGTTTGGGCAATTCCTCGTGTCCAAACCCATGTTCCGATTTCTAAATATCTGGCCCTGGGACAAGGGGGGAGAAGACCAAGTTTTCTGTTAATAGAAAGGTGCTTGGCCTTGGCCGCCTGAGAGCAGCCAGTGGGGAGAAAAGAGAGAAAAGCAAAGTGCTGATCCAGATAAGGACGTGTCCCTGCAAGGGGAGAACTTGTCCTGAGTGCCAGCAGAGAATGACAGACTGATCTGGCCATTGCTGCTTCAAGAGAGGACAGTGGGGCTCTCGGGGATGGAGCCATGGCAACTCCACACAGGAGAGGTTGGAAACCACTCCTGTTACTCCAAACCCAGGGAATGAAATGTTGAGTGTGTTTGCTCTTCCCTTTCTCCCTGGTGGGGAGCACATCCTCACGGCACTGCCTAAATCCTGCTTAGGGAGGATTGAAATGCTGTCTGCAGTTCTGGCAGCTCCTCCCCAAAGGACCACTCGAGTGGAGCTGCAAGAGGTCGGGGAAGAGCAGAAAGGAAGCTGAGATGGGCTGAGTGAGCTGGGAAAGACACTGTGTCAGGGGGGGCCCAGCAGAGGTCTGCAGCATCCCGAGAGGCAGGGAGAGAGGGGCAGTCTGTGCCAGCCCCTGGGGCAGGAGTCCAGATGTGGGATGGAAAGCAAACCGAGAGATGGAATGAGTGACCCTTTTTCTGCCTTGTTTTGGCAGCATGAATGGGAATTGTACCTGGAGCAGGTGAGAAATCTGGAAAAGGAAAACAAAATGCATGCACCTGATGTTCAAAAAAAGAAGGAAAGAGCCCAGCACTTGGAATTGGAGAGGGAAGGCATGCAAGAAGAGCTGGAGCATGGTGCTGCTGCTGTGAAGGAATGGAGAGGGAAAGCTCAAGTCCTGAGTGCTGCCGTGAATAAGAGTGACATTTCCAATGGGGGCCTGAAGAAGCAGTTGGAAATCCTGAAGGGAAAGGCATTTCTCAAGGTAGGCACTGGCATTGCTCTTCAGTCCACTGCAACGTCTCTCAGTGATTCCAATGATGGTTCCCAGAAAGGGGTGGGAATGCGTGTATATCCCTGAAAGTCCAGGCTCTGTTAGGAAAAGCAGCCCGGGCTGCAATCAGCAGCCATGTCTGTGTGCCTGGCTCCAGGCAGAGACAGAGACCATTGACAGCCAGAATGATTCGGGGCACGCCCATAACAACTGACACAGCTCTGGAGCTTGCTGTTCAAATCAGCTCCTGGCCCAAAGCTGGCCATGGGGAGCTGCTTCTGCCATGCCCACGCAAGGGGAGGCAACACGTGGGGGGTTGGGTTTGGCGTGGAAAGGAATGGAGCAGGTGAGCAGAGCAATGGACTAAATTGAGCAGAGTATTGGACCGAGGGCTGAACAGCAGCTGCCCTGCTGGTGCTTCGAGGATGCTTCCTGAAATAGAGATTTCTTGGGGACAACTCTTGCGGTGTTTGACACAAGGGACTCATCTCTCTGAATACTCAGCAGGCTGTTGGAGCAGATGGCATTGCTATTGGAGATGGTCATGACACAAAATATCTCACCACAACACCTTCTTGGTCTGAGGAAAGGAAGAAATAACTCTTTATTTCCCAGAGTCGTTTTATACAATTTTCCAGCTTTCATGTCACACATCATTGGCTCTCAATTCACCGCCCTACAGTATCATTGGCTGCCTATAGCCAGAACAACATCTTTGAAAAACACCACCTGCATGAAGTCGGCTATCTCTGTTTATGAATTCCTGCTTGTTTTGAACCATAGAGGTACTGTGAGAATTGAGAATAAGAAATTGGTCTCACGGTGAAGTAGCTCTTACTATTTACCTACAATTCCCACACTGGCATCCTCTTCTCCAGGGACACACAACATTGCCTTTGGCTTGGAGGCCCCAACTGCTTTCTGCTCCCAGCAGCCTCCACTGCTGCCATGTCCTGCCCAGGGCTGCTGCTGCGCCCTGAGGCCAAGGCTGGATCTGGTGTCTGCTGCTGCCGCCGATATTTTCCCCATTTCTCTCCCGGCTGCTGGCAGGAAATCTGGGAGGAGAAGCAGCAGCAGCAGACTCCTTTGGAGCTCTTCCATCCCTCTGTTAGCAGTGTTGTCCCAGATGGAGTTGGTGCCTTTGCGGGGTGCTGAGCAATGCGGGCACACAGACATGGCTATGGCAGGCTGGGGAGGGCACTTCCACCGCGGCCAGTTCAGCCGGTGTTCAGAGCTGCACCCTCAAGGATGCCCATTGCCTCCCTTTCCCTGTTTTCACTCCATTTGTCTCAGCTGGAATCCTTGGTTCTGCACCTTCTGTTTTGGGCATGTTTTTTGTTTGCAGTAATTTCTCCTTTGTTGCTCTCCCTACTGCCCATTCTGCTGCCTCAGGGGCAGTCCTGTCCCTGAGGCTGTGTGCATCCATCTTCCAGATGCGGGCCCTGCAGGAGGCAATGCTGGAGAAGGAGGCTGCCCAGGCAACTCAAGAGAAGCTGCTGCTGCAGGAGCTGAAGGAGTCCCGAGCAGGAGAACGGCGCTTCAGGGACTCTGTGCACGTGCTGGAGGCTGAGGTGTCTGAGCTGCGTGTGAGGCTCCAGAACTCTGAGGAAAGAGGAGAGGCCATGGCCACGCAGCATAAGGCCTTGGAGCTGGAGCTGAGGAACACACAGGCTCAGAGGGACTATCTCAGGGCTCACAATCAGGAGCTGCAGAAGGAGTTGGAGGGAAGTGAACAAGGTACAGCTTCTCCTCTCCCACTCGCTGCCCCATCCTGTCTCACCAGCAGGGATCTCTGGTGCCACACAGAGGAAAAGGGCAGTGCCCAGAGATGGCAGAGGGGAAAAACAACTGGCAGGAGATTTATCCATCCAAGTGCCAGAGAAAGATGGTGTGGCTGGCAGTGCCATCTGGCTGTTCTACGGCTGATCCCATGCACAGCTGGTGCCTTTCAGGTGCCATGTCTGTGCTAAGGAGCTGTAGCTGGATGTCTCAGCTCGATTCCCCCAAACTCCAGGCCCTGCCAGAGGCTCCAGGCTACTGGCCTCTCTGGAGCAGGGCTGCACAGGCATCCCCACTCCTTTCTCTGCCTTTGATTGCTCACTCTGCGCAAGCCTGAGAGCAAACACATTTTCGTATTCCTCTGAACCTTGCCCCTTTCATTCCTGCTTTTTTCTCTGCCTGGAAGTTTCCTTCATTTGTGTCAGCTTTGGAAGCCCTTGTGGGCTTAGGGCCTGGCAAATACAGGCAGGCAGAGAAGACAGTGCTGTTGTCTCTGCAGGATGCACATCAGTTTGCCTTGGCTTTGCTTTTCACCTTCTCTTTCACCTTCCCCTTTCTCTGGTGCAGATTGGAGGAGGGCAGAAGTCAAGGACACCTCTCGAGATATTGCCCTGAAGACAGAGGCCACTAAAATACAGGAAGAGGCTGTGACTCTTTGTCAGGAGGTGGCATCTGTGCACAAGAAATTGGAAAGGCTGGAGAGGGAAAGGAAGGATGTGCTGGTGAGAATGGCCAATGCCATGAAGGGCCATTTCTTGGCTATGTTTGGACCTTGTGTTAATATTTCTTAGGAGCACCTTTTTCCAGTTTAACTTTTCTAATTGTATTCTTCTGAATAAGGAGGAAAACATGATGCCGTCCTGTCAAGCCCAGTTAGGGTTGAGGCTGCTGATTTTCCTCCATGCTGGAGTTTTGTTCCCGAGAAGCTTTCCTTCTCAATGTCCACACTTGTCTTTATGGACATTGCGTGGTTTGGGCAATTCCTCGTGTCCAAACCCATGTTCCGATTTCTAAGTATCTGGCCCTGGGACAAGGGGGGAGAAGACCAAGTTTTCTGTTAATAGAAAGGTGCTTGGCCTTGGCCGCCTGAGAGCAGCCAGTGGGGAGAAAAGAGAGAAAAGCAAAGTGCTGATCCAGATAAGGACGTGTCCCTGCAAGGGGAGAACTTGTCCTGAGTGCCAGCAGAGAATGACAGACTGATCTGGCCATTGCTGCTTCAAGAGAGGACAGTGGGGCTCTCGGGGATGGAGCCATGGCAACTCCACACAGGAGAGGTTGGAAACCACTCCTGTTACTCCAAACCCAGGGAATGAAATGTTGGGTGTGTTTGCTCTTCCCTTTCTCCCTGGTGGGGAGCACATCCTCACGGCACTGCCTAAATCCTGCTTAGGGAGGATTGAAATGCTGTCTGCAGCTCTGGCAGCTCCTCCCCAAAGGACCACTCGAGTGGAGCTGCAAGAGGTCGGGGAAGAGCAGAAAGGAAGCTGAGATGGGCTGAGTGAGCTGGGAAAGACACTGTGTCAGGGGGGGCCCAGCAGAGGTCTGCAGCATCCCGAGAGGCAGGGAGAGAGGGGCAGTCTGTGCCAGCCCCTGGGGCAGGAGTCCAGATGTGGGATGGAAAGCAAACCGAGAGATGGAATGAGTGACCCTTTTTCTGCCTTGTTTTGGCAGCATGAATGGGAATTGTACCTGGAGCAGGTGAGAAATCTGGAAAAGGAAAACAAAATGCATGCACCTGATGTTCAAAAAAAGAAGGAAAGAGCCCAGCACTTGGAATTGGAGAGGGAAGGCATGCAAGAAGAGCTGGAGCATGGTGCTGCTGCTGTGAAGGAATGGAGAGGGAAAGCTCAAGTCCTGAGTGCTGCCGTGAATAAGAGTGACATTTCCAATGGGGGCCTGAAGAAGCAGTTGGAAATCCTGAAGGGAAAGGCATTTCTCAAGGTAGGCACTGGCATTGCTCTTCAGTCCACTGCAACGTCTCTCAGTGATTCCAATGATGGTTCCCAGAAAGGGGTGGGAATGCGTGTATATCCCTGAAAGTCCAGGCTCTGTTAGGAAAAGCAGCCCGGGCTGCAATCAGCAGCCATGTCTGTGTGCCTGGCTCCAGGCAGAGACAGAGACCATTGACAGCCAGAATGATTCGGGGCACGCCCATAACAACTGACACAGCTCTGGAGCTTGCTGTTCAAATCAGCTCCTGGCCCAAAGCTGGCCATGGGGAGCTGCTTCTGCCATGCCCACGCAAGGGGAGGCAACACGTGGGGGGTTGGGTTTGGCATGGAAAGGAATGGAGCAGGTGAGCAGAGCAATGGACTAAATTGAGCAGAGTATTGGACCGAGGGCTGAACAGCAGCTGCCCTGCTGGTGCTTCGAGGATGCTTCCTGAAATAGAGATTTCTTGGGGACAACTCTTGCGGTGTTTGACACAAGGGACTCATCTCTCTGAATACTCAGCAGGCTGTTGGAGCAGATGGCATTGCTATTGGAGATGGTCATGACACAAAATATTTCACCACAACACCTTCTTGGTCTGAGGAAAGGAAGAAATAACTCTTTATTTCCCAGAGTAGTTTTATACAATTTTCCAGCTTTCATGTCACACATCATTGGCTCTCAATTCACCGCCCTACAGTATCATTGGCTGCCTATAGCCAGAACAACATCTTTGAAAAACACCACCTGCATGAAGTCGGCTATCTCTGTTTATGAATTCCTGCTTGTTTTGAACCATAGAGGTACTGTGAGAATTGAGAATAAGAAATTGGTCTCACGGTGAAGTAGCTCTTACTATTTACCTACAATTCCCACACTGGCATCCTCTTCTCCAGGGACACACAACATTGCCTTTGGCTTGGAGGCCCCAACTGCTTTCTGCTCCCAGCAGCCTCCACTGCTGCCATGTCCTGCCCAGGGCTGCTGCTGCACCCTGAGGCCAAGGCTGGATCTGG
Organism: Acanthiza pusilla; assembly: GCA_036630365.1. NCBI lineage: Eukaryota > Metazoa > Chordata > Aves > Passeriformes > Acanthizidae > Acanthiza > Acanthiza pusilla. The sequence continues at coordinate 682,001 of JAXCHO010000154.1, read as the reverse complement.
TGTCTGCTGCTGCCGCCGATATTTTCCCCATTTCTCTCCCGGCTGCTGGCAGGAAATCTGGGAGGAGAAGCAGCAGCAGCAGACTCCTTTGGAGCTCTTCCATCCCTCTGTTAGCAGTGTTGTCCCAGATGGAGTTGGTGCCTTTGCGGGGTGCTGAGCAATGCGGGCACACAGACATGGCTATGGCAGGCTGGGGAGGGCACTTCCACCGCGGCCAGTTCAGCCGGTGTTCAGAGCTGCACCCTCAAGGATGCCCATTGCCTCCCCTTCCCTGTTTTCACTCCATTTGTCTCAGCTGGAATCCTTGGTTCTGCACCTTCTGTTTTGGGCATGTTTTTTGTTTGCAGTAATTTCTCCTTTGTTGCTCTCCCTACTGCCCATTCTGCTGCCTCAGGGGCAGTCCTGTCCCTGAGGCTGTGTGCATCCATCTTCCAGATGCGGGCCCTGCAGGAGGCAATGCTGGAGAAGGAGGCTGCCCAGGCAACTCAAGAGAAGCTGCTGCTGCAGGAGCTGGAGGAGTCCCGAGCAGGAGAACGGCGCTTCAGGGACTCTGCGCACGTGCTGGAGGCTGAGGTGTCTGAGCTGCGTGTGAGGCTCCAGAACTCTGAGGAAAGAGGAGAGGCCATGGCCACGCAGCATAAGGCCTTGGAGCTGGAGCTGAGGAACACACAGGCTCAGAGGGACTATCTCAGGGCTCACAATCAGGAGCTGCAGAAGGAGTTGGAGGGAAGTGAACAAGGTACAGCTTCTCCTCTCCCACTCGCTGCCCCATCCTGTCTCACCAGCAGGGATCTCTGGTGCCACACAGAGGAAAAGGGCAGTGCCCAGAGATGGCAGAGGGGAAAAACAACTGGCAGGAGATTTATCCATCCAAGTGCCAGAGAAAGATGGTGTGGCTGGCAGTGCCATCTGGCTGTTCTACGGCTGATCCCATGCACAGCTGGTGCCTTTCAGGTGCCATGTCTGTGCTAAGGAGCTGTAGCTGGATGTCTCAGCTCGATTCCCCCAAACTCCAGGCCCTGCCAGAGGCTCCAGGCTACTGGCCTCTCTGGAGCAGGGCTGCACAGGCATCCCCACTCCTTTCTCTGCCTTTGATTGCTCACTCTGCGCAAGCCTGAGAGCAAACACATTTTCGTATTCCTCTGAACCTTGCCCCTTTCATTCCTGCTTTTTTCTCTGCCTGGAAGTTTCCTTCATTTGTGTCAGCTTTGGAAGCCCTTGTGGGCTTAGGGCCTGGCAAATACAGGCAGGCAGAGAAGACAGTGCTGTTGTCTCTGCAGGATGCACATCAGTTTGCCTTGGCTTTGCTTTTCACCTTCTCTTTCCCCTTCCCCTTTCTCTGGTGCAGATTGGAGGAGGGCAGAAGTCAAGGACACCTCTCGAGATATTGCCCTGAAGACAGATGCCACTAAAATACAGGAAGAGGCTGTGACTCTTTGTCAGGAGGTGGCATCTGTGCACAAGAAATTGGAAAGGCTGGAGAGGGAAAGGAAGGATGTGCTGGTGAGAATGGCCAATGCCATGAAGGGCCATTTCTTGGCTATGTTTGGACCTTGTGTTAATATTTCTTAGGAGCACCTTTTTCCAGTTTAACTTTTCTAATTGTATTCTTCTGAATAAGGAGGAAAACATGATGCCGTCCTGTCAAGCCCAGTTAGGGTTGAGGCTGCTGATTTTCCTCCATGCTGGAGTTTTGTTCCCGAGAAGCTTTCCTTCTCAATGTCCACACTTGTCTCTATGGACATTGGGTGGTTTGGGCAATTCCTCGTGTCCAAACCCATGTTCCGATTTCTAAATATCTGGCCCTGGGACAAGGGGGGAGAAGACCAAGTTTTCTGTTAATAGAAAGGTGCTTGGCCTTGGCCGCCTGAGAGCAGCCAGTGGGGAGAAAAGAGAGAAAAGCAAAGTGCTGATCCAGATAAGGACGTGTCCCTGCAAGGGGAGAACTTGTCCTGAGTGCCAGCAGAGAATGACAGACTGATCTGGCCATTGCTGCTTCAAGAGAGGACAGTGGGGCTCTCGGGGATGGAGCCATGGCAACTCCACACAGGAGAGGTTGGAAACCACTCCTGTTACTCCAAACCCAGGGAATGAAATGTTGAGTGTGTTTGCTCTTCCCTTTCTCCCTGGTGGGGAGCACATCCTCACGGCACTGCCTAAATCCTGCTTAGGGAGGATTGAAATGCTGTCTGCAGTTCTGGCAGCTCCTCCCCAAAGGACCACTCGAGTGGAGCTGCAAGAGGTCGGGGAAGAGCAGAAAGGAAGCTGAGATGGGCTGAGTGAGCTGGGAAAGACACTGTGTCAGGGGGGGCCCAGCAGAGGTCTGCAGCATCCCGAGAGGCAGGGAGAGAGGGGCAGTCTGTGCCAGCCCCTGGGGCAGGAGTCCAGATGTGGGATGGAAAGCAAACCGAGAGATGGAATGAGTGACCCTTTTTCTGCCTTGTTTTGGCAGCATGAATGGGAATTGTACCTGGAGCAGGTGAGAAATCTGGAAAAGGAAAACAAAATGCATGCACCTGATGTTCAAAAAAAGAAGGAAAGAGCCCAGCACTTGGAATTGGAGAGGGAAGGCATGCAAGAAGAGCTGGAGCATGGTGCTGCTGCTGTGAAGGAATGGAGAGGGAAAGCTCAAGTCCTGAGTGCTGCCGTGAATAAGAGTGACATTTCCAATGGGGGCCTGAAGAAGCAGTTGGAAATCCTGAAGGGAAAGGCATTTCTCAAGGTAGGCACTGGCATTGCTCTTCAGTCCACTGCAACGTCTCTCAGTGATTCCAATGATGGTTCCCAGAAAGGGGTGGGAATGCGTGTATATCCCTGAAAGTCCAGGCTCTGTTAGGAAAAGCAGCCCGGGCTGCAATCAGCAGCCATGTCTGTGTGCCTGGCTCCAGGCAGAGACAGAGACCATTGACAGCCAGAATGATTCGGGGCACGCCCATAACAACTGACACAGCTCTGGAGCTTGCTGTTCAAATCAGCTCCTGGCCCAAAGCTGGCCATGGGGAGCTGCTTCTGCCATGCCCACGCAAGGGGAGGCAACACGTGGGGGGTTGGGTTTGGCGTGGAAAGGAATGGAGCAGGTGAGCAGAGCAATGGACTAAATTGAGCAGAGTATTGGACCGAGGGCTGAACAGCAGCTGCCCTGCTGGTGCTTCGAGGATGCTTCCTGAAATAGAGATTTCTTGGGGACAACTCTTGCGGTGTTTGACACAAGGGACTCATCTCTCTGAATACTCAGCAGGCTGTTGGAGCAGATGGCATTGCTATTGGAGATGGTCATGACACAAAATATTTCACCACAACACCTTCTTGGTCTGAGGAAAGGAAGAAATAACTCTTTATTTCCCAGAGTCGTTTTATACAATTTTCCAGCTTTCATGTCACACATCATTGGCTCTCAATTCACCGCCCTACAGTATCATTGGCTGCCTATAGCCAGAACAACATCTTTGAAAAACACCACCTGCATGAAGTCGGCTATCTCTGTTTATGAATTCCTGCTTGTTTTGAACCATAGAGGTACTGTGAGAATTGAGAATAAGAAATTGGTCTCACGGTGAAGTAGCTCTTACTATTTACCTACAATTCCCACACTGGCATCCTCTTCTCCAGGGACACACAACATTGCCTTTGGCTTGGAGGCCCCAACTGCTTTCTGCTCCCAGCAGCCTCCACTGCTGCCATGTCCTGCCCAGGGCTGCTGCTGCACCCTGAGGCCAAGGCTGGATCTGGTGTCTGCTGCTGCCGCCGATATTTTCCCCATTTCTCTCCCGGCTGCTGGCAGGAAATCTGGGAGGAGAAGCAGCAGCAGCAGACTCCTTTGGAGCTCTTCCATCCCTCTGTTAGCAGTGTTGTCCCAGATGGAGTTGGTGCCTTTGCGGGGTGCTGAGCAATGCGGGCACACAGACATGGCTATGGCAGGCTGGGGAGGGCACTTCCACCGCGGCCAGTTCAGCCGGTGTTCAGAGCTGCACCCTCAAGGATGCCCATTGCCTCCCTTTCCCTGTTTTCACTCCATTTGTCTCAGCTGGAATCCTTGGTTCTGCACCTTCTGTTTTGGGCATGTTTTTTGTTTGCAGTAATTTCTCCTTTGTTGCTCTCCCTACTGCCCATTCTGCTGCCTCAGGGGCAGTCCTGTCCCTGAGGCTGTGTGCATCCATCTTCCAGATGCGGGCCCTGCAGGAGGCAATGCTGGAGAAGGAGGCTGCCCAGGCAACTCAAGAGAAGCTGCTGCTGCAGGAGCTGGAGGAGTCCCGAGCAGGAGAACGGCGCTTCAGGGACTCTGCGCACGTGCTGGAGGCTGAGGTGTCTGAGCTGCGTGTGAGGCTCCAGAACTCTGAGGAAAGAGGAGAGGCCATGGCCACGCAGCATAAGGCCTTGGAGCTGGAGCTGAGGAACACACAGGCTCAGAGGGACTATCTCAGGGCTCACAATCAGGAGCTGCAGAAGGAGTTGGAGGGAAGTGAACAAGGTACAGCTTCTCCTCTCCCACTCGCTGCCCCATCCTGTCTCACCAGCAGGGATCTCTGGTGCCACACAGAGGAAAAGGGCAGTGCCCAGAGATGGCAGAGGGGAAAAACAACTGGCAGGAGATTTATCCATCCAAGTGCCAGAGAAAGATGGTGTGGCTGGCAGTGCCATCTGGCTGTTCTACGGCTGATCCCATGCACAGCTGGTGCCTTTCAGGTGCCATGTCTGTGCTAAGGAGCTGTAGCTGGATGTCTCAGCTCGATTCCCCCAAACTCCAGGCCCTGCCAGAGGCTCCAGGCTACTGGCCTCTCTGGAGCAGGGCTGCACAGGCATCCCCACTCCTTTCTCTGCCTTTGATTGCTCACTCTGCGCAAGCCTGAGAGCAAACACATTTTCGTATTCCTCTGAACCTTGCCCCTTTCATTCCTGCTTTTTTCTCTGCCTGGAAGTTTCCTTCATTTGTGTCAGCTTTGGAAGCCCTTGTGGGCTTAGGGCCTGGCAAATACAGGCAGGCAGAGAAGACAGTGCTGTTGTCTCTGCAGGATGCACATCAGTTTGCCTTGGCTTTGCTTTTCACCTTCTCTTTCACCTTCCCCTTTCTCTGGTGCAGATTGGAGGAGGGCAGAAGTCAAGGACACCTCTCGAGATATTGCCCTGAAGACAGAGGCCACTAAAATACAGGAAGAGGCTGTGACTCTTTGTCAGGAGGTGGCATCTGTGCACAAGAAATTGGAAAGGCTGGAGAGGGAAAGGAAGGATGTGCTGGTGAGAATGGCCAATGCCATGAAGGGCCATTTCTTGGCTATGTTTGGACCTTGTGTTAATATTTCTTAGGAGCACCTTTTTCCAGTTTAACTTTTCTAATTGTATTCTTCTGAATAAGGAGGAAAACATGATGCCGTCCTGTCAAGCCCAGTTAGGGTTGAGGCTGCTGATTTTCCTCCATGCTGGAGTTTTGTTCCCGAGAAGCTTTCCTTCTCAATGTCCACACTTGTCTTTATGGACATTGCGTGGTTTGGGCAATTCCTCGTGTCCAAACCCATGTTCCGATTTCTAAGTATCTGGCCCTGGGACAAGGGGGGAGAAGACCAAGTTTTCTGTTAATAGAAAGGTGCTTGGCCTTGGCCGCCTGAGAGCAGCCAGTGGGGAGAAAAGAGAGAAAAGCAAAGTGCTGATCCAGATAAGGACGTGTCCCTGCAAGGGGAGAACTTGTCCTGAGTGCCAGCAGAGAATGACAGACTGATCTGGCCATTGCTGCTTCAAGAGAGGACAGTGGGGCTCTCGGGGATGGAGCCATGGCAACTCCACACAGGAGAGGTTGGAAACCACTCCTGTTACTCCAAACCCAGGGAATGAAATGTTGGGTGTGTTTGCTCTTCCCTTTCTCCCTGGTGGGGAGCACATCCTCACGGCACTGCCTAAATCCTGCTTAGGGAGGATTGAAATGCTGTCTGCAGCTCTGGCAGCTCCTCCCCAAAGGACCACTCGAGTGGAGCTGCAAGAGGTCGGGGAAGAGCAGAAAGGAAGCTGAGATGGGCTGAGTGAGCTGGGAAAGACAGTGTGTCAGGGGGGGCCCAGCAGAGGTCTGCAGCATCCCGAGAGGCAGGGAGAGAGGGGCAGTCTGTGCCAGCCCCTGGGGCAGGAGTCCAGATGTGGGATGGAAAGCAAACCGAGAGATGGAATGAGTGACCCTTTTTCTGCCTTGTTTTGGCAGCATGAATGGGAATTGTACCTGGAGCAGGTGAGAAATCTGGAAAAGGAAAACAAAATGCATGCACCTGATGTTCAAAAAAAGAAGGAAAGAGCCCAGCACTTGGAATTGGAGAGGGAAGGCATGCAAGAAGAGCTGGAGCATGGTGCTGCTGCTGTGAAGGAATGGAGAGGGAAAGCTCAAGTCCTGAGTGCTGCCGTGAATAAGAGTGACATTTCCAATGGGGGCCTGAAGAAGCAGTTGGAAATCCTGAAGGGAAAGGCATTTCTCAAGGTAGGCACTGGCATTGCTCTTCAGTCCACTGCAACGTCTCTCAATGATTCCAATGATGGCTCCCAGAAAGGGGTGGGAATGAGTGTATATCCCTGAAAGTCCAGGCTCTGTTAGGAAAAGCAGCCCGGGCTGCAATCAGCAGCCATGTCTGTGTGCCTGGCTCCAGGCAGAGACAGAGACCATTGACAGCCAGAATGATTCGGGACACGCCCATAACAACTGACACAGCTCTGGAGCTTGCTGTTCAAATCAGCTCCTGGCCCAAAGCTGGCCATGGGGAGCTGCTTCTGCCATGCCCACGCAAGGGGAGGCAACACGTGGGGGGTTGGGTTTGGCGTGGAAAGGAATGGAGCAGGTGAGCAGAGCAATGGACTAAATTGAGCAGAGTATTGGACCGAGGGCTGAACAGCAGCTGCCCTGCTGGTGCTTCGAGGATGCTTCCTGAAATAGAGATTTCTTGGGGACAACTCTTGCGGTGTTTGACACAAGGGACTCATCTCTCTGAATACTCAGCAGGCTGTTGGAGCAGATGGCATTGCTATTGGAGATGGTCATGACACAAAATATCTCACCACAACACCTTCTTGGTCTGAGGAAAGGAAGAAATAACTCTTTATTTCCCAGAGTCGTTTTATACAATTTTCCAGCTTTCATGTCACACATCATTGGCTCTCAATTCACCGCCCTACAGTATCATTGGCTGCCTATAGCCAGAACAACATCTTTGAAAAACACCACCTGCATGAAGTCGGCTATCTCTGTTTATGAATTCCTGCTTGTTTTGAACCATAGAGGTACTGTGAGAATTGAGAATAAGAAATTGGTCTCACCGTGAAGTAGCTCTTACTATTTACCTACAATTCCCACACTGGCATCCTCTTCTCCAGGGACACACAACATTGCCTTTGGCTTGGAGGCCCCAACTGCTTTCTGCTCCCAGCAGCCTCCACTGCTGCCATGTCCTGCCCAGGGCTGCTGCTGCACCCTGAGGCCAAGGCTGGATCTGGTGTCTGCTGCTGCCGCCGATATTTTCCCCATTTCTCTCCCGGCTGCTGGCAGGAAATCTGGGAGGAGAAGCAGCAGCAGCAGACTCCTTTGGAGCTCTTCCATCCCTCTGTTAGCAGTGTTGTCCCAGATGGAGTTGGTGCCTTTGCGGGGTGCTGAGCAATGCGGGCACACAGACATGGCTATGGCAGGCTGGGGAGGGCACTTCCACCGCGGCCAGTTCAGCCGGTGTTCAGAGCTGCACCCTCAAGGATGCCCATTGCCTCCCTTTCCCTGTTTTCACTCCATTTGTCTCAGCTGGAATCCTTGGTTCTGCACCTTCTGTTTTGGGCATGTTTTTTGTTTGCAGTAATTTCTCCTTTGTTGCTCTCCCTACTGCCCATTCTGCTGCCTCAGGGGCAGTCCTGTCCCTGAGGCTGTGTGCATCCATCTTCCAGATGCGGGCCCTGCAGGAGGCAATGCTGGAGAAGGAGGCTGCCCAGGCAACTCAAGAGAAGCTGCTGCTGCAGGAGCTGGAGGAGTCCCGAGCAGGAGAACGGCGCTTCAGGGACTCTGCGCACGTGCTGGAGGCTGAGGTGTCTGAGCTGCGTGTGAGGCTCCAGAACTCTGAGGAAAGAGGAGAGGCCATGGCCACGCAGCGTAAGGCCTTGGAGCTGGAGCTGAGGAACACACAGGCTCAGAGGGACTATCTCAGGGCTCACAATCAGGAGCTGCAGAAGGAGTTGGAGGGAAGTGAACAAGGTACAGCTTCTCCTCTCCCACTCGCTGCCCCATCCTGTCTCACCAGCAGGGATCTCTGGTGCCACACAGAGGAAAAGGGCAGTGCCCAGAGATGGCAGAGGGGAAAAACAACTGGCAGGAGATTTATCCATCCAAGTGCCAGAGAAAGATGGTGTGGCTGGCAGTGCCATCTGGCTGTTCTACGGCTGATCCCATGCACAGCTGGTGCCTTTCAGGTGCCATGTCTGTGCTAAGGAGCTGTAGCTGGATGTCTCAGCTCGATTCCCCCAAACTCCAGGCCCTGCCAGAGGCTCCAGGCTACTGGCCTCTCTGGAGCAGGGCTGCACAGGCATCCCCACTCCTTTCTCTGCCTTTGATTGCTCACTCTGCGCAAGCCTGAGAGCAAACACATTTTCGTATTCCTCTGAACCTTGCCCCTTTCATTCCTGCTTTTTTCTCTGCCTGGAAGTTTCCTTCATTTGTGTCAGCTTTGGAAGCCCTTGTGGGCTTAGGGCCTGGCAAATACAGGCAGGCAGAGAAGACAGTGCTGTTGTCTCTGCAGGATGCACATCAGTTTGCCTTGGCTTTGCTTTTCACCTTCTCTTTCACCTTCCCCTTTCTCTGGTGCAGATTGGAGGAGGGCAGAAGTCAAGGACACCTCTCGAGATATTGCCCTGAAGACAGAGGCCACTAAAATACAGGAAGAGGCTGTGACTCTTTGTCAGGAGGTGGCATCTGTGCACAAGAAATTGGAAAGGCTGGAGAGGGAAAGGAAGGATGTGCTGGTGAGAATGGCCAATGCCATGAAGGGCCATTTCTTGGCTATGTTTGGACCTTGTGTTAATATTTCTTAGGAGCACCTTTTTCCAGTTTAACTTTTCTAATTGTATTCTTCTGAATAAGGAGGAAAACATGATGCCGTCCTGTCAAGCCCAGTTAGGGTTGAGGCTGCTGATTTTCCTCCATGCTGGAGTTTTGTTCCCGAGAAGCTTTCCTTCTCAATGTCCACACTTGTCTTTATGGACATTGGGTGGTTTGGGCAATTCCTCGTGTCCAAACCCATGTTCCGATTTCTAAATATCTGGCCCTGGGACAAGGGGGGAGAAGACCAAGTTTTCTGTTAATAGAAAGGTGCTTGGCCTTGGCCGCCTGAGAGCAGCCAGTGGGGAGAAAAGAGAGAAAAGCAAAGTGCTGATCCAGATAAGGACGTGTCCCTGCAAGGAGAGAACTTGTCCTGAGTGCCAGCAGAGAATGACAGACTGATCTGGCCATTGCTGCTTCAAGAGAGGACAGTGGGGCTCTCGGGGATGGAGCCATGGCAACTCCACACAGGAGAGGTTGGAAACCACTCCTGTTACTCCAAACCCAGGGAATGAAATGTTGAGTGTGTTTGCTCTTCCCTTTCTCCCTGGTGGGGAGCACATCCTCACGGCACTGCCTAAATCCTGCTTAGGGAGGATTGAAATGCTGTCTGCAGCTCTGGCAGCTCCTCCCCAAAGGACCACTCGAGTGGAGCTGCAAGAGGTCGGGGAAGAGCAGAAAGGAAGCTGAGATGGGCTGAGTGAGCTGGGAAAGACACTGTGTCAGGGGGGGCCCAGCAGAGGTCTGCAGCATCCCGAGAGGCAGGGAGAGAGGGGCAGTCTGTGCCAGCCCCTGGGGCAGGAGTCCAGATGTGGGATGGAAAGCAAACCGAGAGATGGAATGAGTGACCCTTTTTCTGCCTTGTTTTGGCAGCATGAATGGGAATTGTACCTGGAGCAGGTGAGAAATCTGGAAAAGGAAAACAAAATGCATGCACCTGATGTTCAAAAAAAGAAGGAAAGAGCCCAGCACTTGGAATTGGAGAGGGAAGGCATGCAAGAAGAGCTGGAGCATGGTGCTGCTGCTGTGAAGGAATGGAGAGGGAAAGCTCAAGTCCTGAGTGCTGCCGTGAATAAGAGTGACATTTCCAATGGGGGCCTGAAGAAGCAGTTGGAAATCCTGAAGGGAAAGGCATTTCTCAAGGTAGGCACTGGCATTGCTCTTCAGTCCACTGCAACGTCTCTCAGTGATTCCAATGATGGTTCCCAGAAAGGGGTGGGAATGCGTGTATATCCCTGAAAGTCCAGGCTCTGTTAGGAAAAGCAGCCCGGGCTGCAATCAGCAGCCATGTCTGTGTGCCTGGCTCCAGGCAGAGACAGAGACCATTGACAGCCAGAATGATTCGGGGCACGCCCATAACAACTGACACAGCTCTGGAGCTTGCTGTTCAAATCAGCTCCTGGCCCAAAGCTGGCCATGGGGAGCTGCTTCTGCCATGCCCACGCAAGGGGAGGCAACACGTGGGGGGTTGGGTTTGGCATGGAAAGGAATGGAGCAGGTGAGCAGAGCAATGGACTAAATTGAGCAGAGTATTGGACCGAGGGCTGAACAGCAGCTGCCCTGCTGGTGCTTCGAGGATGCTTCCTGAAATAGAGATTTCTTGGGGACAACTCTTGCGGTGTTTGACACAAGGGACTCATCTCTCTGAATACTCAGCAGGCTGTTGGAGCAGATGGCATTGCTATTGGAGATGGTCATGACACAAAATATTTCACCACAACACCTTCTTGGTCTGAGGAAAGGAAGAAATAACTCTTTATTTCCCAGAGTCGTTTTATACAATTTTCCAGCTTTCATGTCACACATCATTGGCTCTCAATTCACCGCCCTACAGTATCATTGGCTGCCTATAGCCAGAACAACATCTTTGAAAAACACCACCTGCATGAAGTCGGCTATCTCTGTTTATGAATTCCTGCTTGTTTTGAACCATAGAGGTACTGTGAGAATTGAGAATAAGAAATTGGTCTCACGGTGAAGTAGCTCTTACTATTTACCTACAATTCCCACACTGGCATCCTCTTCTCCAGGGACACACAACATTGCCTTTGGCTTGGAGGCCCCAACTGCTTTCTGCTCCCAGCAGCCTCCACTGCTGCCATGTCCTGCCCAGGGCTGCTGCTGCACCCTGAGGCCAAGGCTGGATCTGGTGTCTGCTGCTGCCGCCAATATTTTCCCCATTTCTCTCCCGGCTGCTGGCAGGAAATCTGGGAGGAGAAGCAGCAGCAGCAGACTCCTTTGGAGCTCTTCCATCCCTCTGTTAGCAGTGTTGTCCCAGATGGAGTTGGTGCCTTTGCGGGGTGCTGAGCAATGCGGGCACACAGACATGGCTATGGCAGGCTGGGGAGGGCACTTCCACCGCGGCCAGTTCAGCCGGTGTTCAGAGCTGCACCCTCAAGGATGCCCATTGCCTCCCTTTCCCTGTTTTCACTCCATTTGTCTCAGCTGGAATCCTTGGTTCTGCACCTTCTGTTTTGGGCATGTTTTTTGTTTGCAGTAATTTCTCCTTTGTTGCTCTCCCTACTGCCCATTCTGCTGCCTCAGGGGCAGTCCTGTCCCTGAGGCTGTGTGCATCCATCTTCCAGATGCGGGCCCTGCAGGAGGCAATGCTGGAGAAGGAGGCTGCCCAGGCAACTCAAGAGAAGCTGCTGCTGCAGGAGCTGGAGGAGTCCCGAGCAGGAGAACGGCGCTTCAGGGACTCTGCGCACGTGCTGGAGGCTGAGGTGTCTGAGCTGCGTGTGAGGCTCCAGAACTCTGAGGAAAGAGGAGAGGCCATGGCCACGCAGCATAAGGCCTTGGAGCTGGAGCTGAGGAACACACAGGCTCAGAGGGACGATCTCAGGGCTCACAATCAGGAGCTGCAGAAGGAGTTGGAGGGAAGTGAACAAGGTACAGCTTCTCCTCTCCCACTCGCTGCCCCATCCTGTCTCACCAGCAGGGATCTCTGGTGCCACACAGAGGAAAAGGGCAGTGCCCAGAGATGGCAGAGGGGAAAAACAACTGGCAGGAGATTTATCCATCCAAGTGCCAGAGAAAGATGGTGTGGCTGGCAGTGCCATCTGGCTGTTCTACGGCTGATCCCATGCACAGCTGGTGCCTTTCAGGTGCCATGTCTGTGCTAAGGAGCTGTAGCTGGATGTCTCAGCTCGATTCCCCCAAACTCCAGGCCCTGCCAGAGGCTCCAGGCTACTGGCCTCTCTGGAGCAGGGCTGCACAGGCATCCCCACTCCTTTCTCTGCCTTTGATTGCTCACTCTGCGCAAGCCTGAGAGCAAACACATTTTCGTATTCCTCTGAACCTTGCCCCTTTCATTCCTGCTTTTTTCTCTGCCTGGAAGTTTCCTTCATTTGTGTCAGCTTTGGAAGCCCTTGTGGGCTTAGGGCCTGGCAAATACAGGCAGGCAGAGAAGACAGTGCTGTTGTCTCTGCAGGATGCACATCAGTTTGCCTTGGCTTTGCTTTTCACCTTCTCTTTCACCTTCCCCTTTCTCTGGTGCAGATTGGAGGAGGGCAGAAGTCAAGGACACCTCTCGAGATATTGCCCTGAAGACAGAGGCCACTAAAATACAGGAAGAGGCTGTGACTCTTTGTCAGGAGGTGGCATCTGTGCACAAGAAATTGGAAAGGCTGGAGAGGGAAAGGAAGGATGTGCTGGTGAGAATGGCCAATGCCATGAAGGGCCATTTCTTGGCTATGTTTGGACCTTGTGTTAATATTTCTTAGGAGCACCTTTTTCCAGTTTAACTTTTCTAATTGTATTCTTCTGAATAAGGAGGAAAACATGATGCCGTCCTGTCAAGCCCAGTTAGGGTTGAGGCTGCTGATTTTCCTCCATGCTGGAGTTTTGTTCCCGAGAAGCTTTCCTTCTCAATGTCCACACTTGTCTTTATGGACATTGCGTGGTTTGGGCAATTCCTCGTGTCCAAACCCATGTTCCGATTTCTAAGTATCTGGCCCTGGGACAAGGGGGGAGAAGACCAAGTTTTCTGTTAATAGAAAGGTGCTTGGCCTTGGCCGCCTGAGAGCAGCCAGTGGGGAGAAAAGAGAGAAAAGCAAAGTGCTGATCCAGATAAGGACGTGTCCCTGCAAGGGGAGAACTTGTCCTGAGTGCCAGCAGAGAATGACAGACTGATCTGGCCATTGCTGCTTCAAGAGAGGACAGTGGGGCTCTCGGGGATGGAGCCATGGCAACTCCACACAGGAGAGGTTGGAAACCACTCCTGTTACTCCAAACCCAGGGAATGAAATGTTGGGTGTGTTTGCTCTTCCCTTTCTCCCTGGTGGGGAGCACATCCTCACGGCACTGCCTAAATCCTGCTTAGGGAGGATTGAAATGCTGTCTGCAGCTCTGGCAGCTCCTCCCCAAAGGACCACTCGAGTGGAGCTGCAAGAGGTCGGGGAAGAGCAGAAAGGAAGCTGAGATGGGCTGAGTGAGCTGGGAAAGACACTGTGTCAGGGGGGGCCCAGCAGAGGTCTGCAGCATCCCGAGAGGCAGGGAGAGAGGGGCAGTCTGTGCCAGCCCCTGGGGCAGGAGTCCAGATGTGGGATGGAAAGCAAACCGAGAGATGGAATGAGTGACCCTTTTTCTGCCTTGTTTTGGCAGCATGAATGGGAATTGTACCTGGAGCAGGTGAGAAATCTGGAAAAGGAAAACAAAATGCATGCACCTGATGTTCAAAAAAAGAAGGAAAGAGCCCAGCACTTGGAATTGGAGAGGGAAGGCATGCAAGAAGAGCTGGAGCATGGTGCTGCTGCTGTGAAGGAATGGAGAGGGAAAGCTCAAGTCCTGAGTGCTGCCGTGAATAAGAGTGACATTTCCAATGGGGGCCTGAAGAAGCAGTTGGAAATCCTGAAGGGAAAGGCATTTCTCAAGGTAGGCACTGGCATTGCTCTTCAGTCCACTGCAACGTCTCTCAATGATTCCAATGATGGCTCCCAGAAAGGGGTGGGAATGAGTGTATATCCCTGAAAGTCCAGGCTCTGTTAGGAAAAGCAGCCCGGGCTGCAATCAGCAGCCATGTCTGTGTGCCTGGCTCCAGGCAGAGACAGAGACCATTGACAGCCAGAATGATTCGGGGCACGCCCATAACAACTGACACAGCTCTGGAGCTTGCTGTTCAAATCAGCTCCTGGCCCAAAGCTGGCCATGGGGAGCTGCTTCTGCCATGCCCACGCAAGGGGAGGCAACACGTGGGGGGTTGGGTTTGGCGTGGAAAGGAATGGAGCAGGTGAGCAGAGCAATGGACTAAATTGAGCAGAGTATTGGACCGAGGGCTGAACAGCAGCTGCCCTGCTGGTGCTTCGAGGATGCTTCCTGAAATAGAGATTTCTTGGGGACAACTCTTGCGGTGTTTGACACAAGGGACTCATCTCTCTGAATACTCAGCAGGCTGTTGGAGCAGATGGCATTGCTATTGGAGATGGTCATGACACAAAATATCTCACCACAACACCTTCTTGGTCTGAGGAAAGGAAGAAATAACTCTTTATTTCCCAGAGTCGTTTTATACAATTTTCCAGCTTTCATGTCACACATCATTGGCTCTCAATTCACCGCCCTACAGTATCATTGGCTGCCTATAGCCAGAACAACATCTTTGAAAAACACCACCTGCATGAAGTCGGCTATCTCTGTTTATGAATTCCTGCTTGTTTTGAACCATAGAGGTACTGTGAGAATTGAGAATAAGAAATTGGTCTCACCGTGAAGTAGCTCTTACTATTTACCTACAATTCCCACACTGGCATCCTCTTCTCCAGGGACACACAACATTGCCTTTGGCTTGGAGGCCCCAACTGCTTTCTGCTCCCAGCAGCCTCCACTGCTGCCATGTCCTGCCCAGGGCTGCTGCTGCACCCTGAGGCCAAGGCTGGATCTGGTGTCTGCTGCTGCCGCCGATATTTTCCCCATTTCTCTCCCGGCTGCTGGCAGGAAATCTGGGAGGAGAAGCAGCAGCAGCAGACTCCTTTGGAGCTCTTGCATCCCTCTGTTAGCAGTGTTGTCCCAGATGGAGTTGGTGCCTTTGCGGGGTGCTGAGCAATGCGGGCACACAGACATGGCTATGGCAGGCTGGGGAGGGCACTTCCACCGCGGCCAGTTCAGCCGGTGTTCAGAGCTGCACCCTCAAGGATGCCCATTGCCTCCCTTTCCCTGTTTTCACTCCATTTGTCTCAGCTGGAATCCTTGGTTCTGCACCTTCTGTTTTGGGCATGTTTTTTGTTTGCAGTAATTTCTCCTTTGTTGCTCTCCCTACTGCCCATTCTGCTGCCTCAGGGGCAGTCCTGTCCCTGAGGCTGTGTGCATCCATCTTCCAGATGCGGGCCCTGCAGGAGGCAATGCTGGAGAAGGAGGCTGCCCAGGCAACTCAAGAGAAGCTGCTGCTGCAGGAGCTGGAGGAGTCCCGAGCAGGAGAACGGCGCTTCAGGGACTCTGCGCACGTGCTGGAGGCTGAGGTGTCTGAGCTGCGTGTGAGGCTCCAGAACTCTGAGGAAAGAGGAGAGGCCATGGCCACGCAGCGTAAGGCCTTGGAGCTGGAGCTGAGGAACACACAGGCTCAGAGGGACTATCTCAGGGCTCACAATCAGGAGCTGCAGAAGGAGTTGGAGGGAAGTGAACAAGGTACAGCTTCTCCTCTCCCACTCGCTGCCCCATCCTGTCTCACCAGCAGGGATCTCTGGTGCCACACAGAGGAAAAGGGCAGTGCCCAGAGATGGCAGAGGGGAAAAACAACTGGCAGGAGATTTATCCATCCAAGTGCCAGAGAAAGATGGTGTGGCTGGCAGTGCCATCTGGCTGTTCTACGGCTGATCCCATGCACAGCTGGTGCCTTTCAGGTGCCATGTCTGTGCTAAGGAGCTGTAGCTGGATGTCTCAGCTCGATTCCCCCAAACTCCAGGCCCTGCCAGAGGCTCCAGGCTACTGGCCTCTCTGGAGCAGGGCTGCACAGGCATCCCCACTCCTTTCTCTGCCTTTGATTGCTCACTCTGCGCAAGCCTGAGAGCAAACACATTTTCGTATTCCTCTGAACCTTGCCCCTTTCATTCCTGCTTTTTTCTCTGCCTGGAAGTTTCCTTCATTTGTGTCAGCTTTGGAAGCCCTTGTGGGCTTAGGGCCTGGCAAATACAGGCAGGCAGAGAAGACAGTGCTGTTGTCTCTGCAGGATGCACATCAGTTTGCCTTGGCTTTGCTTTTCACCTTCTCTTTCACCTTCCCCTTTCTCTGGTGCAGATTGGAGGAGGGCAGAAGTCAAGGACACCTCTCGAGATATTGCCCTGAAGACAGAGGCCACTAAAATACAGGAAGAGGCTGTGACTCTTTGTCAGGAGGTGGCATCTGTGCACAAGAAATTGGAAAGGCTGGAGAGGGAAAGGAAGGATGTGCTGGTGAGAATGGCCAATGCCATGAAGGGCCATTTCTTGGCTATGTTTGGACCTTGTGTTAATATTTCTTAGGAGCACCTTTTTCCAGTTTAACTTTTCTAATTGTATTCTTCTGAATAAGGAGGAAAACATGATGCCGTCCTGTCAAGCCCAGTTAGGGTTGAGGCTGCTGATTTTCCTCCATGCTGGAGTTTTGTTCCCGAGAAGCTTTCCTTCTCAATGTCCACACTTGTCTTTATGGACATTGCGTGGTTTGGGCAATTCCTCGTGTCCAAACCCATGTTCCGATTTCTAAATATCTGGCCCTGGGACAAGGGGGGAGAAGACCAAGTTTTCTGTTAATAGAAAGGTGCTTGGCCTTGGCCGCCTGAGAGCAGCCAGTGGGGAGAAAAGAGAGAAAAGCAAAGTGCTGATCCAGATAAGGACGTGTCCCTGCAAGGAGAGAACTTGTCCTGAGTGCCAGCAGAGAATGACAGACTGATCTGGCCATTGCTGCTTCAAGAGAGGACAGTGGGGCTCTCGGGGATGGAGCCATGGCAACTCCACACAGGAGAGGTTGGAAACCACTCCTGTTACTCCAAACCCAGGGAATGAAATGTTGAGTGTGTTTGCTCTTCCCTTTCTCCCTGGTGGGGAGCACATCCTCACGGCACTGCCTAAATCCTGCTTAGGGAGGATTGAAATGCTGTCTGCAGCTCTGGCAGCTCCTCCCCAAAGGACCACTCGAGTGGAGCTGCAAGAGGTCGGGGAAGAGCAGAAAGGAAGCTGAGATGGGCTGAGTGAGCTGGGAAAGACACTGTGTCAGGGGGGGCCCAGCAGAGGTCTGCAGCATCCCGAGAGGCAGGGAGAGAGGGGCAGTCTGTGCCAGCCCCTGGGGCAGGAGTCCAGATGTGGGATGGAAAGCAAACCGAGAGATGGAATGAGTGACCCTTTTTCTGCCTTGTTTTGGCAGCATGAATGGGAATTGTACCTGGAGCAGGTGAGAAATCTGGAAAAGGAAAACAAAATGCATGCACCTGATGTTCAAAAAAAGAAGGAAAGAGCCCAGCACTTGGAATTGGAGAGGGAAGGCATGCAAGAAGAGCTGGAGCATGGTGCTGCTGCTGTGAAGGAATGGAGAGGGAAAGCTCAAGTCCTGAGTGCTGCCGTGAATAAGAGTGACATTTCCAATGGGGGCCTGAAGAAGCAGTTGGAAATCCTGAAGGGAAAGGCATTTCTCAAGGTAGGCACTGGCATTGCTCTTCAGTCCACTGCAACGTCTCTCAGTGATTCCAATGATGGTTCCCAGAAAGGGGTGGGAATGCGTGTATATCCCTGAAAGTCCAGGCTCTGTTAGGAAAAGCAGCCCGGGCTGCAATCAGCAGCCATGTCTGTGTGCCTGGCTCCAGGCAGAGACAGAGACCATTGACAGCCAGAATGATTCGGGGCACGCCCATAACAACTGACACAGCTCTGGAGCTTGCTGTTCAAATCAGCTCCTGGCCCAAAGCTGGCCATGGGGAGCTGCTTCTGCCATGCCCACGCAAGGGGAGGCAACACGTGGGGGGTTGGGTTTGGCATGGAAAGGAATGGAGCAGGTGAGCAGAGCAATGGACTAAATTGAGCAGAGTATTGGACCGAGGGCTGAACAGCAGCTGCCCTGCTGGTGCTTCGAGGATGCTTCCTGAAATAGAGATTTCTTGGGGACAACTCTTGCGGTGTTTGACACAAGGGACTCATCTCTCTGAATACTCAGCAGGCTGTTGGAGCAGATGGCATTGCTATTGGAGATGGTCATGACACAAAATATTTCACCACAACACCTTCTTGGTCTGAGGAAAGGAAGAAATAACTCTTTATTTCCCAGAGTAGTTTTATACAATTTTCCAGCTTTCATGTCACACATCATTGGCTCTCAATTCACCGCCCTACAGTATCATTGGCTGCCTATAGCCAGAACAACATCTTTGAAAAACACCACCTGCATGAAGTCGGCTATCTCTGTTTATGAATTCCTGCTTGTTTTGAACCATAGAGGTACTGTGAGAATTGAGAATAAGAAATTGGTCTCACGGTGAAGTAGCTCTTACTATTTACCTACAATTCCCACACTGGCATCCTCTTCTCCAGGGACACACAACATTGCCTTTGGCTTGGAGGCCCCAACTGCTTTCTGC
The DNA here is from genome assembly GCA_036630365.1 of Acanthiza pusilla. Classification (NCBI taxonomy): domain Eukaryota; kingdom Metazoa; phylum Chordata; class Aves; order Passeriformes; family Acanthizidae; genus Acanthiza; species Acanthiza pusilla. The sequence goes on along the minus strand of JAXCHO010000154.1, from coordinate 663,429 downwards.
TCCCAGCAGCCTCCACTGCTGCCATGTCCTGCCCAGGGCTGCTGCTGCACCCTGAGGCCAAGGCTGGATCTGGTGTCTGCTGCTGCCGCCGATATTTTCCCCATTTCTCTCCCGGCTGCTGGCAGGAAATCTGGGAGGAGAAGCAGCAGCAGCAGACTCCTTTGGAGCTCTTCCATCCCTCTGTTAGCAGTGTTGTCCCAGATGGAGTTGGTGCCTTTGCGGGGTGCTGAGCAATGCGGGCACACAGACATGGCTATGGCAGGCTGGGGAGGGCACTTCCACCGCGGCCAGTTCAGCCGGTGTTCAGAGCTGCACCCTCAAGGATGCCCATTGCCTCCCCTTCCCTGTTTTCACTCCATTTGTCTCAGCTGGAATCCTTGGTTCTGCACCTTCTGTTTTGGGCATGTTTTTTGTTTGCAGTAATTTCTCCTTTGTTGCTCTCCCTACTGCCCATTCTGCTGCCTCAGGGGCAGTCCTGTCCCTGAGGCTGTGTGCATCCATCTTCCAGATGCGGGCCCTGCAGGAGGCAATGCTGGAGAAGGAGGCTGCCCAGGCAACTCAAGAGAAGCTGCTGCTGCAGGAGCTGGAGGAGTCCCGAGCAGGAGAACGGCGCTTCAGGGACTCTGCGCACGTGCTGGAGGCTGAGGTGTCTGAGCTGCGTGTGAGGCTCCAGAACTCTGAGGAAAGAGGAGAGGCCATGGCCACGCAGCATAAGGCCTTGGAGCTGGAGCTGAGGAACACACAGGCTCAGAGGGACTATCTCAGGGCTCACAATCAGGAGCTGCAGAAGGAGTTGGAGGGAAGTGAACAAGGTACAGCTTCTCCTCTCCCACTCGCTGCCCCATCCTGTCTCACCAGCAGGGATCTCTGGTGCCACACAGAGGAAAAGGGCAGTGCCCAGAGATGGCAGAGGGGAAAAACAACTGGCAGGAGATTTATCCATCCAAGTGCCAGAGAAAGATGGTGTGGCTGGCAGTGCCATCTGGCTGTTCTACGGCTGATCCCATGCACAGCTGGTGCCTTTCAGGTGCCATGTCTGTGCTAAGGAGCTGTAGCTGGATGTCTCAGCTCGATTCCCCCAAACTCCAGGCCCTGCCAGAGGCTCCAGGCTACTGGCCTCTCTGGAGCAGGGCTGCACAGGCATCCCCACTCCTTTCTCTGCCTTTGATTGCTCACTCTGCGCAAGCCTGAGAGCAAACACATTTTCGTATTCCTCTGAACCTTGCCCCTTTCATTCCTGCTTTTTTCTCTGCCTGGAAGTTTCCTTCATTTGTGTCAGCTTTGGAAGCCCTTGTGGGCTTAGGGCCTGGCAAATACAGGCAGGCAGAGAAGACAGTGCTGTTGTCTCTGCAGGATGCACATCAGTTTGCCTTGGCTTTGCTTTTCACCTTCTCTTTCCCCTTCCCCTTTCTCTGGTGCAGATTGGAGGAGGGCAGAAGTCAAGGACACCTCTCGAGATATTGCCCTGAAGACAGATGCCACTAAAATACAGGAAGAGGCTGTGACTCTTTGTCAGGAGGTGGCATCTGTGCACAAGAAATTGGAAAGGCTGGAGAGGGAAAGGAAGGATGTGCTGGTGAGAATGGCCAATGCCATGAAGGGCCATTTCTTGGCTATGTTTGGACCTTGTGTTAATATTTCTTAGGAGCACCTTTTTCCAGTTTAACTTTTCTAATTGTATTCTTCTGAATAAGGAGGAAAACATGATGCCGTCCTGTCAAGCCCAGTTAGGGTTGAGGCTGCTGATTTTCCTCCATGCTGGAGTTTTGTTCCCGAGAAGCTTTCCTTCTCAATGTCCACACTTGTCTCTATGGACATTGGGTGGTTTGGGCAATTCCTCGTGTCCAAACCCATGTTCCGATTTCTAAATATCTGGCCCTGGGACAAGGGGGGAGAAGACCAAGTTTTCTGTTAATAGAAAGGTGCTTGGCCTTGGCCGCCTGAGAGCAGCCAGTGGGGAGAAAAGAGAGAAAAGCAAAGTGCTGATCCAGATAAGGACGTGTCCCTGCAAGGGGAGAACTTGTCCTGAGTGCCAGCAGAGAATGACAGACTGATCTGGCCATTGCTGCTTCAAGAGAGGACAGTGGGGCTCTCGGGGATGGAGCCATGGCAACTCCACACAGGAGAGGTTGGAAACCACTCCTGTTACTCCAAACCCAGGGAATGAAATGTTGAGTGTGTTTGCTCTTCCCTTTCTCCCTGGTGGGGAGCACATCCTCACGGCACTGCCTAAATCCTGCTTAGGGAGGATTGAAATGCTGTCTGCAGTTCTGGCAGCTCCTCCCCAAAGGACCACTCGAGTGGAGCTGCAAGAGGTCGGGGAAGAGCAGAAAGGAAGCTGAGATGGGCTGAGTGAGCTGGGAAAGACACTGTGTCAGGGGGGGCCCAGCAGAGGTCTGCAGCATCCCGAGAGGCAGGGAGAGAGGGGCAGTCTGTGCCAGCCCCTGGGGCAGGAGTCCAGATGTGGGATGGAAAGCAAACCGAGAGATGGAATGAGTGACCCTTTTTCTGCCTTGTTTTGGCAGCATGAATGGGAATTGTACCTGGAGCAGGTGAGAAATCTGGAAAAGGAAAACAAAATGCATGCACCTGATGTTCAAAAAAAGAAGGAAAGAGCCCAGCACTTGGAATTGGAGAGGGAAGGCATGCAAGAAGAGCTGGAGCATGGTGCTGCTGCTGTGAAGGAATGGAGAGGGAAAGCTCAAGTCCTGAGTGCTGCCGTGAATAAGAGTGACATTTCCAATGGGGGCCTGAAGAAGCAGTTGGAAATCCTGAAGGGAAAGGCATTTCTCAAGGTAGGCACTGGCATTGCTCTTCAGTCCACTGCAACGTCTCTCAGTGATTCCAATGATGGTTCCCAGAAAGGGGTGGGAATGCGTGTATATCCCTGAAAGTCCAGGCTCTGTTAGGAAAAGCAGCCCGGGCTGCAATCAGCAGCCATGTCTGTGTGCCTGGCTCCAGGCAGAGACAGAGACCATTGACAGCCAGAATGATTCGGGGCACGCCCATAACAACTGACACAGCTCTGGAGCTTGCTGTTCAAATCAGCTCCTGGCCCAAAGCTGGCCATGGGGAGCTGCTTCTGCCATGCCCACGCAAGGGGAGGCAACACGTGGGGGGTTGGGTTTGGCGTGGAAAGGAATGGAGCAGGTGAGCAGAGCAATGGACTAAATTGAGCAGAGTATTGGACCGAGGGCTGAACAGCAGCTGCCCTGCTGGTGCTTCGAGGATGCTTCCTGAAATAGAGATTTCTTGGGGACAACTCTTGCGGTGTTTGACACAAGGGACTCATCTCTCTGAATACTCAGCAGGCTGTTGGAGCAGATGGCATTGCTATTGGAGATGGTCATGACACAAAATATTTCACCACAACACCTTCTTGGTCTGAGGAAAGGAAGAAATAACTCTTTATTTCCCAGAGTCGTTTTATACAATTTTCCAGCTTTCATGTCACACATCATTGGCTCTCAATTCACCGCCCTACAGTATCATTGGCTGCCTATAGCCAGAACAACATCTTTGAAAAACACCACCTGCATGAAGTCGGCTATCTCTGTTTATGAATTCCTGCTTGTTTTGAACCATAGAGGTACTGTGAGAATTGAGAATAAGAAATTGGTCTCACGGTGAAGTAGCTCTTACTATTTACCTACAATTCCCACACTGGCATCCTCTTCTCCAGGGACACACAACATTGCCTTTGGCTTGGAGGCCCCAACTGCTTTCTGCTCCCAGCAGCCTCCACTGCTGCCATGTCCTGCCCAGGGCTGCTGCTGCACCCTGAGGCCAAGGCTGGATCTGGTGTCTGCTGCTGCCGCCGATATTTTCCCCATTTCTCTCCCGGCTGCTGGCAGGAAATCTGGGAGGAGAAGCAGCAGCAGCAGACTCCTTTGGAGCTCTTCCATCCCTCTGTTAGCAGTGTTGTCCCAGATGGAGTTGGTGCCTTTGCGGGGTGCTGAGCAATGCGGGCACACAGACATGGCTATGGCAGGCTGGGGAGGGCACTTCCACCGCGGCCAGTTCAGCCGGTGTTCAGAGCTGCACCCTCAAGGATGCCCATTGCCTCCCTTTCCCTGTTTTCACTCCATTTGTCTCAGCTGGAATCCTTGGTTCTGCACCTTCTGTTTTGGGCATGTTTTTTGTTTGCAGTAATTTCTCCTTTGTTGCTCTCCCTACTGCCCATTCTGCTGCCTCAGGGGCAGTCCTGTCCCTGAGGCTGTGTGCATCCATCTTCCAGATGCGGGCCCTGCAGGAGGCAATGCTGGAGAAGGAGGCTGCCCAGGCAACTCAAGAGAAGCTGCTGCTGCAGGAGCTGGAGGAGTCCCGAGCAGGAGAACGGCGCTTCAGGGACTCTGCGCACGTGCTGGAGGCTGAGGTGTCTGAGCTGCGTGTGAGGCTCCAGAACTCTGAGGAAAGAGGAGAGGCCATGGCCACGCAGCATAAGGCCTTGGAGCTGGAGCTGAGGAACACACAGGCTCAGAGGGACTATCTCAGGGCTCACAATCAGGAGCTGCAGAAGGAGTTGGAGGGAAGTGAACAAGGTACAGCTTCTCCTCTCCCACTCGCTGCCCCATCCTGTCTCACCAGCAGGGATCTCTGGTGCCACACAGAGGAAAAGGGCAGTGCCCAGAGATGGCAGAGGGGAAAAACAACTGGCAGGAGATTTATCCATCCAAGTGCCAGAGAAAGATGGTGTGGCTGGCAGTGCCATCTGGCTGTTCTACGGCTGATCCCATGCACAGCTGGTGCCTTTCAGGTGCCATGTCTGTGCTAAGGAGCTGTAGCTGGATGTCTCAGCTCGATTCCCCCAAACTCCAGGCCCTGCCAGAGGCTCCAGGCTACTGGCCTCTCTGGAGCAGGGCTGCACAGGCATCCCCACTCCTTTCTCTGCCTTTGATTGCTCACTCTGCGCAAGCCTGAGAGCAAACACATTTTCGTATTCCTCTGAACCTTGCCCCTTTCATTCCTGCTTTTTTCTCTGCCTGGAAGTTTCCTTCATTTGTGTCAGCTTTGGAAGCCCTTGTGGGCTTAGGGCCTGGCAAATACAGGCAGGCAGAGAAGACAGTGCTGTTGTCTCTGCAGGATGCACATCAGTTTGCCTTGGCTTTGCTTTTCACCTTCTCTTTCACCTTCCCCTTTCTCTGGTGCAGATTGGAGGAGGGCAGAAGTCAAGGACACCTCTCGAGATATTGCCCTGAAGACAGAGGCCACTAAAATACAGGAAGAGGCTGTGACTCTTTGTCAGGAGGTGGCATCTGTGCACAAGAAATTGGAAAGGCTGGAGAGGGAAAGGAAGGATGTGCTGGTGAGAATGGCCAATGCCATGAAGGGCCATTTCTTGGCTATGTTTGGACCTTGTGTTAATATTTCTTAGGAGCACCTTTTTCCAGTTTAACTTTTCTAATTGTATTCTTCTGAATAAGGAGGAAAACATGATGCCGTCCTGTCAAGCCCAGTTAGGGTTGAGGCTGCTGATTTTCCTCCATGCTGGAGTTTTGTTCCCGAGAAGCTTTCCTTCTCAATGTCCACACTTGTCTTTATGGACATTGCGTGGTTTGGGCAATTCCTCGTGTCCAAACCCATGTTCCGATTTCTAAGTATCTGGCCCTGGGACAAGGGGGGAGAAGACCAAGTTTTCTGTTAATAGAAAGGTGCTTGGCCTTGGCCGCCTGAGAGCAGCCAGTGGGGAGAAAAGAGAGAAAAGCAAAGTGCTGATCCAGATAAGGACGTGTCCCTGCAAGGGGAGAACTTGTCCTGAGTGCCAGCAGAGAATGACAGACTGATCTGGCCATTGCTGCTTCAAGAGAGGACAGTGGGGCTCTCGGGGATGGAGCCATGGCAACTCCACACAGGAGAGGTTGGAAACCACTCCTGTTACTCCAAACCCAGGGAATGAAATGTTGGGTGTGTTTGCTCTTCCCTTTCTCCCTGGTGGGGAGCACATCCTCACGGCACTGCCTAAATCCTGCTTAGGGAGGATTGAAATGCTGTCTGCAGCTCTGGCAGCTCCTCCCCAAAGGACCACTCGAGTGGAGCTGCAAGAGGTCGGGGAAGAGCAGAAAGGAAGCTGAGATGGGCTGAGTGAGCTGGGAAAGACAGTGTGTCAGGGGGGGCCCAGCAGAGGTCTGCAGCATCCCGAGAGGCAGGGAGAGAGGGGCAGTCTGTGCCAGCCCCTGGGGCAGGAGTCCAGATGTGGGATGGAAAGCAAACCGAGAGATGGAATGAGTGACCCTTTTTCTGCCTTGTTTTGGCAGCATGAATGGGAATTGTACCTGGAGCAGGTGAGAAATCTGGAAAAGGAAAACAAAATGCATGCACCTGATGTTCAAAAAAAGAAGGAAAGAGCCCAGCACTTGGAATTGGAGAGGGAAGGCATGCAAGAAGAGCTGGAGCATGGTGCTGCTGCTGTGAAGGAATGGAGAGGGAAAGCTCAAGTCCTGAGTGCTGCCGTGAATAAGAGTGACATTTCCAATGGGGGCCTGAAGAAGCAGTTGGAAATCCTGAAGGGAAAGGCATTTCTCAAGGTAGGCACTGGCATTGCTCTTCAGTCCACTGCAACGTCTCTCAATGATTCCAATGATGGCTCCCAGAAAGGGGTGGGAATGAGTGTATATCCCTGAAAGTCCAGGCTCTGTTAGGAAAAGCAGCCCGGGCTGCAATCAGCAGCCATGTCTGTGTGCCTGGCTCCAGGCAGAGACAGAGACCATTGACAGCCAGAATGATTCGGGACACGCCCATAACAACTGACACAGCTCTGGAGCTTGCTGTTCAAATCAGCTCCTGGCCCAAAGCTGGCCATGGGGAGCTGCTTCTGCCATGCCCACGCAAGGGGAGGCAACACGTGGGGGGTTGGGTTTGGCGTGGAAAGGAATGGAGCAGGTGAGCAGAGCAATGGACTAAATTGAGCAGAGTATTGGACCGAGGGCTGAACAGCAGCTGCCCTGCTGGTGCTTCGAGGATGCTTCCTGAAATAGAGATTTCTTGGGGACAACTCTTGCGGTGTTTGACACAAGGGACTCATCTCTCTGAATACTCAGCAGGCTGTTGGAGCAGATGGCATTGCTATTGGAGATGGTCATGACACAAAATATCTCACCACAACACCTTCTTGGTCTGAGGAAAGGAAGAAATAACTCTTTATTTCCCAGAGTCGTTTTATACAATTTTCCAGCTTTCATGTCACACATCATTGGCTCTCAATTCACCGCCCTACAGTATCATTGGCTGCCTATAGCCAGAACAACATCTTTGAAAAACACCACCTGCATGAAGTCGGCTATCTCTGTTTATGAATTCCTGCTTGTTTTGAACCATAGAGGTACTGTGAGAATTGAGAATAAGAAATTGGTCTCACGGTGAAGTAGCTCTTACTATTTACCTACAATTCCCACACTGGCATCCTCTTCTCCAGGGACACACAACATTGCCTTTGGCTTGGAGGCCCCAACTGCTTTCTGCTCCCAGCAGCCTCCACTGCTGCCATGTCCTGCCCAGGGCTGCTGCTGCACCCTGAGGCCAAGGCTGGATCTGGTGTCTGCTGCTGCCGCCGATATTTTCCCCATTTCTCTCCCGGCTGCTGGCAGGAAATCTGGGAGGAGAAGCAGCAGCAGCAGACTCCTTTGGAGCTCTTCCATCCCTCTGTTAGCAGTGTTGTCCCAGATGGAGTTGGTGCCTTTGTGGGGTGCTGAGCAATGCGGGCACACAGACATGGCTATGGCAGGCTGGGGAGGGCACTTCCACCGCGGCCAGTTCAGCCGGTGTTCAGAGCTGCACCCTCAAGGATGCCCATTGCCTCCCTTTCCCTGTTTTCACTCCATTTGTCTCAGCTGGAATCCTTGGTTCTGCACCTTCTGTTTTGGGCATGTTTTTTGTTTGCAGTAATTTCTCCTTTGTTGCTCTCCCTACTGCCCATTCTGCTGCCTCAGGGGCAGTCCTGTCCCTGAGGCTGTGTGCATCCATCTTCCAGATCCGGGCCCTGCAGGAGGCAATGCTGGAGAAGGAGGCTGCCCAGGCAACTCAAGAGAAGCTGCTGCTGCAGGAGCTGGAGGAGTCCCGAGCAGGAGAACGGCGCTTCAGGGACTCTGCGCACGTGCTGGAGGCTGAGGTGTCTGAGCTGCGTGTGAGGCTCCAGAACTCTGAGGAAAGAGGAGAGGCCATGGCCACGCAGCGTAAGGCCTTGGAGCTGGAGCTGAGGAACACACAGGCTCAGAGGGACTATCTCAGGGCTCACAATCAGGAGCTGCAGAAGGAGTTGGAGGGAAGTGAACAAGGTACAGCTTCTCCTCTCCCACTCGCTGCCCCATCCTGTCTCACCAGCAGGGATCTCTGGTGCCACACAGAGGAAAAGGGCAGTGCCCAGAGATGGCAGAGGGGAAAAACAACTGGCAGGAGATTTATCCATCCAAGTGCCAGAGAAAGATGGTGTGGCTGGCAGTGCCATCTGGCTGTTCTACGGCTGATCCCATGCACAGCTGGTGCCTTTCAGGTGCCATGTCTGTGCTAAGGAGCTGTAGCTGGATGTCTCAGCTCGATTCCCCCAAACTCCAGGCCCTGCCAGAGGCTCCAGGCTACTGGCCTCTCTGGAGCAGGGCTGCACAGGCATCCCCACTCCTTTCTCTGCCTTTGATTGCTCACTCTGCGCAAGCCTGAGAGCAAACACATTTTCGTATTCCTCTGAACCTTGCCCCTTTCATTCCTGCTTTTTTCTCTGCCTGGAAGTTTCCTTCATTTGTGTCAGCTTTGGAAGCCCTTGTGGGCTTAGGGCCTGGCAAATACAGGCAGGCAGAGAAGACAGTGCTGTTGTCTCTGCAGGATGCACATCAGTTTGCCTTGGCTTTGCTTTTCACCTTCTCTTTCACCTTCCCCTTTCTCTGGTGCAGATTGGAGGAGGGCAGAAGTCAAGGACACCTCTCGAGATATTGCCCTGAAGACAGAGGCCACTAAAATACAGGAAGAGGCTGTGACTCTTTGTCAGGAGGTGGCATCTGTGCACAAGAAATTGGAAAGGCTGGAGAGGGAAAGGAAGGATGTGCTGGTGAGAATGGCCAATGCCATGAAGGGCTATTTCTTGGCTATGTTTGGACCTTGTGTTAATATTTCTTAGGAGCACCTTTTTCCAGTTTAACTTTTCTAATTGTATTCTTCTGAATAAGGAGGAAAACATGATGCCGTCCTGTCAAGCCCAGTTAGGGTTGAGGCTGCTGATTTTCCTCCATGCTGGAGTTTTGTTCCCGAGAAGCTTTCCTTCTCAATGTCCACACTTGTCTTTATGGACATTGCGTGGTTTGGGCAATTCCTCGTGTCCAAACCCATGTTCCGATTTCTAAATATCTGGCCCTGGGACAAGGGGGGAGAAGACCAAGTTTTCTGTTAATAGAAAGGTGCTTGGCCTTGGCCGCCTGAGAGCAGCCAGTGGGGAGAAAAGAGAGAAAAGCAAAGTGCTGATCCAGATAAGGACGTGTCCCTGCAAGGAGAGAACTTGTCCTGAGTGCCAGCAGAGAATGACAGACTGATCTGGCCATTGCTGCTTCAAGAGAGGACAGTGGGGCTCTCGGGGATGGAGCCATGGCAACTCCACACAGGAGAGGTTGGAAACCACTCCTGTTACTCCAAACCCAGGGAATGAAATGTTGAGTGTGTTTGCTCTTCCCTTTCTCCCTGGTGGGGAGCACATCCTCACGGCACTGCCTAAATCCTGCTTAGGGAGGATTGAAATGCTGTCTGCAGCTCTGGCAGCTCCTCCCCAAAGGACCACTCGAGTGGAGCTGCAAGAGGTCGGGGAAGAGCAGAAAGGAAGCTGAGATGGGCTGAGTGAGCTGGGAAAGACACTGTGTCAGGGGGGGCCCAGCAGAGGTCTGCAGCATCCCGAGAGGCAGGGAGAGAGGGGCAGTCTGTGCCAGCCCCTGGGGCAGGAGTCCAGATGTGGGATGGAAAGCAAACCGAGAGATGGAATGAGTGACCCTTTTTCTGCCTTGTTTTGGCAGCATGAATGGGAATTGTACCTGGAGCAGGTGAGAAATCTGGAAAAGGAAAACAAAATGCATGCACCTGATGTTCAAAAAAAGAAGGAAAGAGCCCAGCACTTGGAATTGGAGAGGGAAGGCATGCAAGAAGAGCTGGAGCATGGTGCTGCTGCTGTGAAGGAATGGAGAGGGAAAGCTCAAGTCCTGAGTGCTGCCGTGAATAAGAGTGACATTTCCAATGGGGGCCTGAAGAAGCAGTTGGAAATCCTGAAGGGAAAGGCATTTCTCAAGGTAGGCACTGGCATTGCTCTTCAGTCCACTGCAACGTCTCTCAGTGATTCCAATGATGGTTCCCAGAAAGGGGTGGGAATGCGTGTATATCCCTGAAAGTCCAGGCTCTGTTAGGAAAAGCAGCCCGGGCTGCAATCAGCAGCCATGTCTGTGTGCCTGGCTCCAGGCAGAGACAGAGACCATTGACAGCCAGAATGATTCGGGGCACGCCCATAACAACTGACACAGCTCTGGAGCTTGCTGTTCAAATCAGCTCCTGGCCCAAAGCTGGCCATGGGGAGCTGCTTCTGCCATGCCCACGCAAGGGGAGGCAACACGTGGGGGGTTGGGTTTGGCATGGAAAGGAATGGAGCAGGTGAGCAGAGCAATGGACTAAATTGAGCAGAGTATTGGACCGAGGGCTGAACAGCAGCTGCCCTGCTGGTGCTTCGAGGATGCTTCCTGAAATAGAGATTTCTTGGGGACAACTCTTGCGGTGTTTGACACAAGGGACTCATCTCTCTGAATACTCAGCAGGCTGTTGGAGCAGATGGCATTGCTATTGGAGATGGTCATGACACAAAATATTTCACCACAACACCTTCTTGGTCTGAGGAAAGGAAGAAATAACTCTTTATTTCCCAGAGTCGTTTTATACAATTTTCCAGCTTTCATGTCACACATCATTGGCTCTCAATTCACCGCCCTACAGTATCATTGGCTGCCTATAGCCAGAACAACATCTTTGAAAAACACCACCTGCATGAAGTCGGCTATCTCTGTTTATGAATTCCTGCTTGTTTTGAACCATAGAGGTACTGTGAGAATTGAGAATAAGAAATTGGTCTCACGGTGAAGTAGCTCTTACTATTTACCTACAATTCCCACACTGGCATCCTCTTCTCCAGGGACACACAACATTGCCTTTGGCTTGGAGGCCCCAACTGCTTTCTGCTCCCAGCAGCCTCCACTGCTGCCATGTCCTGCCCAGGGCTGCTGCTGCACCCTGAGGCCAAGGCTGGATCTGGTGTCTGCTGCTGCCGCCGATATTTTCCCCATTTCTCTCCCGGCTGCTGGCAGGAAATCTGGGAGGAGAAGCAGCAGCAGCAGACTCCTTTGGAGCTCTTCCATCCCTCTGTTAGCAGTGTTGTCCCAGATGGAGTTGGTGCCTTTGCGGGGTGCTGAGCAATGCGGGCACACAGACATGGCTATGGCAGGCTGGGGAGGGCACTTCCACCGCGGCCAGTTCAGCCGGTGTTCAGAGCTGCACCCTCAAGGATGCCCATTGCCTCCCTTTCCCTGTTTTCACTCCATTTGTCTCAGCTGGAATCCTTGGTTCTGCACCTTCTGTTTTGGGCATGTTTTTTGTTTGCAGTAATTTCTCCTTTGTTGCTCTCCCTACTGCCCATTCTGCTGCCTCAGGGGCAGTCCTGTCCCTGAGGCTGTGTGCATCCATCTTCCAGATGCGGGCCCTGCAGGAGGCAATGCTGGAGAAGGAGGCTGCCCAGGCAACTCAAGAGAAGCTGCTGCTGCAGGAGCTGGAGGAGTCCCGAGCAGGAGAACGGCGCTTCAGGGACTCTGCGCACGTGCTGGAGGCTGAGGTGTCTGAGCTGCGTGTGAGGCTCCAGAACTCTGAGGAAAGAGGAGAGGCCATGGCCACGCAGCATAAGGCCTTGGAGCTGGAGCTGAGGAACACACAGGCTCAGAGGGACGATCTCAGGGCTCACAATCAGGAGCTGCAGAAGGAGTTGGAGGGAAGTGAACAAGGTACAGCTTCTCCTCTCCCACTCGCTGCCCCATCCTGTCTCACCAGCAGGGATCTCTGGTGCCACACAGAGGAAAAGGGCAGTGCCCAGAGATGGCAGAGGGGAAAAACAACTGGCAGGAGATTTATCCATCCAAGTGCCAGAGAAAGATGGTGTGGCTGGCAGTGCCATCTGGCTGTTCTACGGCTGATCCCATGCACAGCTGGTGCCTTTCAGGTGCCATGTCTGTGCTAAGGAGCTGTAGCTGGATGTCTCAGCTCGATTCCCCCAAACTCCAGGCCCTGCCAGAGGCTCCAGGCTACTGGCCTCTCTGGAGCAGGGCTGCACAGGCATCCCCACTCCTTTCTCTGCCTTTGATTGCTCACTCTGCGCAAGCCTGAGAGCAAACACATTTTCGTATTCCTCTGAACCTTGCCCCTTTCATTCCTGCTTTTTTCTCTGCCTGGAAGTTTCCTTCATTTGTGTCAGCTTTGGAAGCCCTTGTGGGCTTAGGGCCTGGCAAATACAGGCAGGCAGAGAAGACAGTGCTGTTGTCTCTGCAGGATGCACATCAGTTTGCCTTGGCTTTGCTTTTCACCTTCTCTTTCACCTTCCCCTTTCTCTGGTGCAGATTGGAGGAGGGCAGAAGTCAAGGACACCTCTCGAGATATTGCCCTGAAGACAGAGGCCACTAAAATACAGGAAGAGGCTGTGACTCTTTGTCAGGAGGTGGCATCTGTGCACAAGAAATTGGAAAGGCTGGAGAGGGAAAGGAAGGATGTGCTGGTGAGAATGGCCAATGCCATGAAGGGCCATTTCTTGGCTATGTTTGGACCTTGTGTTAATATTTCTTAGGAGCACCTTTTTCCAGTTTAACTTTTCTAATTGTATTCTTCTGAATAAGGAGGAAAACATGATGCCGTCCTGTCAAGCCCAGTTAGGGTTGAGGCTGCTGATTTTCCTCCATGCTGGAGTTTTGTTCCCGAGAAGCTTTCCTTCTCAATGTCCACACTTGTCTTTATGGACATTGCGTGGTTTGGGCAATTCCTCGTGTCCAAACCCATGTTCCGATTTCTAAATATCTGGCCCTGGGACAAGGGGGGAGAAGACCAAGTTTTCTGTTAATAGAAAGGTGCTTGGCCTTGGCCGCCTGAGAGCAGCCAGTGGGGAGAAAAGAGAGAAAAGCAAAGTGCTGATCCAGATAAGGACGTGTCCCTGCAAGGGGAGAACTTGTCCTGAGTGCCAGCAGAGAATGACAGACTGATCTGGCCATTGCTGCTTCAAGAGAGGACAGTGGGGCTCTCGGGGATGGAGCCATGGCAACTCCACACAGGAGAGGTTGGAAACCACTCCTGTTACTCCAAACCCAGGGAATGAAATGTTGGGTGTGTTTGCTCTTCCCTTTCTCCCTGGTGGGGAGCACATCCTCACGGCACTGCCTAAATCCTGCTTAGGGAGGATTGAAATGCTGTCTGCAGCTCTGGCAGCTCCTCCCCAAAGGACCACTCGAGTGGAGCTGCAAGAGGTCGGGGAAGAGCAGAAAGGAAGCTGAGATGGGCTGAGTGAGCTGGGAAAGACACTGTGTCAGGGGGGGCCCAGCAGAGGTCTGCAGCATCCCGAGAGGCAGGGAGAGAGGGGCAGTCTGTGCCAGCCCCTGGGGCAGGAGTCCAGATGTGGGATGGAAAGCAAACCGAGAGATGGAATGAGTGACCCTTTTTCTGCCTTGTTTTGGCAGCATGAATGGGAATTGTACCTGGAGCAGGTGAGAAATCTGGAAAAGGAAAACAAAATGCATGCACCTGATGTTCAAAAAAAGAAGGAAAGAGCCCAGCACTTGGAATTGGAGAGGGAAGGCATGCAAGAAGAGCTGGAGCATGGTGCTGCTGCTGTGAAGGAATGGAGAGGGAAAGCTCAAGTCCTGAGTGCTGCCGTGAATAAGAGTGACATTTCCAATGGGGGCCTGAAGAAGCAGTTGGAAATCCTGAAGGGAAAGGCATTTCTCAAGGTAGGCACTGGCATTGCTCTTCAGTCCACTGCAACGTCTCTCAGTGATTCCAATGATGGTTCCCAGAAAGGGGTGGGAATGCGTGTATATCCCTGAAAGTCCAGGCTCTGTTAGGAAAAGCAGCCCGGGCTGCAATCAGCAGCCATGTCTGTGTGCCTGGCTCCAGGCAGAGACAGAGACCATTGACAGCCAGAATGATTCGGGGCACGCCCATAACAACTGACACAGCTCTGGAGCTTGCTGTTCAAATCAGCTCCTGGCCCAAAGCTGGCCATGGGGAGCTGCTTCTGCCATGCCCACGCAAGGGGAGGCAACACGTGGGGGGTTGGGTTTGGCATGGAAAGGAATGGAGCAGGTGAGCAGAGCAATGGACTAAATTGAGCAGAGTATTGGACCGAGGGCTGAACAGCAGCTGCCCTGCTGGTGCTTCGAGGATGCTTCCTGAAATAGAGATTTCTTGGGGACAACTCTTGCGGTGTTTGACACAAGGGACTCATCTCTCTGAATACTCAGCAGGCTGTTGGAGCAGATGGCATTGCTATTGGAGATGGTCATGACACAAAATATTTCACCACAACACCTTCTTGGTCTGAGGAAAGGAAGAAATAACTCTTTATTTCCCAGAGTCGTTTTATACAATTTTCCAGCTTTCATGTCACACATCATTGGCTCTCAATTCACCGCCCTACAGTATCATTGGCTGCCTATAGCCAGAACAACATCTTTGAAAAACACCACCTGCATGAAGTCGGCTATCTCTGTTTATGAATTCCTGCTTGTTTTGAACCATAGAGGTACTGTGAGAATTGAGAATAAGAAATTGGTCTCACGGTGAAGTAGCTCTTACTATTTACCTACAATTCCCACACTGGCATCCTCTTCTCCAGGGACACACAACATTGCCTTTGGCTTGGAGGCCCCAACTGCTTTCTGCTCCCAGCAGCCTCCACTGCTGCCATGTCCTGCCCAGGGCTGCTGCTGCACCCTGAGGCCAAGGCTGGATCTGGTGTCTGCTGCTGCCGCCGATATTTTCCCCATTTCTCTCCCGGCTGCTGGCAGGAAATCTGGGAGGAGAAGCAGCAGCAGCAGACTCCTTTGGAGCTCTTCCATCCCTCTGTTAGCAGTGTTGTCCCAGATGGAGTTGGTGCCTTTGCGGGGTGCTGAGCAATGCGGGCACACAGACATGGCTATGGCAGGCTGGGGAGGGCACTTCCACCGCAGCCAGTTCAGCCGGTGTTCAGAGCTGCACCCTCAAGGATGCCCATTGCCTCCCTTTCCCTGTTTTCACTCCATTTGTCTCAGCTGGAATCCTTGGTTCTGCACCTTCTGTTTTGGGCATGTTTTTTGTTTGCAGTAATTTCTCCTTTGTTGCTCTCCCTACTGCCCATTCTGCTGCCTCAGGAGCAGTCCTGTCCCTGAGGCTGTGTGCATCCATCTTCCAGATGCGGGCCCTGCAGGAGGCAATGCTGGAGAAGGAGGCTGCCCAGGCAACTCAAGAGAAGCTGCTGCTGCAGGAGCTGGAGGAGTCCCGAGCAGGAGAACGGCGCTTCAGGGACTCTGCGCACGTGCTGGAGGCTGAGGTGTCTGAGCTGCGTGTGAGGCTCCAGAACTCTGAGGAAAGAGGAGAGGCCATGGCCACGCAGCGTAAGGCCTTGGAGCTGGAGCTGAGGAACACACAGGCTCAGAGGGACTATCTCAGGGCTCACAATCAGGAGCTGCAGAAGGAGTTGGAGGGAAGTGAACAAGGTACAGCTTCTCCTCTCCCACTCGCTGCCCCATCCTGTCTCACCAGCAGGGATCTCTGGTGCCACACAGAGGAAAAGGGCAGTGCCCAGAGATGGCAGAGGGGAAAAACAACTGGCAGGAGATTTATCCATCCAAGTGCCAGAGAAAGATGGTGTGGCTGGCAGTGCCATCTGGCTGTTCTACGGCTGATCCCATGCACAGCTGGTGCCTTTCAGGTGCCATGTCTGTGCTAAGGAGCTGTAGCTGGATGTCTCAGCTCGATTCCCCCAAACTCCAGGCCCTGCCAGAGGCTCCAGGCTACTGGCCTCTCTGGAGCAGGGCTGCACAGGCATCCCCACTCCTTTCTCTGCCTTTGATTGCTCACTCTGCGCAAGCCTGAGAGCAAACACATTTTCGTATTCCTCTGAACCTTGCCCCTTTCATTCCTGCTTTTTTCTCTGCCTGGAAGTTTCCTTCATTTGTGTCAGCTTTGGAAGCCCTTGTGGGCTTAGGGCCTGGCAAATACAGGCAGGCAGAGAAGACAGTGCTGTTGTCTCTGCAGGATGCACATCAGTTTGCCTTGGCTTTGCTTTTCACCTTCTCTTTCACCTTCCCCTTTCTCTGGTGCAGATTGGAGGAGGGCAGAAGTCAAGGACACCTCTCGAGATATTGCCCTGAAGACAGAGGCCACTAAAATACAGGAAGAGGCTGTGACTCTTTGTCAGGAGGTGGCATCTGTGCACAAGAAATTGGAAAGGCTGGAGAGGGAAAGGAAGGATGTGCTGGTGAGAATGGCCAATGCCATGAAGGGCTATTTCTTGGCTATGTTTGGACCTTGTGTTAATATTTCTTAGGAGCACCTTTTTCCAGTTTAACTTTTCTAATTGTATTCTTCTGAATAAGGAGGAAAACATGATGCCGTCCTGTCAAGCCCAGTTAGGGTTGAGGCTGCTGATTTTCCTCCATGCTGGAGTTTTGTTCCCGAGAAGCTTTCCTTCTCAATGTCCACACTTGTCTTTATGGACATTGCGTGGTTTGGGCAATTCCTCGTGTCCAAACCCATGTTCCGATTTCTAAATATCTGGCCCTGGGACAAGGGGGGAGAAGACCAAGTTTTCTGTTAATAGAAAGGTGCTTGGCCTTGGCCGCCTGAGAGCAGCCAGTGGGGAGAAAAGAGAGAAAAGCAAAGTGCTGATCCAGATAAGGACGTGTCCCTGCAAGGAGAGAACTTGTCCTGAGTGCCAGCAGAGAATGACAGACTGATCTGGCCATTGCTGCTTCAAGAGAGGACAGTGGGGCTCTCGGGGATGGAGCCATGGCAACTCCACACAGGAGAGGTTGGAAACCACTCCTGTTACTCCAAACCCAGGGAATGAAATGTTGAGTGTGTTTGCTCTTCCCTTTCTCCCTGGTGGGGAGCACATCCTCACGGCACTGCCTAAATCCTGCTTAGGGAGGATTGAAATGCTGTCTGCAGCTCTGGCAGCTCCTCCCCAAAGGACCACTCGAGTGGAGCTGCAAGAGGTCGGGGAAGAGCAGAAAGGAAGCTGAGATGGGCTGAGTGAGCTGGGAAAGACACTGTGTCAGGGGGGGCCCAGCAGAGGTCTGCAGCATCCCGAGAGGCAGGGAGAGAGGGGCAGTCTGTGCCAGCCCCTGGGGCAGGAGTCCAGATGTGGGATGGAAAGCAAACCGAGAGATGGAATGAGTGACCCTTTTTCTGCCTTGTTTTGGCAGCATGAATGGGAATTGTACCTGGAGCAGGTGAGAAATCTGGAAAAGGAAAACAAAATGCATGCACCTGATGTTCAAAAAAAGAAGGAAAGAGCCCAGCACTTGGAATTGGAGAGGGAAGGCATGCAAGAAGAGCTGGAGCATGGTGCTGCTGCTGTGAAGGAATGGAGAGGGAAAGCTCAAGTCCTGAGTGCTGCCGTGAATAAGAGTGACATTTCCAATGGGGGCCTGAAGAAGCAGTTGGAAATCCTGAAGGGAAAGGCATTTCTCAAGGTAGGCACTGGCATTGCTCTTCAGTCCACTGCAACGTCTCTCAGTGATTCCAATGATGGTTCCCAGAAAGGGGTGGGAATGCGTGTATATCCCTGAAAGTCCAGGCTCTGTTAGGAAAAGCAGCCCGGGCTGCAATCAGCAGCCATGTCTGTGTGCCTGGCTCCAGGCAGAGACAGAGACCATTGACAGCCAGAATGATTCGGGGCACGCCCATAACAACTGACACAGCTCTGGAGCTTGCTGTTCAAATCAGCTCCTGGCCCAAAGCTGGCCATGGGGAGCTGCTTCTGCCATGCCCACGCAAGGGGAGGCAACACGTGGGGGGTTGGGTTTGGCATGGAAAGGAATGGAGCAGGTGAGCAGAGCAATGGACTAAATTGAGCAGAGTATTGGACCGAGGGCTGAACAGCAGCTGCCCTGCTGGTGCTTCGAGGATGCTTCCTGAAATAGAGATTTCTTGGGGACAACTCTTGCGGTGTTTGACACAAGGGACTCATCTCTCTGAATACTCAGCAGGCTGTTGGAGCAGATGGCATTGCTATTGGAGATGGTCATGACACAAAATATTTCACCACAACACCTTCTTGGTCTGAGGAAAGGAAGAAATAACTCTTTATTTCCCAGAGTCGTTTTATACAATTTTCCAGCTTTCATGTCACACATCATTGGCTCTCAATTCACCGCCCTACAGTATCATTGGCTGCCTATAGCCAGAACAACATCTTTGAAAAACACCACCTGCATGAAGTCGGCTATCTCTGTTTATGAATTCCTGCTTGTTTTGAACCATAGAGGTACTGTGAGAATTGAGAATAAGAAATTGGTCTCACGGTGAAGTAGCTCTTACTATTTACCTACAATTCCCACACTGGCATCCTCTTCTCCAGGGACACACAACATTGCCTTTGGCTTGGAGGCCCCAACTGCTTTCTGCTCCCAGCAGCCTCCACTGCTGCCATGTCCTGCCCAGGGCTGCTGCTGCACCCTGAGGCCAAGGCTGGATCTGGTGTCTGCTGCTGCCGCCGATATTTTCCCCATTTCTCTCCCGGCTGCTGGCAGGAAATCTGGGAGGAGAAGCAGCAGCAGCAGACTCCTTTGGAGCTCTTCCATCCCTCTGTTAGCAGTGTTGTCCCAGATGGAGTTGGTGCCTTTGCGGGGTGCTGAGCAATGCGGGCACACAGACATGGCTATGGCAGGCTGGGGAGGGCACTTCCACCGCGGCCAGTTCAGCCGGTGTTCAGAGCTGCACCCTCAAGGATGCCCATTGCCTCCCTTTCCCTGTTTTCACTCCATTTGTCTCAGCTGGAATCCTTGGTTCTGCACCTTCTGTTTTGGGCATGTTTTTTGTTTGCAGTAATTTCTCCTTTGTTGCTCTCCCTACTGCCCATTCTGCTGCCTCAGGGGCAGTCCTGTCCCTGAGGCTGTGTGCATCCATCTTCCAGATGCGGGCCCTGCAGGAGGCAATGCTGGAGAAGGAGGCTGCCCAGGCAACTCAAGAGAAGCTGCTGCTGCAGGAGCTGGAGGAGTCCCGAGCAGGAGAACGGCGCTTCAGGGACTCTGCGCACGTGCTGGAGGCTGAGGTGTCTGAGCTGCGTGTGAGGCTCCAGAACTCTGAGGAAAGAGGAGAGGCCATGGCCACGCAGCATAAGGCCTTGGAGCTGGAGCTGAGGAACACACAGGCTCAGAGGGACGATCTCAGGGCTCACAATCAGGAGCTGCAGAAGGAGTTGGAGGGAAGTGAACAAGGTACAGCTTCTCCTCTCCCACTCGCTGCCCCATCCTGTCTCACCAGCAGGGATCTCTGGTGCCACACAGAGGAAAAGGGCAGTGCCCAGAGATGGCAGAGGGGAAAAACAACTGGCAGGAGATTTATCCATCCAAGTGCCAGAGAAAGATGGTGTGGCTGGCAGTGCCATCTGGCTGTTCTACGGCTGATCCCATGCACAGCTGGTGCCTTTCAGGTGCCATGTCTGTGCTAAGGAGCTGTAGCTGGATGTCTCAGCTCGATTCCCCCAAACTCCAGGCCCTGCCAGAGGCTCCAGGCTACTGGCCTCTCTGGAGCAGGGCTGCACAGGCATCCCCACTCCTTTCTCTGCCTTTGATTGCTCACTCTGCGCAAGCCTGAGAGCAAACACATTTTCGTATTCCTCTGAACCTTGCCCCTTTCATTCCTGCTTTTTTCTCTGCCTGGAAGTTTCCTTCATTTGTGTCAGCTTTGGAAGCCCTTGTGGGCTTAGGGCCTGGCAAATACAGGCAGGCAGAGAAGACAGTGCTGTTGTCTCTGCAGGATGCACATCAGTTTGCCTTGGCTTTGCTTTTCACCTTCTCTTTCACCTTCCCCTTTCTCTGGTGCAGATTGGAGGAGGGCAGAAGTCAAGGACACCTCTCGAGATATTGCCCTGAAGACAGAGGCCACTAAAATACAGGAAGAGGCTGTGACTCTTTGTCAGGAGGTGGCATCTGTGCACAAGAAATTGGAAAGGCTGGAGAGGGAAAGGAAGGATGTGCTGGTGAGAATGGCCAATGCCATGAAGGGCCATTTCTTGGCTATGTTTGGACCTTGTGTTAATATTTCTTAGGAGCACCTTTTTCCAGTTTAACTTTTCTAATTGTATTCTTCTGAATAAGGAGGAAAACATGATGCCGTCCTGTCAAGCCCAGTTAGGGTTGAGGCTGCTGATTTTCCTCCATGCTGGAGTTTTGTTCCCGAGAAGCTTTCCTTCTCAATGTCCACACTTGTCTTTATGGACATTGCGTGGTTTGGGCAATTCCTCGTGTCCAAACCCATGTTCCGATTTCTAAATATCTGGCCCTGGGACAAGGGGGGAGAAGACCAAGTTTTCTGTTAATAGAAAGGTGCTTGGCCTTGGCCGCCTGAGAGCAGCCAGTGGGGAGAAAAGAGAGAAAAGCAAAGTGCTGATCCAGATAAGGACGTGTCCCTGCAAGGGGAGAACTTGTCCTGAGTGCCAGCAGAGAATGACAGACTGATCTGGCCATTGCTGCTTCAAGAGAGGACAGTGGGGCTCTCGGGGATGGAGCCATGGCAACTCCACACAGGAGAGGTTGGAAACCACTCCTGTTACTCCAAACCCAGGGAATGAAATGTTGGGTGTGTTTGCTCTTCCCTTTCTCCCTGGTGGGGAGCACATCCTCACGGCACTGCCTAAATCCTGCTTAGGGAGGATTGAAATGCTGTCTGCAGCTCTGGCAGCTCCTCCCCAAAGGACCACTCGAGTGGAGCTGCAAGAGGTCGGGGAAGAGCAGAAAGGAAGCTGAGATGGGCTGAGTGAGCTGGGAAAGACACTGTGTCAGGGGGGGCCCAGCAGAGGTCTGCAGCATCCCGAGAGGCAGGGAGAGAGGGGCAGTCTGTGCCAGCCCCTGGGGCAGGAGTCCAGATGTGGGATGGAAAGCAAACCGAGAGATGGAATGAGTGACCCTTTTTCTGCCTTGTTTTGGCAGCATGAATGGGAATTGTACCTGGAGCAGGTGAGAAATCTGGAAAAGGAAAACAAAATGCATGCACCTGATGTTCAAAAAAAGAAGGAAAGAGCCCAGCACTTGGAATTGGAGAGGGAAGGCATGCAAGAAGAGCTGGAGCATGGTGCTGCTGCTGTGAAGGAATGGAGAGGGAAAGCTCAAGTCCTGAGTGCTGCCGTGAATAAGAGTGACATTTCCAATGGGGGCCTGAAGAAGCAGTTGGAAATCCTGAAGGGAAAGGCATTTCTCAAGGTAGGCACTGGCATTGCTCTTCAGTCCACTGCAACGTCTCTCAGTGATTCCAATGATGGTTCCCAGAAAGGGGTGGGAATGCGTGTATATCCCTGAAAGTCCAGGCTCTGTTAGGAAAAGCAGCCCGGGCTGCAATCAGCAGCCATGTCTGTGTGCCTGGCTCCAGGCAGAGACAGAGACCATTGACAGCCAGAATGATTCGGGGCACGCCCATAACAACTGACACAGCTCTGGAGCTTGCTGTTCAAATCAGCTCCTGGCCCAAAGCTGGCCATGGGGAGCTGCTTCTGCCATGCCCACGCAAGGGGAGGCAACACGTGGGGGGTTGGGTTTGGCATGGAAAGGAATGGAGCAGGTGAGCAGAGCAATGGACTAAATTGAGCAGAGTATTGGACCGAGGGCTGAACAGCAGCTGCCCTGCTGGTGCTTCGAGGATGCTTCCTGAAATAGAGATTTCTTGGGGACAACTCTTGCGGTGTTTGACACAAGGGACTCATCTCTCTGAATACTCAGCAGGCTGTTGGAGCAGATGGCATTGCTATTGGAGATGGTCATGACACAAAATATTTCACCACAACACCTTCTTGGTCTGAGGAAAGGAAGAAATAACTCTTTATTTCCCAGAGTCGTTTTATACAATTTTCCAGCTTTCATGTCACACATCATTGGCTCTCAATTCACCGCCCTACAGTATCATTGGCTGCCTATAGCCAGAACAACATCTTTGAAAAACACCACCTGCATGAAGTCGGCTATCTCTGTTTATGAATTCCTGCTTGTTTTGAACCATAGAGGTACTGTGAGAATTGAGAATAAGAAATTGGTCTCACGGTGAAGTAGCTCTTACTATTTACCTACAATTCCCACACTGGCATCCTCTTCTCCAGGGACACACAACATTGCCTTTGGCTTGGAGGCCCCAACTGCTTTCTGCTCCCAGCAGCCTCCACTGCTGCCATGTCCTGCCCAGGGCTGCTGCTGCACCCTGAGGCCAAGGCTGGATCTGGTGTCTGCTGCTGCCGCCGATATTTTCCCCATTTCTCTCCCGGCTGCTGGCAGGAAATCTGGGAGGAGAAGCAGCAGCAGCAGACTCCTTTGGAGCTCTTCCATCCCTCTGTTAGCAGTGTTGTCCCAGATGGAGTTGGTGCCTTTGCGGGGTGCTGAGCAATGCGGGCACACAGACATGGCTATGGCAGGCTGGGGAGGGCACTTCCACCGCAGCCAGTTCAGCCGGTGTTCAGAGCTGCACCCTCAAGGATGCCCATTGCCTCCCTTTCCCTGTTTTCACTCCATTTGTCTCAGCTGGAATCCTTGGTTCTGCACCTTCTGTTTTGGGCATGTTTTTTGTTTGCAGTAATTTCTCCTTTGTTGCTCTCCCTACTGCCCATTCTGCTGCCTCAGGAGCAGTCCTGTCCCTGAGGCTGTGTGCATCCATCTTCCAGATCCGGGCCCTGCAGGAGGCAATGCTGGAGAAGGAGGCTGCCCAGGCAACTCAAGAGAAGCTGCTGCTGCAGGAGCTGGAGGAGTCCCGAGCAGGAGAACGGCGCTTCAGGGACTCTGCGCACGTGCTGGAGGCTGAGGTGTCTGAGCTGCGTGTGAGGCTCCAGAACTCTGAGGAAAGAGGAGAGGCCATGGCCACGCAGCGTAAGGCCTTGGAGCTGGAGCTGAGGAACACACAGGCTCAGAGGGACTATCTCAGGGCTCACAATCAGGAGCTGCAGAAGGAGTTGGAGGGAAGTGAACAAGGTACAGCTTCTCCTCTCCCACTCGCTGCCCCATCCTGTCTCACCAGCAGGGATCTCTGGTGCCACACAGAGGAAAAGGGCAGTGCCCAGAGATGGCAGAGGGGAAAAACAACTGGCAGGAGATTTATCCATCCAAGTGCCAGAGAAAGATGGTGTGGCTGGCAGTGCCATCTGGCTGTTCTACGGCTGATCCCATGCACAGCTGGTGCCTTTCAGGTGCCATGTCTGTGCTAAGGAGCTGTAGCTGGATGTCTCAGCTCGATTCCCCCAAACTCCAGGCCCTGCCAGAGGCTCCAGGCTACTGGCCTCTCTGGAGCAGGGCTGCACAGGCATCCCCACTCCTTTCTCTGCCTTTGATTGCTCACTCTGCGCAAGCCTGAGAGCAAACACATTTTCGTATTCCTCTGAACCTTGCCCCTTTCATTCCTGCTTTTTTCTCTGCCTGGAAGTTTCCTTCATTTGTGTCAGCTTTGGAAGCCCTTGTGGGCTTAGGGCCTGGCAAATACAGGCAGGCAGAGAAGACAGTGCTGTTGTCTCTGCAGGATGCACATCAGTTTGCCTTGGCTTTGCTTTTCACCTTCTCTTTCACCTTCCCCTTTCTCTGGTGCAGATTGGAGGAGGGCAGAAGTCAAGGACACCTCTCGAGATATTGCCCTGAAGACAGAGGCCACTAAAATACAGGAAGAGGCTGTGACTCTTTGTCAGGAGGTGGCATCTGTGCACAAGAAATTGGAAAGGCTGGAGAGGGAAAGGAAGGATGTGCTGGTGAGAATGGCCAATGCCATGAAGGGCCATTTCTTGGCTATGTTTGGACCTTGTGTTAATATTTCTTAGGAGCACCTTTTTCCAGTTTAACTTTTCTAATTGTATTCTTCTGAATAAGGAGGAAAACATGATGCCGTCCTGTCAAGCCCAGTTAGGGTTGAGGCTGCTGATTTTCCTCCATGCTGGAGTTTTGTTCCCGAGAAGCTTTCCTTCTCAATGTCCACACTTGTCTTTATGGACATTGCGTGGTTTGGGCAATTCCTCGTGTCCAAACCCATGTTCCGATTTCTAAATATCTGGCCCTGGGACAAGGGGGGAGAAGACCAAGTTTTCTGTTAATAGAAAGGTGCTTGGCCTTGGCCGCCTGAGAGCAGCCAGTGGGGAGAAAAGAGAGAAAAGCAAAGTGCTGATCCAGATAAGGACGTGTCCCTGCAAGGGGAGAACTTGTCCTGAGTGCCAGCAGAGAATGACAGACTGATCTGGCCATTGCTGCTTCAAGAGAGGACAGTGGGGCTCTCGGGGATGGAGCCATGGCAACTCCACACAGGAGAGGTTGGAAACCACTCCTGTTACTCCAAACCCAGGGAATGAAATGTTGGGTGTGTTTGCTCTTCCCTTTCTCCCTGGTGGGGAGCACATCCTCACGGCACTGCCTAAATCCTGCTTAGGGAGGATTGAAATGCTGTCTGCAGCTCTGGCAGCTCCTCCCCAAAGGACCACTCGAGTGGAGCTGCAAGAGGTCGGGGAAGAGCAGAAAGGAAGCTGAGATGGGCTGAGTGAGCTGGGAAAGACACTGTGTCAGGGGGGGCCCAGCAGAGGTCTGCAGCATCCCGAGAGGCTGGGAGAGAGGGGCAGTCTGTGCCAGCCCCTGGGGCAGGAGTCCAGATGTGGGATGGAAAGCAAACCGAGAGATGGAATGAGTGACCCTTTTTCTGCCTTGTTTTGGCAGCATGAATGGGAATTGTACCTGGAGCAGGTGAGAAATCTGGAAAAGGAAAACAAAATGCATGCACCTGATGTTCAAAAAAAGAAGGAAAGAGCCCAGCACTTGGAATTGGAGAGGGAAGGCATGCAAGAAGAGCTGGAGCATGGTGCTGCTGCTGTGAAGGAATGGAGAGGGAAAGCTCAAGTCCTGAGTGCTGCCGTGAATAGGAGTGACATTTCCAATGGGGGCCTGAAGAAGCAGTTGGAAATCCTGAAGGGAAAGGCATTTCTCAAGGTAGGCACTGGCATTGCTCTTCAGTCCACTGCAACGTCTCTCAGTGATTCCAATGATGGTTCCCAGAAAGGGGTGGGAATGCGTGTATATCCCTGAAAGTCCAGGCTCTGTTACGAAAAGCAGCCCGGGCTGCAATCAGCAGCCATGTCTGTGTGCCTGGCTCCAGGCAGAGACAGAGACCATTGACAGCCAGAATGATTCGGGGCACGCCCATAACAACTGACACAGCTCTGGAGCTTGCTGTTCAAATCAGCTCCTGGCCCAAAGCTGGCCATGGGGAGCTGCTTCTGCCATGCCCACGCAAGGGGAGGCAACACGTGGGGGGTTGGGTTTGGCATGGAAAGGAATGGAGCAGGTGAGCAGAGCAATGGACTAAATTGAGCAGAGTATTGGACCGAGGGCTGAACAGCAGCTGCCCTGCTGGTGCTTCGAGGATGCTTCCTGAAATAGAGATTTCTTGGGGACAACTCTTGCGGTGTTTGACACAAGGGACTCATCTCTCTGAATACTCAGCAGGCTGTTGGAGCAGATGGCATTGCTATTGGAGATGGTCATGACACAAAATATTTCACCACAACACCTTCTTGGTCTGAGGAAAGGAAGAAATAACTCTTTATTTCCCAGAGTAGTTTTATACAATTTTCCAGCTTTCATGTCACACATCATTGGCTCTCAATTCACCGCCCTACAGTATCATTGGCTGCCTATAGCCAGAACAACATCTTTGAAAAACACCACCTGCATGAAGTCGGCTATCTCTGTTTATGAATTCCTGCTTGTTTTGAACCATAGAGGTACTGTGAGAATTGAGAATAAGAAATTGGTCTCACGGTGAAGTAGCTCTTACTATTTACCTACAATTCCCACACTGGCATCCTCTTCTCCAGGGACACACAACATTGCCTTTGGCTTGGAGGCCCCAACTGCTTTCTGCTCCCAGCAGCCTCCACTGCTGCCATGTCCTGCCCAGGGCTGCTGCTGCACCCTGAGGCCAAGGCTGGATCTGGTGTCTGCTGCTGCCGCCGATATTTTCCCCATTTCTCTCCCGGCTGCTGGCAGGAAATCTGGGAGGAGAAGCAGCAGCAGCAGACTCCTTTGGAGCTCTTCCATCCCTCTGTTAGCAGTGTTGTCCCAGATGGAGTTGGTGCCTTTGCGGGGTGCTGAGCAATGCGGGCACACAGACATGGCTATGGCAGGCTGGGGAGGGCACTTCCACCGCGGCCAGTTCAGCCGGTGTTCAGAGCTGCACCCTCAAGGATGCCCATTGCCTCCCTTTCCCTGTTTTCACTCCATTTGTCTCAGCTGGAATCCTTGGTTCTGCACCTTCTGTTTTGGGCATGTTTTTTGTTTGCAGTAATTTCTCCTTTGTTGCTCTCCCTACTGCCCATTCTGCTGCCTCAGGAGCAGTCCTGTCCCTGAGGCTGTGTGCATCCATCTTCCAGATGCGGGCCCTGCAGGAGGCAATGCTGGAGAAGGAGGCTGCCCAGGCAACTCAAGAGAAGCTGCTGCTGCAGGAGCTGGAGGAGTCCCGAGCAGGAGAACGGCGCTTCAGGGACTCTGCGCACGTGCTGGAGGCTGAGGTGTCTGAGCTGCGTGTGAGGCTCCAGAACTCTGAGGAAAGAGGAGAGGCCATGGCCACGCAGCATAAGGCCTTGGAGCTGGAGCTGAGGAACACACAGGCTCAGAGGGACTATCTCAGGGCTCACAATCAGGAGCTGCAGAAGGAGTTGGAGGGAAGTGAACAAGGTACAGCTTCTCCTCTCCCACTCGCTGCCCCATCCTGTCTCACCAGCAGGGATCTCTGGTGCCACACAGAGGAAAAGGGCAGTGCCCAGAGATGGCAGAGGGGAAAAACAACTGGCAGGAGATTTATCCATCCAAGTGCCAGAGAAAGATGGTGTGGCTGGCAGTGCCATCTGGCTGTTCTACGGCTGATCCCATGCACAGCTGGTGCCTTTCAGGTGCCATGTCTGTGCTAAGGAGCTGTAGCTGGATGTCTCAGCTCGATTCCCCCAAACTCCAGGCCCTGCCAGAGGCTCCAGGCTACTGGCCTCTCTGGAGCAGGGCTGCACAGGCATCCCCACTCCTTTCTCTGCCTTTGATTGCTCACTCTGCGCAAGCCTGAGAGCAAACACATTTTCGTATTCCTCTGAACCTTGCCCCTTTCATTCCTGCTTTTTTCTCTGCCTGGAAGTTTCCTTCATTTGTGTCAGCTTTGGAAGCCCTTGTGGGCTTAGGGCCTGGCAAATACAGGCAGGCAGAGAAGACAGTGCTGTTGTCTCTGCAGGATGCACATCAGTTTGCCTTGGCTTTGCTTTTCACCTTCTCTTTCACCTTCCCCTTTCTCTGGTGCAGATTGGAGGAGGGCAGAAGTCAAGGACACCTCTCGAGATATTGCCCTGAAGACAGAGGCCACTAAAATACAGGAAGAGGCTGTGACTCTTTGTCAGGAGGTGGCATCTGTGCACAAGAAATTGGAAAGGCTGGAGAGGGAAAGGAAGGATGTGCTGGTGAGAATGGCCAATGCCATGAAGGGCCATTTCTTGGCTATGTTTGGACCTTGTGTTAATATTTCTTAGGAGCACCTTTTTCCAGTTTAACTTTTCTAATTGTATTCTTCTGAATAAGGAGGAAAACATGATGCCGTCCTGTCAAGCCCAGTTAGGGTTGAGGCTGCTGATTTTCCTCCATGCTGGAGTTTTGTTCCCGAGAAGCTTTCCTTCTCAATGTCCACACTTGTCTTTATGGACATTGCGTGGTTTGGGCAATTCCTCGTGTCCAAACCCATGTTCCGATTTCTAAATATCTGGCCCTGGGACAAGGGGGGAGAAGACCAAGTTTTCTGTTAATAGAAAGGTGCTTGGCCTTGGCCGCCTGAGAGCAGCCAGTGGGGAGAAAAGAGAGAAAAGCAAAGTGCTGATCCAGATAAGGACGTGTCCCTGCAAGGGGAGAACTTGTCCTGAGTGCCAGCAGAGAATGACAGACTGATCTGGCCATTGCTGCTTCAAGAGAGGACAGTGGGGCTCTCGGGGATGGAGCCATGGCAACTCCACAGAGGAGAGGTTGGAAACCACTCCTGTTACTCCAAACCCAGGGAATGAAATGTTGGGTGTGTTTGCTCTTCCCTTTCTCCCTGGTGGGGAGCACATCCTCACGGCACTGCCTAAATCCTGCTTAGGGAGGATTGAAATGCTGTCTGCAGCTCTGGCAGCTCCTCCCCAAAGGACCACTCGAGTGGAGCTGCAAGATGTCGGGGAAGAGCAGAAAGGAAGCTGAGATGGGCTGAGTGAGCTGGGAAAGACACTGTGTCAGGGGGGGCCCAGCAGAGGTCTGCAGCATCCCGAGAGGCAGGGAGAGAGGGGCAGTCTGTGCCAGCCCCTGGGGCAGGAGTCCAGATGTGGGATGGAAAGCAAACCGAGAGATGGAATGAGTGACCCTTTTTCTGCCTTGTTTTGGCAGCATGAATGGGAATTGTACCTGGAGCAGGTGAGAAATCTGGAAAAGGAAAACAAAATGCATGCACCTGATGTTCAAAAAAAGAAGGAAAGAGCCCAGCACTTGGAATTGGAGAGGGAAGGCATGCAAGAAGAGCTGGAGCATGGTGCTGCTGCTGTGAAGGAATGGAGAGGGAAAGCTCAAGTCCTGAGTGCTGCCGTGAATAAGAGTGACATTTCCAATGGGGGCCTGAAGAAGCAGTTGGAAATCCTGAAGGGAAAGGCATTTCTCAAGGTAGGCACTGGCATTGCTCTTCAGTCCACTGCAACGTCTCTCAGTGATTCCAATGATGGTTCCCAGAAAGGGGTGGGAATGCGTGTATATCCCTGAAAGTCCAGGCTCTGTTAGGAAAAGCAGCCCGGGCTGCAATCAGCAGCCATGTCTGTGTGCCTGGCTCCAGGCAGAGACAGAGACCATTGACAGCCAGAATGATTCGGGGCACGCCCATAACAACTGACACAGCTCTGGAGCTTGCTGTTCAAATCAGCTCCTGGCCCAAAGCTGGCCATGGGGAGCTGCTTCTGCCATGCCCACGCAAGGGGAGGCAACACGTGGGGGGTTGGGTTTGGCATGGAAAGGAATGGAGCAGGTGAGCAGAGCAATGGACTAAATTGAGCAGAGTATTGGACCGAGGGCTGAACAGCAGCTGCCCTGCTGGTGCTTCGAGGATGCTTCCTGAAATAGAGATTTCTTGGGGACAACTCTTGCGGTGTTTGACACAAGGGACTCATCTCTCTGAATACTCAGCAGGCTGTTGGAGCAGATGGCATTGCTATTGGAGATGGTCATGACACAAAATATTTCACCACAACACCTTCTTGGTCTGAGGAAAGGAAGAAATAACTCTTTATTTCCCAGAGTCGTTTTATACAATTTTCCAGCTTTCATGTCACACATCATTGGCTCTCAATTCACCGCCCTACAGTATCATTGGCTGCCTATAGCCAGAACAACATCTTTGAAAAACACCACCTGCATGAAGTCGGCTATCTCTGTTTATGAATTCCTGCTTGTTTTGAACCATAGAGGTACTGTGAGAATTGAGAATAAGAAATTGGTCTCACGGTGAAGTAGCTCTTACTATTTACCTACAATTCCCACACTGGCATCCTCTTCTCCAGGGACACACAACATTGCCTTTGGCTTGGAGGCCCCAACTGCTTTCTGCTCCCAGCAGCCTCCACTGCTGCCATGTCCTGCCCAGGGCTGCTGCTGCACCCTGAGGCCAAGGCTGGATCTGGTGTCTGCTGCTGCCGCCGATATTTTCCCCATTTCTCTCCCGGCTGCTGGCAGGAAATCTGGGAGGAGAAGCAGCAGCAGCAGACTCCTTTGGAGCTCTTCCATCCCTCTGTTAGCAGTGTTGTCCCAGATGGAGTTGGTGCCTTTGCGGGGTGCTGAGCAATGTGGGCACACAGACATGGCTATGGCAGGCTGGGGAGGGCACTTCCACCGCAGCCAGTTCAGCCGGTGTTCAGAGCTGCACCCTCAAGGATGCCCATTGCCTCCCTTTCCCTGTTTTCACTCCATTTGTCTCAGCTGGAATCCTTGGTTCTGCACCTTCTGTTTTGGGCATGTTTTTTGTTTGCAGTAATTTCTCCTTTGTTGCTCTCCCTACTGCCCATTCTGCTGCCTCAGGGGCAGTCCTGTCCCTGAGGCTGTGTGCATCCATCTTCCAGATCCGGGCCCTGCAGGAGGCAATGCTGGAGAAGGAGGCTGCCCAGGCAACTCAAGAGAAGCTGCTGCTGCAGGAGCTGGAGGAGTCCCGAGCAGGAGAACGGCGCTTCAGGGACTCTGCGCACGTGCTGGAGGCTGAGGTGTCTGAGCTGCGTGTGAGGCTCCAGAACTCTGAGGAAAGAGGAGAGGCCATGGCCACGCAGCATAAGGCCTTGGAGCTGGAGCTGAGGAACACACAGGCTCAGAGGGACTATCTCAGGGCTCACAATCAGGAGCTGCAGAAGGAGTTGGAGGGAAGTGAACAAGGTACAGCTTCTCCTCTCCCACTCGCTGCCCCATCCTGTCTCACCAGCAGGGATCTCTGGTGCCACACAGAGGAAAAGGGCAGTGCCCAGAGATGGCAGAGGGGAAAAACAACTGGCAGGAGATTTATCCATCCAAGTGCCAGAGAAAGATGGTGTGGCTGGCAGTGCCATCTGGCTGTTCTACGGCTGATCCCATGCACAGCTGGTGCCTTTCAGGTGCCATGTCTGTGCTAAGGAGCTGTAGCTGGATGTCTCAGCTCGATTCCCCCAAACTCCAGGCCCTGCCAGAGGCTCCAGGCTACTGGCCTCTCTGGAGCAGG
The DNA here is from genome assembly GCA_036630365.1 of Acanthiza pusilla. NCBI lineage: Eukaryota > Metazoa > Chordata > Aves > Passeriformes > Acanthizidae > Acanthiza > Acanthiza pusilla. Next base: position 632,466 of record JAXCHO010000154.1, on the reverse strand, counting down.
GCTGCACAGGCATCCCCACTCCTTTCTCTGCCTTTGATTGCTCACTCTGCGCAAGCCTGAGAGCAAACACATTTTCGTATTCCTCTGAACCTTGCCCCTTTCATTCCTGCTTTTTTCTCTGCCTGGAAGTTTCCTTCATTTGTGTCAGCTTTGGAAGCCCTTGTGGGCTTAGGGCCTGGCAAATACAGGCAGGCAGAGAAGACAGTGCTGTTGTCTCTGCAGGATGCACATCAGTTTGCCTTGGCTTTGCTTTTCACCTTCTCTTTCACCTTCCCCTTTCTCTGGTGCAGATTGGAGGAGGGCAGAAGTCAAGGACACCTCTCGAGATATTGCCCTGAAGACAGAGGCCACTAAAATACAGGAAGAGGCTGTGACTCTTTGTCAGGAGGTGGCATCTGTGCACAAGAAATTGGAAAGGCTGGAGAGGGAAAGGAAGGATGTGCTGGTGAGAATGGCCAATGCCATGAAGGGCCATTTCTTGGCTATGTTTGGACCTTGTGTTAATATTTCTTAGGAGCACCTTTTTCCAGTTTAACTTTTCTAATTGTATTCTTCTGAATAAGGAGGAAAACATGATGCCGTCCTGTCAAGCCCAGTTAGGGTTGAGGCTGCTGATTTTCCTCCATGCTGGAGTTTTGTTCCCGAGAAGCTTTCCTTCTCAATGTCCACACTTGTCTTTATGGACATTGCGTGGTTTGGGCAATTCCTCGTGTCCAAACCCATGTTCCGATTTCTAAATATCTGGCCCTGGGACAAGGGGGGAGAAGACCAAGTTTTCTGTTAATAGAAAGGTGCTTGGCCTTGGCCGCCTGAGAGCAGCCAGTGGGGAGAAAAGAGAGAAAAGCAAAGTGCTGATCCAGATAAGGACGTGTCCCTGCAAGGGGAGAACTTGTCCTGAGTGCCAGCAGAGAATGACAGACTGATCTGGCCATTGCTGCTTCAAGAGAGGACAGTGGGGCTCTCGGGGATGGAGCCATGGCAACTCCACACAGGAGAGGTTGGAAACCACTCCTGTTACTCCAAAGCCAGGGAATGAAATGTTGGGTGTGTTTGCTCTTCCCTTTCTCCCTGGTGGGGAGCACATCCTCACGGCACTGCCTAAATCCTGCTTAGGGAGGATTGAAATGCTGTCTGCAGCTCTGGCAGCTCCTCCCCAAAGGACCACTCGAGTGGAGCTGCAAGAGGTCGGGGAAGAGCAGAAAGGAAGCTGAGATGGGCTGAGTGAGCTGGGAAAGACACTGTGTCAGGGGGGGCCCAGCAGAGGTCTGCAGCATCCCGAGAGGCAGGGAGAGAGGGGCAGTCTGTGCCAGCCCCTGGGGCAGGAGTCCAGATGTGGGATGGAAAGCAAACCGAGAGATGGAATGAGTGACCCTTTTTCTGCCTTGTTTTGGCAGCATGAATGGGAATTGTACCTGGAGCAGGTGAGAAATCTGGAAAAGGAAAACAAAATGCATGCACCTGATGTTCAAAAAAAGAAGGAAAGAGCCCAGCACTTGGAATTGGAGAGGGAAGGCATGCAAGAAGAGCTGGAGCATGGTGCTGCTGCTGTGAAGGAATGGAGAGGGAAAGCTCAAGTCCTGAGTGCTGCCGTGAATAAGAGTGACATTTCCAATGGGGGCCTGAAGAAGCAGTTGGAAATCCTGAAGGGAAAGGCATTTCTCAAGGTAGGCACTGGCATTGCTCTTCAGTCCACTGCAACGTCTCTCAGTGATTCCAATGATGGTTCCCAGAAAGGGGTGGGAATGCGTGTATATCCCTGAAAGTCCAGGCTCTGTTAGGAAAAGCAGCCCGGGCTGCAATCAGCAGCCATGTCTGTGTGCCTGGCTCCAGGCAGAGACAGAGACCATTGACAGCCAGAATGATTCGGGGCACGCCCATAACAACTGACACAGCTCTGGAGCTTGCTGTTCAAATCAGCTCCTGGCCCAAAGCTGGCCATGGGGAGCTGCTTCTGCCATGCCCACGCAAGGGGAGGCAACACGTGGGGGGTTGGGTTTGGCATGGAAAGGAATGGAGCAGGTGAGCAGAGCAATGGACTAAATTGAGCAGAGTATTGGACCGAGGGCTGAACAGCAGCTGCCCTGCTGGTGCTTCGAGGATGCTTCCTGAAATAGAGATTTCTTGGGGACAACTCTTGCGGTGTTTGACACAAGGGACTCATCTCTCTGAATACTCAGCAGGCTGTTGGAGCAGATGGCATTGCTATTGGAGATGGTCATGACACAAAATATTTCACCACAACACCTTCTTGGTCTGAGGAAAGGAAGAAATAACTCTTTATTTCCCAGAGTCGTTTTATACAATTTTCCAGCTTTCATGTCACACATCATTGGCTCTCAATTCACCGCCCTACAGTATCATTGGCTGCCTATAGCCAGAACAACATCTTTGAAAAACACCACCTGCATGAAGTCGGCTATCTCTGTTTATGAATTCCTGCTTGTTTTGAACCATAGAGGTACTGTGAGAATTGAGAATAAGAAATTGGTCTCACGGTGAAGTAGCTCTTACTATTTACCTACAATTCCCACACTGGCATCCTCTTCTCCAGGGACACACAACATTGCCTTTGGCTTGGAGGCCCCAACTGCTTTCTGCTCCCAGCAGCCTCCACTGCTGCCATGTCCTGCCCAGGGCTGCTGCTGCACCCTGAGGCCAAGGCTGGATCTGGTGTCTGCTGCTGCCGCCGATATTTTCCCCATTTCTCTCCCGGCTGCTGGCAGGAAATCTGGGAGGAGAAGCAGCAGCAGCAGACTCCTTTGGAGCTCTTCCATCCCTCTGTTAGCAGTGTTGTCCCAGATGGAGTTGGTGCCTTTGCGGGGTGCTGAGCAATGCGGGCACACAGACATGGCTATGGCAGGCTGGGGAGGGCACTTCCACCGCAGCCAGTTCAGCCGGTGTTCAGAGCTGCACCCTCAAGGATGCCCATTGCCTCCCTTTCCCTGTTTTCACTCCATTTGTCTCAGCTGGAATCCTTGGTTCTGCACCTTCTGTTTTGGGCATGTTTTTTGTTTGCAGTAATTTCTCCTTTGTTGCTCTCCCTACTGCCCATTCTGCTGCCTCAGGAGCAGTCCTGTCCCTGAGGCTGTGTGCATCCATCTTCCAGATGCGGGCCCTGCAGGAGGCAATGCTGGAGAAGGAGGCTGCCCAGGCAACTCAAGAGAAGCTGCTGCTGCAGGAGCTGGAGGAGTCCCGAGCAGGAGAACGGCGCTTCAGGGACTCTGCGCACGTGCTGGAGGCTGAGGTGTCTGAGCTGCGTGTGAGGCTCCAGAACTCTGAGGAAAGAGGAGAGGCCATGGCCACGCAGCATAAGGCCTTGGAGCTGGAGCTGAGGAACACACAGGCTCAGAGGGACTATCTCAGGGCTCACAATCAGGAGCTGCAGAAGGAGTTGGAGGGAAGTGAACAAGGTACAGCTTCTCCTCTCCCACTCGCTGCCCCATCCTGTCTCACCAGCAGGGATCTCTGGTGCCACACAGAGGAAAAGGGCAGTGCCCAGAGATGGCAGAGGGGAAAAACAACTGGCAGGAGATTTATCCATCCAAGTGCCAGAGAAAGATGGTGTGGCTGGCAGTGCCATCTGGCTGTTCTACGGCTGATCCCATGCACAGCTGGTGCCTTTCAGGTGCCATGTCTGTGCTAAGGAGCTGTAGCTGGATGTCTCAGCTCGATTCCCCCAAACTCCAGGCCCTGCCAGAGGCTCCAGGCTACTGGCCTCTCTGGAGCAGGGCTGCACAGGCATCCCCACTCCTTTCTCTGCCTTTGATGGCTCACTCTGCGCAAGCCTGAGAGCAAACACATTTTCGTATTCCTCTGAACCTTGCCCCTTTCATTCCTGCTTTTTTCTCTGCCTGGAAGTTTCCTTCATTTGTGTCAGCTTTGGAAGCCCTTGTGGGCTTAGGGCCTGGCAAATACAGGCAGGCAGAGAAGACAGTGCTGTTGTCTCTGCAGGATGCACATCAGTTTGCCTTGGCTTTGCTTTTCACCTTCTCTTTCACCTTCCCCTTTCTCTGGTGCAGATTGGAGGAGGGCAGAAGTCAAGGACACCTCTCGAGATATTGCCCTGAAGACAGAGGCCACTAAAATACAGGAAGAGGCTGTGACTCTTTGTCAGGAGGTGGCATCTGTGCACAAGAAATTGGAAAGGCTGGAGAGGGAAAGGAAGGATGTGCTGGTGAGAATGGCCAATGCCATGAAGGGCCATTTCTTGGCTATGTTTGGACCTTGTGTTAATATTTCTTAGGAGCACCTTTTTCCAGTTTAACTTTTCTAATTGTATTCTTCTGAATAAGGAGGAAAACATGATGCCGTCCTGTCAAGCCCAGTTAGGGTTGAGGCTGCTGATTTTCCTCCATGCTGGAGTTTTGTTCCCGAGAAGCTTTCCTTCTCAATGTCCACACTTGTCTTTATGGACATTGCGTGGTTTGGGCAATTCCTCGTGTCCAAACCCATGTTCCGATTTCTAAATATCTGGCCCTGGGACAAGGGGGGAGAAGACCAAGTTTTCTGTTAATAGAAAGGTGCTTGGCCTTGGCCGCCTGAGAGCAGCCAGTGGGGAGAAAAGAGAGAAAAGCAAAGTGCTGATCCAGATAAGGACGTGTCCCTGCAAGGGGAGAACTTGTCCTGAGTGCCAGCAGAGAATGACAGACTGATCTGGCCATTGCTGCTTCAAGAGAGGACAGTGGGGCTCTCGGGGATGGAGCCATGGCAACTCCACAGAGGAGAGGTTGGAAACCACTCCTGTTACTCCAAACCCAGGGAATGAAATGTTGGGTGTGTTTGCTCTTCCCTTTCTCCCTGGTGGGGAGCACATCCTCACGGCACTGCCTAAATCCTGCTTAGGGAGGATTGAAATGCTGTCTGCAGCTCTGGCAGCTCCTCCCCAAAGGACCACTCGAGTGGAGCTGCAAGATGTCGGGGAAGAGCAGAAAGGAAGCTGAGATGGGCTGAGTGAGCTGGGAAAGACACTGTGTCAGGGGGGGCCCAGCAGAGGTCTGCAGCATCCCGAGAGGCAGGGAGAGAGGGGCAGTCTGTGCCAGCCCCTGGGGCAGGAGTCCAGATGTGGGATGGAAAGCAAACCGAGAGATGGAATGAGTGACCCTTTTTCTGCCTTGTTTTGGCAGCATGAATGGGAATTGTACCTGGAGCAGGTGAGAAATCTGGAAAAGGAAAACAAAATGCATGCACCTGATGTTCAAAAAAAGAAGGAAAGAGCCCAGCACTTGGAATTGGAGAGGGAAGGCATGCAAGAAGAGCTGGAGCATGGTGCTGCTGCTGTGAAGGAATGGAGAGGGAAAGCTCAAGTCCTGAGTGCTGCCGTGAATAAGAGTGACATTTCCAATGGGGGCCTGAAGAAGCAGTTGGAAATCCTGAAGGGAAAGGCATTTCTCAAGGTAGGCACTGGCATTGCTCTTCAGTCCACTGCAACGTCTCTCAGTGATTCCAATGATGGTTCCCAGAAAGGGGTGGGAATGCGTGTATATCCCTGAAAGTCCAGGCTCTGTTAGGAAAAGCAGCCCGGGCTGCAATCAGCAGCCATGTCTGTGTGCCTGGCTCCAGGCAGAGACAGAGACCATTGACAGCCAGAATGATTCGGGGCACGCCCATAACAACTGACACAGCTCTGGAGCTTGCTGTTCAAATCAGCTCCTGGCCCAAAGCTGGCCATGGGGAGCTGCTTCTGCCATGCCCACGCAAGGGGAGGCAACACGTGGGGGGTTGGGTTTGGCATGGAAAGGAATGGAGCAGGTGAGCAGAGCAATGGACTAAATTGAGCAGAGTATTGGACCGAGGGCTGAACAGCAGCTGCCCTGCTGGTGCTTCGAGGATGCTTCCTGAGACAGAGATTTCTTGGGGACAACTCTTGCGGTGTTTGACACAAGGGACTCATCTCTCTGAATACTCAGCAGGCTGTTGGAGCAGATGGCATTGCTATTGGAGATGGTCATGACACAAAATATTTCACCACAACACCTTCTTGGTCTGAGGAAAGGAAGAAATAACTCTTTATTTCCCAGAGTCGTTTTATACAATTTTCCAGCTTTCATGTCACACATCATTGGCTCTCAATTCACCGCCCTACAGTATCATTGGCTGCCTATAGCCAGAACAACATCTTTGAAAAACACCACCTGCATGAAGTCGGCTATCTCTGTTTATGAATTCCTGCTTGTTTTGAACCATAGAGGTACTGTGAGAATTGAGAATAAGAAATTGGTCTCACGGTGAAGTAGCTCTTACTATTTACCTACAATTCCCACACTGGCATCCTCTTCTCCAGGGACACACAACATTGCCTTTGGCTTGGAGGCCCCAACTGCTTTCTGCTCCCAGCAGCCTCCACTGCTGCCATGTCCTGCCCAGGGCTGCTGCTGCACCCTGAGGCCAAGGCTGGATCTGGTGTCTGCTGCTGCCGCCGATATTTTCCCCATTTCTCTCCCGGCTGCTGGCAGGAAATCTGGGAGGAGAAGCAGCAGCAGCAGACTCCTTTGGAGCTCTTCCATCCCTCTGTTAGCAGTGTTGTCCCAGATGGAGTTGGTGCCTTTGCGGGGTGCTGAGCAATGCGGGCACACAGACATGGCTATGGCAGGCTGGGGAGGGCACTTCCACCGCGGCCAGTTCAGCCGGTGTTCAGAGCTGCACCCTCAAGGATGCCCATTGCCTCCCTTTCCCTGTTTTCACTCCATTTGTCTCAGCTGGAATCCTTGGTTCTGCACCTTCTGTTTTGGGCATGTTTTTTGTTTGCAGTAATTTCTCCTTTGTTGCTCTCCCTACTGCCCATTCTGCTGCCTCAGGGGCAGTCCTGTCCCTGAGGCTGTGTGCATCCATCTTCCAGATGCGGGCCCTGCAGGAGGCAATGCTGGAGAAGGAGGCTGCCCAGGCAACTCAAGAGAAGCTGCTGCTGCAGGAGCTGGAGGAGTCCCGAGCAGGAGAACGGCGCTTCAGGGACTCTGCGCACGTGCTGGAGGCTGAGGTGTCTGAGCTGCGTGTGAGGCTCCAGAGCTCTGAGGAAAGAGGAGAGGCCATGGCCACGCAGCACAAGGCCTTGGAGCTGGAGCTGAGGAACACACAGGCTCAGAGGGACTATCTCAGGGCTCACAATCAGGAGCTGCAGAAGGAGTTGGAGGGAAGTGAACAAGGTACAGCTTCTCCTCTCCCACTCGCTGCCCCATCCTGTCTCACCAGCAGGGATCTCTGGTGCCACACAGAGGAAAAGGGCAGTGCCCAGAGATGGCAGAGGGGAAAAACAACTGGCAGGAGATTTATCCATCCAAGTGCCAGAGAAAGATGGTGTGGCTGGCAGTGCCATCTGGCTGTTCTACGGCTGATCCCATGCACAGCTGGTGCCTTTCAGGTGCCATGTCTGTGCTAAGGAGCTGTAGCTGGATGTCTCAGCTCGATTCCCCCAAACTCCAGGCCCTGCCAGAGGCTCCAGGCTACTGGCCTCTCTGGAGCAGGGCTGCACAGGCATCCCCACTCCTTTCTCTGCCTTTGATTGCTCACTCTGCGCAAGCCTGAGAGCAAACACATTTTCGTATTCCTCTGAACCTTGCCCCTTTCATTCCTGCTTTTTTCTCTGCCTGGAAGTTTCCTTCATTTGTGTCAGCTTTGGAAGCCCTTGTGGGCTTAGGGCCTGGCAAATACAGGCAGGCAGAGAAGACAGTGCTGTTGTCTCTGCAGGATGCACATCAGTTTGCCTTGGCTTTGCTTTTCACCTTCTCTTTCACCTTCCCCTTTCTCTGGTGCAGATTGGAGGAGAGCAGAAGTCAAGGACACCTCTCGAGATATTGCCCTGAAGACAGAGGCCACTAAAATACAGGAAGAGGCTGTGACTCTTTGTCAGGAGGTGGCATCTGTGCACAAGAAATTGGAAAGGCTGGAGAGGGAAAGGAAGGATGTGCTGGTGAGAATGGCCAATGCCATGAAGGGCCATTTCTTGGCTATGTTTGGACCTTGTGTTAATATTTCTTAGGAGCACCTTTTTCCAGTTTAACTTTTCTAATTGTATTCTTCTGAATAAGGAGGAAAACATGATGCCGTCCTGTCAAGCCCAGTTAGGGTTGAGGCTGCTGATTTTCCTCCATGCTGGAGTTTTGTTCCCGAGAAGCTTTCCTTCTCAATGTCCACACTTGTCTTTATGGACATTGCGTGGTTTGGGCAATTCCTCGTGTCCAAACCCATGTTCCGATTTCTAAGTATCTGGCCCTGGGACAAGGGGGGAGAAGACCAAGTTTTCTGTTAATAGAAAGGTGCTTGGCCTTGGCCGCCTGAGAGCAGCCAGTGGGGAGAAAAGAGAGAAAAGCAAAGTGCTGATCCAGATAAGGACGTGTCCCTGCAAGGGGAGAACTTGTCCTGAGTGCCAGCAGAGAATGACAGACTGATCTGGCCATTGCTGCTTCAAGAGAGGACAGTGGGGCTCTCGGGGATGGAGCCATGGCAACTCCACACAGGAGAGGTTGGAAACCACTCCTGTTACTCCAAACCCAGGGAATGAAATGTTGGGTGTGTTTGCTCTTCCCTTTCTCCCTGGTGGGGAGCACATCCTCACGGCACTGCCTAAATCCTGCTTAGGGAGGATTGAAATGCTGTCTGCAGCTCTGGCAGCTCCTCCCCAAAGGACCACTCGAGTGGAGCTGCAAGAGGTCGGGGAAGAACAGAAAGGAAGCTGAGATGGGCTGAGTGAGCTGGGAAAGACAGTGTGTCAGGGGGGGCCCAGCAGAGGTCTGCAGTATCCCGAGAGGCAAGGATAGAGGGGCAGTCTGTGCCAGCCCCTGGGGCAGGAGTCCAGATGTGGGATGGAAAGCAAACCGAGAGATGGAATGAGTGACCCTTTTTCTGCCTTGTTTTGGCAGCATGAATGGGAATTGTACCTGGAGCAGGTGAGAAATCTGGAAAAGGAAAACAAAATGCATGCACCTGATGTTCAAAAAAAGAAGGAAAGAGCCCAGCACTTGGAATTGGAGAGGGAAGGCATGCAAGAAGAGCTGGAGCATGGTGCTGCTGCTGTGAAGGAATGGAGAGGGAAAGCTCAAGTCCTGAGTGCTGCCGTGAATAAGAGTGACATTTCCAATGGGGGCCTGAAGAAGCAGTTGGAAATCCTGAAGGGAAAGGCATTTCTCAAGGTAGGCACTGGCATTGCTCTTCAGTCCACTGCAACGTCTCTCAGTGATTCCAATGATGGTTCCCAGAAAGGGGTGGGAATGAGTGTATATCCCTGAAAGTCCAGGCTCTGTTAGGAAAAGCAGCCCGGGCTGCAATCAGCAGCCATGTCTGTGTGCCTGGCTCCAGGCAGAGACAGAGACCATTGACAGCCAGAATGATTCGGGGCACGCCCATAACAACTGACACAGCTCTGGAGCTTGCTGTTCAAATCAGCTCCTGGCCCAAAGCTGGCCATGGGGAGCTGCTTCTGCCATGCCCACGCAAGGGGAGGCAACACGTGGGGGGTTGGATTTGGAATGGAGAGGAATGGAGCAGGTGAGCAGAGCAATGGACTAAATTGAGCAGAGTATTGGACCGAGGGCTGAACAGCAGCTGCCCTGCTGGTGCTTCGAGGATGCTTCCTGAAATAGAGATTTCTTGGGGACAACTCTTGCGGTGTTTGACACAAGGGACTCATCTCTCTGAATACTCAGCAGGCTGTTGGAGCAGATGGCATTGCTATTGGAGATGGTCATGACACAAAATATTTCACCACAACACCTTCTTGGTCTGAGGAAAGGAAGAAATAACTCTTTATTTCCCAGAGTAGTTTTATACAATTTTCCAGCTTTCATGTCACACATCATTGGCTCTCAATTCACCGCCCTACAGTATCATTGGCTGCCTATAGCCAGAACAACATCTTTGAAAAACACCACCTGCATGAAGTCGGCTATCTCTGTTTATGAATTCCTGCTTGTTTTGAACCATAGAGGTACTGTGAGAATTGAGAATAAGAAATTGGTCTCACGGTGAAGTAGCTCTTACTATTTACCTACAATTCCCACACTGGCATCCTCTTCTCCAGGGACACACAACATTGCCTTTGGCTTGGAGGCCCCAACTGCTTTCTGCTCCCAGCAGCCTCCACTGCTGCCATGTCCTGCCCAGGGCTGCTGCTGCGCCCTGAGGCCAAGGCTGGATCTGGTGTCTGCTGCTGCCGCCGATATTTTCCCCATTTCTCTCCCGGCTGCTGGCAGGAAATCTGGGAGGAGAAGCAGCAGCAGCAGACTCCTTTGGAGCTCTTCCATCCCTCTGTTAGCAGTGTTGTCCCAGATGGAGTTGGTGCCTTTGCGGGGTGCTGAGCAATGCGGGCACACAGACATGGCTATGGCAGGCTGGGGAGGGCACTTCCACCGCGGCCAGTTCAGCCGGTGTTCAGAGCTGCACCCTCAAGGATGCCCATTGCCTCCCTTTCCCTGTTTTCACTCCATTTGTCTCAGCTGGAATCCTTGGTTCTGCACCTTCTGTTTTGGGCATGTTTTTTGTTTGCAGTAATTTCTCCTTTGTTGCTCTCCCTACTGCCCATTCTGCTGCCTCGGGGGCAGTCCTGTCCCTGAGGCTGTGTGCATCCATCTTCCAGATGCGGGCCCTGCAGGAGGCAATGCTGGAGAAGGAGGCTGCCCAGGCAACTCAAGAGAAGCTGCTGCTGCAGGAGCTGGAGGAGTCCCGAGCAGGAGAACGGCGCTTCAGGGACTCTGCGCACGTGCTGGAGGCTGAGGTGTCTGAGCTGCGTGTGAGGCTCCAGAACTCTGAGGAAAGAGGAGAGGCCATGGCCACGCAGCATAAGGCCTTGGAGCTGGAGCTGAGGAACACACAGGCTCAGAGGGACTATCTCAGGGCTCACAATCAGGAGCTGCAGAAGGAGTTGGAGGGAAGTGAACAAGGTACAGCTTCTCCTCTCCCACTCGCTGCCCCATCCTGTCTCACCAGCAGGGATCTCTGGTGCCACACAGAGGAAAAGGGCAGTGCCCAGAGATGGCAGAGGGGAAAAACAACTGGCAGGAGATTTATCCATCCAAGTGCCAGAGAAAGATGGTGTGGCTGGCAGTGCCATCTGGCTGTTCTACGGCTGATCCCATGCACAGCTGGTGCCTTTCAGGTGCCATGTCTGTGCTAAGGAGCTGTAGCTGGATGTCTCAGCTCGATTCCCCCAAACTCCAGGCCCTGCCAGAGGCTCCAGGCTACTGGCCTCTCTGGAGCAGGGCTGCACAGGCATCCCCACTCCTTTCTCTGCCTTTGATTGCTCACTCTGCGCAAGCCTGAGAGCAAACACATTTTCGTATTCCTCTGAACCTTGCCCCTTTCATTCCTGCTTTTTTCTCTGCCTGGAAGTTTCCTTCATTTGTGTCAGCTTTGGAAGCCCTTGTGGGCTTAGGGCCTGGCAAATACAGGCAGGCAGAGAAGACAGTGCTGTTGTCTCTGCAGGATGCACATCAGTTTGCCTTGGCTTTGCTTTTCACCTTCTCTTTCACCTTCCCCTTTCTCTGGTGCAGATTGGAGGAGGGCAGAAGTCAAGGACACCTCTCGAGATATTGCCCTGAAGACAGAGGCCACTAAAATACAGGAAGAGGCTGTGACTCTTTGTCAGGAGGTGGCATCTGTGCACAAGAAATTGGAAAGGCTGGAGAGGGAAAGGAAGGATGTGCTGGTGAGAATGGCCAATGCCATGAAGGGCCATTTCTTGGCTATGTTTGGACCTTGTGTTAATATTTCTTAGGAGCACCTTTTTCCAGTTTAACTTTTCTAATTGTATTTTTCTGAATAAGGAGGAAAACATGATGCCGTCCTGTCAAGCCCAGTTAGGGTTGAGGCTGCTGATTTTCCTCCATGCTGGAGTTTTGTTCCCGAGAAGCTTTCCTTCTCAATGTCCACACTTGTCTTTATGGACATTGCGTGGTTTGGGCAATTCCTCGTGTCCAAACCTATGTTCCGATTTCTAAATATCTGGCCCTGGGACAAGGGGGGAGAAGACCAAGTTTTCTGTTAATAGAAAGGTGCTTGGCCTTGGCCGCCTGAGAGCAGCCAGTGGGGAGAAAAGAGAGAAAAGCAAAGTGCTGATCCAGATAAGGACGTGTCCCTGCAAGGGGAGAACTTGTCCTGAGTGCCAGCAGAGAATGACAGACTGATCTGGCCATTGCTGCTTCAAGAGAGGACAGTGGGGCTCTCGGGGATGGAGCCATGGCAACTCCACAGAGGAGAGGTTGGAAACCACTCCTGTTGCTCCAAACCCAGGGAATGAAATGTTGGGTGTGTTTGCTCTTCCCTTTCTCCCTGGTGGGGAGCACATCCTCACGGCACTGCCTAAATCCTGCTTAGGGAGGATTGAAATGCTGTCTGCAGTTCTGGCAGCTCCTCCCCAAAGGACCACTCGAGTGGAGCTGCAAGAGGTCGGGGAAGAGCAGAAAGGAAGCTGAGATGGGCTGAGTGAGCTGGGAAAGACACTGTGTCAGGGGGGGCCCAGCAGAGGTCTGCAGCATCCCGAGAGGCAGGGAGAGAGGGGCAGTCTGTGCCAGCCCCTGGGGCAGGAGTCCAGATGTGGGATGGAAAGCAAACCGAGAGATGGAATGAGTGACCCTTTTTCTGCCTTGTTTTGGCAGCATGAATGGGAATTGTACCTGGAGCAGGTGAGAAATCTGGAAAAGGAAAACAAAATGCATGCACCTGATGTTCAAAAAAAGAAGGAAAGAGCCCAGCACTTGGAATTGGAGAGGGAAGGCATGCAAGAAGAGCTGGAGCATGGTGCTGCTGCTGTGAAGGAATGGAGAGGGAAAGCTCAAGTCCTGAGTGCTGCCGTGAATAAGAGTGACATTTCCAATGGGGGCCTGAAGAAGCAGTTGGAAATCCTGAAGGGAAAGGCATTTCTCAAGGTAGGCACTGGCATTGCTCTTCAGTCCACTGCAACGTCTCTCAGTGATTCCAATGATGGTTCCCAGAAAGGGGTGGGAATGCGTGTATATCCCTGAAAGTCCAGGCTCTGTTAGGAAAAGCAGCCCGGGCTGCAATCAGCAGCCATGTCTGTGTGCCTGGCTCCAGGCAGAGACAGAGACCATTGACAGCCAGAATGATTCGGGGCACGCCCATAACAACTGACACAGCTCTGGAGCTTGCTGTTCAAATCAGCTCCTGGCCCAAAGCTGGCCATGGGGAGCTGCTTCTGCCATGCCCACGCAAGGGGAGGCAACACGTGGGGGGTTGGATTTGGCATGGAAAGGAATGGAGCAGGTGAGCAGAGCAATGGACTAAATTGAGCAGAGTATTGGACCGAGGGCTGAACAGCAGCTGCCCTGCTGGTGCTTCGAGGATGCTTCCTGAAATAGAGATTTCTTGGGGACAACTCTTGCGGTGTTTGACACAAGGGACTCATCTCTCTGAATACTCAGCAGGCTGTTGGAGCAGATGGCATTGCTATTGGAGATGGTCATGACACAAAATATTTCACCACAACACCTTCTTGGTCTGAGGAAAGGAAGAAATAACTCTTTATTTCCCAGAGTCGTTTTATACAATTTTCCAGCTTTCATGTCACACATCATTGGCTCTCAATTCACCGCCCTACAGTATCATTGGCTGCCTATAGCCAGAACAACATCTTTGAAAAACACCACCTGCATGAAGTCGGCTATCTCTGTTTATGAATTCCTGCTTGTTTTGAACCATAGAGGTACTGTGAGAATTGAGAATAAGAAATTGGTCTCACGGTGAAGTAGCTCTTACTATTTACCTACAATTCCCACACTGGCATCCTCTTCTCCAGGGACACACAACATTGCCTTTGGCTTGGAGGCCCCAACTGCTTTCTGCTCCCAGCAGCCTCCACTGCTGCCATGTCCTGCCCAGGGCTGCTGCTGCACCCTGAGGCCAAGGCTGGATCTGGTGTCTGCTGCTGCCGCCGATATTTTCCCCATTTCTCTCCCGGCTGCTGGCAGGAAATCTGGGAGGAGAAGCAGCAGCAGCAGACTCCTTTGGAGCTCTTCCATCCCTCTGTTAGCAGTGTTGTCCCAGATGGAGTTGGTGCCTTTGCGGGGTGCTGAGCAATGCGGGCACACAGACATGGCTATGGCAGGCTGGGGAGGGCACTTCCACCGCGGCCAGTTCAGCCGGTGTTCAGAGCTGCACCCTCAAGGATGCCCATTGCCTCCCTTTCCCTGTTTTCACTCCATTTGTCTCAGCTGGAATCCTTGGTTCTGCACCTTCTGTTTTGGGCATGTTTTTTGTTTGCAGTAATTTCTCCTTTGTTGCTCTCCCTACTGCCCATTCTGCTGCCTCAGGGGCAGTCCTGTCCCTGAGGCTGTGTGCATCCATCTTCCAGATGCGGGCCCTGCAGGAGGCAATGCTGGAGAAGGAGGCTGCCCAGGCAACTCAAGAGAAGCTGCTGCTGCAGGAGCTGGAGGAGTCCCGAGCAGGAGAACGGTGCTTCAGGGACTCTGCGCACGTGCTGGAGGCTGAGGTGTCTGAGCTGCGTGTGAGGCTCCAGAACTCTGAGGAAAGAGGAGAGGCCATGGCCACGCAGCATAAGGCCTTGGAGCTGGAGCTGAGGAACACACAGGCTCAGAGGGACTATCTCAGGGCTCACAATCAGGAGCTGCAGAAGGAGTTGGAGGGAAGTGAACAAGGTACAGCTTCTCCTCTCCCACTCGCTGCCCCATCCTGTCTCACCAGCAGGGATCTCTGGTGCCACACAGAGGAAAAGGGCAGTGCCCAGAGATGGCAGAGGGGAAAAACAACTGGCAGGAGATTTATCCATCCAAGTGCCAGAGAAAGATGGTGTGGCTGGCAGTGCCATCTGACTGTTCTACGGCTGATCCCATGCACAGCTGGTGCCTTTCAGGTGCCATGTCTGTGCTAAGGAGCTGTAGCTGGATGTCTCAGCTCGATTCCCCCAAACTCCAGGCCCTGCCAGAGGCTCCAGGCTACTGGCCTCTCTGGAGCAGGGCTGCACAGGCATCCCCACTCCTTTCTCTGCCTTTGATTGCTCACTCTGCGCAAGCCTGAGAGCAAACACATTTTCGTATTCCTCTGAACCTTGCCCCTTTCATTCCTGCTTTTTTCTCTGCCTGGAAGTTTCCTTCATTTGTGTCAGCTTTGGAAGCCCTTGTGGGCTTAGGGCCTGGCAAATACAGGCAGGCAGAGAAGACAGTGCTGTTGTCTCTGCAGGATGCACATCAGTTTGCCTTGGCTTTGCTTTTCACCTTCTCTTTCACCTTCCCCTTTCTCTGGTGCAGATTGGAGGAGGGCAGAAGTCAAGGACACCTCTCGAGATATTGCCCTGAAGACAGAGGCCACTAAAATACAGGAAGAGGCTGTGACTCTTTGTCAGGAGGTGGCATCTGTGCACAAGAAATTGGAAAGGCTGGAGAGGGAAAGGAAGGATGTGCTGGTGAGAATGGCCAATGCCATGAAGGGCCATTTCTTGGCTATGTTTGGACCTTGTGTTAATATTTCTTAGGAGCACCTTTTTCCAGTTTAACTTTTCTAATTGTATTCTTCTGAATAAGGAGGAAAACATGATGCCGTCCTGTCAAGCCCAGTTAGGGTTGAGGCTGCTGATTTTCCTCCATGCTGGAGTTTTGTTCCCGAGAAGCTTTCCTTCTCAATGTCCACACTTGTCTTTATGGACATTGCGTGGTTTGGGCAATTCCTCGTGTCCAAACCCATGTTCCGATTTCTAAATATCTGGCCCTGGGACAAGGGGGGAGAAGACCAAGTTTTCTGTTAATAGAAAGGTGCTTGGCCTTGGCCGCCTGAGAGCAGCCAGTGGGGAGAAAAGAGAGAAAAGCAAAGTGCTGATCCAGATAAGGACGTGTCCCTGCAAGGGGAGAACTTGTCCTGAGTGCCAGCAGAGAATGACAGACTGATCTGGCCATTGCTGCTTCAAGAGAGGACAGTGGGGTTCTTGGGGATGGAGCCATGGCAACTCCACAGAGGAGAGGTTGGAAACCACTCCTGTTACTCCAAACCCAGGGAATGAAATGTTGGGTGTGTTTGCTCTTCCCTTTCTCCCTGGTGGGGAGCACATCCTCACGGCACTGCCTAAATCCTGCTTAGGGAGGATTGAAATGCTGTCTGCAGTTCTGGCAGCTCCTCCCCAAAGGACCACTCGAGTGGAGCTGCAAGAGGTCGGGGAAGAGCAGAAAGGAAGCTGAGATGGGCTGAGTGAGCTGGGAAAGACACTGTGTCAGGGGGGGCCCAGCAGAGGTCTGCAGCATCCCGAGAGGCAGGGAGAGAGGGGCAGTCTGTGCCAGCCCCTGGGGCAGGAGTCCAGATGTGGGATGGAAAGCAAACCGAGAGATGGAATGAGTGACCCTTTTTCTGCCTTGTTTTGGCAGCATGAATGGGAATTGTACCTGGAGCAGGTGAGAAATCTGGAAAAGGAAAACAAAATGCATGCACCTGATGTTCAAAAAAAGAAGGAAAGAGCCCAGCACTTGGAATTGGAGAGGGAAGGCATGCAAGAAGAGCTGGAGCATGGTGCTGCTGCTGTGAAGGAATGGAGAGGGAAAGCTCAAGTCCTGAGTGCTGCCGTGAATAAGAGTGACATTTCCAATGGGGGCCTGAAGAAGCAGTTGGAAATCCTGAAGGGAAAGGCATTTCTCAAGGTAGGCACTGGCATTGCTCTTCAGTCCACTGCAACGTCTCTCAGTGATTCCAATGATGGTTCCCAGAAAGGGGTGGGAATGCGTGTATATCCCTGAAAGTCCAGGCTCTGTTAGGAAAAGCAGCCCGGGCTGCAGTCAGCAGCCATGTCTGTGTGCCTGGCTCCAGGCAGAGACAGAGACCATTGACAGCCAGAATGATTCGGGGCACGCCCATAACAACTGACACAGCTCTGGAGCTTGCTGTTCAAATCAGCTCCTGGCCCAAAGCTGGCCATGGGGAGCTGCTTCTGCCATGCCCACGCAAGGGGAGGCAACACGTGGGGGGTTGGGTTTGGCATGGAAAGGAATGGAGCAGGTGAGCAGAGCAATGGACTAAATTGAGCAGAGTATTGGACCGAGGGCTGAACAGCAGCTGCCCTGCTGGTGCTTCGAGGATACTTCCTGAAATAGAGATTTCTTGGGGACAACTCTTGCGGTGTTTGACACAAGGGACTCATCTCTCTGAATACTCAGCAGGCTGTTGGAGCAGATGGCATTGCTATTGGAGATGGTCATGACACAAAATATTTCACCACAACACCTTCTTGGTCTGAGGAAAGGAAGAAATAACTCTTTATTTCCCAGAGTCGTTTTATACAATTTTCCAGCTTTCATGTCACACATCATTGGCTCTCAATTCACCGCCCTACAGTATCATTGGCTGCCTATAGCCAGAACAACATCTTTGAAAAACACCACCTGCATGAAGTCGGCTATCTCTGTTTATGAATTCCTGCTTGTTTTGAACCATAGAGGTACTGTGAGAATTGAGAATAAGAAATTGGTCTCACGGTGAAGTAGCTCTTACTATTTACCTACAATTTTCACACTGGCATCCTCTTCTCCAGGGACACACAACATTGCCTTTGGCTTGGAGGCCCCAACTGCTTTCTGCTCCCAGCAGCCTCCACTGCTGCCATGTCCTGCCCAGGGCTGCTGCTGCGCCCTGAGGCCAAGGCTGGATCTGGTGTCTGCTGCTGCCGCCGATATTTTCCCCAGTTCTCTCCCGGCTGCTGGCAGGAAATCTGGGAGGAGAAGCAGCAGCAGCAGACTCCTTTGGAGCTCTTCCATCCCTCTGTTAGCAGTGTTGTCCCAGATGGAGTTGGTGCCTTTGCGGGGTGCTGAGCAATGCGGGCACACAGACATGGCTATGGCAGGCTGGGGAGGGCACTTCCACCGCGGCCAGTTCAGCCGGTGTTCAGAGCTGCACCCTCAAGGATGCCCATTGCCTCCCCTTCCCTGTTTTCACTCCATTTGTCTCAGCTGGAATCCTTGGTTCTGCACCTTCTGTTTTGGGCATGTTTTTTGTTTGCAGTAATTTTTCCTTTGTTGCTCTCCCTACTGCCCATTCTGCTGCCTCAGCGGCAGTCCTGTCCCTGAGGCTGTGTGCATCCATCTTCCAGATCCGGGCCCTGCAGGAGGCAATGCTGGAGAAGGAGGCTGCCCAGGCAACTCAAGAGAAGCTGCTGCTGCAGGAGCTGGAGGAGTCCCGAGCAGGAGAACGGCGCTTCAGGGACTCTGCGCACGTGCTGGAGGCTGAGGTGTCTGAGCTGCGTGTGAGGCTCCAGAACTCTGAGGAAAGAGGAGAGGCCATGGCCACGCAGCATAAGGCCTTGGAGCTGGAGCTGAGGAACACACAGGCTCAGAGGGACTATCTCAGGGCTCACAATCAGGAGCTGCAGAAGGAGTTGGAGGGAAGTGAACAAGGTACAGCTTCTCCTCTCCCACTCGCTGCCCCATCCTGTCTCACCAGCAGGGATCTCTGGTGCCACACAGAGGAAAAGGGCAGTGCCCAGAGATGGCAGAGGGGAAAAACAACTGGCAGGAGATTTATCCATCCAAGTGCCAGAGAAAGATGGTGTGGCTGGCAGTGCCATCTGGCTGTTCTACGGCTGATCCCATGCACAGCTGGTGCCTTTCAGGTGCCATGTCTGTGCTAAGGAGCTGTAGCTGGATGTCTCAGCTCGATTCCCCCAAACTCCAGGCCCTGCCAGAGGCTCCAGGCTACTGGCCTCTCTGGAGCAGGGCTGCACAGGCATCCCCACTCCTTTCTCTGCCTTTGATTGCTCACTCTGCGCAAGCCTGAGAGCAAACACATTTTCGTATTCCTCTGAACCTTGCCCCTTTCATTCCTGCTTTTTTCTCTGCCTGGAAGTTTCCTTCATTTGTGTCAGCTTTGGAAGCCCTTGTGGGCTTAGGGCCTGGCAAATACAGGCAGGCAGAGAAGACAGTGCTGTTGTCTCTGCAGGATGCACATCAGTTTGCCTTGGCTTTGCTTTTCACCTTCTCTTTCACCTTCCCCTTTCTCTGGTGCAGATTGGAGGAGGGCAGAAGTCAAGGACACCTCTCGAGATATTGCCCTGAAGACAGAGGCCACTAAAATACAGGAAGAGGCTGTGACTCTTTGTCAGGAGGTGGCATCTGTGCACAAGAAATTGGAAAGGCTGGAGAGGGAAAGGAAGGATGTGCTGGTGAGAATGGCCAATGCCATGAAGGGCCATTTCTTGGCTATGTTTGGACCTTGTGTTAATATTTCTTAGGAGCACCTTTTTCCAGTTTAACTTTTCTAATTGTATTCTTCTGAATAAGGAGGAAAACATGATGCCGTCCTGTCAAGCCCAGTTAGGGTTGAGGCTGCTGATTTTCCTCCATGCTGGAGTTTTGTTCCCGAGAAGCTTTCCTTCTCAATGTCCACACTTGTCTTTATGGACATTGCGTGGTTTGGGCAATTCCTCGTGTCCAAACCCATGTTCCGATTTCTAAATATCTGGCCCTGGGACAAGGGGGGAGAAGACCAAGTTTTCTGTTAATAGAAAGGTGCTTGGCCTTGGCCGCCTGAGAGCAGCCAGTGGGGAGAAAAGAGAGAAAAGCAAAGTGCTGATCCAGATAAGGACGTGTCCCTGCAAGGGGAGAACTTGTCCTGAGTGCCAGCAGAGAATGACAGACTGATCTGGCCATTGCTGCTTCAAGAGAGGACAGTGGGGCTCTCGGGGATGGAGCCATGGCAACTCCACAGAGGAGAGGTTGGAAACCACTCCTGTTACTCCAAACCCAGGGAATGAAATGTTGAGTGTGTTTGCTCTTCCCTTTCTCCCTGGTGGGGAGCACATCCTCACGGCACTGCCTAAATCCTGCTTAGGGAGGATTGAAATGCTGTCTGCAGTTCTGGCAGCTCCTCCCCAAAGGACCACTCGAGTGGAGCTGCAAGAGGTCGGGGAAGAGCAGAAAGGAAGCTGAGATGGGCTGAGTGAGCTGGGAAAGACACTGTGTCAGGGGGGGCCCAGCAGAGGTCTGCAGCATCCCGAGAGGCAGGGAGAGAGGGGCAGTCTGTGCCAGCCCCTGGGGCAGGAGTCCAGATGTGGGATGGAAAGCAAACCGAGAGATGGAATGAGTGACCCTTTTTCTGCCTTGTTTTGGCAGCATGAATGGGAATTGTACCTGGAGCAGGTGAGAAATCTGGAAAAGGAAAACAAAATGCATGCACCTGATGTTCAAAAAAAGAAGGAAAGAGCCCAGCACTTGGAATTGGAGAGGGAAGGCATGCAAGAAGAGCTGGAGCATGGTGCTGCTGCTGTGAAGGAATGGAGAGGGAAAGCTCAAGTCCTGAGTGCTGCCGTGAATAAGAGTGACATTTCCAATGGGGGCCTGAAGAAGCAGTTGGAAATCCTGAAGGGAAAGGCATTTCTCAAGGTAGGCACTGGCATTGCTCTTCAGTCCACTGCAACGTCTCTCAGTGATTCCAATGATGGTTCCCAGAAAGGGGTGGGAATGCGTGTATATCCCTGAAAGTCCAGGCTCTGTTAGGAAAAGCAGCCCGGGCTGCAATCAGCAGCCATGTCTGTGTGCCTGGCTCCAGGCAGAGACAGAGACCATTGACAGCCAGAATGATTCGGGGCACGCCCATAACAACTGACACAGCTCTGGAGCTTGCTGTTCAAATCAGCTCCTGGCCCAAAGCTGGCCATGGGGAGCTGCTTCTGCCATGCCCACGCAAGGGGAGGCAACACGTGGGGGGTTGGGTTTGGCGTGGAAAGGAATGGAGCAGGTGAGCAGAGCAATGGACTAAATTGAGCAGAGTATTGGACCGAGGGCTGAACAGCAGCTGCCCTGCTGGTGCTTCGAGGATGCTTCCTGAAATAGAGATTTCTTGGGGACAACTCTTGCGGTGTTTGACACAAGGGACTCATCTCTCTGAATACTCAGCAGGCTGTTGGAGCAGATGGCATTGCTATTGGAGATGGTCATGACACAAAATATTTCACCACAACACCTTCTTGGTCTGAGGAAAGGAAGAAATAACTCTTTATTTCCCAGAGTCGTTTTATACAATTTTCCAGCTTTCATGTCACACATCATTGGCTCTCAATTCACCGCCCTACAGTATCATTGGCTGCCTATAGCCAGAACAACATCTTTGAAAAACACCACCTGCATGAAGTCGGCTATCTCTGTTTATGAATTCCTGCTTGTTTTGAACCATAGAGGTACTGTGAGAATTGAGAATAAGAAATTGGTCTCACGGTGAAGTAGCTCTTACTATTTACCTACAATTCCCACACTGGCATCCTCTTCTCCAGGGACACACAACATTGCCTTTGGCTTGGAGGCCCCAACTGCTTTCTGCTCCCAGCAGCCTCCACTGCTGCCATGTCCTGCCCAGGGCTGCTGCTGCACCCTGAGGCCAAGGCTGGATCTGGTGTCTGCTGCTGCCGCCGATATTTTCCCCATTTCTCTCCCGGCTGCTGGCAGGAAATCTGGGAGGAGAAGCAGCAGCAGCAGACTCCTTTGGAGCTCTTCCATCCCTCTGTTAGCAGTGTTGTCCCAGATGGAGTTGGTGCCTTTGCGGGGTGCTGAGCAATGCGGGCACACAGACATGGCTATGGCAGGCTGGGGAGGGCACTTCCACCGCGGCCAGTTCAGCCGGTGTTCAGAGCTGCACCCTCAAGGATGCCCATTGCCTCCCTTTCCCTGTTTTCACTCCATTTGTCTCAGCTGGAATCCTTGGTTCTGCACCTTCTGTTTTGGGCATGTTTTTTGTTTGCAGTAATTTCTCCTTTGTTGCTCTCCCTACTGCCCATTCTGCTGCCTCGGGGGCAGTCCTGTCCCTGAGGCTGTGTGCATCCATCTTCCAGATGCGGGCCCTGCAGGAGGCAATGCTGGAGAAGGAGGCTGCCCAGGCAACTCAAGAGAAGCTGCTGCTGCAGGAGCTGGAGGAGTCCCGAGCAGGAGAACGGCGCTTCAGGGACTCTGCGCACGTGCTGGAGGCTGAGGTGTCTGAGCTGCGTGTGAGGCTCCAGAACTCTGAGGAAAGAGGAGAGGCCATGGCCACGCAGCATAAGGCCTTGGAGCTGGAGCTGAGGAACACACAGGCTCAGAGGGACTATCTCAGGGCTCACAATCAGGAGCTGCAGAAGGAGTTGGAGGGAAG
The DNA here is from genome assembly GCA_036630365.1 of Acanthiza pusilla. NCBI lineage: Eukaryota > Metazoa > Chordata > Aves > Passeriformes > Acanthizidae > Acanthiza > Acanthiza pusilla. The sequence goes on along the minus strand of JAXCHO010000154.1, from coordinate 610,419 downwards.
TGAACAAGGTACAGCTTCTCCTCTCCCACTCGCTGCCCCATCCTGTCTCACCAGCAGGGATCTCTGGTGCCACACAGAGGAAAAGGGCAGTGCCCAGAGATGGCAGAGGGGAAAAACAACTGGCAGGAGATTTATCCATCCAAGTGCCAGAGAAAGATGGTGTGGCTGGCAGTGCCATCTGGCTGTTCTACGGCTGATCCCATGCACAGCTGGTGCCTTTCAGGTGCCATGTCTGTGCTAAGGAGCTGTAGCTGGATGTCTCAGCTCGATTCCCCCAAACTCCAGGCCCTGCCAGAGGCTCCAGGCTACTGGCCTCTCTGGAGCAGGGCTGCACAGGCATCCCCACTCCTTTCTCTGCCTTTGATTGCTCACTCTGCGCAAGCCTGAGAGCAAACACATTTTCGTATTCCTCTGAACCTTGCCCCTTTCATTCCTGCTTTTTTCTCTGCCTGGAAGTTTCCTTCATTTGTGTCAGCTTTGGAAGCCCTTGTGGGCTTAGGGCCTGGCAAATACAGGCAGGCAGAGAAGACAGTGCTGTTGTCTCTGCAGGATGCACATCAGTTTGCCTTGGCTTTGCTTTTCACCTTCTCTTTCACCTTCCCCTTTCTCTGGTGCAGATTGGAGGAGGGCAGAAGTCAAGGACACCTCTCGAGATATTGCCCTGAAGACAGAGGCCACTAAAATACAGGAAGAGGCTGTGACTCTTTGTCAGGAGGTGGCATCTGTGCACAAGAAATTGGAAAGGCTGGAGAGGGAAAGGAAGGATGTGCTGGTGAGAATGGCCAATGCCATGAAGGGCCATTTCTTGGCTATGTTTGGACCTTGTGTTAATATTTCTTAGGAGCACCTTTTTCCAGTTTAACTTTTCTAATTGTATTTTTCTGAATAAGGAGGAAAACATGATGCCGTCCTGTCAAGCCCAGTTAGGGTTGAGGCTGCTGATTTTCCTCCATGCTGGAGTTTTGTTCCCGAGAAGCTTTCCTTCTCAATGTCCACACTTGTCTTTATGGACATTGCGTGGTTTGGGCAATTCCTCGTGTCCAAACCTATGTTCCGATTTCTAAATATCTGGCCCTGGGACAAGGGGGGAGAAGACCAAGTTTTCTGTTAATAGAAAGGTGCTTGGCCTTGGCCGCCTGAGAGCAGCCAGTGGGGAGAAAAGAGAGAAAAGCAAAGTGCTGATCCAGATAAGGACGTGTCCCTGCAAGGGGAGAACTTGTCCTGAGTGCCAGCAGAGAATGACAGACTGATCTGGCCATTGCTGCTTCAAGAGAGGACAGTGGGGCTCTCGGGGATGGAGCCATGGCAACTCCACAGAGGAGAGGTTGGAAACCACTCCTGTTGCTCCAAACCCAGGGAATGAAATGTTGGGTGTGTTTGCTCTTCCCTTTCTCCCTGGTGGGGAGCACATCCTCACGGCACTGCCTAAATCCTGCTTAGGGAGGATTGAAATGCTGTCTGCAGTTCTGGCAGCTCCTCCCCAAAGGACCACTCGAGTGGAGCTGCAAGAGGTCGGGGAAGAGCAGAAAGGAAGCTGAGATGGGCTGAGTGAGCTGGGAAAGACACTGTGTCAGGGGGGGCCCAGCAGAGGTCTGCAGCATCCCGAGAGGCAGGGAGAGAGGGGCAGTCTGTGCCAGCCCCTGGGGCAGGAGTCCAGATGTGGGATGGAAAGCAAACCGAGAGATGGAATGAGTGACCCTTTTTCTGCCTTGTTTTGGCAGCATGAATGGGAATTGTACCTGGAGCAGGTGAGAAATCTGGAAAAGGAAAACAAAATGCATGCACCTGATGTTCAAAAAAAGAAGGAAAGAGCCCAGCACTTGGAATTGGAGAGGGAAGGCATGCAAGAAGAGCTGGAGCATGGTGCTGCTGCTGTGAAGGAATGGAGAGGGAAAGCTCAAGTCCTGAGTGCTGCCGTGAATAAGAGTGACATTTCCAATGGGGGCCTGAAGAAGCAGTTGGAAATCCTGAAGGGAAAGGCATTTCTCAAGGTAGGCACTGGCATTGCTCTTCAGTCCACTGCAACGTCTCTCAGTGATTCCAATGATGGTTCCCAGAAAGGGGTGGGAATGCGTGTATATCCCTGAAAGTCCAGGCTCTGTTAGGAAAAGCAGCCCGGGCTGCAATCAGCAGCCATGTCTGTGTGCCTGGCTCCAGGCAGAGACAGAGACCATTGACAGCCAGAATGATTCGGGGCACGCCCATAACAACTGACACAGCTCTGGAGCTTGCTGTTCAAATCAGCTCCTGGCCCAAAGCTGGCCATGGGGAGCTGCTTCTGCCATGCCCACGCAAGGGGAGGCAACACGTGGGGGGTTGGATTTGGCATGGAAAGGAATGGAGCAGGTGAGCAGAGCAATGGACTAAATTGAGCAGAGTATTGGACCGAGGGCTGAACAGCAGCTGCCCTGCTGGTGCTTCGAGGATGCTTCCTGAAATAGAGATTTCTTGGGGACAACTCTTGCGGTGTTTGACACAAGGGACTCATCTCTCTGAATACTCAGCAGGCTGTTGGAGCAGATGGCATTGCTATTGGAGATGGTCATGACACAAAATATTTCACCACAACACCTTCTTGGTCTGAGGAAAGGAAGAAATAACTCTTTATTTCCCAGAGTCGTTTTATACAATTTTCCAGCTTTCATGTCACACATCATTGGCTCTCAATTCACCGCCCTACAGTATCATTGGCTGCCTATAGCCAGAACAACATCTTTGAAAAACACCACCTGCATGAAGTCGGCTATCTCTGTTTATGAATTCCTGCTTGTTTTGAACCATAGAGGTACTGTGAGAATTGAGAATAAGAAATTGGTCTCACGGTGAAGTAGCTCTTACTATTTACCTACAATTCCCACACTGGCATCCTCTTCTCCAGGGACACACAACATTGCCTTTGGCTTGGAGGCCCCAACTGCTTTCTGCTCCCAGCAGCCTCCACTGCTGCCATGTCCTGCCCAGGGCTGCTGCTGCACCCTGAGGCCAAGGCTGGATCTGGTGTCTGCTGCTGCCGCCGATATTTTCCCCATTTCTCTCCCGGCTGCTGGCAGGAAATCTGGGAGGAGAAGCAGCAGCAGCAGACTCCTTTGGAGCTCTTCCATCCCTCTGTTAGCAGTGTTGTCCCAGATGGAGTTGGTGCCTTTGCGGGGTGCTGAGCAATGCGGGCACACAGACATGGCTATGGCAGGCTGGGGAGGGCACTTCCACCGCGGCCAGTTCAGCCGGTGTTCAGAGCTGCACCCTCAAGGATGCCCATTGCCTCCCCTTCCCTGTTTTCACTCCATTTGTCTCAGCTGGAATCCTTGGTTCTGCACCTTCTGTTTTGGGCATGTTTTTTGTTTGCAGTAATTTCTCCTTTGTTGCTCTCCCTACTGCCCATTCTGCTGCCTCAGGGGCAGTCCTGTCCCTGAGGCTGTGTGCATCCATCTTCCAGATGCGGGCCCTGCAGGAGGCAATGCTGGAGAAGGAGGCTGCCCAGGCAACTCAAGAGAAGCTGCTGCTGCAGGAGCTGGAGGAGTCCCGAGCAGGAGAACGGCGCTTCAGGGACTCTGCGCACGTGCTGGAGGCTGAGGTGTCTGAGCTGCGTGTGAGGCTCCAGAACTCTGAGGAAAGAGGAGAGGCCATGGCCACGCAGCATAAGGCCTTGGAGCTGGAGCTGAGGAACACACAGGCTCAGAGGGACTATCTCAGGGCTCACAATCAGGAGCTGCAGAAGGAGTTGGAGGGAAGTGAACAAGGTACAGCTTCTCCTCTCCCACTCGCTGCCCCATCCTGTCTCACCAGCAGGGATCTCTGGTGCCACACAGAGGAAAAGGGCAGTGCCCAGAGATGGCAGAGGGGAAAAACAACTGGCAGGAGATTTATCCATCCAAGTGCCAGAGAAAGATGGTGTGGCTGGCAGTGCCATCTGGCTGTTCTACGGCTGATCCCATGCACAGCTGGTGCCTTTCAGGTGCCATGTCTGTGCTAAGGAGCTGTAGCTGGATGTCTCAGCTCGATTCCCCCAAACTCCAGGCCCTGCCAGAGGCTCCAGGCTACTGGCCTCTCTGGAGCAGGGCTGCACAGGCATCCCCACTCCTTTCTCTGCCTTTGATTGCTCACTCTGCGCAAGCCTGAGAGCAAACACATTTTCGTATTCCTCTGAACCTTGCCCCTTTCATTCCTGCTTTTTTCTCTGCCTGGAAGTTTCCTTCATTTGTGTCAGCTTTGGAAGCCCTTGTGGGCTTAGGGCCTGGCAAATACAGGCAGGCAGAGAAGACAGTGCTGTTGTCTCTGCAGGATGCACATCAGTTTGCCTTGGCTTTGCTTTTCACCTTCTCTTTCCCCTTCCCCTTTCTCTGGTGCAGATTGGAGGAGGGCAGAAGTCAAGGACACCTCTCGAGATATTGCCCTGAAGACAGAGGCCACTAAAATACAGGAAGAGGCTGTGACTCTTTGTCAGGAGGTGGCATCTGTGCACAAGAAATTGGAAAGGCTGGAGAGGGAAAGGAAGGATGTGCTGGTGAGAATGGCCAATGCCATGAAGGGCCATTTCTTGGCTATGTTTGGACCTTGTGTTAATATTTCTTAGGAGCACCTTTTTCCAGTTTAACTTTTCTAATTGTATTCTTCTGAATAAGGAGGAAAACATGATGCCGTCCTGTCAAGCCCAGTTAGGGTTGAGGCTGCTGATTTTCCTCCATGCTGGAGTTTTGTTCCCGAGAAGCTTTCCTTCTCAATGTCCACACTTGTCTTTATGGACATTGCGTGGTTTGGGCAATTCCTCGTGTCCAAACCCATGTTCCGATTTCTAAGTATCTGGCCCTGGGACAAGGGGGGAGAAGACCAAGTTTTCTGTTAATAGAAAGGTGCTTGGCCTTGGCCGCCTGAGAGCAGCCAGTGGGGAGAAAAGAGAGAAAAGCAAAGTGCTGATCCAGATAAGGACGTGTCCCTGCAAGGGGAGAACTTGTCCTGAGTGCCAGCAGAGAATGACAGACTGATCTGGCCATTGCTGCTTCAAGAGAGGACAGTGGGGCTCTCGGGGATGGAGCCATGGCAACTCCACACAGGAGAGGTTGGAAACCACTCCTGTTACTCCAAACCCAGGGAATGAAATGTTGGGTGTGTTTGCTCTTCCCTTTCTCCCTGGTGGGGAGCACATCCTCACGGCACTGCCTAAATCCTGCTTAGGGAGGATTGAAATGCTGTCTGCAGCTCTGGCAGCTCCTCCCCAAAGGACCACTCGAGTGGAGCTGCAAGAGGTCGGGGAAGAGCAGAAAGGAAGCTGAGATGGGCTGAGTGAGCTGGGAAAGACACTGTGTCAGGGGGGGCCCAGCAGAGGTCTGCAGCATCCCGAGAGGCAGGGAGAGAGGGGCAGTCTGTGCCAGCCCCTGGGGCAGGAGTCCAGATGTGGGATGGAAAGCAAACCGAGAGATGGAATGAGTGACCCTTTTTCTGCCTTGTTTTGGCAGCATGAATGGGAATTGTACCTGGAGCAGGTGAGAAATCTGGAAAAGGAAAACAAAATGCATGCACCTGATGTTCAAAAAAAGAAGGAAAGAGCCCAGCACTTGGAATTGGAGAGGGAAGGCATGCAAGAAGAGCTGGAGCATGGTGCTGCTGCTGTGAAGGAATGGAGAGGGAAAGCTCAAGTCCTGAGTGCTGCCGTGAATAAGAGTGACATTTCCAATGGGGGCCTGAAGAAGCAGTTGGAAATCCTGAAGGGAAAGGCATTTCTCAAGGTAGGCACTGGCATTGCTCTTCAGTCCACTGCAACGTCTCTCAATGATTCCAATGATGGCTCCCAGAAAGGGGTGGGAATGAGTGTATATCCCTGAAAGTCCAGGCTCTGTTAGGAAAAGCAGCCCGGGCTGCAATCAGCAGCCATGTCTGTGTGCCTGGCTCCAGGCAGAGACAGAGACCATTGACAGCCAGAATGATTCGGGGCACGCCCATAACAACTGACACAGCTCTGGAGCTTGCTGTTCAAATCAGCTCCTGGCCCAAAGCTGGCCATGGGGAGCTGCTTCTGCCATGCCCACGCAAGGGGAGGCAACACGTGGGGGGTTGGGTTTGGCGTGGAAAGGAATGGAGCAGGTGAGCAGAGCAATGGACTAAATTGAGCAGAGTATTGGACCGAGGGCTGAACAGCAGCTGCCCTGCTGGTGCTTCGAGGATGCTTCCTGAAATAGAGATTTCTTGGGGACAACTCTTGCGGTGTTTGACACAAGGGACTCATCTCTCTGAATACTCAGCAGGCTGTTGGAGCAGATGGCATTGCTATTGGAGATGGTCATGACACAAAATATCTCACCACAACACCTTCTTGGTCTGAGGAAAGGAAGAAATAACTCTTTATTTCCCAGAGTCGTTTTATACAATTTTCCAGCTTTCATGTCACACATCATTGGCTCTCAATTCACCGCCCTACAGTATCATTGGCTGCCTATAGCCAGAACAACATCTTTGAAAAACACCACCTGCATGAAGTCGGCTATCTCTGTTTATGAATTCCTGCTTGTTTTGAACCATAGAGGTACTGTGAGAATTGAGAATAAGAAATTGGTCTCACGGTGAAGTAGCTCTTACTATTTACCTACAATTCCCACACTGGCATCCTCTTCTCCAGGGACACACAACATTGCCTTTGGCTTGGAGGCCCCAACTGCTTTCTGCTCCCAGCAGCCTCCACTGCTGCCATGTCCTGCCCAGGGCTGCTGCTGCACCCTGAGGCCAAGGCTGGATCTGGTGTCTGCTGCTGCCGCCGATATTTTCCCCATTTCTCTCCCGGCTGCTGGCAGGAAATCTGGGAGGAGAAGCAGCAGCAGCAGACTCCTTTGGAGCTCTTCCATCCCTCTGTTAGCAGTGTTGTCCCAGATGGAGTTGGTGCCTTTGCGGGGTGCTGAGCAATGCGGGCACACAGACATGGCTATGGCAGGCTGGGGAGGGCACTTCCACCGCGGCCAGTTCAGCCGGTGTTCAGAGCTGCACCCTCAAGGATGCCCATTGCCTCCCTTTCCCTGTTTTCACTCCATTTGTCTCAGCTGGAATCCTTGGTTCTGCACCTTCTGTTTTGGGCATGTTTTTTGTTTGCAGTAATTTCTCCTTTGTTGCTCTCCCTACTGCCCATTCTGCTGCCTCAGGGGCAGTCCTGTCCCTGAGGCTGTGTGCATCCATCTTCCAGATGCGGGCCCTGCAGGAGGCAATGCTGGAGAAGGAGGCTGCCCAGGCAACTCAAGAGAAGCTGCTGCTGCAGGAGCTGGAGGAGTCCCGAGCAGGAGAACGGCGCTTCAGGGACTCTGCGCACGTGCTGGAGGCTGAGGTGTCTGAGCTGCGTGTGAGGCTCCAGAACTCTGAGGAAAGAGGAGAGGCCATGGCCACGCAGCGTAAGGCCTTGGAGCTGGAGCTGAGGAACACACAGGCTCAGAGGGACTATCTCAGGGCTCACAATCAGGAGCTGCAGAAGGAGTTGGAGGGAAGTGAACAAGGTACAGCTTCTCCTCTCCCACTCGCTGCCCCATCCTGTCTCACCAGCAGGGATCTCTGGTGCCACACAGAGGAAAAGGGCAGTGCCCAGAGATGGCAGAGGGGAAAAACAACTGGCAGGAGATTTATCCATCCAAGTGCCAGAGAAAGATGGTGTGGCTGGCAGTGCCATCTGGCTGTTCTACGGCTGATCCCATGCACAGCTGGTGCCTTTCAGGTGCCATGTCTGTGCTAAGGAGCTGTAGCTGGATGTCTCAGCTCGATTCCCCCAAACTCCAGGCCCTGCCAGAGGCTCCAGGCTACTGGCCTCTCTGGAGCAGGGCTGCACAGGCATCCCCACTCCTTTCTCTGCCTTTGATTGCTCACTCTGCGCAAGCCTGAGAGCAAACACATTTTCGTATTCCTCTGAACCTTGCCCCTTTCATTCCTGCTTTTTTCTCTGCCTGGAAGTTTCCTTCATTTGTGTCAGCTTTGGAAGCCCTTGTGGGCTTAGGGCCTGGCAAATACAGGCAGGCAGAGAAGACAGTGCTGTTGTCTCTGCAGGATGCACATCAGTTTGCCTTGGCTTTGCTTTTCACCTTCTCTTTCACCTTCCCCTTTCTCTGGTGCAGATTGGAGGAGGGCAGAAGTCAAGGACACCTCTCGAGATATTGCCCTGAAGACAGAGGCCACTAAAATACAGGAAGAGGCTGTGACTCTTTGTCAGGAGGTGGCATCTGTGCACAAGAAATTGGAAAGGCTGGAGAGGGAAAGGAAGGATGTGCTGGTGAGAATGGCCAATGCCATGAAGGGCCATTTCTTGGCTATGTTTGGACCTTGTGTTAATATTTCTTAGGAGCACCTTTTTCCAGTTTAACTTTTCTAATTGTATTCTTCTGAATAAGGAGGAAAACATGATGCCGTCCTGTCAAGCCCAGTTAGGGTTGAGGCTGCTGATTTTCCTCCATGCTGGAGTTTTGTTCCCGAGAAGCTTTCCTTCTCAATGTCCACACTTGTCTTTATGGACATTGCGTGGTTTGGGCAATTCCTCGTGTCCAAACCCATGTTCCGATTTCTAAGTATCTGGCCCTGGGACAAGGGGGGAGAAGACCAAGTTTTCTGTTAATAGAAAGGTGCTTGGCCTTGGCCGCCTGAGAGCAGCCAGTGGGGAGAAAAGAGAGAAAAGCAAAGTGCTGATCCAGATAAGGACGTGTCCCTGCAAGGGGAGAACTTGTCCTGAGTGCCAGCAGAGAATGACAGACTGATCTGGCCATTGCTGCTTCAAGAGAGGACAGTGGGGCTCTCGGGGATGGAGCCATGGCAACTCCACACAGGAGAGGTTGGAAACCACTCCTGTTACTCCAAACCCAGGGAATGAAATGTTGGGTGTGTTTGCTCTTCCCTTTCTCCCTGGTGGGGAGCACATCCTCACGGCACTGCCTAAATCCTGCTTAGGGAGGATTGAAATGCTGTCTGCAGCTCTGGCAGCTCCTCCCCAAAGGACCACTCGAGTGGAGCTGCAAGAGGTCGGGGAAGAGCAGAAAGGAAGCTGAGATGGGCTGAGTGAGCTGGGAAAGACAGTGTGTCAGGGGGGGCCCAGCAGAGGTCTGCAGCATCCCGAGAGGCAGGGAGAGAGGGGCAGTCTGTGCCAGCCCCTGGGGCAGGAGTCCAGATGTGGGATGGAAAGCAAACCGAGAGATGGAATGAGTGACCCTTTTTCTGCCTTGTTTTGGCAGCATGAATGGGAATTGTACCTGGAGCAGGTGAGAAATCTGGAAAAGGAAAACAAAATGCATGCACCTGATGTTCAAAAAAAGAAGGAAAGAGCCCAGCACTTGGAATTGGAGAGGGAAGGCATGCAAGAAGAGCTGGAGCATGGTGCTGCTGCTGTGAAGGAATGGAGAGGGAAAGCTCAAGTCCTGAGTGCTGCCGTGAATAAGAGTGACATTTCCAATGGGGGCCTGAAGAAGCAGTTGGAAATCCTGAAGGGAAAGGCATTTCTCAAGGTAGGCACTGGCATTGCTCTTCAGTCCACTGCAACGTCTCTCAATGGTTCCAATGATGGCTCCCAGAAAGGGGTGGGAATGCGTGTATATCCCTGAAAGTCCAGGCTCTGTTAGGAAAAGCAGCCCGGGCTGCAATCAGCAGCCATGTCTGTGTGCCTGGCTCCAGGCAGAGACAGAGACCATTGACAGCCAGAATGATTCGGGGCACGCCCATAACAACTGACACAGCTCTGGAGCTTGCTGTTCAAATCAGCTCCTGGCCCAAAGCTGGCCATGGGGAGCTGCTTCTGCCATGCCCACGCAAGGGGAGGCAACACGTGGGGGGTTGGGTTTGGCGTGGAAAGGAATGGAGCAGGTGAGCAGAGCAATGGACTAAATTGAGCAGAGTATTGGACCGAGGGCTGAACAGCAGCTGCCCTGCTGGTGCTTCGAGGATGCTTCCTGAAATAGAGATTTCTTGGGGACAACTCTTGCGGTGTTTGACACAAGGGACTCATCTCTCTGAATACTCAGCAGGCTGTTGGAGCAGATGGCATTGCTATTGGAGATGGTCATGACACAAAATATCTCACCACAACACCTTCTTGGTCTGAGGAAAGGAAGAAATAACTCTTTATTTCCCAGAGTCGTTTTATACAATTTTCCAGCTTTCATGTCACACATCATTGGCTCTCAATTCACCGCCCTACAGTATCATTGGCTGCCTATAGCCAGAACAACATCTTTGAAAAACACCACCTGCATGAAGTCGGCTATCTCTGTTTATGAATTCCTGCTTGTTTTGAACCATAGAGGTACTGTGAGAATTGAGAATAAGAAATTGGTCTCACGGTGAAGTAGCTCTTACTATTTACCTACAATTCCCACACTGGCATCCTCTTCTCCAGGGACACACAACATTGCCTTTGGCTTGGAGGCCCCAACTGCTTTCTGCTCCCAGCAGCCTCCACTGCTGCCATGTCCTGCCCAGGGCTGCTGCTGCACCCTGAGGCCAAGGCTGGATCTGGTGTCTGCTGCTGCCGCCGATATTTTCCCCATTTCTCTCCCGGCTGCTGGCAGGAAATCTGGGAGGAGAAGCAGCAGCAGCAGACTCCTTTGGAGCTCTTCCATCCCTCTGTTAGCAGTGTTGTCCCAGATGGAGTTGGTGCCTTTGCGGGGTGCTGAGCAATGCGGGCACACAGACATGGCTATGGCAGGCTGGGGAGGGCACTTCCACCGCGGCCAGTTCAGCCGGTGTTCAGAGCTGCACCCTCAAGGATGCCCATTGCCTCCCTTTCCCTGTTTTCACTCCATTTGTCTCAGCTGGAATCCTTGGTTCTGCACCTTCTGTTTTGGGCATGTTTTTTGTTTGCAGTAATTTCTCCTTTGTTGCTCTCCCTACTGCCCATTCTGCTGCCTCAGGGGCAATCCTGTCCCTGAGGCTGTGTGCATCCATCTTCCAGATGCGGGCCCTGCAGGAGGCAATGCTGGAGAAGGAGGCTGCCCAGGCAACTCAAGAGAAGCTGCTGCTGCAGGAGCTGGAGGAGTCCCGAGCAGGAGAACGGCGCTTCAGGGACTCTGCGCACGTGCTGGAGGCTGAGGTGTCTGAGCTGCGTGTGAGGCTCCAGAACTCTGAGGAAAGAGGAGAGGCCATGGCCACGCAGCGTAAGGCCTTGGAGCTGGAGCTGAGGAACACACAGGCTCAGAGGGACTATCTCAGGGCTCACAATCAGGAGCTGCAGAAGGAGTTGGAGGGAAGTGAACAAGGTACAGCTTCTCCTCTCCCACTCGCTGCCCCATCCTGTCTCACCAGCAGGGATCTCTGGTGCCACACAGAGGAAAAGGGCAGTGCCCAGAGATGGCAGAGGGGAAAAACAACTGGCAGGAGATTTATCCATCCAAGTGCCAGAGAAAGATGGTGTGGCTGGCAGTGCCATCTGGCTGTTCTACGGCTGATCCCATGCACAGCTGGTGCCTTTCAGGTGCCATGTCTGTGCTAAGGAGCTGTAGCTGGATGTCTCAGCTCGATTCCCCCAAACTCCAGGCCCTGCCAGAGGCTCCAGGCTACTGGCCTCTCTGGAGCAGGGCTGCACAGGCATCCCCACTCCTTTCTCTGCCTTTGATTGCTCACTCTGCGCAAGCCTGAGAGCAAACACATTTTCGTATTCCTCTGAACCTTGCCCCTTTCATTCCTGCTTTTTTCTCTGCCTGGAAGTTTCCTTCATTTGTGTCAGCTTTGGAAGCCCTTGTGGGCTTAGGGCCTGGCAAATACAGGCAGGCAGAGAAGACAGTGCTGTTGTCTCTGCAGGATGCACATCAGTTTGCCTTGGCTTTGCTTTTCACCTTCTCTTTCACCTTCCCCTTTCTCTGGTGCAGATTGGAGGAGGGCAGAAGTCAAGGACACCTCTCGAGATATTGCCCTGAAGACAGAGGCCACTAAAATACAGGAAGAGGCTGTGACTCTTTGTCAGGAGGTGGCATCTGTGCACAAGAAATTGGAAAGGCTGGAGAGGGAAAGGAAGGATGTGCTGGTGAGAATGGCCAATGCCATGAAGGGCTATTTCTTGGCTATGTTTGGACCTTGTGTTAATATTTCTTAGGAGCACCTTTTTCCAGTTTAACTTTTCTAATTGTATTCTTCTGAATAAGGAGGAAAACATGATGCCGTCCTGTCAAGCCCAGTTAGGGTTGAGGCTGCTGATTTTCCTCCATGCTGGAGTTTTGTTCCCGAGAAGCTTTCCTTCTCAATGTCCACACTTGTCTTTATGGACATTGCGTGGTTTGGGCAATTCCTCGTGTCCAAACCCATGTTCCGATTTCTAAATATCTGGCCCTGGGACAAGGGGGGAGAAGACCAAGTTTTCTGTTAATAGAAAGGTGCTTGGCCTTGGCCGCCTGAGAGCAGCCAGTGGGGAGAAAAGAGAGAAAAGCAAAGTGCTGATCCAGATAAGGACGTGTCCCTGCAAGGGGAGAACTTGTCCTGAGTGCCAGCAGAGAATGACAGACTGATCTGGCCATTGCTGCTTCAAGAGAGGACAGTGGGGCTCTCGGGGATGGAGCCATGGCAACTCCACACAGGAGAGGTTGGAAACCACTCCTGTTACTCCAAACCCAGGGAATGAAATGTTGAGTGTGTTTGCTCTTCCCTTTCTCCCTGGTGGGGAGCACATCCTCACGGCACTGCCTAAATCCTGCTTAGGGAGGATTGAAATGCTGTCTGCAGCTCTGGCAGCTCCTCCCCAAAGGACCACTCGAGTGGAGCTGCAAGAGGTCGGGGAAGAGCAGAAAGGAAGCTGAGATGGGCTGAGTGAGCTGGGAAAGACAGTGTGTCAGGGGGGGCCCAGCAGAGGTCTGCAGCATCCCGAGAGGCAGGGAGAGAGGGGCAGTCTGTGCCAGCCCCTGGGGCAGGAGTCCAGATGTGGGATGGAAAGCAAACCGAGAGATGGAATGAGTGACCCTTTTTCTGCCTTGTTTTGGCAGCATGAATGGGAATTGTACCTGGAGCAGGTGAGAAATCTGGAAAAGGAAAACAAAATGCATGCACCTGATGTTCAAAAAAAGAAGGAAAGAGCCCAGCACTTGGAATTGGAGAGGGAAGGCATGCAAGAAGAGCTGGAGCATGGTGCTGCTGCTGTGAAGGAATGGAGAGGGAAAGCTCAAGTCCTGAGTGCTGCCGTGAATAAGAGTGACATTTCCAATGGGGGCCTGAAGAAGCAGTTGGAAATCCTGAAGGGAAAGGCATTTCTCAAGGTAGGCACTGGCATTGCTCTTCAGTCCACTGCAACGTCTCTCAGTGATTCCAATGATGGTTCCCAGAAAGGGGTGGGAATGCGTGTATATCCCTGAAAGTCCAGGCTCTGTTAGGAAAAGCAGCCCGGGCTGCAATCAGCAGCCATGTCTGTGTGCCTGGCTCCAGGCAGAGACAGAGACCATTGACAGCCAGAATGATTCGGGGCACGCCCATAACAACTGACACAGCTCTGGAGCTTGCTGTTCAAATCAGCTCCTGGCCCAAAGCTGGCCATGGGGAGCTGCTTCTGCCATGCCCACGCAAGGGGAGGCAACACGTGGGGGGTTGGGTTTGGCATGGAAAGGAATGGAGCAGGTGAGCAGAGCAATGGACTAAATTGAGCAGAGTATTGGACCGAGGGCTGAACAGCAGCTGCCCTGCTGGTGCTTCGAGGATGCTTCCTGAAATAGAGATTTCTAGGGGACAACTCTTGCGGTGTTTGACACAAGGGACTCATCTCTCTGAATACTCAGCAGGCTGTTGGAGCAGATGGCATTGCTATTGGAGATGGTCATGACACAAAATATTTCACCACAACACCTTCTTGGTCTGAGGAAAGGAAGAAATAACTCTTTATTTCCCAGAGTCGTTTTATACAATTTTCCAGCTTTCATGTCACACATCATTGGCTCTCAATTCACCGCCCTACAGTATCATTGGCTGCCTATAGCCAGAACAACATCTTTGAAAAACACCACCTGCATGAAGTCGGCTATCTCTGTTTATGAATTCCTGCTTGTTTTGAACCATAGAGGTACTGTGAGAATTGAGAATAAGAAATTGGTCTCACGGTGAAGTAGCTCTTACTATTTACCTACAATTCCCACACTGGCATCCTCTTCTCCAGGGACACACAACATTGCCTTTGGCTTGGAGGCCCCAACTGCTTTCTGCTCCCAGCAGCCTCCACTGCTGCCATGTCCTGCCCAGGGCTGCTGCTGCACCCTGAGGCCAAGGCTGGATCTGGTGTCTGCTGCTGCCGCCGATATTTTCCCCATTTCTCTCCCGGCTGCTGGCAGGAAATCTGGGAGGAGAAGCAGCAGCAGCAGACTCCTTTGGAGCTCTTCCATCCCTCTGTTAGCAGTGTTGTCCCAGATGGAGTTGGTGCCTTTGCGGGGTGCTGAGCAATGCGGGCACACAGACATGGCTATGGCAGGCTGGGGAGGGCACTTCCACCGCGGCCAGTTCAGCCGGTGTTCAGAGCTGCACCCTCAAGGATGCCCATTGCCTCCCCTTCCCTGTTTTCACTCCATTTGTCTCAGCTGGAATCCTTGGTTCTGCACCTTCTGTTTTGGGCATGTTTTTTGTTTGCAGTAATTTCTCCTTTGTTGCTCTCCCTACTGCCCATTCTGCTGCCTCAGGGGCAGTCCTGTCCCTGAGGCTGTGTGCATCCATCTTCCAGATCCGGGCCCTGCAGGAGGCAATGCTGGAGAAGGAGGCTGCCCAGGCAACTCAAGAGAAGCTGCTGCTGCAGGAGCTGGAGGAGTCCCGAGCAGGAGAACGGCGCTTCAGGGACTCTGCGCACGTGCTGGAGGCTGAGGTGTCTGAGCTGCGTGTGAGGCTCCAGAACTCTGAGGAAAGAGGAGAGGCCATGGCCACGCAGCATAAGGCCTTGGAGCTGGAGCTGAGGAACACACAGGCTCAGAGGGACTATCTCAGGGCTCACAATCAGGAGCTGCAGAAGGAGTTGGAGGGAAGTGAACAAGGTACAGCTTCTCCTCTCCCACTCGCTGCCCCATCCTGTCTCACCAGCAGGGATCTCTGGTGCCACACAGAGGAAAAGGGCAGTGCCCAGAGATGGCAGAGGGGAAAAACAACTGGCAGGAGATTTATCCATCCAAGTGCCAGAGAAAGATGGTGTGGCTGGCAGTGCCATCTGGCTGTTCTACGGCTGATCCCATGCACAGCTGGTGCCTTTCAGGTGCCATGTCTGTGCTAAGGAGCTGTAGCTGGATGTCTCAGCTCGATTCCCCCAAACTCCAGGCCCTGCCAGAGGCTCCAGGCTACTGGCCTCTCTGGAGCAGGGCTGCACAGGCATCCCCACTCCTTTCTCTGCCTTTGATTGCTCACTCTGCGCAAGCCTGAGAGCAAACACATTTTCGTATTCCTCTGAACCTTGCCCCTTTCATTCCTGCTTTTTTCTCTGCCTGGAAGTTTCCTTCATTTGTGTCAGCTTTGGAAGCCCTTGTGGGCTTAGGGCCTGGCAAATACAGGCAGGCAGAGAAGACAGTGCTGTTGTCTCTGCAGGATGCACATCAGTTTGCCTTGGCTTTGCTTTTCACCTTCTCTTTCACCTTCCCCTTTCTCTGGTGCAGATTGGAGGAGGGCAGAAGTCAAGGACACCTCTCGAGATATTGCCCTGAAGACAGAGGCCACTAAAATACAGGAAGAGGCTGTGACTCTTTGTCAGGAGGTGGCATCTGTGCACAAGAAATTGGAAAGGCTGGAGAGGGAAAGGAAGGATGTGCTGGTGAGAATGGCCAATGCCATGAAGGGCTATTTCTTGGCTATGTTTGGACCTTGTGTTAATATTTCTTAGGAGCACCTTTTTCCAGTTTAACTTTTCTAATTGTATTCTTCTGAATAAGGAGGAAAACATGATGCCGTCCTGTCAAGCCCAGTTAGGGTTGAGGCTGCTGATTTTCCTCCATGCTGGAGTTTTGTTCCCGAGAAGCTTTCCTTCTCAATGTCCACACTTGTCTTTATGGACATTGCGTGGTTTGGGCAATTCCTCGTGTCCAAACCCATGTTCCGATTTCTAAATATCTGGCCCTGGGACAAGGGGGGAGAAGACCAAGTTTTCTGTTAATAGAAAGGTGCTTGGCCTTGGCCGCCTGAGAGCAGCCAGTGGGGAGAAAAGAGAGAAAAGCAAAGTGCTGATCCAGATAAGGACGTGTCCCTGCAAGGGGAGAACTTGTCCTGAGTGCCAGCAGAGAATGACAGACTGATCTGGCCATTGCTGCTTCAAGAGAGGACAGTGGGGCTCTCGGGGATGGAGCCATGGCAACTCCACACAGGAGAGGTTGGAAACCACTCCTGTTACTCCAAACCCAGGGAATGAAATGTTGGGTGTGTTTGCTCTTCCCTTTCTCCCTGGTGGGGAGCACATCCTCACGGCACTGCCTAAATCCTGCTTAGGGAGGATTGAAATGCTGTCTGCAGCTCTGGCAGCTCCTCCCCAAAGGACCACTCGAGTGGAGCTGCAAGAGGTCGGGGAAGAGCAGAAAGGAAGCTGAGATGGGCTGAGTGAGCTGGGAAAGACAGTGTGTCAGGGGGGGCCCAGCAGAGGTCTGCAGCATCCCGAGAGGCAGGGAGAGAGGGGCAGTCTGTGCCAGCCCCTGGGGCAGGAGTCCAGATGTGGGATGGAAAGCAAACCGAGAGATGGAATGAGTGACCCTTTTTCTGCCTTGTTTTGGCAGCATGAATGGGAATTGTACCTGGAGCAGGTGAGAAATCTGGAAAAGGAAAACAAAATGCATGCACCTGATGTTCAAAAAAAGAAGGAAAGAGCCCAGCACTTGGAATTGGAGAGGGAAGGCATGCAAGAAGAGCTGGAGCATGGTGCTGCTGCTGTGAAGGAATGGAGAGGGAAAGCTCAAGTCCTGAGTGCTGCCGTGAATAAGAGTGACATTTCCAATGGGGGCCTGAAGAAGCAGTTGGAAATCCTGAAGGGAAAGGCATTTCTCAAGGTAGGCACTGGCATTGCTCTTCAGTCCACTGCAACGTCTCTCAGTGATTCCAATGATGGTTCCCAGAAAGGGGTGGGAATGCGTGTATATCCCTGAAAGTCCAGGCTCTGTTAGGAAAAGCAGCCCGGGCTGCAATCAGCAGCCATGTCTGTGTGCCTGGCTCCAGGCAGAGACAGAGACCATTGACAGCCAGAATGATTCGGGGCACGCCCATAACAACTGACACAGCTCTGGAGCTTGCTGTTCAAATCAGCTCCTGGCCCAAAGCTGGCCATGGGGAGCTGCTTCTGCCATGCCCACGCAAGGGGAGGCAACACGTGGGGGGTTGGGTTTGGCATGGAAAGGAATGGAGCAGGTGAGCAGAGCAATGGACTAAATTGAGCAGAGTATTGGACCGAGGGCTGAACAGCAGCTGCCCTGCTGGTGCTTCGAGGATGCTTCCTGAAATAGAGATTTCTTGGGGACAACTCTTGCGGTGTTTGACACAAGGGACTCATCTCTCTGAATACTCAGCAGGCTGTTGGAGCAGATGGCATTGCTATTGGAGATGGTCATGACACAAAATATTTCACCACAACACCTTCTTGGTCTGAGGAAAGGAAGAAATAACTCTTTATTTCCCAGAGTCGTTTTATACAATTTTCCAGCTTTCATGTCACACATCATTGGCTCTCAATTCACCGCCCTACAGTATCATTGGCTGCCTATAGCCAGAACAACATCTTTGAAAAACACCACCTGCATGAAGTCGGCTATCTCTGTTTATGAATTCCTGCTTGTTTTGAACCATAGAGGTACTGTGAGAATTGAGAATAAGAAATTGGTCTCACGGTGAAGTAGCTCTTACTATTTACCTACAATTCCCACACTGGCATCCTCTTCTCCAGGGACACACAACATTGCCTTTGGCTTGGAGGCCCCAACTGCTTTCTGCTCCCAGCAGCCTCCACTGCTGCCATGTCCTGCCCAGGGCTGCTGCTGCACCCTGAGGCCAAGGCTGGATCTGGTGTCTGCTGCTGCCGCCGATATTTTCCCCATTTCTCTCCCGGCTGCTGGCAGGAAATCTGGGAGGAGAAGCAGCAGCAGCAGACTCCTTTGGAGCTCTTCCATCCCTCTGTTAGCAGTGTTGTCCCAGATGGAGTTGGTGCCTTTGCGGGGTGCTGAGCAATGCGGGCACACAGACATGGCTATGGCAGGCTGAGGAGGGCACTTCCACCGCAGCCAGTTCAGCCGGTGTTCAGAGCTGCACCCTCAAGGATGCCCATTGCCTCCCTTTCCCTGTTTTCACTCCATTTGTCTCAGCTGGAATCCTTGGTTCTGCACCTTCTGTTTTGGGCATGTTTTTTGTTTGCAGTAATTTCTCCTTTGTTGCTCTCCCTACTGCCCATTCTGCTGCCTCAGGGGCAGTCCTGTCCCTGAGGCTGTGTGCATCCATCTTCCAGATGCGGGCCCTGCAGGAGGCAATGCTGGAGAAGGAGGCTGCCCAGGCAACTCAAGAGAAGCTGCTGCTGCAGGAGCTGGAGGAGTCCCGAGCAGGAGAACGGCGCTTCAGGGACTCTGCGCACGTGCTGGAGGCTGAGGTGTCTGAGCTGCGTGTGAGGCTCCAGAACTCTGAGGAAAGAGGAGAGGCCATGGCCACGCAGCATAAGGCCTTGGAGCTGGAGCTGAGGAACACACAGGCTCAGAGGGACTATCTCAGGGCTCACAATCAGGAGCTGCAGAAGGAGTTGGAGGGAAGTGAACAAGGTACAGCTTCTCCTCTCCCACTCGCTGCCCCATCCTGTCTCACCAGCAGGGATCTCTGGTGCCACACAGAGGAAAAGGGCAGTGCCCAGAGATGGCAGAGGGGAAAAACAACTGGCAGGAGATTTATCCATCCAAGTGCCAGAGAAAGATGGTGTGGCTGGCAGTGCCATCTGGCTGTTCTACGGCTGATCCCATGCACAGCTGGTGCCTTTCAGGTGCCATGTCTGTGCTAAGGAGCTGTAGCTGGATGTCTCAGCTCGATTCCCCCAAACTCCAGGCCCTGCCAGAGGCTCCAGGCTACTGGCCTCTCTGGAGCAGGGCTGCACAGGCATCCCCACTCCTTTCTCTGCCTTTGATTGCTCACTCTGCGCAAGCCTGAGAGCAAACACATTTTCGTATTCCTCTGAACCTTGCCCCTTTCATTCCTGCTTTTTTCTCTGCCTGGAAGTTTCCTTCATTTGTGTCAGCTTTGGAAGCCCTTGTGGGCTTAGGGCCTGGCAAATACAGGCAGGCAGAGAAGACAGTGCTGTTGTCTCTGCAGGATGCACATCAGTTTGCCTTGGCTTTGCTTTTCACCTTCTCTTTCACCTTCCCCTTTCTCTGGTGCAGATTGGAGGAGGGCAGAAGTCAAGGACACCTCTCGAGATATTGCCCTGAAGACAGAGGCCACTAAAATACAGGAAGAGGCTGTGACTCTTTGTCAGGAGGTGGCATCTGTGCACAAGAAATTGGAAAGGCTGGAGAGGGAAAGGAAGGATGTGCTGGTGAGAATGGCCAATGCCATGAAGGGCCATTTCTTGGCTATGTTTGGACCTTGTGTTAATATTTCTTAGGAGCACCTTTTTCCAGTTTAACTTTTCTAATTGTATTCTTCTGAATAAGGAGGAAAACATGATGCCGTCCTGTCAAGCCCAGTTAGGGTTGAGGCTGCTGATTTTCCTCCATGCTGGAGTTTTGTTCCCGAGAAGCTTTCCTTCTCAATGTCCACACTTGTCTTTATGGACATTGCGTGGTTTGGGCAATTCCTCGTGTCCAAACCCATGTTCCGATTTCTAAATATCTGGCCCTGGGACAAGGGGGGAGAAGACCAAGTTTTCTGTTAATAGAAAGGTGCTTGGCCTTGGCCGCCTGAGAGCAGCCAGTGGGGAGAAAAGAGAGAAAAGCAAAGTGCTGATCCAGATAAGGACGTGTCCCTGCAAGGGGAGAACTTGTCCTGAGTGCCAGCAGAGAATGACAGACTGATCTGGCCATTGCTGCTTCAAGAGAGGACAGTGGGGCTCTCGGGGATGGAGCCATGGCAACTCCACACAGGAGAGGTTGGAAACCACTCCTGTTACTCCAAAGCCAGGGAATGAAATGTTGGGTGTGTTTGCTCTTCCCTTTCTCCCTGGTGGGGAGCACATCCTCACGGCACTGCCTAAATCCTGCTTAGGGAGGATTGAAATGCTGTCTGCAGCTCTGGCAGCTCCTCCCCAAAGGACCACTCGAGTGGAGCTGCAAGAGGTCGGGGAAGAGCAGAAAGGAAGCTGAGATGGGCTGAGTGAGCTGGGAAAGACACTGTGTCAGGGGGGGCCCAGCAGAGGTCTGCAGCATCCCGAGAGGCAGGGAGAGAGGGGCAGTCTGTGCCAGCCCCTGGGGCAGGAGTCCAGATGTGGGATGGAAAGCAAACCGAGAGATGGAATGAGTGACCCTTTTTCTGCCTTGTTTTGGCAGCATGAATGGGAATTGTACCTGGAGCAGGTGAGAAATCTGGAAAAGGAAAACAAAATGCATGCACCTGATGTTCAAAAAAAGAAGGAAAGAGCCCAGCACTTGGAATTGGAGAGGGAAGGCATGCAAGAAGAGCTGGAGCATGGTGCTGCTGCTGTGAAGGAATGGAGAGGGAAAGCTCAAGTCCTGAGTGCTGCCGTGAATAAGAGTGACATTTCCAATGGGGGCCTGAAGAAGCAGTTGGAAATCCTGAAGGGAAAGGCATTTCTCAAGGTAGGCACTGGCATTGCTCTTCAGTCCACTGCAACGTCTCTCAGTGATTCCAATGATGGTTCCCAGAAAGGGGTGGGAATGCGTGTATATCCCTGAAAGTCCAGGCTCTGTTAGGAAAAGCAGCCCGGGCTGCAATCAGCAGCCATGTCTGTGTGCCTGGCTCCAGGCAGAGACAGAGACCATTGACAGCCAGAATGATTCGGGGCACGCCCATAACAACTGACACAGCTCTGGAGCTTGCTGTTCAAATCAGCTCCTGGCCCAAAGCTGGCCATGGGGAGCTGCTTCTGCCATGCCCACGCAAGGGGAGGCAACACGTGGGGGGTTGGGTTTGGCATGGAAAGGAATGGAGCAGGTGAGCAGAGCAATGGACTAAATTGAGCAGAGTATTGGACCGAGGGCTGAACAGCAGCTGCCCTGCTGGTGCTTCGAGGATGCTTCCTGAAATAGAGATTTCTTGGGGACAACTCTTGCGGTGTTTGACACAAGGGACTCATCTCTCTGAATACTCAGCAGGCTGTTGGAGCAGATGGCATTGCTATTGGAGATGGTCATGACACAAAATATTTCACCACAACACCTTCTTGGTCTGAGGAAAGGAAGAAATAACTCTTTATTTCCCAGAGTCGTTTTATACAATTTTCCAGCTTTCATGTCACACATCATTGGCTCTCAATTCACCGCCCTACAGTATCATTGGCTGCCTATAGCCAGAACAACATCTTTGAAAAACACCACCTGCATGAAGTCGGCTATCTCTGTTTATGAATTCCTGCTTGTTTTGAACCATAGAGGTACTGTGAGAATTGAGAATAAGAAATTGGTCTCACGGTGAAGTAGCTCTTACTATTTACCTACAATTCCCACACTGGCATCCTCTTCTCCAGGGACACACAACATTGCCTTTGGCTTGGAGGCCCCAACTGCTTTCTGCTCCCAGCAGCCTCCACTGCTGCCATGTCCTGCCCAGGGCTGCTGCTGCACCCTGAGGCCAAGGCTGGATCTGGTGTCTGCTGCTGCCGCCGATATTTTCCCCATTTCTCTCCCGGCTGCTGGCAGGAAATCTGGGAGGAGAAGCAGCAGCAGCAGACTCCTTTGGAGCTCTTCCATCCCTCTGTTAGCAGTGTTGTCCCAGATGGAGTTGGTGCCTTTGCGGGGTGCTGAGCAATGCGGGCACACAGACATGGCTATGGCAGGCTGGGGAGGGCACTTCCACCGCGGCCAGTTCAGCCGGTGTTCAGAGCTGCACCCTCAAGGATGCCCATTGCCTCCCTTTCCCTGTTTTCACTCCATTTGTCTCAGCTGGAATCCTTGGTTCTGCACCTTCTGTTTTGGGCATGTTTTTTGTTTGCAGTAATTTCTCCTTTGTTGCTCTCCCTACTGCCCATTCTGCTGCCTCAGGAGCAGTCCTGTCCCTGAGGCTGTGTGCATCCATCTTCCAGATGCGGGCCCTGCAGGAGGCAATGCTGGAGAAGGAGGCTGCCCAGGCAACTCAAGAGAAGCTGCTGCTGCAGGAGCTGGAGGAGTCCCGAGCAGGAGAACGGCGCTTCAGGGACTCTGTGCACGTGCTGGAGGCTGAGGTGTCTGAGCTGCGTGTGAGGCTCCAGAACTCTGAGGAAAGAGGAGAGGCCATGGCCACGCAGCATAAGGCCTTGGAGCTGGAGCTGAGGAACACACAGGCTCAGAGGGACTATCTCAGGGCTCACAATCAGGAGCTGCAGAAGGAGTTGGAGGGAAGTGAACAAGGTACAGCTTCTCCTCTCCCACTCGCTGCCCCATCCTGTCTCACCAGCAGGGATCTCTGGTGCCACACAGAGGAAAAGGGCAGTGCCCAGAGATGGCAGAGGGGAAAAACAACTGGCAGGAGATTTATCCATCCAAGTGCCAGAGAAAGATGGTGTGGCTGGCAGTGCCATCTGGCTGTTCTACGGCTGATCCCATGCACAGCTGGTGCCTTTCAGGTGCCATGTCTGTGCTAAGGAGCTGTAGCTGGATGTCTCAGCTCGATTCCCCCAAACTCCAGGCCCTGCCAGAGGCTCCAGGCTACTGGCCTCTCTGGAGCAGGGCTGCACAGGCATCCCCACTCCTTTCTCTGCCTTTGATTGCTCACTCTGCGCAAGCCTGAGAGCAAACACATTTTCGTATTCCTCTGAACCTTGCCCCTTTCATTCCTGCTTTTTTCTCTGCCTGGAAGTTTCCTTCATTTGTGTCAGCTTTGGAAGCCCTTGTGGGCTTAGGGCCTGGCAAATACAGGCAGGCAGAGAAGACAGTGCTGTTGTCTCTGCAGGATGCACATCAGTTTGCCTTGGCTTTGCTTTTCACCTTCTCTTTCACCTTCCCCTTTCTCTGGTGCAGATTGGAGGAGGGCAGAAGTCAAGGACACCTCTCGAGATATTGCCCTGAAGACAGAGGCCACTAAAATACAGGAAGAGGCTGTGACTCTTTGTCAGGAGGTGGCATCTGTGCACAAGAAATTGGAAAGGCTGGAGAGGGAAAGGAAGGATGTGCTGGTGAGAATGGCCAATGCCATGAAGGGCCATTTCTTGGCTATGTTTGGACCTTGTGTTAATATTTCTTAGGAGCACCTTTTTCCAGTTTAACTTTTCTAATTGTATTCTTCTGAATAAGGAGGAAAACATGATGCCGTCCTGTCAAGCCCAGTTAGGGTTGAGGCTGCTGATTTTCCTCCATGCTGGAGTTTTGTTCCCGAGAAGCTTTCCTTCTCAATGTCCACACTTGTCTTTATGGACATTGGGTGGTTTGGGCAATTCCTCGTGTCCAAACCCATGTTCCGATTTCTAAATATCTGGCCCTGGGACAAGGGGGGAGAAGACCAAGTTTTCTGTTAATAGAAAGGTGCTTGGCCTTGGCCGCCTGAGAGCAGCCAGTGGGGAGAAAAGAGAGAAAAGCAAAGTGCTGATCCAGATAAGGACGTGTCCCTGCAAGGGGAGAACTTGTCCTGAGTGCCAGCAGAGAATGACAGACTGATCTGGCCATTGCTGCTTCAAGAGAGGACAGTGGGGCTCTCGGGGATGGAGCCATGGCAACTCCACAGAGGAGAGGTTGGAAACCACTCCTGTTACTCCAAACCCAGGGAATGAAATGTTGGGTGTGTTTGCTCTTCCCTTTCTCCCTGGTGGGGAGCACATCCTCACGGCACTGCCTAAATCCTGCTTAGGGAGGATTGAAATGCTGTCTGCAGCTCTGGCAGCTCCTCCCCAAAGGACCACTCGAGTGGAGCTGCAAGAGGTCGGGGAAGAGCAGAAAGGAAGCTGAGATGGGCTGAGTGAGCTGGGAAAGACACTGTGTCAGGGGGGGCCCAGCAGAGGTCTGCAGCATCCCGAGAGGCAGGGAGAGAGGGGCAGTCTGTGCCAGCCCCTGGGGCAGGAGTCCAGATGTGGGATGGAAAGCAAACCGAGAGATGGAATGAGTGACCCTTTTTCTGCCTTGTTTTGGCAGCATGAATGGGAATTGTACCTGGAGCAGGTGAGAAATCTGGAAAAGGAAAACAAAATGCATGCACCTGATGTTCAAAAAAAGAAGGAAAGAGCCCAGCACTTGGAATTGGAGAGGGAAGGCATGCAAGAAGAGCTGGAGCATGGTGCTGCTGCTGTGAAGGAATGGAGAGGGAAAGCTCAAGTCCTGAGTGCTGCCGTGAATAAGAGTGACATTTCCAATGGGGGCCTGAAGAAGCAGTTGGAAATCCTGAAGGGAAAGGCATTTCTCAAGGTAGGCACTGGCATTGCTCTTCAGTCCACTGCAACGTCTCTCAGTGATTCCAATGATGGTTCCCAGAAAGGGGTGGGAATGCGTGTATATCCCTGAAAGTCCAGGCTCTGTTAGGAAAAGCAGCCCGGGCTGCAATCAGCAGCCATGTCTGTGTGCCTGGCTCCAGGCAGAGACAGAGACCATTGACAGCCAGAATGATTCGGGGCACGCCCATAACAACTGACACAGCTCTGGAGCTTGCTGTTCAAATCAGCTCCTGGCCCAAAGCTGGCCATGGGGAGCTGCTTCTGCCATGCCCACGCAAGGGGAGGCAACACGTGGGGGGTTGGGTTTGGCGTGGAAAGGAATGGAGCAGGTGAGCAGAGCAATGGACTAAATTGAGCAGAGTATTGGACCGAGGGCTGAACAGCAGCTGCCCTGCTGGTGCTTCGAGGATGCTTCCTGAAATAGAGATTTCTTGGGGACAACTCTTGCGGTGTTTGACACAAGGGACTCATCTCTCTGAATACTCAGCAGGCTGTTGGAGCAGATGGCATTGCTATTGGAGATGGTCATGACACAAAATATTTCACCACAACACCTTCTTGGTCTGAGGAAAGGAAGAAATAACTCTTTATTTCCCAGAGTCGTTTTATACAATTTTCCAGCTTTCATGTCACACATCATTGGCTCTCAATTCACCGCCCTACAGTATCATTGGCTGCCTATAGCCAGAACAACATCTTTGAAAAACACCACCTGCATGAAGTCGGCTATCTCTGTTTATGAATTCCTGCTTGTTTTGAACCATAGAGGTACTGTGAGAATTGAGAATAAGAAATTGGTCTCACGGTGAAGTAGCTCTTACTATTTACCTACAATTCCCACACTGGCATCCTCTTCTCCAGGGACACACAACATTGCCTTTGGCTTGGAGGCCCCAACTGCTTTCTGCTCCCAGCAGCCTCCACTGCTGCCATGTCCTGCCCAGGGCTGCTGCTGCGCCCTGAGGCCAAGGCTGGATCTGGTGTCTGCTGCTGCCGCCGATATTTTCCCCATTTCTCTCCCGGCTGCTGGCAGGAAATCTGGGAGGAGAAGCAGCAGCAGCAGACTCCTTTGGAGCTCTTCCATCCCTCTGTTAGCAGTGTTGTCCCAGATGGAGTTGGTGCCTTTGCGGGGTGCTGAGCAATGTGGGCACACAGACATGGCTATGGCAGGCTGGGGAGGGCACTTCCACCGCAGCCAGTTCAGCCGGTGTTCAGAGCTGCACCCTCAAGGATGCCCATTGCCTCCCTTTCCCTGTTTTCACTCCATTTGTCTCAGCTGGAATCCTTGGTTCTGCACCTTCTGTTTTGGGCATGTTTTTTGTTTGCAGTAATTTCTCCTTTGTTGCTCTCCCTACTGCCCATTCTGCTGCCTCAGGGGCAGTCCTGTCCCTGAGGCTGTGTGCATCCATCTTCCAGATGCGGGCCCTGCAGGAGGCAATGCTGGAGAAGGAGGCTGCCCAGGCAACTCAAGAGAAGCTGCTGCTGCAGGAGCTGGAGGAGTCCCGAGCAGGAGAACGGCGCTTCAGGGACTCTGCGCACGTGCTGGAGGCTGAGGTGTCTGAGCTGCGTGTGAGGCTCCAGAACTCTGAGGAAAGAGGAGAGGCCATGGCCACGCAGCATAAGGCCTTGGAGCTGGAGCTGAGGAACACACAGGCTCAGAGGGACTATCTCAGGGCTCACAATCAGGAGCTGCAGAAGGAGTTGGAGGGAAGTGAACAAGGTACAGCTTCTCCTCTCCCACTCGCTGCCCCATCCTGTCTCACCAGCAGGGATCTCTGGTGCCACACAGAGGAAAAGGGCAGTGCCCAGAGATGGCAGAGGGGAAAAACAACTGGCAGGAGATTTATCCATCCAAGTGCCAGAGAAAGATGGTGTGGCTGGCAGTGCCATCTGGCTGTTCTACGGCTGATCCCATGCACAGCTGGTGCCTTTCAGGTGCCACGTCTGTGCTAAGGAGCTGTAGCTGGATGTCTCAGCTCGATTCCCCCAAACTCCAGGCCCTGCCAGAGGCTCCAGGCTACTGGCCTCTCTGGAGCAGGGCTGCACAGGCATCCCCACTCCTTTCTCTGCCTTTGATTG
Organism: Acanthiza pusilla; assembly: GCA_036630365.1. Lineage (NCBI taxonomy): Eukaryota > Metazoa > Chordata > Aves > Passeriformes > Acanthizidae > Acanthiza > Acanthiza pusilla. The sequence continues at coordinate 583,949 of JAXCHO010000154.1, read as the reverse complement.
CTCACTCTGCGCAAGCCTGAGAGCAAACACATTTTCGTATTCCTCTGAACCTTGCCCCTTTCATTCCTGCTTTTTTCTCTGCCTGGAAGTTTCCTTCATTTGTGTCAGCTTTGGAAGCCCTTGTGGGCTTAGGGCCTGGCAAATACAGGCAGGCAGAGAAGACAGTGCTGTTGTCTCTGCAGGATGCACATCAGTTTGCCTTGGCTTTGCTTTTCACCTTCTCTTTCCCCTTCCCCTTTCTCTGGTGCAGATTGGAGGAGGGCAGAAGTCAAGGACACCTCTCGAGATATTGCCCTGAAGACAGATGCCACTAAAATACAGGAAGAGGCTGTGACTCTTTGTCAGGAGGTGGCATCTGTGCACAAGAAATTGGAAAGGCTGGAGAGGGAAAGGAAGGATGTGCTGGTGAGAATGGCCAATGCCATGAAGGGCCATTTCTTGGCTATGTTTGGACCTTGTGTTAATATTTCTTAGGAGCACCTTTTTCCAGTTTAACTTTTCTAATTGTATTCTTCTGAATAAGGAGGAAAACATGATGACGTCCTGTCAAGCCCAGTTAGGGTTGAGGCTGCTGATTTTCCTCCATGCTGGAGTTTTGTTCCCGAGAAGCTTTCCTTCTCAATGTCCACACTTGTCTTTATGGACATTGGGTGGTTTGGGCAATTCCTCGTGTCCAAACCCATGTTCCGATTTCTAAATATCTGGCCCTGGGACAAGGGGGGAGAAGACCAAGTTTTCTGTTAATAGAAAGGTGCTTGGCCTTGGCCGCCTGAGAGCAGCCAGTGGGGAGAAAAGAGAGAAAAGCAAAGTGCTGATCCAGATAAGGACGTGTCCCTGCAAGGGGAGAACTTGTCCTGAGTGCCAGCAGAGAATGACAGACTGATCTGGCCATTGCTGCTTCAAGAGAGGACAGTGGGGCTCTCGGGGATGGAGCCATGGCAACTCCACAGAGGAGAGGTTGGAAACCACTCCTGTTACTCCAAACCCAGGGAATGAGATGTTGGGTGTGTTTGCTCTTCCCTTTCTCCCTGGTGGGGAGCACATCCTCACGGCACTGCCTAAATCCTGCTTAGGGAGGATTGAAATGCTGTCTGCAGTTCTGGCAGCTCCTCCCCAAAGGACCACTCGAGTGGAGCTGCAAGAGGTCGGGGAAGAGCAGAAAGGAAGCTGAGATGGGCTGAGTGAGCTGGGAAAGACACTGTGTCGGGGGGGGCCCAGCAGAGGTCTGCAGCATCCCGAGAGGCAGGGAGAGAGGGGCAGTCTGTGCCAGCCCCTGGGGCAGGAGTCCAGATGTGGGATGGAAAGCAAACCAAGAGATGGAATGAGTGACCCTTTTTCTGCCTTGTTTTGGCAGCATGAATGGGAATTGTACCTGGAGCAGGTGAGAAATCTGGAAAAGGAAAACAAAATGCATGCACCTGATGTTCAAAAAAAGAAGGAAAGAGCCCAGCACTTGGAATTGGAGAGGGAAGGCATGCAAGAAGAGCTGGAGCATGGTGCTGCTGCTGTGAAGGAATGGAGAGAGAAAGCTCAAGTCCTGAGTGCTGCCGTGAATAAGAGTGACATTTCCAAAGGGGGCCTGAAGAAGCAGTTGGAAATCCTGAAGGGAAAGGCATTTCTTAAGGTAGGCACTGGCATTGCTCTTCAGTCCACTGCAACGTCTCTCAGTGATTCCAATGATGGTTCCCAGAAAGGGGTGGGAATGAATGTATATCCCTGAAAGTCCAGGCTCTGTTAGGAAAAGCAGCCCGGGCTGCAATCAGCAGCCATGTCTGTGTGCCTGGCTCCAGGCAGAGACAGAGACCATTGACAGCCAGAATGATTCAGGGCACGCCCATAACAACTGACACAGCTCTGGAGCTTGCTGTTCAAATCAGCTCCTGGCCCAAAGCTGGCCATGGGGAGCTGCTTCTGCCATGCCCACGCAAGGGGAGGCAACACGTGGGGGGTTGGGTTTGGCATGGAAAGGAATGGAGCAGGTGAGCAGAGCAATGGACTAAATTGAGCAGAGTATTGGACCGAGGGCTGAACAGCAGCTGCCCTGCTGGTGCTTCGAGGATGCTTCCCAAGACAGAGATTTCTGAGAGACAACTTTTGCAGTATTTGAAATACGGGAATCATCTCCTCTTTGAATATCCAGCAGGCTGTTGGAGCAGAAGTGGAGCACCTGTCCTATCTCTCCGACACCAGCCTGGGACTTAAGCAACCGGTTCCAGCACCAGAAAAGGACAAGGCTGAGAAGGCTGAATTAAGCACAGAGCCCCGGAGAGCTGGCGAGCAGGTAAAGTGGGCTTTTGCTGCCTCTGCAAAGCCTCAGGCTCCTCTGCAACACGACACGTTTGCCCAGGCAGCGCTTTGGTTTCCTCTGCTTTTTTCCTTCCCTCTCCTGTCCCTGCTGAGGGCACAGCCTTTGCTTTGTTCTCTCCCTTGTGGCAGCCCATGGCTTTCACAAAGGCACCTGCGCTCCGCTGCCTCCCTCCCTGGCCCCGTGTCTCCAGACACGCACTGGCCTCTCTCTCGCACAGCCCCCAGCAAGAGCTTTTTGCCCCCAGTGTTGCCTGCTGCAATTCAGGGTCTCTGAGCAGAGATGTCCTTGCCTGCATGTCCAGAGGTGCTTTTGCTCCGTGTTTGCTGACAGGCTTCTCTGACCTTTTCTCCCATCCAATGTGCAGGTGCAACAAGAAGGGAGGAGTGTCAAGAAAATCTTTGGGACATTTGACATCTCGGACAGCGTGAGGTTGGATGTCTCCCAGTCTGCCCAGCACCGCAGGTTGACTTCTGGGCAGGTGAGAACACACTCTTCCTTGGTGGGAGGAACACAGCCCTTGGCAAAGCACATGTCCATCAGAAAGTAGAGGAGCAGCTGTGAGCTGAGCTGTGTTGCCCAGGCCAGGTGAGCCCTGAGCGCTGCTGCCAGGGCTGGCATCACCTCCGCTCCTGCGCAGACAGAGAGCTCTGTGCCGCAGCTGCTGTGGCTGTGCCCGCTGCAAAGCAACAGGAGGTGGGAGCAGCTGCCTCTCTGCCAGCAGCCAGCCCCGCAGCCACAAGGCTGTGGTGTCAGCAAAGAAGAGTTGGAGGAGTTTCAAGGCCTCAGCAGTGCTTGAAGGCTCATTCTCCCACTGGGCTTTGTTGCCCACATTGTGCTCTGCTCCTGTGTGGAATGCTCGGAGGTTTGGCAGAGGGAGAGTTTGCTCCCTGTCCGTGCGCTGGCTGTCCAGGAGCTTGCTGTTCAAGTCAGCTCCTTGCCCAAAGCTTCTGTCGTGCCCACGCAAGGGGAGGCATCACGTGGGGGGTTGGATTTGGAATGGAAAGGAATGGAGCAGGTGAGCAGAGCAATGGACTAAACTGAGCCAAGTTTTGGACGGAGGGCTGAACAGCAGCTGCCCTCTGGTGCTTTGAGGATGCTTCCCAAGACAGAGATTTCTGAGAGACAACTTTTGCAGTATTTGAAATACGGGAATCATCTCCTCTTTGAATATCCAGCAGGCTGTTGGAGCAGAAGTGGAGCACCTGTCCTATCTCTCCGACACCAGCCTGGGACTTAAGCAACCGGTTCCAGCACCAGAAAAGGACAAGGCTGAGAAGGCTGAATTAAGCGCAGTGCCCCGGAGAGCTGGCGAGCAGGTAAAGTGGGCTTTTGCTGCCTCTGCAAAGCCTCAGGCTCCTCTGCAACATGACATGTTTGCCCAGGCAGCGCTTTTGAGTCTTCTGCTTGTTTCCTTCCCTCTCCCTGTCCCTGCTGAGGGCACAGCCTTTGCTTTGTTCTCTCCCTTGTGGCAGCCCATGGCTTTCACAAAGGCACCTGTGATCCGCTGCCTCCCTCCCTGGCCCCGTGTCTCCAGACACGCACTGGCCTCTCTCTCGCACAGCCCCCAGCAAGAGCTTTTTGCCCCCAGTGTTGCCTGCTGCAATTCAGGGTCTCTGAGCAGAGATGTCCTTGTCTGCATGTCCAGAGGTGCTTTTGCTCCGTGTTTGCTGACAGGCTTCTTTGACCTTTTCTCCCATCCAATGTGCAGGTGCAACAAGAAGGGAGGAGAATCAGAAGTTTTAGGAGAACTTTCCATCGCGACTACTTTACGTTGCCTGTCTCCCAGTTAACTTCTGGAAGTGATGAGTCCTCGAGTTTCTCCAGGAAGCAGCAGCCCTCTTTCTGAGGCGCAGTCTGTGGAGAAAGGGGTCAGTTGCCACAGTGTTTGCTTTCTAAATCTCTGTTGGGTTCCTAAGTCTTGTCCGAAGTCTCTCTACTAGGCCTGTGATGGCTGAGGGCTGTACGTGGAAAGGCTTTGCCAGCCATGAACTGGACTTGTGTATCATCTGAGCTCTGTTCGGGGTCATTCTGGGAGCCTCTTCCTTTCCCCTTCCCCAAGGGCAGAGTGTCGGTGAGGGCTGGACTTGGAGGCTGTGTCTGCCCTGACAGCCGCTACCGTGGGGCTGCAGATGCTCCTGCCAGCGCGGGCTTGTCTGAGCCGGTCCTTGTGCCTCTTTCAGGTGTCCCTGCTGCTGTCACAGCGTGCTCGAGATGGACAGGACGACCTGAAGAGCTGTGCAGGAGCCACCTCCATTGAGTCACAAGGTGCAGAAAGCACCTCCTTCCTAAACTTCTCAGAGAGGAGCCACAGTGCAGCTGGATGCAGTCAGCCTCAGCCTTCATCAATAGTTCATGTTTAAGGAGTTGTATAGGTGTAATTTAACTTTTATCGAGCTGTGTTCTATAGGATGAAGGATATATTTATAGAAAAATAAAGAGTTTTTTAGGATCACTATTAAATCCAAAGATCTTTGTCAGAATTATTTACTACCCTGTGCAGAGAACTATAACTTCCAGTATAGTGCATTATATTTGAAGCAACATTGAAGCAATTCTATTCAGGCCAGCAAAATCCATTCTTGATTCAAGATGGATGCTACTCCCCCAAACCAATGATCATGGGCAACTCTTTCTCTCACCCTCAAGGAGTGACCTTGAGGGGCATCCTCACGGCAGGGAGCAATCTGCAGAAGACAGGCATGTGACATGAGCCACTTTGGCGAGGCAGGAGAACCATGCCAGGTGTGGAGCTTTTTCATTTGTCCTTAGGAAACTGCAACCTGTTTGTTCTCCGAGTCACCGAGTCTCAGGCTGGGTGAGGTTGGAGGCACCTCTGGAGGTCGCCTTGCCCAGCCCCCTGCTCCATCAGGGCCACCCAGAGCCGGCTGCCCAGCATGTGTCCAGGTGGCTTTTGAGTCTCTCCAGGGATGGAGACTGCACCACCTCCCTGGGCACCTGCGCCAGTGCTCGGCCACCCTCACAGTGCACAAGTGTCTCCTGAGCTCGGAGGGCCCCTCCCGTGTGCCACTTTGTGCCCGTGGCCCCCGGGGCTGTCCCTGGGCACCGCTGAGCAGAGCCTGGCCCCGTCCCCTCTGCACCCTCCCCCAGCTCTGTATCCACAGGGATGAGATGCCCTGAGCCTGCTGTGCTCCAGGCTGGGCAGTGCCAGCTCTCTCAGCCTCTCCTCACAGCAGAGATGCTCCAGTCCCTCCATCGCCTTCATGGCCCTGTGCCGGACTCTCTGCAGTCTGTCCCTGTCTCCTGTAGTGGGCAGCCCAGCTCTGGGCCCAGCACTCCAGGGCTGGCCTCACTGGTGTGCAGCAGAGGGGAAGAAGGGTCCCTTCCCTCTGCCGCCTGGGACACAGCTCCCAGTGCAGCCCAGGACACTGCTCTCCATTGCTGCAGGAGCACACTGCTGCTCCTGGGCAGCCTGGTCTCCAGCAGGACCTTGCCAAACTCTAGTTTTCCGTCTGGGTGGCACCAGCAGATACTGCTGCCTGTGGCTGTTCCTCCCCAAGGACAGGACTCAGCACTTGTGGTTGAACTGTCACCCTCGTTGAACTGCTGTCCCTCTGGAAGGCAGCACTTCTCTCTGCCATATCAGCCACTCCTCCCTGTTTTGTGGGAGGGCACACTCAGCCCCATCACCCAGTTTACTAACAAAGGTGTCAGAAAGGACTGGACTCAGCACTGTCCTCTGGAGTACACTGTGGTTGCACTGTTTTAGAACTCTTTCTGTTCCTTCTCACAGACAACGTAGATAAGTTGCATTCTTTTACTTTCTTAATCGCTGTGTTTGGTATTAGGTTTCATTTAGTTGTGACCAATGGTTTCGGGAGGTGGATTCTTTGCTGACCAATAGTTGCTAGAATATGAATGGATATAAAAGACCTTTCTTGTAAATAAACTTTCCCTTTTCGCCATTTTGGGTTCGTCTGCCTGAATTCTCTCAGCCAGCCTCTGCACCCTCGGGGGCTTTGAAGCCACAGTACACCACTAGACTTCGTGCCACTGATCACCACGCATCCAGGAAGGTAGATTTTGTGCCAGGCATCTTTGTTTCCACATACATATTCAGAAAGATTTGGCAGGATTTACAACAGGGATTTCTGTTCTATATTTTATGTGGGAAAAAATGCAATGATCCCTACTCCCTCTCACTAGCAGTGGGTAAAGGAAAAGTGGTCCTGTTGTTGGTGACAGTGGATGTCACCTGCATAGGAACCGTGCCAGGCTGATGCGACATACTGTGGCAAGGAGCACTCTGAGGCAGGTAAAAGCTGGTGTGTAGACATCATTTGAAGACTGTTCTTCAAGCCATGAAAACCCCTGTTTTGTGGAGATCAGGAACAACTCCTGGGCAAGAGCTGAAACTGGCATTCTGGGAGTTCCTTTCCCTCCTGGGTCAATTTTTCCATTAATGATGACAGATTGAAGTTGAAACTTGCCCAGTTGATAATTCACTCATCTTCCTATGACCTTTAATAGGAAGGAGGAATTCTTGATCCTGAAAACACTCAAGAGCTGACTAAGGATCAGAAGGTCAGGGGCTGAGGGCATAATTTAAAGTAAGATCACTTAGCAAGGTGAAAAGCAGAATCACAGCCCTGGATGACAGGAGATCAGCTGAAGAGGGAACTCCTGACCAACCTCAATCTCAGAAAAGAGGAATGTGGAAGAAAAAATTGTGGGAGAAGAACCAAGTTTTCCAAGAGGTATGTACAGACATCCCTGTGGAAGCAGTAGGGAAGGAGGAGAATAGTTAGGGAGCTCTTGAGCCAGGCATTCACCAGGTCTAAGGACCAGAGGAAGCTATGGGAGCTGTCTGCTGTCTTCAAACAAGCCTGGCCATTGAAGGTGGTTCCTGAGAACTGGAAAGAGCATTCCACCAGTCTTAAAGATGGGCACAAAGGAGGGTCTGAAGAACTACAGGCTAATCAGCTCCTTTGGAATCCCTGGTGTTATACATGAAATGGGAGAATTTTGGCTTTCGCATGAAAGGTGACAAGGAATTAAATCACTAGTATTAGTTGAACCAGTTGAAGTTGCTAACAAAGTTCAAAATAAGGAGTTTGTAAGTTGAAAACTTAAGTTTGAAGACCCAGGGGTCATATTGATCCAAAAATGATCTGAGCAAGACTCCACAACTTATATAATTTTAAGTTGTGAAGTAGGTATGTTTATTGCAGCGCTGGGTGAGCAGGAGGTACTCCTCAGCCGCGCACACTTCAGCACGGGTACCGCTTGGTATATATCAGGTTACATGTTACACATTCACCGAGTTTCCCAATTCGCCTAGACATATGCATGACCTTTCCCCGCTTCGTATTATAATGAGTTTAAAAGTCATTTCCATGTGGTCACGTCTGCGCAGTGTTATTTGGTAGTGGGCTCCGGGGGTCTCGGGAGGAAGTAAATACTCATCCTCTTGTCTTGAACTTTTCACCTTTCTCTCTTGCACATGCTCTCTGGGTCCCTGGCCCAAGTCCAAACAACAACTCTGGTTTCAGCCAGCGTAGGGGTTCCACGGATACAAGCTGGGTCACAGTCCCTGCTTTTGTCAATAATCTTTTACTTCTCATTCTGCTTTGACAAACACAATCAATGTTAAGTAAGCAATATACACTGTCTAGCAAGCAGTTTCTAACAAGTTACCCTGTAACTTCTAACTTCCCTGCATCATTCCCCCCTTTTCTACAAAATTAGTCAATTCTTTTACTAACACATACATTCTTCTTCTAACAAACTTCTACGAAAGGTGTCTCTCAATGTTTTACCATCTGCATTGGACAGAGAAGTCAGAATCGCTATTCGTTGTAACATTCTCCAATTCGAAACAAATAACACAAAAGATGAAATGAAGCTAACACTAACTAATAATAAAAGAATAATAATAGGGTGACATAGTGTATTTAGAATACCAGTTGCAGTAGGTGACCATCCAAAGAGCACATCCCACCAGTGATGACTTGCATCTTGTCTTGCCCTTTGTAGGATTCTGCTTATCTTTTCTGAGTCATGACGTATAGTGATTACAGTTTTCTTTCCATTTTCCTGGATTTCTTTCAAAATTTCAATCAGGTCTTGATGCTTTACTAATTGTCTTATTAATGTAAGGTTCATTCCAATAGGTATGGGTGACAACTTGTGGTACATAGTGTAATTAGACTTTATCAATTGGTGGGATACAACTGGAGCAAAATACAAAAAGTCACACCCAATGATCTTAACAAAATTACAGATACAAAAATTAGAAGAATTCTTAACATTTAAAGTTATGTTTTCACTATCTATCTTTATAGAAGCACAAACAGTCCTTAAGCACACACAACCTTGACCAATATACACAAGCACAGTCTTTTGACTGGAATCTGGATGGACTTCAAAGTGGCAAATGCCTTGCTCCGTATCAAGGCATATGTCCTGGGCATTAATTGTATTGCTTTCACAGATAAACCCTTGTTGTTTTCGTGCAATACAGGATTCTAAATTTACAGTTTGCCACTTTTTTCTACTATTTGGGCCTTGGCGGTTCTGGTGGGAAAGGCTTCTGGCCACCCTGAAAAGGTATCTGTTAATACCAACAAATATCGATACCCCCCTTTTCTTGGAAGTTCTGTGAAATCAATTTGCCATTGCTGGCCAGGTCCATGGCCCCTTCCAATTTGACCAAGTTTTATTCTGCGAATAATTTTGGGTTTAGTCTGGAGGCAAATGTCACACTGCCGGGTTACCTGCTTGATGGTATCTTGTAAATGCCTGGCGATAATTTTATCATTTAGATAATTATACAGAGCATCTACACCCCAGTGTGTTTTCTGATGTTCCTCCCTAATTAATGACCACAACAAATGAGAAGGGATTATTATCCTTCCTTCTGCTGTAATAGCCCATCCCTCTTGGTTATATGTTCCTTTTTCATCCTTAATTAACTTCCTATCTTCTTCATTGTATATAGGCTTACCTTCTAGGGAGACCTGCCCACCTGGGATCAGGGCTCCTTCTGTTGTTATCTGACCTTTTGCTGCCCTTCTTGCCTCTCTGTTTGCCAGCTCGTTTCCTTCTTCCAATTCAGAGCTCACCTTTTGGTGTGCTTTAATGTGCATGATTGCTACCTTCTCAGGTAGCTGGACTGCTTCCAACAGCCGCAATATTTCTTGTGCATGTTTGATATTTTTTCCTTGTGAGTTTAACAGTCCCCTTTCTTTCCAAATGGCTCCATGTGCATGTACAACCCCAAATGCATACTTTGAGTCTGTGTAGATGTTTATTTTTTTTCCTTCTGCCATTTCCAGGGCACGTGTCAGAGCAATTATCTCAGCTTTCTGTGCAGAGGTGTTTGTTGGCAAAGGTCCAGATTCTAATACCTTTTTGCAGGTAGTAACTGCATACCCGGCATGTCGCTTTCCACTAATAACGTAACTGCTCCCATCAGTGAACCAGGCTTCTGCGTCATCTAAAGGGGTATCCTTCAGATCTTGATGACTGGAATATGTAGCTTCAATGGTCTCCAGACAATCGTGGTGTACTGGCTCTCCTTCATTTCCGCTGGGGAAAGAAGCTGGGTTGACAATGTTAGTCACCACTATTTCTACATCATCTTGTTCCACTATGATGGCTTGGTATTTCAAGAACCTCTGTGGGGAAAGCCAGTGGCCGCCTTTCATTTCCAGCACTGCGGACACTGTGTGCGACACTAGCACAGTCATTTTCTGGTTCAGTGTAAACTTCCGCGCCTCCTGAATGTTCATCACAACCGCTGCAACAGCTCTGAGGCATCCCGGCCATCCTTTGGCTGCTGTATCTAGTTGCTTAGAGAAATAAGCAACTGCCCGTCGGTACGGACCCAGGCCTTGTGCTAATATTCCCAAGGTAATTCCCTGTTTCTCATGGGAGAACAGAAAGAATGGTTTACTCACGTCTGGAAGTCGTAGAGCTGGAGCTGACATGAGGGCATTCTTTAGCTGCTCAAAGGCTTTTGTGGCTTCCTTTGTCTACTGGAGTTCTCTCTGTTCTGTGTTTATGAGAGCATATAGGGGCTTTACAAGTAAACCATAATTATAAACCCAAAGTCTGGACCAGCCTGTCATTCCTAAGAATGCTCTGAGTTCTTTCACAGTCTGAGGTTTTGGGGTCTGGCAGATGGCTTCCTTGCCATCCTGCCTCAAGCTCCTTTGTCTTGCACTGATCTCATAGCCCAGGTAAATTACCTTTTTTTTTCATTACTTGGGCCTTTTTCTTGGAAACTCGGTATCCCTGCAGTCCTAGGAAATTTAGCAGACTTATCGTCCAGGTAAGACAGGTCTTTTCAGTCTTGGCAGCTATCAAGAGGTCATCCACATACTGCAACAGTTTTCCTTCTGATGCTGCTCCCAGGATTCTAAGTCCTTGGCAAGTTGATTTCCAAATATGGTAGGACTATTCTTGAACTCTTGAAGCAACACTGTCTAGGTCAGCTGGGTTTTACGCCCATTTTTAGGGTTTCCCTATTCAAAAGCGAATATTTTTTTGGCTGGCTTCATGGAGAGGGAGGCAAAAGAAGGCATCTTTCAAATCTAGAACAGTAAACCAAATTAACTCCGATGTTAATTCAGTTAATAATGTATATGGATTTGACACTACAGGATAGAGGTCTTCCGTAATCTTATTTACAGCCCTTAAATCGTGTACTACCCGGTATGATCCATCAGGTTTGCGAACGGGTAGTATAGGGGTGTTAAATTCAGACTGGCATTCTCTCAGTAATCTTAGCTGCAAAAAGTTTTCTATTATTGGGCTAACTCCTTCTCTATCTTCTTTTCTTAAAGGATATTGTTTAACTCTAACTGGCTGTTTTCCCTCTTTGAGTTTAATTTGTATGGGAGGTGCATTCTGAGCTCTCCCTGGAACATCAGTAGCCCAAACCCCAGGAAATACCTGATTTGTTATTTCTTCATTAATTCCTTCTTTGGTCTCAGGGGTTGTCAATATTAAACTTAATATTTCTACATATTGTTGATCATTCACCTCCAGAGTAATTTCCCCATTTTTAAACATAATGGTTGCTTGTAATTGTTCCAATAAATCCCTACCCAAGAGTGGTTTTGGGGAATTGGGCATATATAAAAACTTACAAATTCTCCATTGTTTCCCAAGTTTATACTTCAAAGGTTTACAAAAATAAGCTTTTTCAGAGTGACCAGTGGCCTCTTTTACCATGATATAATCATCTCCCACAGGCATCAGAGCTTTATTCAAAACTGAATAAGTCGCCCCCGTATCTACCAGAAATTCTACTTCTTTCTCCTTTTCCCTTAGCTTTACTATAACCAGGGGATCTGCTAGGTTGGAATCTCCCGGTTCTCTTCAGTCTTCCCTCACACGTGCAATCTCTTTCTCCTCAGAATTATCCCGTCTCTTATTGGGATACGTATTCTTCCTCTCTGGGCATTCACTCTTCCAATGCCCAAATTTCTTGCAACATGCACACTGATTTTTGTGCACTTTGGTTTTTCCTTGCTTCTGACTCCTTTTCTGGTTCTTCCCTTCTACATTTTCTTCCACCAATGTCACTAACTTCTTGACTTCCTCTTTATATTTTGCTTCTCGGTTACTGTACACCCTCCAAGCCTCATCTAATAATACTTCCAAATTTCTACTCTCTGTTGGATGCAGTTTCTGGAGTTTCCATCTAATGTCCCACTGTGATTGGCCCAAAAAGAGAGACACTAGCTGTTGTATCCTCACCTCTGACCCAGGGTCCAGCGTGGTGTTTCTACGCATAGCATCTTTTAATCGTTCCAGAAAGTCAGTTGGGGACTCGGAGGGGCCCTGTTTGATTGCATACAGTGCTGACCAATTAATGGTTTTAGGCATTGCCTTTTTCATGGCTTTTACTATCCACTCCTGATAAGCCTGTGGTTTAGCCATTTCAGCTGTTCTATTTGGATCCCATTTCGGGTCCTGGAGTGGCAAATACTCTTTGTGATCCTCCTGTCGTGCTTTATAATAATCTTCAGCCAAATCTTGTGCTGTTTTCAAAATTAATTGTTTTTCAGTTTCTGTTACGGCTTCTAATAACAACTGAATATCATTCTAATCGGGATTATGTTGTTTCATTATAAAACGTAAATGTTTACTTACGATTATTGGATCGGTTCGATAATCTTTTGCAATCTTTTTCCAAGCTTCTATGTCAATAGTAGAAAAAGGTATCTTGATCAGCATTGTATTGCCCTCAGGCCCTACTGCCTCCTGTAGGGGTGCTTGCAGGACCTGCCCCTGCTTCCCCCGTGTTCTGGCAGAGACCGGGCTCCCTGCTGGAGACGGCGTGTCCTCCGAGTCTGCCTTATTGTCTCGTTTCCTAGGAGGGGGCTTAAGAAAATCAGTTAATTCTTGTTCATGTGCTACTGCCTGATAAACCTTGTCTGGTTTAATACATCTTTGACCTATACTGCATGCTGAACAGCACCTCTTAAGTCTGCTTTTAGTAGCTTTATTTTCTCTTTCCAAAGCCAGCACCATGGGGTCCTGTGGTGGCACCATCCCACAGTCTCTCTGCCACTCACGGTGATTTCGGAGAGTGAAAAACATATTTGCGTAGGAGACCTCGTCCCACTTTCCCTCTCTTCTCAAGAACAGCATTAACTGCAGGAGGGTTTTATAATTTAAAGATTTAAAAAGTGGCCATTTTTTTTCCCATCATCTAATTTATATAAAGGCCACTAATGATTACAATATTTAATAAGAACTTTTTTGCTTTCCATTTCTTTCGTCTTAACTATTTCTTTTCAGTGTACTAATATACACTTAAGGGGGGTTTTTGCTATTATTTCTTTACCCTGACTATTTCTCATTTTATTTTAGTGTTATATTACTCACTCCAGATTATTTGTATTATATTAACAACTTTTTGTGTGCTTTTTATCTCTTCGGGTGAAATTATTGGAGTGAGAAGATGTTCCTAGGTTAGTGTTCCCTTCCCGTTTTTATCTCCCCGCTTCCCGAGCTCTCTCTCAGGGGCAGCGGCCCTGTCCAGCGGGGGGGGGGGTCCCTTCCATGGGCTCAGTCCCTGCCCTGTCCAGCGGGGGTCCCTCCCCACTCGTGCAGTCACTCCTCGGCCCGGTCCTGAGGCGCGGGGCACTCGTGTCGCAGCCGCGCTCCGGCCCTGTCAGTGGCAGCGCCGCTCCGTGCCGGGCAGGGCCGGCAGAAGGAGCCGGGCGGCGGCGGCGGCTGAATCCCGGCAGCAGCAAGAAGAACAAGAAGGGGCCGGGGCCGCCGGGCTTAATTGCTACAGCTTAAACTATGCAAGCACACGACACACAGTCACAGTAAACACGCATTACAAAAATAAAGAAGAAATATAACTTACTTCCCGAATCTGGACTCTCGGGCACTGCCACTTCCTGGTTCCGGTCCGTGCTGCACTTCCGGCATCCGGGTCCCCACACACACAGACACACTGATTCTCGGGGCTCTATACAAACACACAACCTGGTTCTGCTCACCCTTTCTCCTGCCTCCTATACAGTCACTGGCAGGCCTGTACTCAGGTAATAGCAGAACTTTCGCTCCGATCCCACTCGGCAGATCGTTGCGAAAAACCTTTCCTGGCCGGCAACCTAGCCGGCGCTTGCTTGCAAGCCCTATCAGGGTCCTAGTTATGCGCCAGGCCTCTCTCGGCATCTTACCAACTCCCTGGCTACGCGTACGCCCTGTAGACTTCTTGATTTATAAACATACCATACCTATGAAGCACCAGTGGGTACTTGCTCTGCCCGGGCGGTGGACGTACCAGAAGCGGAGTTCTTCCAGGAAAAGAGACCTGGGGCGCGCCAAAGAGTCCCGGTTCTGGACAGCCCCCGCACTGGACAGAGGTTTCTCCTGCCTGGCTCGCCAAAATGATCCAAAAATGATCTGAGCAAGACTCCGCAACTTACATAATTTTAAGTTGTGAAGTAGGTATGTTTATTGCAGCTCTGGGTGTGCAGTAGTTAGTCCTCAGCCGCGCACACTTAAGCACGGGTACCGCTTGGTATATATCAGGTTACATGTTACACATTCACCGAGTTTCCCAATTCGCCTAGACATATGCATGACCTTTCCCCGCTTCGTATTATAATGAGTTTAAAAGTCATTTCCATGTGGTCACGCCTGCGCAGTGTTATTTGGTAGTGGGCTCCGGGGGTCTCAGGAGGAAGTAAAATACTCATCCTCTTGTCTTGAACTTTTCACCTTTCTCTCTTGCACATGCTCTCTGGGTCCCTGGCCCAAGTCCAAATAACAACTCTGGTTTCAGCCAGCGTAGGGGTTCCACGGATACAAGCTGGGTCACAGTCCCTGCTTTTGTCAATAATCTTTTACTTCCCATTCTGCTTTGAAAAACACAATCAATGTTAAGTAAGCAATATACACTGTCTAGCAAGGAGTTTCTAACAAGTTACCTTGTAACTTCTAACTTCCCTGCATCACATCCACTGCTACTGAATTGACTAAATTAAAAAAGGAATATGGGCGTCTTATAAAAAAATCTGAAACAGAATATGTGTTGCGTTTGTCTTTAGCTGTGAGTGACCAAATTCAATTGAAAGCTGAGGGTTACTGGAGTCACAGAGTTTTCTTAACACCAGGCGATCGCTGGGTCCCATGGTCCTTAACTCAGCGTGCCGCTTACTGGGCTGGAGGGTTAAACCCTCGGGACAGGGGAGACCCCTTGGCAATAACAGGCACAGCTGACCAATTACTAGGAAGTATACACACAGCTGCTTGCCTACAAATAATACATGAGAGAAAATTAATTCCTGGATGTGAATCAACAATGATGTTGACTGTTAACCCTGAAATTGTGACTGCCTTAATTAGGGGGCTCCCTGAATCACTTGAAGCCACAGAGATAAATCTCCAGAGAACCATAGCGTCAATAGGTCCTGTGGAGAGGTTAGAGAATTTCATGTGCAGAGGTGATAACAGCAGAAATACAGGAAGTACCATTACAGACTCTTATGCAAATTCCTCTGACTTTTCAACACCAGCCCTGCTAGGTAACAGACCTCACCCTAGACCTAAAGTCTAGGCATGGGGGGAAGCAGCACAAGAATTAATTGATTATGGTAAAAAATATTGCCTTGTTAAGCCTTTAGAAGAACAATTAAGGGGCATCCAACATCTAGGAGTTAAAAATGCACTCTCCCATCTCAGCAAAACTGCAGATGTTGCCAAAGAACAGTCACAACCTAAATGAGTTTCGGTCCAACTTGATTGGTGGCGTTTTGGGCTTAAAAAAGGAATTCCTAGTGATTTAATGGATGGTTTACTTTTAGATAAATTGAGCAAACTGGTAACCCAGTGGCATGTGCCAAAACCACATTCCTTTTCTCCTGTGAGAGAAAGTGCACCCACCACAGCTTCTGCCCCACCTTTTGTTGACGGTGCAGACAAGACATCAAAGCAAACTTTTTCCCCCGAAAGAGGGAAACTAGGTCTCTGTTTCCTAGTGGTGGGCAGGGAAATGGAGAATGGATTTTGTTGCGGTGCAGGTAAAACCACCTTTACCCTTTTGACCCTTTTAAGGTGGTCGGACTGGCCCCTTTTAAAGTAATCCCATTGAGGGCTCTGCACTGCAATCGAGGAGGAGAATAAGTAATCCAGAACCAATATGATCAATAGAAGCTTTATTCCAACTATTTCTCTATGTTCACAGACTTAAGTACATTTTCTCAGAAGGCTACTGGTTTTACATGTCATAATATCATTGGTTAGTAAAACTACTTGCCATACTATTATTGGTTAGTTTCCTACAGCTACATTGCTTGTCCCCTCCCAGCTCGTGGACCCCTAATCTTGATGTTCGGTATTCTTTTGACTACAATTCCTCTTTCATAAGTTCGGTACTTTCCCAAAACGACCAAGGACTCTGTCCTTGCAGCTTTCTCTCAAGGTTTTGCTTGCACGATGCCTATTCTGTGCTTTGTGGCAGCTTCTGCAAAAGCAGAGCATCTAGCATCTCACAGTCCTGCTCTTCGAGCCATCTCTCTACAGGATTTATGTTCAACAGCTCACTAAAACAGAAAAAGGAGATGTGCTAATCACAGCTATCGTGGGACCCAAACAAGCACCAGCGGCCTCTTTAATTGATACAGGTGCACAGATTTCTGCCCTGACCGAGGAGGATGCCAAGAGGTGTGGAGTTTCTCCCTTAAAGCGAAATCTATCCGTGCTAAACGCTTCGGGCAACTCCCCTGTATTGCCAGTAAAAAAGCCTAACAGGAAGTGGCGACTTACAGTTGATTTTCGAAGGCTAAATGCCAATACCAATCTTCTGACTGCCGCAGTCCCAAATTCAGCAGAACTGATAACATCTGTTCAAGAATGGGCTCATCCAATTATGGTGCATGGATAGCCACCAATACCCCAAAAAAGGAACATAAGATTAATACCCCCTGGATTGTTCCATCATTTTAATTCTTTTTTGCCTAAAAAGGGGCAAGTTTTTTATTTTTGTTTTTGCAGGACAACCCCGTGGGACTTTAAGAATTTCTATAGAAGAAACATGAATAAAAAGTGAAGACTCAAATCTGAAAATGGCCTACAAAATTTTGATTAGGTTACTCGAACTTTTCTGCATTACACCTACATAGATCTTCCTGGAGGCGAATATTGAAAAACCTAACTGGTCTTTTTAAAACTGGATTGGGGGTTCTAAATAGCATTGATTTAGAGGTATTATTAAACAAATTGGCTGCTACAACTTTTGATTTGGCAAAAATGCAAGAGCATTTAACAGAAATCCAAAAAATAATTTAGGATAGTGCTAACAATTTTGAAAAGAACCACCAATCCTGGTAGAAATTAGTAAATTTTACCTATGATCCTGTCAATAACACTGTCACAGGTTATGTGTTAACCATTCATAATGCTTCTGTGTCTTTAATTTATTCTGGTTTTCTATTAGGCTTAAACCATGATGGAGCTATTCTCTATCCTTTCGAGCATAGGGAACGGGCCCGTCAAATTTATGAAAAATGGCAAACTTTTAATTTGGAAACTTGTATTGTCCGGGAACAACAAGGGTTCATCTGTGAAAGTAATGCAATTAGAGCTCAAGACATTTGTTTAGACACAGAGCAGAATATCTGTCATTTTGAAATTCATCCTAACAAGACTCCTATAACAGTGCTTGTGTATATAGGCAATAGATGCGTATGCTTAAGAACTGCTTGTGATAGTGTATTCATAGACAATTTAGTAGTGGATACTAAAAATCATTCAAATTTTTGTGTGTGTAATTTTATTAAAATTACAGGAGGTGATTTCTCTTATTTAGCTCCAATTACTTCTTATCACCTTTTGCAATCCAATTACACACTGATTCACCAACCTTTGCCTAATCTCATTTTGGTAAAGCAATTGTTGCTTCACCAGGATTTAATCAAAATTTTGGTTAATTAAAATTGTTGATTTCTTTTTGTTCCTGTTCTTTTCCTCTTTCCTTTTCTTTCTTTTCTCTCTTTCTGTCTCTCTTTCCTGGGTTATACTACCAACATTGGCGAGTCCTGAAGACTTTGCAACACCACTACAGAATCGTGCTGAGTGCTCTTAACGAGATCGTGAGCCACGGGTTGGTGCAAGAGACGGTCCGAAGACCCTTTATCTGTCTCACGATCATCTACGGGGACTGAGGGGGCAAGAGGACTTTCACACAGGGGTCTGGGCCGGGCCGAGGTGGGATGACTGCCAAGTCCTGCAGGTGTGTCCGCTGGGAGATGCCGGAGAAACTGGTCGTTACTGTTCCTGAACGCCCAAGCGAGAAGGGACTGAAAGTCCTGTACACCTATGCCTATGGGACTCACTCTCCCACCCTTTGGCTATCTGCCCTTCACTTCGAAAAGACCTACACCTGTCTCCCACCCCTTGGCTATCTGCCCTTCACCTTGAAAAGGACTATAAAGGAGCTTTCTGAAAAGACCCCTACGAGATCTCCCCACGGAAGAAGATGGATCTATTGGCAGAAGACCACAAGGATTCCACCTGCCATTGGTAGCTATAACCCCCTCCCCTCTTTTTCTCTCTATCCTTTGTTTCTTATATCTCTCCCTCTCTATCGCAATAACTGTGTGTTGGCACGCAATAAAGTGCATTGTTTTGATTGAAACTAAAAAAATCCTGGTTTTGGCGTTTCTTTTGCACTCTGAGATTCTGGTAATGAACCATCATGAATCCCGCTTTATGTTTAGCGGATCGTGACAAGGGGTGGCTGTTGAGGGGCGTGGCTGAGCCTGCTGAGGGGTGGCTGCTGAGGTATCCAGGTGAGGGGGCATTGCTTAGCCTGGTGGGGGGTGGCTGCTGAGGTGTGTGGCTGAGCCTGGTGGTGGGTGGCTTGTGAGCGGCGTGGCTGAGCCTGGTGCAGGGTGGCTAGTGAGGGGTGGCGTGTGAGGTGTGGCTGCTGAGGTGTGTGGCCGAGCCTGGTGAATGGTGGCTGGTGAGAGGCGTGGCTGCGCCTGGTGAGGGACGCCTAGTGAGAGGTGGCGGGTGAGGGACGTGGCTGAGCATGGTGAGGGGTGGCTGGTCTGGGTCCTGGCTGTGCCTGGTGAGGGGTGGCTGTTGAGGGGCGTGGCTGAGACTGGTGAAGGTTGCCTTTTGAGGGGTGGCTTGTGAGGGGCATGGCTGAGCCTGATGCGGGGTGGCTGCTGAGGTGTGTGGCTCAGCCTGGTGAGGGGTGACTGGTGAGGGTCATTGTTGCACCTGGTAAGGGGTGCCTGGTGAGGGGCGTGGCTGAGCCTTCCGAGGGGTGCCTGGTGAGCGGTGGCTGGTGTGTGGTGGCTGGAGCAGGGTTGCTTGTGAGGGGCGTGGCTGAGCCTGCTGAGGGGTGGATGGTGAGGGGCATTGCTGAGCCTGGTGAGGAGTGGATGGTGAGGGGTGGCTGGGAGAGGTGGCTGGTGAGGGGTGTGGCTGAACCTGGTCAGGGGTGGCTGCTGAGGTGTGTGGCTGAGCATGGTCATGATCCAAAAATGATCTGAGCAAGACTCCGCAACTTATATAATTTTAAGTTGTGAAGTAGGTATGTTTATTGCAGCGCTGGGTGTGCAGTAGTTAGTCCTCAGCCGCGCACACTTCAGCACGGGTACCGCTTGGTATATATCAGGTTACATGTTACACATTCACCGAGTTTCGCAATTCGCCTATACATATGCATGACCTATCCCCGCTTCGTATTATAATGAGTTTAAAAGTCATTTCCATGTGGTCACGCCTGCGCAGTGTTATTTGGTAGTGGGCTCCGGGGGTCTCGGGAGGAAGTAAAATACTCATCCTCTTGTCTTGAACTTTTCACCTTTCTCTCTTGCACATGCTCTCTGGGTCCCTGGCCCAAGTCCAAACAACAACTCTGGTTTCAGCCAGCGTAGGGGTTCCACGGGTACAAGCTGGGTCACAGTCCCTGCTTTTGTCAATAATCTTTTACTTTCTCATTCTGCTTTGACAAACACAATCAGTGTTAAGTAAGCAATATACACTGTCTAGCAAGGAGTTTCTAACAAGTTACCCTGTAACTTCTAACTTCCCTGCATCAGTCAGGGGCGCCTGGTGAGGGGTGGCTGGTGAGGGGTGCCTGCTGATGGGCATGGCTGAGCCTGGTGAGGGGTGGCTGGTGAGGGGTGGCTGGTGAGCAGCGTGGCTGTGCCTGGTGAGGGGTGCCTGGTTGAGAGGGACCAATATTTTTATTAGTGCCTCAACATATGTTATACATGAGATGAAAAGATTACTTCAGAGGCTGTATACGTGCGGGGAGCTTTGTCCTCCGGGAGGCTTTGCATGGCTGCCAATCGGGAGAGAAAGGTTTCCCTGCTGGGCTGCAAGCGAGCCGCCCCCATTGCTGTGGGGCAGATCCCCGGATGCCTGGGAAAAAACGCGCGGGGCAGCCATGCGATAGGGGAACCAAGCACATAAGGCAGTTAACTGCAATACAACCCCGCGCCATTTTCCTTTGGGATCTTGGAGGGAGAGGGGCTCGCCTGGAGGGTCAGCTCTGCCCCCCTCCCCCCCCTTGCGACCCTGCTCCTTTCGCTGGCTGTCTGTCCTGTCTGCCCCTGTCCTGCCCTGCTTCGCTGCTTCCCCGAGGCAGCGCCATCGCCGCGGCAACCTCGTGCTCTGCTGTTTGTCCAACGGAGCCGCCGCCACCGCCTGCGCCCGAGCCCGGAGCCGCCTGCACCCTGTGCTCAGCCCGGAACCACTGCTGCTGCCTGCACACAGCCTGCATCCGCCCCCAGTACCCAGCCCGGAGCCTCCACATTGTGATAAATACATAATAATATAGTGTTGGCTTTTCGCAGACATTCATTGTGTGTATGATTTTATTCTGTAATTGTGATAAATACATAATAATATAGTGTTGGCTTTTCACAGATATTCATTATGTGTAGGATTTTATTCTGTTTATAGAAGTAGTCTTGTCATAAAGATAGAGGTATATAGCTAATGTTTTAATTTCTGTTATGAACTAGATTTCGATATAGTAAAAAACCTAATAAAAGTAGTTTAAAAGTCTTTCCTTTACTAACCACACTGCCTGCTTGACTGGATAACATCCAGAGAACAGCACAGAGAAGACCTGCCACTGATACCTGACTATCAGCCATAACCAGATGCAAGGACTATGGAGAAAAGCCTATGCATGATGACTAGGCATGAGGCTGATGAAGAGTATTTAAGATGACTCCCTCAATGGCAGGTGTGCTTCTTGGCTTAGGGCCAAGCACCCAGTGCTGTTTCTTTGCTTTATTGTTTTTGTCCCCTATTGTTCTTTATTAAACTTTTAAATTTCAACAGGAGAGTTAACCTCGTTTATCACACAGGGAATAAATGGTTGAAATTGAGTCAGGAAGCTCACAAGTTTAATCTAACAAAAAGCTAAGCAAGGCTTAGAAAAACAGATGTCTAAGCAAGAACAGAGGGAACAGATAACGAAGTCAGGTCAGGATGACCTATACCCAGTGAAGTAAGCAATGTATGAGCCCCCCTGAGATGTGCCCCCCCTGAGGAAGACTACGGCCTTCAGCCTCACGACCACCAGAAAGCAGAAGAAAGACCCCCTAGGAACAGCCCGCACCGACGCAGAGTACTCCCAGAAGATATACGTATAGCGGGTCAAAGAGACTATAAAACTTGGGGGATTAGGGGAGTGGGCTGTGAACCGTTGGCGGAGCAGAGTCTCCCCGGTCGCCCAGCGCTGTTTTGCTTGCTGTGGCTTGCTCAATAAATCAAATTATTTTAATTGGCCTGGTTTTTGTCTCTAACTTGTAACAATTTTGGTGCCGTGACTCGGATAGAGGCAATTCGGCTGGAAGTCCTGCATGGGGGAGGCGCGCCCTGCTTGTCTGGTGTTTCGCTGGATAAGCAGCCCCTGTGTAAGTGCATCTACTGCTGGAACCTCTACCGACGAACCTAAATTAGACAGCAAGCAAATAAACGCCGGCAAACCCCATAATCTTTGTGCACGAAGCTCCGAACGAAGACGCCGGATGCATGAGTATAGGGCAGTTATCCGTTCAGTCGGGGTTGGGTGTCCTGGAGTGCGCTTGTGTGAGACGTCCAGTGAGGGACGAAGTGAGTGCGGACCCCTCAGTAGTGCGGTTCCCAAACCCCGCAAGGGGCTGGGCCACGAACAGGGGGTGAAGAGTGTGTGTGTGTGGAAGAAGGCACTCCGGACTATGGGACAGAGGAAAAGTAAGCACTCTGGTCCCATGGGTGGGTCGGAGTTTAAAATTAAACTCCCCCAGGATTAATGATAGAGACTTTGAGTGCCTACCCCTTCTAGGCAGGGTAAGGACAAAGCAATGCCAGTTTTTACACATACGTAAACTCCAAAAAGCTATTTAGTGTGGAAGAAAGTGAGTATCCGCATTTATGGACAGGATCCGAGACTAGGCATTGTTCAAGGAATAAGAGAATCTGTCCCTAGGCGACAGAATATTAATAAAAACTGGGGGAAAAAAAAAAAAAAGGGAGAGAGAGAGACCCATACAGAGTGGTTAGAAAGGCTTAGGCAGGAGTGGACCCTGCTACCCCTGGCAGGATCGGGGATTGGATGAATTGTTGAGGGAAGCCTAGAAAGTGTATGCTTGTAGAGAAAAAGAGACACATAAAAAGCAAACCAGAATGTTGTTAGCGGCGTGCTGAGGGATCGGCCGGGCCGGGCACCGCCGCCCTGCGGGGCAGCCCCGCCGCCGCTCCCGCCTCCTCCGCTTCTTCCTCCTCCTCGTTGCGGCGGCGGCGGCGGCGGCTGGCGCTGCTCGTGCTGGGGCCTGCCGCCTCCGCCGAGGCGAGGGGAGAGGAGGCGGGGGCCGGGGCCGGGGCCGGGGCCGGGGCCGGGGCCGGGGCCGGGGCCGGGGCCGGGGCCGGGGCCGGGGCCGGGGCCGGGGCCGGGATCGCGGCTGCGAGCGGTGAAGCGGTAGCGGGTGGCGAGCGCAAGAGCTGCACGTACCAGGGCTGCAGCGGGACCGCAGGACATGTCAGGAAAGATTGCAGAACGTGGATGATGAATGAAAAGATGTTAAAGAAGATTAGGGGTGTCAAGAGCTCTATTTGCTGGAGACCCGAGAAGAAACAGAGCCTTTGGTAATATTAAAAGTGAGTCCCCAACAAGAAGAAGTCGAGTTCGTAGTGGACTCAGAAGCAAAGAGATCTACTTTTCAAAGACTGCCCCGGGGTTATAAAATTTGAGTCAGTTAAGTCCTGATGATCAATGGTACAGTGTAATAGATTTAAAGGATGCATTTTGGGCATGTCCTCTTAAAGAAGACTGCAGAGATTATTTTGCCTTTGAAGGGGAGGACCCAGACACACACCAGAAGCAACAGCTACGCTGGACAGTGTTACCCCAGGGATTTACAGAATCCCCAAATTTATTTGGACAAGCTCTAGAGCAAATTTTAAGGGAATATGAATTAGGCGAAGGAGTTACATTGGTTCAGTATGTTGATGATTTATTGTTAGCTGGTAAAGATGAGGAGAAGGTGAGACAAGAAAGTATTAAATTATTAAACTTTTTGAGCTTACAGGGATTAAAAGTGTCAAAATCAAAATTACAATTTGTAGAAGAAGAAGTAAAGTACTTAGGACACAGATTAAGCAGGGGAACTAAGAAATTGGATCCTGAAAGGGTTAACGGCATATTGTCACTGCCAGTTCCTAAAACCAAAAGACAAGTTAGGCAATTATTAGGCCTTTTTGGATATTGCAGACAATGGATAGAGGATTACAGCAAGAAAATTAAATTTCTTTATAATAAGGTAGCCAAGGATGGCCTGTTGAAATAGTCAAAGGAAGATGATGAACAATTAGAGGCTTTAAAAACAGATTTAGTGAATGCCCCGGTTTGGAGTTTACCAGCTATAAAGAAACCATTTTATCTATTTATAAATGTTGATGAGGGAACTGCATTTGGAGTACTAGCACAAGAGTGGGCAGGAAGAAAGAAACCTGTGGGGTACCTCTCAAAGCTTTTAGCCCCTGTGAGTAGAGGGTGGCCTACGTGCCTACAGGCAGTAGTGGCTGCAGCCCTCTTAGTGGAAGAAGCCCACAAAATCACGTTTGGAGGGGAATTAAAAGTACTGTCACCCCATAATATCAGGGGAATTTTGCAGCAAAAAGCTGACAAGTGGATCACTGATGCCAGGCTCTTAAAGTATGAAGGCATCCTGATACCGTCGCACAAGCTTGAATTCGAGGTCACCAATTTGCAGAATCCAGCGCAGTTTCTGTACAGAGAACCGAATGAGAACATAACCCATAATTGTTTACATAACATCGAAGAACAGACGAAGATTAGACCGGATTTAGAAGAGGGAGAACTTAATACAGGAGAGAAACTTTTTGTCGATGGATCCTCCTGAGTAGTCAAAGGGAAAAGGAAGTCAGGGTATGCAATAATTGATGGGAAAACACTTACAACAATAGAATCAGGACCTTTAAACCCCAGCTGGTCTGCCCAAGCATGCGAATTAGATGCAGTTTTGAGAGCTTTACAATTGCTGAAAGGTAAAACTGGAACTATATACACTGATTCTAAATATGCCTTTGGTATAGTACATACCTTTGGAAAAATCTGGGAAGAACAGGGCCTAATAAACTCTCAAGGGAAAGGATTAATTCACCAAGAATTAATAATTAAAATCTTACAAGCCTTGCGAGGACCAGTGGGAATAGCTGTAGTACACTTAAAGGGGCATCAAAAGGGGTTAGACCCACTAGTAAGGGGAAATAATTTGGCAGATCAAGAAGCGAAGAAAGCAGCACTAATGTTTATCAGGGATAATAGAAGAAAGTGGGACTATTGGGAAAAGGTTAGGAAAAAACGCACAACCTGTGGGGAAGATTTACTTGAAACCCCTTGTTCTGGATATTGGAAAGATCTTGGAATGGATGCAGTACACTGCAGTTGTGATAACCCCAAGTATGAATACTGTTGTGTACATGGAGAAAAATATCATATTCTCAGCTTCACCATACAAGAAAAAAATAAGCTGGCACAGATGGGAATAAAAGAGACAGAAACAGGGAAATGGAAGCTCCCAGATGATTGAAAAGTTCTCCCAAAACAATTAGCCTTAAGGGTTATGCAGAAGTTTCATGAGAAAACTCACTGAGGAACCCAAGCCCTAGTAGACCAGTTTGCCATTGAAATATATGTGTATTGGGGTATATAACATAGCTAAGAGAATAGTTAGTGAATGTATAATTTGTCAAAAAGTAAACAAACACCAATTAAGAGAAAAGCCCTTAGGAGGGAGAGAGCTAGCCCATAGACCATTTGCAAGGATTCAGATAGACTTCACTGAATTATCAAGAGTGGGATGATATAAATACCTGCTAGTAATCATAGACCACTTAACCCACTTTGTGGAAGTATTCCCAACAGCTAGAGCTACCGCCCAGACTGTAGTGAAAACACTGCTGGAAAATATAATACCTCGATATGGATCTATAGAAGTAATAGACTCTGATAGAGGACCACATTTTGTTTCAAAAATCGTGAAGGAAGCTCTCGCTTCTTTAGGAACAAAATGGGAATATCATACTCCACGGCATCCACAAAGTTCAGGGAAGGTAGAAAGAGTAAATGGAGAAATAAAGAAACAACTCACCAAACTAATGCTAGAAACCAAAATGTAATGGATAAAGTGCCTCCCTCTAGCACTATTAAACATCAGAACACAACCCCGAACAGATGTAGGAATTTCTCCTTTTGAAATGTTATACGGTATGCCTTATGATCTAGAAATCCCGCATGACCACCCCCAAATTGAAAGCTTGCAACTCGAGACATATATAACCCAACTTATGGCTAGAAGAAGGCAACTGCAAAATAAAGGTTTAGTGGTGCAAAGACCTCCCTTAGACATTGCAATCCACAACATACAACCAGGAGATAAGGTTCTAATTAAATCATGGAAGGAATCCTCATTAACCCCTCGTTGGGAAGGGCCTTATCTCGTTTTACTCACTACAGAAACAGCAATCCAGACAGTGGAACGTGGATGGACACATGCTAGTCGCGTCAAGGGACCCATTCAAGACCCTCAGTGGAAAGTGACCAGCCGGCCTGGGGACCTCAAAGTCACTCTGACGAAAGAACAGTAATAACCTGTGTAACTGTGGCTGCGAGAGGGGTTGGGAACAGTACAAGAAATGTTAATGCCCAGTGGTTTGGTCTCGAACCATGGGAGTTTTTAAACCCAGTAAAACATTATGTAAATAGGGGGAATGAACAAATTTTATTAGAAGGAATATATAGAACACTAGTAGGGAAAATAGTAACTTTAGATTGGGAACAGCCTCCTGTAGAACAACTACACTTTGAAAGGACTGTAATAATACCTTGTATTTGTAGATGTGTCCTTGTTTTGCTATCTAATCAAGGGATACATGCCGCTTGGGTATTGATTGAATGTGAAAATTGTATGCAAAGATGGTATTGTTCTTCCTCACACAGATATAACCTGTGTCATAAATGTTGAAAAAGGTACCCTGATAGAATACATTTTAACCCTGAAATTTTAAAATTACTATGTGGAAAATCATATCTAATTCCTGAGATTTGGGAGGTACGGGAGGAAAATTGGGATCGGACTATTCAGATGTGTAAAGTGAGGTTTGGATGGAAACAAAGACAAACTGAGAAGAAAATTTAAATGCAACATTTGAAAGAAAGCTGGTGGGTTCCAAAGTATCCATCTAAAGGATACTTATTTTTCAACGAAGGGGGGAAAATAATTAGAGTAAGAGCAAGTATTTACCACAAGTCTAAGATTCTGCTCTGTAAACATCTATAATTGAAGTTATAGATATAAAAAGACCCACGAAGGCCTAACCCCTGAAGACTGCGACTGCTGCCGAGAAGAGAAGTGACCTCGCTGCTTCAAGCAACGGAGTAGGCGAAGGAGGCAGAGGTGTACCACAGTGGGGACATAAAGAGGCCTGTGCTCCCGAGAGCCTGAAGTGGAAAAAAGAGCAGAGCAATGTAATAAAATGAGTGAGTAACAAAGATTACACCCAATCAAAAAAGGGAGAATTGGAACTTACTAATTGTAAAGATGAAGGGGAACCCACCAACTCTCTATGCCATTTGCTGGATATTAGGATGGGTACAAAATCCTGTAAGAGGCTTTGATCACCAACCCTTTAAATGGACCTTATCCCGATGGGAGGATCAAGTTGTTATCCAAACAATAGTTGGACCTGGGTCTCCCCGTTTCACTCCTACCTTATGTCAGTTAGCTCCAATAAACCCTTGCCTTAACTGAATGGGGTTTTACTTTTGCCCTAGCTCAAACCCGGGACAAGGATATTGCAATTACCCAAATTCCTATTACTGTGCTTACTGGGGCTGTGAGACAATAGCATCAGACGGGGCTCCGGGAGGAGGAAAGGACCAACATATTACAGTAGGGTGGGGGCCCCACGGCTGCAAGACACCCCAGCGGGATAGTACTGGTGGCACAGTGGTGCCTGGAAATTGTTGGCATATTTACATCAATGTTAGCCAAAGCCAAGGCCCTAGCTGGTTCTTGGGAAAGACCTGGGGAGTTAGATATTGGGAACCAGGGACCGATAGAGGCGGCCTAATCTTTATGAAAAAAGAACCAATTGCCAACGACCCCGAACCAGTCGGACCAAATCTAGTGCTATCTGGACAATTGTTACCTACAACAACGGCCCCCACAATTAACAGGTCTGCTATCATCAATACCACGGTTCTGCCTACTCCCAGTAATGCCTTAACATCTGAATATAGCCCGCTTTGGAAATTAATGCAGGCAAGTTATCAAATATTAAATGTAACCAACCCGAATCTTACTGAGCACTGTTGGTTATGTTATGTGATTAAACCACCTTTTTATGAGGCAATAGGAACCACTGGCAAAGCTAAACGAGTCAACGGATCCAACCCAGCACAGTGTCTATGGAAAAAGGATACATCAAAGCAGGGCATTACCATGGCTCAAGTGAAAGGAAGAGGAAGATGTGTAGGTAAAGTACCAACAAATCAGGCACACCTATGTGATACAACTATAAAGACCTCAAAAAAGGAGTCCCCCGCAAATTGGCTATAAAACTTGAGAGATTAGGGGGGGCGGGTTGCGAACCGTTAGCGGAGTGGAGACTCCCTGGTCGCCCAGCGCTGTTTTGCTTGTTGTAGTTTGCTCAATAAATCAAATTATTTTAATTGGCCTGGCTTTTGTCTCTAACCTATAACACCTTCCCCCTCTAAGCCCCCTGCAGCCACCAGTATGGACCAGTCCAGCCCAGAGCTCACTTGGGGGTGCCTCGACCTGTCGGGGCAGGGGGGTAGGCGTGCGGGGTGATAGGGGGGTAGGAGCTCCTCCACGTGAAGAGTATAAAGCAGTATAAACCACTCCGGACTGGGGCAGGTGGGGAAAATTCAGAGTCACAAGGAGCCACCAGGAGAGAGGCAGCAGAGAGCCGAGAGCGATGGCTGACGGTGGGGCGCGGGAGAAGCTCCCGCCTCAGCTGAACCCCCTCCTCGTTGATTGACAAGTGGGGGGCGGCTCGCGCCCAAACGGCGGGCGGGGAAAAGTCCCCTCAGGGACTGGCTGGGCGGGGCGGGGGCGGGGCGCGAGCTGTTCCCGCCTCAGCCAAAGTCCCCTCAGGGATTGGCTGGGCCGGACTGGGGGCGGGGCGGGAGCTGTTCCCGCCTCAGCCAAAGTCTCCTCAGAGATTGGCTGGACCGGACTGGGGGCAGGGCGCGAGCTGTTCCTGCCTCAGCCAAAGTCCCCTCAGGGATTGGCTGGGCAGGTACCCAAAATGATTCAAAAAGGGCCGAAACCTCCTCGAAATTTCAACAAAACTGACAAAAATTGCATAAATTTAAATAAGTATGAAAGATTTAAGGCTATATTGAAGTTACATTTAAGCAATGGAGGGTTGGAAAGGCAGATTGTGCATAAAAATGTGTCAAAACCAAGAAAAAGCTCCAAAACCCCTTCAAAAATCCCCTGAAATTAAATAAAATGGAGTAGAAACATTATAAATACGAATAAATAAAAAAGTTAAAGCCATATTTAGCATTTATTAAATGAGGAGGTGTAAAATGGGACTTTGGGTGCTAAAATGCCACAAGGAAGCACTAAAAGTCCCAAGCACCAAATTGCCCTCATGCCTGGACTGGCTGCCCAGCAGCTCAAGTAGAAGAGTCCTCGACTTGCTCAGGGAAGCAGCAGCCCTCCTGCTGAGGCACAGCCTGTGGAGAAAGGGGACAGTGGCCCCAGTGTGTGCTTTGGATATCAGAGCTGGGTTCGTAAATCCTGTCAGAAGTTTCTCTGCTAGACCTGTGATGGCTGAGGGTATGTGGGAAGGCTTTGCCAGCCATGAACTGGACTTGTGTATCATCTGAGCTCTGTTCGGGGTCATTCTGGGAGCCTCTTCCTTTCCCCTTCCCCAAGGGCAGAGTGTCGGTGAGGGCTGGACTTGGAGGCTGTGTCTGCCCCGACAGCCGCTACCGTGGGGCTGCAGATGCTCCTGCCAGCGCGGGCTTGTCTGAGCCGGTCCTTGTGCCTCAGTCACAGCTGGCCTGAGACCGACAGCACTGGCAGA
This sequence comes from Acanthiza pusilla, assembly GCA_036630365.1. Lineage (NCBI taxonomy): Eukaryota > Metazoa > Chordata > Aves > Passeriformes > Acanthizidae > Acanthiza > Acanthiza pusilla. The sequence continues at coordinate 554,554 of JAXCHO010000154.1, read as the reverse complement.
ACTACACTGAGAGCTGTGCAAGGAGCAGGCAGGAGCTGTCAGACCTTCACCAGGAGCACAGCTTTGCGGCTGTGCTCAAGGAGCCCAAAGCTGCTGTGCTGGAAGCAGGGACTCGAAGCTGCATCACTCTCTGAACCTTAACTTGGCAGTGACGTCCCTGGACCATCAGTCTCTGCAGAGACAGGCCCTGGAGAAGGCAGGTGCAGCTCTTCTCTTCCCCCGCGGAGGATTTGTGCCCTGCACAGAAACCAGTTCCCATCCAATGGGGCACAAAAGTCTTCCCGAGGACACAGACCAATGCTCTTTAAGATGAGGGTGAAAAATACCTGCCAAAACTTTCCCAAGCAGCCCCATTTGGTTCTTGAAGATCTGTTCCAAGCAAGGAATGTTTGATATAAGAGTAAGACTTTTCTTCTACCTAGAAGACCTATTGATATATTGCCAAATAGAGAGCAGAGAAAAAAAATACACTCGTGGCTGTCTCAGGATCCTTAATCTATTTTATGAGCCTTAAACACTGCAACTCTTAGCATTTCTCTGTAGGAATTTGAAAAGACCCTGAAACACCATTTTTCCTCTTTGTGTGGCTGTTCTAAATGCAACGCTTTACTTTCCATGAATGTTTGTAAGCACCAAGAACCTTTTGAGGATTTTTCGTCCATCTCCCCTTTGACAGGGAAGACAGAAGAATTCCTGTGACTCAGGAACTAAGCGCATCCCTAAAGAGAATGCTGAGCCTTAAAACTAATGCTGTCTGGAACAGCAACTTTGAACTCATGTTATGCGCCAGGTCCCTGCCCAGCTGCCCAGCAGCAGGGCTGTGGGGACACAGGGGTGGCGGTGCAGGTTCCAGGGCCAGCTGGGAGCTGGGATGGGGGGAGAGCCAGGGGAGGGCCTCTCCAACAGCCCCTGGAATGTTGGGCTTTGCACCCTAGCAACCGTCAACAGCCCATGGAATGTTGGGGCTTGGACCCTGGCAGTTGTCAACAGCCCATGGAATGTTGGGGCTTGGACCCTGGCAACAATCAACAGCTCCCGGCTATTGGGTTTTGAACCCTAGAGCTGTCAACAGCTCGCGAGCGTTGGGGCTGAGACCTTGCAAAGGCCAATTGCACTTTGATCCTGTGCTATTGACCCTGCAAAGGCCAACAACCCTTGAATCGTGGGGTTTAGACCCTGCAAAGGCCAACGGCTTTTGACACTGGGGTTTAGACCCTGCAAAGGCCAAGGGCCTTTGGACACTGGGGTTTAGACCCTGCAAAGGCCAAGGGCCTTTGGACACTGGGGTTTAGACCCTGCAAAGGCCAAGGGCCTTTGGACACTGGGGTTTGGACCCTGCAAAGGCCAACGGCCTTTGGACAGTGATATTTGTTCATTGCTAGTGCCAAGGGGCAGATGGAGTCTCGGCGGGTGAGTGAGAAAGCTGCTGCTCTATTTGTGCCAAGCCCTGCAGGGGCCTGGGTGGGCCTGGGCTGCGCCACGGGCAACAGCTCCCTTTGGGAATCACACGGCATTAAGAGTTGGCTGTTCCGGAGCTGGCAGCAGCTTTGGCGCTGGCTGTGGGGAAAGGCCTGGGAGGGAATGGGGGGCTCCTGGCCATCCCAGAGCACACCCACATCTCCTCCTCTGTCCCTGTCCCACTGGAGGCCATGGGCATAAACAAGGGAACAGTTTTTGTTGCCTTCCGCTCAGCCCAATTTACAGCACAGAATCCGCGCTTCCCAGAGACAAGAATGGGTTTCTCCCAGACATCTCCGAGATGATCCCTGGCGGCCCAGAGGAGGCCACAAGAATAATAGGGAGATGGGCTCCAAGGGCTGGAGCCCCTGTGCCAAAGGAAAAGGGTGGAAGAGTTGGGGCTGTCTGGCCTGGAGAATGTTCCAGGGTGACATTAGAGCCCCTTCCAATGCATGAATGGGCTGCAAGAGTACTGGAGAGGGACTTTAGCCAGGGGCCTGCAGGGACAGGACAAGGGACAATGGCGTCCCACTGAGAGAGGGCAGGGTTTGATGGAATATTGGGAGGGAATTCTTCCCTGTGAGGGTGCTGAGGCCCTGGCACACGTTGCCCAGAAAAGCTGTGGCTGCCCCTGGATCCCTGGAAGTGTTCAAGGCTGGCTTGGATGGGGTTCTGGGCAACTCCCCTTCTGGTGTTCTTAGAAGACGTGATGAGACACCTGCCAGCATGCTTGTTTGTGCTGCTGTCTAACTACTGGGCGGAAAATATTCCCAAGGAGGGGAGGAAGAGCTCAGCTGGAATTGCTGTGCTCTGGGACAGGCTGGGAAGCATTTAGAGGTGACGCCTCAGGGGCAGCCACGCAGTCTGAGTGTGCTCTTCCCTGTGCTCTTCCAGGGAGCTCGAGGGCTTTCTCACCGGGGACGTTCCTCCAGAGGCCCTGACGTGAGTAAACTGTGCTTGAGCTGGCTCGGATTTTGAAACTGGTTCTCCATGAGTGGGCACTGGTTCTTGTGGGATCAGAAGAGGCATCTCAGGGGTACTTTGGAATAGGAACAGAATAGCTGCCTAACAGCTGGCTGTGGGCTTTCAGCATGAAAGAGACAGCATGGCCAGTTCCGTCACCCGCAGTGACCGTTCCCAGCGTGCACGCTCTGAGAACATCCTCTCAGCTCCACCATCCACTGATGCACAGCATCCCTTTGAGTCAGTTCGGGAAGCTGCAGAGAATGGTGGGCGCTTGCAGAGGCGTTTTGAGCAAATAGAGGAGAAATGCAAGAGATTCAAAAGCTGCCTGCAGAACACAGAAACTCTGATGGAAGGAATTAGAAGGTGAGCTTTTCCTCCTCCTCCTCCTCCTCCTCCTCCTCCTCCTCCTCCTCCTCCTCCTCCTCCTCCTCCTCCTCCTCCTCCTCCTCCTCCTCCTCCTCCTCCTTTTCCTCCTCCTCTGTTCCAGAGGGAATCTGCTTCTGGGTCCCGGAGTTTAGAGGTGTTCTGGGTGAAGAACTCACCTGCCCTACCATGTATAGGCCTCAGTGTGGCTCTCGAGCATCTTCCTGTCAGGGCTTTTCACTCTCTACAATGACTCCCAAGACTGTCTGGGAGATGCACAGCGATGCTGGAGTAGAATACTCCTCCCTCTTGCTGTGCTGCTTCCCTGAATTCTGTTCTTTGGGTGCCCCTGCCCAGCCCCTGCTTCTCACTGAAGGAAGGCAAAATCCTGTCCTCCTTTCCCTTTGCCTCTGGAGGACTTCCTTGGGAGGGAAAGAGCAAGGTCTTCCTTAGCCCACTGTCCCCAGCTTCATCCTGGAGTGCTGAAGATGGGATCAGTGACTCTTCAGGCCTCTTCATTCTTCTGACCGAGCTTTGTCTCTGCAGTCACTTCAAGAAGCCCAGAGAAAAGCAGCAGCAACACACTGGAATCCCGGAGCCAAGCGCCTTGTGTCTGCGTCAGAAGAACACCAAGCAGCTGAAGGCAGTGTCAGCCCAATTCGAAAAGGCGGAGCAACAGGACAGGATGAAGGTTGGTTTAGGAAATGAGACTGGTTTTCCATTGAAAACTTGTCTTGCCCTTTGTACAGTGGAGGACTTGGCTACAGTCAAGGGAGAAGACCCATCATTGCAGAGTGAGCTGGAAGTCAAGAGGCAGACACTGGAGGAATTGCAGCTTCAGAGGGATCTGCTGGAGCAAGAGAGGGATGATGTTAGCAGGGCCCTGGACAGCTTATTCCTAGGCAGTACCTGTGGGAGTGGGAGTTGTACCAGCCAGATCAGCCCAGATGTTGTTTCTGGCAGTAGAAGACAGGGACACTGCTGTGCACACCTGGCTCAAGATGTCACATGCGTTTATTAGCCAGGGAGATGCATGTTCATCAGCAAAATGTTACATGATTCTGCAGAATTTGTTACTTTGGGCAGCTACAGAGCCCCTAAAACAGGGAACGGAGCTGGGGATGAGTCTGGAGAACAGGTGTGACAAGGAGCAGCTGAGGGAGCTGCGGGGGGCTCAGCCTGGAGAAAAAGAGGCTCGGGGGCACCTTCTCTCTCTCTACAACTCCCTGTGACAGGAAGGTGCAGCCAGGTGAGGGTCGGGCTCTGCTCCCAGGGAACAAGGGACAGGACATGAGGAAAAGGCCCCAAGCTGTGCCAGGGGAGGTTTGGATTGGGGATTACAGGATAGCTGTGAGAGAATGGTTTGTTTCTGATGGTCACTGTCAGACAGTCTCAGTTCTGGAGTATGGGGTAGGTTTGGCAAATACACAGCAGAGGTTTTGCTTTTGAAGAAAGGAGCTCAAAAGCACAGTTTAGTCTTCAGGCTTGAATACCAGCAAGGGCCATTAGACACCTTCTTTATGTAAGACAAGTAAGTGGTATTGTTGGTGTCAACTGCTTTGGCCACATCAGCCAGACTTCAATCACTCATTAAACGACTGCCCACCGCAGGAGCCGTTTCCCTGCCAAGCATCCCCTCCTTGCAGAGAGCTGCTTTGCACACTGGAGGAGGTGACACTTTGATATGGGTTTTGTTCTAGAAGGAGAAATCCTGTATATTTTCATTTGCTTCAGTGAGCAAGATTGCTTTGGCTCAACCTTTCCTGAAAATGTCCAGCACTGGAATAGATCCTGATAGAAATTTTGTTTGCCAAGTGGCAGTTGTGGAGGATGCAGTATTTTTGGGTGACAGCACAGGGTTTGGAGTCAGCATGTTTGTCGGGAAGGAGCTATCTGGTCCCAGGCAAGCCAACTGGGCCTGGCACAGGCCTTCCAAGGTAACAGTGCCAGAGGCTTTTGGCAGCCCTGGCTATCAGAGCTGCAGAGGGCAGATGCTGTGAGACTTTGAGCCCAGAGCACAGGAGTTCCTTGTCCTCTGGCTGCCTGCAAGGTGGCACTGGCTGGCTCTGCACAGGGCTCTCAAGGAAGGGCTTGAGCTGTACCTTGTCCCGCTTCCAGGTTCCCCAGGAGCAAGAGTCGTTGAGCAGGGCTCTGGAGCAGCTGCACCAAGAGTCCTCTGGCCAAGGGCATGCACTGGCCCAGGTGTGCAGAGGGAAGAAGCTGCTGGGCCGGGAGAAGGCTGCCCTTGAGGGCCAACTGGCAGCCATGGAGCGGCACCTACAAGACCTTTCCAAGCAGCTGTCAGAGGCCAGGTAAAGGCAGGGAGCAGACCCTGGCAGGACAGGGCTGAAGTGCTGTAGTGATAAAGGTGGTAAGCACTACACAGGGGTTTATTGCATCCTCTGTGCATTTCAGATGTAGATGTGGCTGTTGAGGTCAAGTTGGGCTGGGCTGTCTGTGCTATGGCAGGCCATAAGGAAAGCCTGGGCACTCAGGAGTGCCCTGCTTTTCTCTTGAAATGGCACAAATGTGCCTTCTCTGTACAAGTTTGCATGCGACCCATTTTCCATAGTTAGGTGTGGGGATCTCGAGCCATTTCATCGTGGAATAACTGCCTGTGAGTGTGAGGAGCAAGTGACTCATTTCTCTCTGTATTTGCAACTTGCAGGTCAGCAAGGGAGAGCCTGGAATCCAGCCTGTTTGCTGCTCAGCAGAAGATATCTCAGCTGGAGATCACCAGGAACCATCTGGAAGCTCAAGTGCTCACAGTCTCGCAGGCCAAGGAGGTGATAGAAGGTGAGAACCTCGTGTGCTTTGTGGTGCTGCCCCTGCCTAGAGAAGCTGCTGTAAAGCCACCTCTGTCCACAGGGCTTCTGAGGAGTAGCAGGGCTGGAGGCAGGGCCCTCCTACACCGACACAGAAAGGGCCTGAGGTCAGTAAAGTCAGTAAAGACTCTGCATCTTGCTGTTGGTTGTGTTTGCAGGAGAAATGCAGTGCCTCCGACGTGAGCTGGAAGCAGAGAGAGCTCTCAGGAAGCAGGAACAGGAAGACGCAGCACAACAGCTCTTGCAGGCAGAGCAGCGTCACGAAAGCCTCGGGCTTCAGGGAACTGCTCAGCAACTGGAAATAAACAAGCTCCTGCGAGACCTGGTAGGGGACAAATAGGCATCTGAATTGTCCAGGCCCTGTGGGCTGGTTTAGCACAAGCGGAGCCCGAGGGTGTGAAAGGGCAGCAATCCTCTGGCAGAGGCCTCCTGCTGCTGGGCTGGGCAGCAGAGCCAGCAGCTTGGACTTGGAGGCACGTGAAGACCCACGGGATGGTGCTGGGACAGTAACTGCAGCCACGACTTCAGTGTGGGCGTCAGACGAGTTCCAGAGCAGCTTGAGCGGTGCCCAGCCAAAGCGTGGCAGCCCAGGGCAGCATCGTCCCCGAGTCCCACCTGCCACAGAGCAGATGCCAACACAGAGCAGATGCCAGTGCAGAGCAGATGCCAACACAGAGCAGATGCCAGTGCAGAGCAGATGCCAGTGCAGAGCAGATGCCAGTGCAGAGCAGATGCCAACACAGAGCAGATGCCAGTGCAGAGCAGATGCCAACACAGAGCAGATGCCAGTGCAGAGCAGATGCCAAGACAGAGCGGATGCCAATGCAGAGCAAATGCCAAGACAGAGCAGATGCCAGTGCAGAGCAGATGCCCACAGTGCTGCCAGCTGCAGGCGTGGGAACAGAAGTGGCAGAAGTGATTCCTTGAGTGTCTGATTCTTGCACCTGCTGAGCCTCCTTTGAAGTTCCCTGACAGGACACAGTTTCTGGAGGGCAGAAAGCCAGTGCTGTTGTCTTTTCAGGTTGGGGTTTGTGGGAGGGATGAAGCTTCACATTTTTCAGTGAGGAGCTTGCCTGGGACTTCATCTTGAAGATTTTTCCTCCCCTCCTCAGGCAAGTGAGCGGGAAAGGTACCATGCAGAGATGCTAGAGATGCTGGAGCAATTGGAAAAAGAGAAGGCAGAGAGAGAGCGGGAGCACGAGAAGGTGCTGTTCGAGATGAGGCTGAAAGTTGCCACCCTGCAGGCTCAACAAGAAGAGGAACGAACTAGATTTGAAAATGCCAAGCGAGAGGTAACAATTGTGAAATGACAATTTTTGATTTTTTGCAAGGCTGGAGCTGTGGGAGATGGCAGGATAGGGAGTTGTGTGGAGCATGCCCTCCATGTCTTCCACACTGAATTTGGGGAAGTGAAAGCTGAACGGGGCTATCTTTGGAACCTGGAATGAGCCTTCTCATAGGAAGCCAGGCAGAAACATTGGGTTTCAGTTGAGATATTTGTGGTGCTCTGGTGTTTTGTTTTTCTAAGACTTACCTCAGAGTATCTTCATTGTTCACTTACTGGTCCTCTTTTGGTGTGTACTGGTAGGTGTTCATAGCCAAACTTAGTTTGTAGGGCTTTTCTTTTGTGGGCACGGGGAGGGCACAGCAGGAACGCTGACAAGGGAAAAATCTTTTTAAAGACTTGTCTGAAGTATTGCTGAACAGTAACCCAAAGATGTCTTCTGGGCTGTGTTGTAAGTCACTTGTTGGGAAGCTGTGTCACCCCAGGGCAGACAGTGGCCCAGGGGAGCAGCAGCCGAGCGCTCTGGGAGCACATGAGCCCATCAGTCTTTGCCTCTTGCCACACAGATGTTGCAGGGCACATGTGAAGCCCTGTGCTCTTCCTTTCTGAGCAGGTCCTTCTGGAAGAGCAGAATGAGAAGAGGGCTTTATCAGAGACACTGCTCCAAACTGAGGCAGAGCTAAGCCGAGCCTGCCAGCAGGTGCAGCAGCTCAGGCAGGAGGCGAGAGAGCAGCAAGAGAAGGGGCAGGTAAGTCTGAGTAGGCAGGGAGCAGAGTGCAGGGCAGTGACAAGGGCACGAAAGGCAGGACCTGGGACTGCGGAGGCAAGGGCTGCTTCAGAGCCTGGGAGCATAGAGCCTGGTAAGCTCCAGAGCTCAGCCCCAGGAAGGAAGGCTTGCAATGGAAGCAGGGCTGGGTAGAGAAGCCAAAAGAAGTAGCAGAAGGAATGGGATTTTGAGACAAGTGGAAAATGCTAGGCCTGAGGGCAGGTCCCAGGAAGTTGCTCTGTGTTTTGTTACCAGACCATGGAGGCAAAGCTGCAAGCTGAGCTGCAGGAAGCTCAGAGTGAAATCCAGGCAGTGCAGAAGAGGCACAAGGAAGAACTCCAAGGTGTCAAAGAGGAAATTAAGCTCCTTCTTGAGCAGAGGGAGGCTCTGCAAAAGCAGGTGAGTGAAACAGCAGTGGCAGCACAGTCATCCAGCAGGGGGTCTGTGCCCTTCTTGCTTTTCCATGGCAGAGCAGCAGCTGATGGGGTGGTCCCTGGGGCTACCTCGTGCTGTGGGTTCCATGGCAGCTGCTCTGAAGGACTGTCAGTGTTCTGCTAAGTCTCAGCTGTTGCCCTGACAGCTGGGCTGGTCCTCTGGGCTGTTGGCCAGCAACCATCAGCATGGATTTCTGCTGGCCTCTTCCTGCTAGCCTTGGCTGGGGAGGTACTTTTCCAGGTGCCCTTGGTGAGCCACTTGGAGATTGAAACAAGTTCCCCATATCCACTGTGAATCTGGTGCTCTCAGGACAGGGAGAAAGGCAAAGTTAGTCTTTGCCATTCCTCACAGCCTCTGCTGTGGCTGACACTGACAGGCTGTGGCTGTAGTCTCTGACTGCTTTATTTTCCTTGACTTGAGGTGGGAGAGTTGACATCTCAGCTGGCAGCCTCCAGGGAGTCGCAGGAAACCATTGTCCAGAGAGCTCAGCAAGATGTGAGGGATGCCCAGCAGCAGTCCGTTCAGAAAGCGCTGGAGGTTGAGCATATCTGGAAGATGCTGGAGGAGGCAGAAAATCAGAACAAGGAGCTGCAAGGGAAACTGCAGAACCTGGACAGGGAAAGGAAACAATGGCAAGATGTAGCACGCCAAAATTCAGAATGTCAGACTTCCTTGAATACCCTAGAAAGGGAAAATGCCAGGTAAATGAAAGCCTGTGGGACTCCGCATTGTGAGGAATGGATTCCCTCTTTGCCCCTGCCAGGGGCTCTGGCAGCACTTCCTAAGTGGCAGAGTTCTGAACTCTCCCTGCAGATGTGTCTTGTTTTCCGGATGCTGTGTTTAATTTTTATTTTTTTTAAGTCTTCAGTTACAGTTTTCTCTGAAGACAAAGGCTTTTGGGGTAGCTCTTTCCTGCTGGGCAGGTGTTCTGTTGTTAGGTGGGTGTGTTAACACTGTCCCAGCTGCAGTGTAAGGGGCTGGACACATCCATCAGCTCCACCTTGGGTCCTGTAAGTTGAGGTTTTTGAGAATTGGATCAGCTCTGGCATCGTGATGCCTTTGCTTGGCAGAACCATCTTAAGGCCCTGATTACTGATCTAAGACAGATTCTCATCGGAGATACCCAAGAAACAAGAAGGTCTCTGTTGCGTCGTTCCTCATCAAATGGCCCAGGGTGCCTGGAAGGGGTTGAGCAGGGTCCCTGCCAGCCTCCACAGTGCACAGGCGTTACTGACTGTGCAAAGAATGCAAGAAACAAGATCAAGGTTAGGGGGGGCTCCTCCAGCTGACCAAGTCCTGCCAGTCTTCAGTGTTGCAGGATTCTTCTTGCAAGCAGAAGAGAAAGAAAAGGCAGGGCACTCTTGCTTGCCTGGAGGTTTCTGCATCTTCCATCAGGTTGTGCTCCAAGCCTCTGTCGCCACTTCTGCTATTGGCCTTTGTTTCTCTCCAGCTGAAAGAAGGATGGGTGCTGGTAAATCTTAGGGAACTTCCGCGAGATCCCCTGGCTGTTGGGTGCTGATTTTCCTACCTGGGTATACAAGATGGGGGAAGGAAAATGTCTCTTCCATGTTGACCAAAGCTTCTGCCCTTGGAGCCTGGTTAGTCAGAAGAGAATTGTTCCTCTCCCTTGCTGTCTTCATTGTAAGACTTTGTTAGGTCTGTATTCACATTCCCACCTTGAGAAGGAGGCAGGGCATGTAGGCAGGAACTGCCCATTCTTTCATGAATGGAAGCAGAGTGGGCAAATGCTGGGCTGTGACCACAGGGGCAACAAACAGCCAAGTTGTTTAGACAAACTTCATCAGACAGAGCAGTTTTCCCTGAGCTGGTGCAAGTGCTCAGAGTTTATAAAATGTGGCACCATTTAGTAATGAGTTGCATGCTTCTCTTCTAGGCTGATTCTGTCTCTGGAGGAAAAGGATCTGTGCCTCAGAACAGAAGAAGAGAAGAACCTGGTGCTGAATAACCAGGTGTGTTACCTTCATTCTGTTCTTCAGGAGGCCAAGCTGCTTCACTGTGAGCACAGAAGAGAAATACAGGAGCTCAACACACAGGTAACCTGTGCCCTGGCATCCTCTTCTCCAGGGACACACAACATTGCCTTTGGCTTGGAGGCCCCAACTGCTTTCTGCTCCCAGCAGCCTCCACTGCTGCCATGTCCTGCCCAGGGCTGCTGCTGCACCCTGAGGCCAAGGCTGGATCTGGTGTCTGCTGCTGCCACCAACATTTTCCCCATTTCTCTCCCGGCTGCTGGCAGGAAATCTGGGAGGAGAAGCAGCAGCAGCAGACTCCTTTGGAGCTCTTCCATCCCTCTGTTAGCAGTGTTGTCCCAGATGGAGTTGGTGCCTTTGTGGGGTGCTGAGCAATGCGGGCACACAGACATGGCTATGGCAGGCTGGGGAGGGCACTTCCACCGCAGCCAGTTCAGCCGGTGTTCAGAGCTGCACCCTCAAGGATGCCCATTGCCTCCCCTTCCCTGTTTTCACTACATTTGTCTCAGCTGGAATCCTTGGTTCTGCACCTTCTGTTTTGGGCATGTTTTTTGTTTGCAGTAATTTCTCCTTTGTTGCTCTCCCTACTGCCCATTCTGCTGCCTCAGGAGCAGTCCTGTCCCTGAGGCTGTGTGCATCCATCTTCCAGATCCGGGCCCTGCAGGAGGCAATGCTGGAGAAGGAGGCTGCCCAGGCAACTCAAGAGAAGCTGCTGCTGCAGGAGCTGGAGGAGTCCCGAGCAGGAGAACGGCGCTTCAGGGACTCTGCGCACGTGCTGGAGGCTGAGGTGTCTGAGCTGCGTGTGAGGCTCCAGAACTCTGAGGAAAGAGGAGAGGCCATGGCCACGCAGCATAAGGCCTTGGAGCTGGAGCTGAGGAACACACAGGCTCAGAGGGACTATCTCAGAGCTCACAATCAGGAGCTGCAGAAGGAGTTGGAGGGAAGTGAACAAGGTACAGCTTCTCCTCTCCCACTCGCTGCCCCATCCTGTCTCACCAGCAGGGATCTCTGGTGCCACACAGAGGAAAAGGGCAGTGCCCAGAGATGGCAGAGGGGAAAAACAACTGGCAGGAGATTTATCCATCCAAGTGCCAGAGAAAGATGGTGTGGCTGGCAGTGCCATCTGGCTGTTCTACGGCTGATCCCATGCACAGCTGGTGCCTTTCAGGTGCCATGTCTGTGCTAAGGAGCTGTAGCTGGATGTCTCAGCTCGATTCCCCCAAACTCCAGGCCCTGCCAGAGGCTCCAGGCTACTGGCCTCTTTGGAGCAGGGCTGCACAGGCATCCCCACTCCTTTCTCTGCCTTTGATTGCTCACTCTGCGCAAGCCTGAGAGCAAACACATTTTCGTATTCCTCTGAACCTTGCCCCTTTCATTCCTGCTTTTTTCTCTGCCTGGAAGTTTCCTTCATTTGTGTCAGCTTTGGAAGCCCTTGTGGGCTTAGGGCCTGGCAAATACAGGCAGGCAGAGAAGACAGTGCTGTTGTCTCTGCAGGATGCACATCCGTTTGCCTTGGCTTTGCTTTTCACCTTCTCTTTCACCTTCCCCTTTCTCTGGTGCAGATTGGAGGAGGGCAGAAGTCAAGGACACCTCTCGAGATATTGCCCTGAAGACAGAGGCCACTAAAATACAGGAAGAGGCTGTGACTCTTTGTCAGGAGGTGGCATCTGTGCACAAGAAATTGGAAAGGCTGGAGAGGGAAAGGAAGGATGTGCTGGTGAGAATGGCCAATGCCATGAAGGGCCATTTCTTGGCTATGTTTGGACCTTGTGTTAATATTTCTTAGGAGCACCTTTTTCCAGTTTAACTTTTCTAATTGTATTCTTCTGAATAAGGAGGAAAACATGATGCCGTCCTGTCAAGCCCAGTTAGGGTTGAGGCTGCTGATTTTCCTCCATGCTGGAGTTTTGTTCCCGAGAAGCTTTCCTTCTCAATGTCCACACTTGTCTTTATGGACATTGCGTGGTTTGGGCAATTCCTCATGTCCAAACCCATGTTCCGATTTCTAAATATCTGGCCCTGGGACAAGGGGGGAGAAGACCAAGTTTTCTGTTAATAGAAAGGTGCTTGGCCTTGGCCGCCTGAGAGCAGCCAGTGGGGAGAAAAGAGAGAAAAGCAAAGTGCTGATCCAGATAAGGACGTGTCCCTGCAAGGGGAGAACTTGTCCTGAGTGCCAGCAGAGAATGACAGACTGATCTGGCCATTGCTGCTTCAAGAGAGGACAGTGGGGCTCTTGGGGATGGAGCCATGGCAACTCCGCACAGGAGAGGTTGGAAACCACTCCTGTTACTCCAAACCCAGGGAATGAAATGTTGGGTGTGTTTGCTCTTCCCTTTCTCCCTGGTGGGGAGCACATCCTCACGGCACTGCCTAAATCCTGCTTAGGGAGGATTGAAATGCTGTCTGCAGTTCTGGCAGCTCCTCCCCAAAGGACCACTCGAGTGGAGCTGCAAGAGGTCGGGGAAGAGCAGAAAGGAAGCTGAGATGGGCTGAGTGAGCTGGGAAAGACACTGTGTCGGGGGGGGCCCAGCAGAGGTCTGCAGCATCCCGAGAGGCAGGGAGAGAGGGGCAGTCTGTGCCAGCCCCTGGGGCAGGAGTCCAGATGTGGGATGGAAAGCAAACCGAGAGATGGAATGAGTGACCCTTTTTCTGCCTTGTTTTGGCAGCATGAATGGGAATTGTACCTGGAGCAGGTGAGAAATCTGGAAAAGGAAAACAAAATGCATGCACCTGATGTTCAAAAAAAGAAGGAAAGAGCCCAGCACTTAGAATTGGAGAGGGAAGGCATGCAAGAAGAGCTGGAGCATGGTGCTGCTGCTGTGAAGGAATGGAGAGGGAAAGCTCAAGTCCTGAGTGCTGCCGTGAATAAGAGTGACATTTCCAATGGGGGCCTGAAGAAGCAGTTGGAAATCCTGAAGGGAAAGGCATTTCTCAAGGTAGGCACTGGCATTGCTCTTCAGTCCACTGCAACGTCTCTCAGTGATTCCAATGATAGTTCCCAGAAAGGGGTGGGAATGAATGTATATCCCTGAAAGTCCAGGCTCTGTTAGGAAAAGCAGCCCGGGCTGCAATCAGCAGCCATGTCTGTGTGCCTGGCTCCAGGCAGAGACAGAGACCATTGACAGCCAGAATGATTCGGGGCACGCCCATAACAACTGACACAGCTCTGGAGCTTGCTGTTCAAATCAGCTCCTGGCCCAAAGCTGGCCATGGGGAGCTGCTTCTGCCATGCCCACGCAAGGGGAGGCAACACGTGGGGGGTTGGATTTGGAATGGAGAGGAATGGAACAGGTGAGCAGAGCAATGGACTAAATTGAGCAGAATATTGGACCGAGGGCTGAACAGCAGCTGCCCTGCTGGTGCTTCGAGGATGCTTCCTGAGACAGAGATTTCTTGGGGACAACTCTTGCGGTGTTTGACACAAGGGACTCATCTCTCTGAATACTCAGCAGGCTGTTGGAGCAGAGGGGAAGCGGCCGTCTGAGCACTCGAGGAAAGGCGCCGAATGTCTGCAGGATCAGCATGCAACGTCACTAAAAGACAAGACAGAGAAGGCTGAAATAAGCACAGAGCCTCGGAGAGCTGGCGAGCAGGTAAAGTGGGCTTTTGCTGCCTCTGCAAAGCCTCAGGCTCCTCTGCAACACGACATGTTTGCCCAGGCAGCGCTTTGGTGTCCTCTGCTTGTTTCCTTCCCTCTCCCTGTCCCTGCTGAGGGCACAGCCTTTGCTTTGTTCTCTCCCTTGTGGCAGCCCATGGCTTTCACAAAGGCACCTTTGCTCCGCTGCCTCCCTCCCTGGCCCCGTGTCTCCAGACACGCACTGGCCTCTCTCTCGCACAGCCCCCAGCAAGAGCTTTTTGCCCCCAGTGTTGCCTGCTGCAATTCAGGGTCTCTGAGCAGAGATGTCCTTGCCTGCATGTCCAGAGGTGCTTTTGCTCCGTGTTTGCTGACAGGTTTCTCTGACCTTTTCTCCCATCCAATGTGCAGGTGCAACAAGAAGGGAGGAGTGTCAAGAAAATCTTTGGGACATTTGACATCTCGGACAGCGTGAGGTTGGATGTCTCCCAGTCTGCCCAGCACAGCAGGTTGACTTCTGGACAGGTGGGAACACACTCTTCCTTGGTGGGAGGAACACAGCCCTTGGCAAAGCACATGTCCGTCAGAAAGTAGAGGAGCAGCTGTGAGCTGAGCTGTGTTGCCCAGGCCAGGTGAGCCCTGAGCGCTGCTGCCAGGGCTGGCATCACCTCCGCTCCTGCGCAGACAGAGAGCTCCGTGCCGCAGCTGCTGTGGCTGTGCCCGCTGCAAAGCGAGAGGAGGTGGGAGCAGCTGCCTCTCTGCCAGCAGCCAGCCCCGCAGCCACAAGGCTGTGGTGTCAGCAAAGAAGAGTTGGAGGAGTTTCAAGGCCTCAGAGTGCTTGAAGGCTCATTCTCCCACTGGGCTTTGTTGCCCACATTGTGCTCTGCTCCTGTGTGGAATGCTCGGAGGTTTGGCAGAGGGAGAGTTTGCTCCCTGTCCGTGGGCTGGCTGTCCAGGAGCTTGCTGTTCAAATCAGCTCCTTGCCCAAAGCTTCTGTCGTGCCCACGCAAGGGGAGGCATCACGTGGGGGGTTGGATTTGGAATGGAAAGGAATGGAGCAGGTGAGCAGAGCGATGGACTAAACTGAGCCGAGTTTTGGACGGAGGGCTGAACAGCAGCTGCCCTGCTGGTGCTTTGAGGATGCTTCCCAAGACAGAGAGTTCTCAGGGACAGCTCTTGCAGTGTTTACACAAGGGACTCATCTCTCTGAATACTCAGCAGGCTGTTGGAGCAGATGGCATTGCTATTGGAGATGGTCATGACACAAAATATTTCACCACAACACCTTCTTGGTCTGAGGAAAGGAAGAAGTAACTCTTTATTTCCCAGAGTCTTTTTATACAATTTTCCAGCTTTCATGTCACACATCATTGGCTCTCAATTCACCGCCCTACAATATCATTGGCTGCCTACAGCCGGAACAACATCTTTGAAAAACACCACCTGCATGAAGTCGGCTATCTCTGTTTATGAATTCCTGCTTGTTTTGAACCATAGAGGTACTGTGAGAATTGAGAATAAGAAATTGGTCTCACGGTGAAGTAGCTCTTACTATTTACCTACAATTCCCACACTGGCATCCTCTTCTCCAGGGACACACAACATTGCCTTTGGCTTGGAGGCCCCAACTGCTTTCTGCTCCCAGCAGCCTCCACTGCTGCCATGTCCTGCCCAGGGCTGCTGCTGCACCCTGAGGCCAAGGCTGGATCTGGTGTCTGCTGCTGCCACCAACATTTTCCACACTTCTCTCCCGGCTGCTGGCAGGAAATCTGGGAGGAGAAGCAGCAGCAGCAGACTCCTTTGGAGCTCTTCCATCCCTCGGTTAGCAGTGTTGTCCCAGATGGAGTTGGTGCCTTTGCGGGGTGCTGAGCAATGCGGGCACACAGACATGGCTATGGCAGGCTGGGGAGGGCACTTCCACCGCAGCCAGTTCAGCCGGTGTTCAGAGCTGCACCCTCAAGGATGCCCATTGCCTCCCTTTCCCTGTTTTCACTACATTTGTCTCAGCTGGAATCCTTGGTTCTGCACCTTCTGTTTTGGGCATGTTTTTTGTTTGCAGTAATTTCTCCTTTGTTGCTCTCCCTACTGCCCATTCTGCTGCCTCAGGAGCAGTCCTGTCCCTGAGGCTGTGTGCATCCATCTTCCAGATCCGGGCCCTGCAGGAGGCAATGCTGGAGAAGGAGGCTGCCCAGGCAACTCAAGAGAAGCTGCTGCTGCAGGAGCTGGAGGAGTCCCGAGCAGGAGAACGGCGCTTCAGGGACTCTGCGCACGTGCTGGAGGCTGAGGTGTCTGAGCTGCGTGTGAGGCTCCAGAACTCTGAGGAAAGAGGAGAGGCCATGGCCACGCAGTGTAAGGCCTTGGAGCTGGAGCTGAGGAACACACAGGCTCAGAGGGACTATCTCAGGGCTCACAATCAGGAGCTGCAGAAGGAGTTGGAGGGAAGTGAACAAGGTACAGCTTCTCCTCTCCCACTCGCTGCCCCATCCTGTCTCACCAGCAGGGATCTCTGGTGCCACACAGAGGAAAAGGGCAGTGCCCAGAGATGGCAGAGGGGAAAAACAACTGGCAGGAGATTTATCCATCCAAGTGCCAGAGAAAGATGGTGTGGCTGGCAGTGCCATCTGGCTGTTCTACGGCTGATCCCATGCACAGCTGGTGCCTTTCAGGTGCCATGTCTGTGCTAAGGAGCTGTAGCTGGATGTCTCAGCTCGATTCCCCCAAACTCCAGGCCCTGCCAGAGGCTCCAGGCTACTGGCCTCTCTGGAGCAGGGCTGCACAGGCATCCCCACTCCTTTCTCTGCCTTTGATTGCTCACTCTGCGCAAGCCTGAGAGCAAACACATTTTCGTATTCCTCTGAACCTTGCCCCTTTCATTCCTGCTTTTTTCTCTGCCTGGAAGTTTCCTTCATTTGTGTCAGCTTTGGAAGCCCTTGTGGGCTTAGGGCCTGGCAAATACAGGCAGGCAGAGAAGACAGTGCTGTTGTCTCTGCAGGATGCACATCCGTTTGCCTTGGCTTTGCTTTTCACCTTCTCTTTCACCTTCCCCTTTCTCTGGTGCAGATTGGAGGAGGGCAGAAGTCAAGGACACCTCTCGAGATATTGCCCTGAAGACAGAGGCCACTAAAATACAGGAAGAGGCTGTGACTCTTTGTCAGGAGGTGGCATCTGTGCACAAGAAATTGGAAAGGCTGGAGAGGGAAAGGAAGGATGTGCTGGTGAGAATGGCCAATGCCATGAAGGGCCATTTCTTGGCTATGTTTGGACCTTGTGTTAATATTTCTTAGGAGCACCTTTTTCCAGTTTAACTTTTCTAATTGTATTCTTCTGAATAAGGAGGAAAACATGATGCCGTCCTGTCAAGCCCAGTTAGGGTTGAGGCTGCTGATTTTCCTCCATGCTGGAGTTTTGTTCCCGAGAAGCTTTCCTTCTCAATGTCCACACTTGTCTTTATGGACATTGCGTGGTTTGGGCAATTCCTCGTGTCCAAACCCATGTTCCGATTTCTAAATATCTGGCCCTGGGACAAGGGGGGAGAAGACCAAGTTTTCTGTTAATAGAAAGGTGCTTGGCCTTGGCCGCCTGAGAGCAGCCAGTGGGGAGAAAAGAGAGAAAAGCAAAGTGCTGATCCAGATAAGGACGTGTCCCTGCAAGGGGAGAACTTGTCCTGAGTGCCAGCAGAGAATGACAGACTGATCTGGCCATTGCTGCTTCAAGAGAGGACACTGGGGCTCTCGGGGATGCAGCCATGGCAACTCCACACAGGAGAGGTTGGAAACCACTCCTGTTACTCCAAACCCAGGGAATGAAATGTTGGGTGTGTTTGCTCTTCCCTTTCTCCCTGGTGGGGAGCACATCCTCACGGCACTGCCTAAATCCTGCTTAGGGAGGATTGAAATGCTGTCTGCAGTTCTGGCAGCTCCTCCCCAAAGGACCACTCGAGTGGAGCTGCAAGAGGTCGGGGAAGAGCAGAAAGGAAGCTGAGATGGGCTGAGTGAGCTGGGAAAGACACTGTGTCGGGGGGGGCCCAGCAGAGGTCTGCAGCATCCCGAGAGGCAGGGAGAGAGGGGCAGTCTGTGCCAGCCCCTGGGGCAGGAGTCCAGATGTGGGATGGAAAGCAAACCAAGAGATGGAATGAGTGACCCTTTTTCTGCCTTGTTTTGGCAGCATGAATGGGAATTGTACCTGGAGCAGGTGAGAAATCTGGAAAAGGAAAACAAAATGCATGCACCTGATGTTCAAAAAAAGAAGGAAAGAGCCCAGCACTTAGAATTGGAGAGGGAAGGCATGCAAGAAGAGCTGGAGCATGGTGCTGCTGCTGTGAAGGAATGGAGAGAGAAAGCTCAAGTCCTGAGTGCTGCCGTGAATAAGAGTGACATTTCCAATGGGGGCCTGAAGAAGCAGTTGGAAATCCTGAAGGGAAAGGCATTTCTTAAGGTAGGCACTGGCATTGCTCTTCAGTCCACTGCAACGTCTCTCAGTGATTCCAATGATGGTTCCCAGAAAGGGGTGGGAATGAGTGTATATCCCTGAAAGTCCAGACTCTCTTAGGAAAAGCAGCCCGGGCTGCAATCAGCAGCCATGTCTGTGTGCCTGGCTCCAGGCAGAGACAGAGACCATTGACAGCCAGAATGATTCGGGGCACGCCCATAACAACTGACACAGCTCTGGAGCTTGCTGTTCAAATCAGCTCCTGGCCCAAAGCTGGCCATGGGGAGCTGCTTCTGCCATGCCCACGCAAGGGGAGGCAACACGTGGGGAGTTGGGTTTGGCATGGAAAGGAATGGAGCAGGTGAGCAGAGCAATGGACTAAATTGAGCAGAGTATTGGACCGAGGGCTGAACAGCAGCTGCCCTGCTTGTGCTTCGAGGATGCTTCCCAAGACAGAGATTTCTGAGAGACAACTTTTGCAGTATTTGAAATACGGGAATCATCTCCTCTTTGAATATCCAGCAGGCTGTTGGAGCAGAAGTGGAGCACCTGTCCTATCTCTCCGACACCAGCCTGGGACTTAAGCAACCGGTTCCAGCACCAGAAAAGGACAAGGCTGAGAAGGCTGAATTAAGCGCAGTGCCCCGGAGAGCTGGCGAGCAGGTAAAGTGGGCTTTTGCTGCCTCTGCAAAGCCTCAGGCTCCTCTGCAACACGACACGTTTGCCCAGGCAGCGCTTTGGTGTCCTCTGCTTGTTTCCTTCCCTCTCCTGTCCCTGCTGAGGGCACAGCCTTTGCTTTGTTCTCTCCCTTGTGGCAGCCCATGGCTTTCACAAAGGCACCTGCGCTCCGCTGCCTCCCTCCCTGGCCCCGTGTCTCCAGACACGCACTGGCCTCTCTCTCGCACAGCCCCCAGCAAGAGCTTTTTGCCCCCAGTGTTGCCTGCTGCAATTCAGGGTCTCTGAGCAGAGATGTCCTTGCCTGCATGTCCAGAGGTGCTTTTGCTCCGTGTTTGCTGACAGGTTTCTCGGACCTTTTCTTCCATCCAATGTGCAGGTGCAACATGAAGGGAGGATAATCAGAAGTTTTAGGAGAACTTTCCATCGCGACTACTTTACGTTGCCTGTCTCCCAGTTAACTTCTGGAAGTGATGAGTCCTCGAGTTTCTCCAGGAAGCAGCAGCCCTCTTTCTGAGGCGCAGTCTGTGGAGAAAGGGGTCAGTTGCCACAGTGTTTGCTTTCTAAATCTCGGTTGGGTTCCTAAGTCTTGTCCAAAGTCTCTCTACTAGGCCTGTGATGGCTGAGGGCTGTACGTGGAAAGGCTTTGCCTACCATGAACTGGACTTGTGTATCATCTGAGCTCTGTTCGGGGTCATTCTGGGAGCCTCTTCCTTTCCCCTTCCCCAAGGGCAGAGTGTCGGTGAGGGCTGGACTTGGAGGCTGTGTCTGCCCCGACAGCCGCTACCGTGGGGCTGCAGATGCTCCTGCCAGCGCGGGCTTGTCTGAGCCGGTCCTTGTGCCTCTTTCAGGTGTCCCTGCTGCTGTCACAGCATGCTCGAGATGGACAGGACGACCTGAAGAGCTGTGCAGGAGCCACCTCCATTGAGTCACAAGGTGCAGAAAGCACCTCCTTCCTAAACTTCTCAGAGAGGAGCCACAGTGCAGCTGGATGCAGTCAGCCTCAGCCTTCATCAATAGTTCATGTTTAAGGAGTTGTATAGGTGTAATTTAACTTTTATCGAGCTGTGTTCTATAGGACGAAGGATATATTTATAGAAAAATAAAGAGTTTTTTAGGATCACTATTAAATCCAAAGATCTTTGTCAGAATTATTTACTACCCTGTACAGAGAACTATAACTTCCAGTATAGTGCATTATATTTGAAGCAACATTGAAGCAATTCTATTCAGGCCAGCAAAATCCATTCTTGATTCAAGATGGATGCTACTCCCCCAAACCAATGATCATGGGCAACTATTTCTCTCACCCTCAAGGAGTGACCTTGAGGGGCATCCTCACGGCAGGGAGCAATCTGCAGAAGGGAGGCATGTGACATGAGCCACTTTGGCGAGGGCAGGAGAACCATGCCAGGTGTGGAGCTTTTTCATTTGTCCTTAGGAAACTGCAACCTGTTTGTTCTCCGAGTCACCGAGTCTCAGGCTGGGTGAGGTTGGAGGCACCTCTGGAGGTCGCCTTGCCCAGCCCCCTGCTCCATCAGGGCCACCCAGAGCCGGCTGCCCAGCATGTGTCCAGGTGGCTTTTGAGTCTCTCCAGGGATGGAGACTGCACCACCTCCCTGGGCACCTGCGCCAGTGCTCGGCCACCCTCACAGTGCACAAGTGTCTCCTGAGCTCGGAGGGCCCCTCCCGTGTGCCACTTTGTGCCCGTGGCCCCCGGGGCTGTCCCTGGGCACCGCTGAGCAGAGCCTGGCCCCGTCCCCTCTGCACCCTGCCCCAGCTCTGTATCCACAGGGATGAGATGCCCTGAGCCTGCTGTGCTCCCGGCTGGGCAGTGCCAGCTCTCTCAGCCTCTCCTCACAGCAGAGATGCTCCAGTCCCTCCATCGCCTTCATGGCCCTGTGCCGGACTCTCTGCAGTCTGTCCCTGTCTCCTGTAGTGGGCAGCCCAGCTCTGGGCCCAGCACTCCAGGGCTGGCCTCACTGGTGTGCAGCAGAGGGGAAGAAGGGTCCCTTCCCTCTGCCGCCTGGGACACAGCTCCCAGTGCAGCCCAGGACACTGCTCTCCATTGCTGCAGGAGCACACTGCTGGCTCCTGGGCATCCTGGTCTCCAGCAGGACCTTGCCAAACTCTAGTTTTCCGTCTGGGTGGCCCCAGCAGACACTGCTGCCTGTGGCTGTTCCTCCCCAAGGACAGGACTCAGCACTTGTGGTTGAACTGTCACCCTCGTTGAACTGCTGTCCCTCTGGAAGGCAGCACTTCTCTCTGCCATATCAGCCACTCCTCCCTGTTTTGTGGGAGGGCACACTCAGCCCCATCACCCAGTTTACTAACAAAGGTGTCAGAAAGGACTGGACTCAGCACTGTCCTCTGGAGTACACTGTGGTTGCACTGTTTTAGAACTCTTTCTGTTCCTTCTCACAGACAACATAGATAAGTTGCATTCTTTTACTTTCTTAATCGCTGTGTTTGGTATTAGGTGTCATTTAGTTGTGACCAATGGTTTTGGGAGGTGGATTCTTTGCTGACCAATAGTTGCTAGAATATGAATGGATATAAAGACCTTTCTTGTAAATAAACTTTCCCTTTTCGCCATTTTGGGTTCGTCTGCCTGAATTCTCTCAGCCAGCCTCTGCACCCTCGGGGGCTTTGAAGCCACAGTACACCACTAGACTTCGTGCCACTGATCACCACGCATCCAGGAAGGTAGATTTTGTGCAAGGCATCTTTGTTTCCACGTACATATTCAGAAAGATTTGGCAGGATTTACAACAGGGATTTCTGTTCTATATTTTATGTGGGAAAAAATGCAATGATCCATGCTCCCTCTCACTAGCAGTGGGTAAAGGAAAAGTGGTCCTGCTGCTGGTGACAGTGGATGTCACCTGCATAGGAACCGTTCCAGGCTCATGCGACATACTGTGGCAAGGAGCACTCTGAGGCAGGTAAAAGCTGGTGTGTAGACATCATTTGAAGACTGTTCTTCAAGCCATGAAAGCCCCTATTTTGTGGAGATCAGGAACAACTCCTGGGCAAGGGCTGAAATTGGGATTCTGGGAGTTCCTTTCCCTCCTGGGTCAATTTTTCCATTAATGATGACAGACTGAAGTTGAAACTTGCCCAGTTGATAATTCACTCATCTTCCTATGACCTTTAATAGGAAGGAGGAATTCTTGATCCTGAAAACACTCAAGAGCTGGCTAAGGATCAGAAGGTCAGGGGTTGAGGGCATAATTTAAAGTAAGATCACTTAGCAAGGTGAAAAGCAGAATCACAGCCCTGGATGACAGGAGATCAGCTGAAGAGGGAACTCCTGACCAAGCTCATCTCAGAAAAGAGGAATGTGGAAGAAAAAATTGTGGGAGAAGAACCAAGTTATCCAAGAGGTATGTACAGACATCCCTGTGGAAGCAGTAGGGAAGGAGGAGAATAGTTAGGGAGCTCTTGAGCCAGCTATTCACCAGGTCTAAGGACCAGAGGAAGCTATGGGAGCTGTCTGCTGTCTTCAAACAAGCCTGGCCATTGAAGGTGGTTCCTGAGAACTGGAAAGAGCATTCCACCAGTCTTAAAGATGGGCACAAAGGAGGGTCTGAAGAACTACAGGCTAATCAGCTCCTTTGGAATCCCTGGTTATACATGAAATGGGAGAATTTTGGCTTTCGCATGAAAGGTGACAAGGAATTAAATAACTAGTATTAGTTGAACCAGTTGAAGTTGTTAATAAAGTTCAAAATAAGGAGTTTGTAAGTTGAAAACTTAAGTTTGAAGACCCAGGGGTCATATTGATCCAAAAATGATCTGAGCAAGACTCCGCAACTTATATAATTTTAAGTTGTGAAGTAGGTATGTTTATTGCAGCTCTGGGTGTGCAGTAGTTAGTCCTCAGCCGCGCACACTTCAGCACGGGTACCGCTTGGTATATATCAGGTTACATGTTACACATTCACCGAGTTTCCCAATTCGCCTAGACATATGCGTGACCTTTCCCCGCTTCGTATTATAATGAGTTTAAAAGTCATTTCCATGTGGTCACGCCTGCGCAGTGTTATTTGGTAGTGGGCTCCGGGGGTCTCGGGAGGAAGTAAAATACTCATCCTCTTGTCTTGAACTTTTCACCTTTCTGTCTTGCACATGCTCTCTGGGTCCCTGGCCCAAGTCCAAATAACAACTCTGGTTTCAGCCAGCGTAGGGGTTCCACGGGTACAAGCTGGGTCACAGTCCCTGCTTTTGTCAATAATCTTTTACTTCTCATTCTGCTTTGACAAACACAATCAATGTTAAGTAAGCAATATACACTGTCTAGCAAGCAGTTTCTAACAAGTTACCCTGTAACTTCTAAGTTCCCTGCATCATTCCCCCCTTTTCTATAAAATTAGTCAATTCTTTTACTAACACATACATTCTTCTTCTAACAAACTTCTACGAAAAGTGTCTCTCAATGTTTTACCATCTGCATTGGACAGAGAAGTCAGAATCGCTATTCGTTGTAACATTCTCCAATTCGAAACAAATAACACAAAAGATGAAATGAAGCTAACACTAACTAATAATAAAAGAATAATAGTAGGGTGACATAGCGTATTTAGAATACCAGTTGCAGTAGGTGACCATCCAAAGAGCACATCCCACCAGTGATGACTTGCATCTTGTCTTGCCCTGTGTAGGATTCTGCTTATCTTTTCTGAGTCATGACGTATAGTGATTACAGTTTTCTTTCCATTTTCCTGGATTTCTTTCAAAATTTCAATCAGGTCTTGATGCTTTACTAATTGTCTTATTAATGTAAGGTTCATTCCAATAGGTATGGGTGACAACTTGTGGTACATAGTGTAATTAGACTTTATCAATTGGTGGGATACAACTGGAGCAAAATACAAAAAGTCACACCCAATGATCTTAACAAAATTACAGATACAAAAATTAGAAGAATTCTTAACATTTAAAGTTATGTTTTCACTATCTATCTTTATAGAAGCACAAACAGTCCTTAAGCACACACAACCTTGACCAATCTACACAAGCACAGTCTTTTGACTGGAATCTGGATGGACTTCAAAGTGGCAAATGCCTTGCTCCGTATCAAGGCATATGTCCTGGGCATTAATTGTATTGCTTTCACAGATAAACTCTTGTTGTTTTCGTGCAATACAGGATTCTAAATTTACAGTTTGCCACTTTTTTCTACTATTTGGGCCTTGGCGGTTCTGGTGGGAAAGGCTTCTGGCCACCCTGAAAAGGTATCTGTTAATACCAACAAATATTGATACCCCCCTTTTCTTGGAAGTTCTGTGAAATCAATTTGTCATTGCTGTCCAGGTCCATGGCTCCTTCCAATTTGACCAAGTTTTATTTTGCGAATAATTTTGGGTTTAGTCTGGAGGCAAATGTCACACTGCCGGGTTACCTGCTTGATGGTATCTTGTAAATGCCTGGCGATAATTTTATCATTTAGATAATTATATAGAGCATCTACACCCCAGTGTGTTTTCTGATGTTCCTCCCTAATTAATGACCACAACAAATGAGAAGGGATTATTATCCTTCCTTCTGCTGTAATAGCCCATCCCTCTTGGTTATATGTTCCTTTTTCATCCTTAATTAACTTCCTATCTTCTTCATTGTATATAGGCTTACCTTCTAGGGAGACCTGCCCATCTGGGATCAGGGCTCCTTCTGTTGTTATCTGACCTTTTGCTGCCCTTCTTGCCTCTCTGTTTGCCAGCTCGTTTCCTTCTTCCAGTTCAGAGCTCACCTTTTGGTGTGCTTTAATGTGCATGATTGCTACCTTCTCAGGTAGCTGGACTGCTTCCAACAGCCGCAATATTTCTTGTGCATCTTTGATATTTTTTCCTTGTGAGTTTAACAGTCCCCTTTCTTTCCAAATGGCTCCATGTGCATGTACAACCCCAAATGCATACTTTGAGTCTGTGTAGATGTTTATTTTTTTTCCTTCTGCCATTTCCAGGGCACGTGTCAGAGCAATTATCTCAGCTTTCTGTGCAGAGGTGTTTGTTGGCAAAGGTCCAGATTCTAATACCTTTTTGCAGGTAGTAACTGCATACCCGGCATGTCGCTTTCCACTAATAACGTAACTGCTCCCATCAGTGAACCAGGCTTCTGCGTCATCTAAAGGGGTATCCTTCAGATCTTGATGACTGGAATATGTAGCTTCAATGGTCTCCAGACAATCATGGTGTACCGGCTCTCCTTCATTTCCACTGAGGAAAGAAGCTGGGTTGACAATGTTAGTCACCACTATTTCTACATCATCTTGTTCCACTATGATGGCTTGGTATTTCAAGAACCTCTGTGGGGAAAGCCAGTGGCCGCCTTTCATTTCCAGCACTGCGGACACTGTGTGCGACACTAGAACAGTCATTTTCTGGTTCAGTGTAAACTTCCGCGCCTCCTGAATGTTCATCACAACTGCTGCAACAGCTCTGAGGCATCCCGGCCATCCTTTGGCTGCTGTATCTAGTTGCTTAGAGAAATAAGCAACTGCCCGTCGGTACGGACCCAGGCCTTGTGCTAATATTCCCAAGGCAATTCCCTGTTTCTCATGGGAGAACAGAAAGAATGGTTTACTCACGTCTGGAAGTCGTAGAGCTGGAGCTGACATGAGGGCATTCTTTAGCTGCTCAAAGGCCTTTGTGGCTTCCTTTGTCTACTGGAGTTCTCTCTGTTCTGTGTTTATGAGAGCATATAGGGGCTTTACAAGTAAACCATAATTATAAACCCAAAGTCTGGACCAGCCTGTCATTCCTAAGAATGCTCTGAGTTCTTTCACAGTCTGAGGTTTTGGGGTCTGGCAGATGGCTTCCTTGCCATCCTGCCTCAAGCTCCTTTGTCTTGCACTGATCTCATAGCCCAGGTAAATTACCTTTTCTTTTCATTACTTGGGCCTTTTTCTTGGAAACTCGGTATCCCTGCAGTCCTAGGAAATTTAGCAGACTTACCGTCCAGGTAAGACAGGTCTTTTCAGTCTTGGCAGCTATCAAGAGGTCATCCACATACTGCAACAGTTTTCCTTCTGATGCGGGGACCTCCCAGAATTCTAAGTCCTTGGCAAGTTGATTTCCGAATATGGTAGGACTATTCTTGAACTCTTGAGGCAACACTGTCTGGGTCAGCTGGGTTTTACGCCCATTTTTAGGGTTTCCCTATTCAAAAGCGAATATTTTTTTGGCTGGCTTCATGGAGAGGGAGGCAAAAGAAGGCATCTTTCAAATCTAGAACAGTAAACCAAATTAACTCCGATGTTAATTCAGTTAATAATGTATATGGATTTGACACTACAGGATAGAGGTCTTCCGTAATCTTATTTACAGCCCTTAAATCGTGTACTACCCGGTATGATCCATCAGGTTTGCGAACGGGTAGTATAGGGGTGTTAAATTCAGACTGGCATTCTCTCAGTAATCTTAGCTGCAAAAAGTTTTCTATTACTGGGCTAACTACTTCTCTATCTTCTTTTCTTAAAGGATATTGTTTAACTCTAACTGGCTGTTTTCCCTCTTTGAGTTTAATTTGTATGGGAGGTGCATTCTGAGCTCTCCCTGGAACATCAGTAGCCCAAACCCCAGGAAATACCTGATTTGTTATTTCTTCACTAATTCCTTCTTTGGTCTCAGGGGTTGTCAATATTAAACTTAATATTTCTACATATTGTTGATCATTCACCTCCAGAGTAATTTCCCCATTTTTAAACATAATGGTTGCTTGTAATTGTTCCAATAAATCCCTACCCAAGAGTGCTTTTGGGGAATTGGGCATATATAAAAACTTACGAATTGTCCATTGTTTCCCAAGTTTATACTTCAAAGGTTTACAAAAATAAGCTTTTTCAGAGTGACCAGTGGCCTCTTTTACCATGATATAATCATCTCCCACAGGCATCAGAGCTTTATTCAAAACTGAATAAGTTGCCCCCGTATCTACCAGAAATTCTACTTCTTTCTCCTTTTCCCTTAGCTTTACTATAACCAGGGGATCTGCTAGGTTGGAATCTCCCGGTTCTCTTCAGTCTTCCCTCACACGTGCAATCTCTTTCTCCTCAGAATTATCCCGTCTCTTATTGGGATACGTATTCTTCCTCTCTGGGCATTCACTCTTCCAATGCCCAAATTTCTTGCAACATGCACACTGATTTTTGTGCACTTTGGTTTTTCCTTGCTTCTGACTCCTTTTCTGGTTCTTCCCTTCTACATTTTCTTCCACCAATGTCACTAACTTCTTGACTCCCTCTTTATATTTTGCTTCTCGGTTACTGTACACCCTCCAAGCCTCATCTAATAATACTTCCAAATTTCTACTCTCTGTTGGACGCAGTTTCTGGAGTTTCCATCTAATGTCCCACTGTGATTGGCCCAAAAAGAGAGACACTAGCTGTTGTATCCTCACCTCTGACCCAGGGTCCAGCGTGGTGTTTCTACGCATAACATCTTTTAATCGTTCCAGAAAGTCAGTTGGGGACTCGGAGGGGCCCTGTTTGATTGCATACAGTGCTGACCAATTAATGGTTTTAGGCATTGCCTTTTTCATGGCTTTTACTATCCACTCCTGATAAGCCTGTGGTTTAGCCATTTCAGCTGTTCTATTTGGATCCCATTTCGGGTCCTGGAGTGGCAAATACTCTTTGTGATCCTCCTGTCGTGCTTTATAATAATCTTCAGCCAAATCTTGTGCTGTTTTCAAAATTAATTGTTTTTCACTTTCTGTTACGGCTTCCAATAACAACTGAATATCATTCTAATCGGGATTATGTTGTTTCATTATAAAACGTAAATGTTTACTTACGATTATTGGATCGGTTCAATAATCTTTTGCAATCTTTTTCCAAGCTTCTATGTCAATAGTAGAAAAAGGTATCTTGATCAGCATTGTATTGCCCTCAGGCCCTACTGCCTCCTGTAGGGGTGCTTGCAGGACCTGCCCCTGCTTCCCCCGTGTTCTGGCAGAGACCGGGCTCCCTGCTGGAGACGGCGTGTCCTCCGATTCTGCCTTATTGTCTCGTTTCCTAGGAGGGGGCTTAAGAAAATCAGTTAATTCTTGTTCATGTGCTACTGCCTGATAAACCTTGTCTGGTTTAATACATCTTTGACCTATACTGCATGCTGAACAGCACCTCTTAAGTCTGCTTTTAGTAGCTTTATTTTCTCTTTCCAAAGCCAGCACCATGGGGTCCTGTGGTGGCACCATCCCACAGTCTCTCTGCCACTCAGGGTGATTTCGGAGAGTGAAAAACATATTTGCGTAGGAGACATCGTCCCACTTTCCCTCTCTTCTCAAGAACAGCATTAACTGCAGGAGGGTTTTATAATTTAAAGATTTTAAAAGTGGCTATTTTTTTTCCCATCGTCTAATTTATATAAAGGCCACTAATGATTACAATATTTAATAAGAACTTTTTTGCTTTCCATTTCTTTCATCTTAACTATTTCTTTTCAGTGTACTAATATACACTTAAGGGGGGTTTTTGCTATTATTTCTTTACCCTGACTATTTCTCATTTTAT
The DNA here is from genome assembly GCA_036630365.1 of Acanthiza pusilla. Taxonomy (NCBI): domain Eukaryota; kingdom Metazoa; phylum Chordata; class Aves; order Passeriformes; family Acanthizidae; genus Acanthiza; species Acanthiza pusilla. The sequence continues at coordinate 526,274 of JAXCHO010000154.1, read as the reverse complement.
TTTAGTGTTATATTACTCACTCCAGATTATTTGTATTATATTAACAACTTTTTGTGTGCTTTTTATCTCTTTGGGTGAAATTATTGGAGTGAGAAGATGTTCCTAGGTTAGTGTTCCCTTCCCGTTTTTATCTCCCCACTTCCCGAGCTCTCTCTCGGCGCGCCGCCTCTCCCGAGCATCTCGCAGGGGCGGCGGCCCTGTCCAGCGGGGGGGGAGTGGTTCCCTTCCATGGGCTCAGTCCCTGCCCTGTCCAGCGGGGGTCCCTCCCCACTCGTGCGGTCACTCCTCGGCCCGGTCCCCAGGCGCGGGGCACTCGTGTCGCAGCCGCGCTCTGGCCCTGTCAGCGGCAGCGCCGCTCCGTGCCGGGCAGGGCCGGCAGAAGGAGCCGGGCGGTGGCGGGGGCTGAATCCCGGCAGCAGCAAGAAGAACAAGAAGGGGCCGGGGCCGCCGGGCTTAATTGCTACAGCTTAAACTATGCAAGCACACGACACACAGTCACAGCAAACACGCATTACAAAAATAAAGAAGAAATATAACTTACTTCCTGAATCTGGACTCTCGGGCACTGCCACTTCCTGGTTCCTGTCTGTGCTTCACTTCCGGCATCCGGGTCCCCACACACACAGACACACTGATTCTCGGGGCTCTATACAAACACACAATCTGGTTCTGCTCACCCTTTCTCCTGCCTCCTATACAGTCACTGGCAGGCCTGTACTCAGGTAATAGCAGAACTTTCGCTCCGATCCCACTCGGCAGATCGTTGCGAAAAACCTTTCCTGGCCGGCAACCTAGCCGGCGCTTGCTTGCAAGCCCTATCAGGGTCCTAGTTGTGCGCCAGGCCTCCCTCGGCGTCTTACCAACTCCCTGGCTACGCGTACGCCCTGTAGACTTCTTGATTTATAAACATACCATACCTATGAAGCACCAGTGGGGTACTTGCTCTGCCCGGGCGGTGGACGTACCAGAAGCGGAGTTCTTCCAGGAAAAGAGACCTGGGGCGGGCCAAAGAGTCCCGGTTCTGGACAGCCCCCGCACCGGACAGAGGTTTCTTCTGCCTGGCTCGCCAAAATGATCTAAAAATGATCTGAGCAAGACTCCGCAACTTACATAATTTTAAGTTGTGAAGTAGGTATGTTTATTGCAGCGCTGGGTGTGCAGTAGTTAGTCCTCAGCCGCGCACACTTCAGCACGGGTACCGCTTGGTATATATCAGGTTACATGTTACACATTCACCGAGTTTCCCAATTCGCCTAGACATATGCATGACCTATCCCCGCTTCGTATTATAATGAGTTTAAAAGTCATTTCCATATGGTCACGCCTGCGCAGTGTTATTTAGTAGTGGGCTCCGGGGTCTCGGAAGGAAGTAAAATACTCATCCTCTTGTCTTGAACTTTTCACCTTTCTCTCTTGCACATGCTCTCTGGGTCCCTGGCCCAAGTCCAAACAAAAACTCTGGTTTCAGCCAGCGTAGGGGTTCCACGGATACAAGCTGGGTCACAGTCCCTGCTTTTGTCAATAATCTTTTACTTCTCATTCTGCTTTGACAAACACAATCAATGTTAAGTAAGCAATATACACTGTCTAGCAAGGAGTTTCTAACAAGTTACCCTGTAACTTCTAACTTCCCTGCATCAGTCAGGGGCGCCTGGTGAGGGGTGGCTGGTGAGGGGTGCCTGCTGATGGGCATGGCTGAGCCTGGTGAGGGGTGGCTGGTGAGGGGTGGCTGGTGAGCAGCGTGGCTGTGCCTGGTGAGGGGTGCCTGGTTGAGAGGGACCAATATTTTTATTAGTGCCTCAACATATGTTATACATGAGATGAAAAGATTACTTCAGAGGCTGTATACGTGCGGGGAGCTTTGTCCTCCGGGAGGCTTTGCATGGCTGCCAATCGGGAGAGAAAGGTTTCCCTGCTGGGCTGCAAGCGAGCCGCCCCCATTGCTGTGGGGCAGATCCCCGGATGCCTGGGAAAAAACGCGCGGGGCAGCCACGCGATAGGGGAACCAAGCACATAAGGCAGTTAACTGCAATACAACCCCGCGCCATTTTCCTTTGGGATCTTGGAGGGAGAGGGGCTCGCCTGGAGGGTCAGCTCTGCCCCCCTCCCCCCCCTTGCATTTTCCTCCCTGCGACCCTGCTCCTTTCGCTGGCTGTCTGTCCTGTCTGCCCCTGTCCTGCCCTGCTTCGCTGCTTCCCCGAGGCAGCGCCATCGCCGCGGCAACTTCGTGCTCTGCTGTTTGTCCAACAGAGCCGCCGCCACCGCCTGCGCCCGAGCCCGGAGCCGCCTGCACCCTGTGCTCAGCCCGGAACCACTGCTGCTGCCTGCACCCTGCCTGCATCCGGCCCCAGTACCCAGCCCGGAGCCTCCACATTGTGATAAATACATAATAATATAGTGTTGGCTTTTCGCAGACATTCATTGTGTGTATGATTTTATTCTGTAATTGTGATAAATACATAATAATATAGTGTTGGCTTTTCGCAGATATTCATTATGTGTAGGATTTTATTCTGTTTATAGAAGTAGTCTTGTCATAAAGATAGTGGTATATAGCCAATGTTTTAATTTCTGTTATGAACTAGATTTCGATATAGTAAAAAACCTAATAAAAGTAGTTTAAAAGACTTTCTTTTACTAACCACACTACCTGCCTGACCGGATAACACCCAAAGAACAGCCCAGAGAAGACCTGCCACTGATACCTGACTATCAGCCATAACCAGATGCAAGGACTATGGAGAAAAGCCTATGCATGATGACTAGGCATGAGGCTGACAAAGAGTATTTAAGATGACTCCCTCAATGGCAGGTGTGCTTCTTGGCTTAGGGCCATGCACCCAGCGCTTTCTCTTTGCTTTATTGTTTTTGTTCCCTATTGTCCTTTATTAAACTTTTAAATTTCAACAGGAGAGTGAACCTCGTTTTTCACAACATGTTCTGCAGCAGCCCCACAGCCTTCATCGTCCGCAGCTCCTCCCCGCGTTTCCCCCACAGACACAGCAGCCTGTTCCTGTTCCTGCTCCTGTTCATCGCCCACGGAAGGCACACGCAGCTGCTGCTGTTTGGAAATCGCAGTCAGCCCACCACGGGAGCGACACAGACTCCTTGCAGCTCGCAGCGCACGCGCTCCATCTGCCAAACTCTCGCCGACGGGGCACCCGGGGCACAGCAGTAATGGTCTGTCCAGTATTTTCTTTCTCTCTCCGTCTCTCTCTCTTTTTTTTTCCCCCCTTCTCGATTCCTTTTTTCTGTCCCACTTTGGTAGGAACACTTACCCTTCCTTATCAATAAACTGTTTTTCAGATATAATATAGCCTCATTTGCACATCACCTTTGTCTGAGAAATCTATTAAGAAGAATCCTCCCCAGCTTCCCCTTTCTTTTATACCAGGACAGGAAACCCACACTGCATCGTCCTGTGCCTGGGAAACTAGGATGTCATGAAACTTAACCTGCCACAAGCCCATCTCACCCTCTGCCACCGTGGCTCCTTGGACCTTGTGTCCGCAAAAGCAGACAGAAAGCATTTCTGCTGCTCCCCCTTTGGCACCAATCCACTGAGAGAGAGCTGGGAGTTTCCCAGCTCTTGTGTCTCCATTGGGCCATATTCCTGAAGAAGCAGCACCCCCTCCCTCCTGATGAAAAAGGCAAGTTCCACGGATGTTTGTCAGCTCTGCTTTCTGCCTAGAAATCTTGAAACTGCTTCTAAATGCTGCTCCCCTCAGCTCTTGGTCACCTACTCACACAGAGCTGGGAAAAAAATCCCCTGGCCACTGCCTCCTAAGGTGAGTTATGCCAGAGTTCGAGGTACAGGGCAAATCTCGATGCATCCCTAGAGTTTTAATAGATCTCTACATGGGTGTGTGCACATACGGGATTTGTGTAGAAAGGAAGGAGCGTGCAAGCAACGTGACTGACGCTTTCCCTCTCCGTGTTTGTTCAGTATGCGTGGATCCAAAGGCACTCTAGAAAGCCTTGTCTAGGCAGAGCCTTGTCTCCGTGTAGGACAGAGCACGGCGGGTGGCGGCGGTTGCTGGCAGCGAGGCCCGGACAAGAGGCGACATCAGCTCCACAGCTGCCAGGCCCCGCTAAGGCTTCCTGCCGCCTCCTGGGGAACAGGAAAGCCCTTCAGCCTTGGCACTGCCCACAGGGGCACTGCTAGCCTAGCTTGTTGTGCCCAGCAGTGGTAGGAGGTGAGAACATAAGCCTTGCCCAGACTGACTGGAAGCCACAGGTCTGGGGGCTGCCCATGAAGCTCAGCTCTGCGACCATGCTCTGCCCCAAGCTGCAGGGGATGCAGTGGGAGCCCGGCTGGGCTCTGCCCTGGGGCCATCCTCCAGCCACAGCTGGAAACAGGGAGCATTTAGTTGCCACCAAGAGCCAAGCCATGGCTGCAGAGCGGCTGCTGCAGCCCGGCCTGCACTGCTGCGTGCTGGGCTTTGCGGGCTGCTGCTCCCCAGGGGCACAGGGCACTGCACTGCTGTGCCACAGGAGACAGACAGGCTTCAGCTTCAGCCTAACCGAGCTGGGTGGGTGTGCTGGGAAGAGTGCGGAGGGTCAAGGGGATGTACAGAGCTCATCCTAGTGCAAGAACGAGGAAAAAGAGCCTGGGAACACAGCAGCGAGGCCAGCTGAGGGCTGGAGAGCAGTTCTGCATTACACTAAAATCTCACCTGAGGCCTGAAAAATTGCTGTTCTTCAGCCAAAGACAGCAGGAGTCCCGAAACCGGGGGCTTGCTCTTCCTGGCAGTGAGGGGCAATCAAGGAAGGCTACGGTGTGATGGAAACTGTGATGAGCTGGGAACTCACTGGGGGAAAACAGGGAGCAGTTGTGAAGTGAAAGTCCGGTGGGGGAGAGAACTGCTCCAAGAAATGCTGAGATACAGCTTGAGGCAGCTGAAAAATGGCACTTGGGGTCATGGCAGATTGATTCCATTTCAGAAGGCATTGAACAAGTTTATTTTTTGGGGGGTGTCGTGTTTCCCCTTGGAGGTGGACGCTCTGCACACTTGAGCTGCATTGCCAAAAGGAGCAAGCGAGTCTCTGCTGCGGTGTGCACCGTTTCTTCTTCTGCTTCTTCCAGGGCAGTGCTGAGGCGCAGCAGAGCCCTGGCGGAGCCCGGAGCAGCATCAGCATCCACGCTGGAGCTCGGCTGGAAGGAGAGGAAGCAGAAAGCGCCCGTCAGCTGAAGGCTACTGTGGCCCTTGTGCCAAGGGCCCGCGGTGGCCAGGCCATGCTGGCCGCGCCACGGCAGATGCACCTCCTCGGCAGCTGCCCAGTGCGGGATGCTGCCGTGCTCGCTGCCATCTCCCAAACGCCCTTAGCCCAGCCAGGCTAACAAGATGGGCACCCACCTCACGCCATCCACCTCCAGCAGAAAAGCTGGTCCCAAACGACGTCCTCTGCCTTCTCCAAGGGCACGTCCCATCCACGCCGCAGCTGCTCCCAAGCACTTCCCGATCCCGACCGGACACCACCTAGAATGCTTCCTTCAAAAAAACAAACAAACAAACAAAGAAATGAAAATAGATTACAGACATTGAAAAGGGAATAGAACAAAGGTAAAATCTTATCTCTCTCAGGGGTTTGAGGAAGGCCCAACCCCGACATGCTAGGGAAACACCCACCCACAGGAGAGGGAATCCCATGTTTTCTCCCTTCCTTCCCCCATGCACTGCCCCCCAAAAAGAATGGGAACCCAAAGCTGGCACTTGAGTAGCCTTGAGTAGCCTGAGCCCTTCCGTGCCTGCAAACCAAAGCAGCCCAAAGGGCACAGGTTCGGGAGGCCCAGCTCTGCTCCCCCCGTGGGGCTTTGTTTGTGTCGGGCTGGCAGCCCCAGCCCCAGCCCAGGGCACGCTGGGTGCTGGGGGCTGTTGCTAGGGGCAAGGGCCGACTCCCATTTGGGAACCAGCCCAGCCCATGGCCCCAGCGCTGCCAAAAAGCAGCTTGGCAGCCGACTGAAGAATGAGCTGCACCTGCCCCAGCAAAGCGGGGAGCCTTCGGTGCTTGGCCAGGCTGTGCAGTGCCCAGAGGTGGGAGCATCCTCCTGGCTGTGGACTCATCTGCAGATTCCCTGGGGAGCCTGGCTCTGAAGCAGGTGCCCCAATCGAAGTCCGTCGTCTTCAGCTTACCGGGGGCCAGGTCAAGGAAGAGCTTGTCATCCTTGGTGTCGTCCTCGATGTCTCCAGCGGCAGCCCCACCTGGTGCAGCTCCTCCAGGGGCTCCTTCCTCCCTGGGGATGCGAGAGACCAGGCTGTCAGTGCTCTGCCCAGGGCCCCAGCTGAAGCCCGTGAAGCAGGACAAGCAAAAGCAGCTTGCATGGTGGCCAGCAGTGCTGGGAAGAGCAGCTCAGCTCCAGCACGAGAGCCGCATGTTCCCATCTCATGGCCCCTGCTCAGTGATACAGGCATGACAAAAAAGGCTGCATTTCTTGGATTTTTATTGCCAAGGGATTTGTGTGCAGCTGCCACTTACCAGGCCCGTGGATCCAACAGGCCATGTGGCTCTCTCCCTTCTCCTACGGCAGATGAATATCCTGCATCCAAGGATCACAGAACAGGTCTTCCAAGGAAGGCCTGTCCAAGGAGTGCAAGGATAAACACCACCGGATGAGCTCTTGACACTCTGGGGAGAGAAAGCAGAAAGCGCCGGTCAGTTGGAGAAGGCTCCTGTCCACTTTGCCCCACTATTGCTGAGCGTGCCCAGCCTATGCTGGATAGGCTCAGAGCTGTGCCTAAACTTCCGCCCGGATTCTCTGTTTTGGAGGAAAGCGGGAGAGCAGGACACCTCCTCAGCAGCTGCCAGAGCGGGATGCTCGTGAGCCCGCTGCTGTCTCCCAGCCGTGCTATTCCCCCCCGTGCCACAGAGATGAGGACGCACCTTGGGAGAGCCGTTGTGGCAGCGAGAGCTGGCCCCAGCTGATGTTGTGGCCCTTGCTGAAAGGGTGCTTCCCGCAGACCATCTGGTGCAGCAAGATGCCCAAGGACCAGACCGTAGCTGGCTCGCCGTGGTACCACCCAAAGTGGTTCCATTCCGGGGGGCTGTAGGCTGGTGTTCCGACGGAATACACACGTCCTTCATCAGGGCAACGCTGCCTGCTGCCAGAGCCTCGCCCCAGCATCCATGGGCACGCGGGGGCTGCACCAGTGGCACGCCGTGTGACCCGCTGCCTTCCGGCCAGTCCCTGGGACTCGTGTAAAAACTTTGGCTTGTACAAGGAGCCACTGGGCTTGGAAGAGGGCAGCGGAAGCCCTGGGAAGGCCCAGCCATGGCATGCCAAGGAAAAAGCCACTCAGTGGTGGGGAAAAACCATGCCTTCATCCTCCTGCCTACACTGCCCCAAAAAACATCAACAAGCCCAAGCAAATGACGGGAGCAGAGCAGCCCAAGCCCTTCCTCGCCTGCACACCAAAACCGGCTGGCGCACAGGTTCTGGCCCCCCTCTCTGCTACCCCCATGGGTGTTTTTTTCAGGCTGTCTGCCTCTGCCCCAGCCCCAGCCCTGGTCCTGGGCAGAGTGGGTGGTGAAGGCTCTCAGCAGGCCTGGAAGCTGCTCCCCCCTTGCCCCCCACCCCCACTCAAGAGCTACTTGGCTGAAGAGTCAATCCCATGACTCGTAGCAAAAGGGACAATCCCCGGTGCCAAACCCAACTGTGGCCCTCCTATGTTTGGCCCCGAGATGCTGGGAGCGGACTCCTGGCTGGGCTCACCTACAAAGTGGGTGTACGCTTCGTCCTGGAGGTAAGTGCCACAGCCAAAGTCGATCAACTTGGCCTCTCCAGTGCACAGGTCGACGACGATGTTCTCCGGTTTAATGTCCCTGTGCAGGACCCCGCGGCTGGTGCAGTGCCGCACGGCCTCCAGGACCTGGTGGAACAGCTCCCGCGCCACCTCCTCCGACAGGAAGCCCCGCGCCCGAATGAAGCGGGAGAGGTCCTGACACCGCTCTGGGCGCTCCATCACCATCCAGAAGCTGTTGGGCAGCTCAACCCACTCCAACAGCTGGACGATGCCACGGAACCCTGTGGACACCCTGTGCAGCAGCACGATCTCCAGGGGTGCGCTGGTGCCGTCGGGCTGCGGGAGGAGCACCATGCCATCAGTGGGGCCGAGGCCGAGCAGCCTGCAAGCCCTCAGCCAGCCCGGGATGCTCTGCGTCCTCCGCTGACTCCACCTCCGCTCTCCCTCCCTCCCTCCCTCCCTCCCTCCCTGGAGGCGTCCTGGCGCCTTCCAGCCTGCACGACCCCGGCTTACCCCCACGGGCCCGGCACGTCCCGCTTTCTCCCGCTGGCCCCGCTCACTCACCAGCTCGCCCCAATGACGGATGCGGCTCCGGGACACGCTTTTGATGGCCACCTGCAAGCCAATGCGAACAGCGGCCTCAGCTCAGCGCCCGCCCTGCCGTGTCCCACCCTGCCCCACCCAACCTTTCTCCTCCTCCTCCTCCTCCTCCTCCTCTTCCCCCCGCCACCCGCCCCGCCACTCACTGGGGTGCCATCCGCCAGCCGCGTCCCCGAGTACACGCTGCCGAAGCCGCCGCGCCCCAGCAGCGAACCCAGGCGGTAGCGCTCCTGCAGGGCCTCCTGCGCCGTCTCTGCGGGCGAGACGCGGCTCTCAGCCTTCGGCTCGGGGCCACACACGGCCCCCGACCGCCTGTCAACCGTCCTGGGCCGGGCATCCCCCTCCGAACAGGGCACCGGTGGCTCGGGGCCGGCGGCCGCGCTGCCGAGCGGCGGAGCTCGGGCCAGGGAAGCCGCAGCCGACGCGGCGGGAGCGGCCATGCCATGTGTGTCATCCTCGGGCCCCTGGGTTGTGATAAATAAGCGTGTGTGTTTGTTAATCAAATCTTGCTTAAGCCAGGTGTGATAAATACATAATAATATAGTGTTGGCTTTTCGCAGATATTCATTGTGTGTATATTTTTATTCTGTTTATAGAAGTAGTCTTGTCATAAAGAATATAGGTATATAACCAATGTTTTAATTTCTGTTATGAAATAAATTTTGATATAGTAGTAAAATAACTAATAAAAGTAGTTTAAAAGTCTTTCCTTTACTAACCACACTGCCTGCTTGACTGGATAACATCCAGAGAACAGCACAGAGAAGACCTGCCACTGATACCTGACTATCAGCCATAACCAGATGCAAGGACTACGGAGAAAAGCCTGTGCATGATGACTAGGCATGAGGCTGATGAAGAGTATTTAAGATGACTCCCTCAATGGCAGGTGTGCTTCTTGGCTTAGGGCCAAGCACCCAGTGCTGTTTCTTTGCTTTATTGTTTTTGTCCCCTATTGTTCTTTATTAAACTTTTAAATTTCAACAGGAGAGTTAACCTCGTTTATCACACAGGGAATAAATGGTTGAAATTGAGTCAGGAAGCTCACAAGTTTAATCTAACAAAAAGCTAAGCAAGGCTTAGAAAAACAGATGTCTAAGCAAGAACAGAGGGAACAGATAACGAAGTCAGGTCAGGATGACCTATACCCAGTGAAGTAAGCAATGTATGAGCCCCCCTGAGATGTGCCCCCCCTGAGGAAGACTACGGCCTTCAGCCTCACGACCACCAGAAAGCAGAAGAAAGACCCCCTAGGAACAGCCCGCACCGACGCAGAGTACTCCCGGAAGATATACGTATACCGGGTCAAAGAGACTATAAAACTTGGGGGATTAGGGGAGTGGGCTGTGAACCGTTGGCGGAGCAGAGTCTCCCCGGTCGCCCAGCGCTGTTTTGCTTGCTGTGGCTTGCTCAATAAATCAAATTATTTTAATTGGCCTGGTTTTTGTCTCTAACTTGTAACAATTTTGGTGCCGTGACTCGGATAGAGGCAATTCGGCTGGAAGTCCTGCATGGGGGAGGCGCGCCCTGCTTGTCTGGTGTTTCGCTGGATAAGCAGCCCCTGTGTAAGTGCATCTACTGCTGGAACCTCTACCGACGAACCCTAAATTAGACAGCAAGCAAATAAACGCCGGCAAACCCCATAATCTTTGTGCACGAAGCTCCGAACGAAGACGCCGGATGCATGAGTATAGGGCAGTTATCCGTTCAGTCGGGGTTGGGTGTCCTGGAGTGCGCTTGTGTGAGACGTCCAGTGAGGGACGAAGTGAGTGCGGACCCCTCAGTAGTGCGGTTCCCAAACCCCGCAAGAGGCTGGGCCACGAACAGGGGGTGAAGAGTGTGTGTGTGTGGAAGAAGGCACTCCGGACTATGGGACAGAGGAAAAGCAAGCACTCTGGTCCCATGGGTGGGTCGGAGTTTAAAATTAAACTCCCCCAGGATTAATGATAGAGACTTTGAGTGCCTACCCCTTCTAGGCAGGGTAAGGACAAAGCAATGCCAGTTTTTACACATACGTAAACTCCAAAAAGCTATTTAGTGTGGAAGAAAGTGAGTATCCGCATTTATGGATAGGATCCGAGACTAGGCATTGTTCAAGGAATAAGAGAATCTGTCCCTAGGCGACAGAATATTAATAAAAACTGGGGGAAAAAAAAAAAAAAGGGAGAGAGAGAGACCCATACAGAGTGGTTAGAAAGGCTTAGGCAGGAGTGGACCCTGCTACCCCTGGCAGGATCGGGGATTGGATGAATTGTTGAGGGAAGCCTAGAAAGTGTATGCTTGTAGAGAAGAAGAGACACATAAAAAGCAAACCAGAATGTTGTTAGCGGCGTGCTGAGGGATCGGCCGGGCCGGGCACCGCCGCCCTGCGGGGCAGCCCCGCCGCCGCTCCCGCCTCCTCCGCTTCTTTCTCCTCCTCGTTGCGGCGGCGGCGGCGGCGGCTGGCGCTGCTCGTGCTGGGGCCTGCCGCCTCCGCCGAGGCGAGGGGAGAGGAGGCGGGGGCCGGGGCCGGGGCGGGGGCCGGGGCCGGGGCCGGGGCCGGGGCCGGGGCCGGGGCCGGGGCCGGGATGGGGGCCGGGGCCGGGGCCGGGGCCGGGGCCGGGGCCGGGGCCGGGGCCGGGATCGCGGCTGCGAGCGGTGAAGCGGTAGCGGGTGGCGAGCGCAAGAGCTGCACGTACCAGGGCTGCAGCGGGACCGCAGGACATGTCAGGAAAGATTGCAGAACGTGGATGATGAATGAAAAGATGTTAAAGAAGATTAGGGGTGTCAAGAGCTCTATTTGCTGGAGACCCGAGAAGAAACAGAGCCTTTGGTAATATTAAAAGTGAGTCCCCAACAAGAAGAAGTCGAGTTCGTAGTGGACTCAGAAGCAAAGAGATCTACTTTTCAAAGACTGCCCCGGGGTTATAAAATTTGAGTCAGTTAAGTCCTGATGATCAATGGTACAGTGTAATAGATTTAAAGGATGCATTTTGGGCATGTCCTCTTAAAGAAGACTGCAGAGATTATTTTGCCTTTGAAGGGGAGGACCCAGACACACACCGGAAGCAACAGCTACGCTGGACAGTGTTACCCCAGGGATTTACAGAATCCCCAAATTTATTTGGACAAGCTCTAGAGCAAATTTTAAGGGAATATGAATTAGGCGAAGGAGTTACATTGGTTCAGTATGTTGATGATTTATTGTTAGCTGGTAAAGATGAGGAGAAGGTGAGACAAGAAAGTATTAAATTATTAAACTTTTTGAGCTTACAGGGATTAAAAGTGTCAAAATCAAAATTACAATTTGTAGAAGAAGAAGTAAAGTACTTAGGACACAGATTAAGCAGGGGAACTAAGAAATTGGATCCTGAAAGGGTTAACGGCATATTGTCACTGCCAGTTCCTAAAACCAAAAGACAAGTTAGGCAATTATTAGGCCTTTTTGGATATTGCAGACAATGGATAGAGGATTACAGCAAGAAAATTAAATTTCTTTATAATAAGGTAGCCAAGGATGGCCTGTTGAAATAGTCAAAGGAAGATGATGAACAATTAGAGGCTTTAAAAACAGATTTAGTGAATGCCCCGGTTTTGAGTTTACCAGCTATAAAGAAACCATTTTATCTATTTATAAATGTTGATGAGGGAACTGCATTTGGAGTACTAGCACAAGAGTGGGCAGGAAGAAAGAAACCTGTGGGGTACCTCTCAAAGCTTTTAGCCCCTGTGAGTAGAGGGTGGCCTACGTGCCTACAGGCAGTAGTGGCTGCAGCCCTCTTAGTGGAAGAAGCCCACAAAATCACGTTTGGAGGGGAATTAAAAGTACTGTCACCCCATAATATCAGGGGAATTTTGCAGCAAAAAGCTGACAAGTGGATCACTGATGCCAGGCTCTTAAAGTATGAAGGCATCCTGATACCGTCGCACAAGCTTGAATTCGAGGTCACCAATTTGCAGAATCCAGCGCAGTTTCTGTACAGAGAACCGAATGAGAACATAACCCATAATTGTTTACATAACATCGAAGAACAGACGAAGATTAGACCGGATTTAGAAGAGGGAGAACTTAATACAGGAGAGAAACTTTTTGTCGATGGATCCTCCTGAGTAGTCAAAGGGAAAAGGAAGTCAGGGTATGCAATAATTGATGGGAAAACACTTACAACAATAGAATCAGGACCTTTAAACCCCAGCTGGTCTGCCCAAGCATGCGAGTTATACGCAGTTTTGAGAGCTTTACAATTGCTGAAAGGTAAAACTGGAACTATATACACTGATTCTAAATATGCCTTTGGTATAGTACATACCTTTGGAAAAATCTGGGAAGAACAGGGCCTAATAAACTCTCAAGGGAAAGGATTAATTCACCAAGAATTAATAATTAAAATCTTACAAGCCTTGCGAGGACCAGTGGGAATAGCTGTAGTACACTTAAAGGGGCATCAAAAGGGGTTAGACCCACTAGTAAGGGGAAATAATTTGGCAGATCAAGAAGCGAAGAAAGCAGCACTAATGTTTATCAGGGATAATAGAAGAAAGTGGGACTATTGGGAAAAGGTTAGGAAAAAACGCACAACCTGTGGGGAAGATTTACTTGAAACCCCTTGTTCTGGATATTGGAAAGATCTTGGAATGGATGCAGTACACTGCAGTTGTGATAACCCCAAGTATGAATACTGTTGTGTACATGGAGAAAAATATCATATTCTCAGCTTCACCATACAAGAAAAAAATAAGCTGGCACAGATGGGAATAAAAGAGACAGAAACAGGGAAATGGAAGCTCCCAGATGATTGAAAAGTTCTCCCAAAACAATTAGCCTTAAGGGTTATGCAGAAGTTTCATGAGAAAACTCACTGAGGAACCCAAGCCCTAGTAGACCAGTTTGCCACGAAATATATGTGTATTGGGGTATATAACATAGCTAAGAGAATAGTTAGTGAATGTATAATTTGTCAAAAAGTAAACAAACACCAATTAAGAGAAAAGCCCTTAGGAGGGAGAGAGCTAGCCCATAGACCATTTGCAAGGATTCAGATAGACTTCACTGAATTATCAAGAGTGGGATGATATAAATACCTGCTAGTAATCATAGACCACTTAACCCACTTTGTGGAAGTATTCCCAACAGCTAGAGCTGCCGCCCAGACTGTAGTGAAAACACTGCTGGAAAATATAATACCTCGATATGGATCTATAGAAGTAATAGACTCTGATAGAGGACCACATTTTGTTTCAAAAATCGTGAAGGAAGCTCTCGCTTCTTTAGGAACAAAATGGGAATATCATACTCCACGGCATCCACAAAGTTCAGGGAAGGTAGAAAGAGTAAATGGAGAAATAAAGAAACAACTCACCAAACTAATGCTAGAAACCAAAATGTCATGGATAAAGTGCCTCCCTCTAGCACTATTAAACATCAGAACACAACCCCGAACAGATGTAGGAATTTCTCCTTTTGAAATGTTATATGGTATGCCTTATGATCTAGAAATCCCGCATGAGCACCCCCAAATTGAAAGCTTGCAACTCGAGACATATATAACCCAACTTATGGCTAGAAGAAGGCAACTGCAAAATAAAGGTTTAGTGGTGCAAAGACCTCCCTTAGACATTGCAATCCACAACATACAACCAGGAGATAAGGTTCTAATTAAATCATGGAAGGAATCCTCATTAACCCCTCGTTGGGAAGGGCCTTATCTCGTTTTACTCACTACAGAAACAGCAATCCAGACAGTGGAACGTGGATGGACACATGCTAGTCGCGTCAAGGGACCCATTCAAGACCCTCAGTGGAAAGTGACCAGCCGGCCTGGGGACCTCAAAGTCACTCTGACGAAAGAACAGTAATAACCTGTGTAACTGTGGCTGCGAGAGGGGTTGGGAACAGTACAAGAAATGTTAATGCCCAGTGGTTTGGTCTCGAACCATGGGAGTTTTTAAACCCAGTAAAACATTATGTAAATAGGGGGAATGAACAAATTTTATTAGAAGGAATATATAGAACACTAGTAGGGAAAATAGTAACTTTAGATTGGGAACAGCCTCCTGTAGAACAACTACACTTTGAAAGGACTGTAATAATACCTTGTATTTGTAGATGTGTCCTTGTTTTGCTATCTAATCAAGGGATACATGCCGCTTGGGTATTGATTGAATGTGAAAATTGTATGCAAAGATGGTATTGTTCTTCCTCACACAGATATAACCTGTGTCATAAATGTTGAAAAAGGTACCCTGATAGAATACATTTTAACCCTGAAATTTTAAAATTACTATGTGGAAAATCATATCTAATTCCTGAGATTTGGGAGGTACGGGAGGAAAATTGGGATTGGACTATTCAGATGTGTAAAGTGAGGTTTGGATGGAAACAAAGACAAACTGAGAAGAAAATTTAAATGCAACATTTGAAAGAAAGCTGGTGGGTTCCAAAGTATCCATCTAAAGGATACTTATTTTTCAACGAAGGGGGGAAAATAATTAGAGTAAGAGCAAGTATTTACCACAAGCCTAAGATTCTGCTCTGTAAACATCTATAATTGAAGTTACAGATATAAAAAGACCCACGAAGGCCTAACCCCTGAAGACTGTGACTGCTGCCGAGAAGAGAAGTGACCTCGCTGCTTCAAGCAACGGAGTAGGCGAAGGAGGCAGAGGTGTACCACAGTGGGGACATAAAGAGGCCTGTGCTCCCGAGAGCCTGAAGTGGAAAAAAGAGCAGAGCAATGTAATAAAATGAGTGAGTAACAAAGATTACACCCAATCAAAAAAGGGAGAATTGGAACTTACTAATTGTAAAGATGAAGGGGAACCCACCAACTCTCTATGCCATTTGCTGGATATTAGGATGGGTACAAAATCCTGTAAGAGGCTTTGATCACCAACCCTTTAAATGGACCTTATCCCGATGGGAGGATCAAGTTGTTATCCAAACAATAGTTGGACCTGGGTCTCCCCGTTTCACTCCTACCTTATGTCAGTTAGCTCCAATAAACCCTTGCCTTAACTGAATGGGGTTTTACTTTTGCCCTAGCTCAAACCCGGGACAAGGATATTGTAATTACCCAAATTCCTATTACTGTGCTTACTGGGGCTGTGAGACAATAGCATCAGACTGGGCTCCGGGAGGAGGAAAGGACCAACATATTACAGTAGGGTGGGGGCCCCACGGCTGCAAGACACCCCAGCAGGATAGTACTGGTGGCACAGTGGTGCCTGGAAATTGTTGGCATATTTACATCAATGTTAGCCAAAGCCAAGGCCCTAGCTGGTTCTTGGGAAAGACCTGGGGAGTTAGATATTGGGAACCAGGGACCGATAGAGGCGGCCTAATCTTTATGAAAAAAGAACCAATTGCCAACGACCCCGAACCAGTCGGACCAAATCTAGTGCTATCTGGACAATTGTTACCTACAACAACGGCCCCCACAATTAACAGGTCTGCTATCATCAATACCACGGTTCTGCCTACTCCCAGTAATGCCTTAACATCTGAATATAGCCCGCTTTGGAAATTAATGCAGGCAAGTTATCAAATATTAAATGTAACCAACCCGAATCTTACTGAGCACTGTTGGTTATGTTACGTGATTAAACCACCTTTTTATGAGGCAATAGGAACCACTGGCAAAGCTAAACGAGTCAACGGATCCAACCCAGCACAGTGTCTATGGAAAAAGGATACATCAAAGCAGGGCATTACCATGGCTCAAGTGAAAGGAAGAGGAAGATGTGTAGGTAAAGTACCAACAAATCAGGCACACCTATGTGATACAACTATAAAGACCTCAAAAAAGGAGTCCCCCGCAAATTGGCTATAAAACTTGAGAGATTAGGGGGGGCGGGTTGCGAACCGTTAGCGGAGTGGAGACTCCCTGGTCACCCAGCGCTGTTTTGCTTGTTGTAGTTTGCTCAATAAATCAAATTATTTTAATTGGCCTGGCTTTTGTCTCTAACCTATAACACCTTCCCCCTCTAAGCCCCCTGCAGCCACCAGTATGGACCAGCCCAGCCCAGAGCTCACTTGGGGGTGCCTCGACCTGTCGGGGCAGGGGGGTAGGCGTGCGGGGTGATAGGGGGGTAGGAGCTCCTCCACGTGAAGAGTATAAAGCAGTATAAACCACTCCGGACTGGGGCAGGTGGGGAAAATTCAGAGTCACAAGGAGCCACCGGGAGAGAGGCAGCAGAGAGCCGAGAGCGATGGCTGACGGTGGGGCGCGGGAGAAGCTCCCGCCTCAGCTGAACCCCCTCCTCGTTGATTGACAAGTGGGGGGCGGCTCGCGCCCAAACGGCGGGCGGGGAAAAGTCCCCTCAGGGACTGGCTGGGCGGGGCGGGGGCGGGGCGGGAGCTGTTCCCGCCTCAGCCAAAGTCTCCTCAGGGATTGGCTGGACCGGACTGGGGGCGGGGCGGGAGCTGTTCCTGCCTCAGCCAAAGTCCCCTCAGGGATTGGCTGGGCTGGACTGGGGGCGGGGCGCGAGCTGTTCCCGCCTCAGCCAAAGTCCCCTCAGGGATTGGCTGGGCAGGTACCCAAAATGATTCAAAAAGGGCCGAAACCTCCTCGAAATTTCAACAAAACTGACAAAAATTGCATAAATTTAAATAAGTATGAAAGATTTAAGGCTATATTGAAGTTACATTTAAGCAATGGAGGGTTGGAAAGGCAGATTGTGCATAAAAATGTGTCAAAACCAAGAAAAAGCTCCAAAACCCCTTCAAAAATCCCCTGAAATTAAATAAAATGGAGTAGAAACATTATAAATACGAATAAATAAAAAAGTTAAAGCCATATTTAGCATTTATTAAATGAGGAGGTGTAAAATGGGACTTTGGGTGCTAAAATGCCACAAGGAAGCACTAAAAGTCCCAAGCACCAAATTGCCCTCATGCCTGGACTGGCTGCCCAGCAGCTCAAGTAGAAGAGTCCTCGACTTGCTCAGGGAAGCAGCAGCCCTCCTGCTGAGGCACAGCCTGTGGAGAAAGGGGACAGTGGCCCCAGTGTGTGCTTTGGATATCAGAGCTGGGTTCATAAATCCTGTCAGAAGTTTCTCTGCTAGACCTGTGATGGCTGAGGGTATGTGGGAAGGCTTTGCCAGCCATGAACTGGACTTGTGTATCATCTGAGCTCTGTTCGGGGTCATTCTGGGAGCCTCTTCCTTTCCCCTTCCCCAAGGGCAGAGTGTCGGTGAGGGCTGGACTTGGAGGCTGTGTCTGCCCCGACAGCCGCTACCGTGGGGCTGCAGATGCTCCTGCCAGCGCGGGCTTGTCTGAGCCGGTCCTTGTGCCTCAGTCACAGCTGGCCTGAGACCGACAGCACTGGCAGAACTACACTGAGAGCTGTGCAAGGAGCAGGCAGGAGCTGTCAGACCTTCACCAGGAGCACAGCTTTGTGGCTGTGCTCAAGGAGCCAAAAGCTGCTGTGCTGGAAGCAGGGACTCGAAGCTGCATCACTCTCTGAACCTTAACTTGGCAGTGACGTCCCTGGACCATCAGTCTCTGCAGAGACAGGCCCTGGAGAAGGCAGGTGCAGCTCTTCTCTTCCCCCGCGGAGGATTTGTGCCCTGCACAGAAACCAGTTCCCATCCAATGGGGCACAAAAGTCTTCCCGAGGACACAGACCAATGCTCTTTAAGATGAGGGTGAAAAATACCTGCCAAAACTTTCCCAAGCAGCCCCATTTGGTTCTTGAAGATCTGTTCCAAGCAAGGAATGTTTGATATAAGAGTAAGACTTTTCTTCTACCTAGAAGACCTATTGATATATTGCCAAATAGAGAGCAGAGAAAAAAAATACACTCGTGGCTGTCTCAGGATCCTTAATCTATTTTATGAGCCTTAAACACTGCAACTCTTAGCATTTCTCTGTAGGAATTTGAAAAGACCCTGAAACACCATTTTTCCTCTTTGTGTGGCTGTTCTAAATGCAACGCTTTACTTTCCATGAATGTTTGTAAGCACCAAGAACCTTTTGAGGATTTTTCGTCCATCTCCCCTTTGACAGGGAAGACAGAAGAATTCCTGTGACTCAGGAACTAAGCGCATCCCTAAAGAGAATGCTGAGCCTTAAAACTAATGCTGTCTGGAACAGCAACTTTGAACTCATGTTATGCGCCAGGTCCCTGCCCAGCTGCCCAGCAGCAGGGCTGTGGGGACACAGGGGTGGCGGTGCAGGTTCCAGGGCCAGCTGGGAGCTGGGATGGGGGGAGAGCCAGGGGAAGGCCTCTCCAACAGCCCCTGGAATGTTGGGCTTTGCACCCTAGCAACCGTCAACAGCCCATGGAATGTTGGGGCTTGGACCCTGGCAGTTGTCAACAGCCCATGGAATGTTGGGGCTTGGACCCTGGCAACAATCAACAGCTCCCGGCTATTGGGTTTTGAACCCTAGAGCTGTCAACAGCTCGTGAGCGTTGGGGCTGAGACCTTGCAAAGGCCAATTGCACTTTGATCCTGTGCTATTGACCCTGCAAAGGCCAACAACCCTTGAATCGTGGGGTTTAGACCCTGCAAAGGCCAACGGCTTTTGACACTGGGGTTTAGACCCTGCAAAGGCCAAGGGCCTTTGGACACTGGGGTTTAGACCCTGCAAAGGCCAAGGGCCTTTGGACACTGGGGTTTGGACCCTGCAAAGGCCAACGGCCTTTGGACAGTGATATTTGTTCATTGCTAGTGCCAAGGGGCAGATGGAGTCTCAGAGGGTGAGTGAGAAAGCTGCTGCTCTATTTGTGCCAAGCCCTGCAGGGGCCTGGGTGGGCCTGGGCTGCGCCACGGGCAACAGCTCCCTTTGGGAATCACACGGCATTAAGAGTTGGCTGTTCCGGAGCTGGCAGCAGCTTTGGCGCTGGCTGTGGGGAAAGGCCTGGGAGGGAATGGGGGGCTCCTGGCCATCCCAGGGCACACCCACATCTCCTCCTCTGTCCCTGTCCCACTGGAGGCCATGGGCATAAACAAGGGAACAGTTTTTGTTGCCTTCCGCTCAGCCCAATTTACAGCACAGCGTCAGTGCTTCCCAGAGACAAGAATGGGTTTCTCCCAGACATCTCCGAGATGATCCCTGGCGGCCCAGAGGAGGCCACAAGAATAATAGGGAGATGGGCTCCAAGGGCTGGAGCCCCTGTGCCAAAGGAAAAGGGTGGAAGAGTTGGGGTTGTCTGGCCTGGAGAATGTTCCAGGGTGACATTAGAGCCCCTTCCAATGCATGAATGGGCTGCAAGAGTACTGGAGAGGGACTTTAGCCAGGGGCCTGCAGGGACAGGACAAGGGACAATGGCGTCCCACTGAGAGAGGGCAGGGTTTGATGGAATATTGGGAGGGAATTCTTCCCTGTGAGGGTGCTGAGGCCCTGGCACACGTTGCCCAGAAAAGCTGTGGCTGCCCCTGGATCCCTGGAAGTGTTCAAGGCTGGCTTGGATGGGGTTCTGGGCAACTCCCCTTCTGGTGTTCTTAGAAGACGTGATGAGACACCTGCCAGCATGCTTGTTTGTGCTGCTGTCTAACTACTGGGCGGAAAATATTCCCAAGGAGGGGAGGAAGAGCTCAGCTGGAATTGCTGTGCTCTGGGACAGGCTGGGAAGCATTTAGAGGTGACGCCTCAGGGGCAGCCACGCAGTCTGAGTGTGCTCTTCCCTGTGCTCTTCCAGGGAGCTCGAGGGCTTTCTCACCGGGGACGTTCCTCCAGAGGCCCTGACGTGAGTAAACTGTGCTTGAGCTGGCTCGGATTTTGAAACTGGTTCTCCATGAGTGGGCACTGGTTCTTGTGGGATCAGAAGAGGCATCTCAGGGGTACTTTGGAATAGGAACAGAATAGCTGCCTAACAGCTGGCTGTGGGCTTTCAGCATGAAAGAGACAGCATGGCCAGTTCCGTCACCCGCAGTGACCGTTCCCAGCGTGCACGCTCTGAGAACATCCTCTCAGCTCCACCATCCACTGATGCACAGCATCCCTTTGAGTCAGTTCGGGAAGCTGCAGAGAATGGTGGGCGCTTGCAGAGGCGTTTTGAGCAAATAGAGGAGAAATGCAAGAGATTCAAAAGCTGCCTGCAGAACACAGAAACTCTGATGGAAGGAATTAGAAGGTGAGCTTTTCCTCCTCCTCCTCCTCCTCCTCCTCCTCCTCCTCCTCCTCCTCCTCCTCCTCCTCCTCCTCCTCCTCCTCCTCCTCCTCCTCCTCCTCCTCCTCCTCCTCCTCCTCCTCCTCCTCCTCCTTTTCCTCCTCCTCTGTTCCAGAGGGAATCTGCTTCTGGGTCCCGGAGTTTAGAGGTGTTCTGGGTGAAGAACTCACCTGCCCTACCATGTATAGGCCTCAGTGTGGCTCTCGAGCATCTTGCTGTCAGGGCTTTTCACTCTCTACAATGACTCCCAAGACTGTCTGGGAGATGCACAGCGATGCTGGAGTAGAATACTCCTCCCTCTTGCTGTGCTGCTTCCCTGAATTCTGTTCTTTGGGTGCCCCTGCCCAGCCCCTGCTTCTCACTGAAGGAAGGCAAAATCCTGTCCTCCTTTCCCTTTGCCTCTGGAGGACTTCCTTGGGAGGGAAAGAGCAAGGTCTTCCTTAGCCCACTGTCCCCAGCTTCATCCTGGAGTGCTGAAGATGGGATCAGTGACTCTTCAGGCCTCTTCATTCTTCTGACCGAGCTTTGTCTCTGCAGTCACTTCAAGAAGCCCAGAGAAAAGCAGCAGCAACACACTGGAATCCCGGAGCCAAGCGCCTTGTGTCTGCGTCAGAAGAACACCAAGCAGCTGAAGGCAGTGTCAGCCCAATTCGAAAAGGCGGAGCAACAGGACAGGATGAAGGTTGGTTTAGGAAATGAGACTGGTTTTCCATTGAAAACTTGTCTTGCCCTTTGTACAGTGGAGGACTTGGCTACAGTCAAGGGAGAAGACCCATCATTGCAGAGTGAGCTGGAAGTCAAGAGGCAGACACTGGAGGAATTGCAGCTTCAGAGGGATCTGCTGGAGCAAGAGAGGGATGATGTTAGCAGGGCCCTGGACACCATATTCCTAGGCAGTACCTGTGGGAGTGGGAGTTGTACCAGCCAGATCAGCCCAGATGTTGTTTCTGGCAGTAGAAGACAGGGACACTGCTGTGCACACCTGGCTCAAGATGTCACATGCGTTTATTAGCCAGGGAGATGCATGTTCATCAGCAAAATGTTACATGATTCTGCAGAATTTGTTACTTTGGGCAGCTACAGAGCCCCTAAAACAGGGAACGGAGCTGGGGATGAGTCTGGAGAACAGGTGTGACAAGGAGCAGCTGAGGGAGCTGCGGGGGGCTCAGCCTGGAGAAAAAGAGGCTCGGGGGCACCTTCTCTCTCTCTACAACTCCCTGTGACAGGAAGGTGCAGCCAGGTGAGGGTCGGGCTCTGCTCCCAGGGAACAAGGGACAGGACATGAGGAAAAGGCCCCAAGCTGTGCCAGGGGAGGTTTGGATTGGGGATTACAGGATAGCTGTGAGAGAATGGTTTGTTTCTGATGGTCACTGTCAGACAGTCTCAGTTCTGGAGTATGGGGTAGGTTTGGCAAATACACAGCAGAGGTTTTGCTTTTGAAGAAAGGAGCTCAAAAGCACAGTTTAGTCTTTAGGCTTGAATACCAGCAAGGGCCATTAGACACCTTCTTTATGTAAGACAAGTAAGTGGTATTGTTGGTGTCAACTGCTTTGGCCACATCAGCCAGACTTCAATCACTCATTAAACGACTGCCCACCGCAGGAGCCGTTTCCCTGCCAAGCATCCCCTCCTTGCAGAGAGCTGCTTTGCACACTGGAGGAGGTGACACTTTGATATGGGTTTTGTTCTAGAAGGAGAAATCCTGTATATTTTCATTTGCTTCAGTGAGCAAGATTGCTTTGGCTCAACCTTTCCTGAAAATGTCCAGCACTGGAATAGATCCTGATAGAAATTTTGTTTGCCAAGTGGCAGTTGTGGAGGATGCAGTATTTTTGGGTGACAGCACAGGGTTTGGAGTCAGCATGTTTGTCGGGAAGGAGCTATCTGGTCCCAGGCAAGCCAAGTGGGCCTGGCACAGGCCTTCCAAGGTAACAGTGCCAGAGGCTTTTGGCAGCCCTGGCTATCAGAGCTGCAGAGGGCAGATGCTGTGAGACTTTGAGCCCAGAGCACAGGAGTTCCTTGTCCTCTGGCTGCCTGCAAGGTGGCACTGGCTGGCTCTGCACAGGGCTCTCAAGGAAGGGCTTGAGCTGTACCTTGTCCCGCTTCCAGGTTCCCCAGGAGCAAGAGTCGTTGAGCAGGGCTCTGGAGCAGCTGCACCGAGAGTCCTCTGGCCAAGGGCATGCACTGGCCCAGGTGTGCAGAGGGAAGAAGCTGCTGGGCCGGGAGAAGGCTGCCCTTGAGGGCCAACTGGCAGCCATGGAGCGGCACCTACAAGACCTTTCCAAGCAGCTGTCAGAGGCCAGGTAAAGGCAGGGAGCAGACCCTGGCAGGACAGGGCTGAAGTGCTGTAGTGATAAAGGTGGTAAGCACTACACAGGGGTTTATTGCATCCTCTGTGCATTTCAGATGTAGGTGTGGCTGTTGAGGTCAAGTTGGGCTGGGCTGTCTGTGCTATGGCAGGCCATAAGGAAAGCCTGGGCACTCAGGAGTGCCCTGCTTTTCTCTTGAAATGGCACAAATGTGCCTTCTCTGTACAAGTTTGCATGCGACCCATTTTCCATAGTTAGGTGTGGGGATCTCGAGCCATTTCATCGTGGAATAAGTGCCTGTGAGTGTGAGGAGCAAGTGACTCATTTCTCTCTGTATTTGCAACTTGCAGGTCAGCAAGGGAGAGCCTGGAATCCAGCCTGTTTGCTGCTCAGCAGAAGATATCTCAGCTGGAGATCACCAGGAACCATCTGGAAGCTCAAGTGCTCACAGTCTCGCAGGCCAAGGAGGTGATAGAAGGTGAGAACCTCGTGTGCTTTGTTTGTGGTGCTGCCCCTGCCTAGAGAAGCTGCTGTAAAGCCACCTCTGTCCACAGGGCTTCTGAGGAGTAGCAGGGCTGGAGGCAGGGCCCTCCTACACCGACACAGAAAGGGCCTGAGGTCAGTAAAGTCAGTAAAGACTCTGCATCTTGCTGTTGGTTGTGTTTGCAGGAGAAATGCAGTGCCTCCGACGTGAGCTGGAAGCAGAGAGAGCTCTCAGGAAGCAGGAACAGGAAGACGCAGCACAACAGCTCTTGCAGGCAGAGCAGCGTCACGAAAGCCTCGGGCTTCAGGGAACTGCTCAGCAACTGGAAATAAACAAGCTCCTGCGAGACCTGGTAGGGGACAAATAGGCGTCTGAATTGTCCAGGCCCTGTGGGCTGGTTTAGCACAAGCGGAGCCCGAGGGTGTGAAAGGGCAGCAATCCTCTGGCAGAGGCCTCCTGCTGCTGGGCTGGGCAGCAGAGCCAGCAGCTTGGACTTGGAGGCACGTGAAGACCCACGGGATGGTGCTGGGACAGTAACTGCAGCCACGACTTCAGTGTGGGCGTCAGACGAGTTCCAGAGCAGCTTGAGCGGTGCCCAGCCAAAGCGTGGCAGCCCAGGGCAGCATCGTCCCCGAGTCCCACCTGCCACAGAGCAGATGCCAACACAGAGCAGATGCCAGTGCAGAGCAGATGCCAGTGCAGAGCAGATGCCAACACAGAGCAGATGCCAACACACAGCAGATGCCAGTGCAGAGCAGATGCCAACACAGAGGAGATGCCAGTGCAGAGCAGATGCCAGTGCAGAGCAGATGCCAGTGCAGAGCAGATGCCAACACAGAGCAGATGCCAATGCAGAGCAGATGCCAATGCAGAGCAGATGCCAGTGCAGAGCAGATGCCAACACAGAGCAGATGCCAATGCAGAGCAGATGCCAGTGCAGAGCAGATGCTAACACAGAGCAGATGCCAATGCAGAGCAGATGCCAGTGCAGAGCAGATGCCAACACAGAGCAGATGCCAGTGCAGAGCAGATGCAAACACAGAGCATATGCCAACACAGAGCAGATGCCAGTGCAGAGCAGATGCCAACACAGAGCAGATGCCAATGCAGAGCAAATGGCAGTGCAGAGCAGATGCCAGTGCAGAGCAGATGCCCACAGTGCTGCCAGCTGCAGGCGTGGGAACTGGGTTCCCTTCTTGCTGTGCTTGCATGGTGAACAAAGGGATTAGCTTGGGGCTTGAAGCAAATGGATCAGGCCCTTTGTCCCTGGTCCTTCAGTCCTTGTGGCTGGGAATCAGAGAGGGGAAGGTGACACCTCCTTTTCTGAATGGTTGCACTCAATGTTTGTGGAAAGATTTCCCAGCAGAAGTGATTCCTTGAGTGTCTGATTCTTGCACCTGCTGAGCCTCCTTTGAAGTTCCCTGACAGGACACAGTTTCTGGAGGGCAGAAAGCCAGTGCTGTTGTCTTTTCAGGTTGGGGTTTGTGGGAGGGATGAAGCTTCACATTTTTCAGTGAGGAGCTTGCCTGGGACTTCATCTTGAAGATTTTTCCTCCCCTCCTCAGGCAAGTGAGCGGGAAAGGTACCATGCAGAGATGCTAAAGGTGCTGGAGCAATTGGAAAAAGAGAAGGCAGAGAGAGAGCGGGAGCACGAGAAGGTGCTGTTCGAGATGAGGCTGAAAGTTGCCACCCTGCAGGCTCAACAAGAAGAGGAACGAACTAGATTTGAAAATGCCAAGCGAGAGGTAACAATTGTGAAATGACAGTTTTTGATTTTTTGCAAGGCTGGAGCTGTGGGAGATGGCAGGATAGGGAGTTGTGTGGAGCATGCCCTCCATGTCTTCCACACTGAATTTGGGGAAGTGAAAGCTGAACGGGGCTATCTTTGGAACCTGGAATGAGCCTTCTCATAGGAAGCCAGGCAGAAACATTGGGTTTCAGTTGAGATATTTGTGGTGCTCTGGTGTTTTGTTTTTCTAAGACTTACCTCAGAGTATCTTCATTGTTCACTTACTGGTCCTCTTTTGGTGTGTACTGGTAGGTGTTCATAGCCAAACTTAGTTTGTAGGGCTTTTCTTTTGTGGGCACGGGGAGGGCACAGCAGGAACGCTGACAAGGGAAAAATCTTTTTAAAGACTTGTCTGAAGTATTGCTGAACAGTAACCCAAAGATGTCTTCTGGGCTGTGTTGTAAGTCACTTGTTGGGAAGCTGTGTCACCCCAGGGCAGACAGTGGCCCAGGGGAGCAGCAGCCGAGCGCTCTGGGAGCACATGAGCCCATCAGTCTTTGCCTCTTGCCACACAGATGTTGCAGGGCACATGTGAAGCCCTGTGCTCTTCCTTTCTGAGCAGGTCCTTCTGGAAGAGCAGAATGAGAAGAGGGCTTTATCAGAGACACTGCTCCAAACTGAGGCAGAGCTAAGCCGAGCCTGCCAGCAGGTGCAGCAGCTCAGGCAGGAGGCGAGAGAGCAGCAAGAGAAGGGGCAGGTAAGTCTGAGTAGGCAGGGAGCAGAGTGCAGGGCAGTGACAAGGGCACGAAAGGCAGGACCTGGGACTGCGGAGGCAAGGGCTGCTTCAGAGCCTGGGAGCATAGAGCCTGGTAAGCTCCAGAGCTCAGCCCCAGGACGGAAGGCTTGCAATGGAAGCAGGGCTGGGTAGAGAAGCCAAAAGAAGTAGCAGAAGGAATGGTATTTTGAGACAAGTGGAAAATGCTAGGCCTGAGGGCAGGTCCCAGGAAGTTGCTCTGTGTTTTGTTACCAGACCATGGAGGCAAAGCTGCAAGCTGAGCTGCAGGAAGCTCAGAGTGAAATCCAGGCAGTGCAGAAGAGTCACAAGGAAGAACTCCAAGGTGTCAAAGAGGAAATTAAGCTCCTTCTTGAGCAGAGGGAGGCTCTGCAAAAGCAGGTGAGTGAAACAGCAGTGGCAGCACAGTCATCCAGCAGGGGGTCTGTGCCCTTCTTGCTTTTCCATGGCAGAGCAGCAGCTGATGGGGTGGTCCCTGGGGCTGCCTCGTGCTGTGGGTTCCACGGCAGCTGCTCTGAAGGACTGTCAGTGTTCTGCTAAGTCTCAGCTGTTGCCCTGACAGCTGGGCTGGTCCTCTGGGCTGTTGGCCAGCAACCATCAGCATGGATTTCTGCTGGCCTCTTCCTGCTAGCCTTGGCTGGGGAGGTACTTTTCCAGGTGCCCTTGGTGAGCCACTTGGAGATTGAAACAAGTTCCCCATATCCACTGTGAATCTGGTGCTCTCAGCACAGGGAGAAAGGCAAAGTTAGTCTTTGCCATTCCTCACAGCCTCTGCTGTGGCTGACACTGACAGGCTGTGGCTGTAGTCTCTGACTGCTTTATTTTCCTTGACTTGAGGTGGGAGAGTTGACATCTCAGCTGGCAGCCGCCAGGGAGTCGCAGGAAACCATTGTCCAGAGAGCTCAGCAAGATGTGAGGGATGCCCAGCAGCAGTCCGTTCAGAAAGCGCTGGAGGTTGAGCATATCTGGAAGATGCTGGAGGAGGCAGAAAATCAGAACAAGGAGCTGCAAGGGAAACTGCAGAACCTGGACAGGGAAAGGAAACAATGGCAAGATGTAGCACGCCAAAATTCAGAATGTCAGACCTCCTTGAATACCCTAGAAAGGGAAAATGCCAGGTAAATGAAAGCCTGTGGGACTCCGCATTGTGAGGAATGGATTCCCTCTTTGCACCTGCCAGGGGCTCTGGCAGCATTTCCTAAGTGGCAGAGTTCTGAACTCTCCCTGCAGATGTGTCTCATTTTCTGGATGCTGTGTTTAATTTTTATTTTTTTTAAGTCTTCAGTTACAGTTTTCTCTGAAGACAAAGGCTTTTGGGGTAGCTCTTTCCTGCTGGGGAGGTGTTCTGTTGTTAGGTGGGTGTGTTAACACTGTCCCAGCTGCAGTGTAAGGGGCTGGACACATCCATCAGCTCCACCTTGGGTCCTGTAAGTTGAGGTTTTTGAGAATTGGATCAGCTCTGGCATCGTGATGCCTTTGCTTGGCAGAACCATCTTAAGGCCCTGATTACTGATCTAAGACAGATTCTCATCGGAGATACCCAAGAAACAAGAAGGTCTCTGTTGCGTCGTTCCTCATCAAATGGCCCAGGGTGCCTGGAAGGGGTTGAGCAGGGTCCCTGCCAGCCTCCACAGTGCACAGGCGTTACTGACTGTGCAAAGAATGCAAGAAACAAGATCAAGGTTAGGGGGGCTCCTCCAGCTGACCAAGTCCTGCCAGTCTTCAGTGTTGCAGGATTCTTCTTGCAAGCAGAAGAGAAAGAAAAGGCAGGGCACTCTTGCTTGCCTGGAGGTTTCTGCATCTTCCATCAGGTTGTGCTCCAAGCCTCTGTCGCCACTTCTGCTATTGGCCTTTGTTTCTCTCCAGCTGAAAGAAGGATGGGTGCTGGTAAATCTTAGGGAACTTCCGCGAGATCCCCTGGCTGTTGGGTGCTGATTTTCCTACCTGGGTATACAAGATGGGGGAAGGAAAATGTCTCTTCCATGTTGACCAAAGCTTCTGCCCTTGGAGCCTGGTTAGTCAGAAGAGAATTGTTCCTCTCCCTTGCTGTCTTCATTGTAAGACTTTGTTAGGTCTGTATTCACATTCCCACCTTGAGAAGGAGGCAGAGCATGTAGGCAGGAACTGCCCATTCTTTCATGAATGGAAGCAGAGTGGGCAAATGCTGGGCTGTGACCACAGGGGCAACAAACAGCCAAGTTGTTTAGACAAACTTCATCAGACAGAGCAGTTTTCCCTGAGCTGGTGCAAGTGCTCAGAGTTTATAAAATGTGGCACCATTTAGTAATGAGTTGCATGCTTCTCTTCTAGGCTGATTCTGTCTCTGGAGGAAAAGGATCTGTGCCTCAGAACAGAAGAAGAGAAGAACCTGGCGCTGAATAACCAGGTGTGTCACCTTCATTCTGCTCTTCACGAGGCCAAGCTGCTTCACTGTGAGCACAGAAGAGAAATACAGGAGCTCAACACACAGGTAACCTGTGCCCTGGCATCCTCTTCTCCAGGGACACACAACATTGCCTTTGGCTTGGAGGCCCCAACTGCTTTCTGCTCCCAGCAGCCTCCACTGCTGCCATGTCCTGCCCAGGGCTGCTGCTGCACCCTGAGGCCAAGGCTGGATCTGGTGTCTGCTGCTGCCGCCAACATTTTCCCCACTTCTCTCCCGGCTGCTGGCAGGAAATCTGGGAGGAGAAGCAGCAGCAGCAGACTCCTTTGGAGCTCTTCCCTCCCTCTGTTAGCAGTGTTGTCCCAGATGGAGTTGGTGCCTTTGCGGGGTGCTGAGCAATGCGGGCACACAGACATGGCTATGGCAGGCTGGGGAGGGCACTTCCACCGCGGCCAGTTCAGCCGGTGTTCAGAGCTGCACCCTCAAGGATGCCCATTGCCTCCCTTTCCCTGTTTTCACTCCATTTGTCTCAGCTGGAATCCTTGGTTCTGCACCTTCTGTTTTGGGCATGTTTTTTGTTTGCAGTAATTTCTCCTTTGTTGCTCTCCCTACTGCCCATTCTGCTGCCTCAGGGGCAGTCCTGTCCCTGAGGCTGTGTGCATCCATCTTCCAGATCCGGGCCCTGCAGGAGGCAATGCTGGAGAAGGAGGCTGCCCAGGCAACTCAAGAGAAGCTGCTGCTGCAGGAGCTGGAGGAGTCCCGAGCAGGAGAACGGCGCTTCAGGGACTCTGCGCACGTGCTGGAGGCTGAGGTGTCTGAGCTGCGTGTGAGGCTCCAGAACTCTGAGGAAAGAGGAGAGGCCATGGCCATGCAGTGTAAGGCCTTGGAGCTGGAGCTGAGGAACACACAGGCTCAGAGGGACTATCTCAGGGCTCACAATCAGGAGCTGCAGAAGGAGTTGGAGGGAAGTGAACAAGGTATAGCTTCTCCTCTCCCACTAGCTGCCCCATCCTGTCTCACCAGCAGGGATCTCTGGTGCCACACAGAGGAAAAGGGCAGTGCCCAGAGATGGCAGAGGGGAAAAACAACTGGCAGGAGATTTATCCATCCAAGTGCCAGAGAAAGATGGTGTGGCTGGCAGTGCCATCTGGCTGTTCTACGGCTGATCCCATGCACAGCTGGTGCCTTTCAGGTGCCATGTCTGTGCTAAGGAGCTGTAGCTGGATGTCTCAGCTCGATTCCCCCAAACTCCAGGCCCTGCCAGAGGCTCCAGGCTACTGGCCTCTCTGGAGCAGGGCTGCACAGGCATCCCCACTCCTTTCTCTGCCTTTGATTGCTCACTCTGCGCAAGCCTGAGAGCAAACACATTTTCGTATTCCTCTGAACCTTGCCCCTTTCATTCCTGCTTTTTTCTCTGCCTGGAAGTTTCCTTCATTTGTGTCAGCTTTGGAAGCCCTTGTGGGCTTAGGGCCTGGCAAATACAGGCAGGCAGAGAAGACAGTGCTGTTGTCTCTGCAGGATGCACATCAGTTTGCCTTGGCTTTGCTTTTCACCTTCTCTTTCACCTTCCCCTTTCTCTGGTGCAGATTGGAGGAGGGCAGAAGTCAAGGACACCTCTCGAGATATTGCCCTGAAGACAGAGGCCACTAAAATACAGGAAGAGGCTGTGACTCTTTGTCAGGAGGTGGCATCTGTCCACAAGAAATTGAAAAGGCTGGAGAGG
Source organism: Acanthiza pusilla (assembly GCA_036630365.1). Lineage (NCBI taxonomy): Eukaryota > Metazoa > Chordata > Aves > Passeriformes > Acanthizidae > Acanthiza > Acanthiza pusilla. The sequence goes on along the minus strand of JAXCHO010000154.1, from coordinate 496,419 downwards.
GAAAGGAAGGATGTGCTGGTGAGAATGGCCAATGCCATGAAGGGCCATTTCTTGGCTATGTTTGGACCTTGTGTTAATATTTCTTAGGAGCACCTTTTTCCAGTTTAACTTTTCTAATTGTATTTTTCTGAATAAGGAGGAAAACATGATGCCGTCCTGTCAAGCCCAGTTAGGGTTGAGGCTGCTGATTTTCCTCCATGCTGGAGTTTTGTTCCCGAGAAGCTTTCCTTCTCAATGTCCACACTTGTCTTTATGGACATTGCGTGGTTTGGGCAATTCCTCGTGTCCAAACCCATGTTCCGATTTCTAAATATCTGGCCCTGGGACAAGGGGGGAGAAGACCAAGTTTTCTGTTAATAGAAAGGTGCTTGGCCTTGGCCGCCTGAGAGCAGCCAGTGGGGAGAAAAGAGAGAAAAGCAAAGTGCTGATCCAGATAAGGACGTGTCCCTGCAAGGGGAGAACTTGTCCTGAGTGCCAGCAGAGAATGACAGACTGATCTGGCCATTGCTGCTTCAAGAGAGGACAGTGGGGCTCTCGGGGATGGAGCCATGGCAACTCCACACAGGAGAGGTTGGAAACCACTCCTGTTACTCCAAACCCAGGGAATGAAATGTTGGGTGTGTTTGCTCTTCCCTTTCTCCCTGGTGGGGAGCACATCCTCACGGCACTGCCTAAATCCTGCTTAGGGAGGATTGAAATGCTGTCTGCAGTTCTGGCAGCTCCTCCCCAAAGGACCACTCGAGTGGAGCTGCAAGAGGTCGGGGAAGAGCAGAAAGGAAGCTGAGATGGGCTGAGTGAGCTGGGAAAGACACTGTGTCGGGGGGGGCCCAGCAGAGGTCTGCAGCATCCCGAGAGGCAGGGAGAGAGGGGCAGTCTGTGCCAGCCCCTGGGGCAGGAGTCCAGATGTGGGATGGAAAGCAAACCGAGAGATGGAATGAGTGACCCTTTTTCTGCCTTGTTTTGGCAGCATGAATGGGAATTGTACCTGGAGCAGGTGAGAAATCTGGAAAAGGAAAACAAAATGCATGCACCTGATGTTCAAAAAAAGAAGGAAAGAGCCCAGCACTTGGAATTGGAGAGGGAAGGCATGCAAGAAGAGCTGGAGCATGGTGCTGCTGCTGTGAAGGAATGGAGAGAGAAAGCTCAAGTCCTGAGTGCTGCCGTGAATAAGAGTGACATTTCCAATGGGGGCCTGAAGAAGCAGTTGGAAATCCTGAAGGGAAAGGCATTTCTCAAGGTAGGCACTGGCATTGCTCTTCAGTCCACTGCAACGTCTCTCAGTGATTCCAATGATGGTTCCCAGAAAGGGGTGGGAATGAATGTATATCCCTGAAAGTCCAGACTCTCTTAGGAAAAGCAGCCCGGGCTGCAATCAGCAGCCATGTCTGTGTGCCTGGCTCCAGGCAGAGACAGAGACCATTGACAGCCAGAATGATTCGGGGCACGCCCATAACAACTGACACAGCTCTGGAGCTTGCTGTTCAAATCAGCTCCTGGCCCAAAGCTGGCCATGGGGAGCTGCTTCTGCCATGCCCACGCAAGGGGAGGCAACACGTGGGGGGTTGGGTTTGGAATGGAGAGGAATGGAACAGGTGAGCAGAGCAATGGACTAAATTGAGCAGAGTATTGGACCGAGGGCTGAACAGCAGCTGCCCTGCTGGTGCTTCGAGGATGCTTCCCAAGACAGAGATTTCTGAGAGACAACTTTTGCAGTATTTGAAATACGGGAATCATCTCCTCTTTGAATATCCAGCAGGCTGTTGGAGCAGAAGTGGAGCACCTGTCCTATCTCTCCGACACCAGCCTGGGACTTAAGCAACCGGTTCCAGCACCAGAAAAGGACAAGGCTGAGAAGGCTGAATTAAGCGCAGTGCCCCGGAGAGCTGGCGAGCAGGTAAAGTGGGCTTTTGCTGCCTCTGCAAAGCCTCAGGCTCCTCTGCAACATGACACGTTTGCCCAGGCAGCGCTTTGGAGTCCTCTGCTTGTTTCCTTCCCTCTCCCTGTCCCTGCTGAGGGCACAGCCTTTGCTTTGTTCTCTCCCTTGTGGCAGCCCATGGCTTTCACAAAGGCACCTGCGCTCCGCTGCCTCCCTCCCTGGCCCCGTGTCTCCAGACACGCACTGGCCTCTCCCTCGCACAGCCCCCAGCAAGAGCTTTTTGTCCCCAGTGTTGCCTGCTGCAATTCAGGGTCTCTGAGCAGAGATGTCCTTGCCTGCATGTCCAGAGGTGCTTTTGCTCCGTGTTTGCTGACAGGTTTCTCTGACCTTTTCTCCCATCCAATGTGCAGGTGCAACAAGAAGGGAGGAGTGTCAAGAAAATCTTTGGGACATTTGACATCTCGGACAGCGTGAGGTTGGATGTCTCCCAGTCTGCCCAGCACAGCAGGTTGACTTCTGGACAGGTGAGAACACACTCTTCCTTGGTGGGAGGAACACAGCCCTTGGCAAAGCACATGTCCGTCAGAAAGTAGAGGAGCAGCTGTGAGCTGAGCTGTGTTGCCCAGGCCAGGTGAGCCCTGAGCGCTGCTGCCAGGGCTGGCATCACCTCCGCTCCTGCGCAGACAGAGAGCTCCGTGCCGGAGCTGCTGTGGCCGTGCCCGCTGCAAAGCGAGAGGAGGTGGGAGCAGCTGCCTCTCTGCCAGCAGCCAGCCCCGCAGCCACAAGGCTGTGGTGTCAGCAAAGAAGAGTTGGAGGAGTTTCAAGGCCTCAGCAGTGCTTGAAGGCTCATTCTCCCACTGGGCTTTGTTGCCCACATTGTGCTCTGCTCCTGTGTGGAATGCTCGGAGGTTTGGCAGAGGGAGAGTTTGCTCCCTGTCCGTGGGCTGGCTGTCCAGGAGCTTGCTGTTCAAATCCGCTCCTTGCCCAAAGCTTCTGTCGTGCCCACGCAAGGGGAGGCATCACGTGGGGGGTTGGATTTGGAATGGAAAGGAATGGAGCAGGTGAGCAGAGCAATGGACTAAATTGAGCAGAGTATTGGACCGAGGGCTGAACAGCAGCTGCCCTGCTGGTGCTTTGAGGATGCTTCCCAAGACAGAGAGTTCTCAGGGACAGCTCTTGCAGTGTTTACACAAGGGACTCATCTCTCTGAATACTCAGCAGGCTGTTGGAGCAGATGGCATTGCTATTGGAGATGGTCATGACACAAAATATTTCACCACAACACCTTCTTGGTCTGAGGAAAGGAAGAAGTAACTCTTTATTTCCCAGAGTCTTTTTATACAATTTTCCAGCTTTCATGTCACACATCATGGGCTCTCAATTCACCGCCCTACAATATCATTGGCTGCCTACAGCCAGAACAACATCTTTGAAAAACACCACCTGCATGAAGTCGGCTATCTCTGTTTATGAATTCCTGCTTGTTTTGAACCATAGAGGTACTGTGAGAATTGAGAATAAGAAATTGGTCTCACGGTGAAGTAGCTCTTACTATTTACCTACAATTCCCACACTGGCATCCTCTTCTCCAGGGACACACAACATTGCCTTTGGCTTGGAGGCCCCAACTGCTTTCTGCTCCCAGCAGCCTCCACTGCTGCCATGTCCTGCCCAGGGCTGCTGCTGCACCCTGAGGCCAAGGCTGGATCTGGTGTCTGCTGCTGCCGCCGATATTTTCCCCACTTCTCTCCCGGCTGCTGGCAGGAAATCTGGGAGGAGAAGCAGCAGCAGCAGACTCCTTTGGAGCTCTTCCATCCCTCTGTTAGCAGTGTTGTCCCAGATGGAGTTGGTGCCTTTGCGGGGTGCTGAGCAATGCGGGCACACAGACATGGCTATGGCAGGCTGGGGAGGGCGCTTCCACCGCAGCCAGTTCAGCCGGTGTTCAGAGCTGCACCCTCAAGGATGCCCATTGCCTCCCTTTCCCTCTTTTCACTACATTTGTCTCAGCTGGAATCCTTGGTTCTGCACCTTCTGTTTTGGGCATGTTTTTTGTTTGCAGTAATTTCTCCTTTGTTGCTCTCCCTACTGCCCATTCTGCTGCCTCAGGGGCAGTCCTGTCCCTGAGGCTGTGTGCATCCATCTTCCAGATCCGGGCCCTGCAGGAGGCAATGCTGGAGAAGGAGGCTGCCCAGGCAATTCAAGAGAAGCTGCTGCTGCAGGAGCTGGAGGAGTCCCGAGCAGGAGAACGGCGCTTCAGGGACTCTGTGCACGTGCTGGAGGCTGAGGTGTCTGAGCTGCGTGTGAGGCTCCAGAACTCTGAGGAAAGAGGAGAGGCCATGGCCATGCAGCGTAAGGCCTTGGAGCTGGAGCTGAGGAACACACAGGCTCAGAGGGACTATCTCAGGGCTCACAATCAGGAGCTGCAGAAGGAGTTGAAGGGAAGTGAACAAGGTACAGCTCCTCTCCCACTCGCTGCCCCATCCTGTCTCACCAGCAGGGATCTCTGATGCCACACAGAGGAAAAGGGCAGTGCCCAGAGATGGCAGAGGGGAAAAACATCTGGCAGGAGATTTATCCATCCAAGTGCCAGAGAAAGATGGTGTGGCTGGCAGTGCCATCTGGCTGTTCTACGGCTGATCCCATGCACAGCTGGTGCCTTTCAGGTGCCATGTCTGTGCTAAGGAGCTGTAGCTGGATGTCTCAGCTCGATTCCCCCAAACTCCAGGCCCTGCCAGAGGCTCCAGGCTACTGGCCTCTCTGGAGCAGGGCTGCACAGGCATCCCCACTCCTTTCTCTGCCTTTGATTGCTCACTCTGCGCAAGCCTGAGAGCAAACACATTTTCGTATTCCTCTGAACCTTGCCCCTTTCATTCCTGCTTTTTTCTCTGCCTGGAAGTTTCCTTCATTTGTGTCAGCTTTGGAAGCCCTTGTGGGCTTAGGGCCTGGCAAATACAGGCAGGCAGAGAAGACAGTGCTGTTGTCTCTGCAGGATGCACATCAGTTTGCCTTGGCTTTGCTTTTCACCTTCTCTTTCACCTTCCCCTTTCTCTGGTGCAGATTGGAGGAGGGCAGAAGTCAAGGACACCTCTCGAGATATTGCCCTGAAGACAGAGGCCACTAAAATACAGGAAGAGGCTGTGACTCTTTGTCAGGAGGTGGCATCTGTGCACAAGAAATTGGAAAGGCTGGAGAGGGAAAGGAAGGATGTGCTGGTGAGAATGGCCAATGCCATGAAGGGCCATTTCTTGGCTATGTTTGGACCTTGTGTTAATATTTCTTAGGAGCACCTTTTTCCAGTTTAACTTTTCTAATTGTATTCTTCTGAATAAGGAGGAAAACATGATGCCGTCCTGTCAAGCCCAGTTAGGGTTGAGGCTGCTGATTTTCCTCCATGCTGGAGTTTTGTTCCCGAGAAGCTTTCCTTCTCAATGTCCACACTTGTCTTTATGGACATTGCGTGGTTTGGGCAATTCCTCGTGTCCAAACCCATGTTCCGATTTCTAAATATCTGGCCCTGGGACAAGGGGGGAGAAGACCAAGTTTTCTGTTAATAGAAAGGTGCTTGGCCTTGGCCGCCTGAGAGCAGCCAGTGGGGAGAAAAGAGAGAAAAGCAAAGTGCTGATCCAGATAAGGACGTGTCCCTGCAAGGGGAGAACTTGTCCTGAGTGCCAGCAGAGAATGACAGACTGATCTGGCCATTGCTGCTTCAAGAGAGGACAGTGGGGCTCTCGGGGATGGAGCCATGGCAACTCCACACAGGAGAGGTTGGAAACCACTCCTGTTACTCCAAACCCAGGGAATGAAATGTTGGGTGTGTTTGCTCTTCCCTTTCTCCCTGGTGGGGAGCACATCCTCACGGCACTGCCTAAATCCTGCTTAGGGAGGATTGAAATGCTGTCTGCAGTTCTGGCAGCTCCTCCCCAAAGGACCACTCGAGTGGAGCTGCAAGAGGTCAGGGAAGAGCAGAAAGGAAGCTGAGATGGGCTGAGTGAGCTGGGAAAGACACTGTGTCGGGGGGGGCCCAGCAGAGGTCTGCAGCATCCCGAGAGGCAGGGAGAGAGGGGCAGTCTGTGCCAGCCCCTGGGGCAGGAGTCCAGATGTGGGATGGAAAGCAAACCGAGAGATGGAATGAGTGACCCTTTTTCTGCCTTGTTTTGGCAGCATGAATGGGAATTGTACCTGGAGCAGGTGAGAAATCTGAAAAAGGAAAACAAAATGCATGCACCTGATGTTCAAAAAAAGAAGGAAAGAGCCCAGCTCTTGGAATTGGAGAGGGAAGGCATGCAAGAAGAGCTGGAGCATGGTGACGCTGCTGTGAAGGAATGGAGAGGGAAAGCTCAAGTCCTGAGTGCTGCTGTGAATAAGAGTGACATTTCCAATGGGGGCCTGAAGAAGCAGTTGGAAATCCTGAAGGGAAAGGCATTTCTCAAGGTAGGCACTGGCATTGCTCTTCAGTCCACTGCAACGTCTCTCAATGATTCCAATGATAGTTCCCAGAAAGGGGTGGGAATGAATGTATATCCCTGAAAGTCCAGGCTCTGTTAGGAAAAGCAGCCCGGGCTGCAATCAGCAGCCATGTCTGTGTGCCTGGCTCCAGGCAGAGACAGAGACCATTGACAGCCAGAATGATTCGGGGCATGCCCATAACAACTGACACAGCTCTGGAGCTTGCTGTTCAAATCAGCTCCTGGCCCAAAGCTGGCCATGGGGAGCTGCTTCTGCCATGCCCATGCAAGGGGAGGCAACACGTGGGGGGTTGGTTTTGGAATGGAGAGGAATGGAGCAGGTGAGCAGAGCAATGGACTAAATTGAGCAGAGTATTGGACCGAGGGCTGAACAGCAGCTGCCCTGCTGGTGCTTCGAGGATGCTTCCTGAGACAGAGATTTCTTGGGGACAACTCTTGCGGTGTTTGACACAAGGGACTCATCTCTCTGAATACTCAGCAGGCTGTTGGAGCAGAGGGGAAGCGGCCGTCTGAGCACTCGAGGAAAGGCGCCGAATGTCTGCAGGATCAGCATGCAACGTCACTAAAAGACAAGACAGAGAAGGCTGAAATAAGCACAGAGCCCCGGAGAGCTGGCGAGCAGGTAAAGTGGGCTTTTGCTGCCTCTGCAAAGCCTCAGGCTCCTCTGCAACACGACACGTTTGCCCAGGCAGCGCTTTGGAGTCCTCTGCTTGTTTCCTTCCCTCTCCCTGTCCCTGCTGAGGGCACAGCCTTTGCTTTGTTCTCTCCCTTGTGGCAGCCCATGGCTTTCACAAAGGCACCTGCGCTCCGCTGCCTCCCTCCCTGGCCCCGTGTCTCCAGACACGCACTGGCCTCTCTCTCGCACAGCCCCCAGCAAGAGCTTTTTTCCCCCAGTGTTGCCTGCTGCAATTCAGGGTCTCTGAGCAGAGATGTCCTTGCCTGCATGTCCAGAGGTGCTTTTGCTCCGTGTTTGCTGACAGGTTTCTCTGACCTTTTCTCCCATCCAATGTGCAGGTGCAACAAGAAGGGAGGAGTGTCAAGAAAATCTTTGGGACATTTGACATCTCGGACAGCGTGAGGTTGGATGTCTCCCAGTCTGCCCAGCACAGCAGGTTGACTTCTGGACAGGTGGGAACACACTCTTCCTTGGTGGGAGGAACACAGCCCTTGGCAAAGCACATGTCCGTCAGAAAGTAGAGGAGCAGCTGTGAGCTGAGCTGTGTTGCCCAGGCCAGGTGAGCCCTGAGCGCTGCTGCCAGGGCTGGCATCACCTCCGCTCCTGCGCAGACAGAGAGCTCCGTGCCGGAGCTGCTGTGGCTGTGCCCGCTGCAAAGCGAGAGGAGGTGGGAGCAGCTGCCTCTCTGCCAGCAGCCAGCCCCGCAGCCACAAGGCTGTGGTGTCAGCAAAGAAGAGTTGGAGGAGTTTCAAGGCCTCAGCAGTGCTTGAAGGCTCATTCTCCCACTGGGCTTTGTTGCCCACATTGTGCTCTGCTCCTGTGTGGAATGCTCGGAGGTTTGGCAGAGGGAGAGTTTGCTCCCTGTCCGTGGGCTGGCTGTCCAGGAGCTTGCTGTTCAAGTCAGCTCCTTGCCCAAAGCTTCTGTCGTGCCCACGCAAGGGGAGGCATCATGTGGGGGGTTGGATTTGGAATGGAAAGGAATGGAGCAGGTGAGCAGAGCAATGGACTAAACTGAGCCGAGTTTTGGACCGAGCGCTGAACAGCAGCTGCCCTGCTGGTGCTTCGAGGATGCTTCCCAAGACAGAGATTTCTGAGAGACAACTTTTGCAGTATTTGAAATACGGGAGTCATCTCTTCTTTGAATATCCAGCAGGCTGTTGGAGCAGAAGTGGAGCACCTGTCCTATCTCTCCGACACCAGCCTGGGACTTAAGCAACCGGTTCCAGCACCAGAAAAGGACAAGGCTGAGAAGGCTGAATTAAGCGCAGTGCCCCGGAGAGCTGGCGAGCAGGTAAAGTGGGCTTTTGCTGCCTCTGCAAAGCCTCAGGCTCCTCTGCAACACGACACGTTTGCCCAGGCAGCGCTTTGGAGTCCTCTGCTTGTTTCCTTCCCTCTCCCTGTCCCTGCTGAGGGCACAGCCTTTGCTTTGTTCTCTCCCTTGTGGCAGCCCATGGCTTTCACAAAGGCACCTGCGCTCCGCTGCCTCCCTCCCTGGCCCCGTGTCTCCAGACACGCACTGGCCTCTCTCTCGCACAGCCCCCAGCAAGAGCTTTTTGCCCCCAGTGTTGCCTGCTGCAATTCAGGGTCTCTGAGAAGAGATGTCCTTGCCTGCATGTCCAGAGGTGCTTTTGCTCCGTGTTTGCTGACAGGTTTCTCTGACCTTTTCTTCCATCCAATGTGCAGGTGCAACATGAAGGGAGGATAATCAGAAGTTTTAGGAGAACTTTCCATGGCGACTACTTTACGTTGCCTGTCTCCCAGTTAACTTCTGGAAGTGATGAGTCCTCGAGTTGCTCCAGGAAGCAGCAGCCCTCCTTCTGAGGCAGAGTCTGTGGAGAAAGGGGTCAGTTGCCACAGTGTTTGCTTTCTAAATCTCTGTTGGGTTCCTAAGTCTTGTCCGAAGTCTCTCTACTAGGCCTGTGATGGCTGAGGGCTGTACGTGGAAAGGCTTTGCCTACCATGAACTGGACTTGTGTATCATCTGAGCTCTGTTCGGGGTCATTCTGGGAGCCTCTTCCTTTCCCCTTCCCCAAGGGCAGAGTGTCGGTGAGGGCTGGACTTGGAGGCTGTGTCTGCCCCGACAGCCGCTACCGTGGGGCTGCAGAGGCTCCTGCCAGCGCGGACTTGTCTGAGCCGGTCCTTGTGCCTCTTTCAGGTGTCCCTGCTGCTGTCACAGCGTGCTCGAGATGGACAGGACGACCTGAAGAGCTGTGCAGGAGCCACCTCCATTGAGTCACAAGGTGCAGAAAGCACCTCCTTCCTAAACTTCTCAGAGAGGAGCCACAGTGCAGCTGGATGCAGTCAGCCTCAGCCTTCATCCATAGTTCATGTTTAAGGAGTTGTATAGGTGTAATTTAACTTTTATCGAGCTGTGTTCTATAGGACGAAGGATATATTTATAGAAAAATAAAGTGTTTTTTAGGATCACTATTAAATCCAAAGATCTTTGTCAGAATTATTTACTACCCTGTACAGAGAACTATAACTTCCAGTATAGTGCATTATATTTGAAGCAACATTGAAGCAATTCTATTCAGGCCAGCAAAATCCATTCTTGATTCAAGATGGATGCTACTCCCCCAAACCAATGATCATGGGCAACTATTTCTCTCACCCTCAAGGAGTGACCTTGAGGGGCATCCTCACGGCAGGGAGCAATCTGCAGAAGGGAGGCATGTGACATGAGCCACTTTGGCGAGGAGAGGAGAACCATGCCAGGTGTGGAGCTTTTTCATTTGTCCTTAGGAAACTGCAACCTGTTTGTTCTCCGAGTCACCGAGTCTCAGGCTGGGTGAGGTTGGAGGCACCTCTGGAGGTCGCCTTGCCCAGCCCCCTGCTCCATCAGGGCCACCCAGAGCCGGCTGCCCAGCATGTGTCCAGGTGGCTTTTGAGTCTCTCCAGGGATGGAGACTGCACCACCTCCCTGGGCACCTGCGCCAGTGCTCGGCCACCCTCACAGTGCACAAGTGTCTCCTGAGCTCGGAGGGCCCCTCCCGTGTGCCACTTTGTGCCCGTGGCCCCCGGGGCTGTCCCTGGGCACCGCTGAGCAGAGCCTGGCCCTGTCCCCTCTGCACCCTCCCCCAGCTCTGTATCCACAGGGATGAGATGCCCTGAGCCTGCTGTGCTCCAGGCTGGGCAGTGCCAGCTCTCTCAGCCTCTCCTCACAGCAGAGATGCTCCAGTCCCTCCATCGCCTTCATGGCCCTGTGCCGGACTCTCTGCAGTCTGTCCCTGTCTCCTGTAGTGGGCAGCCCAGCTCTGGGCCCAGCACTCCAGGGCTGGCCTCACTGGTGTGCAGCAGAGGGGAAGAAGGGTCCCTTCCCTCTGCCGCCTGGGACACAGCTCCTAGTGCAGCCCAGGACACTGCTCTCCATTGCTGCAGGAGCACACTGCTGGCTCCTGGGCATCCTGGTCTCCAGCAGGACCTTGCCAAACTCTAGTTTTCCGTCTGGGTGGCACCAGCAGATACTGCTGCCTGTGGCTGTTCCTCCCCAAGGACAGGACTCAGCACTTGTGGTTGAACTGTCACCCTCGTTGAACTGCTGTCCCTCTGGAAGGCAGCACTTCTCTCTGCCATATCAGCCACTCCTCCCTGTTTTGTGGGAGGGCACACTCAGCCCCATCACCCAGTTTACTAACAAAGGTGTCAGAAAGGACTGGACTCAGCCTTGTCCTCTGGAGCACACTGTGGTTGCACTGTTTTAGAACTCTTTCTGTTCCTTCTCACAGACAACATAGATAAGTTGCATTCTTTTACTTTCTTAATCGCTGTGTTTGGTATTAGGTGTCATTTAGTTGTGACCAATGGTTTTGGGAGGTGGATTCTTTGCTGACCAATAGTTGCTAGAATATGAATGGATATAAAAGAACTTTCTTGTAAATAAACTTTCCCTTTTCGCCAGTTTGGGTTCGTCTGCCTGAATTCTCTCAGCCAGCCTCTGCACCCTCGGGGACTTTGAAGCCACAGTACACCACTAGACTTCGTGCCACTGATCACCACGCATCCAGGAAGGTAGATTTTGTGCAAGGCATCTTTGTTTCCACGTACATATTCAGAAAGATTTGGCAGGATTTACAACAGGGATTTCTGTTCTATATTTTATGTGGGAAAAAATGCAATGATCCATGCTCCCTCTCACTAGCAGTGGGTAAAGGAAAAGTGGTCCTGCTGCTGGTGACAGTGGATGTCACCTGCATAGGAACCGTTCCAGGCTCATGCGACATACTGTGGCAAGGAGCACTCTGAGGCAGGTAAAAGCTGGTGTGTAGACATCATTTGAAGACTGTTCTTCAAACCATGAAAGCCCCTATTTTGTGGAGATCAGGAACAACTCCTGGGCAAGGGCTGAAATTGGGATTCTAGGAGTTCCTTTCCCTCCTGGGTCAATTTTTCCATTAATGATGACAGATTGAAGTTGAAACTTGCCCAGTTGATAATTCACTCATCTTCCTATGACTTTTAATAGGAAGGAGGACTTCTTGATCCTGAAAACACTCAAGAGCTGACTAAGGATCAGAAGGTCAGGGGTTGAGGGCATAATTTAAAGTAAGATCACTTAGCAAGGTGAAAAGCAGAATCACAGCCCTGGATGACAGGAGATCAGCTGAAGAGGGAACTCCTGACCAAGCTCATCTCAGAAAAGAGGAATGTGGAAGAAAAAATTGTGGGAGAAGAACCAAGTTTTCCAAGAGGTATGTACAGACATCCCTGTGGAAGCAGTAGGGAAGGAGGAGAATAGTTAGGGAGCTCTTGAGCCAGGCATTCACCAGGTCTAAGGACCAGAGGAAGCTATGGGAGCTGTCTGCTGTCTTCAAACAAGCCTGGCCATTGAAGGTGGTTCCTGAGAACTGGAAAGAGCATTCCACCAGTCTTAAAGATGGGCACAAAGGAGGGTCTGAAGAACTACAGGCTAATCAGCTCCTTTGGAATCCCTGGTGTTATACATGAAATGGGAGAATTTTGGCTTTCGCATGAAAGGTGACAAGGAATTAAATCACTAGTATTAGTTGAAACAGTTGAAGTTGCTAACAAAGTTCAAAATAAGGAGTTTGTAAGTTGAAAACTTATGTTTGAAGACCCAGGGGTCATATTGATCCAAAAATGATCTGAGCAAGACTCCACAACTTATATAATTTTAAGTTGTGAAGTAGGTATGTTTATTGCAGCGCTGGGTGTGCAGTAGTTAGTCCTCAGCCGCGCACACTTCAGCATGGGTACCGCTTGGTATATATCAGGTTACATGTTACACATTCACCGAGTTTCCCAATTCGCCTATACATATGCATGACCTTTCCCCGCTTCGTATTATAATGAGTTTAAAAGTCATTTCCATGTGGTCACGCCTGCGCAGTGTTATTTGGTAGTGGGCTCCGGGGGTCTCGGGAGGAAGTAAATACTCATCCTCTTGTCTTGAACTTTTCACCTTTCTCTCTTGCACATGCTCTCTGGGTCCCTGGCCCAAGTCCAAACAACAACTCTGGTTTCAGCCAGCGTAGGGGTTCCACGGATACAAGCTGGGTCACAGTCCCTGCTTTTGTCAATAATCTTTTACTTCTCATTCTGCTTTGACAAACACAATCAATGTTAAGTAAGCAATATACACTGTCTAGCAAGCAGTTTCTAACAAGTTACCCTGTAACTTCTAACTTCCCTGCATCACATCCACTGCTAGTGAATTGACTAAATTAAAAAAGGAATCTGGGCGTCTTATCAAAAAATCTGAAACAGAATATGTGTTGCATTTGTCTTTAGCTGTGAGTGACCAAATTCAATTGAAAGCTGAGGGTTACTGGAGTCACAGAGTTTTCTTAACACCAGGCGATCGCTGGGTCCCATGGTCCTTAACTCAGCGTGCCGCTTACTGGGCTGGAGGGTTAAACCCTCGGGACAGGGGAGACCCCTTGGCAATAACAGGCACAGCTGACCAATTACTAGGAAGTATACACACAGCTGCTTGCCTACAAATGATACATGAGAGAAAATTAATTCCTGGATGTGAATCAACAATGATGTAACTGTTAACCCTGAAATTGTGACTGCCTTAATTAGGGGGCTCCCTGAATCCCTTGAAGCCACAGAGATAAATCTCCAGAGAACCATAGCGTCAATAGGTCCTGTGGAGAGGTTAGAGAATTTCATGTGCAGAGGTGATAACAGCAGAAATACAGGCAGTACCATTACAGACTCTTATGCAAATTCCTCTGACTTTTCAACACCAGCCCTGCTAGGTAACAGACCTCACCCTAGACCTAAAGTCTAGGCATGGGGGGAAGTAGCACAAGAATTAATTGATTATGGTAAAAAATACTGCCTTGTTAAGCCTTTAGAAGAACAATTAAGGGGCATCCAACATCTAGGAGTTAAAAATGCACTCCCCCATCTCAGCAAAACTGCAGATGTTGCCAAAGAACAGTCACAACCTAAATGAGTTTCGGTCCAACTTGATTGGTGGCGTTTTGGGCTTAAAAAAGGAATTCCTAGTGATTTAATGGATGGTTTACTTTTAGATAAATTGAGCAAACTGGTAACCCAGTGGCATGTGCCAAAACCACATTCCTTTTCTCCTGTGAGAGAAAGTGCACCCGCCACAGCTTCTGCCCCACCTTTTGTTGACGGTGCAGACAAGACATCAAAGCAAACTTTTTCCCCCGAAAGAGGGAAACTAGGTCTCTGTTTCCTAGTGGTGGGCAGGGAAATGGAGAATGGATTTTGTTGCAGTGTGGGTAAAACCACCTTCACCCTTTTGACCCTTTTAAGGTGGTCGGACTGGCCCCTTTTAAAGTAATCCCATTGAGGGCTCTGCACCGCAATCGACGAGGAGAATAAGTAATCCAGAACTAATATGATCAACAGAAGCTTTATTCCAACTATTTCTCTATGTTCACAGACTTAAGTACATTTTCTCAGAAGGCTACTGGTTTTACATGTCATAATATCATTGGTTAGTAAAACTACTTGCCATACTATTATTGGTTAGTTTCCTACAGCTACATTGCTTGTCCCCTCCCAGCTCGTGGACCCCTAATCTTGATGTTCGGTATTCTTTTGACTACAATTCCTCTTTCATAAGTTCGGTACTTTCCCAAAACGACCAAGGACTCTGTCCTTGCAGCTTTCTCTCAAGGTTTTGCTTGCACGATGCCTATTCTGTGCTTTGTGGCAGCTTCTGCAAAAGCAGAGCATCTAGCATCTCACGGTCCTGCTCTTTGAGCCATCTCTCTACAGGATTTATGTTCAACAGCTCACTAAAACAGAAAAAGGAGATGTGCTAATCACAGCTATCGTGGGACCCAAACAAGCACCAGCAGCCTCTTTAATTGATACAGGTGCACAGATTTCTGCCCTGACCGAGGAGGATGCCAAGAGGTGTGGAGTTTCTCCCTTAAAGCGAAATCTATCCGTGCTAAACGCTTCGGGCAACTCCCCTGTATTGCCAGTAAAAAAGCCTAACAGGAAGTGGCGACTTACAGTTGATTTTCGAAGGCTAAATGCCAATACCAATCTTCTGACTGCCACAGTCCCAAATTCAGCAGAACTGATAACATCTGTTCAAGAAAGGGCTCATCCAATTATGGTGCATGGATAGCCACCAATACCCCAAAAAAGGAACATAAGATTAATACCCCCTGGATTGTTCCATCATTTTTTTTTTGCCTAAAAAGGGGCAAGTTTTTTTTTGTTGTTTTTGCAGGAGAACCCCGTGGGACTTTAAGAATTTCTATAGAAGAAACATGAATAAAAAGTGAAGACTCAAGTCTGAAAATGGCCTACAAAATTTTGATTAGGTTACTCGAACTTTTCTGCATTACACCTACATAGATCTTCCTGGAGGCGAATATTGAAAAACCTAACTGGTCTTTTTAAAACTGGATTGGGGGTTCTAAATAGCATTGATTTAGAGGTATTATTAAACAAATTGGCTGCTACAACTTTTGATTTGGCAAAAACGCAAGAGCATTTAACAGAAATCCAAAAAATAATTTAGGATAGTGCTAACAATTTTGAAAAGAACCACCAATCCTGGTAGAAATTAGTAAATTTTACCTATGATCCTGTCAATAACACTGTCACAGGTTATGTGTTAACCATTCATAATGCTTCTGTGTCTTTAATTTATTCTGGTTTTGTATTAGGCTTAAACCATGATGGAGCTATTCTCTATCCTTTCGAGCATAGGGAACAGGCCCGTCAAATTTATGAAAAATGGAAAACTGTTGATTTGGAAACTTGTATTGTCCGGGAACAACAAGGGTTCATCTGTGAAAGTAATGCAATTAGAGCTCAAGACATTTGTTTAGACACAGAGCAGAATATCTGTCATTTTGAAATTCATCCTAACAAGACTCCTATAACAGTGCTTGTGTATATAGGCAATGGATGCGTATGCTTAAGAACTGCTTGTGATAGTGTATTCATAGACAATTTAGTAGTGGATACTAAAAATCATTCAAATTTTTGTGTGTGTAATTTTATTAAAATTACAGGAGGTGATTTCTCTTATTTAGCTCCAATTACTTCTTATCACCTTTTGCAATCCAATTACACACTGATTCACCAACCTTTGCCTAATCTCATTTTGGTAAAGCAATTGTTGCTTCACCAGGATTTAATCAAAATTTTGGTTAATTAAAATTGTTGATTTCTTCTTGTTCCTGTTCTTTTCCTCTTTCCTTTTCTTTCTTTTCTCTCTTTCTGTCTCTCTTTCCTGGGTTATACTACCAACATTGGCGAGTCCTGAAGACTTTGCAACACCACTACAGAATGGTGCTGAGTGCTCTTAACGAGATCGTGAGCCACGGGTTGGTGCAAGAGACGGTCCGAAGACCCTTTATCTGTCTCACGATCATCTACGGGGACTGAGGGGGCAAGAGGACTTTCACACAGGGGTCTGGGCCGGGTCGAGGTGGGATGACTGCCAAGTCCTGCAGGTGTGTCCGCTGGGAGATGCCGGAGAAACTGGTCGTTACTGTTCCTGAACGCCCAAGCGAGAAGGGACTGAAAGTCCTGTACACCTATGCCTATGGGACTCACTCTCCCACCCTTTGGCTATCTGCCCTTCACTTCGAAAAGACCTACACCTGTCTCCCACCCCTTGGCTATCTGCCCTTCACCTTGAAAAGGACTATAAAGGAGCTTTCTGAAAAGACCCCTACGAGATCTCCCCACGGAA
The DNA here is from genome assembly GCA_036630365.1 of Acanthiza pusilla. Lineage (NCBI taxonomy): Eukaryota > Metazoa > Chordata > Aves > Passeriformes > Acanthizidae > Acanthiza > Acanthiza pusilla. The sequence continues at coordinate 480,232 of JAXCHO010000154.1, read as the reverse complement.
GAAGATGGATCTATTGGCAGAAGACCACAAGGATTCCACCTGCCATTGGTAGCTATAACCCCCTCCCCTCTTTTTCTCTCTATCCTTTGTTTCTTATATCTCTCCCTCTCTATTGCAATAACTGTGTGTTGGCACACAATAAAGTGCATTGTTTTGATTGAAACTAAAAAAATCCTGGTTTTGGCGTTTCTTTTGCACTCTGAGATTCTGGTAATGAACCATCATGAATCCCGCTTTATGTTTAGCGGATCGTGACAAGGGGTGGCTGTTGAGGGGCATGGCTGAGCCTGCTGAGGGGTGGCTGTTGAGGTATCCAGGTGAGGGGGCATTGCTTAGCCTGGTGGGGGGTGGCTGCTGAGGTGTGTGGCTGAGCCTGGTGGTGGGTGGCTTGTGAGCGGCGTGGCTGAGCCTGGTGCAGGGTGGCTAGTGAGGGGTGGCGTGTGAGGTGTGGCTGCTGAGGTGTGTGGCCGAGCCTGGTGAATGGTGGCTGGTGAGAGGCGTGGCTGCGCCTGGTGAGGGACGCCTAGTGAGAGGTGGCGGGTGAGGGACGTGGCTGAGCATGGTGAGGGGTGGCTGGTCTGGGTCCTGGCTGTGCCTGGTGAGGGGTGGCTGTTGAGGGGCGTGGCTGAGACTGGTGAAGGTTGCCTTTTGGGGGTGGCTTGTGAGGGGCATGGCTGAGCCTGATGCGGGGTGGCTGCTGAGGTGTGTGGCTCAGCCTGGTGAGGGGTGACTGGTGAGGGTCGTTGTTTCACCTGGTAAGGGGTGCCTGGTGAGGGGTGTGGCTGAGCCTTCCGAGGGGTGCCTGGTGAGCGGTGGCTGGTGTGTGGTGGCTGGAGCGGGGTTGCTTGTGAGGGGCGTGGCTGAGCCTGCTGAGGGTGGATGGTGAGGGACATTGCTGAGCCTGGTGAGGAGTGGATGGTGAGGGGTGGCTGGGAGAGGTGGCTGGTGAGGGGTGTGGCTGAACCTGGTCAGGGATGGCTGCTGAGGTGTGTGGCTGAGCATGGTCATGATCCAAAAATGATCTGAGCAAGACTCCACAACTTATATAATTTTAAGTTGTGAAGTAGGTATGTTTATTGCAGCGCTGGCTGTGCAGTAGTTAGTCCTCAGCCGCGCACACTTAAGCACGGGTACCGCTTGGTATATATCAGGTTACATGTTACACATTCACTGAGTTTCCCAATTTGGCTATACATATGCATGACCTTTCCCCGCTTCGTATTATAATGAGTTTAAAAGTCATTTCCATGTGGTCACGCCTGTGCAGTGTTATTTGGTAGTGGGCTCCGGGGGTCTCGGGAGGAAGTAAAATACTCATCCTCTTGTCTTGAACTTTTCACCTTTCTCTCTTGCACATGCTCTCTGGGTCCCTGGCCCAAGTCCAAACAACAACTCTGGTTTCAGCCAGCGTAGGGGTTCCACGGATACAAGCTGGCTCACAGTCCCTGCTTTTGTCAATAATCTTTTACTTCTCATTCTGCTTTGACAAACACAATCAATGTTAAGTAAGCAATATACACTGTCTAGCAAGCAGTTTCTAACAAGTTACCCTGTAACTTCTAACTTCCCTGCATCAGTCAGGGGCGCCTGGTGAGGGGTGGCTGGTGAGGGGTGGCTGGTGAGGGGTGGCTGGTGAGGGGTGGCTGGTGAGGGGTGCCTGGTTGAGAGGGACCAATATTTTTATTAGTGCCTCAACATATGTTATACATGAGATGAAAAGATTACTTCAGAGGCTGTATACGTGCGGGGAGCTTTGTCCTCCGGGAGGCTTTGCATGGCTGCCAATCGGGATAGAAAGGTTTCCCTGCTGGGCTGCAAGCGAGCCGCCCCCATTGCTGTGGGGCAGATCCCCGGATGCCTGGGAAAAAACGCGCGGGGCAGCCACGCGATAGGGGAACCAAGCACATAAGGCAGTTAACTGCAATACAACCCCGCGCCATTTTCCTTTGGGATCTTGGAGGGAGAGGGGCTCGCCTGGAGGGTCAGCTCTGCCCCCCTCCCCCCCCTTGCATTTTCCTCCCTGCGACCCTGCTCCTTTCGCTGGCTGTCTGTCCTGTCTGCCCCTGTCCTGCCCTGCTTCGCTGCTTCCCCGAGGCAGCGCCATCGCCGCGGCAACTTCGTGCTCTGCTGTTTGTCCAACAGAGCCGCCGCCACCGCCTGCGCCCGAGCCCGGAGCCGCCTGCACCCTGTGCTCAGCCCGGAACCACTGCTGCTGCCTGCACCCTGCCTGCATCCGCCCCCAGTACCCAGCCCGGAGCCTCCACATTGTGATAAATACATAATAATATAGTGTTGGCTTTTCGCAGACATTCATTGTGTGTATGATTTTATTCTGTAATTGTGATAAATACATAATAATATAGTGTTGGCTTTTCACAGATATTCATTATGTGTAGGATTTTATTCTGTTTATAGAAGTAGTCTTGTCATAAAGATAGAGGTATATAGCCAATGTTTTAATTTCTGTTATGAACTAGATTTCGATATAGTAAAAAACCTAATAAAAGTAGTTTAAAAGACTTTCTTTTACTAACCACACTACCTGCCTGACCGGATAACACCCAAAGAACAGCCCAGAGAAGACCTGCCACTGATACCTGACTATCAGCCATAACCAGATGCAAGGACTACGGAGAAAAGCCTGTGCATGATGACTAGGCATGAGGCTGACAAAGAGTATTTAAGATGACTCCCTCAATGGCAGGTGTGCTTCTTGGCTTAGGGCCATGCACCCAGCGCTGTCTCTTTGCTTTATTGTTTTTGTCCCCTATTGTCCTTTATTAAACTTTTAAATTTCAACAGGAGAGTGAACCTCGTTTTTCACAACATGTTCTGCAGCAGCCCCACAGCCTTCATCGTCCGCAGCTCCTCCCCGCCTTTCCCCCATAGACACAGCAGCCTGTTCCTGTTCCTGCTCCTGTTCATCGCCCACGGAAGGCACACACAGCTGCTGCTGTTTGGAAATCGCGCTCAGCCCACCACGGGAGCGACACAGACTCCTTGCAGCTCGCAGCGCACGCGCTCCATCTGCCAAACTCTCGCCGACGGGGCACCCGGGGCACAGCAGTAATGGTCTGTCCAGTATTTTCTTTCTCTCTCCATCTCTCTCTCTTTTTTTTTCCCCCTTCTCGATTCCTTTTTTCTGTCCCACTTTGGTAGGAACACTTACCCTTCCTTATCAATAAACTGTTTTTCAGATATAATATAGCCTCATTTGCACATCACCTTTGTCTGAGAAATCTATTAAAAAGAATCCTCCCCAGCTTCCCCTTTCTTTTATACCAGGACAGGAAACCCACACTGCATCGTCCTGTGCCTGGGAAACTAGGATGTCATGAAACTTAACCTGCCACAAGCCCATCTCACCCTCTGCCACCGTGGCTCCTTGGACCTTGTGTCCGCAAAAGCAGACAGAAAGCATTTCTGCTGCTCCCCCTTTGGCACCAATCCCCTGAGAGAGAGCTGGGAGTTTCCCAGCTCTTGTGTCTCCATTGGGCCATATTCCTGAAGAAGCAGCACCCCCTCCCTCCCGATGAAAAGGGCAAGTTCCACGGATGTTTGTCAGCTCTGCTTCCTGCCTAGAAATCTTGAAACTGCTTCTAAATGCTGCTCCCCTCAGCTCTTGGTCACCTACTCACACAGAGCTGGGAAAAAAATCCCCTGGCCACTGCCTCCTAAGGTGAGTTATGCCAGAGTTCGAGGTACAGGGCAAATCTCGATGCATCCCTAGAGTTTTAATAGATCTCTACATGGGTGTGTGCACATACGGGATTTGTGTAGAAAGGAAGGAGCGTGCAAGCAACGTGACTGACGCTTTCCCTCTCCGTGTTTGTTCAGTATGCGTGGATCCAAAGGCACTCTAGAAAGCCTTGTCTAGGCAGAGCCTTGTCTCCGTGTAGGACAGAGCACGGCGGGTGGCGGCGGTTGCTGGCAGCGAGGCCCGGACAAGAGGCGACATCAGCTCCACAGCTGCCAGGCCCCGCTAAGGCTTCCTGCCGCCTCCTGGGGAACAGGAAAGCCCTTCAGCCTTGGCACTGCCCACAGGGGCACTGCTAGCCTAGCTTGTTGTGCCCAGCAGTGGCAGGAGGTGAGAACATAAGCCTTGCCCAGACTGACTGGAAGCCACAGCTCTGGGGGCTGCCCATGAAGCTCAGCTCTGCGACCATGCTCTGCCCCAAGCTGCAGGGGATGCAGTGGGAGCCCGGCTGGGCTCTGCCCTGGGGCCATCCTCCAGCCACAGCTGGAAACAGGGAGCATTTAGTTGCCACCAAGAGCCAAGCCATGGCTGCAGAGCGGCTGCTGCAGCCCGGCCTGCACTGCTGCATGCTGGGCTCTGCGGGCTGCTGCTCCCCAGGGGCACAGGGCACTGCACTGCTGTGCCACAGGAGACAGACAGGCTTCAGCTTCAGCCTAACTGAGCTGGATGGGTGTGCTGGGAAGAGTGCAGAGGGTCAAGGGGATGTACAGAGCTCATCCTAGTGCAAGAACGAGGAAAAAGAGCCTGGGAACATGTGGGCAGGTAGGGCCTGGCGATCGGAAGAAACCGCGCTGTACGGAAAAATAAGACCCCCTCCCCAGGTAGCCAATAGCAATTAGTTTTATGATGTAAGCAGGCGGACGTGACGTTGTAAACCAAAGGTATATTACACGGTGCTAATCACCAATAAACGCCATTTGCCGTCCACCACATTGGTGTCTGTGAGCTATGGCCCGAGCGGCCAGAGAGTGGCCATCGTGCTGTTCTTGACTCAGGCCACCGCGCTGCGTGTCGAATGCAACAAAGTGGTGCCGAAACCCGGGACACAACTGGGGACTTCGGGAGATCGCCTGAGACCAGGTGAACAGCGGCCAGAGCAGCTAGACTGTCTCTGGTGACGGAGGACGCTCCGGGACCCACAAGGAGGATGGAGGCTCTTGTGAAGGTCGTATATGAAATTCAGAGACCGTGGCGGGTAGATTGTAAACCCAAAGATTTTACGCTCGCTGTTGCGAGACTTATGCAGATCGGGGTCATAGACCAACCGGCAGATATACTCCACCCTGAGGTGTGGGATAAACGTACTAAGGCTTTTGCTGAGGAGACGATGTCCTCAGGTAGCGGAAAACATCTTAAATCGTGGGGTAGAGTTGTGCAGGCCCTGCAAAAAGCTATCCAAGAGCAGGAGACCTGGAAGGCAGCAAAAAACTATTTGATGGCCGTCCCAAAGCTGGGGGTTGGGGCGGCTACCCAGACTCTGCACCCCCCAGACGATGGCGATTCGGCAGAGCCTGGGGACTCGCGGGGGGGTGCTGCACCCCCGCAATCCCCGAATCCAGGCTCCTTTGCGGGGGAGCCAAGGCAGGCAGAGGCTTTTTCGGACGAATTAGCCTGAGAAGCTAAGATCGCCGCGGGGGGAGGGGGGTCCGAAGAAAGCTGGCCCAGACCACCTCCCTATGCGCCCCAGCATGGTGCCGAGAACAAAGAAGGTGGGCGGGACGGAGATGTGCCCGGCGGGAACAGAGAGACAGTGCCGAATCCAACATGTGCAAGTAAACGAGTGGGAGAGGAAAGTGATAAGAAATGTGATAAGGAGAGAAACTGCGAGAGCAACCAAAAGGGGGAGGGGAGCGCGAGCGAGGGGCAGAGGAGTAGCCAGAGCGTCTGTTTTAAACACTCCCCCTATAAGCTCAACCCCCCGCCGAGCAGAAGGCAGGGCGAGGCAACAGGGAGGGAACGGCCCGCCCCCAAGGGAGGTGGGCGAGGCCGGAGCCCGACCAAAAAGTTCTGAAACCAGGAAGTAGCCAGTCAGTCAACTTCCAGCTCTGAGTCAGACACAAACTGGAGCGAGCTGCTTTCCAGTGATTCAGACTCAGAGTGGAAAGAGATGAGAGCAAACAGAATTAAAACCCAGAATAAGGAGAGGCCGTTAGAGAGTCCAATCCCTCTCACGGATTAAAAGCACTGCTACTGTCACAACACTGAATAATAACCTAAATATCTTTAACCCAATGATCTCTAATCCTTTACCAGCAGCTACAGTACCTCCTACTCAGATATCATCTGATGCTGCTCAACCTTTAGCATCTTCTCCTTCCCTGCAAGCTGCTGCTGAAAAGAGCAAAGCAGAAAAAGAAAAAAAAAAGAAAGAAGAGAAGAGAGCGAGAAGCACAGCAGAGTTGATTCAAATCCTGGTTCAACCATTCGCCATGGCTAACCACCCTGATATCTACTTTGATGGGACCGATCGCAATGATCATACTGGCATTGGCCTTCGGGCCCTGCATACTGAGCAAGCTCGTGTCATTTGTCCAGAACCGACTAAGCAAGGTCAACATTCTGTTAGTAGAAAACAAACAACTGTGTTAAGAATGTATTTCTGTAGTGTTATCCCCAGTTATCCCTAATTCCTTATGCAGTATTATCCCTAGCTCTCCCTAGTTACCCCAATTTATATCCTGCCTCCTTAAGCCCCCTAGTTACCACTAGTTTAAAGTGCCTTATACTTTACCTCGTCAATACCTTTTATACGTTTATTAGTTCAAGGTGCCTTATACTTTACCTTGTTAATGCCTTTTATACGTTTGTTAGCTCTCTTAGATTAGCATAGGGAGGGGGGAAATGTGGGCAGGTAGGGCCTGGCGATCGGAAGAAACCGCGCTGTACGGAAAAATAAGACCCCCTCCCCAGGTAGCCAATAGCAATTAGTTTTATGATGTAAGCAGGCGGACGTGACGTTGTAAACCAAAGGTATATTACACGGTGCTAATCACCAATAAACGCCATTTGCCGTCCACCACATTGGTGTCTGTGAGCTATGGCCCGAGCGGCCAGAGAGTGGCCATCGTGCTGTTCTTGACTCAGGCCACCGCGCTGCGTGTCGAATGCAACAGGAACACAGCAGCGAGGCCAGCTGAGGGCTGGAGAGCCGCTCTGCATTACACTAAAATCTCACCTGAGGCCTGAAAAATTGCTGTTCTTCAGCCAAAGACAGCAGGAGTCCCCAAACCGGGGGCTTGCTCTTCCTGGCAGTGAGGGGCAATCAAGGAAGGCTACGGTGTGATGGAAACTGTGATGAGCTGGAAACTCACTGGGGGAAAACAGGGAGCAGTTGTGAAGTGAAAGGCCGGTGGGGGAGAGAACTGCTCCAAGAAATGCTGAGATACAGCTTGAGGCAGCTGAAAAATGGCACTTGGGGTCATGGCAGATTGATTCCATTTCAGAAGGTATTGAACAAGTTTATTTTTTGGGGGGTGTTGTGTTTCCCCTTGGAGGTGGACGCTCTGCACACTTGAGCTGCATTGCCAAAAGGAGCAAGCGAGTCTCTGCTGCGGTGTGCACCGTTTCTTCTTCTGCTTCTCCCAGGGCAGTGCTGAGGCGCAGCAGAGCCCTGGCGGAGCCCGGAGCAGCATCAGCATCCACGCTGGAGCTCGGCTGGAAGGAGAGGAAGCAGAAAGCACCCGTCAGCTGAAGGCTACTGTGGCCCTTGTGCCAAGGGCCCGCGGTGGCCAGGCCATGCTGGCCGCGCCACGGCAGATGCACCTCCTCGGCAGCTGCCCAGTGCGGGATGCTGCCGTGCTCGCTGCCATCTCCCAAACGCCCTTAGCCCAGCCAGGCTAACAAGATGGGCACCCACCTCACGCCATCCACCTCCAGCAGAAAAGCTGGTCCCAAACGACGTCCTCTGCCTTCTCCAAGGGCACGTCCCATCCACGCCGCAGCTGCTCCCAAGCACTTCCCGATCCCGACCGGACACCACCTAGAATGCTTCCTTCAAAAAAAACAAACAAACAAACAAACAAAGAAATGAAAATAGATTACAGACACTGAAAAGGGAATAGAACAAAGGTAAAATCTTATCTCTCTCAGGGGTTTGAGGAAGGCCCAACCCCGACATGCTAGGGAAACACCCACCCACGGGAGAGGGAATCCCATGTTTTCTCCCTTCCTTCCCCCCTGCACTGCCCCCCAAAAAGAATGGGAACCCAAAGCTGGCACTTGAGTAGCCTTGAGTAGCCTGAGCCCTTCCGTGCCTGCAAACCAAAGCAGCCCAAAGGGCACAGGTTCGGGAGGCCCAGCTCTGCTCCCCCCGTGGGGCTTTGTTTGTGTCGGGCTGGCAGCCCCAGCCCCAGCCCCAGCCCAGGGCACGCTGGGTGCTGGGGGCTGTTGCTAGGGCCAGGGGCTGACTCCCATTTGGGAACCAGCCCAGCCCATGGCCCCAGCGCTGCCAAAAAGCAGCTTGGCAGCCGACTGAAGAATGAGCTGCACCTGCCCCAGCAAAGCGGGGAGCCTTCGGTGCTCGGCCAGGCTGTGCAATGCCCAGAGGTGGGAGCATCCTCCTGGCTGTGGACTCATCTGCAGATTCCCTGGGGAGCCTGGCTCTGAAGCAGGTGCCCCAATCGAAGTCCGTCGTCTTCAGCTTACCGCGGGCCAGGTCAAGGAAGAGCTTGTCATCCTTGGTGTCGTCCTCGATGTCTCCAGCGGCAGCCCCACCTGGTGCAGCTTCTCCAGGGGCTCCTTCCTCCCTGGGGATGCGAGAGACCAGGCTGTCAGTGCTCTGCCCAGGGCCCCAGCTGAAGCCCGTGAAGCAGGACAAGCAAAAGCAGCTTGCATGGTGGCCAGCAGTGCCGGGAAGAGCAGCTCAGCTCCAGCACGAGAGCCGCATGTTCCCATCTCATGGCCCCTGCTCAGTGATACGGGCATGACAAAAAAGGCTGCATTTCTTGGATTTTTATTGCCAAGGGATTTGTGTGCAGCTGCCACTTACCAGGCCCGTGGATCCAACAGGCCATGTGGCTCTCTCCCTTCTCCTACGGCAGATGAATATCCTGCATCCAAGGATCACAGAACAGGTCTTCCAAGGAAGGCCTGTCCAAGGAGTGCAAGGATAAACACCACCGGATGAGCTCTTGGCACTCTGGGGAGAGAAAGCAGAAAGCGCCGGTCAGTTGGAGAAGGCTCCTGTCCACTTTGCCCCACTATTGCTGAGCGTGCCCAGCCTATGCTGGATAGGCTCAGAGCTGTGCCTAAACTTCCGCTGGGATTCTCTGTTTTGGAGGAAAGTGGGAGAGCAGGACACCTCCTCAGCAGCTGCCAGAGCGGGATGCTCGTGAGCCCGCTGCTGTCTCCCAGCACTGCTATTCCCCCCCGTGCCACAGAGATGAGGACGCACCTTGGGAGAGCCGTTGTGGCAGCGAGAGCTGGCCCCAGCTGATGTTGCGGCCCTTGCTGAAAGGGTGCTTCCCGCAGACCATCTGGTGCAGCAAGATGCCCAAGGACCAGACCGTAGCTGGCTCGCCGTGGTACCACCCAAAGTGGTTCCATTCCAGGGGGCTCTAGGCTGGTGTTCCTACGGAATACACACGTCCTTCATCAGGGCAACGCTGCCTGCTGCCAGAGCCTCGCCCCAGCATCCATGGGCACGCGGGGGCTGCACCAGTGGCACGCCGTGTGACCCGCTGCCTTCTGGCCAGCCCCTGGGACTCGTGTAAAAACTTTGGCTTGTACAAGGAGCCACTGGGCTTGGAAGAGGGCAGCGGAAGCCCTGGGAAGGCCCAGCCATGGCATGCCAAGGAAAAAGCCACTCAGTGGTGGGGGAAAACCATGCCTTCATCCTCCTGCCTACACTGCCCCAAAAAACATCAACAAGCCCAAGCAAATGAGGGGAGCAGAGCAGCTCAAGCCCTTCCTCGCCTGCACACCAAAACCAGCTGGTGCACAGGTTCTGGCCCCCCTCTCTGCTACCCCCATGAGTGTTTTTTTCAGGCTGTCTGCCTCTGCCCCAGCCCCAGCCCCGGTCCTGGGCAGAGTGGGTGGTGAAGGCTCTCAGCAGGCCTGGAAGCTGCTCCCCCCTTGCCCCCCACCCCCACTCAAGAGCTACTTGGCTGAAGAGTCAATCCCATGACTCGTAGCAAAAGGGACAATCCCCGGTGCCAAACCCAACTGTGGCCCTCCAATATTTGGCCCCGAGATGCTGGGAGTGGACCCCTGGCTGGGCTCATCTGCAAAGTGGGTGTACGCTTCGTCCTGGAGGTAAGTGCCACAGCCAAAGTCGATCAACTTGGCCTCTCCAGTGCACAGGTCGACGACGATGTTCTCTGGTTTAATGTCCCTGTGCAGGACCCCGCGGCTGGTGCAGTGCCGCACAGCCTCCAGGACCTGGTGGAACAGCTCCCGCGCCACCTCCTCCGACAGGAAGCCCCGCGCCCGAATGAAGCGGGAGAGGTCCTGACACCGCTCCGGGCGCTCCATCACCATCCAGAAGCTGTTGGGCAGCTCAACCCACTCCAACAGCTGGACGATGCCACGGAACCCTGTGGACACCCTGTGCAGCAGCACGATCTCCAGGGGTGCGCTGGTGCCGTCGGGCTGCGGGAGGAGCACCATGCCATCAGTGGGGCCGAGGCCGAGCAGGGGCTCTGCAAGCCCTCAGCCAGCCCGGGATGCTCTGCGTCCTCCGCTGACTCCACCTCCGCTCTCCCTCCCTCCCTCCCTCCCTCCCTCCCTGGAGGCGTCCTGGCGCCTTCCAGCCTGCACGACCCCGGCTTACCGCCACGGGCCCGGCACGCCCCGCTTTCTCCCGCTGGCCCCGCTCACTCACCAGCTCGCCCCAATGACGGATGCGGCTCCGGGACACGCTTTTGATGGCCACCTGCAAGCCAATGCGAACAGCGGCCTCAGCTCACCGCCCGCCCTGCCGTGTCCCACCGTGCCCCACCCAACCTTTCTCCTCCTCCTCCTCCTCCTCCTCCTCCTCCCCCCGCCACCCGCCCCGCCACTCACCGGGGTGCCGTCCGCCAGCCGCGTCCCCGAGTACACGCTGCCGAAGCCGCCGCGCCCCAGCAGCGAACCCAGGCGGTAGCGCTCCTGCAGGGCCTCCTGCGCCGTCCCTGCGGGCGAGACGCGGCTCTCAGCCTTCGGCTCGGGGCCACACACGGCCCCCGACCGCCTGTCAACTGCCCCGGGCCGGGCATCCCCCTCCGAACGGGGCACCGGTGGCTCGGGGCCGGCGGCCGCGCTGCCGAGCGGCGGAGCTCGGGCCAGGGAAGCCGCAGCCGAGGCGGCGGGAGCGGCCGCGCCATGTGTGTCATCCTCGGGCCCCGGGGTTGTGATAAATAACTGTGTGTGTTTGTTAATCAAATCTTGCTTAAGCCAGGTGTGATAAATACATAATAATATAGTGTTGGCTTTTCGCAGATATTCATTGTGTGTATATTTTTATTCTGTTTATAGAAGTAGTCTTGTCATAAAGAATATAGGTATATAACCAATGTTTTAATTTCTGTTATGAACTAAATGTCGATATAGTAGTAAAATAACTAATAAAAGTAGTTTAAAAGTCTTTCCTTTACTAACCACACTGCCTGCTTGACTGGATAACATCCAGAGAACAGCACAGAGAAGACCTGCCACTGATACCTGACTATCAGCCATAACCAGATGCAAGGACTATGGAGAAAAGCCTGTGCATGATGACTAGGCATGAGGCTGATGAAGAGTATTTAAGATGACTCCCTCAATGGCAGGTGTGCTTCTTGGCTTAGGGCCAAGCACCCAGTGCTGTGTCTTTGCTTTATTGTTTTTGTCCCTTATTGTTCTTTATTAAACTTTTAAATTTCAACAGGAGAGTTAACCTCGTTTATCACACAGGGAATAAATGGTTAAAATTGAGTCAGGAAGCTCACAAGTTTTATGTAACAAAAAGCTAAGCAAGGCCAAGAAAAACAGATGTCTGAGCAAGAACAGAGGGAACAGATAACGAAGTCAGGTCAGGATGACCTATACCCAGTGAAGTAAGCAATGTATGAGCCCCCCTGAGATGTGCCCCCCCTGAGGAAGACTACGGCCTTCAGCCTCACGACCACCAGAAAGCAGAAGAAAGACCCCATAGCAACAGCCCGCACCGACGCAGAGTACTCCCGGAAGATATACGTATACCGGGTCAAAGAGACTATAAAACTTGGGGGATTAGGGGAGTGGGCTGTGAACCGTTGGCGGAGCAGAGTCTCCCCGGTCGCCCAGCGCTGTTTTGCTTGCTGTGGCTTGCTCAATAAATCAGATTATTTTAATTGGCCTGGCTTTTGTCTCTAACTTATAACAATTTTGGTGCCGTGACTCGGATAGAGGCAATTCGGCTGGAAGTCCTGCATGGGGGAGGCGCGCCCTGCTTGTCTGGTGTTTCGCTGGATAAGCAGCCCCTGTGTAAGTGCATCTACTGCTGGAACATCTACCGACGAACCTAAATTAGACAGCAAGCAAATAAACGCTGGCAAACCCCATAATCTTTGTGCACGAAGCTCCGAACGAAGACGCCGGATGCATGAGTATAGGGCAGTTATCCGTTCAGTCGGGGTTGGGTGTCCTGGAGTGCGCTTGTGTGAGACGTCCAGTGAGGGACGAAGTGAGTGCGGACCCCTCAGTAGTGCGGTTCCCAAACCCCGTGAGGGGCTGGGCCACGAACAGGGGGTGAAGAGTGTGTGTGTGTGGAAGAAGGCACTCCGGACTATGGGACAGAGGAAAGGCAAGCACTCTGGTCCCATGGGTGGGTCGGAGTTTAAAATTAAACTCCCCCAGGATTAATGATAGAGACTTTGAGTGCCTACCCCTTCTAGGCAGGGTAAGGACAAAGCAATGCCAGTTTTTACACATACGTAAACTCCAAAAAGCTATTTAGTGTGGAAGAAAGTGAGTATCCGCATTTATGGATAGGATCCGAGACTAGGCATTGTTCAAGGAATAAGAGACTCTGTCTCTAGGCGACAGAATATTAATAAAACCTGGGGGAAAAAAAAAAAAAAGGGAGTGAGAGAGACCCCTACAGAGTGGTTAGAAAGGCTTAGGCAGGAGTGGACCCTGCTACCCCTGGCAGGATCGGGGATTGGATGAATTGTTGAGGGAAGCCTAGAAAGTGTATGCTTGTAGAGAAGAAGAGACACATACAAAGCAAACCAGAATGTTGTTAGCGGCGTGCTGAGGGATCGGCCGGGCCGGGCACCGCCGCCCTGCGGGGCAGCCCCGCCGCCGCTCCCGCCTCCTCCGCTTCTTCCTCCTCCTCGTTGCGGCGGCGGCGGCGGCGGCTGGCGCTGCTCGTGCTGGGGCCTGCCGCCTCCGCCGAGGCGAGGGGGGAGGAGGCGGGGGCCGGGGCCGGGGCCGGGGCCGGGGCCGGGGCCGGGGCCGGGATCGCGGCTGCGAGCGGTGAAGCGGTAGCGGGTGGCGAGCGCAAGAGCTGCACGTACCAGGGCTGCAGCGGGACCGCAGGACATGTCAGGAAAGATTGCAGAAAGTGGATGATGAATGAAAAGATGTTAAAGAAGATTAGGGGTGTCAAGAGCTCTATTTGCTGGAGACCCGAGAAGAAACAGAGCCTTTGGTAATATTAAAAGTGAGTCCCCAACAAGAAGAAGTCGAGTTCATAGTGGACTCAGAAGCAAAGAGATCTACTTTTCAAAGACTGCCCCGGGGTTATAAAATTTGAGTCAGTTAAGTCCTGATGATCAATGGTACAGTGTAATAGATTTAAAGGATGCATTTTGGGCATGTCCTCTTAAAGAAGACTGCAGAGATTATTTTGCCTTTGAATGGGAGGACCCAGACACACACTGGAAGCAACAGCTACGCTGGACAGTGTTACCCCAGGGATTTACAGAATCCCCAAATTTATTTGGACAAGCTCTAGAGCAAATTTTAAGGGAATATGAATTAGGCGAAGGAGTTACATTGGTTCAGTATGTTGATGATTTATTGTTAGCTGGTAAAGATGAGGAGAAGGTGAGACAAGAAAGTATTAAATTATTAAACTTTTTGAGCTTACAGGGATTAAAAGTGTCAAAATCAAAATTACAATTTGTAGAAGAAGAAGTAAAGTACTTAGGACACAGATTAAGCAGGGGAACTAAGAAATTGGATCCTGAAAGGGTTAACGGCATATTGTCACTGCCAGTTCCTAAAACCAAAAGACAAGTTAGGCAATTATTAGGCCTTTTTGGATATTGCAGGCAATGGAGAGAGGATTACAGCAAGAAAGTTAAATTTCTTTATAATAAGGTAGCCAAGGATGGCCTGTTGAAATAGTCAAAGGAAGATGATGAACAATTAGAGGCTTTAAAAACAGATTTAGTGAATGTCCCGGCTTTGAGTTTACCAGATATAAAGAAACCATTTTATCTATTTATAAATGTTGATGAGGGAACTGCATTTGGAGTACTAGCACAAGAGTGGGCAGGAAGAAAGAAACCTGTGGGGTACCTCTCAAAGCTTTTAGCCCCTGTGAGTAGAGGGTGGCCTACGTGCCTACAGGCAGTAGTGGCTGCAGCCCTCTTAGTGGAAGAAGCCCACAAAATCACGTTTGGAGGGGAATTAAAAGTACTGTCACCTCATAATATCAGGGGAATTTTGCAGCAAAAAGCTGACAAGTGGATCACTGATGCCAGGCTCTTAAAGTATGAAGGCATCCTGATATCGCCGCACAAGCTTGAATTCGAGGTCACCAATTTGCAGAATCCAGCGCAGTTTCTGTACGGAGAACCGAGTGAGAACATAACCCATAATTGTTTACATAACATCGAAGAACAGACGAAGATTAGACCGGATTTAGAAGAGGGAGAACTTAATGCAGGAGAGAAACTTTTTGTCGATGGATCCTCCTGAGTAGTCAAAGGGAAAAGGAAGTCAGGGTATGCAATAATTGATGGGAAAACACTTACAACAATAGAATCAGGACCTTTAAACCCCAGCTGGTCTGCCCAAGCATGCGAATTAGATGCAGTTTTGAGAGCTTTACAATTGCTGAAAGGTAAAACTGGAACTATATACACTGATTCTAAATATGCCTTTGGTATAGTACATACCTTTGGAAAAATCTGGGAAGAACAGGGCCTAATAAACTCTCAAGGGAAAGGATTAATTCACCAAGAATTAATAATTAAAATCTTACAAGCCTTGCGAGGACCAGTGGGAATAGCTGTAGTACACTTAAAGGGGCATCAAAAGGGGTTAGACCCACTAGTAAGGGGAAATAATTTGGCAGATCAAGAAGCGAAGAAAGCAGCACTAATGTTTATCAGGGATAATGGAAGAAAGTGGGACTATTGGGAAAAGGTTAGGAAAAAACGCACAACCTGTGGGGAAGATTTACTTGAAACCCCTTGTTCTGGATATTGGAAAGATCTTGGAATGGATGCAGTACACTGCAGTTGTGATAACCCCAAGTATGAATACTGTTGTGTACATGGAGAAAAATATCATATTCTCAGCTTCACCATACAAGAAAAAAATAAGCTGGCACAGATGGGAATAAAAGAGACAGAAACAGGGAAATGGAAGCTCCCAGATGATCGAAAAGTTCTCCCAAAACAATTAGCCTTAAGGGTTATGCAGAAGTTTCATGAGAAAACTCACTGGGGAACCCAAGCCCTAGTAGACCAGTTTGCCACGAAATATATGTGTATTGGGGTATATAACATAGCTAAGAGAATAGTTAGTGAATGTATAATTTGTCAAAAAGTAAACAAACACCAATTAAGAGAAAAGCCCTTAGGAGGGAGAGAGCTAGCCCATAGATCATTTGCAAGGATTCAGATAGACTTCACTGAATTACCAAGAGTGGGATGATATAAATACCTGCTAGTAATCATAGACCACTTAACCCACTTTGTGGAAGTATTCCTAACAGCTAGAGCTACCGCCCAGACTGTAGTGAAAACACTGCTGGAAAATATAATACCTCGATATGGATCTATAGAAGTAATAGACTCTGATAGAGGACCACATTTTGTTTCAAAAATCGTGAAGGAAGCTCTCGCTTCTTTAGGAACAAAATGGGAATATCATACTCCACGGCATCCACAAAGTTCAGGGAAGGTAGAAAGAGTAAATGGAGAAATAAAGAAACAACTCACCAAACTAATGCTAGAAACCAAAATGTCATGGATAAAGTGCCTCCCTCTAGCACTATTAAACATCAGAACACAACCCCGAACAGATGTAGGAATTTCTCCTTTTGAAATGTTATACGGTATGCCTTATGATCTAGAAATCCCGCATGAGCACCCCCAAATTGAAAGCTTGCAACTCGAGACATATATAACCCAACTTATGGCTAGAAGAAGGCAACTGCAAAATAAAGGTTTAGTGGTGCAAAGACCTCCCTTAGACATTGCAATCCACAACATACAACCAGGAGATAAAGTTCAAATTAAATAATGGAGGGAATCCTCATTAACCCCTTGTTGGGAAGGGCCTTATCTCGTTTTACTCACTACAGAAACAGCAATCCGGACAGCGGAACGTGGATGGACACATGCTAGTCGCGTCAAGGGACCCATTCAAGACCCTCAGTGGAAAGTGACCAGCCGGCCTGGGGACCTCAAAGTCACTCTGACGAAAGAACAATAATAACCTGTGTAACTGTGGCTGCGAGAGGGGTTGGGAACAGTACAAGAAATGTTAATGCCCAATGGTTTAGTCTTGAACCATGGGAGTTTTTAAACCCAGTAAAACATTATGTAAATAGGGGGAATGAACAAATTTATTAGAAGGAATATATAGAACACTAGTAGGGAAAATAGTAACTTTAGATTGGGAACAGCCTCCTGTAGAACAACTACGCTTTGAAAGGACTGTAATAATACCTTGTATTTGTAGATGTGTCCGTGTTTTGCAATCTAATCAAGGGATACATGCCGCTTGGGTATTGATTGAATGTGAAAATTGTATGCAAAGATGGTATTGTTCTTCCTCACACAGACATAACCTGTGTCATAAATGTTGAAAAAGGTACCCTGATAGAATACATTTTAACCCTGAAATTTTAAAATTACTATGTGGAAAATCATATCTAATTCCTGAGATTTGGGAGATATGGGAGGAAGATTGGGATCGGACTATTCAGATGTGTAAAGTGAGGTTTGGATGGAAACAAAGACAAACTGAGAAGAAAATTTAAATGCAACATTTGAAAGAAAGCTGGTGGGTTCCAAAGTATCCATCTAAAGGATACTTATTTTTCAACGAAGGGGGGAAAATAATTAGAGTAAGAGCAAGTATTTACCACAAGCCTAAGATTCTGCTCTGTAAACATCTATAATTGAAGTTATAGATATAAAAAGACCCACGAAGGCCTAGCCCCTGAAGACTGCGACTGCTGCCGAGAAGAGAAGTGACCTTGCTGCTTCAAGCAACGGAGTAGGCGAAGGAGGCAGAGGTGTACCACAGTGGGGACATAAAGAGGCCTGTGCTCCCGAGAGCCTGAAGTGGAAAAAAGAGCAGAGCAATGTAATAAAATGAGTGAGTAACAAAGATTACACCAAATCAAAAAAGGGAGAATTGGAACTTACTAATTGTAAAGATGAAGGGGAGCCCACCAACTCTCTATGCCATTTGCTGGATATTAGGATGGGTACAAAATCCTGTAAGAGGCTTTGATCACCAACCCTTTAAATGGACCTTATCCCGATGGGAGGATCAAGTTGTTATCCAAACAATAGTGGGACCTGGGTCTCCCCGTTTCACTCCTACCTTATGTCAGTTAGCTCCGATAAACCCTTGCCTTAACCGAATGGGGTTTTACTTTTGCCCTAGCTCAAACCCGGGACAAGGATATTGCAATTACCCAAATTCCTATTACTGTGCTTACTGGGGCTGTGAGACAATAGCATCAGACGGGGCTCCGGGAGGAGGAAAGGACCAACATATTACAGTAGGGTGGGGACCCCACGGCTGCAAGACACCCCAGCAGGATAGTACTGGTGGCACAGTGGTGCCTGGAAATTGTTGGCATATTTACATCAATGTTAGCCAAAGCCAAGGCCCTAGCTGGTTCTTGGGAAAGACCTGGGGAGTTAGATATTGGGAACCAGGGACTGACAGAGGTGGCCTAATCTTTATAAAAAAAGAACCAATTGCCAACGACCCCAAACCAGTCGGACCAAATCTAGTGCTATCTGGACAATTGTTACCTACAACAACGGCCCCCACAATTAACAGGTCTGCTATCATCAATACCACGGTTCTGCCTACTCCCAGTAATGCCTTAACATCTGAATATAGCCCGCTTTGGAAATTAATGCAGGCAAGTTATCAAATATTAAATGTAACCAACCCGAACCTTACTGAGCACTGTTGGTTATGTTATGTGATTAAACCACCTTTTGATGAGGCAATAGGAACCACTGGCAAAGCTAAACGAGTCAACGGATCCAACCCAGCACAGTGTCTATGGAAAAAGGATACATCAAAGCAGGGCATTACCATGGCTCAAGTGAAAGGAAGAGGAAGATGTGTAGGTAAAGTACCAACAAATCAGGCACACCTATGTGATACAACTATAAAGACCTCAAAAAAGGAGTCCCCTGCAAATTGGCTATAAAACTTGAGAGATTGGGGGGGCGGGTTGCGAACCGTTAGCGGAGTGGAGACTCCCTGGTCGCCCAGCATTGTTTTGCTTGCTGTAGTTTGCTCAATAAATCAAATTATTTTAATTGGCCTGGCTTTTGTCTCTAACCTATAACACCTTCCCCCTCTAAGCCCCCTGCAGCCACCAGTATGGACCAGTCCAGCCCAGAGCTCACTTGGGGGTGCCTCGACCTGTCGGGGCAGGGGGGTAGGCGTGCGGGGTGATGGGCGGGTAGGAGCTCCTCCACGTGAAGAGTATAAAGCAGTATAAACCACTCCGGACTGGGGCAGGTGGGGAAAATTCAGAGTCACAAGGAGCCACCGGGAGAGAGGCAGCAGAGAGCCGAGAGCGATGGCTGACGGTGGGGCGCGGGAGAAGCTCCCGCCTCAGCTGAACCCCCTCCTCGTTGATTGACAAGTGGGGGGCGGCTCGCGCCCAAACGGCGGGCGGGGAAAAGTCCCCTCAGGGACTGGCTGGGCGGGGCGGGGGCGGGGCGCGAGCTGTTCCCGCCTCAGCCAAAGTCCCCTCAGGGATTGGCTGGACCAGACTGGGGGCGGGGCGGGAGCTGTTCCCGCCTCAGCCAAAGTCTCCTCAGAGATTGGCTGGACCGGACTGGGGGCGGGGCGGGAGCTGTTCCCGCCTCAGCCAAAGTCCCCTCAGGGACTGGCTGGGCAGGTACCCAAAATCATTCAAAAAGGGCTGAAACCTCCTCGAAATTTCAACAAAACTGACAAAAATTGCATAAATTTAAATAAGTATGAAAGATTTAAGGCTATATTGAAGTTACATTTAAGCAATGGAGGGTTGGAAAGGCAGATTGTGCACAAAAATGTGTCAAAACCAAGAAGAAGCTCTAAAACCCCTTCAAAAATCCCCTGAAATTAAGTAAAACGGAGTAGAAACATTATAAATACGAATAAATAAAAAGAAGTTAAAGCCATAATTAGCATATATTAAATGGGGAGGTGTAAAATGGGACTTTGGGTGCTAAAATGCCACAAGGAAGCACTAAAAGTCCCAAGCACCAAATTGCCCTCATGCCTGGACTGGCTGCCCAGCAGCTCAAGTAGAAGAGTCCTCGACTTGCTCAGGGAAGCAGCAGCCCTCCTGCTGAGGCACAGCCTGTGGAGAAAGGGGACAGTGGCCCCAGTGTGTGCTTTGGATATCAGAGCTGGGTTCGTAAATCCTGTCAGAAGTTTCTCTGCTAGACCTGTGATGGCTGAGGGTATGTGGGAAGGCTTTGCCAGCCATGAACTGGACTTGTGTATCATCTGAGCTCTGTTCGGGGTCATTCTGGGAGCCTCTTCCTTTCCCCTTCCCCAAGGGCAGAGTGTTGGTGAGGGCTGGACTTGGAGGCTGTGTCTGCCCCGACAGCCGCTACCGTGGGGCTGCAGATGCTCCTGCCAGCGTGGGCTTGTCTGAGCCGGTCCTTGTGCCTCAGTCGCAGCTGGCCTGAGACCGACAGCACTGGCAGAACTACACTGAGAGCTGTGCAAGGAGCAGGCAGGAGCTGTCAGACCTTCACCAGGAGCACAGCTTTGCGGCTGTGCTCAAGGAGCCCAAAGCTGCTGTGCTGGAAGCAGGGACTCGAAGCTGCATCACTCTCTGAACCTTAACTTGGCAGTGACATCCTTGGACCATCAGTCTCTGCAGAGACAGGCCCTGGAGAAGGCAGGTGCAGCTCTTCTCTTCCCCCGCGGAGGATTTGTGCCCTGCACAGAAACCAGTTCCCATCCAATGGGGCACAAAAGTCTTCCCGAGGACACAGACCAATGCTCTTTAAGATGAGGGTGAAAAATACCTGCCAAAACTTTCCCAAGCAGGCCCATTTGGTTCTTGAAGATCTGTTCCAAGCAAGGAATGTTTGATATAAGAGTAAGACTTTTCTTCTGCCTAGAAGACCTATTGATATATTGCCAAATAGAGAGCAGAGAAAAAAAATACACTCGTGGCTGTCTCAGGATCCTTAATCTATTTTATGAGCCTTAAACACTGCAACTCTTAACATTTCTCTGTAGGAATTTGAAAAGACCCTGAAACACCATTTTTCCTCTTTGTGTGGCTGTTCTAAACGCAACGCTTTACTTTCCATGAATGCTTGTAAGCACCAAGAACCTTTTGAGGATTTTTCGTCCATCTCCCCTTTGACAGGGAAGACAGAAGAATTCCTGTGACTCAGGAACTAAGTGCATCCCTAAAGAGAATGCTGAGCCTTAAAACTGATGCTGTCTGGAGCAGCAACTTTGAACTCATGTTATGCGCCAGGTCCCTGCCCAGCTGCCCAGCAGCAGGGCTGTGGGGACACAGGGGTGGCGGTGCAGGTTCCAGGGCCAGCTGGGAGCTGGGATGGGGGGAGAGCCAGGGGAGGGCCTCTCCAACAGCCCCTGGAATGTTGGGCTTTGCACCCTAGCAACCGTCAACAGCCCATGGAATGTTGGGGCTTGGACCCTGGCAGTTGTCAACAGCCCATGGAATGTTGGGGCTTGGACCCTGGCAACAATCAACAGCTCCCGGCTATTGGGTTTTGAACCCTAGAGCTGTCAACAGCTCGTGAGCGTTGGGGCTGAGACCTTGCAAAGGCCAATTGCACTTTGATCCTGTGCTATTGACCCTGCAAAGGCCAACAACCCGTGAATCGTGGGGTTTAGACCCTGCAAAGGCCAAGGGCCTTTGCACACTGGGGTTTAGACCCTGCAAAGGCCAAGGGCCTTTGGACACTGGGGTTTAGACCCTGCAAAGGCCAAGGGCCTTTGGACACTGGGGTTTAGACCCTGCAAAGGCCAAGGGCCTTTGGACACTGGGGTTTGGACCCTGCAAAGGCCAACGGCCTTTGGACAGTGATATTTGTTCATTGCTAGTGCCAAGGGGCAGATGGAGTCTCGGCGGGTGAGTGAGAAAGCTGCTGCTCTATTTGTGCCAAGCCCTGCAGGGGCCTGGGTGGGCCTGGGCTGCGCCACGGGCAACAGCTCCCTTTGGGAATCACACGGCATTAAGAGTTGGCTGTTCCGGAGCTGGCAGCAGCTTTGGCGCTGGCTGTGGGGAAAGGCCTGGGAGGGAATGGGGGGCTCCTGGCCATCCCAGAGCACACCCACATCTCCTCCTCTGTCCCTGTCCCACTGGAGGCCATGGGCATAAACAAGGGAACAGTTTTTGTTGCCTTCTGCTCAGCCCAATTTACAGCACAGCGTCAGTGCTTCCCAGAGACAAGAATGGGTTTCTCCCAGATATCTCCAAGGTGATCCCTGGCGGCCCAGAGGAGGCCACAAGAATAATAGGGAGATGGGCTCCAAGGGCTGGAGCCCCTGTGCCAAAGGAAAAGGATGGAAGAGTTGGGGTTGTCTGGCCTGGAGAATGTTCCAGGGTGACATTAGAGCCCCTTCCAATGCATGAATGGGCTGCAAGAGTACTGGAGAGGGACTTTAGCCAGGGGCCTGCAGGGACAGGACAAGGGACAATGGCGTCCCACTGAGAGAGGGCAGGGTTTGATGGAATATTGGGAGGGAATTCTTCCCTGTGAGGGTGCTGAGGCCCTGGCACACGTTGCCCAGAAAAGCTGTGGCTGCCCCTGGATCCCTGGAAGTGTTCAAGGCTGGCTTGGATGGGGTTCTGGGCAACTCCCCTTCTGGTGTTCTTAGAAGACGTGATGAGACACCTGTCAGCATGCTTGTTTGTGCTGCTGTCTAACTACTGGGCTGAAAATATTCCCAAGGAGGGGAGGAAGAGCTCAGCTGGAATTGCTGTGCTCTGGGACAGGCTGGGAAGCATTTAGAGGTGACGCCTCAGGGGCAGCCACGCAGTCTGAGTGTGCTCTTCCCTGTGCTCTTCCAGGGAGCTCGAGGGCTTTCTCACCGGGGACGTTCCTCCAGAGGCCCTGACGTGAGTAAACTGTGCTTGAGCTGGCTCGGATTTTGAAACTGGTTCTCCATGAGTGGGCACTGGTTCTTGTGGGATCAGAAGAGGCATCTCAGGGGTACTTTGGAATAGGAACAGAATAGCTGCCTAACAGCTGGCTGTGGGCTTTCAGCATGAAAGAGACAGCATGGCCAGTTCCGTCACCCGCAGTGACCGTTCCCAGCGTGCACGCTCTGAGAACATCCTCTCAGCTCCACCATCCACTGATGCACAGCATCCCTTTGAGTCAGTTCGGGAAGCTGCAGAGAATGGTGGGCGCTTGCAGAGGCGTTTTGAGCAAATAGAGGAGAAATGCAAGAGATTCAAAAGCTGCCTGCAGCACACAGAAACTCTGATGGAAGGAATTAGAAGGTGAGCTTTTCCTCCTCCTTCTCCTCCTCCTCCTCCTCCTCCTCCTCCTCCTCCTGTGTTCCAGAGGGAATCTGCTTCTGGGTCCCGGAGTTTAGAGGTGTTCTGGGTGAAGAACTCACCTGCCCTACCATGTATAGGCCTCAGTGTGGCTCTCGAGCATCTTCCTGTCAGGGCTTTTCACTCTCTACAATGACTCCCAAGACTGTCTGGGAGATGCACAGCGATGCTGGAGTAGAATACTCCTCCCTCTTGCTGTGCTGCTTCCCTGAATTCTGTTCTTTGGGTGCCCCTGCCCAGCCCCTGCTTCTCACTGAAGGAAGGCAAAATCCTGTCCTCCTTTCCCTTTGCCTCTGGAGGACTTCCTTGGGAGGGAAAGAGCAAGGTCTTCCTTAGCCCACTGTCCCCAGCTTCATCCTGGAGTGCTGAAGATGGGATCAGTGACTCTTCAGGCCTCTTCATTCTTCTGACTGAGCTTTGTCTCTGCAGTCACTTCAAGAAGCCCAGAGAAAAGCAGCAGCAACACACTGGAATCCCGGAGCCAAGCGCCTTGTGTCTGCCTCAGAAGAACACCAAGCAGCTGAAGGCAGTGTCAGCCCAATTCGAAAAGGCGGAGCAACAGGACAGGATGAAGGTTGGTTTAGGAAATGAGACTGGTTTTCCATTGAAAACTTGTCTTGCCCCTTGTACAGTGGAGGACTTGGCTACAGTCAAGGGAGAAGACCCATCATTGCAGAGTGAGCTGGAAGTCAAGAGGCAGACACTGGAGGAATTGCAGCTTCAGAGGGATCTGCTGGAGCAAGAGAGGGATGATGTTAGCAGGGCCCTGGACACCTTATTGCTAGGCAGTACCTGTGGGAGTGGGAGTTGTACCAGCCAGATCAGCCCAGATGTTGTTTCTGGCAGTAGAAGACAGGGACACTGCTGTGCACACCTGGCTCAAGATGTCACATGCGTTTATTAGCCAGGGAGATGCATGTTCATCAGCAAAATGTTACATGATTCTGCAGAATTTGTTACTTTGGGCAGCTACAGAGCCCCTAAAACAGGGAACGGAGCTGGGGATGAGTCTGGAGAACAGGTGTGACAAGGAGCAGCTGAGGGAGCTGCGGGGGGCTCAGCCTGGAGAAAAAGAGGCTCGGGGGCACCTTCTCTCTCTCTACAACTCCCTGTGACAGGAAGGTGCAGCCAGGTGAGGGTCGGGCTCTGCTCCCAGGGAACAAGGGACAGGACATGAGGAAAAGGCCCCAAGCTGTGCCAGGGGAGGTTTGGATTGGGGATTACAGGATAGCTGTGAGAGAATGGTTTGTTTCTGATGGTCACTGTCAGACAGTCTCAGTTCTGGAGTATGGGGTAGGTTTGGCAAATACACAGCAGAGGTTTTGCTTTTGAAGAAAGGAGCTCAAAAGCACAGTTTAGTCTTCAGGCTTGAATACCAGCAAGGGCCATTAGACAGCTTCTTTATGTAAGACAAGTAAGTGGTATTGTTGGTGTCAACTGCTTTGGCCACATCAGCCAGACTTCCATCACTCATTAAACGACTGCCCACCGCAGGAGCCGTTTCCCTGCCAAGCATCCCCTCCTTGCAGAGAGCTGCTTTGCACACTGGAGGAGGTGACACTTTGATATGGGTTTTGTTCTAGAAGGAGAAATCCTGTATATTTTCATTTGCTTCAGTGAGCAAGATTGCTTTGGCTCAACCTTTCCTGAAAATGTCCAGCACTGGAATAGATCCTGATAGAAATTTTGTTTGCCAAGTGGCAGTTGTGGAGGATGCAGTATTTTTGGGTGACAGCACAGGGTTTGGAGTCAGCATGTTTGTCAGGAAGGAGCTATCTGGTCCCAGGCAAGCCAAGTGGGCCTGGCACAGGCCTTCCAAGGTAACAGTGCCAGAGGCTTTTGGCAGCCCTGGCTATCAGAGCTGCAGAGGGCAGATGCTGTGAGACTTTGAGCCCAGAGCACAGGAGTTCCTTGTCCTCTGGCTGCCTGCAAGGTGGCACTGGCTGGCTCTGCACAGGGCTCTCAAGGAAGGGCTTGAGCTGTACCTTGTCCCGCTTCCAGGTTCCCCAGGAGCAAGAGTCGTTGAGCAGGGCTCTGGAGCAGCTGCACCGAGAGTCCTCTGGCCAAGGGCATGCACTGGCCCAGGTGTGCAGAGGGAAGAAGCTGCTGGGCCGGGAGAAGGCTGCCCTTGAGGGCCAACTGGCAGCCATGGAGCGGCACCTACAAGACCTTTCCAAGCAGCTGTCAGAGGCCAGGTAAAGGCAGGGAGCAGACCCTGGCAGGACAGGGCTGAAGTGCTGTAGTGATAAAGGTGGTAAGCACTACACAGGGGTTTATTGCATCCTCTGTGCATTTCAGATGTAGGTGTGGCTGTTGAGGTCAAGTTGGGCTGGGCTGTCTGTGCTATGGCAGGCCATAAGGAAAGCCTGGGCACTCAGGAGTGCCCTGCTTTTCTCTTGAAATGGCACAAATGTGCCTTCTCTGTACAAGTTTGCATGCGACCCATTTTCCATAGTTAGGTGTGGGGATCTCGAGCCATTTCATCGTGGAATAAGTGCCTGTGAGTGTGAGGAGCAAGTGACTCATTTCTCTCTGTATTTGCAACTTGCAGGTCAGCAAGGGAGAGCCTGGAATCCAGCCTGTTTGCTGCTCAGCAGAAGATATCTCAGCTGGAGATCACCAGGAACCATCTGGAAGCTCAAGTGCTCACAGTCTCGCAGGCCAAGGAGGTGATAGAAGGTGAGAACCTCGTGTGCTTTGTTTGTGGTGCTGCCCCTGCCTAGAGAAGCTGCTGTAAAGCCACCTCTGTCCACAGGGCTTCTGAGGAGTAGCAGGGCTGGAGGCAGGGCCCTCCTACACCGACACAGAAAGGGCCTGAGGTCAGTAAAGTCAGTAAAGACTCTGCATCTTGCTGTTGGTTGTGTTTGCAGGAGAAATGCAGTGCCTCCGACGTGAGCTGGAAGCAGAGAGAGCTCTCAGGAAGCAGGAACAGGAAGACGCAGCACAACAGCTCTTGCAGGCAGAGCAGCGTCACGAAAGCCTCGGGCTTCAGGGAACTGCTCAGCAACTGGAAATAAACAAGCTCCTGCGAGACCTGGTAGGGGACAAATAGGCGTCTGAATTGTCCAGGCCCTGTGGGCTGGTTTAGCACAAGCGGAGCCCGAGGGTGTGAAAGGGCAGCAATCCTCTGGCAGAGGCCTCCTGCTGCTGGGCTGGGCAGCAGAGCCAGCAGCTTGGACTTGGAGGCACGTGAAGACCCACGGGATGGTGCTGGGACAGTAACTGCAGCCACGACTTCAGTGTGGGCGTCAGACGAGTTCCAGAGCAGCTTGAGCGGTGCCCAGCCAAAGCGTGGCAGCCCAGGGCAGCATCGTCCCCGAGTCCCACCTGCCACAGAGCAGATGCCAACACAGAGCAGATGCAAACACAGAGCAGATGCCAACACAGAGCACATGCCAGTGCAGAGCAGATGCCAACACAGAGCAGATGCCAGTGCAGAGCAGATGCCAGTGCAGAGCAGATGCCAACACAGAGCAGATGCCAACACAGAGCAGATGCCAGTGCAGAGCAGATGCCAACACAGAGCAGATGCCAGTGCAGAGCAGATGCCAACACAGAGCAGATGCCAATGCAGAGCAGATGCCAGTGCAGAGCAGATGCCAACACACAGCAGATGCCAGTGCAGAGCAGATGCCAACACAGAGCAGATGCCAATGCAGAGCAGATGCCAGTGCAGAGCAGATGCCAACACAGAGCAGATGCCAACACAGAGCAGATGCCAGTGCAGAGCAGATGCCAACACACAGCAGATGCAAGTGCAGAGCAGATGCCAACACACAGCAGATGCCAGTGCAGAGCAGATGCCAACACAGAGCAGATGCCAATGCAGAGCAGATGCCAGTGCAGAGCAGATGCCAACACAGAGCAGATGCCAACACACAGCAGATGCCAACACAGAGCAGATGCCAACACAGAGCAGATGCCAACACACAGCAGATGCCAGTGCAGAGCAGATGCCAGTGCAGAGCAGATGCCCACAGTGCTGCCAGCTGCAGGCGTGGGAACTGGGTTCCCTTCTTGCTGTGCTTGCATGGTGAACAAAGGGATTAGCTATGGGGCTTGAAGCAAATGGATCAGGCCCTTTGTCCCTGGTCCTTCAGTCCTTGTGGCTGGGAATCAGAGAGGGGAAGGTGACACCTCCTTTTCTGAATGGTTGCACTCAATGTTTGTGAAAAGATTTCCCAGCAGAAGTGATTCCTTGAGTGTCTGATTCTTGCACCTGCTGAGCCTCCTTTGAAGTTCCCTGACAGGACACAGTTTCTGGAGGGCAGAAAGCCAGTGCTGTTGTCTTTTCAGGTTGCGGTTTGTGGGAGGGATGAAGCTTCACATTTTTCAGTGAGGAGCTTGCCTGGGACTTCATCTTGAAGATTTTTCCTCCCCTCCTCAGGCAAGTGAGCGGGAAAGGTACCATGCAGAGATGCTAGAGATGCTGGAGCAATTGGAAAAAGAGAAGGCAGAGAGAGAGCGGGAGCACGAGAAGGTGCTGTTCGAGATGAGGCTGAAAGTTGCCACCCTGCAGGCTCAACAAGAAGAGGAACGAACTAGATTTGAAAATGCCAAGCGAGAGGTAACAATTGTGAAATGACAATTTTTGATTTTTTGCAAGGCTGGAGCTGTGGGAGATGGCAGGATAGGGAGTTGTGTGGAGCATGCCCTCCATGTCTTCCACACTGAATTTGGGGAAGTGAAAGCTGAACGGGGCTATCTTTGGAACCTGGAATGAGCCTTCTCAT
The DNA here is from genome assembly GCA_036630365.1 of Acanthiza pusilla. Classification (NCBI taxonomy): domain Eukaryota; kingdom Metazoa; phylum Chordata; class Aves; order Passeriformes; family Acanthizidae; genus Acanthiza; species Acanthiza pusilla. Next base: position 452,811 of record JAXCHO010000154.1, on the reverse strand, counting down.
AGGAAGCCAGGCAGAAACATTGGGTTTCAGTTGAGATATTTGTGGTGCTCTAGTGTTTTGTTTTTCTAAGACTTACCTCAGAGTATCTTCATTGTTCACTTACTGGTCCTCTTTTGGTGTGTACTGGTAGGTGTTCATAGCCCAACTTAGTTTGTTGGGCTTTTCTTTTGTGGGCACGGGGAGGGCACAGCAGGAACGCTGACAAGGGAAAAATCTTTTTAAAGACTTGTCTGAAGTATTGCTGAACAGTAACCCAAAGATGTCTTCTGGGCTGTGTTGTAAGTCACTTGTTGGGAAGCTGTGTCACCCCAGGGCAGACAGTGGCCCAGGGGAGCAGCAGCCGAGCGCTCTGGGAGCACATGAGCCCATCAGTCTTTGCCTCTTGCCACACAGATGTTGCAGGGCACATGTGAAGCCCTGTGCTCTTCCTTTCTGAGCAGGTCCTTCTGGAAGAGCAGAATGAGAAGAGGGCTTTATCAGAGACACTGCTCCAAACTGAGGCAGAGCTAAGCCGAGCCTGCCAGCAGGTGCAGCAGCTCAGGCAGGAGGCGAGAGAGCAGCAAGAGAAGGGGCAGGTAAGTCTGAGTAGGCAGGGAGCAGAGTGCAGGGCAGTGACAAGGGCACGAAAGGCAGGACCTGGGACTGCGGAGGCAAGGGCTGCTTCAGAGCCTGGGAGCATAGAGCCTGGTAAGCTCCAGAGCTCAGCCCCAGGACGGAAGGCTTGCAATGGAAGCAGGGCTGGGTAGAGAAGCCAAAAGAAGTAGCAGAAGGAATGGGATTTTGAGACAAGTGGAAAATGCTAGGCCTGAGGGCAGGTCCCAGGAAGTTGCTCTGTGTTTTGTTACCAGACCATGGAGGCAAAGCTGCAAGCTGAGCTGCAGGAAGCTCAGAGTGAAATCCAGGCAGTGCAGAAGAGGCACAAGGAAGAACTCCAAGGTGTCAAAGAGGAAATTAAGCTCCTTCTTGAGCAGAGGGAGGCTCTGCAAAAGCAGGTGAGTGAAACAGCAGTGGCAGCACAGTCATCCAGCAGGGGGTCTGTGCCCTTCTTGCTTTTCCATGGCAGAGCAGCAGCTGATGGGGTGGTCCCTGGGGCTGCCTCGTGCTGTGGGTTCCATGGCAGCTGCTCTGAAGGACTGTCAGTGTTCTGCTAAGTCTCAGCTGTTGCCCTGACAGCTGGGCTGGTCCTCTGGGCTGTTGGCCAGCAACCATCAGCATGGATTTCTGCTGGCCTCTTCCTGCTAGCCTTGGCTGGGGAGGTACTTTTCCAGGTGCCCTTGGTGAGCCACTTGGAGATTGAAACAAGTTCCCCATATCCACTGTGAATCTGGTGCTCTCAGCACAGGGAGAAAGGCAAAGTTAGTCTTTGCCATTCCTCACAGCCTCTGCTGTGGCTGACACTGACAGGCTGTGGCTGTAGTCTCTGACTGCTTTATTTTCCTTGACTTGAGGTGGGAGAGTTGACATCTCAGCTGGCAGCCTCCAGGGAGTCGCAGGAAACCATTGTCCAGAGAGCTCAGCAAGATGTGAGGGATGCCCAGCAGCAGTCCGTTCAGAAAGCGCTGGAGGTTGAGCATATCTGGAAGATGCTGGAGGAGGCAGAAAATCAGAACAAGGAGCTGCAAGGGAAACTGCAGAACCTGGACAGGGAAAGGAAACAATGGCAAGATGTAGCACGCCAAAATTCAGAATGTCAGACTTCCTTGAATACCCTAGAAAGGGAAAATGCCAGGTAAATGAAAGCCTGTGGGACTCTGCATTGTGAGGAATGGATTCCCTCTTTGCACCTGCCAGGGGCTCTGGCAGCATTTCCTAAGTGGCAGAGTTCTGAACTCTCCCTGCAGATGTGTCTTGTTTTCTGGATGCTGTGTTTAATTTTTATTTTTTTTAAGTCTTCAGTTACAGTTTTCTCTGAAGACAAAGGCTTTTGGGGTAGCTCTTTCCTGCTGGGGAGGTGTTCTGTTGTTAGGTGGGTGTGTTAACACCGTCCCAGCTGCAGTGTAAGGGGCTGGACACATCCATCAGCTCCACCTTGGGTCCTGTAAGTTGAGGTTTTTGAGAATTGGATCAGCTCTGGCATCGTGATGCCTTTGCTTGGCAGAACCATCTTAAGGCCCTGATTACTGATCTAAGACAGATTCTCATCGGAGATACCCAAGAAACAAGAAGGTCTCTGTTGCGTCGTTCCTCATCAAATGGCCCTGGGTGCCTGGAAGGGGTTGAGCAGGGTCCCTGCCAGCCTCCACAGTGCACAGGCATTACTGACTGTGCAAAGAATGCAAGAAACAAGATCAAGGTTAGGGGAGCTCCTCCAGCTGACCAAGTCCTGCCAGTCTTCAGTGTTGCAGGATTCTTCTTGCAAGCAGAAGAGAAAGAAAAGGCAGGGCACTCTTGCTTGCCTGGAGGTTTCTGCATCTTCCATCAGGTTGTGCTCCAAGCCTCTGTCGCCACTTCTGCTATTGGCCTTTGTTTCTCTCCAGCTGAAAGAAGGATGGGTGCTGGTAAATCTTAGGGAACTTCCGCGAGATCCCCTGGCTGTTGGGTGCTGATTTTCCTACCTGGGTATACAAGATGGGGGAAGGAAAATGTCTCTTCCATGTTGACCAAAGTTTCTGCCCTTGGAGCCTGGTTAGTCAGAAGAGAATTGTTCCTCTTCCTTGCTGTCTTCATTGTAAGACTTTGTTAGGTCTGTATTCACATTCCCACCTTGAGAAGGAGGCAGAGCATGTAGGCAGGAACTGCCCATTCTTTCATGAATGGAAGCAGAGTGGGCAAATGCTGGGCTGTGACCACAGGGGCAACAAACAGCCAAGTTGTTTAGACAAACTTCATCAGACAGAGCAGTTTTCCCTGAGCTGGTGCAAGTGCTCAGAGTTTATAAAATGTGGCACCATTTAGTAATGAGTTGCATGCTTCTCTTCTAGGCTGATTCTGTCTCTGGAGGAAAAGGATCTGTGCCTCAGAACAGAAGAAGAGAAGAACCTGGTGCTGAATAACCAGGTGTGTTACCTTCATTCTGCTCTTCACGAGGCCAAGCTGCTTCACTGTGAGCACAGAAGAGAAATACAGGAGCTCAACACACAGGTAACCTGTGCCCTGGCATCCTCTTCTCCAGGGACACACAACATTGCCTTTGGCTTGGAGGCCCCAACTGCTTTCTGCTCCCAGCAGCCTCCACTGCTGCCATGTCCTGCCCAGGGCTGCTGCTGCACCCTGAGGCCAAGGCTGGATCTGGTGTCTGCTGCTGCCGCCAACATTTTCCCCACTTCTCTCCCGGCTGCTGGCAGGAAATCTGGGAGGAGAAGCAGCAGCAGCAGACTCCTTTGGAGCTCTTCCATCCCTCGGTTAGCAGTGTTGTCCCAGATGGAGTTGGTGCCTTTGCGGGGTGCTGAGCAATGCGGGCACACAGACATGGCTATGGCAGGCTGGGGAGGGCACTTCCACCGCAGCCAGTTCAGCCGGTGTTCAGAGCTGCACCCTCAAGGATGCCAATTGCCTCCCTTTCCCTGTTTTCACTCCATTTGTCTCAGCTGGAATCCTTGGTTCTGCACCTTCTGTTTTGGGCATGTTTTTTGTTTGCAGTAATTTCTCCTTTGTTGCTCTCCCTACTGCCCATTCTGCTGCCTCAGGAGCAGTCCTGTCCCTGAGGCTGTGTGCATCCATCTTCCAGATCCGGGCCCTGCAGGAGGCAATGCTGGAGAAGGAGGCTGCCCAGGCAACTCAAGAGAAGCTGCTGCTGCAGGAGCTGGAGGAGTCCCGAGCAGGAGAACGGCGCTTCAGGGACTCTGCGCACGTGCTGGAGGCTGAGGTGTCTGAGCTGCGTGTGAGGCTCCAGAACTCTGAGGAAAGAGGAGAGGCCATGGCCACGCAGTGTAAGGCCTTGGAGCTGGAGCTGAGGAACACACAGGCTCAGAGGGACTATCTCAGGGCTCACAATCAGGAGCTGCAGAAGGAGTTGGAGGGAAGTGAACAAGGTACAGCTTCTCCTCTCTCACTCGCTGCCCCATCCTGTCTCACCAGCAGGGATCTCTGGTGCCACACAGAGGAAAAGGGCAGTGCCCAGAGATGGCAGAGGGGAAAAACAACTGGCAGGAGATTTATCCATCCAAGTGCCAGAGAAAGATGGTGTGGCTGGCAGTGCCATCTGGCTGTTCTACGGCTGATCCCATGCACAGCTGGTGCCTTTCAGGTGCCATGTCTGTGCTAAGGAGCTGTAGCTGGATGTCTCAGCTCAATTCCCCCAAACTCCAGGCCCTGCCAGAGGCTCCAGGCTACTGGCCTCTCTGGAGCAGGGCTGCACAGGCATCCCCACTCCTTTCTCTGCCTTTGATTGCTCACTCTGCGCAAGCCTGAGAGCAAACACATTTTCGTATTCCTCTGAACCTTGCCCCTTTCATTCCTGCTTTTTTCTCTGCCTGGAAGTTTCCTTCATTTGTGTCAGCTTTGGAAGCCCTTGTGGGCTTAGGGCCTGGCAAATACAGGCAGGCAGAGAAGACAGTGCTGTTGTCTCTGCAGGATGCACATCAGTTTGCCTTGGCTTTGCTTTTCACCTTCTCTTTCACCTTCCCCTTTCTCTGGTGCAGATTGGAGGAGGGCAGAAGTCAAGGACACCTCTCGAGATATTGCCCTGAAGACAGAGGCCACTAAAATACAGGAAGAGGCTGTGACTCTTTGTCAGGAGGTGGCATCTGTGCACAAGAAATTGGAAAGGCTGGAGAGGGAAAGGAAGGATGTGCTGGTGAGAATGGCCAATGCCATGAAGGGCCATTTCTTGGCTATGTTTGGACCTTGTGTTAATATTTCTTAGGAGCACCTTTTTCCAGTTTAACTTTTCTAATTGTATTCTTCTGAATAAGGAGGAAAACATGATGCCGTCCTGTCAAGCCCAGTTAGGGTTGAGGCTGCTGATTTTCCTCCATGCTGGAGTTTTGTTCCCGAGAAGCTTTCCTTCTCAATGTCCACACTTGTCTTTATGGACATTGCGTGGTTTGGGCAATTCCTCGTGTCCAAACCCATGTTCCGATTTCTAAATATCTGGCCCTGGGACAAGGGGGGAGAAGACCAAGTTTTCTGTTAATAGAAAGGTGCTTGGCCTTGGCCGCCTGAGAGCAGCCAGTGGGGAGAAAAGAGAGAAAAGCAAAGTGCTGATCCAGATAAGGACGTGTCCCTGCAAGGGGAGAACTTGTCCTGAGTGCCAGCAGAGAATGACAGACTGATCTGGCCATTGCTGCTTCAAGAGAGGACAGTGGGGCTCTCGGGGATGGAGCCATGGCAACTCCACAGAGGAGAGGTTGGAAACCACTCCTGTTACTCCAAACCCAGGGAATGAAATGTTGGGTGTGTTTGCTCTTCCCTTTCTCCCTGGTGGGGAGCACATCCTCACGGCACTGCCTAAATCCTGCTTAGGGAGGATTGAAATGCTGTCTGCAGTTCTGGCAGCTCCTCCCCAAAGGACCACTCGAGTGGAGCTGCAAGAGGTCGGGGAAGAGCAGAAAGGAAGCTGAGATGGGCTGAGTGAGCTGGGAAAGACAGTGTGTCAGGGGGGGCCCAGCAGAGGTCTGCAGCATCCCGAGAGGCAGGGAGAGAGGGGCAGTCTGTGCCAGCCCCTGGGGCAGGAGTCCAGATGTGGGATGGAAAGCAAACCGAGAGATGGAATGAGTGACCCTTTTTCTGCCTTGTTTTGGCAGCATGAATGGGAATTGTACCTGGAGCAGGTGAGAAATCTGGAAAAGGAAAACAAAATGCATGCACCTGATGTTCAAAAAAAGAAGGAAAGAGCCCAGCACTTGGAATTGGAGAGGGAAGGCATGCAAGAAGAGCTGGAGCATGGTGCTGCTGCTGTGAAGGAATGGAGAGAGAAAGCTCAAGTCCTGAGTGCTGCCGTGAATAAGAGTGACATTTCCAATGGGGGCCTGAAGAAGCAGTTGGAAATCCTGAAGGGAAAGGCATTTCTCAAGGTAGGCACTGGCATTGCTCTTCAGTCCACTGCAACGTCTCTCAGTGATTCCAATGATGGTTCCCAGAAAGGGGTGGGAATGAGTGTATATCCCTGAAAAGTCCAGGCTCTGTTAGGAAAAGCAGCCCGGGCTGCAATCAGCAGCCATGTCTGTGTGCCTGGCTCCAGGCAGAGACAGAGACCATTGACAGCCAGAATGATTCGGGGCACGCCCATAACAACTGACACAGCTCTGGAGCTTGCTGTTCAAATCAGCTCCTGGCCCAAAGCTGGCCATGGGGAGCTGCTTCTGCCATGCCCACGCAAGGGGAGGCAACACGTGGGGGGTTGGGTTTGGCATGGAAAGGAATGGAGCAGGTGAGCAGAGCAATGGACTAAATTGAGCAGAGTATTGGACCGAGGGCTGAACAGCAGCTGCCCTGCTGGTGCTTCGAGGATGCTTCCTGAGACAGAGATTTCTTGGGGACAACTCTTGCAGTGTTTGACACAAGGGACTCATCTCTCTGAATACTCAGCAGGCTGTTGGAGCAGAGGGGAAGCGGCCGTCTGAGCACTCGAGGAAAGGCGCCGAATGTCTGCAGGATCAGCATGCAACGTCACTAAAAGACAAGACAGAGAAGGCTGAAATAAGCACAGAGCCCCGGAGAGCTGGCGAGCAGGTAAAGTGGGATTTTGCTGCCTCTGCAAAGCCTCAGGCTCCTCTGCAACACGACACGTTTGCCCAGGCAGCGCTTTGGAGTCCTCTGCTTGTTTCCTTCCCTCTCCCTGTCCCTGCTGAGGGCACAGCCTTTGCTTTGTTCTCTCCCTTGTGGCAGCCCATGGCTTTCACAAAGGCACCTGCACTCCGCTGCCTCCCTCCCTGGCCCCGTGTCTCCAGACACGCACTGGCCTCTCTCTTGCACAGCCCCCAGCAAGAGCTTTTTGCCCCCAGTGTTGCCTGCTGCAATTCAGGGTCTCTGAGCAGAGATGTCCTTGCCTGCATGTCCAGAGGTGCTTTTGCTCCGTGTTTGCTGACAGGTTTCTCTGACCTTTTCTCCCATCCAATGTGCAGGTGCAACAAGAAGGGAGGAGTGTCAAGAAAATCTTTGGGACATTTGACATCTCGGACAGCGTGAGGTTGGATGTCTCCCAGTCTGCCCAGCACCGCAGGTTGACTTCTGGACAGGTGAGAACACACTCTTCCTTGGTGGGAGGAACACAGCCCTTGGCAAAGCACACGTCCGTCAGAAAGTAGAGGAGCAGCTGTGAGCTGAGCTGTGTTGCCCAGGCCAGGTGAGCCCTGAGCGCTGCTGCCAGGGCTGGCATCACCTCCGCTCCTGCGCAGACAGAGAGCTCCGTGCCGCAGCTGCTGTGGCTGTGCCCGCTGCAAAGCGAGAGGAGGTGGGAGCAGCTGCCTCTCTGCCAGCAGCCAGCCCCGCAGCCACAAGGCTGTGGTGTCAGCAAAGAAGAGTTGGAGGAGTTTCAAGGCCTCAGCAGTGCTTGAAGGCTCATTCTCCCACTGGGCTTTGTTGCCCACATTGTGCTCTGCTCCTGTGTGGAATGCTCGGAGGTTTGGCAGAGGGAGAGTTTGCTCCCTGTCCGTGCGCTGGCTGTCCAGGAGCTTGCTGTTCAAGTCAGCTCCTTGCCCAAAGCTTCTGTCGTGCCCATGCAAGGGGAGGCATCACGTGGGGGGTTGGATTTGGAATGGAAAGGAATGGAGCAGGTGAGCAGAGCAATGGACTAAACTGAGCCGAGTTTTGGACGGAGGGCTGAACAGCAGCTGCCCTGCTGGTGCTTTGAGGATGCTTCCCAAGACAGAGAGTTCTCAGGGACAGCTCTTGCAGTGTTTACACAAGGGACTCATCTCTCTGAATACTCAGCAGGCTGTTGGAGCAGATGGCATTGCTATTGGAGATGGTCATGACACAAAATATTTCACCACAACACCTTCTTGGTCTGAGGAAAGGAAGAAGTAACTCTTTATTTCCCAGAGTCTTTTTATACAATTTTCCAGCTTTCATGTCACACATCATTGGCTCTCAATTCACCGCCCTACAATATCATTGGCTGCCTACAGCCGGAACAACATCTTTGAAAAACACCACCTGCATGAAGTCGGCTATCTCTGTTTATGAATTCCTGCTTGTTTTGAATCATAGAGGTACTGTGAGAATTGAGAATAAGAAATTGGTCTCACAGTGAAGTAGCTCTTACTATTTACCTACAATTCCCACACTGGCATCCTCTTCTCCAGGGACACACAACATTGCCTTTGGCTTGGAGGCCCCAACTGCTTTCTGCTCCCAGCAGCCTCCACTGCTGCCATGTCCTGCCCAGGGCTGCTGCTGCACCCTGAGGCCAAGGCTGGATCTGGTGTCTGCTGCTGCCACCAACATTTTCCCCACTTCTCTCCCGGCTGCTGGCAGGAAATCTGGGAGGAGAAGCAGCAGCAGACTCCTTTGGAGCTCTTCCATCCCTCGGTTAGCAGTGTTGTCCCAGATGGAGTTGGTGCCTTTGCGGGGTGCTGAGCAATGCGGGCACACAGACATGGCTATGGCAGGCTGGGGAGGGCACTTCCACCGCAGCCAGTTCAGCCGGTGTTCAGAGCTGCACCCTCAAGGATGCCCATTGCCTCCCTTTCCCTGTTTTCACTCCATTTGTCTCAGCTGGAATCCTTGGTTCTGCACCTTCTGTTTTGGGCATGTTTTTTGTTTGCAGTAATTTCTCCTTTGTTGCTCTCCCTACTGCCCATTCTGCTGCCTCAGGAGCAGTCCTGTCCCTGAGGCTGTGTGCATCCATCTTCCAGATCCGGGCCCTGCAGGAGGCAATGCTGGAGAAGGAGGCTGCCCAGGCAACTCAAGAGAAGCTGCTGCTGCAGGAGCTGGAGGAGTCCCGAGCAGGAGAACGGCGCTTCAGGGACTCTGCGCACGTGCTGGAGGCTGAGGTGTCTGAGCTGCGTGTGAGGCTCCAGAACTCTGAGGAAAGAGGAGAGGCCATGGCCACGCAGCATAAGGCCTTGGAGCTGGAGCTGAGGAACACACAGGCTCAGAGGGACTATCTCAGGGCTCACAATCAGGAGCTGCAGAAGGAGTTGGAGGGAAGTGAACAAGGTACAGCTTCTCCTCTCCCACTCGCTGCCCCATCCTGTCTCACCGGCAGGGATCTCTGGTGCCACACAGAGGAAAAGGGCAGTGCCCAGAGATGGCAGAGGGGAAAAACAACTGGCAGGAGATTTATCCATCCAAGTGCCAGAGAAAGATGGTGTGGCTGGCAGTGCCATCTGGCTGTTCTACGGCTGATCCCATGCACAGCTGGTGCCTTTCAGGTGCCATGTCTGTGCTAAGGAGCTGTAGCTGGATGTCTCAGCTCGATTCCCCCAAACTCCAGGCCCTGCCAGAGGCTCCAGGCTACTGGCCTCTCTGGAGCAGGGCTGCACAGGCATCCCCACTCCTTTCTCTGCCTTTGATTGCTCACTCTGCGCAAGCCTGAGAGCAAACACATTTTCGTATTCCTCTGAACCTTGCCCCTTTCATTCCTGCTTTTTTCTCTGCCTGGAAGTTTCCTTCATTTGTGTCAGCTTTGGAAGCCCTTGTGGGCTTAGGGCCTGGCAAATACAGGCAGGCAGAGAAGACAGTGCTGTTGTCTCTGCAGGATGCACATCAGTTTGCCTTGGCTTTGCTTTTCACCTTCTCTTTCCCCTTCCCCTTTCTCTGGTGCAGATTGGAGGAGGGCAGAAGTCAAGGACACCTCTCGAGATATTGCCCTGAAGACAGATGCCACTAAAATACAGGAAGAGGCTGTGACTCTTTGTCAGGAGGTGGCATCTGTGCACAAGAAATTGGAAAGGCTGGAGAGGGAAAGGAAGGATGTGCTGGTGAGAATGGCCAATGCCATGAAGGGCCATTTCTTGGCTATGTTTGGACCTTGTGTTAATATTTCTTAGGAGCACCTTTTTCCAGTTTAACTTTTCTAATTGTATTCTTCTGAATAAGGAGGAAAACATGATGACGTCCTGTCAAGCCCAGTTAGGGTTGAGGCTGCTGATTTTCCTCCATGCTGGAGTTTTGTTCCCGAGAAGCTTTCCTTCTCAATGTCCACACTTGTCTTTATGGACATTGTGTGGTTTGGGCAATTCCTCATGTCCAAACCCATGTTCCGATTTCTAAATATCTGGCCCTGGGACAAGGGGGGAGAAGACCAAGTTTTCTGTTAATAGAAAGGTGCTTGGCCTTGGCCGCCTGAGAGCAGCCAGTGGGGAGAAAAGAGAGAAAAGCAAAGTGCTGATCCAGATAAGGACGTGTCCCTGCAAGGGGAGAACTTGTCCTGAGTGCCAGCAGAGAATGACAGACTGATCTGGCCATTGCTGCTTCAAGAGAGGACAGTGGGGCTCTCGGGGATGGAGCCATGGCAACTCCACACAGGAGAGGTTGGAAACCACTCCTGTTACTCCAAACCCAGGGAATGAGATGTTGGGTGTGTTTGCTCTTCCCTTTCTCCCTGGTGGGGAGCACATCCTCACGGCACTGCCTAAATCCTGCTTAGGGAGGATTGAAATGCTGTCTGCAGTTCTGGCAGCTCCTCCCCAAAGGACCACTCGAGTGGAGCTGCAAGAGGTCGGGGAAGAGCAGAAAGGAAGCTGAGATGGGCTGAGTGAGCTGGGAAAGACAGTGTGTCAGGGGGGGCCCAGCAGAGGTCTGCAGCATCCCGAGAGGCAGGGAGAGAGGGGCAGTCTGTGCCAGCCCCTGGGGCAGGAGTCCAGATGTGGGATGGAAAGCAAACCGAGAGATGGAATGAGTGACCCTTTTTCTGCCTTGTTTTGGCAGCATGAATGGGAATTGTACCTGGAGCAGGTGAGAAATCTGGAAAAGGAAAACAAAATGCATGCACCTGATGTTCAAAAAAAGAAGGAAAGAGCCCAGCACTTGGAATTGGAGAGGGAAGGCATGCAAGAAGAGCTGGAGCATGGTGCTGCTGCTGTGAAGGAATGGAGAGAGAAAGCTCAAGTCCTGAGTGCTGCCGTGAATAAGAGTGACATTTCCAATGGGGGCCTGAAGAAGCAGTTGGAAATCCTGAAGGGAAAGGCATTTCTCAAGGTAGGCACTGGCATTGCTCTTCAGTCCACTGCAACGTCTCTCAGTGATTCCAATGATGGTTCCCAGAAAGGGGTGGGAATGAGTGTATATCCCTGAAAGTCCAGGCTCTGTTAGGAAAAGCAGCCCGGGCTGCAATCAGCAGCCATGTGTGTGTGCCTGGCTCCAGGCAGAGACAGAGACCATTGACAGCCAGAATGATTCGGGGCACGCCCATAACAACTGACACAGCTCTGGAGCTTGCTGTTCAAATCAGCTCCTGGCCCAAAGCTGGCCATGGGGAGCTGCTTCTGCCATGCCCACGCAAGGGGAGGCAACACGTGGGGGGTTGGGTTTGGCATGGAAAGGAATGGAGCAGGTGAGCAGAGCAATGGACTAAATTGAGCAGAGTATTGGACCGAGGGCTGAACAGCAGCTGCCCTGCTGGTGCTTCGAGGATGCTTCCCAAGACAGAGATTTCTGAGAGACAACTTTTGCAGTATTTGAAATACGGGAATCATCTCCTCTTTGAATATCCAGCAGGCTGTTGGAGCAGAAGTGGAGCACCTGTCCTATCTCTCCGACACCAGCCTGGGACTTAAGCAACCGGTTCCAGCACCAGAAAAGGACAAGGCTGAGAAGGCTGAATTAAGCACAGAGCCCCGGAGAGCTGGCGAGCAGGTAAAGTGGGCTTTTGCTGCCTCTGCAAAGCCTCAGGCTCCTCTGCAACACGACACGTTTGCCCAGGCAGCGCTTTGGAGTCTTCTGCTTATTTCCTTCCCTCTCCTGTCCCTGCTGAGGGCACAGCCTTTGCTTTGTTCTCTCCCTTGTGGCAGCCCATGGCTTTCACAAAGGCACCTGCGCTTCGCTGCCTCCCTCCCTGGCCCCGTGTCTCCAGACACGCACTGGCCTCTCTCTCGCACAGCCCCCAGCAAGAGCTTTTTGCCCCCAGTGTTGCCTGCTGCAATTCAGGGTCTCTGAGCAGAGATGTCCTTGCCTGCATGTCCAGAGGTGCTTTTGCTCCGTGTTTGCTGACAGGTTTCTCTGACCTTTTCTCCCATCCAATGTGCAGGTGCAACAAGAAGGGAGGAGTGTCAAGAAAATCTTTGGGACATTTGACATCTCGGACAGCGTGAGGTTGGATGTCTCCCAGTCTGCCCAGCACCGCAGGTTGACTTCTGGGCAGGTGAGAACACACTCTTCCTTGGTGGGAGGAACACAGCCCTTGGCAAAGCACATGTCCATCAGAAAGTAGAGGAGCAGCTGTGAGCTGAGCTGTGTTGCCCAGGCCAGGTGAGCCCTGAGCGCTGCTGCCAGGGCTGGCATCACCTCCGCTCCTGCGCAGACAGAGAGCTCCGTGCCGGAGCTGCTGTGGCCGTGCCCGCTGCAAAGCGAGAGGAGGTGGGAGCAGCTGCCTCTCTGCCAGCAGCCAGCCCCGCAGCCACAAGGCTGTGGTGTCAGCAAAGAAGAGTTGGAGGAGTTTCAAGGCCTCAGCAGTGCTTGAAGGCTCATTCTCCCACTGGGCTTTGTTGCCCACATTGTGCTCTGCTCCTGTGTGGAATGCTCGGAGGTTTGGCAGAGGGAGAGTTTGCTCCCTGTCCGTGCGCTGGCTGTCCAGGAGCTTGCTGTTCAAGTCAGCTCCTTGCCCAAAGCTTCTGTCGTGCCCACGCAAGGGGAGGCATCACGTGGGGGGTTGGATTTGGAATGGAAAGGAATGGAGCAGGTGAGCAGAGCAATGGACTAAACTGAGCCGAGTTTTGGACGGAGGGCTGAACAGCAGCTGCCCTCTGGTGCTTTGAGGATGCTTCCCAAGACAGAGATTTCTGAGAGACAACTTTTGCAGTATTTGAAATACGGGAATCATCTCCTCTTTGAATATCCAGCAGGCTGTTGGAGCAGAAGTGGAGCACCTGTCCTATCTCTCCGACACCAGCCTGGGACTTAAGCAACCGGTTCCAGCACCAGAAAAGGACAAGGCTGAGAAGGCTGAATTAAGCGCAGTGCCCCGGAGAGCTGGCGAGCAGGTAAAGTGGGCTTTTGCTGCCTCTGCAAAGCCTCAGGCTCCTCTGCAACATGACATGTTTGCCCAGGCAGCGCTTTGGAGTCCTCTGCTTGTTTCCTTCCCTCTCCCTGTCCCTGCTGAGGGCATAGCCTTTGCTTTGTTCTCTCCCTTGTGGCAGCCCATGGCTTTCACAAAGGCACCTGTGATCCGCTGCCTCCCTCCCTGGCCCCGTGTCTCCAGACACGCACTGGCCTCTCTCTCGCACAGCCCCCAGCAAGAGCTTTTTGCCCCCAGTGTTGCCTGCTGCAATTCAGGGTCTCTGAGCAGAGATGTCCTTGTCTGCATGTCCAGAGGTGCTTTTGCTCCGTGTTTGCTGACAGGCTTCTTTGACCTTTTCTCCCATCCAATGTGCGGGTGCAACAAGAAGGGAGGAGAATCAGAAGTTTTAGGAGAACTTTCCATGGCGACTACTTTACGTTGCCTGTCTCCCAGTTAACTTCTGGAAGTGATGAGTCCTCGAGTTTCTCCAGGAAGCAGCAGCCCTCTTTCTGAGGCGCAGTCTGTGGAGAAAGGGGTCAGTTGCCACAGTGTTTGCTTTCTAAATCTCTGTTGGGTTCCTAAGTCTTGTCCGAAGTCTCTCTACTAGGCCTGTGATGGCTGAGGGCTGTACGTGGAAAGGCTTTGCCAGCCATGAACTGGACTTGTGTATCATCTGAGCTCTGTTCGGGGTCATTCTGGGAGCCTCTTCCTTTCCCCTTCCCCAAGGGCAGAGTGTCGGTGAGGGCTGGACTTGGAGGCTGTGTCTGCCCCGACAGCCGCTACCGTGGGGCTGCAGATGCTCCTGCCAGCGCGGGCTTGTCTGAGCCGGTCCTTGTGCCTCTTTCAGGTGTCCCTGCTGCTGTCACAGCGTGCTCGAGATGGACAGGACGACCTGAAGAGCTGTGCAGGAGCCACCTCCATTGAGTCACAAGGTGCAGAAAGCACCTCCTTCCTAAACTTCTCAGAGAGGAGCCACAGTGCAGCTGGATGCAGTCAGCCTCAGCCTTCATCAATAGTTCATGTTTAAGGAGTTGTATAGGTGTAATTTAACTTTTATCGAGCTGTGTTCTATAGGACGAAGGATATATTTATAGAAAAATAAAGTGTTTTTTAGGATCACTATTAAATCCAAAGATCTTTGTCAGAATTATTTACTACCCTGTACAGAGAACTATAACTTCCAGTATAGTGCATTATATTTGAAGCAACATTGAAGCAATTCTATTCAGGCCAGCAAAATCCATTCTTGATTCAAGATGGATGCTACTCCCCCAAACCAATGATCATGGGCAACTCTTTCTCTCACCCTCAAGGAGTGACCTTGAGGGGCATCCTCACGGCAGGGAGCAATCTGCAGAAGGGAGGCATGTGACATGAGCCACTTTGGCGAGGGCAGGAGAACCATGCCAGGTGTGGAGCTTTTTCATTTGTCCTTAGGAAACTGCAACCTGTTTGTTCTCCGAGTCACCGAGTCTCAGGCTGGGTGAGGTTGGAGGCACCTCTGGAGCTCGCCTTGCCCAGCCCCCTGCTCCATCAGGGCCACCCAGAGCCGGCTGCCCAGCATGTGTCCAGGTTGCTTTTGAGTCTCTCCAGGGATGGAGACTGCACCACCTCCCTGGGCACCTGCGCCAGTGCTCGGCCACCCTCACAGTGCACAAGTGTCTCCTGAGCTCGGAGGGCCCCTCCCGTGTGCCACTTTGTGCCCGTGGCCCCCGGGGCTGTCCCTGGGCACCGCTGAGCAGAGCCTGGCCCCGTCCCCTCTGCACCCTCCCCCAGCTCTGTATCCACAGGGATGAGATGCCCTGAGCCTGCTGTGCTCCAGGCTGGGCAGTGCCAGCTCTCTCAGCCTCTCCTCACAGCAGAGATGCTCCAGTCCCTCCATCGCCTTCATGGCCCTGTGCCGGACTCTCTGCAGTCTGTCCCTGTCTCCTGTAGTGGGCAGCCCAGCTCTGGGCCCAGCACTCCAGGGCTGGCCTCACTGCTGTGCAGCAGAGGGGAAGAAGGGTCCCTTCCCTCTGCCGCCTGGGACACAGCTCCCAGTGCAGCCCAGGGCACTGCTCTCCATTGCTGCAGGAGCACACTGCTGGCTCTTGGGCATCCTGGTCTCCAGCAGGACCTTGCCAAACTTTAGTTTTCCGTCTGGGTGGCCCCAGCAGACACTGCTGCCTGTGGCTGTTCCTCCCCAAGGACAGGACTCAGCACTTGTGGTTGAACTGTCACCCTCGTTGAACTGCTGTCCCTCTGGAAGGCAGCACTTCTCTCTGCCATATCAGCCACTCCTCCCTGTTTTGTGGGAGGGCACACTCAGCCCCATCACCCAGTTTACTAACAAAGGTGTCAGAAAGTACTGGACTCAGCATTGTCCTCTGGAGTACACTGTGGTTGCACTGTTTTAGAACTCTTTCTGTTCCTTCTCACAGACAACATAGATAAGTTGCATTCTTTTACTTTCTTAATCGCTGTGTTTGGTATTAGGTGTCATTTAGTTGTGACCAATGGTTTCGGGAGGTGGATTCTTTGCTGACCAATAGTTGCTAGAATATGAATGGATATAAAGACCTTTCTTGTAAATAAACTTTCCCTTTTCGCCATTTTGGGTTCGTCTGCCTGAATTCTCTCTGCCAGCCTCTGCACCCTCGGGGGCTTTGAAGCCACAGTACACCACTAGACTTCGTGCCACTGGTCACCACGCATCCAGGAAGGTAGATTTTGTGCAAGGCATCTTTGTTTCCACGTACATATTCAGAAAGATTTGGCAGGATTTACAACAGGGATTTCTGTTCTATATTTTATGTGGGAAAAAATGCAATGATCCATGCTCCCTCTCACTAGCAGTGGGTAAAGGAAAAGTGGTCCTGCTGCTGGTGACAGTGGATGTCACCTGCATAGGAACCGTTCCAGGCTCATGCGACATACTGTGGCAAGGAGCACTCTGAGGCAGGTAAAAGCTGGTGTGTAGACATCATTTGAAGACTGTTCTTCAAGCCATGAAAGCCCCTATTTTGTGGAGATCAGGAACAACTCCTGGGCAAGGGCTGAAATTGGGATTCTGGGAGTTCCTTTCCCTCCTGGGTCAATTTTTCCATTAATGATGACAGATTGAAGTTGAAACTTGCCCAGTTGATAATTCACTCATCTTCCTATGACCTTTAATAGGAAGGAGGAATTCTTGATCCTGAAAACACTCAAGAGCTGGCTAAGGATCAGAAGGTCAGGGGTTGAGGGCATAATTTAAAGTAAGATCACTTAGCAAGGTGAAAAGCAGAATCACAGCCCTGGATGACAGGAGATCAGCTGAAGAGGGAACTCCTGACCAACCTCATCTCAGAAAAGAGGAATGTGGAAGAAAAAATTGTGGGAGAAGAACCAAGTTTTCCAAGAGGTATGTACAGACATCCCTGTGGAAGCAGTAGGGAAGGAGGAGAATAGTTAGGGAGCTCTTGAGCCAGGCATTCACCAGGTCTAAGGACCAGAGGAAGCTATGGGAGCTGTCTGCTGTCTTCAAACAAGCCTGGCCATTGAAGGTGGTTCCTGAGAACTGGAAAGAGCATTCCACCAGTCTTAAAGATGGGCACAAAGGAGGGTCTGAAGAACTACAGGCTAATCAGCTCCTTTGGAATCCCTGGTTATACATGAAATGGGAGAATTTTGGCTTTCGCATGAAAGGTGACAAGGAATTAAATAACTAGTATTAGTTGAACCAGTTGAAGTTGCTAACAAAGTTCAAAATAAGGAGTTTGTAAGTTGAAAACTTATGTTTGAAGACCCAGGGGTCATATTGATCCAAAAATGATCTGAGCAAGACTCCACAACTTATATAATTTTAAGTTGTGAAGTAGGTATGTTTATTGCAGCGCTGAGTGAGCAGGAGGTACTCCTCAGCTGCCCACACTTCAGCACGGGTACCGCTTGGTATATATCAGGTTACATGTTACACATTCACCGAGTTTCCCAATTCGCCTATACATATGCATGACCTTTCCCCGCTTCGTATTATAATGAGTTTAAAAGTCATTTCCATGTGGTCACGCCTGCGCAGTGTTATTTGGTAGTGGGCTCCGGGGGTCTCGGGAGGAAGTAAATACTCATCCTCTTGTCTTGAACTTTTCACCTTTCTCTCTTGCACATGCTCTCTGGGTCCCTGGCCCAAGTCCAAATAACAACTCTGGTTTCAGCCAGCGTAGGGGTTCCACGGATACAAGCTGGGTCACAGTCCCTGCTTTTGTCAATAATCTTTTACTTCTCATTCTGCTTTGACAAACACAATCAATGTTAAGTAAGCAATATACACTGTCCAGCAAGGAGTTTCTAACAAGTTACCCTGTAACTTCTAACTTCCCTGCATCACATCCACTGCTACTGAATTGACTAAATTAAAAAAGGAATATGGGCGTCTTATCAAAAAATCTGAAACAGAATATGTGTTGCGTTTGTCTTTAGCTGTGAGTGACCAAATTCAATTGAAAGCTGAGGGTTACTGGAGTCACAGAGTTTTCTTAACACCAGGCGATCACTGGGTCCCATGGTCCTTAACTCAGCGTGCCGCTTACTGGGCTGGAGGGTTAAACCCTCGGGACAGGGGAGACCCCTCGGCAATAACAGGCACAGCTGACCAATTACTAGGAAGTATACACACAGCTGCTTGCCTACAAATGATACATGAGAGAAAATTAATTCCTGGATGTGAATCAACAATGATGTAACTGTTAACCCTGAAATTGTGACTGCCTTAATTAGGGGGCTCCCTGAATCACTTGAAGCCACAGAGATAAATCTCCAGAGAACCATAGCGTCAATAGATCCTGTGGAGAGGTTAGAGAATTTCATGTGCAGAGGTGATAACAGCAGAAATACAGGCAGTACCATTACAGACTCTTATGCAAATTCCTCTGACTTTTCAACACCAGCCCTGCTAGGTAACAGACCTCACCCTAGACCTAAAGTCTAGGCATGGGGGGAAGCAGCACAAGAATTAATTGATTATGGTAAAAAATACTGCCTTGTTAAGCCTTTAGAAGAACAATTAAGGGGCATCCAACATCTAGGAGTTAAAAATGCACTCCCCCATCTCAGCAAAACTGCAGATGTTGCCAAAGAACAGTCACAACCTAAATGAGTTTCGGTCCAACTTGATTGGTGGCGTTTTGGGCTTAAAAAAGGAATTCCTAGTGATTTAATGGATGGTTTACTTTTAGATAAATTGAGCAAACTGGTAACCCAGTGGCATGTGCCAAAACCACATTCCTTTTCTCCTGTGAGAGAAAGTGCACCCACCACAGCTTCTGCCCCACCTTTTGTTGACGGTGCAGACAAGACATCAAAGCAAACTTTTTCCCCCGAAAGAGGGAAACTAGGTCTCTGTTTCCTAGTGGTGGGCAGGGAAATGGAGAATGGATTTTGTTGCGGTGCAGATAAAACCACCTTTACCCTTTTGACCCTTTTAAGGTGGTCGGACTGGCCCCTTTTAAAGTAATCCCATTGAGGGCTCTGCACCGCAATCGACGAGGAGAATAAGTAATCCAGAACCAATATGATCAATAGAAGCTTTATTCCAACTATTTCTCTATGTTCACAGACTTAAGTACATTTTCTCAGAAGGCTACTGGTTTTACATGTCATAATATCATTGGTTAGTAAAACTACTTGCCATACTATTATTGGTTAGTTTCCTACAGCTACATTGCTTGTCCCCTCCCAGCTCGTGGACCCCTAATCTTGATGTTCGGTATTCTTTTGACTACTATTCCTCTTTCATAAGTTCGGTACTTTCCCAAAACGACCAAGGACTCTGTCCTTGCAGCTTTCTCTCAAGGTTTTGCTTGCACGATGCCTATTCTGTGCTTTCTGGCAGCTTCTGCAAAAGCAGAGCATCTAGCATCTCACGGTCCTGCTCTTCGAGCCATCTCTCTACAGGATTTATGTTCAACAGCTCACTAAAACAGAAAAAGGAGATGTGCTAATCACAGCTATCGTGGGACCCAAACAAGCACCAGCGGCCTCTTTAATTGATACAGGTGCACAGATTTCTGCCCTGACCGAGGAGGATGCCAAGAGGTGTGGAGTTTCTCCCTTAAAGCGAAATCTATCCGTGCTAAACGCTTCGGGCAACTCCCCTGTATTGCCAGTAAAAAAGCCTAACAGGAAGTGGCGACTTACAGTTGATTTTCGAAGGCTAAATGCCAATACCAATCTTCTGACTGCCGCAGTCCCAAATTCAGCAGAATTGATAACATCTGTTCAAGAAAGGGCTCATCCAATTATGGTGCATGGATAGCCACCAATACCCCGAAAAAGGAACATAAGATTAATACCCCCTGGATTGTTCCATCATTTTAATTCTTTTTTGCCTAAAAAGGGGCAAGTTTTTTATTTTTGTTTTTGCAGGACAACCCCGTGGGACATTAAGAATTTCTATAGAAGAAACATGAATAAAAAGTGAAGACTCAAATCTGAAAATGGCCTACAAAATTTTGATTAGGTTACTCGAACTTTTCTGCATTACACCTACATAGATCTTCCTGGAGGCGAATATTGAAAAACCTAACTGGTCTTTTTAAAACTGGATTGGGGGTTCTAAATAGCATTGATTTAGAGGTATTATTAAACAAATTGGCTGCTACAACTTTTGATTTGGCAAAAATGCAAGAGCATTTAACAGAAATCCAAAAAATAATTTAGGATAGTGCTAACAATTTTGAAAAGAACCACCAATCCTGGTAGAAATTAGTAAATTTTACCTATGATCCTGTCAATAACACTGTCACAGGTTATGTGTTAACCATTCATAATGCTTCTGTGTCTTTAATTTATTCTGGTTTTCTATTAGGCTTAAACCATGATGGAGCTATTCTCTATCCTTTCGAGCATAGGGAACAGGCCCGTCAAATTTATGAAAAATGGCAAACTGTTAATTTGGAAACTTGTATTGTCCGGGAACAACAAGGGTTCATCTGTGAAAGTAATGCAATTAGAGCTCAAGACATTTGTTTAGACACAGAGCAGAATATCTGTCATTTTGAAATTCATCCTAACAAGACTCCTATAACAGTGCTTGTGTATATAGGCAATGGATGCGTATGCTTAAGAACTGCTTGTGATAGTGTATTCATAGACAATTTAGTAGTGGATACTAAAAATCATTCAAATTTTTGTGTGTGTAATTTTATTAAAATTACAGGAGGTGATTTCTCTTATTTAGCTCCAATTACTTCTTATCACCTTTTGCAATCCAATTACACACTGATTCACCAACCTTTGCCTAATCTCATTTTGGTAAAGCAATTGTTGCTTCACCAGGATTTAATCAAAATTTTGGTTAATTAAAATTGTTGATTTCTTTTTGTTCCTGTTCTTTTCCTCTTTCCTTTTCTTTCTTTTCTCTCTTTCTGTCTCTCTTTCCTGGGTTATACTACCAACATTGGCGAGTCCTGAAGACTTTGCAACACCACTACAGAATCGTGCTGAGTGCTCTTAACGAGATCGTGAGCCACGGGTTGGTGCAAGAGACGGTCCGAAGACCCTTTATCTGTCTCACGATCATCTACGGGGACTGAGGGGGCAAGAGGACTTTCACACAGGGGTCTGGGCCGGGCCGAGGTGGGATGACTGCCAAGTCCTGCAGGTGTGTCCGCTGGGAGATGCCGGAGAAACTGGTCGTTACTGTTCCTGAACGCCCAAGCGAGAAGGGACTGAAAGTCCTGTACACCTATGCCTATGGGACTCACTCTCCCACCCTTTGGCTATCTGCCCTTCACTTCGAAAAGACCTACACCTGTCTCCCACCCCTTGGCTATCTGCCCTTCACCTTGAAAAGGACTATAAAGGAGCTTTCTGAAAAGACCCCTATGAGATCTCCCCACGGAAGAAGATGGATCTATTGGCAGAAGACCACAAGGATTCCACCTGCCATTGGTAGCTATAACCCCCTCCCCTCTTTTTCTCTCTATCCTTTGTTTCTTATATCTCTCCCTCTCTATTGCAATAACTGTGTGTTGGCACACAATAAAGTGCATTGTTTTGATTGAAACTAAAAAAATCCTGGTTTTGGCGTTTCTTTTGCACTCTGAGATTCTGGTAATGAACCATCATGAATCCCGCTTTATGTTTAGCGGATCGTGACAAGGGGTGGCTGTTGAGGGGCGTGGCTGAGCCTGCTGAGGGGTGGCTGTTGAGGTATCCAGGTGAGGGGGCATTGCTTAGCCTGGTGGGGGGTGGCTGCTGAGGTGTGTGGCTGAGCCTGGTGGTGGGTGGCTTGTGAGCGGCGTGGCTGAGCCTGGTGCAGGGTGGCTAGTGAGGGGTGGCGTGTGAGGTGTGGCTGCTGAGGTGTGTGGCTGAGCCTGGTGAATGGTGGCTGGTGAGAGGCGTGGCTGCGCCTGGTGAGGGACGCCTAGTGAGAGGTTGGCGGGTGAGGGACGTGGCTGAGCATGGTGAGGGGTGGCTGGTCTGGGTCCTGGCTGTGCCTGGTGAGGGGTGGCTGTTGAGGGGCGTGGCTGAGACTGGTGAAGGTTGCCTTTTGAGGGGTGGCTTGTGAGGGGCATGGCTGTGCCTGATGTGGGGTGGCTGCTGAGGTGTGTGGCTCAGCCTGGTGAGGGGTGACTGGTGAGGGTCATTGTTGCACCTGGTAAGGGGTGCCTGGTGAGGGGCGTGGCTGAGCCTTCCGAGGGGTGCCTGGTGAGCGGTGGCTGGTGTGTGGTGGCTGGAGCGGGGTTGCTTGTGAGGGGCGTGGCTGAGCCTGCTGAGGGGTGGATGGTGAGGGGCATTGCTGAGCCTGGTGAGGAGTGGATGGTGAGGGGTGGCTGGGAGAGGTGGCTGGTGAGGGGTGTGGCTGAACCTGGTCAGGGGTGGCTGCTGAGGTGTGTGGCTGAGCATGGTCATGATCCAAAAATGATCTAAGCAAGACTCCGCAACTTATATAATTTTAAGTTGTGAAGTAGGTATGTTTATTGCAGCGCTGGGTGTGCAGTAGTTAGTCCTCAGCCGCGCAGACTTCAGCAGGGGTACCGCTTGGTATATATCAGGTTACATGTTACACATTCACCGAGTTTCCCAATTCGCCTATACATATGCATGACCTTTCCCCGCTTCGTATTATAATGAGTTTAAAAGTCATTTCCATGTGGTCACGCCTGCGCAGTGTTATTTGGTAGTGGGCTCCGGGGGTCTCGGGAGGAAGTAAAATACTCATCCTCTTGTCTTGAACTTTTCACCTTTCTCTCTTGCACATGCTCTCTGGGTCCCTGGCCCAAGTCCAAACAACAACTCTGGTTTCAGCCAGCGTAGGGGTTCCACGGGTACAAGCTGGCTCACAGTCCCTGCTTTTGTCAATAATCTTTTACTTCTCATTCTGCTTTGACAAACACAATCAGTGTTAAGTAAGCAATATACACTGTCTAGCAAGGAGTTTCTAACAAGTTACCCTGTAACTTCTAACTCCCCTGCATCAGTCAGGGGCGCCTGGTGAGGGGTGGCTGGTGAGGGGTGCCTGCTGATGGGCATGGCTGAGCCTGGTGAGGGGTGGCTGGTGAGGGGTGGCTGGTGAGCAGTGTGGCTGTGCCTGGTGAGGGGTGCCTGGTTGAGAGGGACCAATATTTTTATTAGTGCCTCAACATATGTTATACATGAGATGAAAAGATTACTTCAGAGGCTGTATACGTGCGGGGAGCTTTGTCCTCCGGGAGGCTTTGCATGGCTGCCAATCGGGAGAGAAAGGTTTCCCTGCTGGGCTGCAAGCGAGCCGCCCCCATTGCTGTGGGGCAGATCCCCGGATGCCTGGGAAAAAACGCGCGGGGCAGCCACGCGATAGGGGAACCAAGCACATAAGGCAGTTAACTGCAATACAACCCCGCGCCATTTTCCTTTGGGATCTTGGAGGGAGAGGGGCTCGCCTGGAGGGTCAGCTCTGCCCCCCTCCCCCCCCTTGCGACCCTGCTCCTTTCGCTGGCTGTCTGTCCTGTCTGCCCCTGTCCTGCCCTGCTTCGCTGCTTCCCCGAGGCAGCGCCATCGCCATCGCCGCGGCAACCTCGTGCTCTGCTGTTTGTCCAACGGAGCCGCCGCCACCGCCTGCGCCCGAGCCCGGAGCCGCCTGCACCCTGTGCTCAGCCCGGAACCACTGCTGCTGCCTGCCCCCTGCCTGCATCCGCCCCCAGTACCCAGCCCGGAGCCTCCACATTGTGATAAATACATAATAATATAGTGTTGGCTTTTCGCAGACATTCATTGTGTGTATGATTTTATTCTGTAATTGTGATAAATACATAATAATATAGTGTTGGCTTTTCGCAGATATTCATTATGTGTAGGATTTTATTCTGTTTATAGAAGTAGTCTTGTCATAAAGATAGAGGTATATAGCCAATGTTTTAATTTCTGTTATGAACTAGATTTCGATATAGTAAAAAACCTAATAAAAGTAGTTTAAAAGACTTTCTTTTACTAACCACACTACCTGCCTGACCGGATAACACCCAAAGAACAGCCCAGAGAAGACCTGCCACTGATACCTGACTATCAGCCATAACCAGATGCAAGGACTATGGAGAAAAGCCTGTGCATGATGACTAGGCATGAGGCTGACAAAGAGTATTTAAGATGACTCCCTCAATGGCAGGTGTGCTTCTTGGCTTAGGGCCATGCACCCAGCGCTGTCTCTTTGCTTTATTGTTTTTGTCCCCTATTGTCCTTTATTAAACTTTTAAATTTCAACAGGAGAGTGAACCTCGTTTTTCACAACATGTTCTGCAGCAGCCCCACAGCCTTCATCGTCCGCAGCTCCTCCCCGCCTTTCCCCCATAGACACAGCATCCTGTTCCTGTTCCTGCTCCTGTTCATCGCCCACGGAAGGCACACGCAGCTGCTGCTGTTTGGAAATCGCGCTCAGCCCACCACGGGAGCGACACAGACTCCTTGCAGCTCGCAGCGCACGCGCTCCATCTGCCAAACTCTCGCCGACGGGGCACCCGGGGCACAGCAGTAATGGTCTGTCCAGTATTTTCTTTCTCTCTCCGTCTCTCTCTCTCTTTTTTTCCCCCTTCTCGATTCCTTTTTTCTGTCCCACTTTGGTAGGAACACTTACCCTTCCTTATCAATAAACTGTTTTTCAGATATAATATAGCCTCATTTGCACATCACCTTTGTCTGAGAAATCTATTAAAAAGAATCCTCCCCAGCTTCCCCTTTCTTTTATACCAGGACAGGAAACCCACACTGCATCGTCCTGTGCCTGGGAAACTAGGATGTCATGAAACTTAACCTGCCACAAGCCCATCTCACCCTCTGCCACCGTGGCTCCTTGGACCTTGTGTCCGCAAAAGCAGACAGAAAGCATTTCTGCTGCTCCCCCTTTGGCACCAATCCCCTGAGAGAGAGCTGGGAGTTTCCCAGCTCTTGTGTCTCCGTTGGGCCATATTCCTGAAGAAGCAGCACCCCCTCCCTCCTGATGAAAAAGGCAAGTTCCACGGATGTTTGTCAGCTCTGCTTTCTGCCTAGAAATCTTGAAACTGCTTCTAAATGCTGCTCCCCTCAGCTCTTGGTCACCTACTCACACAGAGCTGGGAAAAAAATCCCCTGGCCACCACCTCCTAAGGTGAGTTATGCCAGAGTTCGAGGTACAGGGCAAATCTCGATGCATCCCTAGAGTTTTAATAGATCTCTACATGGGTGTGTGCACATACGGGATTTGTGTAGAAAGGAAGGAGCGTGCAAGCAACGTGACTGACGCTTTCCCTCTCCGTGTTTGTTCAGTATGTGTGGATCCAAAGGCACTCTAGAAAGCCTTGTCTAGGCAGAGCCTTGTCTCCGTGTAGGACAGAGCACGGCGGGTGGCGGCGGTTGCTGGCAGCGAGGCCCGGACAAGAGGCGACATCAGCTCCACAGCTGCCAGGCCCCGCTAAGGCTTCCTGCCGCCTCCTGGGGAACAGGAAAGCCCTTCAGCCTTGGCACTGCCCACAGGGGCCCTGCTGGCCTGGCAGCACAGCTTGTTGTGCCCAGCAGTGGCAGGAGGTGAGAACATAAGCCTTGCCCAGACTGACTGGAAGCCACAGCTCTGGGGGCTGCCCATGAAGCTCAGCTCTGCGACCATGCTCTGCCCCAAGCTGCAGGGGATGCAGTGGGAGCCCGGCTGGGCTCTGCCCTGGGGCCATCCTCCAGCCACAGCTGGAAACAGGGAGCATTTAGTTGCCACCAAGAGCCAAGCCATGGCTGCAGAGCGGCTGCTGCAGCCCGGCCTGCACTGCTGCGTGCTGGGCTCTGCGGGCTGCTGCTCCCCGGGGGCACAGGGCACTGCACTGCTGTGCCACAGGAGACAGACAGGCTTCAGCTTCAGCCTAACCGAGCTGCGTGGGTGTGCTGGGAAGAGTGCAGAGGGTCAAGGGGATGTACAGAGCTCATCCTTGTGCAAGGACGAGGAAAAAGAGCCTGGGAACACAGCAGCGAGGCCAGCTGAGGGCTGGAGAGCAGTTCTGCATTACACTAAAATCTCACCTGAGGCCTGAAAAATTGCTGTTCTTCAGCCAAAGACAGCAGGAGTCCCCAAACCGGGGGCTTGCTCTTCCTGGCAGTGAGGGGCAATCAAGGAAGGCTACGGTGTGATGGAAACTGTGATGAGCTGGGAACTCACTGGGGGAAAACAGGGAGCAGTTGTGAAGTGAAAGTCCGGTGGGGGAGAGAACTGCTCCAAGAAATGCTGAGATACAGCTTGAGGCAGCTGAAAAATGGCACTTGGGGTCATGGCAGATTGATTCCATTTCAGAAGGTATTGAACAAGTTTATTTTTTGGGGGGTGTCGTGTTTCCCCTTGGAGGTGGACGCTCTGCACACTTGAGCTGCATTGCCAAAAGGAGCAAGCGAGTCTCTGCTGCGGTGTGCACCGTTTCTTCTTCTGCTTCTTCCAGGGCAGTGCTGAGGCGCAGCAGAGCCCTGGCGGAGCCCGGAGCAGCATCAGCATCCACGCTGGAGCTCGGCTGGAAGGAGAGGAAGCAGAAAGCGCCCGTCAGCTGAAGGCTACTGTGGCCCTTGTGCCAAGGGCCCGCGGTGGCCAGGCCATGCTGGCCGCGCCACGGCAGATGCACCTCCTCGGCAGCTGCCCAGTGCGGGATGCTGCCGTGCTCGCTGCCATCTCCCAAACGCCCTTAGCCCAGCCAGGCTAACAAGATGGGCACCCACCTCACGCCATCCACCTCCAGCAGAAAAGCTGGTCCCAAACGACGTCCGCTGCCTTCTCCAAGGGCACGTCCCATCCACGCCGCAGCTGCTCCCAAGCACTTCCCGATCCCGACCGGACACCACCTAGAATGCTTCCTTCAAAAAAACAAACAAACAAACAAAGAAATGAAAATAGATTACAGACATTGAAAAGGGAATAGAACAAAGGTAAAATCTTATCTCTCTCAGGGGTTTGAGGAAGGCCCAACCCCGACATGCTAGGGAAACACCCACCCACAGGAGAGGGAATCCCATGTTTTCTCCCTTCCTTCCCCTATGCACTGCCCCCCAAAAAGAATGGGAACCCAAAGCTGGCACTTGAGTAGCCTTGAGTAGCCTGAGCCCTTCCGTGCCTGCAAACCAAAGCAGCCCAAAGGGCACAGGTTCGGGAGGCCCAGCTCTGCTCCCCCCGTGGGGCTTTGTTTGTGTTGGGCTGGCAGCCCCAGCCCCAGCCCAGGGCACGCTGGGTGCTGGGGGCTGTTGCTAGGGGAAGGGGCCGACTCCCATTTGGGAACCAGCCCAGCCCATGGCCCCAGCGCTGCCAAAAAGCAGCTTGGCAGCCGACTGAAGAATGAGCTGCACCTGCCCCAGCAAAGCGGGGAGCCTTCGGTGCTTGGCCAGGCTGTGCAGTGCCCAGAGGTGGGAGCATCCTCCTGGCTGTGGACTCATCTGCAGATTCCCTGGGGAGCCTGGCTCTGAAGCAGGTGCCCCAATCGAAGTCCGTCGTCTTCAGCTTACCGGGGGCCAGGTCAAGGAAGAGCTTGTCATCCTTGGTGTCGTCCTCGATGTCTCCAGCGGCAGCCCCACCTGGTGCAGCTTCTCCAGGGGCTCCTTCCTCCCTGGGGGTGCGAGAGACCAGGCTGTCAGTGCTCTGCCCAGGGCCCCAGCTGAAGCCCGTGAAGCAGGACAAGCAAAAGCAGCTTGCATGGTGGCCAGCAGTGCCGGGAAGAGCAGCTCAGCTCCAGCACGAGAGCCGCATGTTCCCATCTCATGGCCCCTGCTCAGTGATACAGGCATGACAAAAAAGGCTGCATTTCTTGGATTTTTATTGCCAAGGGATTTGTGTGCAGCTGCCACTTACCAGGCCCGTGGATCCAACAGGCCATGTGGCTCTCTCCCTTCTCCTACGGCAGATGAATATCCTGCATCCAAGGATCACAGAACAGGTCTTCCAAGGAAGGCCTGTCCAAGGAGTGCAAGGATAAACACCACCGGATGAGCTCTTGACACTCTGGGGAGAGAAAGCAGAAAGCGCCGGTCAGTTGGAGAAGGCTCCTGTCCACTTTGCCCCACTATTGCTGAGCGTGCCCAGCCTATGCTGGATAGGCTCAGAGCTGTGCCTAAACTCCCGCTGGGATTCTCTGTTTTGGAGGAAAGCGGGAGAGCAGGACACCTCCTCAGCAGCTGCCAGAGCGGGATGCTCGTGAGCCCGCTGCTGTCTCCCAGCCCTGCTATTCCCCCCCGTGCCACAGAGATGAGGACGCACCTTGGGAGAGCCGTTGTGGCAGCGAGAGCTGGCCCCAGCTGATGTTGCGGCCCTTGCTGAAAGGGTGCTTCCCGCAGACCATCTGGTGCAGCAAGATGCCCAAGGACCAGACCGTAGCTGGCTCGCCGTGGTACCACCCAAAGTGGTTCCATTCCAGGGGGCTGTAGGCTGGTGTTCCGACGGAATACACACGTCCTTCATCAGGGCAACGCTGCCTGCTGCCAGAGCCTCGCCCCAGCATCCATGGGCACGCGGGGGCTGCACCAGTGGCACGCCGTGTGACCCGCTGCCTTCCGGCCAGCCCCTGCGACTCGTGTAAAAACTTTGGCTTGTACAAGGAGCCACTGGGTTTGGAAGAGGGCAGCGGAAGCCCTGGGAAGGCCCAGCCATGGCATGCCAAGGAAAAAGCCACTCAGTGGTGGGGAAAAACCATGCCTTCATCCTCCTGCCTACACTGCCCCAAAAAACATCAACAAGCCCAAGCAAATGACGGGAGCAGAGCAGCCCAAGCCCTTCCTCGCCTGCACACCAAAACCGGCTGGCGCACAGGTTCTGGCCCCCCTCTCTGCTACCCCCATGGGTGTTTTTTTCAGGCTGTCTGCCTCTGCCCCAGCCCCAGCCCTGGTCCTGGGCAGAGTGGGTGGTGAAGGCTCTCAGCAGGCCTGGAAGCTGCTCCCCCCTTGCCCCCCACCCCCACTCAAGAGCTACTTGGCTGAAGAGTCAATCCCATGACTCGTAGCAAAAGGGACAATCCCCGGTGCCAAACCCAAGTGTGGCCCTCCAATGTTTGGCCCCGAGATGCTGGGAGCGGACTCCTGGCTGGGCTCACCTGCAAAGTGGGTGTACGCTTCGTCCTGGAGGTAAGTGCCACAGCCAAAGTCGATCAACTTGGCCTCTCCAGTGCACAGGTCGACGACGATGTTCTCCGGTTTAATGTCCCTGTGCAGGACCCCGCGGCTGGTGCAGTGCCGCACAGCCTCCAGGACCTGGTGGAACAGCTCCCGCGCCACCTCCTCCGACAGGAAGCCCCGCGCCCGAATGAAGCGGGAGAGGTCCTGACACTGCTCCGGGCGCTCCATCACCATCCAGAAGCTGTTGGGCAGCTCAACCCACTCCAACAGCTGGACGATGCCACGGAACCCTGTGGACACCCTGTGCAGCAGCACGATCTCCAGGGGTGCGCTGGTGCCGTCGGGCTGCGGGAGGAGCACCATGCCATCAGTGGGGCCGAGGCCGAGCAGGGGCTCTGCAAGCCCTCAGCCAGCCCGGGATGCTCTGCGTCCTCCGCTGACTCCACCTCCGCTCTCCCTCCCTCCCTCCCTCCCTCCCTCCCTGGAGGCGTCCTGGCGCCTTCCAGCCTGCTGGGCCCCGGCTTACCCCCACGGGCCCGGCACGCCCCGCTTTCTCCCGCTGGCCCCGCTCACTCACCAGCTCGCCCCAATGACGGATGCGGCTCCGGGACACGCTTTTGATGGCCACCTGCAAGCCAATGCGAACAGCGGCCTCAGCTCACCACCCGCCCTGTCGTTTCCCACCCTGCCCCACCCAACCTTTTTCCTCCTCCTCCTCCTCCTCCTCCTCCTCCTCTTCCCCCCGCCACCCGCCCCGCCACTCACCAGGGTGCCGTCCGCCAGCCGCGTCCCCGAGTACACGCTGCCGAAGCCGCCGCGCCCCAGCAGCGAACCCAGGCGGTAGCGCTCCTGCAGGGCCTCCTGCGCCGTCCCTGCGGGCGAGACGCGGCTCTCAGCCTTCGGCCCGGGGCCACACACGGCCCCCGACCACCTGTCAACCGCCCCGGGCCGGGCATCCCCCTCCGAACGGGGCACCGGTGGCTCGGGGCCAGCGGCCGCGCTGCCGAGCGGCGGAGCTCAGGCCAGGGAAGCCGCAGCCGAGGCGGCGGGAGCGACCATGCCATGTGTGTCATCCTCGGGCCCCGGGGTTGTGATAAATAAGCGTGTGTGTTTGTTAATCAAATCTTGCTTAAGCCAGGTGTGATAAATACATAATAATATAGTGTTGGCTTTTCGCAGATATTCATTGTGTGTATATTTTTATTCTGTTTATAGAAGTAGTCTTGTCATAAAGAATATAGGTATATAACCAATGTTTTAATTTCTGTTATGAAATAAATTTTGATATAGTAGTAAAATAACTAATAAAAGTAGTTTAAAAGTCTTTCCTTTACTAACCACACTGCCTGCTTGACTGGATAACATCCAGAGAACAGCACAGAGAAGACCTGCCACTGATACCTGACTATCAGCCATAACCAGATGCAAGGACTACGGAGAAAAGCCTGTGCATGATGACTAGGCATGAGGCTGACAAAGAGTATTTAAGATGACTCCCTCAATGGCAGGTGTGCTTCTTGGCTTAGGGCCAAGCACCCAGTGCTGTTTCTTTGCTTTATTGTTTTTGTCCCCTATTGTTCTTTATTAAACTTTTAAATTTCAACAGGAGAGTTAACCTCGTTTATCACACAGGGAATAAATGGCTGAAATTGAGTCAGGAAGCTCACAAGTTTAATCTAACAAAAAGCTAAGCAAGGCCAAGAAAAACAGATGTCTAAGCAAGAACAGAGGGAACAGATAACGAAGTCAGGTCAGGATGACCTATACCCAGTGAAGTAAACAATGTATGAGCCCCCCTGAGATGTGCCCCCCCTGAGGAAGATTACGGCCTTCAGCCTCACGACCACCAGAAAGCAGAAGAAAGACCCCCTAGGAACAGCCCGCACCGACGCAGAGTACTCCCGGAAGATATACGTATAGCGGGTCAAAGAGACTATAAAACTTGGGGGATTAGGGGAGTGGGCTGTGAACCGTTGGCGGAGCAGAGTCTCCCCGGTCGCCCAGCACTGTTTTGCTTGCTGTGGCTTGCTCAATAAATCAAATTATTTTAATTGGCCTGGCTTTTGTCTCTAACTTATAACAATTTTGGTGCCGTGACTCGGATAGAGGCAATTCGGCTGGAAGTCCTGCATGGGGGAGGCGCGCCCTGCTTGTCTGGTGTTTCGCTGGATAAGCAGCCCCTGTGTAAGTGCATCTACTGCTGGAACCTCTACCGACGAACCTAAATTAGACAGCAAGCAAATAAACGCTGGCAAACCCCATAATCTTTGTGCACGAAGCTCCGAACGAAGACGCCGGATGCATGAGTATAAGGCAGTTATCCGTTCAGTCGGGGTTGGGTGTCCTGGAGTGCGCTTGTGTGAGACGTCCAGTGAGGGACGAAGTGAGTGCGGACCCCTCAGTAGTGCGGTTCCCAAAGCCCGCGAGGGGCTGGGCCACGAACAGGGGGTGAAGAGTGTGTGTGTGTGGAAGAAGGCACTCCGGACTATGGGACAGAGGAAAAGCAAGCACTCTGGTCCCATGGGTGGGTCGGAGTTTAAAATTAAACTCCCCCAGGATTAATGATAGAGACTTTGAGTGCCTACCCCTTCTAGGCAGGGTAAGGACAAAGCAATGCCAGTTTTTACACATACGTAAACTCCAAAAAGCTATTTAGTGTGGAAGAAAGTGAGTATCTGCATTTATGGATAGGATCCGAGACTAGGCATTGTTCAAGGAATAAGAGAATCTGTCCCTAGGCGACAGAATATTAATAAAAACTGGGGGGAAAAAAAAAAAAGGGAGAGAGAGAGACCCATACAGAGTGGTTAGAAAGGCTTAGGCTGGAGTGGACCCTGCTACCCCTGGCAGGATCGGGGATTGGATGAATTGTTGAGGGAAGCCTAGAAAGTGTATGCTTGTAGAGAAGAAGAGACACATACAAAGCAAACCAGAATGTTGTTAGCGGCGTGCTGAGGGATCGGCCGGGCCGGGCACCGCCGCCCTGCGGGGCGGCCCCGCCGCCGCTCCCGCCTCCTCCGCTTCTTCCTCCTCCTCGTTGCGGCGGCGGCGGCGGCGGCTGGCGCTGCTCGTGCTGGGGCCTGCCGCCTCCGCCGGGGCGAGGGGGGAGGAGGCGGGGGCCGGGGCCGGGGCCGGGGCCGGGGCCGGGGCCGGGGCCGGGGCCGGGGCCGGGGCCGGGGCCGGGGCCGGGGCCGGGGCCGCGGCTGCGAGCGGGGAAGCGGTAGCGGGTGGCGAGCGCAAGAGCTGCACGTACCAGGGCTGCAGCGGGACCGCAGGACATGTCAGGAAAGATTGCAGAACGTGGATGATGAATGAAAAGATGTTAAAGAAGATTAGGGGTGTCAAGAGCTCTATTTGCTGGAGACCCGAGAAGAAACAGAGCCTTTGGTAATATTAAAAGTGAGTCCCCAACAAGAAGAAGTCGAGTTCATAGTGGACTCAGAAGCAAAGAGATCTACTTTTCAAAGACTGCCCCGGGGTTATAAAATTTGAGTCAGTTAAGTCCTGATGATCAATGGTACAGTGTAATAGATTTAAAGGATGCATTTTGGGCATGTCCTCTTAAAGAAGACTGCAGAGATTATTTTGCCTTTGAATGGGAGGACCCAGACACACACCGGAAGCAACAGCTACGCTGGACAGTGTTACCCCAGGGATTTACAGAATCCCCAAATTTATTTGGACAAGCTCTAGAGCAAATTTTAAGGGAATATGAATTAGGCGAAGGAGTTACATTGGTTCAGTATGTTGATGATTTATTGTTAGCTGGTAAAGATGAGGAGAAGGTGAGACAAGAAAGTATTAAACTATTAAACTTTTTGAGCTTACAGGGATTAAAAGTGTCAAAATCAAAATTACAATTTGTAGAAGAAGAAGTAAAGTACTTAGGACACAGATTAAGCAGGGGAACTAAGAAATTGGATCCTGAAAGGGTTAACGGCATATTGTCACTGCCAGTTCCTAAAACCAAAAGACAAGTTAGGCAATTATTAGGCCTTTTTGGATATTGCAGGCAATGGATAGAGGATTACAGCAAGAAAGTTAAATTTCTTTATAATAAGGTAGCCAAGGATGGCCTGTTGAAATAGTCAAAGGAAGATGATGAACAATTAGAGGCTTTAAAAACAGATTTAGTGAATGTCCCGGCTTTGAGTTTACCAGATATAAAGAAACCATTTTATCTATTTGTAAATGTTGATGAGGGAACTGCATTTGGAGTACTAGCACAAGAGTGGGCAGGAAGAAAGAAACCTGTGGGGTACCTCTCAAAGCTTTTAGCCCCTGTGAGTAGAGGGTGGCCTACATGCCTACAGGCAGTAGTGGCTGCAGCCCTCTTAGTGGAAGAAGCCCACAAAATCACGTTTGGAGGGGAATTAAAAGTACTGTCACCTCATAATATCAGGGGAATTTTGCAGCAAAAAGCTGACAAGTGGATCACTGATGCCAGGCTCTTAAAGTATGAAGGCATCCTGATATCGCCGCACAAGCTTGAACTCGAGGTCACCAATTTGCAGAATCCAGCGCAGTTTCTGTACAGAGAACCGAATGAGAACATAACCCATAATTGTTTACATAACATCGAAGAACAGACGAAGATTAGACCGGATTTAGAAGAGGGAGAACTTAATGCAGGAGAGAAACTTTTTGTCGATGGATCCTCCTGAGTAGTCAAAGGGAAAAGGAAGTCAGGGTATGCAATAATTGATGGGAAAACACTTACAACAATAGAATCAGGACCTTTAAACCCCAGCTGGTCTGCCCAAGCATGCGAATTAGATGCAGTTTTGAGAGCTTTACAATTGCTGAAAGGTAAAACTGGAACTATATACACTGATTCTAAATATGCCTTTGGTATAGTACATACCTTTGGAAAAATCTGGGAAGAACAGGGCCTAATAAACTCTCAAGGGAAAGGATTAATTCACCAAGAATTAATAATTAAAATCTTACAAGCCTTGCGAGGACCAGTGGGAATAGCTGTAGTACACTTAAAGGGGCATCAAAAGGGGTTAGACCCACTAGTAAGGGGAAATAATTTGGCAGATCAAGAAGCGAAGAAAGCAGCACTAATGTTTATCAGGGATAATGGAAGAAAGTGGGACTATTGGGAAAAGGTTAGGAAAAAACGCACAACCTGTGGGGAAGATTTACTTGAAACCCCTTGTTCTGGATATTGGAAAGATCTTGGAATGGATGCAGTACACTGCAGTTGTGATAACCCCAAGTATGAATACTGTTGTGTACATGGAGAAAAATATCATATTCTCAGCTTCACCATACAAGAAAAAAATAAGCTGGCACAGATGGGAATAAAAGAGACAGAAACAGGGAAATGGAAGCTCCCAGATGATCGAAAAGTTCTCCCAAAACAATTAGCCTTAAGGGTTATGCAGAAGTTTCATGAGAAAACTCACTGGGGAACCCAAGCCCTAGTAGACCAGTTTGCCACGAAATATATGTGTATTGGGGTATATAACATAGCTAAGAGAATAGTTAGTGAATGTATAATTTGTCAAAAAGTAAACAAACACCAATTAAGAGAAAAGCCCTTAGGAGGGAGAGAGCTAGCCCATAGATCATTTGCAAGGATTCAGATAGACTTCACTGAATTGCCAAGAGTGGGATGATATAAATACCTGCTAGCAATCATAGACCACTTAACCCACTTTGTGGAAGTATTCCCAACAGCTAGAGCTACCGCCCAGACTGTAGTGAAAACACTGCTGGAAAATATAATACCTCGATATGGATCTATAGAAGTAATAGACTCTGATAGAGGACCACATTTTGTTTCAAAAATCGTGAAGGAAGCTCTCGCTTCTTTAGGAACAAAATGGGAATATCATACTCCACGGCATCCACAAAGTTCAGGGAAGGTAGAAAGAGTAAATGGAGAAATAAAGAAACAACTCACCAAACTAATGCTAGAAACCAAAATGTCATGGATAAAGTGCCTCCCTCTAGCACTATTAAACATCAGAACACAACCCCGAACAGATGTAGGAATTTCTCCTTTTGAAATGTTATACGGTATGCCTTATGATCTAGAAATCCCGCATGAGCACCCCCAAATTGAAAGCTTGCAACTCGAGACATATATAACCCAACTTATGGCTAGAAGAAGGCAACTGCAAAATAAAGGTTTAGTGGTGCAAAGACCTCCCTTAGACATTGCAATCCACAACATACAACCAGGAGATAAAGTTCAAATTAAATAATGGAGGGAATCCTCATTAACCCCTCGTTGGGAAGGGCCTTATCTCGTTTTACTCACTACAGAAACAGCAATCCGGACAGCGGAACGTGGATGGACACATGCTAGTCGCGTCAAGGGACCCATTCAAGACCCTCAGTGGAAAGTGACCAGCCGGCCTGGGGACCTCAAAGTCACTCTGACGAAAGAACAATAATAACCTGTGTAACTGTGGCTGCGAGAGGGGTTGGGAACAGTACAAGAAATGTTAATGCCCAATGGTTTAGTCTTGAACCATGGGAGTTTTTAAACCCAGTAAAACATTATGTAAATAGGGGGAATGAACAAATTTATTAGAAGGAATATATAGAACACTAGTAGGGAAAATAGTAACTTTAGATTGGGAACAGCCTCCTGTAGAACAACTACGCTTTGAAAGGACTGTAATAATACCTTGTATTTGTAGATGTGTCCGTGTTTTGCAATCTAATCAAGGGATACATGCCGCTTGGGTATTGATTGAATGTGAAAATTGTATGCAAAGATGGTATTGTTCTTCCTCACACAGACATAACCTGTGTCATAAATGTTGAAAAAGGTACCCTGATAGAATACATTTTAACCCTGAAATTTTAAAATTACTATGTGGAAAATCATATCTAATTCCTGAGATTTGGGAGATATGGGAGGAAGATTGGGATCGGACTATTCAGATGTGTAAAGTGAGGTTTGGATGGAAACAAAGACAAACTGAGAAGAAAATTTAAATGCAACATTTGAAAGAAAGCTGGTGGGTTCCAAAGTATCCATCTAAAGGATACTTATTTTTCAACGAAGGGGGGAAAATAATTAGAGTAAGAGCAAGTATTTACCACAAGCCTAAGATTCTGCTCTGTAAACATCTATAATTGAAGTTATAGATATAAAAAGACCCACGAAGGCCTAGCCCCTGAAGACTGCGACTGCTGCCGAGAAGAGAAGTGACCTCGCTGCTTCAAGCAACGGAGTAGGCGAAGGAGGCAGAGGTGTACCACAGTGGGGACATAAAGAGGCCTGTGCTCCCGAGAGCCTGAAGTGGAAAAAAGAGCAGAGCAATGTAATAAAATGAGTGAGTAACAAAGATTACACCAAATCAAAAAAGGGAGAATTGGAACTTACTAATTGTAAAGATGAAGGGGAGCCCACCAACTCTCTATGCCATTTGCTGGATATTAGGATGGGTACAAAATCCTGTAAGAGGCTTTGATCACCAACCCTTTAAATGGACCTTATCCCGATGGGAGGATCAAGTTGTTATCCAAACAACAGTGGGACCTGGGTCTCCCCGTTTCACTCCTACCTTATGTCAGTTAGCTCCGATAAACCCTTGCCTTAACCGAATGGGGTTTTACTTTTGCCCTAGCTCAAACCCGGGACAAGGATATTGCAATTACCCAAATTCCTATTACTGTGCTTACTGGGGCTGTGAGACAATAGCATCAGACGGGGCTCCGGGAGGAGGAAAGGACCAACATATTACAGTAGGGTGGGGACCCCACGGCTGCAAGACACCCCAGCAGGATAGTACTGGTGGCACAGTGGTGCCTGGAAATTGTTGGCATATTTACATCAATGTTAGCCAAAGCCAAGGCCCTAGCTGGTTCTTGGGAAAGACCTGGGGAGTTAGATATTGGGAACCAGGGACTGACAGAGGTGGCCTAATCTTTATAAAAAAAGAACCAATTGCCAACGACCCCGAACCAGTCGGACCAAATCTAGTGCTATCTGGACAATTGTTACCTACAACAACGGCCCCCACAATTAACAGGTCTGCTATCATCAATACCACGGTTCTGCCTACTCCCAGTAATGCCTTAACATCTGAATATAGCCCGCTTTGGAAATTAATGCAGGCAAGTTATCAAATATTAAATGTAACCAACCCGAACCTTACTGAGCACTGTTGGTTATGTTATGTGATTAAACCACCTTTTGATGAGGCAATAGGAACCACTGGCAAAGCTAAACGAGTCAACGGATCCAACCCAGCACAGTGTCTATGGAAAAAGGATACATCAAAGCAGGGCATTACCATGGCTCAAGTGAAAGGAAGAGGAAGATGTGTAGGTAAAGTACCAACAAATCAGGCACACCTATGTGATACAACTATAAAGACCTCAAAAAAGGAGTCCCCTGCAAATTGGCTATAAAACTTGAGAGATTGGGGGGGCGGGTTGCGAACCGTTAGCGGAGTGGAGACTCCCTGGTCGCCCAGCATTGTTTTGCTTGCTGTAGTTTGCTCAATAAATCAAATTATTTTAATTGGCCTGGCTTTTGTCTCTAACCTATAACACCTTCCCCCTCTAAGCCCCCTGCAGCCACCAGTATGGACCAGTCCAGCCCAGAGCTCACTTGGGGGTGCCTCGACCTGTCAGGGCAGGGGGGTAGGCGTGCGGGGTGATGGGCGGGTAGGAGCTCCTCCACGTGGGGAGTATAAAGCAGTATAAACCACTCCGGACTGGGGCAGGTGGGGAAAATTCAGAGTCACAAGGAGCCACCGGGAGAGAGGCAGCAGAGAGCCGAGAGCGATGGCTGACGGTGGGGCGCGGGAGAAGCTCCCGCCTCAGCTGAACCCCCTCCTCGTTGATTGACAAGTGGGGGGCGGCTCGCGCCCAAACGGCGGGCGGGGAAAAGTCCCCTCAGGGACTGGCTGGGCGGGGCGGGGGCGGGGCGCG
Organism: Acanthiza pusilla; assembly: GCA_036630365.1. Lineage (NCBI taxonomy): Eukaryota > Metazoa > Chordata > Aves > Passeriformes > Acanthizidae > Acanthiza > Acanthiza pusilla. Next base: position 415,328 of record JAXCHO010000154.1, on the reverse strand, counting down.
AGCTGTTCCCGCCTCAGCCAAAGTCCCCTCAGGGATTGGCTGGACCAGACTGGGGGCGGGGCGGGAGCTGTTCCCGCCTCAGCCAAAGTCTCCTCAGAGATTGGCTGGACCGGACTGGGGGCGGGGCGGGAGCTGTTCCCGCCTCAGCCAAAGTCCCCTCAGGGACTGGCTGGGCAGGTACCCAAAATCATTCAAAAAGGGCTGAAACCTCCTCGAAATTTCAACAAAACTGACAAAAATTGCATAAATTTAAATAAGTATGAAAGATTTAAGGCTATATTGAAGTTACATTTAAGCAATGGAGGGTTGGAAAGGCAGATTGTGCACAAAAATGTGTCAAAACCAAGAAGAAGCTCTAAAACCCCTTCAAAAATCCCCTGAAATTAAGTAAAACGGAGTAGAAACATTATAAATACGAATAAATAAAAAGAAGTTAAAGCCATAATTAGCATATATTAAATGGGGAGGTGTAAAATGGGACTTTGGGTGCTAAAATGCCACAAGGAAGCACTAAAAGTCCCAAGCACCAAATTGCCCTCATGCCTGGACTGGCTGCCCAGCAGCTCAAGTAGAAGAGTCCTCGACTTGCTCAGGGAAGCAGCAGCCCTCCTGCTGAGGCACAGCCTGTGGAGAAAGGGGACAGTGGCCCCAGTGTGTGCTTTGGATATCAGAGCTGGGTTCGTAAATCCTGTCAGAAGTTTCTCTGCTAGACCTGTGATGGCTGAGGGTATGTGGGAAGGCTTTGCCAGCCATGAACTGGACTTGTGTATCATCTGAGCTCTGTTTGGGGTCATTCTGGGAGCCTCTTCCTTTCCCCTTCCCCAAGGGCAGAGTGTTGGTGAGGGCTGGACTTGGAGGCTGTGTCTGCCCCGACAGCCGCTACCGTGGGGCTGCAGATGCTCCTGCCAGCGTGGGCTTGTCTGAGCCGGTCCTTGTGCCTCAGTCACAGCTGGCCTGAGACCGACAGCACTGGCAGAACTACACTGAGAGCTGTGCAAGGAGCAGGCAGGAGCTGTCAGACCTTCACCAGGAGCACAGCTTTGCGGCTGTGCTCAAGGAGCCCAAAGCTGCTGTGCTGGAAGCAGGGACTCGAAGCTGCATCACTCTCTGAACCTTAACTTGGCAGTGACGTCCTTGGACCATCAGTCTCTGCAGAGACAGGCCCTGGAGAAGGCAGGTGCAGCTCTTCTCTTCCCCCGCGGAGGATTTGTGCCCTGCACAGAAACCAGTTCCCATCCAATGGGGCACAAAAGTCTTCCCGAGGACACAGACCAATGCTCTTTAAGATGAGGGTGAAAAATACCTGCCAAAACTTTCCCAAGCAGGCCCATTTGGTTCTTGAAGATCTGTTCCAAGCAAGGAATGTTTGATATAAGAGTAAGACTTTTCTTCTGCCTAGAAGACCTATTGATATATTGCCAAATAGAGAGCAGAGAAAAAAAATACACTCGTGGCTGTCTCAGGATCCTTAATCTATTTTATGAGCCTTAAACACTGCAACTCTTAACATTTCTCTGTAGGAATTTGAAAAGACCCTGAAACACCATTTTTCCTCTTTGTGTGGCTGTTCTAAACACAACGCTTTACTTTCCATGAATGCTTGTAAGCACCAAGAACCTTTTGAGGATTTTTCGTCCATCTCCCCTTTGACAGGGAAGACAGAAGAATTCCTGTGACTCAGGAACTAAGTGCATCCCTAAAGAGAATGCTGAGCCTTAAAACTGATGCTGTCTGGAGCAGCAACTTTGAACTCATGTTATGCGCCAGGTCCCTGCCCAGCTGCCCAGCAGCAGGGCTGTGGGGACACAGGGGTGGCGGTGCAGGTTCCAGGGCCAGCTGGGAGCTGGGATGGGGGGAGAGCCAGGGGAGGGCCTCTCCAACAGCCCCTGGAATGTTGGGCTTTGCACCCTAGCAACCGTCAACAGCCCATGGAATGTTGGGGCTTGGACCCTGGCAGTTGTCAACAGCCCATGGAATGTTGGGGCTTGGACCCTGGCAACAATCAACAGCTCCCGGCTATTGGGTTTTGAACCCTAGAGCTGTCAACAGCTCGTGAGCGTTGGGGCTGAGACCTTGCAAAGGCCAATTGCACTTTGATCCTGTGCTATTGACCCTGCAAAGGCCAACAACCCTTGAATCGTGGGGTTTAGACCCTGCAAAGGCCAAGGGCCTTTGGACACTGGGGTTTAGACCCTGCAAAGGCCAAGGGCCTTTGGACACTGGGGTTTAGACCCTGCAAAGGCCAACGCCTTTGGACACTGGGGTTTAGACCCTGCAAAGGCCAAGGGCCTTTGGACACTGGGGTTTAGACCCTGCAAAGGCCAACGGCCTTTGGACACTGGGGTTTGGACCCTGCAAAGGCCAACGGCCTTTGGACAGTGATATTTGTTCATTGCTAGTGCCAAGGGGCAGATGGAGTCTCGGCGGGTGAGTGAGAAAGCTGCTGCTCTATTTGTGCCAAGCCCTGCAGGGGCCTGGGTGGGCCTGGGCTGCGCCACGGGCAACAGCTCCCTTTGGGAATCACACGGCATTAAGAGTTGGCTGTTCCGGAGCTGGCAGCAGCTTTGGCGCTGGCTGTGGGGAAAGGCCTGGGAGGGAATGGGGGGCTCCTGGCCATCCCAGAGCACACCCACATCTCCTCCTCTGTCCCTGTCCCACTGGAGGCCATGGGCATAAACAAGGGAACAGTTTTTGTTGCCTTCTGCTCAGCCCAATTTACAGCACAGCGTCAGTGCTTCCCAGAGACAAGAATGGGTTTCTCCCAGATATCTCCAAGGTGATCCCTGGCGGCCCAGAGGAGGCCACAAGAATAATAGGGAGATGGGCTCCAAGGGCTGGAGCCCCTGTGCCAAAGGAAAAGGATGGAAGAGTTGGGGTTGTCTGGCCTGGAGAATGTTCCAGGGTGACATTAGAGCCCCTTCCAATGCATGAATGGGCTGCAAGAGTACTGGAGAGGGACTTTAGCCAGGGGCCTGCAGGGACAGGACAAGGGACAATGGCGTCCCACTGAGAGAGGGCAGGGTTTGATGGAATATTGGGAGGGAATTCTTCCCTGTGAGGGTGCTGAGGCCCTGGCACACGTTGCCCAGAAAAGCTGTGGCTGCCCCTGGATCCCTGGAAGTGTTCAAGGCTGGCTTGGATGGGGTTCTGGGCAACTCCCCTTCTGGTGTTCTTAGAAGACGTGATGAGACACCTGTCAGCATGCTTGTTTGTGCTGCTGTCTAACTACTGGGCTGAAAATATTCCCAAGGAGGGGAGGAAGAGCTCAGCTGGAATTGCTGTGCTCTGGGACAGGCTGGGAAGCATTTAGAGGTGACGCCTCAGGGGCAGCCACGCAGTCTGAGTGTGCTCTTCCCTGTGCTCTTCCAGGGAGCTCGAGGGCTTTCTCACCGGGGACATTCCTCCAGAGGCCCTGACGTGAGTAAACTGTGCTTGAGCTGGCTCGGATTTTGAAACTGGTTCTCCATGAGTGGGCACTGGTTCTTGTGGGATCAGAAGAGGCATCTCAGGGGTACTTTGGAATAGGAACAGAATAGCTGCCTAACAGCTGGCTGTGGGCTTTCAGCATGAAAGAGACAGCATGGCCAGTTCCGTCACCCGCAGTGACCGTTCCCAGCGTGCACGCTCTGAGAACATCCTCTCAGCTCCACCATCCACTGATGCACAGCATCCCTTTGAGTCAGTTCGGGAAGCTGCAGAGAATGGTGGGCGCTTGCAGAGGCGTTTTGAGCAAATAGAGGAGAAATGCAAGAGATTCAAAAGCTGCCTGCAGCACACAGAAACTCTGATGGAAGGAATTAGAAGGTGAGCTTTTCCTCCTCCTTCTCCTCCTCCTCCTCCTCCTCCTCCTCCTCCTCCTGTGTTCCAGAGGGAATCTGCTTCTGGGTCCCGGAGTTTAGAGGTGTTCTGGGTGAAGAACTCACCTGCCCTACCATGTATAGGCCTCAGTGTGGCTCTCGAGCATCTTCCTGTCAGGGCTTTTCACTCTCTACAATGACTCCCAAGACTGTCTGGGAGATGCACAGCGATGCTGGAGTAGAATACTCCTCCCTCTTGCTGTGCTGCTTCCCTGAATTCTGTTCTTTGGGTGCCCCTGCCCAGCCCCTGCTTCTCACTGAAGGAAGGCAAAATCCTGTCCTCCTTTCCCTTTGCCTCTGGAGGACTTCCTTGGGAGGGAAAGAGCAAGGTCTTCCTTAGCCCACTGTCCCCAGCTTCATCCTGGAGTGCTGAAGATGGGATCAGTGACTCTTCAGGCCTCTTCATTCTTCTGACTGAGCTTTGTCTCTGCAGTCACTTCAAGAAGCCCAGAGAAAAGCAGCACCAACACACTGGAATCCCGGAGCCAAGCGCCTTGTGTCTGCCTCAGAAGAACACCAAGCAGCTGAAGGCAGTGTCAGCCCAATTCGAAAAGGCGGAGCAACAGGACAGGATGAAGGTTGGTTTAGGAAATGAGACTGGTTTTCCATTGAAAACTTGTCTTGCCCCTTGTAGAGTGGAGGACTTGGCTACAGTCAAGGGAGAAGACCCATCATTGCAGAGTGAGCTGGAAGTCAAGAGGCAGACACTGGAGGAATTGCAGCTTCAGAGGGATCTGCTGGAGCAAGAGAGGGATGATGTTAGCAGGGCCCTGGACACCTTATTGCTAGGCAGTACCTGTGGGAGTGGGAGTTGTACCAGCCAGATCAGCCCAGATGTTGTTTCTGGCAGTAGAAGACAGGGACACTGCTGTGCACACCTGGCTCAAGATGTCACATGCGTTTATTAGCCAGGGAGATGCATGTTCATCAGCAAAATGTTACATGATTCTGCAGAATTTGTTACTTTGGGCAGCTACAGAGCCCCTAAAACAGGGAACGGAGCTGGGGATGAGTCTGGAGAACAGGTGTGACAAGGAGCAGCTGAGGGAGCTGCGGGGGGCTCAGCCTGGAGAAAAAGAGGCTCGGGGGCACCTTCTCTCTCTCTACAACTCCCTGTGACAGGAAGGTGCAGCCAGGTGAGGGTCGGGCTCTGCTCCCAGGGAACAAGGGACAGGACATGAGGAAAAGGCCCCAAGCTGTGCCAGGGGAGGTTTGGATTGGGGATTACAGGATAGCTGTGAGAGAATGGTTTGTTTCTGATGGTCACTGTCAGACAGTCTCAGTTCTGGAGTATGGGGTAGGTTTGGCAAATACACAGCAGAGGTTTTGCTTTTGAAGAAAGGAGCTCAAAAGCACAGTTTAGTCTTCAGGCTTGAATACCAGCAAGGGCCATTAGACAGCTTCTTTATGTAAGACAAGTAAGTGGTATTGTTGGTGTCAACTGCTTTGGCCACATCAGCCAGACTTCCATCACTCATTAAACGACTGCCCACCGCAGGAGCCGTTTCCCTGCCAAGCATCCCCTCCTTGCAGAGAGCTGCTTTGCACACTGGAGGAGGTGACACTTTGATATGGGTTTTGTTCTAGAAGGAGAAATCCTGTATATTTTCATTTGCTTCAGTGAGCAAGATTGCTTTGGCTCAACCTTTCCTGAAAATGTCCAGCACTGGAATAGATCCTGATAGAAATTTTGTTTGCCAAGTGGCAGTTGTGGAGGATGCAGTATTTTTGGGTGACAGCACAGGGTTTGGAGTCAGCATGTTTGTCGGGAAGGAGCTATCTGGTCCCAGGCAAGCCAAGTGGGCCTGGCACAGGCCTTCCAAGGTAACAGTGCCAGAGGCTTTTGGCAGCCCTGGCTATCAGAGCTGCAGAGGGCAGATGCTGTGAGACTTTGAGCCCAGAGCACAGGAGTTCCTTGTCCTCTGGCTGCCTGCAAGGTGGCACTGGCTGGCTCTGCACAGGGCTCTCAAGGAAGGGCTTGAGCTGTACCTTGTCCCGCTTCCAGGTTCCCCAGGAGCAAGAGTCGTTGAGCAGGGCTCTGGAGCAGCTGCACCGAGAGTCCTCTGGCCAAGGGCATGCACTGGCCCAGGTGTGCAGAGGGAAGAAGCTGCTGGGCCGGGAGAAGGCTGCCCTTGAGGGCCGACTGGCAGCCATGGAGCGGCACCTACAAGACCTTTCCAAGCAGCTGTCAGAGGCCAGGTAAAGGCAGGGAGCAGACCCTGGCAGGACAGGGCTGAAGTGCTGTAGTGATAAAGGTGGTAAGCACTACACAGGGGTTTATTGCATCCTCTGTGCATTTCAGATGTAGATGTGGCTGTTGAGGTCAAGTTGGGCTGGGCTGTCTGTGCTATGGCAGGCCATAAGGAAAGCCTGGGCACTCAGGAGTGCCCTGCTTTTCTCTTGAAATGGCACAAATGTGCCTTCTCTGCACCAGTTTGCATGCGACCCATTTTCCATAGTTAGGTGTGGGGATCTCGAGCCATTTCATCGTGGAATAAGTGCCTGTGAGTGTGAGGAGCAAGTGACTCATTTCTCTCTGTATTTGCAACTTGCAGGTCAGCAAGGGAGAGCCTGGAATCCAGCCTGTTTGCTGCTCAGCAGAAGATATCTCAGCTGGAGATCACCAGGAACCATCTGGAAGCTCAAGTGCTCACAGTCTCGCAGGCCAAGGAGGTGATAGAAGGTGAGAACCTCGTGTGCTTTGTTTGTGGTGCTGCCCCTGCCTAGAGAAGCTGCTGTAAAGCCACCTCTGTCCACAGGGCTTCTGAGGAGTAGCAGGGCTGGAGGCAGGGCCCTCCTACACCAACACAGAAAGGGCCTGAGGTCAGTAAAGTCAGTAAAGACTCTGCATCTTGCTGTTGGTTGTGTTTGCAGGAGAAATGCAGTGCCTCCGACGTGAGCTGGAAGCAGAGAGAGCTCTCAGGAAGCAGGAACAGGAAGACGCAGCACAACAGCTCTTGCAGGCAGAACAGCGTCACGAAAGCCTCGGGCTTCAGGGAACTGCTCAGCAACTGGAAATAAACAAGCTCCTGCGAGACCTGGTAGGGGACAAATAGGCGTCTGAATTGTCCAGGCCCTGTGGGCTGGTTTAGCACAAGCGGAGCCCGAGGGTGTGAAAGGGCAGCAATCCTCTGGCAGAGGCCTCCTGCTGCTGGGCTGGGCAGCAGAGCCAGCAGCTTGGACTTGGAGGCACGTGAAGACCCACGGGATGGTGCTGGGACAGTAACTGCAGCCACGACTTCAGTGTGGGTGTCAGACTAGTTCCAGAGCAGCTTGAGCGGTGCCCAGCCAAAGCGTGGCAGCCCAGGGCAGCATCGTCCCCGAGTCCCACCTGCCACAGAGCAGATGCCAACACAGAGCAGATGCCAACACAGAGCAGATGCCAGTGCAGAGCAGATGCCAACACACAGCAGATGCCAGTGCAGAGCAGATGCCAGTGCAGAGCAGATGCCAACACAGAGCAGATGCCAACACAGAGCAGATGCCAACACAGAGCAGATGCCAGTGCAGAGCAGATGCCAGTGCAGAGCAGATGCCAGTGCAGAGCAGATGCCAACACACAGCAGATGCCAGTGCAGAGCAGATGCCAACACAGAGCAGATGCCAGTGCAGAGCAGATGCCAACACAGAGCAGATGCCAATGCAGAGCAGATGCCAGTGCAGAGCAGATGCCAACACAGAGCAGATGCCAACACAGAGCAGATGCCAGTGCAGAGCAGATGCCAACACAGAGCAGATGCCAACACAGAGCAGATGCCAGTGCAGAGCAGATGCCAACACACAGCAGATGCCAGTGCAGAGCAGATGCCAACACAGAGCAGATGCCAATGCAGAGCAGATGCCAGTGCAGAGCAGATGCCAACACAGAGCAGATGCCAACACACAGCAGATGCCAACACAGAGCAGATGCCAACACAGAGCAGATGCCAACACACAGCAGATGCCAGTGCAGAGCAGATGCCAGTGCAGAGCAGATGCCAACACAGAGCAGATGCCAACACAGAGCAGATGCCAACACAGAGCAGATGCCAGTGCAGAGCAGATGCCAGTGCAGAGCAGATGCCAGTGCAGAGCAGATGCCAACACACAGCAGATGCCAGTGCAGAGCAGATGCCAACACAGAGCAGATGCCAGTGCAGAGCAGATGCCAACACAGAGCAGATGCCAATGCAGAGCAGATGCCAGTGCAGAGCAGATGCCAACACAGAGCAGATGCCAGTGCAGAGCAGATGCCAACACAGAGCAGATGCCAACACAGAGCAGATGCCAGTGCAGAGCAGATGCCAACACACAGCAGATGCCAGTGCAGAGCAGATGCCAACACAGAGCAGATGCCAATGCAGAGCAGATGCCAGTGCAGAGCAGATGCCAACACAGAGCAGATGCCAACACACAGCAGATGCCAACACAGAGCAGATGCCAACACAGAGCAGATGCCAACACACAGCAGATGCCAGTGCAGAGCAGATGCCAGTGCAGAGCAGATGCCCACAGTGCTGCCAGCTGCAGGCGTGGGAACTGGGTTCCCTTCTTGCTGTGCTTGCATGGTGAACAAAGGGATTAGCTTGGGGCTTGAAGCAAATGGATCAGGCCCTTTGTCCCTGGTCCTTCAGTCCTTGTGGCTGGGAATCAGAGAGGGGAAGGTGACACCTCCTTTTCTGAATGGTTGCACTCAATGTTTGTGAAAAGATTTCCCAGCAGAAGTGATTCCTTGAGTGTCTGATTCTTGCACCTGCTGAGCCTCCTTTGAAGTTCCCTGACAGGACACAGTTTCCGGAGGGCAGAAAGCCAGTGCTGTTGTCTTTTCAGGTTGCGGTTTGTGGGAGGGATGAAGCTTCACATTTTTCAGTGAGGAGCTTGCCTGGGACTTCATCTTGAAGATTTTTCCTCCCCTCCTCAGGCAAGTGAGCGGGAAAGGTACCATGCAGAGATGCTAGAGATGCTGGAGCAATTGGAAAAAGAGAAGGCAGAGAGAGAGCGGGAGCACGAGAAGGTGCTGTTCGAGATGAGGCTGAAAGTTGCCACCCTGCAGGCTCAACAAGAAGAGGAACGAACTAGATTTGAAAATGCCAAGCGAGAGGTAACAATTGTGAAATGACAATTTTTGATTTTTTGCAAGGCTGGAGCTGTGGGAGATGGCAGGATAGGGAGTTGTGTGGAGCATGCCCTCCATGTCTTCCACACTGAATTTGGGGAAGTGAAAGCTGAACGGGGCTATCTTTGGAACCTGGAATGAGCCTTCTCATAGGAAGCCAGGCAGAAACATTGGGTTTCAGTTGAGATATTTGTGGTGCTCTGGTGTTTTGTTTTTCTAAGACTTACCTCAGAGTATCTTCATTGTTCACTTACTGGTCCTCTTTTGGTGTGTACTGGTAGGTGTTCATAGCCAAACTTAGTTTGTAGGGCTTTTCTTTTGTGGGCACGGGGAGGGCACAGCAGGAACGCTGACAAGGGAAAAATCTTTTTAAAGACTTGTCTGAAGTATTGCTGAACAGTAACCCAAAGATGTCTTCTGGGCTGTGTTGTAAGTCACTTGTTGGGAAGCTGTGTCACCCCAGGGCAGACAGTGGCCCAGGGGAGCAGCAGCCGAGCGCTCTGGGAGCACATGAGCCCATCAGTCTTTGCCTCTTGCCACACAGATGTTGCAGGGCACATGTGAAGCCCTGTGCTCTTCCTTTCTGAGCAGGTCCTTCTGGAAGAGCAGAATGAGAAGAGGGCTTTATCAGAGACACTGCTCCAAACTGAGGCAGAGCTAAGCCGAGCCTGCCAGCAGGTGCAGCAGCTCAGGCAGGAGGCGAGAGAGCAGCAAGAGAAGGGGCAGGTAAGTCTGAGTAGGCAGGGAGCAGAGTGCAGGGCAGTGACAAGGGCACGAAAGGCAGGACCTGGGACTGCGGAGGCAAGGGCTGCTTCAGAGCCTGGGAGCATAGAGCCTGGTAAGCTCCAGAGCTCAGCCCCAGGACGGAAGGCTTGCAATGGAAGCAGGGCTGGGTAGAGAAGCCAAAAGAAGTAGCAGAAGGAATGGGATTTTGAGACAAGTGGAAAATGCTAGGCCTGAGGGCAGGTCCCAGGAAGTTGCTCTGTGTTTTGTTACCAGACCATGGAGGCAAAGCTGCAAGCTGAGCTGCAGGAAGCTCAGAGTGAAATCCAGGCAGTGCAGAAGAGGCACAAGGAAGAACTCCAAGGTGTCAAAGAGGAAATTAAGCTCCTTCTTGAGCAGAGGGAGGCTCTGCAAAAGCAGGTGAGTGAAACAGCAGTGGCAGCACAGTCATCCAGCAGGGGGTCTGTGCCCTTCTTGCTTTTCCATGGCAGAGCAGCAGCTGATGGGGTGGTCCCTGGGGCTGCCTCGTGCTGTGGGTTCCATGGCAGCTGCTCTGAAGGACTGTCAGTGTTCTGCTAAGTCTCAGCTGTTGCCCTGACAGCTGGGCTGGTCCTCTGGGCTGTTGGCCAGCAACCATCAGCATGGATTTCTGCTGGCCTCTTCCTGCTAGCCTTGGCTGGGGAGGTACTTTTCCAGGTGCCCTTGGTGAGCCACTTGGAGATTGAAACAAGTTCCCCATATCCACTGTGAATCTGGTGCTCTCAGCACAGGGAGAAAGGCAAAGTTAGTCTTTGCCATTCCTCACAGCCTCTGCTGTGGCTGACACTGACAGGCTGTGGCTGTAGTCTCTGACTGCTTTATTTTCCTTGACTTGAGGTGGGAGAGTTGACATCTCAGCTGGCAGCCTCCAGGGAGTCGCAGGAAACCATTGTCCAGAGAGCTCAGCAAGATGTGAGGGATGCCCAGCAGCAGTCCGTTCAGAAAGCGCTGGAGGTTGAGCATATCTGGAAGATGCTGGAGGAGGCAGAAAATCAGAACAAGGAGCTGCAAGGGAAACTGCAGAACCTGGACAGGGAAAGGAAACAATGGCAAGATGTAGCACGCCAAAATTCAGAATGTCAGACCTCCTTGAATACCCTAGAAAGGGAAAATGCCAGGTAAATGAAAGCCTGTGGGACTCCGCATTGTGAGGAATGGATTCCCTCTTTGCACCTGCCAGGGGCTCTGGCAGCATTTCCTAAGTGGCAGAGTTCTGAACTCTCCCTGCAGATGTGTCTCATTTTCTGGATGCTGTGTTTAATTTTTATTTTTTTTAAGTCTTCAGTTACAGTTTTCTCTGAAGACAAAGGCTTTTGGGGTAGCTCTTTCCTGCTGGGGAGGTGTTCTGTTGTTAGGTGGGTGTGTTAACACTGTCCCAGCTGCAGTGTAAGGGGCTGGACACATCCATCAGCTCCACCTTGGGTCCTGTAAGTTGAGGTTTTTGAGAATTGGATCAGCTCTGGCATCGTGATGCCTTTGCTTGGCAGAACCATCTTAAGGCCCTGATTACTGATCTAAGACAGATTCTCATCGGAGATACCCAAGAAACAAGAAGGTCTCTGTTGCGTCGTTCCTCATCAAATGGCCCAGGGTGCCTGGAAGGGGTTGAGCAGGGTCCCTGCCAGCCTCCACAGTGCACAGGCGTTACTGACTGTGCAAAGAATGCAAGAAACAAGATCAAGGTTAGGGGGGCTCCTCCAGCTGACCAAGTCCTGCCAGTCTTCAGTGTTGCAGGATTCTTCTTGCAAGCAGAAGAGAAAGAAAAGGCAGGGCACTCTTGCTTGCCTGGAGGTTTCTGCATCTTCCATCAGGTTGTGCTCCAAGCCTCTGTCGCCACTTCTGCTATTGGCCTTTGTTTCTCTCCAGCTGAAAGAAGGATGGGTGCTGGTAAATCTTAGGGAACTTCCGCGAGATCCCCTGGCTGTTGGGTGCTGATTTTCCTACCTGGGTATACAAGATGGGGGAAGGAAAATGTCTCTTCCATGTTGACCAAAGCTTCTGCCCTTGGAGCCTGGTTAGTCAGAAGAGAATTGTTCCTCTCCCTTGCTGTCTTCATTGTAAGACTTTGTTAGGTCTGTATTCACATTCCCACCTTGAGAAGGAGGCAGAGCATGTAGGCAGGAACTGCCCATTCTTTCATGAATGGAAGCAGAGTGGGCAAATGCTGGGCTGTGACCACAGGGGCAACAAACAGCCAAGTTGTTTAGACAAACTTCATCAGACAGAGCAGTTTTCCCTGAGCTGGTGCAAGTGCTCAGAGTTTATAAAATGTGGCACCATTTAGTAATGAGTTGCATGCTTCTCTTCTAGGCTGATTCTGTCTCTGGAGGAAAAGGATCTGTGCCTCAGAACAGAAGAAGAGAAGAACCTGGCGCTGAATAACCAGGTGTGTCACCTTCATTCTGCTCTTCACGAGGCCAAGCTGCTTCACTGTGAGCACAGAAGAGAAATACAGGAGCTCAACACACAGGTAACCTGTGCCCTGGCATCCTCTTCTCCAGGGACACACAACATTGCCTTTGGCTTGGAGGCCCCAACTGCTTTCTGCTCCCAGCAGCCTCCACTGCTGCCATGTCCTGCCCAGGGCTGCTGCTGCACCCTGAGGCCAAGGCTGGATCTGGTGTCTGCTGCTGCCGCCAACATTTTCCCCACTTCTCTCCCGGCTGCTGGCAGGAAATCTGGGAGGAGAAGCAGCAGCAGCAGACTCCTTTGGAGCTCTTCCCTCCCTCTGTTAGCAGTGTTGTCCCAGATGGAGTTGGTGCCTTTGCGGGGTGCTGAGCAATGCGGGCACACAGACATGGCTATGGCAGGCTGGGGAGGGCACTTCCACCGCGGCCAGTTCAGCCGGTGTTCAGAGCTGCACCCTCAAGGATGCCCATTGCCTCCCTTTCCCTGTTTTCACTCCATTTGTCTCAGCTGGAATCCTTGGTTCTGCACCTTCTGTTTTGGGCATGTTTTTTGTTTGCAGTAATTTCTCCTTTGTTGCTCTCCCTACTGCCCATTCTGCTGCCTCAGGGGCAGTCCTGTCCCTGAGGCTGTGTGCATCCATCTTCCAGATCCGGGCCCTGCAGGAGGCAATGCTGGAGAAGGAGGCTGCCCAGGCAACTCAAGAGAAGCTGCTGCTGCAGGAGCTGGAGGAGTCCCGAGCAGGAGAACGGCGCTTCAGGGACTCTGCGCACGTGCTGGAGGCTGAGGTGTCTGAGCTGCGTGTGAGGCTCCAGAACTCTGAGGAAAGAGGAGAGGCCATGGCCATGCAGTGTAAGGCCTTGGAGCTGGAGCTGAGGAACACACAGGCTCAGAGGGACTATCTCAGGGCTCACAATCAGGAGCTGCAGAAGGAGTTGGAGGGAAGTGAACAAGGTATAGCTTCTCCTCTCCCACTAGCTGCCCCATCCTGTCTCACCAGCAGGGATCTCTGGTGCCACACAGAGGAAAAGGGCAGTGCCCAGAGATGGCAGAGGGGAAAAACAACTGGCAGGAGATTTATCCATCCAAGTGCCAGAGAAAGATGGTGTGGCTGGCAGTGCCATCTGGCTGTTCTACGGCTGATCCCATGCACAGCTGGTGCCTTTCAGGTGCCATGTCTGTGCTAAGGAGCTGTAGCTGGATGTCTCAGCTCGATTCCCCCAAACTCCAGGCCCTGCCAGAGGCTCCAGGCTACTGGCCTCTCTGGAGCAGGGCTGCACAGGCATCCCCACTCCTTTCTCTGCCTTTGATTGCTCACTCTGCGCAAGCCTGAGAGCAAACACATTTTCGTATTCCTCTGAACCTTGCCCCTTTCATTCCTGCTTTTTTCTCTGCCTGGAAGTTTCCTTCATTTGTGTCAGCTTTGGAAGCCCTTGTGGGCTTAGGGCCTGGCAAATACAGGCAGGCAGAGAAGACAGTGCTGTTGTCTCTGCAGGATGCACATCAGTTTGCCTTGGCTTTGCTTTTCACCTTCTCTTTCACCTTCCCCTTTCTCTGGTGCAGATTGGAGGAGGGCAGAAGTCAAGGACACCTCTCGAGATATTGCCCTGAAGACAGAGGCCACTAAAATACAGGAAGAGGCTGTGACTCTTTGTCAGGAGGTGGCATCTGTCCACAAGAAATTGAAAAGGCTGGAGAGGGAAAGGAAGGATGTGCTGGTGAGAATGGCCAATGCCATGAAGGGCCATTTCTTGGCTATGTTTGGACCTTGTGTTAATATTTCTTAGGAGCACCTTTTTCCAGTTTAACTTTTCTAATTGTATTCTTCTGAATAAGGAGGAAAACATGATGCCGTCCTGTCAAGCCCAGTTAGGGTTGAGGCTGCTGATTTTCCTCCATGCTGGAGTTTTGTTCCCGAGAAGCTTTCCTTCTCAATGTCCACACTTGTCTTTATGGACATTGCGTGGTTTGGGCAATTCCTCGTGTCCAAACCCATGTTCCGATTTCTAAATATCTGGCCCTGGGACAAGGGGGGAGAAGACCAAGTTTTCTGTTAATAGAAAGGTGCTTGGCCTTGGCCGCCTGAGAGCAGCCAGTGGGGAGAAAAGAGAGAAAAGCAAAGTGCTGATCCAGATAAGGACGTGTCCCTGCAAGGGGAGAACTTGTCCTGAGTGCCAGCAGAGAATGACAGACTGATCTGGCCATTGCTGCTTCAAGAGAGGACAGTGGGGCTCTCGGGGATGGAGCCATGGCAACTCCACACAGGAGAGGTTGGAAACCACTCCTGTTACTCCAAACCCAGGGAATGAAATGTTGGGTGTGTTTGCTCTTCCCTTTCTCCCTGGTGGGGAGCACATCCTCACGGCACTGCCTAAATCCTGCTTAGGGAGGATTGAAATGCTGTCTGCAGCTCTGGCAGCTCCTCCCCAAAGGACCACTCGAGTGGAGCTGCAAGAGGTCGGGGAAGAGCAGAAAGGAAGCTGAGATGGGCTGAGTGAGCTGGGAAAGACACTGTGTCGGGGGGGGCCCAGCAGAGGTCTGCAGCATCCCGAGAGGCAGGGAGAGAGGGGCAGTCTGTGCCAGCCCCTGGGGCAGGAGTCCAGATGTGGGATGGAAAGCAAACCGAGAGATGGAATGAGTGACCCTTTTTCTGCCTTGTTTTGGCAGCATGAATGGGAATTGTACCTGGAGCAGGTGAGAAATCTGGAAAAGGAAAACAAAATGCATGCACCTGATGTTCAAAAAAAGAAGGAAAGAGCCCAGCACTTGGAATTGGAGAGGGAAGGCATGCAAGAAGAGCTGGAGCATGGTGCTGCTGCTGTGAAGGAATGGAGAGAGAAAGCTCAAGTCCTGAGTGCTGCCGTGAATAAGAGTGACATTTCCAATGGGGGCCTGAAGAAGCAGTTGGAAATCCTGAAGGGAAAGGCATTTCTCAAGGTAGGCACTGGCATTGCTCTTCAGTCCACTGCAACGTCTCTCAGTGATTCCAATGATGGTTCCCAGAAAGGGGTGGGAATGAGTGTATATCCCTGAAAGTCCAGGCTCTGTTAGGAAAAGCAGCCCGGGCTGCAATCAGCAGCCATGTGTGTGTGCCTGGCTCCAGGCAGAGACAGAGACCATTGACAGCCAGAATGATTCGGGGCACGCCCATAACAACTGACACAGCTCTGGAGCTTGCTGTTCAAATCAGCTCCTGGCCCAAAGCTGGCCATGGGGAGCTGCTTCTGCCATGCCCACGCAAGGGGAGGCAACACGTGGGGGGTTGGGTTTGGCATGGAGAGGAATGGAGCAGGTGAGCAGAGCAATGGACTAAATTGAGCAGAGTATTGGACCGAGGGCTGAACAGCAGCTGCCCTGCTGGTGCTTCGAGGATGCTTCCTGAGACAGAGATTTCTTGGGGACAACTCTTGCGGTGTTTGACACAAGGGACTCATCTCTCTGAATACTCAGCAGGCTGTTGGAGCAGAGGGGAAGCGGCCGTCTGAGCACTCGAGGAAAGGCGCCGAATGTCTGCAGGATCAGCATGCAATGTCACTAAAAGACAAGACAGAGAAGGCTGAAATAAGCACAGAGCTCCGGAGAGCTGGCGAGCAGGTAAAGTGGGATTTTGCTGCCTCTGCAAAGGCTCAGGCTCCTCTGCAACACGACACGTTTGCCCAGGCAGCGCTTTGGAGTCCTCTGCTTGTTTCCTTCCCTCTCCCTGTCCCTGCTGAGGGCACAGCCTTTGCTTTGTTCTCTCCCTTGTGGCAGCCCATGGCTTTCACAAAGGCACCTGCACTCCGCTGCCTCACTCCCTGGCCCCGTGTCTCCAGACACGCACTGGCCTCTCTCTCGCACAGCCCCCAGCAAGAGCTTTTTGCCCCCAGTGTTGCCTGCTGCAATTCAGGGTCTCTGAGCAGAGATGTCCTTGCCTGCATGTCCAGAGGTGCTTTTGCTCCGTGTTTGCTGACAGGTTTCTCTGACCTTTTCTCCCATCCAATGTGCAGGTGCAACAAGAAGGGAGGAGTGTCAAGAAAATCTTTGGGACATTTGACATCTCGGACAGCGTGAGGTTGGATGTCTCCCAGTCTGCCCAGCACCGCAGGTTGACTTCTGGACAGGTGAGAACACACTCTTCCTTGGTGGGAGGAACACAGCCCTTGGCAAAGCACACGTCCGTCAGAAAGTAGAGGAGCAGCTGTGAGCTGAGCTGTGTTGCCCAGGCCAGGTGAGCCCTGAGCGCTGCTGCCAGGGCTGGCATCACCTCCGCTCCTGCACAGACAGAGAGCTCCGTGCCGGAGCTGCTGTGGCTGTGCCCGCTGCAAAGCGAGAGGAGGTGGGAGCAGCTGCCTCTCTGCCAGCAGCCAGCCCCGCAGCCACAAGGCTGTGGTGTCAGCAAAGAAGAGTTGGAGGAGTTTCAAGGCCTCAGCAGTGCTTGAAGGCTCATTCTCCCACTGGGCTTTGTTGCCCACATTGTGCTCTGCTCCTGTGTGGAATGCTCGGAGGTTTGGCAGAGGGAGAGTTTGCTCCCTGTCCGTGGGCTGGCTGTCCAGGAGCTTGCTGTTCAAGTCAGCTTCTTGCCCAAAGCTTCTGTCGTGGCCACGCAAGGGGAGGCATCACGTGGGGGGTTGGATTTGGAATGGAAAGGAATGGAGCAGGTGAGCAGAGCAATGGACTAAACTGAGCCGAGTTTTGGACCGAGGGCTGAACAGCAGCTGCCCTGCTGGTGCTTCGAGGATGCTTCCCAAGACAGAGATTTCTGAGAGACAACTTTTGCAGTATTTGAAATACGGGAATCATCTCCTCTTTGAATATCCAGCAGGCTGTTGGAGCAGAAGTGGAGCACCTGTCCTATCTCTCCGACACCAGCATGGGACTTAAGCAACCGGTTCCAGCACCAGAAAAGGACAAGGCTGAGAAGGCTGAATTAAGCACAGTGCCCCGGAGAGCTGGCGAGCAGGTAAAGTGGGCTTTTGCTGCCTCTGCAAAGCCTCCGGCACCTCTGCAACATGACATGTTTGCCCAGGCAGTGCTTTGGTGTCCTCTGCTTTTTTCCTTCCCTCTCCTGTCCCTGCTGAGGGCACAGCCTTTGCTTTGTTCTCTCCCTTGTGGCAGCCCATGGCTTTCACAAAGGCACCTGCGCTCCGCTGCCTCCCTCCCTGGCCCCGTGTCTCCAGACACGCACTGGCCTCTCTCTCGCACAGCCCCCAGCAAGAGCTTTTTGCCCCCAGTGTTGCCTGCTGCAATTCAGGGTCTCTGAGCAGAGATGTCCTTGCCTGCATGTCCAGAGGTGCTTTTGCTCCGTGTTTGCTGACAGGTTTCTCTGACCTTTTCTCCCATCCAATGTGCAGGTGCAACAAGAAGGGAGGAGTGTCAAGAAAATCTTTGGGACATTTGACATCTCGGACAGCGTGAAGTTGGATGTCTCCCAGTCTGCCCAGCACAGCAGGTTGACTTCTGGACAGGTGGGAACACACTCTTCCTTGGTGGGAGGAACACAGCCCTTGGCAAAGCACATGTCCATCAGAAAGTAGAGGAGCAGCTGTGAGCTGAGCTGTGTTGCCCAGGCCAGGTGAGCCCTGAGCGCTGCTGCCAGGGCTGGCATCACCTCCGCTCCTGCGCAGACAGAGAGCTCCGTGCCGCAGCTGCTGTGGCTGTGCCCGCTGCAAAGCGAGAGGAGGTGGGAGCAGCTGCCTCTCTGCCAGCAGCCAGCCCCGCAGCCACAAGGCTGTGGTGTCAGCAAAGAAGAGTTGGAGGAGTTTCAAGGCCTCAGCAGTGCTTGAAGGCTCATTCTCCCACTGGGCTTTGTTGCCCACATTGTGCTCTGCTCCTGTGTGGAATGCTCGGAGGTTTGGCAGAGGGAGAGTTTGCTCCCTGTCCGTGGGCTGGCTGTCCAGGAGCTTGCTGTTCAAGTCAGCTCCTTGCCCAAAGCGTCTGTCGTGGCCACGCAAGGGGAGGCATCACGTGGGGGGTTGGATTTGGAATGGAAAGGAATGGAGCAGGTGAGCAGAGCAATGGACTAAACTGAGCCGAGTTTTGGACGGAGGGCTGAACAGCAGCTGCCCTGCTGGTGCTTCGAGGATGCTTCCCAAGACAGAGAGTTCTCAGGGACAGCTCTTGCAGTGTTTACACAAGGGACTCATCTCTCTGAATACTCAGCAGGCTGTTGGAGCAGATGGCATTGCTATTGGAGATGGTCATGACACAAAATATTTCACCACAACACCTTCTTGGTCTGAGGAAAGGAAGAAGTAACTCTTTATTTCCCAGAGTCTTTTTGTACAATTTTCCAGCTTTCATGTCACACATCATTGGCTCTCAATTCACCGCCCTACAGTATCATTGGCTGCCTATAGCCAGAACAACATCTTTGAAAAACACCACCTGCATGAAGTCGGCTATCTCTGTTTATGAATTCCTGCTTGTTTTGAATCATAGAGGTACTGTGAGAATTGAGAATAAGAAATTGGTCTCACAGTGAAGTAGCTCTTACTATTTACCTACAATTCCCACACTGGCATCCTCTTCTCCAGGGACACACAACATTGCCTTTGGCTTGGAGGCCCCAACTGCTTTCTGCTCCCAGCAGCCTCCACTGCTGCCATGTCCTGCCCAGGGCTGCTGCTGCGCCCTGAGGCCAAGGCTGGATCTGGTGTCTGCTGCTGCCACCAACATTTTCCCCACTTCTCTCCCGGCTGCTGGCAGGAAATCTGGGAGGAGAAGCAGCAGCAGCAGACTCCTTTGGAGCTCTTCCATCCCTCTGTTAGCAGTGTTGTCCCAGATGGAGTTGGTGCCTTTGCGGGGTGCTGAGCAATGCGGGCACACAGACATGGCTATGGCAGGCTGGGGAGGGCACTTCCACCGCGGCCAGTTCAGCCGGTGTTCAGAGCTGCACCCTCAAGGATGCCCATTGCCTCCCTTTCCCTGTTTTCACTCCATTTGTCTCAGCTGGAATCCTTGGTTCTGCACCTTCTGTTTTGGGCATGTTTTTTGTTTGCAGTAATTTCTCCTTTGTTGCTCTCCCTACTGCCCATTCTGCTGCCTCAGGAGCAGTCCTGTCCCTGAGGCTTTGTGCATCCATCTTCCAGATCCGGGCCCTGCAGGAGGCAATGCTGGAGAAGGAGGCTGCCCAGGCAACTCAAGAGAAGCTGCTGCTGCAGGAGCTGGAGGAGTCCCGAGCAGGAGAACGGCGCTTCAGGGACTCTGCGCACGTGCTGGAGGCTGAGGTGTCTGAGCTGCGTGTGAGGCTCCAGAACTCTGAGGAAAGAGGAGAGGCCATGGCCACGCAGCATAAGGCCTTGGAGCTGGACCTGAGGAACACACAGGCTCAGAGGGACGATCTCAGAGCTCACAATCAGGAGCTGCAGAAGGAGTTGGAGGGAAGTGAACAAGGTACAGCTTCTCCTCTCCCACTCGCTGCCCCATCCTGTCTCACCAGCAGGGATCTCTGGTGCCACACAGAGGAAAAGGGCAGTGCCCAGAGATGGCAGAGGGGAAAAACAACTGGCAGGAGATTTATCCATCCAAGTGCCAGAGAAAGATGGTGTGGCTGGCAGTGCCATCTGGCTGTTCTACGGCTGATCCCATGCACAGCTGGTGCCTTTCAGGTGCCATGTCTGTGCTAAGGAGCTGTAGCTGGATGTCTCAGCTCAATTCCCCCAAACTCCAGGCCCTGCCAGAGGCTCCAGGCTACTGGCCTCTCTGGAGCAGGGCTGCACAGGCATCCCCACTCCTTTCTCTGCCTTTGATTGCTCACTCTGCGCAAGCCTGAGAGCAAACACATTTTCGTATTCCTCTGAACCTTGCCCCTTTCATTCCTGCTTTTTTCTCTGCCTGGAAGTTTCCTTCATTTGTGTCAGCTTTGGAAGCCCTTGTGGGCTTAGGGCCTGGCAAATACAGGCAGGCAGAGAAGACAGTGCTGTTGTCTCTGCAGGATGCACATCAGTTTGCCTTGGCTTTGCTTTTCACCTTCTCTTTCACCTTCCCCTTTCTCTGGTGCAGATTGGAGGAGGGCAGAAGTCAAGGACACCTCTCGAGATATTGCCCTGAAGACAGATGCCACTAAAATACAGGAAGAGGCTGTGACTCTTTGTCAGGAGGTGGCATCTGTGCACAAGAAATTGGAAAGGCTGGAGAGGGAAAGGAAGGATGTGCTGGTGAGAATGGCCAATGCCATGAAGGGCCATTTCTTGGCTATGTTTGGACCTTGTGTTAATATTTCTTAGGAGCACCTTTTTCCAGTTTAACTTTTCTAATTGTATTCTTCTGAATAAGGAGGAAAACATGATGCCGTCCTGTCAAGCCCAGTTAGGGTTGAGGCTGCTGATTTTCCTCCATGCTGGAGTTTTGTTCCCGAGAAGCTTTCCTTCTCAATGTCCACACTTGTCTTTATGGACATTGCGTGGTTTGGGCAATTCCTCGTGTCCAAACCCATGTTCCGATTTCTAAATGTCTGGCCCTGGGACAAGGGGGGAGAAGACCAAGTTTTCTGTTAATAGAAAGGTGCTTGGCCTTGGCCGCCTGAGAGCAGCCAGTGGGGAGAAAAGAGAGAAAAGCAAAGTGCTGATCCAGATAAGGACGTGTCCCTGCAAGGGGAGAACTTGTCCTGAGTGCCAGCAGAGAATGACAGACTGATCTGGCCATTGCTGCTTCAAGAGAGGACAGTGGGGCTCTCGGGGATGGAGCCATGGCAACTCCACACAGGAGAGGTTGGAAACCACTCCTGTTACTCCAAACCCAGGGAATGAAATGTTGGGTGTGTTTGCTCTTCCCTTTCTCCCTGGTGGGGAGCACATCCTCACGGCACTGCCTAAATCCTGCTTAGGGAGGATTGAAATGCTGTCTGCAGCTCTGGCAGCTCCTCCCCAAAGGACCACTCGAGTGGAGCTGCAAGAGGTCGGGGAAGAGCAGAAAGGAAGCTGAGATGGGCTGAGTGAGCTGGGAAAGACACTGTGTCGGGGGGGGCCCAGCAGAGGTCTGCAGCATCCCGAGAGGCAGGGAGAGAGGGGCAGTCTGTGCCAGCCCCTGGGGCAGGAGTCCAGATGTGGGATGGAAAGCAAACCGGGAGATGGAATGAGTGACCCTTTTTCTGCCTTGTTTTGGCAGCATGAATGGGAATTGTACCTGGAGCAGGTGAGAAATCTGGAAAAGGAAAACAAAATGCATGCACCTGATGTTCAAAAAAAGAAGGAAAGAGCCCAGCACTTGGAATTGGAGAGGGAAGGCATGCAAGAAGAGCTGGAGCATGGTGCTGCTGCTGTGAAGGAATGGAGAGAGAAAGCTCAAGTCCTGAGTGCTGCCGTGAATAAGAGTGACATTTCCAATGGGGGCCTGAAGAAGCAGTTGGAAATCCTGAAGGGAAAGGCATTTCTCAAGGTAGGCACTGGCATTGCTCTTCAGTCCACTGCAACGTCTCTCAGTGATTCCAATGATGGTTCCCAGAAAGCGGTGGGAATGAATGTATATCCCTGAAAGTCCAGGCTCTGTTAGGAAAAGCAGCCCGGGCTGCAATCAGCAGCCATGTCTGTGTGCCTGGCTCCAGGCAGAGACAGAGACCATTGACAGCCAGAATGATTCGGGGCACGCCCATAACAACTGACACAGCTCTGGAGCTTGCTGTTCAAATCAGCTCCTGGCCCAAAGCTGGCCATGGGGAGCTGCTTCTGCCATGCCCACGCAAGGGGAGGCAACACGTGGGGGGTTGGGTTTGGCATGGAAAGGAATGGAGCAGGTGAGCAGAGCAATGGACTAAATTGAGCAGAGTATTGGACCGAGGGCTGAACAGCAGCTGCCCTGCTGGTGCTTCGAGGATGCTTCCCAAGACAGAGATTTCTGAGAGACAACTTTTGCAGTATTTGAAATACGGGAATCATCTCCTCTTTGAATATCCAGCAGGCTGTTGGAGCAGAAGTGGAGCACCTGTCCTATCTCTCCGACACCAGCCTGGGACTTAAGCAACCGGTTCCAGCACCAGAAAAGGACAAGGCTGAGAAGGCTGAATTAAGCACAGAGCCCCGGAGAGCTGGCGAGCAGGTAAAGTGGGCTTTTGCTGCCTCTGCAAAGCCTCAGGCTCCTCTGCAACACGACGCGTTTGCCCAGGCAGCGCTTTGGTGTCCTCTGCTTATTTCCTTCCCTCTCCTGTCCCTGCTGAGGGCACAGCCTTTGCTTTGTTCTCTCCCTTGTGGCAGCCCATGGCTTTCACAAAGGCACCTGCGCTCCGCTGCCTCCCTCCCTGGCCCCGTGTCTCCAGACACGCACTGGCCTCTCTCTCGCACAGCCCCCAGCAAGAGCTTTTTGCCCCCAGTGTTGCCTGCTGCAATTCAGGGTCTCTGAGCAGAGATGTCCTTGCCTGCATGTCCAGAGGTGCTTTTGCTCCGTGTTTGCTGACAGGTTTCTCTGACCTTTTCTCCCATCCAATGTGCAGGTGCAACAAGAAGGGAGGAGTGTCAAGAAAATCTTTGGGACATTTGACATCTCGGACAGCGTGAAGTTGGATGTCTCCCAGTCTGCCCAGCACCGCAGGTTGACTTCTGGACAGGTGAGAACACACTCTTCCTTGGTGGGAGGAACACAGCCCTTGGCAAAGCACATGTCCGTCAGAAAGTAGAGGAGCAGCTGTGAGCTGAGCTGTGTTGCCCAGGCCAGGTGAGCCCTGAGCGCTGCTGCCAGGGCTGGCATCACCTCCGCTCCTGCGCAGACAGAGAGCTCCGTGCCGCAGCTGCTGTGGCTGTGCCTGCTGCAAAGCGAGAGGAGGTGGGAGCAGCTGCCTCTCTGCCAGCAGCCAGCCCTGCAGCCACAAGGCTGTGGTGTCAGCAAAGAAGAGTTGGAGGAGTTTCAAGGCCTCAGCAGTGCTTGAAGGCTCATTCTCCCACTGGGCTTTGTTGCCCACATTGTGCTCTGCTCCTGTGTGGAATGCTCGGAGGTTTGGCAGAGGGAGAGTTTGCTCCCTGTCCGTGGGCTGGCTGTCCAGGAGCTTGCTGTTCAAGTCAGCTCCTTCCCCAAAGCTTCTGTCGTGCCCACGCAAGGGGAGGCATCACGTGGGGGGTTGGATTTGGAATGGAAAGGAATGGAGCAGGTGAGCAGAGCAATGGACTAAACTGAGCAGAGTATTGGACGGAGGGCTGAACAGCAGCTGCCCTGCTGGTGCTTCGAGGATGCTTCCCAAGACAGAGAGTTCTCAGGGACAGCTCTTGCAGTGTTTACACAAGGGACTCATCTCTCTGAATACTCAGCAGGCTGTTGGAGCAGATGGCATTGCTATTGGAGATGGTCATGACACAAAATATTTCACCACAACACCTTCTTGGTCTGAGGAAAGGAAGAAGTAACTCTTTATTTCCCAGAGTCTTTTTGTACAATTTTCCAGCTTTCATGTCACACATCATTGGCTCTCAATTCACCGCCCTACAGTATCATTGGCTGCCTATAGCCAGAACAACATCTTTGAAAAACACCACCTGCATGAAGTCGGCTATCTCTGTTTATGAATTCCTGCTTGTTTTGAATCATAGAGGTACTGTGAGAATTGAGAATAAGAAATTGGTCTCACAGTGAAGTAGCTCTTACTATTTACCTACAATTCCCACACTGGCATCCTCTTCTCCAGGGACACACAACATTGCCTTTGGCTTGGAGGCCCCAACTGCTTTCTGCTCCCAGCAGCCTCCACTGCTGCCATGTCCTGCCCAGGGCTGCTGCTGCGCCCTGAGGCCAAGGCTGGATCTGGTGTCTGCTGCTGCCACCAACATTTTCCCCACTTCTCTCCCGGCTGCTGGCAGGAAATCTGGGAGGAGAAGCAGCAGCAGCAGACTCCTTTGGAGCTCTTCCATCCCTCTGTTAGCAGTGTTGTCCCAGATGGAGTTGGTGCCTTTGCGGGGTGCTGAGCAATGCGGGCACACAGACATGGCTATGGCAGGCTGGGGAGGGCACTTCCACCGCGGCCAGTTCAGCCGGTGTTCAGAGCTGCACCCTCAAGGATGCCCATTGCCTCCCTTTCCCTGTTTTCACTCCATTTGTCTCAGCTGGAATCCTTGGTTCTGCACCTTCTGTTTTGGGCATGTTTTTTGTTTGCAGTAATTTCTCCTTTGTTGCTCTCCCTACTGCCCATTCTGCTGCCTCAGGAGCAGTCCTGTCCCTGAGGCTGTGTGCATCCATCTTCCAGATCCGGGCCCTGCAGGAGGCAATGCTGGAGAAGGAGGCTGCCCAGGCAACTCAAGAGAAGCTGCTGCTGCAGGAGCTGGAGGAGTCCCGAGCAGGAGAACGGCGCTTCAGGGACTCTGCGCACGTGCTGGAGGCTGAGGTGTCTGAGCTGCGTGTGAGGCTCCAGAACTCTGAGGAAAGAGGAGAGGCCATGGCCACGCAGCATAAGGCCTTGGAGCTGGACCTGAGGAACACACAGGCTCAGAGGGACGATCTCAGGGCTCACAATCAGGAGCTGCAGAAGGAGTTGGAGGGAAGTGAACAAGGTACAGCTTCTCCTCTCCCACTCGCTGCCCCATCCTGTCTCACCAGCAGGGATCTCTGGTGCCACACAGAGGAAAAGGGCAGTGCCCAGAGATGGCAGAGGGGAAAAACAACTGGCAGGAGATTTATCCATCCAAGTGCCAGAGAAAGATGGTGTGGCTGGCAGTGCCATCTGGCTGTTCTACGGCTGATCCCATGCACAGCTGGTGCCTTTCAGGTGCCATGTCTGTGCTAAGGAGCTGTAGCTGGATGTCTCAGCTCAATTCCCCCAAACTCCAGGCCCTGCCAGAGGCTCCAGGCTACTGGCCTCTCTGGAGCAGGGCTGCACAGGCATCCCCACTCCTTTCTCTGCCTTTGATTGCTCACTCTGCGCAAGCCTGAGAGCAAACACATTTTCGTATTCCTCTGAACCTTGCCCCTTTCATTCCTGCTTTTTTCTCTGCCTGGAAGTTTCCTTCATTTGTGTCAGCTTTGGAAGCCCTTGTGGGCTTAGGGCCTGGCAAATACAGGCAGGCAGAGAAGACAGTGCTGTTGTCTCTGCAGGATGCACATCAGTTTGCCTTGGCTTTGCTTTTCACCTTCTCTTTCCCCTTCCCCTTTCTCTGGTGCAGATTGGAGGAGGGCAGAAGTCAAGGACACCTCTCGAGATACTGCCCTGAAGACAGATGCCACTAAAATACAGGAAGAGGCTGTGACTCTTTGTCAGGAGGTGGCATCTGTGCACAAGAAATTGGAAAGGCTGGAGAGGGAAAGGAAGGATGTGCTGGTGAGAATGGCCAATGCCATGAAGGGCCATTTCTTGGCTATGTTTGGACCTTGTGTTAATATTTCTTAGGAGCACCTTTTTCCAGTTTAACTTTTCTAATTGTATTCTTCTGAATAAGGAGGAAAACATGATGCCGTCCTGTCAAGCCCAGTTAGGGTTGAGGCTGCTGATTTTCCTCCATGCTGGAGTTTTGTTCCCGAGAAGCTTTCCTTCTCAATGTCCACACTTGTCTTTATGGACATTGCATGGTTTGGGCAATTCCTCGTGTCCAAACCCATGTTCCGATTTCTAAATATCTGGCCCTGGGACAAGGGGGGAGAAGACCAAGTTTTCTGTTAATAGAAAGGTGCTTGGCCTTGGCCGCCTGAGAGCAGCCAGTGGGGAGAAAAGAGAGAAAAGCAAAGTGCTGATCCAGATAAGGACGTGTCCCTGCAAGGGGAGAACTTGTCCTGAGTGCCAGCAGAGAATGACAGACTGATCTGGCCATTGCTGCTTCAAGAGAGGACAGTGGGGCTCTCGGGGATGGAGCCATGGCAACTCCACACAGGAGAGGTTGGAAACCACTCCTGTTACTCCAAACCCAGGGAATGAAATGTTGGGTGTGTTTGCTCTTCCCTTTCTCCCTGGTGGGGAGCACATCCTCACGGCACTGCCTAAATCCTGCTTAGGGAGGATTGAAATGCTGTCTGCAGCTCTGGCAGCTCCTCCCCAAAGGACCACTCGAGTGGAGCTGCAAGAGGTCGGGGAAGAGCAGAAAGGAAGCTGAGATGGGCTGAGTGAGCTGGGAAAGACACTGTGTCGGGGGGGGCCCAGCAGAGGTCTGCAGCATCCCGAGAGGCAGGGAGAGAGGGGCAGTCTGTGCCAGCCCCTGGGGCAGGAGTCCAGATGTGGGATGGAAAGCAAACCGGGAGATGGAATGAGTGACCCTTTTTCTGCCTTGTTTTGGCAGCATGAATGGGAATTGTACCTGGAGCAGGTGAGAAATCTGGAAAAGGAAAACAAAATGCATGCACCTGATGTTCAAAAAAAGAAGGAAAGAGCCCAGCACTTGGAATTGGAGAGGGAAGGCATGCAAGAAGAGCTGGAGCATGGTGCTGCTGCTGTGAAGGAATGGAGAGAGAAAGCTCAAGTCCTGAGTGCTGCCGTGAATAAGAGTGACATTTCCAATGGGGGCCTGAAGAAGCAGTTGGAAATCCTGAAGGGAAAGGCATTTCTCAAGGTAGGCACTGGCATTGCTCTTCAGTCCACTGCAACGTCTCTCAGTGATTCCAATGATGGTTCCCAGAAAGCGGTGGGAATGAATGTATATCCCTGAAAGTCCAGGCTCTGTTAGGAAAAGCAGCCCGGGCTGCAATCAGCAGCCATGTCTGTGTGCCTGGCTCCAGGCAGAGACAGAGACCATTGACAGCCAGAATGATTCGGGGCACGCCCATAACAACTGACACAGCTCTGGAGCTTGCTGTTCAAATCAGCTCCTGGCCCAAAGCTGGCCATGGGGAGCTGCTTCTGCCATGCCCACGCAAGGGGAGGCAACACGTGGGGGGTTGGGTTTGGCATGGAAAGGAATGGAGCAGGTGAGCAGAGCAATGGACTAAATTGAGCAGAGTATTGGACCGAGGGCTGAACAGCAGCTGCCCTGCTGGTGCTTCGAGGATGCTTCCCAAGACAGAGATTTCTGAGAGACAACTTTTGCAGTATTTGAAATACGGGAATCATCTCCTCTTTGAATATCCAGCAGGCTGTTGGAGCAGAAGTGGAGCACCTGTCCTATCTCTCCGACACCAGCCTCGGACTTAAGCAACCGGTTCCAGCACCAGAAAAGGACAAGGCTGAGAAGGCTGAATTAAGCACAGAGCCCCGGAGAGCTGGCGAGCAGGTAAAGTGGGCTTTTGCTGCCTCTGCAAAGCCTCAGGCTCCTCTGCAACACGACACGTTTGCCCAGGCAGCGCTTTGGTGTCCTCTGCTTATTTCCTTCCCTCTCCTGTCCCTGCTGAGGGCACAGCCTTTGCTTTGTTCTCTCCCTTGTGGCAGCCCATGGCTTTCACAAAGGCACCTGCGCTTCGCTGCCTCCCTCCCTGGCCCCGTGTCTCCAGACACGCACTGGCCTCTCTCTCGCACAGCCCCCAGCAAGAGCTTTTTGCCCCCAGTGTTGCCTGCTGCAATTCAGGGTCTCTGAGCAGAGATGTCCTTGCCTGCATGTCCAGAGGTGCTTTTGCTCCGTGTTTGCTGACAGGTTTCTCTGACCTTTTCTCCCATCCAATGTGCAGGTGCAACAAGAAGGGAGGAGTGTCAAGAAAATCTTTGGGACATTTGACATCTCGGACAGCGTGAAGTTGGATGTCTCCCAGTCTGCCCAGCACCGCAGGTTGACTTCTGGACAGGTGAGAACACACTCTTCCTTGGTGGGAGGAACACAGCCCTTGGCAAAGCACATGTCCGTCAGAAAGTAGAGGAGCAGCTGTGAGCTGAGCTGTGTTGCCCAGGCCAGGTGAGCCCTGAGCGCTGCTGCCAGGGCTGGCATCACCTCCGCTCCTGCGCAGACAGAGAGCTCCGTGCCGGAGCTGCTGTGGCTGTGCCTGCTGCAAAGCGAGAGGAGGTGGGAGCAGCTGCCTCTCTGCCAGCAGCCAGCCCTGCAGCCACAAGGCTGTGGTGTCAGCAAAGAAGAGTTGGAGGAGTTTCAAGGCCTCAGCAGTGCTTGAAGGCTCATTCTCCCACTGGGCTTTGTTGCCCACATTGTGCTCTGCTCCTGTGTGGAATGCTCGGAGGTTTGGCAGAGGGAGAGTTTGCTCCCTGTCCGTGGGCTGGCTGTCCAGGAGCTTGCTGTTCAAGTCAGCTCCTTGCCCAAAGCTTCTGTCGTGCCCACGCAAGGGGAGGCATCACGTGGGGGGTTGGATTTGGAATGGAAAGGAATGGAGCAGGTGAGCAGAGCAATGGACTAAACTGAGCCGAGTTTTGGACGGAGGGCTGAACAGCAGCTGCCCTGCTGGTGCTTTGAGGATGCTTCCCAAGACAGAGATTTCTGAGAGACAACTTTTGCAGTATTTGAAATACGGGAATCATCTCCTCTTTGAATATCCAGCAGGCTGTTGGAGCAGAAGTGGAGCACCTGTCCTATCTCTCCGACACCAGCCTGGGACTTAAGCAACCGGTTCCAGCACCAGAAAAGGACAAGGCTGAGAAGGCTGAATTACGCGCAGTGCCCCGGAGAGCTGGCGAGCAGGTAAAGTGGGCTTTTGCTGCCTCTGCAAAGCCTCAGGCTCCTCTGCAACATGACATGTTTGCCCAGGCAGCGCTTTTGAGTTTTCTGCTTGTTTCCTTCCCTCTCCCTGTCCCTGCTGAGGGCACAGCCTTTGCTTTGTTCTCTCCCTTGTGGCAGCCCATGGCTTTCACAAAGGCACCTGTGATCCGCTGCCTCCCTCCCTGGCCCCGTGTCTCCAGACACGCACTGGCCTCTCTCTCGCACAGCCCCCAGCAAGAGCTTTTTGCCCCCAGTGTTGCCTGCTGCAATTCAGGGTCTCTGAGCAGAGATGTCCTTGCCTGCATGTCCAGAGGTGCTTTTGCTCCGTGTTTGCTGACAGGCTTCTTTGACCTTTTCTCCCATCCAATGTGCAGGTGCAACAAGAAGGGAGGAGAATCAGAAGTTTTAGGAGAACTTTCCATCGCGACTACTTTACGTTGCCTGTCTCCCAGTTAACTTCTGGAAGTGATGAGTCCTCGAGTTTCTCCAGGAAGCAGCAGCCCTCTTTCTGAGGCGCAGTCTGTGGAGAAAGGGGTCAGTTGCCACAGTGTTTGCTTTCTAAATCTCTGTTGGGTTCCTAAGTCTTGTCCGAAGTCTCTCTACTAGGCCTGTGATGGCTGAGGGCTGTACGTGGAAAGGCTTTGCCAGCCATGAACTGGACTTGTGTATCATCTGAGCTCTGTTCGGGGTCATTCTGGGAGCCTCTTCCTTTCCCCTTCCCCAAGGGCAGAGTGTCGGTGAGGGCTGGACTTGGAGGCTGTGTCTGCCCCGACAGCCGCTACCGTGGGGCTGCAGATGCTCCTGCCAGCGCGGGCTTGTCTGAGCCGGTCCTTGTGCCTCTTTCAGGTGTCCCTGCTGCTGTCACAGCGTGCTCGAGATGGACAGGACGACCTGAAGAGCTGTGCAGGAGCCACCTCCATTGAGTCACAAGGTGCAGAAAGCACCTCCTTCCTAAACTTCTCAGAGAGGAGCCACAGTGCAGCTGGATGCAGACAGCCTCAGCCTTCATCAATAGTTCATGTTTAAGGAGTTGTATAGGTGTAATTTAACTTTTATCGAGCTGTGTTCTATAGGACGAAGGATATATTTATAGAAAAATAAAGTGTTTTTTAGGATCACTATTAAATCCAAAGATCTTTGTCAGAATTATTTACTACCCTGTACAGAGAACTATAACTTCCAGTATAGTGCATTATATTTGAAGCAACATTGAAGCAATTCTATTCAGGCCAGCAAAATCCATTCTTGATTCAAGATGGATGCTACTCCCCCAAACCAATGATCATGGGCAACTCTTTCTCTCACCCTCAAGGAGTGACCTTGAGGGGCATCCTCACGGCAGGGAGCAATCTGCAGAAGGGAGGCATGTGACATGAGCCACTTTGGCGAGGCAGGAGAACCATGCCAGGTGTGGAGCTTTTTCATTTGTCCTTAGGAAACTGCAACCTGTTTGTTCTGAGAGTCACCGAGTCTCAGGCTGGGTGAGCCTGGAGGCACCTCTGGAGGTCGCCTTGCCCAGCCCCCTGCTCCATCAGGGCCACCCAGAGCCGGCTGCCCAGCATGTGTCCCGGTGGCTTTTGAGTCTCTCCAGGGATGGAGACTGCACCACCTCCCTGGGCACCTGCGCCAGTGCTCGGCCACCCTCACAGTGCACAAGTGTCTCCTGAGCTCGGAGAGCCCCTCCCGTGTGCCACTTTGTGCCCGTGGCCCCCGGGGCTGTCCCTGGACACCGCTGAGCAGAGCCTGGCCCCGTCCCCTCTGCACCCTCCCCCAGCTCTGTATCCACAGGGATGAGATGCCCTGAGCCTGCTGTGCTCCAGGCTGGGCAGTGCCAGCTCTCTCAGCCTCTCCTCACAGCAGAGATGCTCCAGTCCCTCCATCGCCTTCATGGCCCTGTGCCGGACTCTCTGCAGTCTGTCCCTGTCTCCTGTAGTGGGCAGCCCAGCTCTGGGCCCAGCACTCCAGGGCTGGCCTCACTGGTGTGCAGCAGAGGGGAAGAAGGGTCCCTTCCCTCTGCCGCCTGGGACACAGCTCCCAGTGCAGCCCAGGACACTGCTCTCCATTGCTGCAGGAGCACACTGCTGGCTCCTGGGCATCCTGGTCTCCAGCAGGACCTTGCCAAACTTTAGTTTTCCATCTGGGTGGCCCCAGCAGACACTGCTGCCTGTGGCTGTTCCTCCCCAAGGACAGGACTCAGCACTTGTGGTTGAACTGTCACCCTCGTTGAACTGCTGTCCCTCTGGAAGGCAGCACTTCTCTCTGCCATATCAGCCACTCCTCCCTGTTTTGTGGGAGGGCACACTCAGCCCCATCACCCAGTTTACTAACAAAGGTGTCAGAAAGTACTGGACTCAGCATTGTCCTCTGGAGTACACTGTGGTTGCACTGTTTTAGAACTCTTTCTGTTCCTTCTCACAGACAACATAGATAAGTTGCATTCTTTTACTTTCTTAATCGCTGTGTTTGGTATTAGGTGTCATTTAGTTGTGACCAATGGTTTTGGGAGGTGGATTCTTTGCTGACCAATAGTTGCTAGAATATGAATGGATATAAAGACCTTTCTTGTAAATAAACTTTCCCTTTTCGCCATTTTGGGTTCGTCTGCCTGAATTCTCTCTGCCAGCCTCTGCACCCTCGGGGGCTTTGAAGCCACAGTACACCACTAGACTTCGTGCCACTGGTCACCACGCATCCAGGAAGGTAGATTTTGTGCAAGGCATCTTTGTTTCCACGTACATATTCAGAAAGATTTGGCAGGATTTACAACAGGGATTTCTGTTCTATATTTTATGTGAGAAAAAATGCAATGATCCATGCTC
This sequence comes from Acanthiza pusilla, assembly GCA_036630365.1. Lineage (NCBI taxonomy): Eukaryota > Metazoa > Chordata > Aves > Passeriformes > Acanthizidae > Acanthiza > Acanthiza pusilla. The sequence goes on along the minus strand of JAXCHO010000154.1, from coordinate 383,944 downwards.
CCTCTCACTAGCAGTGGGTAAAGGAAAAGTGGTCCTGCTGCTGGTGACAGTGGATGTCACCTGCATAGGAACCGTTCCAGGCTCATGCGACATACTGTGGCAAGGAGCACTCTGAGGCAGGTAAAAGCTGGTGTGTAGACATCATTTGAAGACTGTTCTTCAAGCCATGAAAGCCCCTATTTTGTGGAGATCAGGAACAACTCCTGGGCAAGGGCTGAAATTGGGATTCTGGGAGTTCCTTTCCCTCCTGGGTCAATTTTTCCATTAATGATGACAGATTGAAGTTGAAACTTGCCCAGTTGATAATTCACTCATCTTCCTATGACCTTTAATAGGAAGGAGGAATTCTTGATCCTGAAAACACTCAAGAGCTGGCTAAGGATCAGAAGGTCAGGGGTTGAGGGCATAATTTAAAGTAAGATCACTTAGCAAGGTGAAAAGCAGAATCACAGCCCTGGATGACAGGAGATCAGCTGAAGAGGGAACTCCTGACCAACCTCATCTCAGAAAAGAGGAATGTGGAAGAAAAAATTGTGGGAGAAGAACCAAGTTTTCCAAGAGGTATGTACAGACATCCCTGTGGAAGCAGTAGGGAAGGAGGAGAATAGTTAGGGAGCTCTTGAGCCAGGCATTCACCAGGTCTAAGGACCAGAGGAAGCTATGGGAGCTGTCTGCTGTCTTCAAACAAGCCTGGCCATTGAAGGTGGTTCCTGAGAACTGGAAAGAGCATTCCACCAGTCTTAAAGATGGGCACAAAGGAGGGTCTGAAGAACTACAGGCTAATCAGCTCCTTTGGAATCCCTGGTTATACATGAAATGGGAGAATTTTGGCTTTCGCATGAAAGGTGACAAGGAATTAAATAACTAGTATTAGTTGAACCAGTTGAAGTTGTTAACAAAGTTCAAAATAAGGAGTTTGTAAGTTGAAAACTTAAGTTTGAAGACCCAGGGGTCATATTGATCCAAAAATGATCTGAGCAAGACTCCACAACTTATATAATTTTAAGTTGTGAAGTAGGTATGTTTATTGCAGCGCTGAGTGAGCAGGAGGTACTCCTCAGCCACGCACACTTCAGCACGGGTACCGCTTGGTATATATCAGGTTACATGTTACACATTCACCAAGTTTCCCAATTCGCCTAGACATATGCGTGACCTTTCCCCGCTTCGTATTATAATGAGTTTAAAAGTCATTTCCATGTGGTCACGCCTGCGCAGTGTTATTTGGTAGTGGGCTCCGGGGGTCTCGGGAGGAAGTAAAATACTCATCCTCTTGTCTTGAACTTTTCACCTTTCTGTCTTGCACATGCTCTCTGGGTCCCTGGCCCAAGTCCAAACAACAACTCTGGTTTCAGCCAGCGTAGGGGTTCCACGGGTACAAGCTGGGTCACAGTCCCTGCTTTTGTCAATAATCTTTTACTTCTCATTCTGCTTTGACAAACACAATCAATGTTAAGTAAGCAATATACACTGTCTAGCAAGCAGTTTCTAACAAGTTACCCTGTAACTTCTAACTTCCCTGCATCATTCCCCCCTTTTCTATAAAATTAGTCAATTCTTTTACTAACACATACATTCTTCTAACAAACTTCTACGAAAGGTGTCTCTCAATGTTTTACCATCTGCATTGGACAGAGAAGTCAGAATCGCTATTCGTTGTAACATTCTCCAATTCTAAACAAATAACACAAAAGATGAAATGAAGCTAACACTAACTAATAATAAAAGAATAATAATAGGGTGACATAGCGTATTTAGAATACCAGTTGCAGTAGGTGACCATCCAAAGAGCACATCCCACCAGTGATGACTTGCATCTTGTCTTGCCCTTTGTAGGATTCTGCTTATCTTTTCTGAGTCATGACGTATAGTGATTACAGTTTTCTTTCCATTTTCCTGGATTTCTTTCAAAATTTCAATCAGGTCTTGATGCTTTACTAATTGTCTTATTAATGTAAGGTTCATTCCAATAGGTATGGGTGACAACTTGTGGTACATAGTGTAATTAGACTTTATCAATTGGTGGGATACAACTGGAGCAAAATACGAAAAGTCACACCCAATGATCTTAACAAAATTACAGATACAAAAATCAGAATAATTCTTAACATTTAAAGTTATGTTTTCACTATCTATCTTTATAGAAGCACAAACAGTCCTTAAGCACACACAACCTTGACCAATCTACACAAGCACAGTCTTTTGACTGGAATCTGGATGGACTTCAAAGTGGCAAATGCCTTGCTCCGTATCAAGGCATATGTCCTGGGCATTAATTGTATTGCTTTCACAGATAAACTCTTGTTGTTTTCGTGCAATACAGGATTCTAAATTTACAGTTTGCCACTTTTTTCTACTATTTGGGCCTTGGCGGTTCTGGTGGGAAAGGCTTCTGGCCACCCTGAAAAGGTATCTGTTAATACCAACAAATATCGATATCCCCCTTTTCTTGGAAGTTCTGTGAAATCAATTTGCCATTGCTGTCCAGGTCCATGGCCCCTTCCAATTTGACCAAGTTTTATTCTGCGAATAATTTTGGGTTTAGTCTGGAGGCAAGTGTCACACTGCCGGGTTACCTGCTTGATGGTATCTTGTAAATGCCTGGCGATAATTTTATCATTTAGATAATTATACAGAGCATCTACACCCCAGTGTGTTTTCTGATGTTCCTCCCTAATTAATGACCACAACAAATGAGAAGGGATTATTATCCTTCCTTCTGCTGTAATAGCCCATCCCTCTTGGTTATATGTTCCTTTTTCATCCTTAATTAACTTCCTATCTTCTTCATTGTATATAGGCTTACCTTCTAGGGAGACCTGCCCATCTGGGATCAGGGCTCCTTCTGTTGTTATCTGACCTTTTGCTGCCCTTCTTGCCTCTCTGTTTGCCAGCTCGTTTCCTTCTTCCAATTCAGAGCTCACCTTTTGGTGTGCTTTAATGTGCATGATTGCTACCTTCTCAGGTAGCTGGACTGCTTCCAACAGCCGCAATATTTCTTGTGCATGTTTGATATTTTTTCCTTGTGAGTTTAACAGTCCCCTTTCTTTCCAAATGGCTCCATGTGCATGTACAACCCCAAATGCATACTTTGAGTCTGTATAGATGTTTATTTTCTTTCCTTCTGCCATTTCCAGGGCATGTGTCAGAGCAATTATCTCAGCTTTCTGTGCAGAGGTGTTTGTTGGCAAAGGTCCAGATTCTAATACCTTTTTGCAGGTAGTAAATGCATACCCGGCATGTCACTTTCCACTAATAACGTAACTGCTCCCATCAGTGAACCAGGTTTCTGCGTCATCTAAAGGGGTATCCTTCAGATCCTGACGACTGGCATATGTAGCTTCAATGGTCTCCAGACAATCATGGTGTACCGGCTCTCCTTCATTTCCGCTGGGGAAAGAAGCTGGGTTGACAATGTTAGTCACCACTATTTCTACATCATCTTGTTCCACTATGATGGCTTGGTATTTCAAGAACCTCTGTGGGGAAAGCCAGTGGCCGCCTTTCATTTCCAGCACTGCGGACACTGTGTGCGACACTAGCACAGTCATTTTCTGGTTCAGTGTAAACTTCCGCGCCTCCTGAATGTTCATCATGACTGCTGCAACAGCTCTGAGGCATCCCGGCCATCCTTTGGCTGCTGTATCTAGTTGCTTAGAGAAATAAGCAACTGCCCGTTTGTACGGACCCAGGCCTTGTGCTAATATTCCCAAGGCAATTCCCTGTTTCTCATGGGAGAACAGAAAGAATGGTTTACTCACGTCTGGAAGTCGTAGAGCTGGAGCTGACATGAGGGCATTCTTTAGCTGCTCAAAGGCTTTTGTGGCTTCCTTTGTCTACTGGAGTTCTCTCTGTTCTGTGTTTATGAGAGCATATAGGGGCTTTACAAGTAAACCATAATTATAAACCCAAAGTCTGGACCAGCCTGTCATTCCTAAGAATGTTCTGAGTTCTTTCACAGTCTGAGGTTTTGGGGTCTGGCAGATGGCTTCCTTGCCATCCTGCCTCAAGCTCCTTTGTCTTGCACTGATCTCATAGCCCAGGTAAATTACCTTTTCTTTTCATTACTTGGGCCTTTTTCTTGGAAACTCGGTATCCCTGCAGTCCTAGGAAATTTAGCAGACTTACCGTCCAGGTAAGACAGGTCTTTTCAGTCTTGGCAGCTATCAAGAGGTCATCCACATACTGCAACAGTTTTCCTTCTGATGCTGCTCCCAGGATTCTAAGTCGTTGGCAAGTTGATTTCCGAATATGGTAGGACTATTCTTGAACTCTTGAGGCAACACTGTCTAGGTCAGGTGGGTTTTACGCCCATTTTTAGGGTTTCCCTATTCAAAAGCGAATATTTTTTTGGCTGGCTTCATGGAGAGGGAGGCAAAAGAAGGCATCTTTCAAATCTAGAACAGTAAACCAAATTAACTCCGGTGTTAATTCAGTTAATAATGTATATGGATTTGCCACTACAGGATAGAGGTCTTCCGTAATCTTATTTACAGCCCTTAAATCGTGTACTACCCGGTATGATCCATCAGGTTTGCGAACGGGTAGTATAGGGGTGTTAAATTCAGACTGGCATTCTCTCAGTAATCTTAGCTGCAAAAAGTTTTCTATTACTGGGCTAACTCCTTCTCTATCTTCTTTTCTTAAAGGATATTGTTTAACTCTAACTGGCTGTTTTCCCTCTTTGAGTTTAATTTGTATGGGAGGTGCATTCTGAGCTCTCCCTGGAACATCAGTAGCCCAAACCCCAGGAAATACCTGATTTGTTATTTCTTCACTAATTCCTTCTTTGGTCTCAGGGGTTGTCAATATTAAACTTAATATTTCTACATATTGTTGATCATTCACCTCCAGAGTAATTTCCCCATTTTTAAACATAATGGTTGCTTGTAATTGTTCCAATAAATCCCTACCCAAGAGTGCTTTTGGGGAATTGGGCATATATAAAAACTTACGAATTGTCCATTGTTTCCCAAGTTTATACTTCAAAGGTTTACAAAAATAAGCTTTTTCAGAGTGACCAGTGGCCTCTTTTACCATGATATAATCATCTCCCACAGGCATCAGAGCTTTATTCAAAACTGAATAAGTTGCCCCCGTAGCTACCAGAAATTCTACTTCTTTCTCCTTTTCCCTTAGCTTTACTATAACCAGGGGATCTGCTAGGTTGGAATCTCCCGGTTCTCTTCAGTCTTCCCTCACACGTGCAATCTCTTTCTCCTCAGAATTATCCCGTCTCTTATTGGGATACGTATTCTTCCTCTCTGGGCATTCACTCTTCCAATGCCCAAATTTCTTGCAACATGCACACTGATTTTTGTGCACTTTGGTTTTTCCTTGCTTCTGACTCCTTTTCTGGTTCTTCCCTTCTACATTTTCTTCCACCAATGTCACTAACTTCTTGACTCCCTCTTTATATTTTGCTTCTCGGTTACTGTACACCCTCCAAGCTTCATCTAATAATACTTCCAAATTTCTACTCTCTGTTGGACGCAGTTTCTGGAGTTTCCATCTAATGTCCCACTGTGATTGGCCCAAAAAGAGAGACACTAGCTGTTGTATCCTCACCTCTGACCCAGGGTCCAGCGTGGTGTTTCTACGCATAGCATCTTTTAATCGTTCCAGAAAGTCAGTTGGGGACTCGGAGGGGCCCTGTTTGATTGCATACAGTGCTGACCAATTAATGGTTTTAGGCATTGCCTTTTTCATGGCTTTTACTATCCACTCCTGATAAGCCTGTGGTTTAGCCATTTCAGCTGTTCTATTTGGATCCCATTTCGGGTCCTGGAGTGGCAAATATTCTTTGTGATCCTCCTGTCGTGCTTTATAATAATCTTCAGCCAAATCTTGTGCTGTTTTCAAAATTAATTGTTTTTCGGTTTCTGTTACAGCTTCCAATAAGAACTGAATATCATTCTAATCGGGATTATGTTGTTTCACTATAAAACGTAAATGTTTACTTACGATTATTGGATCGGTTCGATAATCTTTTGCAATCTTTTTCCAAGCTTCTATGTCAATAATAGAAAAAGGTACCTTGATCAGCATTGTATTGCCCTCAGGCCCTACTGCCTCCTGTAGGGGTGCTTGCAGGACCTGCCCCTGCTTCCCCCGTGTTCTGGCAGAGACCGGGCTCCCTGCTGGAGATGGTGTGTCCTCCGAGTCTGCCTTATTGTCTCGTTTCCTAGGAGGGGGCTTAAGAAAATCAGTTAATTCTTGTTCCTGTGCTACTGCCTGATGAACCTTGTCTGGTTTAATACATCTTTGACCTATACTGCATGCTGAACAGCACCTCTTAAGTCTGCTTTTAGTAGCTTTATTTTCTCTTTCCAAAGCTAGTACCATGGGGTCCTGTGGTGGCACCATCCCACAGTCCCTCTGCCACTCACGGTGATTTCGGAGAGTGAAAAACATATCTGCGTAGGAGACCTCGTCCCACTTTCCCTCTCTTCTCAAGAACAGCATTAACTGCAGGAGGGTTTTATAATCTAAAGATCCAAAAAGTGGCCATTTTTCCCCATCATCCAATTTATATAAAGGCCACTAAAGATTACAATACTTAATAAGAACTTTCTTACTTTCCATTCCTTTTGTCCCAACTATTTCTTTCCAGTGTACTAATATACACCCAAGGGTTTTTTTTTCCATTATTTCTTTACCCTGAATATTTCCCATTTTATTCTAGTGTTATATTACTCACTCCAGATTATCTGTATTATATTAACCACTTTTTGTGTGCCTTTTATCTCCTCGGGTGAAATTACTGGAGTGAGAGGATGTCCCTAGGCTAGTGTTCCCTTCCCGTTTTTCTCTCCCCGCCCCGTTTAATCGCTGCAGCTTAAACTATGCAATCACACGACACACAGTCACAGCAAACAGGCATTACAAAAATAAAGAAGAAATATAACTTACATCCCGAATCCGGACTCTCGGGCACTGCCACTTCCTGGTTCCGGTCTGTGCTTCACTTCCGGCATCCGGGTTTCCACACACACACAGGCACACTCAGTCTTGGAGCTCCATACAAACACACAACCTGGTTCTGCTCACCCTTTCTCCTGCCTCCTACACAGTCACTGGCAGGCCTGTACTCAGGTAATAGCAGAACTTTCGCTCCGATCCCACTCGGCAGATCGTTGCGAAAAACCTTTCCTGGCCGGCAACCTAGCCACCGCTTGCAAGCCCTATCAGAGTCCTTGTGCACCAGGCGTCCCTCGGCGTCTTACCAACTCCCTGGCTATGCGTACGCCCTGTAGACTTCCTGATTTATAAACATACCATACCTATGAAGCGCCAGTGGGTACTTGCTCTGCCCGGGCGGTGGACGTACCAGAAGCGGAGTTCTTCCAGGAAAAGAGACCTGGGGAGCGCCAAAGAGTCCCGGTTCTGGACAGCCCCCGCACCGGACAGAGGTTTCTCCTGCCTGGCTCACCAAAATGATCTAAAAATGATCTGAGCAAGACTCCGCAACTTATATAATTTTAAGTTGTGAAGTAGGTATGTTTATTGCAGCGCTGGGGGAGCGGGAGGTACTCCTCAGCCGCGCACACTTCAGCATGGGTACCGCTTGGTATATATCAGGTTACATGTTACACATTCACCGAGTTTCCCAATTCGCCTATACATATGCATGACCTATCCCCGCTTCGTATTATAATGAGTTTAAAAGTCATTTCCATGTGGTCACGCCTGCGCAGTGTTATTTGGTAGTGGGCTCCGGGGGTCTCGGGAGGAAGTAAAATACTCATCCTCTTGTCTTGAACTTTTCACCTTTCTCTCTTGCACATGCTCTCTGGGTCCCTGGCCCAAGTCCAAACAACAACTCTGGTTTCAGCCAGCGTAGGGGTTCCACGGGTACAAGCTGGGTTACAGTCCCTGCTTTTGTCAATAATCTTTTACTTCTCATTCTGCTTTGACAAACACAATCAATGTTAAGTAAGCAATATACACTGTCTAGCAAGCAGTTTCTAACAAGTTACCCTGTAACTTCTAACTTCCCTGCATCAGTATGAAAGAGAAAACTTTATAAAATCATCTGAGCTCTTTTTGCAGATCAGGTTGTGCTTGAAAAGAGACAAAACCCCTCACCCTGTGCTGAGAGGCTAAAATTAGCTCCCCTGACACTTGACTCCATGGAAACGTGAATTTAATGAGAAAGTTTTCCCGCCTAAAAGTCTGAGGAACACCTCTGCCCAGAGACAATGAGCCATTGGACAAAAGGACCTTACATCATCCCAGGACTCCATCCAATGAACTGGACTTTAGAGGAACTCCACCAATCAGTTCCTACCTGGGAGGCGGGACAATGGGCAGTGTTGAGAGGTGCCAAGGCGGGTATAGAAGTGCACACAGCCCCAGGACTTTGCTTTTGCCTGCAGATGTGGCAGAGTCAACTTGTGGGACTCTCTGCTCGGGACTAGCCCAGGCACAGCCCGGTGCTGGGAGAACTAGGCCAGCTTTCCAACTTTTCTCTTGCTTGGAATTGACCCCAGGCAAGCTCCAGCACTGTTGAGCTCCTTGTGTTGGGTCATTTTGCCTTTTTTTTTTGTTGGCATTAAGTGTCTCTGATCGCTGGGACCCAGATTTCTTTTATTATTTTATTCTTCCTGGTGTTCTGTTTTTAATAAATTTGAGTTTTGTTTTTTTATAAAACAAAGAGAGTTGCCTCGTTTTTGACACCTGGGAAGGTGACAGAGCAAATGCTCCTGGACACCCTTTCGAGGAACTGAGAAGGAAAGGCACTGGGAACAGCCAGCATAGCTTTACCATGGGGAAATCATGCCTGGCCAATCTGCTTGACCCTGTGAATAACGGAGACCAGGGACGGTGTTGCCGTACATTGCAAAGCATTCAACAGCCACACAGTCTCGTTACAGCTGGATTGGTGAGATACGGACCAAGAGAATGGCGAAGTTAATGGAAAGCTGCCCGAACCAGCGGGCTCAGTACTGGTGGATCAGGTCTATGAAGTGGCCAGGCTATGGTAACACCACCCACAGATCATCCCTGGATCCAGTATCACTGTTGAGTAACGAATAATATTTATATGCAGAGGATGTCTCCTGTAAACAAATGTGTGTCATGAAACTTTACTACAGGCTCTTTATTCCATCACGATCATACATACTCATTACAAGGTACTTCCTAGCTAATACTTAAACATTACCTTTCCTAGAACTAATTTACCCACCTCTGCTCCTTACTGGAAGTCCTTTAATGGTCTTAGAGGGTCATTTAAAGGGGTCTCTGGTGGTTGTAGTCACTGAGAGCCACCAAAATTGTAATTGACCTTGACTTGAACCTCTCTTAGGGCACTCACTGTTGTTTCTTGTTACATAACTTTGCCACAAAACCCATTTAGGCTCCTATTTTCTGTTTATCCACTGGTTCCAGCTCTGGCTAGCACCCTGTGCATCTGCTTTTACATTCTTTTCTCTAATTTGCTAATTAGTCTTCAAGCTCTACTTTGCAACTGAAAATTTCTATTCTCTGTGTTGTCTGTCACAGTGAGTGGCAGCAATGCATCTTCCTGGCTGGAGCCGCCCCTCATTTCTATGGTCCCTGGAGCTGACAGACATGCCACCCACCGATGTCCAGCCTCAGCTCAGCTTGCATCCCTTGCCCAGACAGGGGAGAACCACAGGCAGGAGAGACAGAAGCCGTGTGCTCAGGCTGCCCTGCCTTGAAGACACATAAGCCTCCACCTTCTACAGGTGGTCACGGGTCAGGGCACCTGACAGTGAGCCTTCAGCACCAAGTGATGGCATCCCATTTCTGCAGTCTGGGCCCAATTAGGTGACCTAGTCTCCTCAGGAGCAGCTCTTTGATCTTGTCAGGGACCACGCAATGGTTATGATGCCATGGCAGCTTGGCAAGCCCTGGATTTGTCATCCCTATCGTGATGTTTCACCCCAGCACAGAATCCCAGAGTGGTTTGGGTTGGAGGGGCCTTAAAGCTCATCCTATTCCACCCCCTGCCATTTGCAGGGGCACCTGCAGGGACACCTGGCAGGGACACCAGACCAGGTTGCTCCAAGCCTCCTCCAACCTGGCTTTGGACACTTCCAGGGATCCAGGGGCAGCCACAGCTTCTCCGGGCAACCTGTGCCAGGGCCTTACCATCCCCACAGGAAAGAGTTTCTTCTAACCCTGCTCTCCATCAGTGGGAAGCCATTCCCCCTGTCCTGACATTCCAGGCCCTTGTCCTAAGTCCCTCTCCAGCTCTCTTGGAGCCCCTTTATGCACTGGAAGGTGCTCTAAGATCTCCCTAGAGCCTTCTCTTCTCCAGGCTGAACACCCCCAGCTCTCCCAGCCCGGCTCAGAGCACAGGGGCTCCAGCCCTTGGAGATTCTCTGTGGACTCTCTGGACTCACTCCAGCAGCTCCACATCCTTCTGATGTTGGACCCCAGGGCTGGAGGCAGCTCTGCAGGTGGGAGCTCACCTGAGCAGGGTAGAGGGGCAGAATCCCCCTGTCGCCTGCTGCCCACGCTGTGGGCTCAGCCCAGGACGTGGAGGGTTTCTGGGTGACAGTGCAAAGGGCTGAGGCACATGGAGCTTTTTGTCCACCAACACCCCCAAGTCCTTCTCCTCAGGGCTGCTCCTGACCCATTCTCTGCCCAGCCTGAGTCTGTGCTTGGGATTGCCCTGACCCAGGGGCAGGCCGTGCACTTGGACCCATACCAGCAGAATCACACTGGGACTTTGGCCATGGTCTCTGGGCCTATGGCGATGACTCCAGCTCGTTCAAACTCTGAGCTCCTCCTGCTGCTTCCCCTGCCTCACGCCTTCTTGAGACCCCCACGCTCCCCTTGGTACCGCCTCATCATCCTTGTCTCAGGTTTGCATGGCCAGGTTTGGGTACCAGGGGGCTGTACGGGGCCTCTGTGAGGAGACACCAGAAGCTGCCCCCATGTCAGGCAGAGCCAGCTCCAGAGGGCTCCAGGACGGGGCCGCCCCTGGCCAAGGCTGAGCCAGCCAGCGATGCTGGGAGGGTCTCTGTGATAAATTCTTTAAAAAGGGGTAAACACTGTTGTGCAACGGCAGCTGGGAGGGAGAAGATGTGAGAGCCACAGCCATCCTGCGAGGGAAGGAGGAGGTGCTGGAGCAGAGATTCCCCTGCAGCCCGTGGTGCAGCCCGTGGGGAGGAGGATTTTGCCCCATAGCCCACGGAGGTCAGCAGAGGAGCAGATCCCCACTGCAGCCCCATGTAAGCACTGCCCAGCAGGGCAGGTGGGGATGTCCTGGAGGGAGCTGCAGGCCAGGATGAGCCCACGCTGGAGCGGGCTCCTGGCAGGGGCTGCACTCTCTGGAGAGGAGTCCATGCAGGAGCTGGAAGGACACTGGAGCAGTCTGCTCCTGAAGGAACCCCATGGAAAGGGGCCCTGCTGGAGCAGTCCTTGCAGAGCTACAGCCCAGGGAAAGGACCCACATTGGAAAAGCTGGTGCAGGACTGTCTCCCCTGGAGAGGGGGAACAGCGTGAGGAGAAAGGAGCAGCAGAGGCAAAGTGTTATGAGCTGATGGCAATCCACATTCCCCATCTGACGCACTGCTCAAGGCAGGGAGGTAGAAGTGTCGGGAGTGAAGCTGAGCCTGGGAAGAAGGGAGGGTAGGGGGAGGTGTTTTCAGGTTTGTTCTTTTTTCTCATTTTCCTATTCTGCTTAATTGGTAATAAAATAAATTAATTTCCCCAAGCTGAGTCTGTTTTGACTGTGACAGTAATTGGTGAGTGATCTCCCTGACCCATGGGATTTTCATCGCATTTTCTCACCCTATTCAGCCAAACCGGGGGAGGGATGGGGTGGCTCGGTGGGCAGCCGGCTAGGCAAGATTGACCCACCTCAGTTCTCCAAATCCCTTCATCACCACCTCCACCTTCCACACACCCACAGCTGCCCATGACCTCTCCATGTGTCCTGCTAGTGGGCAGGGTCAGCACAAAAAGACACAGACACCAACTTAAGGAGTAAATGTAATTTACTATACTGCAAAGCAGTGAAGAATTACAAAGTAACTTAAGCGATGCACCTCATCACTACTACCAAAGATTGCCTCTAGTGATTAAGAAAGATCCACTTTTCCAAGAAAGATCACCACTTACCCTAAGACCTTACCATCATCCAGACCCACATGTCAGCTGGGGACCCCCTGTGACAGCGAAGAACTGGAGAGTTCCGCCTCAAAACTGGGACTTCCTATGTGGTGTGTCCACCTGCAGCAAAGGCTTCTGACTTGGCTGTGAGAGGGCCCAGTTTTTATATTGTTGAATAAACAAGCTCACACAACTTCTAGCGCAGGAACATCTGGTTTCATGCTCCTCTTGGATTCCTCCCAAAGCCTCGCCAGGGCTCAAGGAGGAACCAAGGGATTTGCCTTTGACCATGTACCTCCAAACAAGGCCGTGTACCCTAATGCCATTGGGACATGTCAGGGCAGAAACCATTTCTATTGCTGGGGTGGCAGGGGGATCACAGCAGTTGACCGTGGTGGAAGCCGAGGTGAGCCTGACTGGGAAGGAGTGGCAGAAACATCCCATCGTGACTGATCCAGAGGCCCCAAGTAATCTGGGCATAGATTTTCTCCGGAACAGCTATTTCAAAGACCCAAAAGGACTCAGGTGGGCTTTTGGAATAGCTGCTGTTGAGGCAGAGGACATTAGGCAATTGAACACCTTGCCTGGACTATCAGAGAATCCTTCGGCCATTGGATTTTTGAAGGTGGAGGAACAACAGGTATCAATTGCCACCTCAACAGTGCACCGGCGGCAGTACCGGACAAATCAAGATGCTGTGATTCCCATCCACAAGACGATCCGTGAGCTGGAGAGCCAAGGGGTGGTCAGCAAGGCCCACTCACCTTTCAACAGCCCCATCTGGCCTGTGCGCACATCTGATGGAGATTGGAGATTGACTGTGGACTATCGAGCCTTGAATGAGGTGACTCCACCGCTGAGCGCTGCCGTGCCAGACATGCTGGAGCTCCAGTATGAGGGGAAGTCCAAAGCAGCAGAGTGGTATGCCACTATTGACATTGCAAATGCATTTTCTCAATTCCTCTGGCAGCAGAGTGCAGGCCTCAGTTTGCTTTCACCTGGAGGGGCGTGCAGTACACCTGGAACTGACTGCCCCAGGGGTGGAAACACAGTCCCACCATCTGCCATGGACTGATCCAGGCTGCACTGGAAAAGGGTGAGGCTCCGGAACATCTGCAGTACATCGATGACATCATTGTGTGGGGGGACACGGCAGAAGAAGTGTTTGAGAAAGGAGAGAAAATCATCTAGATTCTCCTGGAAGCTGGTTTCACCATCAAAAGGAGCAAAGTCAAGGGGCCTGCCAAAGAGATCCAGTTCCTGGGAGTGAGGTGGCAAGATGGATGGCGTCAGATTCCCACCGAGGTCATCAATAAGATCACAGCAATGTCCCCACCAACCAACAAGAAGGAGACACAAGCTTTCCTAGTCTCTATTGGCTTCTGGAGGATGCACATCCCTGAATACAGCCAGATTGTGAGCCCTCTCTACCAGGTTACCCATAAGAAGAACGATTTCCACTGGGGCCCTGAACAGCAGCAAGCCTTCGCCCAGGTCAAGCAGGAGATTGCCCATGCAGTAGCCCTTGGCCCAGTTAGGACAGGACCAGAAGTAAAGAATGTGCTCTAATCTGCAGCCGGGAGTCATGGTTTGTCTTGGAGCCTTTGGCAGAAGGTGCCTGGCGAGACTCGAGGGCGACCACTGGGATTCTGGAGCTGGAGCTACAGAGGGGCTGAAGCCAACTACACCCCAACAGAGAAAGAGATCTTGGCAGCCTATGAAGGAGTCCGAGCTGCCTCAGAGGTAATCGGCACAGAAACACAACTCCTCCTGGCACCCCGACTACCGGTGCTGGGGTGGATGTTTAAAGCAGAGGTTCCCTCTACCCACCATGCCACCAACACCACATGGAGTAAATGGATTGCCCTCATTACACAGCGCGCCCGTATGAGAAATCTGAATCGCCCTGGGATCCTGGAGATAATTACAAATTGACCTGAGGGTGAAGAATTTGGTCTGACCGATGAAGAAGAGCCTGAACAGGTAACTTGGGCGGAGGAAGCTCCACCGTACAACCAACTGCCACAAGATGAAACACGCTACGCTCTCTTCACTGATGGTTCCTGTCGTATTGTGGGAGCAAAGCGAAGATGGAAAGCAGCTGTATGGAGCCCCACACGACAGGTTGCAGAAGCTACAGAAGGAGAAGGTGGATCGAGCCAATTTGCTGAGCTCAAAGCCGTCCAGCTGGCCCTGGACATTGCTGAAAGAGAGAAGTGGCCAAAGCTATACCTGTACACCGATTCATGGATGGTAGCCAATGCTCTGTGGGGCTGGCTGGAAAAGTGGAGAAGGGCCAATTGGCAGCGTAGAGGAAAACCAATTTGGGCTGCTGAGGAGTGGAAAGACATTGCTGCCCAGGCAGAGAAACTATCTGTGAAGGTCCGCCATGTAGACGCCCATGTTCCCGAGAGCCGAGCTAATGAGGAACACCAAAACAACAAACAGGTGGATCAGGCTGCAAAGATAAAGGTGTCCCAGGTAGACTTGGATTGGCAGCATAAGGGAGAGCTGTTCCTAGCCCGATGGGCCCATGATGCCTCAGGCCATCAGGGCAGAGATGCCACCTATAAGTGGGCATGAGACCGAGGGGTGGATTTAACCATGGACTGTATCTCCCAGGTGATCCATAACTGTGAGACATGCGCTGCCATCAAGCAAGGCAAGCCAGTGACACCCCTGTGGTATGGGGGAAGGTGGACCAAATACAAGTATGGTGAGGCCTGGCAGATCGATTACATCACACTGCCTCAAACCCGCCACGGCAAGCGTTATGTGCTCACAATGGTAGAAGCCACCACGGGGTGGCTGGAGACCTACCCTGTGCCTCATGCCACTGCCCGCAACACCATCCTGGGCCTTGAAAGGCAAGTCCTTTGGAGGCATGGTACCCCTGAGAGAATTGAGTCTGACAGTGGAACTCATTTCAAGAACAGCCTTATAAGCACTTGGGCTAGGGAGCATGGCATTGAGTGGGTATACCATATCCCTTATCATGCCCCTGCTGCTGGCAAAGTGGAACGCTACAACGGATTGTTAAAAACCACCTTGAAGGCACTGGGTAGGGGGGCTTTCAAAAACTGGGAGCAGCATTTAGCAAAGGCCACCTGGCTAGTTAATACCCGAGGCTCCATCAACCGAGCAGGCCCTGCCCAGTCTGAGCTCCTCCATACAGTAGATGGAGATAAGGTCCCAGCAGTACATGCCAGAGGCTTGTTAGGAAAGACAGTTTGGATTAATTCTGCCTCGTGTAAAGAGAAACCTACCTGTGGGGTTGTTTTTGCTCAGGGCCCAGGGTGTACTTGGTGGATAATGCAGGAAAATGGGGAAACACGATGTGTACCTCAGGGAGATTTGATTTTGGGTGAGGGCTATGTGTAATGTCGGGATGCTGAATGTCACTGCCTCTATTTGTATATAACTATATGGCCCCACAAAAGGCGGGGCTACATGTATATATGTATATATGTAAATATGTGTATATATATATATGTGTGTGTATAGAATTGAAACATATTAGTGTGGGCTTGGTGTTGGAATAAGGGACATTCCACCCCTTATTCCAACGATATGGAATAAGGGGTGGAATGTCCTGGGGTGGCGTAAATGATGTTTTGTATTCCCTATCGTTTGTATGTTTGACCAGAAATATGGTCCTGTAGCTTTAACTGTGTCCTGCAGCCGAGAGAAGCTCTGCCAGCGCGGGCTGTTTTGAAAATTTTTTCCCCGGACTGTTCTGCGGGGGAGTGAGAAGGAAGGGACACTGTTTTTTTTTCTTTTTCACTTAGTTGCTGTTGCTACCGGTGTGGCTGCTGCTTGGTTTTTTTTTTTGTTTTTTCCCAGGATTGTTTTTCGTTGTTTTTTGGACCTTTTTTCCTAGACTTGCTTTCTTATCTGAAAACCTGAGGAGCCCGGAAGGACAGCGGACAAGAACCGTCCAGGGGGCCACTGGAGGAACTCCGCTGGGCCCCTTGGGGACCCCCGGAAGGGGAAGCTACGCCTGAGGAAAAAGGACACTAAAGTTCATCAGCTGTTTCTTCAGGTTTAATGACCCCTTTCTCCCTTTCCCCTTCCACTGTGTGGTGTGTTAATTAAACAGTTCTTATCCCACTTTCAGCTGAGATATTCTGTTTGCTGTGGGGGAAGGGGTGCTGGAAGTTTTGCTGTGGGAGAGGTGTTTTATTCAGAACGCTTTCCACCCAGGAAATTTTTCTCTAATCCGAGACAGTGGCACTCACGCCCTGCTGGTCACCCCACCCGTGGGGCTTGGGGACATCCGGGACCCCCCGTGCGTGGAGATTTGGGGACATCAAAGGACGTTAGTGACATCGAAATCCAGAGGTTTAGGAACATCAAAGGACATTGGTGACATCCAAACCCAGAGACTTGGGGACATCAGAGGGTGTCAGTGACATCCACGGATGGAGATTTGGGGACATCAAGGGACACTGGTGATGTTTATGAATGATTGGGGGACATCGAGGGACATCAGTGACATCCACAGATGGAGATTTGGGGACATCAGGTGACATCGGTGACGTCCATGGCTGGAGATTTGGGGTCCTGAGCCCCCCGGACAGAGATCTGGGGACATCAGGTGACATCGGTGATATCCACCCAGAAGTTTGGGGACATCAAGGGACATTGGTGACATCCAAACCCAGAGATTTGGGGACATCGAGTAACATCTCCACGGATGGAGATTTGGGGACATCGAGGGACATCAGTGACATCCACAGATGGAGATTTGGGGACATCGGGTGTGTTGGTGACATCCATGGATGAACATTTGGGGACATCAGGTGACATTGGTGACTTCCACGGATGGAGATTTGGGGACATCGAGTGACATCGGTGACATCCACACCTGGAAGTCTGGGGACATCAAGGGACATTGGCAACATCCAAACCCAGAGATTTGGGGACATCAAGTGACATCGGTGACATCCACGGATGGAGATTTGGGGACATCAAGGGACATCACTGACCCCCCCCACCTGGTGCTTGGGGACATTCGAGGACCTCAGGGACCCAGTGCTGGACACTTGGAGACACTTGGGGACATTGGGAACACTTGGGGGGCCCTTGCTGTCCCCTCCCCCCCCCCCCCAGCTAGCCTGGGGAGGCCTCCCCCCTAAATTATTGTCTTTAATTAATTATTTATTAATTAATGAATAAATCTATTTATGGCTTATTTAGGGTCTGGATTGTCCCCAAATGGGGGTGGGGACAACCCTGGGGTGGCACTGAGGGACATTGGGGGGTCACCACCTAGGAAACCCCAAAATGTCCCAAAATCTGTCCTGGGACCCAAAAATTTACCCAAGAAATTCTAAATTTACCAAAAAAAATCTGAATTTACCCCAGAAATTCTGAATTTACCCAGAAAACATGAATTTGCCCCAGAAATTCCGAATTTACCCCAGAAATTCCAAATTTTAAGCAGAAATCTCAAATTTACCCCAGAAATTCTGAATTTACCCCAAAAATCCTGAATTTACCCCAGAAATTCTAAATTTACATCCAAAATTCTGAATTTACCCCAAAATTTCTGAATTTACCCCAAAAATTCTGAATTTACCCCAGAAATTCCAAATATAAATCAGAAATCCCAAATTTACCTCAGAAATTCCAAATTTACCCCAGGAATCACGGAACTGCCCCTGAAATTCTGAAATTGCCCCAGAAATCCCAAATTTACCCCAGAAACTCCGGATTTAAATCAGAAATTCCAAATTTAAATCAGAAATTCCGAATTTACCCCAGAAATTCCAATTTAAATCAGAGGGCTGTGCTCAGAGGGTTGTGCAACACTGATGGTTGTGCAGCGATGGTTGTGTAAAGAGGGTTGTGCACAGAGGGTTTTGCACCAGCGGTTGTACACCGAGGGTTGTGCACCCACAGTTGTGCACTGAGGGTTTTGCAGCACCGAGTGTTGTGCACAGAGGGTTGTGCACTGAGGGTTGTGCACTGAGGGTTGTGCACTGAGGGTTGTGCGCTGAGAGTTTTGCAGCACTGAGGGTCATGCAGGTTGTGCACTGAGGGTTGTGCAACGATGGTTGTGCACTGAGGGTTGTACACAGACAGTTCTCCACCAAGGGCTGTGCACTGAGGGTTTTGCACTGAGGGTTTTGCACCAACATTTGTGCACCAATGGTTGTGCACTGACTATTGTGCACTGATGGTTGTACACTGACAGTTGTGCACCGAGGGCTGTGCAGATTGTGCACTGAGGGTTGTGCTCAGAGGGTTGTGCAACGATGGTTGTGCAGCGATGGTTGTGCAGCACCGAGAGTTTTGCACCAAGGGCTGTCCACCGAGGGCTGTGTGCCGAGAGCTGTGCAACACCGATGGTTGTGCTCAGAGTGTTGTGCACTGATGGTTGCACACTGAGAGTTGTGCACCGAGGGTTGTGCACTGACAGTTATGCAACACCGACAGTTGTGCACCGATGGTTGTGCACCGAGGGTTGTACACCAACAGCTGTGCACAGAGGGTTATGCACCAATGATTGTGCACACAGGGTTGTACACTGATGGTTTTACACCAACAGCTGTGCACTGATGGTTGTGCACTGATGGTGGTGCACAGAGAGTTTTGCAGCACCAAGGGTTGTGCAGATTGTGCACTGAGGGTTGTGCACCGAGGGCTGTGCACCAATGGCACTGAGGGTTGTTCTCAGAGGGTTGTGCAGATTGTGCACTCACAGTTGTGCACAGAGGGTTTTGCACAGAAGGTTGTGCCCCAATGGTTGTACGCTGATGGTTGTGCAGCACCGATGGTTGTGCACAGAGGGTTGGTTGCACACAGACAGTTGTCCACCAAGGGCTGTGCACTGAGGGTTGTGCAGTGATGGTTGTGCACTGATGGTTTTGCACAGAGGGTTGTGCAGATTGTGCACCCCGGGTTGTACACAGAGGGTTGTGCAGTGACGATTGTGCACAGAGAGTTTTGCAGCACCGAGGGTCATGCAGATTGTGCACTGAGGGTTGTGCAGTGATAGTTGTGCACTGATGGTTTTGCACAGAGGGTTGTGCAGATTGTGCAGCGAGGGTTGTTCAGCACAGAGGGCTGTGTACCAACAGTTGTGCAACACCGATGATTGTGCACCGATGGTGGTGCACCAACAGTTGCGCACTGATAGTTGTGTTCAGAGGGTTGTGCTCAGAAGGTTTTGCACCGAGGTCTGTGCACTGATGGTTCTGCACTGATGGTTGTGCACTGAGGGTTGTGCACCGAGAGTTGTGCAGTGATGGTTGCATGCTGAGAGTTGTGCACTGAGGGTTGTCCACCAAGGGTTGTGTGCCAAGAACTGTGCAGCGATGGTTGTGCACAGAGGGCTGTGCTCAGAGGGTTGTGCACTGAGCGTTTTGCACCGATGGCTATACACCAATGGTTGTGCACCAACAGCTGTGCACAGAAGGTTGTACACTGATGGTCGTACACCGATGGTTGTGCACTGATGGTTGTGCAGCACCAGAGGCTGAGCAGCTCCAAGGGTTGTGCACTGAGAGTTGTCCACCAAGGGTTGTGTGCCAAGAACTGTGCAGCGATGGTTGTGCACAGAGGGTTGTGCTCAGAGGGTTGTGCATTGAGGGTTGTGCTCAGAGGGTTGTGCATTGAGGGTTTTGCACCGATGGCTGTACACCAATGGCTGTGCACCAACAGTTGTGCACAGAGGGCTGTGCACTGACAGTTGTGCTCTGAGGGTTCTCCACCGAGGGTTGTGCACCAACGGTTTTGCACTGATGGTTCTGCACTGAGGGTTGTGCACTGAGGGTTTTACACCAACGGTTGTGCAGAGAAGGTTGTGCACTGAGGGTTGTGCACAGAGTTGAGCACTGAGGGTTGTGCAGTGACGGTTGTGCACCAATGGTTGTGCACTGAGATTTGTGCACCGAGGGTTGTGCACTGACAGTTGTGCTCAGAGGGTTGTGCAGATTGTGCACCGAGGGTTTTGCACGGAGGGTTTGACACTGAGGGTTGTGCACTGATGGTGGTGCACAGAGAGTTTTGCAGCACTGAGGATTGTGCAGATTGTGCACTGATGGTTGTGAACAGAGGGTTGTGCACCAATGGTTGTGCACTGACAGTTGTGCACCGAGGGTTGTGCTCAGAGGGTTGTGCAGCGATGGTTGTGCAGCACCAAGAGTTTTGCACCGAGGGTTGTCCACCAAGGGTTGTGTGCCGAGAACTGTGCATGAGGGCTGTGCAGCGAGGGTTGTGCAGCACAGAGGGCTGTGTACCAACAGTTGTGCAACACCAATGGTTGTGCTCAGAGGGTTGTGCACTGAGGGTTGTGCACAGAGGGTTGTGCACCAACAGTGGTGCACTGATGGTTGTACAGCACCAGAGGCTGAGCAGCTCCAGGGGTTGTGCACTGAGGGTTGTGCACCGACACTTGTGCTCAGAAGGTTGTGCAGCACCCCTGTGGTGTCCCCATGTCCCCTCTGGTGCCCCTTGTCCCCTCTGGTGTCCCCATGTCCCCTGTGGTGCCCCTTGTCCCCTGTGGTGTCCCCATGTCCCCTGTGGTGCCCCTTGTCCCCTGTGGTGTCCCCATGTCCCCTCTGGTGTCCCATGACCCCTTTGGTGTTCCCTTGTCCTTTATGTTGTCCCCATGTCCCCTATGGTGTCTCCATGTCCCCTTCCTGTGGTGTCCCCTTGTCCCTTATGGTGTCCCCATGATCCCTGCATTGACCCCATGTCCCTCCTGCTGTCCCCTTGTCCCCTGTGGTGTCCTTATGACCCCTATGGCATCCCCATGTCCCCTCTGGTGTCTCCATGTTCTCTGTGGTGTCCCCATGTCCCTTACGGTGTCCCATGACTGCTAGGGCATCTCCATGTCTTTTATGGTGTCCCCATGACCCCTCTGGTGTCCCCATGTCCCCGTCTGTGCCCCTTGTTCCCTTCGATGTCCCTGCCAGCCCCACGTCCCCCAAGGACACCCCGAGCCACGTGCTCAGAAAGGACTTTTTTAACAAAAGAAAAAGGGACAGAGGGTGAGGAGCGGAGAGCTGGTGACATCCAGGGCTGGTGGCACCCGAGGGCTGGTGACACCCGAGGATTGGGTTGGTGACACCCAAGGGTTGAGTTGGTGACACCCAAGGGCTGGTGACACCCAAGGGTTGGTGACACCAAGGGTTGAGTTGGTGGCACCCAAGGGCTGGTGACACCCAAGGGTTGGCGACACTCAAGGGCTGGTGGCACCCAAGGGTTGAGTTGGTGACACCCAAAGGTTGAGTTGGTGACATCAAGGGGGTGGGGACTCAGTTGGGACAGCCGAAGAAGGACATGGCGTCGGCGAACTCGGCGAAGTCCTGGCACCGCGCCTGCAGCGCCGCGTCCTGGCACGAGGCCTCGTCCGGCCACTCCTCCAGCCACGTGTCCTTCCCGATCAGGTACGAGAACCTGGGGACAGCGAGGGAACAGTGATGGGGACAGGGACAGGGACAGTGACAGGGACAGTGGGATGGCAATGGGGACAGCTTTGAGGACAGTGAGGACAATGGGGATGGCAATGGGGGCAGTGGGGACAGCCATGGGGACAGCCATGGGGACAGCCATGGGGACAGCCATGGGGACAGTCATGGGGACAGTGGGGACAGTGGGGATGGCAATGGGGACAGCAGTGGGGACAGCCATGGTGACCGTGGGATGGCAATGGGGACAGCCATGGGGACAGCCATAGGGACAGCCATGGGGACAGGGATGGGGACAGCCATGGGGACAGCCATGGGGACAGTGGGGACAATGGGGACACAGGGACAATGGAGACAACAGGGACAATGGGGGCAATGGGGGCAGTGGGGACAATGGGGACATGGGAAAATGGGGACAATGGGGACAGTGGGGGCAATGGGGACTGTGTCCCTCCCTGTCCCCCCATCCCTGTCCCTGTCCCCCCATGTCCCCGTGTCCCCCCCATGTCCCCGTGTCCCCCCCATGTCCTTACCGCCCTCTGCGGTCCCAGAGGTCGCTGGCCTGTCCCCACACCAGGTACTGATGTCCCTTGCGCAGCCTCAGGCTGTCCCTGCACTGCCGGTGGCTCACGAAGGTCCTGTTGCTGCCAGCGGGGACCTCGTCCGTGCCTGGGGACAGTGGCACTGTGTCACCGTGTGTCACCGCGTGTCACTTTGTGTCATTGTGTCACACCGTGTCACACTGTGTGTCACTGTGTGTCACTGTGTGTCACTGTGTGTCACTGTGTGTCACACTGTGTGTCATTGCGTGTCACTGTGTGTCACACTGTGTGTCATTGTCACACCATGTCACACCATGTCACACCGTGTGTCACTGTGTGTCATTGTGTGTCACTATGTGTCACCGTGTGCCACTGTGTGTCACTGTGTGTCACCATGTGTCACCATGTGTCACTGTGTGTCACTTTGTGTCATTGTGTCACACTGTGTCACACCATGTGTCACCATGTGTCACCATGTGTCACTGTGTGTCACCGCGTATGTCACAGTGCGTCACACCGTGTGTCACCATGTGTCACAGTGCATCACACCGTGTGTCACCGTGTGTCACCGTGTGTCACCGTGTGTCACCGTGTAGCACTGTGTGTCACACTGTGTGTCACTGTGTGTCACTTTGTGTCATTGTGTCACACTGTGTCACACTGTGTGTCACCGTGTATCACCATGTGTCTCTGTGTGTGTCACACTCTGTGTCACCGTGTGTCACACCATGTGTCACCATGTGTCACTGTGTGTCACTGTGTCCCTTGGGGTGTCCTTGTCCCTCCCAAGGTGGCCGTGTCCCCCCCGTGCTGGCCTCGTCACCCTCCATGGTTTTCATGTCCCCCAGAGGTGGCTTTGTCCCCTCTGGGGTGGCCTTGTCCCCCCCACGGTTTCCTTGTCCTCCTGTGGTCACCTTGTCCCCACCAAGTGACCCTGTCCTCCCAGGTGGTCCTGTCCCCCCAGTGGTGGCCGTGTCCCCTCCCGGTGGTGGCCCTGTCCCCCCTGTTGGCCGTACCGATCTTGATGACAGACAGGACATTCATGATGTAATTGTCATGGGACGGTGTCTCCTCCTGGGCCACCAACTGCACCTTGTACACTGCGGGGAAAGGGGACAGCGCTGTCACCCCGGCCACCCCCCCTCTGTCACCCCGGCCACCCCCCCCCCGTGTCCCCCACTGTGTCCCTCCCTGCCCCTGCCGTGTCCCCGGTGTCCCCACACACACCTTGAATGTCCCCAGCTCTGCCTGCCATGGCCCCAGTGTTCCCAATGTCTCCAATGTCCCCAACCCCCCCAATCGTCCCCAATGTCCCTATTGTCCCCAACATCCCCCACGTCCCCAATACCCCCAATATCTCTGATGTCCCTTATGTCCCCAATGCCTTCGTTGTCCCCCATGTCCCCAGTGCCCTCACTGTCCCCCATGTCCCTAATGCCCTCATTGTCCCCCATGTCCCCAGTGCCCTCATTGTCCCCCATGTCCCCAGTGCCTTCATTGACCCCCATGTCCCGATGTCCCTGCTGTCCCCCATGTCCCCCGCGTCCCCAGTGCCCTCATTGTCCCCCATGTCCCCATGTCCCCAGTGTCCCCCATGTCCCCACTGCCCTCATTGTCCCCCGTGTCCCCAATGCCCTCATTGTCCCTCATGTCCCCAATGCCCTCATTGTCCCCCATGTCCCTTATGTCCCCAGTGTCCCCCATGTCCCCAATGCCCTCACTGTCCCCCATGTCCCCACTGTCCCCCATGGCCCCAGTGTCCCCATGTCCCCTGTGTCCCCGCTGTCCCCACGATGTCCCCATGTCCCCATGTCCCACCGAAGTCCACTCCAGCCTCGCAGGCGCGCTCGGTGCGTTGGTTGACGGTGAGGGGCTCGGCCAGCTCCTGCCGCTTGAAGCATCTCTCTGTGGGGACACGGGGACATCGTGGGGACACCACGGGGACACGGCCCTGACAAGGTCTGCTGTGGCTGTGACTTGTCCCATCACGGCAGGGACGTGTCCCCATCATGGTCATGACGTGTGGCACCTCGTCAATGACGTGTCACCATTATGGCAGGGACATGTCCCATCATGAAAGTGACATGTCCGACCATGGCAGGGACATGTCCCCACCATGGCCATGACATGTGACATCTAGTCAATGATGTGTCCCACCCTGGCCGTGACATGTCCCACCGTGATGGACATGACCCCAGCACAGCCATGACATGCGACATCTCACCATTGCCGTGTCCCACCCTGGCTATGACATGTCCCAGCATGGCAGGGACATGTCCCCTCTTGGTCATGATGTGTGACACGTCATCAATGACATGTCCCCTCATGGTCATGACACGTGAGACCTCATCAATGACGTCCCATCGTGGCAGGGACATGTCCCATCATGGCCATGACATGTCCCACCCTGGCTGTGACATGTCCCACCATGGCAGGGACGTGTCCCCATCATGGCCATGACATGTGACATGTCGTCATTGCCGTGTGCCACCATGGCTGTGACTTGTCCCACCCTGGCTGTGACAACTCCCACCATGGCAGGGACATGTCCCCACCACGGCCATGACATGACATCTCACCATTGCTGTGTCCCATCATGACCATGACACGTCCCACCCCGGCTGTGACTTGTCCCATCCTGTCCGTCCCACCATGATGGACATGTCCCCAGCACAGCCATGACATGTGGCATGTTGTCATTGCCGTGTCCAACCACGGCTGTGACACATCCTACCATGATGGACATGTCCCCTCATGGTCATGACATGTGATATGTCACCATTGCCGTGTCCCAACATGGCTGTGACTTGTCCCACCCTGGCTGTGACATGTCCCACCATGGCAGGGACATGTCCCCATCATGGTCATGACATGTGAGACCTCATCAATGACATGTCCCATCATGGCAGGGACATGTCCCATCATGGCCATGACGTGTCCCACCATGATGGACATGTCCCCAGCACAGCCATGACATGTGACATGTCACCATTGCCATGTCCCAACATGGCAGGGACATGTCCCATCCCGACCATGACATGTCCCAGCATGGCAGGGACATGTCTCCATCATGGTCATGACGTGTGACACTTCGGCAATGACATGTCCCCACCACAGCCATGACATGTGACATGTCACCATTGCCATGTGCCACCACGGCTGTGACTTGTCCCACCCTGGCTGTGACATGTTCCACCATGATGGACATGTCCCCTCATAGTCATGACATGTGACACCTCATCAATGGCATGTCCCATCGTGGCAGGGACATGTCTCATCCTGTCCATGACATGTCCCACCATGATGGACATGTCCCCATCATGGTCATGACGTGTGACATCTCACCATTGTTGTGTCCCACCATGGCCGTGACATGTCCCACCGTGGCTGTGACTTGTCCCATACTGGCCATGACACGTCCCACCATGATGGACATGTCCCCACCACAGCCATGACATGTGACATGTCGCCATTGCCGTGTCCCACCCTGGCAGGGACATGTCCCCATCATGGTCATGACATGTGACACTTCGGCAATGACATGTCCCCACCACGGCCATGACATGTGACATGTCGCCATTGCTGTGTCCCACCCTGGCAGGGACATGTCCCACCATGTTGGACACGTCCCCACCACAGCCATGACATGTGACATGTCGTCATTGCTGTGTCCCATCATGGCTGTGACTTGTCCCATAATGACCATGACATGTCCCACCATGATGGACATGTCCCCATCATGTGACATCTTGCCATTGCCGTGTTCCACCATGGCTGTCCCTGTGTCCCACCACATCACGGTGTCCCCTCATGGCCATGGCCTGTCCCACTGTGCCGGGGCTGTGGTCCCACCGTGTCCCCATGTCCCCTCCCGTGTCCCAACCCATGTCCCCATGTCCCCGTGTCCCACTGCGTGTCCCCGTGTCCCCATGTCACCTTCGATGCAGCGACAGACGTCACCCTGGCAGATCTTGCTGAGTTTGCCTCCCTCCTTGTCCGGGTGGTAGAACCGCGTGCAGCGATCGTCTGCGGGGACATGGGGACAGCAGGGGACATCAGGGGACAGCAGGGGACATCGGCCAGGGGATGTGGAGACACGGGGACACGGGGTGACTTTGTGAAGAGTGCAGGGGCAGGAGGGACCCGAGGGTGACCCAGATGACACTGGGGTGACCCTGAGGTGACCCAGATGACCCTGAGGTGACACCGAGGGTGACCCAGATGACCCTGAGGTGACCCAGGTGTCACTGAGGCGACCCTGAGGTGATACAAGGTGACCCAGGTGACACCAGGGGTAACACAGGTAACCCAGCTGACCCTGAGGTGACCCAGGTGGCAGGGAGGTGACGCGGTGACACACCGATGCTGTAGTAGCTGTAGACGCTGACGGCCGCAGGTTGGATCAGCCCCACCTGGAAACGCTGGTGAGCCTTGAATGAGAGACACTCCTGCTCCGTGTGGGACACCTGCGGGGACAGCGACAGCGACAGGGACAGGGGACATGGGGATAGGGACAGGGGACAGGGACAGGGACAGGGACAGGGATGGGGACACAGGGTCAGGGACAGGGGACAGGGACAGGGGACAGGGACAGGGGACATGGGGATAGGGACATGGAGACAGGGACATGGGGACAGGGGACACAGACAGAGACAGGGACAGGGACAGGGACACGGGGACAGGGGACAGGGACAGGGACACGGGGACAGGGACAGGGGGACAGGGACACAGACAGAGACAGGGACAGGGACACGGGGATGGGGGACAGGGACAGGGACATGGGGACAGGGACAGGGGGACAGGGGACACAGGGACAGGGGACACAGGGACAGTAAACAGGTACACAGGGGTGGCACTCAGACAGGCTGCCAGTCACCTCCCCAACCCCCCTGTGCTGTCTCCAGCCGTGTCCCCGTGCTGTCCCCACCCAGAGCCACCCCTGTCCTTGTCCCCACCTGGGACTGCTTGTCACCACCTCTGTCCCCAGCCACGTCCCCAACGCCACCTGTCCCCATCCCATCCTGTCCTTGCCCATGTCCCCAACTCTGTCCAGGTCCCTGTCCCACCCTGCCCCTGTCCTGTCGTGTCCCCACCCCTGTCCTGTCACATCCCTGTCCTTGTCCCACTTTGTCACTGTCCCATCTTGTCCCTGTCCTGTCCCCACGCTGTCCCCGCTGTCCCCACCTTGTCCAGGTAGATGACGACGTTGCTCCTCTCCGCGCCCTGGTCCAGCTCGAACTTGGAGATGTACCTGTCCACCCCCTCGGACAGCTGGGGACACGGGGGACACAGGGGACATCAGGGGACATGGTGACGCCAGGAATCTGGGGATGCCTGTGTCCCCAGGGGTGTTGCCATGTCCCCCTGGTGTCCCCACGTCCCCTGGTGTCCCCCTGTCCCCAGGGATGTCCCCTGTCCCCAGGGTGTCCCCACATCCTCAGGGATGTCCCCAGAGGTGTCCCCACATCCCCAGGGTGTCCCCATGTCCCCAAGGATGTCCCCACATCCCCCAGGGCTGTCCCCATGTCCCCCCCAGAGGTGGCCCCACATCCCCAAGGATGTCCCCACATCTCCCAGAGATGTCCCCATATCCCCCTGAGTGTCCCCATGTCCCCAGGGCTGTCCCCTGTCCCCAAGGCTGTCCCCTGTCCCCTGAGGGGACACTGACCCTGCGCAGGTCCTGCACGTCGGGCGAGAATCCTGTGAGCATGGACACGTCCAGGATGGACATGGTGGCGTCCACCTTGTCCAGGAACCTGCGGGGACAGCGCTCAGGCCACCCGGCCTGTCCCCAACCACCCCCCCCGCGGTGTCCCCTCCCTGACGGCCCTGTCCCCAATGTCCCCATCCTGTCCCTGATGTCCTCAACATCCCCATCCTGTCCCAACTGTCCCCAGTGTCCCCATCCTGTCCCTGATGTCCCTGTCCCCAATGTCCCTCCCTCCCATTCCCCCCCTGTCCCCACTGTCCCTGCTATCCCCAATGTCCCCATTCCCTTCCCTCTCCCCACTGTCCCCAATGTCCCCATCCTTTCCCTGATGTCCCTGTCCCCAGCGTCCCTGCTGTCCCCAATGTCCCCATCCTGTCCCTGATGTCCCCGTCCCCTCCCTGTCCCCAATGTCCCCATCCTTTCCCTGATGTCCCTGTCCCCAATGTCCCCAATGTCCTCACTTGGTGCAGATGTTGATCTTGACAGATCTGAAGACATTCTCCTCTTCCTTGCCTGGGGGGGGACAGCGAGGGGACATCGATGGGGACATGGTGAGGACAGCGAGGGGACATCGATGGGGACACAGGGCACACACAGGGGACATTGATGGGGACACAGGGCACACACAGGGGACATTGATGGGGACACGGGGGGCACACAGGGGACAGGGAGGGGAGTGGCTCAGGGGGACATAGAAAGGGACATGGGGCATGGCTCAGGGGACACGGGGAGGACAGGGAGGGGACATTGAAGGGGACACAGGGAGTGGCTCAAGGGGACATTGAAGGGGACACAGCGAGGACAGCAAGGGGACATCAATGGGGACACAGGGAGTGGCTCAGGGGACATGGTGAGGACAGCGAGGGGACATTGAAGGGGACACAGCGAGGACATCGATGGGGACACGAGGAGTGGCTCAGGGGACACGGCAAGGACAGCAAGGGGACACCGATGGGGACACAGCGAGGACAGTGAGGGGACATCAATGGGGACACAGGGAAGACAGTGAGGGGACATTAAAGGGGACATCGATGGGGACGCAGGGGACACAGGGAGTGGCTCAGGGGACACAGCGAGGGGACATTGGGGACACTGGGGACTCACCCATGTTCACCTCCTCCACGTCCACGCTCAGCTCGAACTTGTCACACTTGTTGTCCTTCTCGGGGACCTTGGCGTGGTACACTGTCACCACTGTCATTGTCCCCTGGCCCACGCCCTTGGCCTTCACCGTGAAGTCCTTGTTCAGCTTGGTCTGAGGGACAAGGGACATGGGGACATTGGGGACAGGGACATGGGGACACTGGGGACAGGGACATAGGGACATTGGGGACAGGGACATCAGGACAGGATGGGGACAGGGACATTGGGGACATTGGGGACAGCGACATCAGGACAGGGACATCAGGACAGGGACATGGGGACATGGGGACAGGGACATCAGGATGGGGACATTGAGGACAGGGACATGGGGATAGGGACATGGGGACAGGGACATCAGGACAGGGACATCAGGGACAGGGACATCAGGACAGGATGGGGACATTGGGGACAGGGACATCAGGACAGGATGGGGACACTGGGGACAGGGACATCACGCACATCAGGGACAGGGACATTGTGGAAGGTTAGGGGGAGGGCAGGGAGCAAGTGGAATTTTTCCCATTCTGTTGCTAAGCAACTAATGACCGGTCCTTAAGAGCCATCTACGCTCACAAAGGAGACAAAGCCTTTGGCTGCCAGGCAGGGGAACAAGAGATTGCAAGATTTGATAACAGGACACTCGCTCGCTGCTCTGGGAGGAGAGAGAACAGTGGAAGAGACGTCTCTCTGTTTCTGGCTGGGACTGCAGGAAAAGAAAAACCTGGCTCTGCACTAGTTTTTCTCTGCCTGCTGGGTGAGTCCTTGCTTTGAGGGGAAAGGCACGGGACTCCAATCCTCTCGTCCCCTCCGGGAGGGTGCATCTACCAGCCGCGCAGCAGCGGAGCGGGACCCCTGCCTGCCACCACCCCGCGGCCTGCCTGCCGCTGCTCGGCACCCTGCCTGCCCCAGCTGCGGAGTTTCCTGCCGCCTCCTCTGCTGGCTGGCCCCGGTGAGCTGACCCGGCTGCTCCATCTCCCGGCTCTGGGCTCTCTGCTGCGCCCCGTCCATCTGCGCTCCACCCGGCTCCAGCCGTCCGCCATTACACGTGTGGCACAGCTCCAACCGCGCCACAGCGCCATCTGCAGCTTCCCGGGAGTCATCACACCTGCCCTGCGGGTCTGGGAGCCCAACAGCGCCCCTGCTGGCCGTGACCGTGACTGCACCAAACGGGAAAGTGCCTGACAGACCAGGGACATTTGCCACTGAGTTTTTGATTTTGTTTACTGGTTTTTTTTACCCTGTTTACTGTTTTTTTGTTACTGATTGTTTACCTCATTATAGATACTAGTAAAAAAACTCTTATTCCTTTTCCCATACCTTTGCCTGAGAGCCCTTGATTCTAAAGTTATAATAATTTGGAGGGAAGGGGGTTCACATTCTCTGTTCTAAGGAAGGTTCCCACCTTCCTAAGCAGACACCTGTCTATCAAACGAAGACAGACATCAGGACAGGGACATTGGGGACAGAGGGGACAGGGACATGGGGACAGGATGGGGATAGGGACATCAGGACAGGGACATTGGGGACATTGGGGACAGCGACATCAGGACAGGGACATCAGGACAGGGACATGGGGACATGGGGACAGGGACATCAGGACGGGGACATTGAGGACAGGGACATGGGGATAGGGACATGGGGACAGGGACATCAGGACAGGGACATGGGGACAGTGACATCAGGACAGGGACATCAGGGACAGGGACATCAGGACAGGATGGGGACATTGGGGACAGGGACATCAGGACAGGATGGGGACATTGGGGACAGGGACATCAGGACAGGATGGGGACACTGGGGACAGGGACATCACGCACATCAGGGACAGAGACATCAGGACAGGGACATTGGGGACAGAGGGGACAGGGACATGGGGACAGGATGGGGATAGGGACATCAGGGACAGGGACACCAGGACAGGGACAGTGAGGACAGGGACATGGGGACAGGGACATTGGGGACAGTGGGGACAGGGACATCAGGACAGGGACATCAGGGACAGGGACATGGGGACAGGGACATGGGGACAGGGACATCGGGGGCAGGGACATCAGGACAGGATGGTGTCATCAGGGAAATTGGGGACATTGGGGACAGGGACATCAGGACAGGGACATCGGGACAGGGACAGGGGACATTGGGAAGGGACATTGGGGACAGGGACATCAGGGACACGGAGGGGACATGGGGATCAGGAGGACATGGGGGTGACAGGGATATTGCAGGGAGGGGACAAGGCCAGCCTGGGACATCGCAGGCCTTGAGGGGACACAGAGGGGACAGGACACAGAAGGGACAAGAACAACCAAGGCCACGGTGAGGGGACAGACTTATCCCAGGACATGAAAGTGACAGTGCCAGGTAACAGTGACGGTGACAGTGACAGTGCCAGGTGACAGTGATGGTGATAGTGACAGTGCCAGAGTGACAATGACGGTGACAGTGACAGTGCCAGGTGACAGTGACGGTGACAGTGACAGTGCCAAGTGACAGTGACGGTGATGGTGACAGTGACAAGGGCACAAGGGACAGGGTGACACCTGGGACATCCCAGGCCTTGAGAGGACATGGAGCGGACAGGACACAGAAGGGACAAGAACAAGCAAGGCCACAGTGATGGGACAGGACACGAGGAGACCCAGAGGTGACAGTGCCAGGTGACAGTGACGGTGGCGGTGACAGTGACAGTGACAGGAGGACAAGGGACAAGGTCATGTTGGGACACCCCAAGCCTTGAGAGGACACAGAACAGACAGGACACAGAATGGACAAGGACAACCAAGGCTGTGGTGACAGAGGTGACAGTGACAAGTGGCAGTGACGATGACAGTGCCAGGTGACAGTGACAAGCGTACAGGGGACAAGGTGACACCTGGGACACCTCAGGCTTTGAGAGGACACGAAGCGGACAGGACACAGAAGGACAAGAACAACCAAGGCTGTGGTGACGGTGACAGTGCCAGGATGATAGTGACAGTGACAGGTGACAATGACAGTGAGAGTGACCGTGACAGGTGACTGTGACAAGGGCACAGGGGACAGGGTGACACCTGGGACATCCCAGGCCTCGAGAGGACACAGAAGGGTCAAGGACAACCAAGGCTGTGATGATGTGCCAGGCTTATCCTGGGACACGAACAGTCCCAGAGGTGACAGTGACAGGTAACAGGTGACAGGGAGACAGTGATGGTTACAGTGACAGTGCCAGGTGACAGTGACACTGACAGTGATGGTGATCGTGACAGTGCCAGGGTGGCAGTGACAGTGATAGTGCCAGGTGACAGTGACGGTGACAGTGATGGCGACAGTGACAGTGCCAGGGTGACAGTGATGGTGACAGTGACACTGACGGTGACAGTGACAGTGCCAAGTGACAGATGGCAGTGACAGGGACAGGGTGACAAGGGACAAGGGACACCCCAAGCCTTGAGAAGACACAGAACGGACAGGACACGGAAGGTACAAGGACAACCAAGGTTGTGGTGACGGTGACAGTGCCAGGATGACAGTGACAGTGGCAGTGATGGTGACAGTGACACTGACAAGTGACAGTGACAGGGTGACAGTGACAGATGGTGGTGACAGTGACAGTGACAGTAACAGCACCAGGTGACAGTGACGGTGACAGTGCAAGGTGACAGTGACAGGCGGCAGTGCCAGGGTGACAGTGCCAGGGTGACAGTGACAGTGGTGGTGACAATGACAGTGACAGTGATAGTGACAGTGGCAGTGACAGTGACAGTGCCAGTTACACTGACAGTGCCAGTGCCAGGGTGACAGTGACAGTGACAGATGACAGTGCCAGGTGACGGTGAAAAGGGACAATGGACACCCCAAGCCTTGAGAAGACACAGAATGGACAGGACACAGAAGGACAAGAACAACCAAGGCTGTGGTGACAACTAAGGTGACAGTGACAGTGCCAGGTGGCAGTGACAGTGACAGTGACAGTGACAGTGACAGTGACAGTGACAGTGCCGTACCTCGGTGGAGCGCGCCACCAGCGCGTTGCGGTTCTCGATGCGGTAGGTGACAGGGCTGGCGCGCAGTGGCAGCAGCACCGACACGTCGAGCTCCAGGCGCTGCTCTGTCACCGCGGCCACCTGGTACTGAGCCAGGGCTTGGAACACCAGGATGGTGGCCTGGGGACACAGGGGACAGCAGTGTCACCACCTGGTACCTGGAACACCAGGATGGTGGCCTGGGGACACAGGGGACAGCAGGGTCACCACCTGGTACCTGGAACACCAGGATGGTGGCCTGGGGACAGAGGGGACAGCGGTGTCACCACCTGGTACTGCGCTAGGGCTTGGGACACCAAGATGGTGGCCTGGAGACAATGGGGACAGTGGTGTCACCACCTGGTACCTGGAACACCAGGATGGTGGCCTGGGGACAGAGGGGACAGAGGGGACAGCAGGGTCACCACCTGGTACTGAGCCAGGGCTTGGAACACCAGGATGGTGGCCTGGGGACAATGGGGACACAGGGGACACCGGGGTCACCTGGGTCATCTGGGCCTGGGGACACAACCTGCAGAGGCTACAAGGGCTCCGGGGTGGCCCTGGTGGCCTGAGGGGACAGCAGTGTCACCATGCCTTGGGGACACTGGTGGAAAGTCCCCAAGGGCTGCTGAGTGGCCCTCAGCTGTCCCCAGGGGTGGCCGTGAGGTGTCCCCAAGGATGGCCCCGACGTGTCCCCAGGGGTGGCCCTGAACTGTCCCAGGGGGTGGCCCCGAACTGTCCCCCAGGATGGCCTCGAGCTGTCCCCAGCAATCGCCCCGAGCTGTCCCCAGGGATGGCCCTGAGGTGCCCCAGTGGTGTCCCTGACCTGTCCCTAGGGATGGCCCCGAGCTGTCCCCAGCGGTGTCCCTGAGGTGTCCCCAGCAGTGTCCCCAGTGGTGTCCCCGGCAGTGTCCCCGAGGCGTCCCCAGCAGTGTCCCCAGCAGTGTCCCCAAGGCGTCCCCAGCAGTGTCCCCAGCAGTGTCCCCAGCAGTGTCCCCAGCAGTGTCTCCGAGGTGTCCCCAGCGATGTCTCCAGGGGTGACCCTGAGCTGTCCCTGGGGATGGCTCCATGGTGTCCCCAGGGGTAACCCTGAGGTGTCCCCAGGGGTGTCCACAGGGGTGGCCCCAAATTGTCCCCAGGGACAGCCCTGAGATGTCCCCAGCGGTGTCCCCAAGCTGTCCCCAGCAGTGTCCCCAGCAGTGTCCTCAGGGTGGCCCTAAGGTGTCCCCAGGGGTGATCCTGAGCTGTCCCCAGGGTGTCCCCGAACTGTCCCCAAGGGTGATCCTGAGATGTCCCCAGGGATGGCCCTGAGGTGTCTCCAGGAATGACCCCAAGCTGTCCCCAGCAGTGTCCCCAGCAGTGTCCTCAGCAGTGTCCCCAAGGTGTCCCTGAGGTGTCCCCGAGGTGTCCCCGCAGTGTCCCCGCGGTGTTCCTGAGGTGTCACACCTGCGTGGAGCCGAAGCCTCCCCCGAAGTGGTTCTGGCGGGCGAGCCAGCGCGCCACAGGCCCCACCAGCTCGGCCTTCTTCATCTCCAGCAGCGCCAGCAGCGCGTAGGACGTGCCCTCGATGTTGTAGGTGCGCGAGTTCTGCTCCTCCCAGCTGGCGCCACCTGCGGGGACAGCCACCTCAGCCACCGGGGACACCGTGGTCACCGCCCCGACCCCAAATTGCAGCCCCGGGGGAGGAGTCAGTCCTGGAGAACCCAAAATGACCTGCCCCGACCCCAAATTGCAGCCCCGGGGGAGGAGTCAGTCCTGGAGAACCCAAAATGACCTCCCCCGACCCCAAATTCCAACCCCAGGGGAGGTGTTAGTCCTGGAGAACCTCAGGAGAACCTCAGGAGAACCTCAGGAGAACCCAGAATCACCTCCCCCAACCCCAATTTTGAGCCCGGGGTGAGGAATCAGTCATGGAGAACCTCAAGAGAACCCAAAACCACCTCTGGAGAACCTCAGAAAAACCCAAAACCACTTTCTTTCACCCCAATTTGACCTCCAGGTGAGACATCACCTTTGAGGAACTTCATGAGGTCCCAAAACCACCATTGGAGAACCTCAGGAGAACCCAAAATCACCTTCGGAGAACCTCAGGAGAACCCAAAATCACCTCCCCCTGACACCAATTTTGACTCCTGGGTGAGGATTCACTTCTGGAGAACCTCTGGAGAACCCAAAACCACCTCCTTTCACCCCAGTTTGCCCCCAGGTGAGCCATCACCTTCGGAGAACTTCATGAGGACCTTCTCGCTCTTGAGCTTCCCGGCCAGGGCCAGCGCGTAGGAGGACAGGGCCACCGTGTAGGGACGCCTGAGCTGCTCATAACGCCGCGCCAGGAACTCGGCCGCCTTGGAGATGCTCCCCTCCAGGCTCTGGGGACAGAGGACACAACATTCAGGGTCTCAGGTGGCTTCTGTGAGGATCTGGGACCTCGGGTGGCTTCCATGGGGGCTGGGACCTCGGGTGGGGTCTCAGGTGGCTTCCGTGGGGACCTCGGCTGGGGTCTCAGGTGGGTTCTGTGAGGCCTTGGGACCTTGGGTGGGGTCTCAGGTGGGTTCTGTGAGCACCTGGGACCTTGGCTGGTGTCACTCACATTGATTTGATCCTTGCAGATGTCCTTGGCCTCCTCAAGGGCCACCAGGACGAAGGCGGTGAGGGACACGTCGGGCTCAGCGCCTTCGTAGCCTCCCTGGGGGCGAAAATGAGGAGAAAAACCTCAGGATTGGGGTTTTTCCGGAGGGCGGGGCCTGTCCGGTGCTCAGCCATGCCCCCGGAGGTCCTTCCGAAAATTTGTCCTCGAGCAGGCTGAGGGACACCTGAGGGACAGCTGAGGGACACCCAAAAAAAGCCCAAAAACACCCAAAAATCATCCCCAAAAGTGACCCAAACTTCACCCAAGGAATTCCTGAGGTTCTCCTGAACTTCACCCCCAGAAAGTTCAAGGGACACCCAAGGAACACCCAAGGGACACCCAAAAAAAGCCCAAAAATCACCCAAAACTGACCCAAACTTCACCCAAGGAATATCCAAGGAATTCCTGAGATTCACCTGAGCTTCACCCCAAGAAAGTCCAAGAGACACCCAAGGAATGCCCAAAAATCACCCAAAAGTGATGCAAACTTCACCCAAGGAATTCCCAAGGAATGCCTGAGGTTCTCCTGACCTTCACCCCAAGAAAGTCCAAGGAACAACCAAGGGACACCCTAAAAAAACCCAAAATTGCCAAAAAATTGCCCGCAAAACACCCAAAAGTGACCCAAACTTCACCCAAGGAATGCCCAAGGAATTCCCGAGGTTCACCTGACCTTCCCCCAAGGAAAGTCCAGGTAAAGTCCAAGGACCACCCAAGGAACATCTGACCTTCACTGGAGGGACACCTGACCTTCACCCAAGGGATATCTGACCTTCACCTGAGGGACACCCAAGGGACATCTGACCTTCACTCCAAGGGACACCTGATCTTCACCCAAGGAACATCTGACCTTCACCCAAGGGACACCAGAGGGGCACCTGACCTTCACCCAAGGAACATCTCACCTTCACCCCAAGGGAAACCTGACACCCAAGGGACATCTGACCTTCACCCAAGGAATGTCCAAGGAACATCTGACCTTCACCCAAGGGACACTTGATCTTCACCCCCAAGGACACCTTTTCTTCATCCAAGCTTTGCCCAAGGAACACCCAAACCCACCCAAACTTCCCCCAAACCCCACCCAAGACCCTCCCACCCTTCACCCAACCTCCACCCAACGTCCCCCACGCTTCGGCCACCACCCCCAGCGACAGAGCTGAGGTGTCCCCTACCATCATCTCCTTGTGGATGATGGGACCGTCCTCCTGGAAGACCCCGTCCGGCTTCTGCTTGTTGAGGATGAGCCACTTGGCCGGGCCACAGATCTCGCTGTGCTCGATGTCCGTCAGTCTGCTGGCCATGGCGAACACCTTGACCACGTAGGCGGTCAGCCTGGGGACGGGGACACCTGAGTGGCAGCCAGCCCTGTCACCCAGGCCGGGGTGTGGCCGTGGTGGTGGGACCCTCACCAGGTGCTGGAGGGGCGGTCCAGGAACGCGGCGTAGGAGCCGTCGGTTTTGCGGAAGGCCAACTCTTGGGTGTAACCTGCAGGAGAGGGTGGACGGTCAAGGGGTGGCCGGAGGTGGCCTCAGGTCACCAATGTCCTCCAACCATTGGTCAGTGTGAGGGGTGGCTGGAGGTGGTCTCAGGTCACAAATGTCCACCAATGTGAGAGGTGGCCGGTGGTAACTAATGTCCTCCAGACATTGGTCAATGCAAGGGGTGGCTGGAGGTGGCCCACCCTTTTGGGACACTCCCACCCTTTTGGGGTCATTCCCACACTTTCTGGGGTCCTTCCCACACTTTTTGGGGTTGTTCCCCCCATTTCGGGGCCGTCCCCACACGTTTTGGGGTCATTCCCACCCTTTTGGGGTTGTTCCCGCCCTTTTGGGGACACTCCCAACATTTTTGGGGCCATTCCCACACTTTTGGGGACATCCCTGCCCTTTTTTGGCTATTCCCACCCTTTTTAGGCCATCCCCACACTTTTGGGGACACTCCCACCCTTTTGGGACCATTTTGGGGCCATCCCCACACTTTTGGGACCATTTTGGGGACGCTCCCACCATTTTGGGGACGCTCCCGCCCTTTTCGGGTCACCGCACCTTTTTTGATGAGCTCGATGGCCTCGGCGCGGCGGTCGACGCCCAAGCTCTCCCACTGCAGGGTCCTGTCCAGGTAGTGCACGGCGATGACCGTGGGCGTCATGGAGATCATGTTCTGCTCGCCGCAGCCCCAGGGGGTGACGATCAGCCCCTTCAGCTTGGCGCCGTCGATGGCCTTCTCCACGATGATGGACACCGGGTTACCTGCCATGGGAGGGGACATCGCAAACCGCACCGTGGGCCACCTGTCCTACCCGGGATGTCACACCTGTCCTACCTGTCCCACCTGTCCCAACTGGGATGTCACACCTGTCCTACCTGGGATGTCACACCTGTCCTACCTGTCCCACCTGTCCTACCTGGGATGTCACACCTGTCCTACCTGGGATGTCACACCTGTCCCACCTGGGATGTCCCGCCTGTCCCACCTGTCCCACCTGTCCCACCTGGGATGTCACACCTGTCCTGCCTGTCCCACCTGTCCCACCTGTCCCACCCGTCCCACCCGGGATGTCACACCTGTCCTACCTGTCCCACCTGTCCTACCTGGGATGTCACACCTGTCCTACCTGTCCCACCTGGGATGTCACACCTGTCCCACCAACCTGGGACATCCCACCCCAGGATGTCCTACCTGTCCCACCGGGGATGTCCCACCTGTCCCACCCCAGAATGTCCCACCTCATGATGTCCCACCTGTCCCACCAACCTGGGATGTCCCACCTGTCCCACCCCAGGATGTCCCACCTGTCCCCCCCACTGCACCAGAGACACCTCGATGGCCACTCAGGTGACACACTGGGACAGCCCCAGGAGGCCACATGTGACCACCTTGAGGGGACATTCCCTCATCCCAGGGTGAAGGTGGACACAGTGACATCACCACACCAGGGCCACCACCACGACCACGAGGGTGACACATTCAGACAGCCCCAGGAGACCACACGTGACCACCTTGAGGGGACAACCTTTCATGCCAGGATGGACACAGTGACATCACCGTGCTGGGGACACCACCATGGCCACTGGGGTGACACTAGGACAGCCCCACGTGACCATCTTGAGGGGACAGTCCCTCATCCCAGGGTGAAGGTGGACATGGTGACATCACCATCGCCACTGAGGTGACACATTGGGACAGCCCAAGGAGGCCACATGTGGCCACCTTGAGGGGACAACCCTTCACGCCAGGACTGTCCCCGTGTCCCCTCCCCGGCGCTCACCTTGGATGCTGACTTTGGTCTCCGACTCGGTGTTGGGGACAATGTCCGACAGGTCCGCGGCCTTCACGTGCTCCTCCTGCACACCGTCTGTGGGGCGGGGGGACGTGGTGACCCCAAATGTCCCCTGGGGTGACCCAGCCCTGCCCTGCCCTGTCCCTTGTCCCTCCACACCTCCCAGGGCCACACCAGGGTGTCCCTTGTCCTTTGAGATGTCCCAGCTCTGTGGTGGGATGTCCCTTGTCCCCAGAGATGTCCCAAACCCACAGTGGGATATCCCTTGTCCCCAAAGATGTCTCTCAAGGTGTCCCTTGTCTCCCAGAATGCCCCAAATGTGACCTTGGGGACACCTCCTTGATCCCTCAGGATGGCCCAGACACACAGTGTGACCTCCTTGATCCCTCAAGATGTCCCTCAAAAGGTGTCCCTTGTCCCCGAGCTGTCCCAGCCCCACAGTGTGACCCCCCTGGTCCCCAAGATGTCCCCCAAGGTGTCTCCTGTCCCCAGGATGTCCCAGCCCCAGAGTGGAACCTGCCTTGTCCCCAAGATGTCCCTCAAGGTGTCCCTTGTCCCCAAGACGTCCCAAACCCACAGTGTGACCTCCCTGATCCCCAAATGTCCCCCAAGGTGTCCCTTGTCCCCGAGATGTCCTTCAAGGTGTCCCTTGTCCCGAGGATGTCCCTCAAGGTGTCCCTTGTCCCCGAGATGTCCCAGCCCCACAGTGTGACGTCCCTGGTCCCCGAGATGTCCCCAAGGTGTCCCTTGTCCCCAAAGATGTCCCAGCCCCACAGTGGGGCCTCCCTTGGCCCCAGGATATCCCTCAAGGTGCCCCCTGTCCCCAGGATGTCCCAAACCCACAGTGTGACCTCCCTGGTCCCCAAAGATGTCCCCAACGTGTCCCCTGTCCCCGAGCTGTAGCAGACTGACAGTTGGCCCTCCCTTGTCCCCAAAGATGTCCCAGACCCAAAGTGGGACCTCCTTTGTACCCGAGCTGTCCCTCAAGGTGTCCCTTGCCCTGAGATGTCCCAAACCCACAGTGGGACCTCCCTTGTCCCCCAGGATGTCCCCCAAGCTGTCCCCTGTCCCCAGGATGTGCCAGCCCCACAGTGTGACCTCCCTGGTCCCCAAATGTCCCCCAAGGTGTCCCTTGTCCCCAAAGATGTCCCAGTGCCAGAGGGGGACCTCCCTTGTCCCCAGGATGTCTCTCAAGGTGTCCCTTGTCCCCCAGAATGCCCCAAATGTGACCTTGGGGACACCTCCTTGAGCCCTCAGGATGGCCCAGACCCACAGTGGGTGTCCTTTGTCCCCAAAGATGTCCCAGACCCACAGTGAGACCCCCCTGGTCCCCAAGATGTCCCTCAAGGTGTCCCTGGTCCCCAAGATGTCCCAGCCCCACAGTGGGGTGTCCCTTGTCCCCAAATATGTCCCAGCGCCAGAGTGGGACCTCCCTTGTCCCCAAATGTCCCCCAAGGTGTCCCCTGTCCCCAGGATGTCCCAGCCTGGCCGCGGAGGTCACTCACTGACTCCCTTGTGCTGTGGGTCAAGCTCCACAATCTTCACCGTCTTCTCCAGCCGCATCCCCTCGGGCTGTGCGGGGACAGGTGAGCTCAGGTGGGCTCAGGTGGGCTCAGGTGGGCTCAGGTGGGGCTGAGCTGGGGCTGGCCTTGGGTCACCCCTGCCCAGCCCCACCAGAACGGCTGGAGAGGCCTCCCAGTATGGAGCAGTATGGAGCAGTATGGAGCAGTATGGAGCAGTAGGGAGCAGTATGAACTAGTGTAAACCAGTATGGACCAGTATGGACCAGTATGGATCAGTATGGACCAGTATGGACCAGTGTAAACCAGTATAAACT
Organism: Acanthiza pusilla; assembly: GCA_036630365.1. Taxonomy (NCBI): domain Eukaryota; kingdom Metazoa; phylum Chordata; class Aves; order Passeriformes; family Acanthizidae; genus Acanthiza; species Acanthiza pusilla. Next base: position 343,287 of record JAXCHO010000154.1, on the reverse strand, counting down.
GGTATGGACCAGTATGGACCAGTATGGACCGGTATAAATGAATACCCCCAGTGACACACTGGGACAGCCCCAGGAGGTCACACTTGACCACCTTGAGGGGACAATCCTCAATCCCAGGGTGAAGGTGGACATGGTGACATCACCACACCAGGGCCACCTCAGGGTCACCTCGATGGCCACTCAGGTGACACACTGGGAGGACACATGACCACCTTAGGGGGACAATCCCTCATCCCGGGATAACGATGGCCACATGTGGAAGGTTGGGGGGAGGGCAGGGAGCAAGTGGAATTTTTTCCCATTCTGTTGCTAAGCAACTAATGACCGGTCTTTAAGGCCCATCTACGCTCACAAAGGAGACAAAGCCTTTAGCTTTTCCAGGCAGGGGAACGAGAGATGACGGGATTTGATAAGAGGACACTCGCTCGCTGCTCTCGGAGAGAGAACAGGGGAAGAGACGTCTCTGTGTTTCTGGCTGGGACTGCCGGAAAAGAAAAGCCTGGCTCTGCACTAGTTTTTCTCTGCCTGCTGGGTGAGTTTCTTGCTTTGAGGGGAAGGTCACGGGACTCCAATCCTCTCGTCCCCTCCGGGAGGGCATCTACCGCAGCAGAGCAGGACCCCCCTGCCTGCCACCACCCCGCGGCCTGCCTGCCGCTGCTTGGCACCCTGCCTGCCCCAACTGCGGAGTTTCCTGCCGCCTCCTCTGCTGGCTGGCCCCGGTGGGCTGACCCGGCTGCTCCATCTCCCGGCTCTGGGCTCTCTGCTGCGTCCCGTCCATCTGCGCTCCACCCGGCTCCAGCCGTCCGCCATTACACGTGTGGCACAGCTCCAACCGCGCCACAGCGCCATCTGCAGCTTCCCGGGAGTCATCGCACCTGCCCTGTGGGTCTGGGAGCCCAACAGCGCCCCTGCTGGCCGTGACCGTGACTGCACCAAACGGGAAAGTGCCTGACAGACCAGGGACATTTGCCACCGAGTTTTTGGTTTTGTTATTGTTTTTCTTAATCTTGTTTACTGTTTTTATTACTGATTGTTTACCTCATTCTAGATACTAGTAAAAAAACTCTTATTCCTTTTCCCATACCTTTGCCTCAGAGCCCTTGATTCCAAAGTTACAATAATTCGGAGGGAAGGGGGTTCACATTTTCTGCTCTAAGGAAGGTTCCCACCTTCCTTAGCAGACACCTGTCTATCAAACGAAGACACCACAGCACCGTGGACACCTCGAGGACACCACCAGGGCCACTCAGGTGACACACTGGGACAGCTCCATGTGACCACCTTGAGAGGACAATCCCTCATCCCAGGGTGAAGGTGGACATGGTGACATCACCACACCAGGGACACCTCGATGGCCACTCAGGTGACACACTGGGAGGCCACGTGACCACCTTGAGAGGACAACCCTTCACCCTGGGATGACAATGGCCACAGCACCATGGACACCTCGATGGCCACTCAGGTGACACTGCTACAGCCCCATGTGACCACCCTGAGGGGACAACCCTTCGCCCCAGGATGACAATGGCCACAGAACCGTGGACACCTCGAGGACACCACCACGGCCACTCAGGTGGCACTGGGGCAGCCCCATGTGACCACCTTGAGAGGAGAACCCTTCACCCCAGTGATGCAGGGAAGTTAGAAGTTACAGGGTAACTTGTTAGAAACTGCTTGCTAGACAGTGTATATTGCTTACTTAACATTGATTGTGTTTGTCAAAGCAGAATGAGAAGTAAAAGATTATTGACAAAAGCAGGGACTGTGACCCAGCTTGTATCCGTGGAACCCCTACGCTGGCTGAAACCAGAGTTGTTGTTTGGACTTGGGCCAGGGACCCAGAGAGCATGTGCAAGAGAGAAAGGTGAAAAGTTCAAGACAAGAGGATGAGTATTTTACTTCCTCCCGAGACCCCCGGAGCCCACTACCAAATAACACTGCACAGGCGTGACCACATGGAAATGACTTTTAAACTCATTATAATACGAAGCGGGGAAAGGTCATGCATATGTATAGGCGAATTGGGAAACTCGGTGAATGTGTAACATGTAACCTGATATATACCAAGCGGTACCCGTGCTGAAGTGTGCGCGGCTGAGGACTAACTACTGCACAGCCAGCGCTGCAATAAACATACCTACTTCACAACTTAAAATTATATAAGTTGCGGAGTCTTGCTCAGATCATTTTTGGATCACCAGGATGATGATGGACACAGCACCCGTGGACACCTCAAGGACACCACCATGGCCACTCAGGGACACACTGGGACCACCACCCATGTGACCACTCTGAGGGGACAACCCTTCATGCCATGGTGAAGGTGGATACAGTGACATCACCGCACCAGGGACACCACCACAGCCACTCAGGTGACATGCTAGGAGGACACATGACCACCTTGAGGGGACAACTCTTCACCCCAGGATGACAATGACCACAGCACCCGTGGACACCTCAAGGACACCTCGATGGCCACTCAGGTGACACACTGGGACAGCCCCATGTGACCACCTTGAGGGGACAACCCTTCATGCCATGGTGAAGGTGGACATGGTGACATTACCACACCAGGGACACCTCTATGGCCACTCAGGTGACACACTGGGACAGCCCTAGGAGGACACAGGGACACCTCGATGGCCACTCAGATGACACACTGGGACAGCCCCATGTGACCGTCTTGAGGGGACAACCCTACATGCCATGGTGAAGGTGGATACAGTGACACCACCACACCTGGGCCACCACCATGGCCACTCAGGTGACACACTGGGAGGACACATGACCACCTTGAGGGGACAACCATTCACCCCAGGGTGAAGGTGGACACGGTCACGTCACCACACCAGGGCCACCTCAGGGTCACCTCAATGGCCACTCAGGTGACACAATGGGACAGCCCCAGGAGGCCACCTTGAGAGGACAACCCTCCGTCATGGGATGACGATGGCCACAGCACTGTGGACACCTCAAGGACACCTTGATGGCCACTCACCACCACTCGGAGCTTCTTCTTGACGCCGTCTCTCACGGTGACATCACGGTTGCGGACGGCAGCCTTGACCTCGATGTCCAGCATGCCGAGCTCGAGGGGGACAATGACGAAGGACACGGTGCGCGAGGACTTGCCCTTCATGCGCAGCACCTCCTGGAAGCGCTGCTTCTCCGTGGAGGGACCGCACAGCTTGGGGTTGTGGACCAGCTCCACACGCCCCTGGATGGGACCGGAGGGGACACGGGGGTCACATGGAGGGTCCGGTGAGGTGTCACCTCAGCAGGACCCCAAACCACCTCTGGAGAAGCTGGTGGGACTCCAAAAGATGTCCCCAACTGACCGTGATGTCGTGCGTCATGTAGTTGTAGAGGATGGCGCGGATCTCCACCTGCTCGTTCCTCACCACCGAGTAGGGCAGGCGCAGGTCGATGAAGAAGTCCTTCATCACCGTGATCTCGTAGGGGTCGGCTACGCACAGACCTGCGGTGGGGACACGCAGGGGGGTTGGGGTCAGGGTTGGGGATGCCTCGTGGTGGCACTGAGGCTTTCTGAGGTCACTGAAGGTCCTCATGAGGTTTGGGAGGTGCCTCAAGGCCCAAAGAGTTGTCGCAAGGTTCAGGAGATCCCTCAGGACCCAAAGAGCCCTCCCGAGTTTAGAAGATCCCTTGAAGACCAAAGAGTTCTCCCAAGGTTTAGGAGATCCCCAAGACCCAAAGAGTCCTCCCAAGGTTTAGGAGATCTTTTCAAGCCCAAAGAGTTCTCCCAAGGTTCGGGAGATCCCTCAAGCCCCAGGAGCCCTCCCAAGTTTAGAAGATCCCTTGAAGACCAAAGAATTCTCCCAAAGTTTAGGAGACCCCTCAAGACCCATGGAATTCTCCCAAGGCTTAGGACATCCTTCAAGTCTCATGGAATTCTCCCAAGGTTTAGAAGATCCCTCAAGACCCAAAGAGTTCTCCCAAGGCTTAGGAGATCCTTTGAATCCTAAGGAGTTCTCCCAAGGTTTAGGAGATCCCTCAAATCCCAAGACTCTTCCGAAGGTTCAGGAGATCCCTCAAATCCCAAGGATGGCCACCAAGCTTTGGGACACCTCCCTTCCAGATTTTGGAGATCCCTCAAACCCCAAGGAACCCCTCCAGGCTTTGGGGGACCCTCCGAGCCTCAGGGACCCCACCCCATGATTTGGGGGTTCCTTGGACCCCCTCGCCCCCCATGATCTCCTACCCTTGGATGGGGACAGGCTGATGGCCAGGACCTCCCAGGTGGTGATGGAGTCCTTCAGGAACACCTGCAGCGTCTTGGTCGAGACCCTGGAGAGGACATGAGTGACCAGGGGGTCACGGCCCACCCCAGGCCAGGCTGAGGGGGTCACCATGGGATGGCCCTGGTCCCAAAGATGTCCCAGACCCACAGTGGGACCTCCCTGGCCCCAAAGATGTCCCAGGCCCACAGCAGGACTTTCCTGGCCCCACAGATGTCCCAGACCCACACTGGGACCTCCCTGGTTCCAAAGATGTCCCAGACCCACAGTGGGACTTTCCTGGCCCCACAGATGTCCCAGACCCACAGTGGGACCTCTTTTGTCTGAAAAGATGTCCCAAACCAACAGCTGAACTTCCCTGGTCCCAAAGATGTCCCAGACCCACAGTTGGACCTCCCTTGTCCCACAGACATCCCAGACCCACCGACCCCCAGGCAGGAGCAGGAGCTTGGAGATGACCCCTGAGTGGACCACAGGAGGTCCTGAGAGAGCTCCAGGGCGTCAGCGGTGACTTTGTCTGGATTTGGGGTGACCATAACTGCATTTGGGGTGACCATGTCCAGATTTGGGGTGACCATAACTGGATTTAGGGTGACCATAACTGCGTTTGGGCTGACCCTAACCAGCTTTGGGATGACCATGACCAGTTTTGGGGTGACCATAACCACATTTCGGGTGACCATAACCACATTTCGGGTGACCATAACCACATTTGGTGTGACCATAACCAGTTTTGGGGTCTCCAGCGCTGTTCGAGGGGGATGGGCCCAGGCTGACCGCCCCAGGGCCAGGCCATGGGGGACAGGGTGGTGGCTTTGGGCTGACCATAACCAGATTTGGGGTGACCATAACTGCATTTGGGCTGACCCTAACAGCTTTGGGATGACCATAACTGAATTTGGGCTGACCCTAACCAGTTTTGGGGTGACCCTAATCAGATTTGGGCTGACCCTAATCAGATTTAGGGTGACCATGTCTGGATTTGGGCTGACCATAACTGCATTTGGGCTGACCCTAACAGCTTTAGGGTGACCATAACGAGTTTTGGGGTGACCATAACAGCTTTGGGATGACCCTAACAGCTTTGGGATGACAATAACAAGTTCAGGGATGACCATAACGAGTTTTGGGCTGACCATAACCGGCTTTGGACTGACCCTAATGGCTTTGGGATGACCGTAATGAGTTTTGGGGTGACCCTAAGAGCTTTGGGGTGACCATAATGAGTTTTGGGGTCTCCAGCGCTGTACGAGTGGGACGGGCCCAGGCTGACCGCCCCAGGGCGGGGCCGGGGGCGTGGCCGGAGGTGGGACAGGAGGTCCAGGCTCACCCCAGCTTGTTGGGTGCCTCGGTCATCTGCTCCACCTGCCACAGCCAGCTCTCGGGGAAGAGGCTCCGCGACACGATGTCCTCATCGGGCGAGAAGAGATCGTCATCCTCCTGGCCTGGGGGTGGTGGCAGCGTCCCTCGTGAGCGTGGCCTCAGGGCTGTGACCCTGAGTGCAGCTGGGATCACCCTGGGGACATCCCAGTGCCACCCCAGCACCACCCGACATCACCCCAGGGACAGCCCAGTGCCACCCCAGTGCCACCTGACATCATCCCAGTGCCACTCCAGTGCCATCCCAGTGCCACCTGACCCCTGAGCGCAGCTGGGATCACCCTGGGGACAGCCCAGTGCCACCACAGTGCCATCCCAGTGCCACCCCAGTGCCACCCAACATCACCCCAGGGACGTCCCAGTGCCATCCCAGTGCCACCCAACATGACCGCAGTGCCACCCCAGTGCCACTCCTTGTCCTGCCCAAGCAAGGCCACCCAACATCACCCAAGCGTTGCCCAACGTTCATCCAAGGATGGCTTAGGAACACCTGAGGGACACCTGACCTTCACCTAAGGGGTACCTGAGGGTCACCTGACCTTCACCCATGGAACACCTGAGGACCACCCAACCTTCACCCAAGGAATGTCCAAGGAAAACATCTCAACGTCACCTGACCTTCACCCAAGGAACACCTGAGGACCACCCAAGGAACACCTGAGGTCCACCTGAACTTCACCCAAAGAATGACCAAGGAATGGCCAAGGGACAGCCAAGGAATGACCAAGAAATGACCAAGGGACAGCCAAGGAATGACCAAAGAATGGCCAAGGATTGACCAAGAAATGGCCAAGGAACATCCAAGGAACACCCAACCTTCACCCAAGGATCACCCAAGGAACTCCTGAGGTCCACCTGACCTTCACCCAAGGAATGGCCAAGGAATGGCCAAGGAATGACCAAAGAATGGCCAAGGGACAGCCAAGGATTGATCAAGAAATGGCCAAGGAACGTCCAAGGAACACCCAAGGAACATCAGACATTCACCCAAGCTTTGCCCAAGGAAAACATCTCAACCTCACCTGACCTTCACCAAGAAAAATCCAAAACCCACCCAAAAACCTCCCAACCTTCACCCAAACTCCACCTGAGGAACATCCAAGGAATACCCAAGGAGCACCTGAGGACCACTCAAGGAACTCCTGAGGTCCACCTGACTTTCCCCAAGGAACACCTGAGGAACAACTGGCCTTCAGCAAGGAACACCCAAGGAACACCCAAGCTTCACCCCAGGAATACCTGAGGACCACCCAAGGAATTCCTGAGGTCCACCTGACATTCCCCAAGGAACGCCCAAGGAACACCTGACCTTCAGCCAAGGAATGACCACGGAATGACCAAGGAACACCCAACCTTCACCCAAGGAACACCTGAGGAACACCCAAGGAATTCCTGAGGTCCACCTGACCTTCACCAAGGAATGACCAAGGAACACCAAAACAAACACCCAAGGGTCACCTGCCCTTCCCCAAGGGAACACCTGAGGACCACCCAAGGAACTCCTGAGGCCCATATGCCCTTCCCCAAGGAACGCCCAAGGAACACCCAACCTTCACCCAGGGAACACCTGAGGACCACCCAAGGAATTCCTGAGGACCACCTGACCTTCACTCAAGGAATGCCCAAGGAACTCCTGAGGTCCACCTGACCTTCACCAAGGAATGACCAAGGAACACCTGACCTTCACCCAAGGAATGACCAAGGAACGCCCAAGGAACACCTGATCCTCACCCAAGGACCACCTGAGGAACACCTGAGGTCCACCTGCCCTTCTCTAAGGAACACCTGAGGAACACCTGACCTTCACCCAAGGAACACCCAAGGAACACCTAAGGTCCACCTGCCCTTCTTCAAGGAACACCTGAGGTCCACCTACCCTTCCCCAAGGAACACCTGAGAACCACCCAAGGAACACCTGAGGCCCACCTGCCCTTCCCCAAGGACCACCCAACTGCCCCCAAGACCCTCCCACCCTCCTCCCACCCCCAGGCCCAGCACTTGCTTCTGGCCAGCTCGACGTGGAGCAGCTTCTTCTGCTTGTCGCGCTTGGCCTTGATGTAGGAGCAGCAGTCAAGGAAGGCGCGGACGCAGGCCTGGCCCTCCTGGATGTACTGAGACCTCTTCTCGCAGCTGTGCCCCATGGGGTTGTCCCTCATGCCGTCCTCGCAGCACTTCCGCTCCAGCTTGTCCGAGTACTCGGCCGCTGCCGGACACGGGGACACGGATATGGCACCGGGGTGGCAGTGTGGGGACAGCGGGGGGGACGTCCTGGTGGCTTTTGGGCATGGGGACATCCTGGTGGCTTTCAGGGGTGGGGATCTTGGAGGTGGGAGACATCGGGGGTGGGGGACATCCTGGTGGCTCTTGGGAACGGGGACATCCTGGTGGCTTTTGGGAGGGGGACACTCTGGTGGCTTTTGGGACATGGGACACTGGTAGCCACTGGGACATGGGACACTTGGTGGCTCCTGGAGATACGGGACACTTTGGTGGCCTTTGGGCCATGGAACACTCTGGTGGCCCTCAGAGACATGTGACATTCTGATAGCCTTTGGGACATGGGACACTGGTGGCCCTCAGGGACATGGGACAATGCTATTGACTGGGCCATGGGACACTCTGGTGGCCCTCAGGGATGTGTGACACTCTGGTCACCCCAGGACACTCTGGTGACCCCAGGGACACAGGACACCGCAGCGTTCCTGGGGACAGGGGACACCCCGAAGTGCTCCTGGGGACAGGGGACACCCCAAAGTGCTCCTGGGGACAGGGGACATCCCGGTGCCACCTACCCTTGGTGCCCTTGTACTCGGCCAGGGCCAGTGAGCGGCGCTTGCGCTTGGCAGGCTGGGGACACTTCAGCTCTGGGGACAGACGGGACAGAGGGGACATGGTCAGGACCCCACCGTGACCCCACAGTGACCCCACCATGACCCCACTGTGACCCCACACTGCAGCTCTGGGAACAGAGGGGACATCGCCAGGACCCCACAGTGACCCCATGGTGGAGCTTTGGGGACAGAGGGGACACAGTCAGGACCCCACAGGGACCCAGGTGTCACTTCCCAAAGTTCAGGGTCACCTCCCCAATCCTGACATGTCACCTGTGCCACTCACTAAATGTCACCTGCCCCATTCCTGAAGTGTCACCTTCTGAGTCCCTGAGGTGTCACATCCCTAAAATGTCACCTGCCCCATCCCTGAGGTGCCCCAACCCTGAGGTGCCACACTTTCCTGTCCTTGAAATGTTACATCCCCAAAGTGTTACCTGCCCCATCCCTGAGGTGTCACACTACTCCATCCTTGAAATGTCACATTGCCAAGGTGCCACCTCCACCATCCCCTAAGTGCCACCTCCCATCTCCGAGGTTCCACCTCCCTCATCCCTGAGCTGTCACATCCCCTAAATGTCACCCTCCCCATTCCTGAAGTGCCACCCCCCTGTCCCTGGGTGCCACCCCCCTGTCCCCAGGTGTCACCCCGTGTCCCACCTGAGCGCTGGGGCGTGGTCATCTTGGTGCTGGAGGTCAGGCTCAGGCCAGCGTCCGCGAAGACACCGACGTTGTCCCTGCCACTGCCAGCCGTGCAGCCGATGTCACTCTGCTCCACCGTGTCCCACACCTGCCAAGGGACAGCGTGAGGGACACTGCCACCAGCCGGGGACAGCCACTGCCACCAGCTGGGGACAGTGTGAGAGCCACTGCCACCAGCCAGGGACAGCCACTGCCACCAGCCGGGGACAGCAGGGACAGCGTGAGGGACACTGCCACCAGCCGGGGACAGCCACTGCCACCAGCCAGGGACAGCAGGGACAGCGTGAGGGACACTGCCACCAGCCGGGGACAGCCACTGCCACCAGCCAGGGACAGCAGGGACAGCATGAGGGACACTGCCACCAGCCAGGGACAGCAGGGACAGCGTGAGGGACACTGCCACCAGCCGGGGATGATGGGGACACTGGGGACAGCCACTGCCACCAGCTGGGGACAGCAGGGATGGGGATAGCTGTGAGGGCCACTGCCACCAGCTGGGAATGGCAGGGGCAGCCACTGCCACCAGCCAGGGATGATGGGGACACCATGATGGCCACTGCCACTAACCAGGGATGGCAGGGATGGTGACAACCACAACAGCCACCACCAGGGGACAGCAGAGACAGAGCCACCACCAGGGGACATTGGGGACAGTGCCACGCACCCGTTTCTGGGTGAGCTTGTGCTTCTTGCTGAGGACGAAGACGCCCTTGTCCACGGCCACCAGCCCCACGTGGGCCCCGTGGTCACCCTCGATGTGCAGCTTCACGGCTGCCCCCGGGTTGTGCACGCGATTGTCCTCTTCTGTCACTCCCTTCACCACCAGCTGCGGGGGACACGGGGCGGTGTCCCCAGGGTGTCCCCAAAAGCCACCTCTGTCCCCTCCCCCCGCCCCCAGGGTGACGCTGAGGCTGGCGGTCTGGGGCGGTTGGTGGCCGTGGGTTTTGTGTCTGGGCCACCAGGGCCACCACCAAGGAGATGTCTGAGCTCCTCGTGGAGTGTCCAGAACCACCCAGGGGACACCAGATCTGCGTCAGGACCATCCGAGTCCCTCCGTGTCCCCCCAAGCCCCTTGAGAGTCCCCCGAGTCCCTCAAGGACCTCCCAAAACCCTCAAGGACCTCCTGAGTCCTTCAAGGGCCACCCCAAACCTTTCCAAATGTCCCCAGATCCCTCAAGGCCACCCCAAACCTTTCCAAATGTCCCCCAGACCTCTCAAGGGTCCCCCAAACCTTTCCAAGGTCCCCCAGACCTCTCAAGGCCACCCCAAATATTTCCAAGGTCCCCCAAGTCCCTCAAGGGCCACCTCAAGCCCCTCCAAGGTCCCCCAAGGCCCTCAAGTGCCACCCCAAACCTTTCCAAATGTCCCCCAAACCCCTCAAGTGCCACCACTCTGGCCACCTCCGCGGCCCACCCGAGCCCTCCTGGGGGGGACACTCACGGTGCCCATGCAGGTGTCCTTGACGTCCACCCAGACGGAGTCGGCCACAATCTCTCCGGGCAGCACGTGGTAGTAAGCGACGATGCGGAAGGAGGGGATGAGCTCGGCCGTCACCGGCAGCGTCATCGTCACCAGGCTCTGGCCGGCCTCGTGCGGCTGCCGGCCGGCACGCAGGATGCGGCCCTTGCTCATGATCTGCGAGAAACGCCAGCGAGTGACCGCTCCGGACGGCCAAGCGGCCGAGCCGAGTGACCACCAGTCAGTCGAGTGACCGCTCCAGACGGCCGAGCAGCCAAGCCGAGTGACCGCTGCTCAGCTGAGTGACCACTCCGGACGGCCGAGCGGCCAAGCCGAGTGACCACTCCGGACGGCCGAGAGGCCAAGCTGAGTGACCACCGGTCAGCCGAGTGACCACCGGTCAGCAGTGACCAAGCTGAGTGACTGCCGGTCAGCCACAGCCAAGTTGAGTGACCGCCGGTCAGCTGGGGCCGAGCCGAATGACCATCGGTCACGCACAGCCAAACCGAGTGACCACCGGTCAGCCGCGGCCGAGCCGAGTGACCGCCGGGGCACTCACCAGGTAGGTGAAGTACGGGACGGAGTTTCGGACGTCGTTGTTGTTGGTGCGCAGGTGGAAGTTGACGGCCAGGTTGTCCCCGGCCTGCAGCTCGGTGGCTGACACGTCCAGGTGCAGGAAGTTGCCTGAGTTGGCCTGGCTGCGGTAGGCCTCGGCGGTCATCTGCCGCACGGCCTGGCGCTCCTGGGGCAGTCCCTCCTGGACCGTGCGCACCTGGGAGGGGGACATGGTGGCATGGGGTCAGTGACGGGGCCTGGGTGGGCCTGGGGTCAGCGGGGGGAGAGTGGGGTCAGTGGGGAGGGGTGTGGGCTTGGGGTCAGTGGGGAGCGAGGGCCTGGGTAAGGTCAGTGGGGATGGTCTGGTGGGGTGAGTGAGGGTCTGGGTGGGGTCAGAGGGGTCAGTGGGGAGGGTGGGGTCAGTGGGGAGGAGGGTGGGCCTGGGTGGGGTCAGTGAGGGAATGAGGGTCTGGGTGGTGTCAGTGGGGAGGGGTGAGGACCTGGGTGGGGTCAGCGGGGGGAGTGAGGGTCTGGGTGTGGTCAATGGGGAGGGATGGGGACCTGGGTGGGGTCAGTGGGGAGGGATGAAGGTCTGGGTGTGGTCAGTGGGATCAATGAGGGCCTGGGTGTGGTCAGTGAGGGTCTAGGTGGGGTCAGCAGGGGGGCCTGGGTGGGTCTTGGTGTGGTCAGTGGGGGCGAGGGTGGGCCTGAGTGGGGTCAACGGGGGGGAGGGTGGGCCTGGGGTCAGTGGGGAGGGGTGAGGCTTTGGGTGTGGTCAGTGGGGACAGTGAGGGTCTGGGTGGGGTCAGCGGGGGGACCTGGGTGGGGTCAGTGGGGAGGGGTGAGGGCCTGGGGTCAGTGAGGGGAGTGAGGGTCTGGGTGGGGTCAGTGGGGAGGGTGGGGTTAGTGAGGAGGAGGGTGGGCCTGGGTGGGGTCAGTGAGGGTCTGGGTGTGGTCAGTAGGGGTCAGTGAGGGCTGGGTGGAGTCAGTGGGGATGAGGGTCTGGGTGGGGTCAGCAGGGAGGGTTTGGCCACTGGGGAGGGTCCATAGAGGTCTTGACCACTATGGAGGTCTTGGCCATCATGGAGATGTGGTGGTCATCATGGAGGTCTTGGCCACCCTAAAGCTTTTGGCCACCATAGAGATGTTGGCCACCATAAAGGTCTCGGCCACCCTAGAGATCCTGGTCATCATGGAGGTCTTGGCCACCGTACAGGTTTTGGCCACCATAGAGGTCTTGGCCATCATAGAGGTCTTAGTCACCCTAGAGGTCTTGGACACCAAAGAGGTGCTGGCCAACACAGAGGTCTTGGACATCATGGAGGCCTTGGCCACCATGGAGGTGTTGGCCACCATAAAGGTTTTCACCACCATAAAGGTCTCGGCCACCCTAGAGATCTTGGTCATCATGGAGGTCTTGGCCACCGTAAAGGTTTTGGCCACCACAGAAGTCTTGGTCACCCTAGAGGTCTTGGACACCAAAGAGGTGATGGCCAACGCTTAGGTCTTGGCCCCTGGAGAAGGTCCATAGAGGTCTTGGCCTCCATAGAGGTCTTGACCACTATGGAGGTCTTGGCCATCATGAAGATGTGGTGGTCATCATGGAGGTCTTGGCCACCCTAAAGGTCTTGGTCACCCTAGAGATCTTGGCCATCATGGAGATGTGGTGGTCATTATGGAGGTCTTGGCCACCATAAAGGTCTTGACCACTATGGAGGTCTTGGCCATCATAGAGATGTGTTGGCCACTGTACAGGTTTTGGCCACCATAGAGGTCTTTGCCACCGTAAAGGTCTTGGCCACCATGGAGGTCTTGGCTGTCATGTAGGTCTTGGCCACCATGGAGGTGTTGGCCACCATAGAGGTGTTGACCATCATAGCAGTCTTGGCCACCATAAATATCTTGGTCATCATTGAGGTGTTGACCACCGTAGAGGTCTTCGCCACCATAAAGGTTTTGGCCACCCTAGAGATCTTGGTCATCATGGAGGTCTTGGCCACCATAAAGGTCTTGGCTATCATAGAGATCTTGGCCATCATAAAGGTTTTGGCCATCATAGATGTCTTGGCCACCATAGAGGTTTTGGCCACCACAGAGGACTTGGCCACTGTAAAGTTCTTGGCCATCACAGGGGTCTTGGCCATCATGGAGATGTGTTGGTCATCATGAAGATGTGTTGGCCACCCCAAACTTGGCCATTCTTGGCCACTGGTGACCAGGACAGCCCCGGTCTTTGGTCACTCTGGATATCTTGACCACCACAGACACCTCAACCACAGTGTGACCTCAGCCATTTTCATTTTTTGCCGACAATGAGTGACCACAATGACCCTCAGCCACCACAGATGTCCAGGCCACCCTACTCCCCAATCCTGCCCTCCTGGCCCTTGGTGACCACAACCATCAGTCACTCTGGCCATCTCAGCCACCACAACACCCAGGCCACTTCCCCAGCGCCTGGGCCACCCCAGTCCTGCTGTACCCGCGCTGTCCCCACAGTGTCCCCGCGCTGTCCCCATGCTGTCCCTGCTGTCCCCACTCACGGTGATGGGCACGCTGTCCCTGGTGGCCGGCATGTTGATGACCAGCCTGGCCGTGCCGTCGCGCTGGGTGGACACACGGTCCTTCACGCTGTCGGCCTGGACGGCCACGCGCGGGGCTGGGGACCCGTCCGGGTTGGTGACGTAAACCTGGGGGGGACACGGGGACGTCACTTGGGGATGTGGGGTGAGGGAAAGGACACTGGGGAGTGGCACTGGGAAGGGACAGTGGCACTGGGAAGGGCTGGTGGCACTGGGAAGGGACACTGGGAAGGGACAGTGACACTAAGAAGGGACACTGGGGAGTGGCACTGGGAAGGGCTGGTGGCACCGGGAAGGGACACTGGGAAGGGACACTGGGGAGTGGCACTGGGAAGAGACAATGATACTGGGAAGGGGTGGTGGCACTGGGAAGGGACACTGAGAAGGGACACTGGGAAGGGACAGTGGCACTGGGAAGGGACACTGGGAAGGGGTGGTGGCACCCGGAAAGGACACTGGGAAGGGACACTGGCACTGGGAAAGGACACTGAGAAAGCACTGGGAAAGGGCACTGGGAAGGAGTGGTGGCACTGGGAAGGGACACTGGGAAGGGACACTGGCACTGGGAAGGGGTGGTGGCACTGGGAAGGGACACTGGGAAGGGACACTGGCACCAGGAAGGGCCACCCCAGTGACACGGGGACACCCCACAGTCCCCAGCCCCTCTCAGGTGACACGGGGACGTCACCCAGGGACCACCTTCAGTCCCCAAATCTCCCCCACCCCCACCCCTGCCATGTCCCTGTCCCCATCCTGGGTGAGGACACCCCGCGGGCCCTGTGCCACCCCCCCGTGCCACCACTGTCCCCAAGGTGTCACCAACCGTGAGGTCAAAGGGCATCCCCGGCTTGAAGTACTTGGGGGTGTGCGTGAAGTGGATGGTGTAGGGGGAGGTGACAATGCGGATGTCACCGCGCTGCGCCTCCACCATGTCACTGCCTGTGGGGACATCATGGTGGCCGTGTCATTTGGGGACAGGGTCCCTGCTGTCCCTCCAAGTCCCCTGTGTCCCTTCCCGTCCCTGTCCCCACGTCCCCAAGCTATCCCTGTCACCCCCAGTCTCCCATGTCCCCCTGCTGTCCCTGTCACCCCATGTCCCATCACAGTCTCTGTCCACCTGTGTCCCCTGCACTGTCCCTGTCCCCCTTGTCCCCTCACTGTCCCTGTCCCCCATATCCCTGTGCTGTCCCTGTCCCCCATGTCCCCCCAGTGTCCCTGTACCCATGTCCTCCTGCTGTCCCCGTCACCCCCAGTCCCCTGTGTCCCCTCACAGTCCCTGTCCCCCCCCATTGACCCTGTCCCCACACTGTCCCTGTCACCCCCAGTACCCTGTGTCCCCCCGCTGTCCCTGTCCTCCATGTCCCCTCACTGTCCCTGTGCATCACGTCCCCCGTGTCCCCCCACTGTCCCTGTCCCCCCCCAGGCCCCCGTGTCCCTGCGCTGTCCCCATCCCCCTGTGTCCCCCGTGTCCCCTCACTGTCTCTGTCCATCATGCCCCCTCCCTGTCCCTGTCACCTCCAGTCCCCCATGTCCCCCTGCTCTCCCTGTCCCTCATGTACCCCGTGTCCCCCCATTTTCCCTGTCCCCTGTGTCCCCCCGCTGCCCCTGCCACCCCCAGTCCCCCGTGTCCCCGATGTCCCTGATGTCCCCGTGTCCCCGCGCAGACCTGACTCGGTGATGACAGTGACAGAGACGTAGAGCGAATGTCCCACGAGCTCGTGGAGGTTGGGGAAACGCTCGCGCACGTGAGCCATGGACAGGAAAGCATCGGTGGCACCGTCCTGCACCTGGGGACACCAAAGGGGACAGCGTTGGGGACAGGGATGGGGACAGTGTTGGGGACAGCCATGGACAGGACAGCTTCGGCGTCACCGTCCTGCACCTGGGGACACCAAAGGGGACAGTGTTGGGGACAGGGATGGGGACAGTGTTGGGGACAGCCATGGACAGGACAGCCTCGGCGTCACCGTCCTGCACCTGGGGACACCAAAGGGGACAGTGTTGGGGACAGGGATGGGGACAGTGTTGGGGACAGCCATGGACAGGACAGCCTCGGTGTCACCGTCCTGCACCTGGGGACACAAATGGGGACAGCACTGGGGACAGGGATGGGGACAATGCCGACACCCATGATGACAGGGTTGGGGACAATGATGGGGACAAGAACAATGCTGGGGACAGGGTGGGGACAATGCCAGCACTCACGATGACAGGGTTGGGGACAATGATGGGGACAGGGTTGGGGACAGGGTTGAGGACAGTGCCAGCACTCACGATGACAGGGTTGGGGACAGGCTGGGGACAATGGCAGCACTCACGATGACAGGGTTGGGGACAGGGTGGGGACAGTGCCAGCACTCACGATTACAGGGTTGGGGACAGGGACAATGATGGGGACAGTGCCAGCACTCATGATGACAGGGTTGGGGACAGAGTTGGGGACAATGGCAGCACTCACGATGACAGGGTTGGGGACAGGGACAATGATGGGACAGGTTGGGGACAGTGCCAGCACTCACGATGACACAGCTGGGGACAGGGTGGGGACAGTGCCAGCACTCACGATGACACAGCTGGGGACAGGGAGGGGACAGTGCCAGCACTCACGATGACACAGTTGGGGACAGGGTGGGGACAGTGCCAGCACTCACGATGACACAGTTGGGGACAGGGTGGGGACAGTGCCAGCACTCACGATGACACAGTTGGGGACAGGGAGGGGACAGTGCCAGCACTCACGATGACACGCCGCAGGGACTGGGGGATGCTCTTCCTCTCGTCGTCCACCATGACCCCGAAGAGGACAAAGGCTGTCCCCTCCAGCCGCTTCCCGTACAGGTACCTGGGGACAGACACGTGTCACCGTGTGTCACCGAGTGTCACCGTGTCACTGTGTCACTGTGTCACTGTGTCACCGTGTGTCACTGTGTCACCCTGTCCTTGTGTCACCGTGACCCCAAAGAGGACAAAGGCTGTCCCCTCCAGCCGCTTCCCGTACAGGTACCTGGGGACAGCCACGTGTCACCGAGTCACCGTGTGTCACTGTGTGACTGTGTCACCGTGTGTCACTGTGTCACCGTGTGTCACTGTGTCACCGTGTGTCGCCGTGTGTCGCCGTGTGTCACCGTGTCACCGTGTGTCACCGTGTGTCACTGTGTCACCCTGTCCTTGTGTCACCGTGACCCCAAAGAGGACAAAGGCTGTCCCCTCCAGCCGCTTCCCGTACAGGTACCTGGGGACAGCCACGTGTCACCGAGTCACCGTGTGTCACCGAGTGTCACCGTGTCACTGTCACTGTGTGTCACTGAGTGTCACCGAGCATCACCGTGTCACTGTCACTGTGTGTCACTGAGTGTCACCGAGCGTCACCGTGTCACTGTCACTGTGTGTCACCGAGTGTCACCGAGCGTCACCGTGTCACTGTCACTGTGTGTCACTGTGTGTCACTGTGTGACTGTCACTGTGGGACTGTCACTGTGGGACTGTCACTGTGTGTCACTGTGTCACTGTGTCACCATGTCACTGTGTGTCACTGTCACCGAGCGTCACCGTGTCACTGTCACTGTGTGTCACTGAGTGCCACCGAGCATCACCGTGTCACTGTCACTGTGTGTCACCGAGTGTCACCGAGCGTCACCGTGTCACTGTCACTGTGTGTCACTTGTTGGAGAAGAAGGAGCAGAAAGCTCTCATACATATTATTACTCAGCAAAAGAAAGAATAGAATTAAAAACTGAGTTTGAGCTAGAGAAAAAATAAGCATACCAGCTGATTGAAACACAAACTGGAAAAACCAGTCTTTGCAAAGATCCAAACTTGGAGCTGCTATGGTAATCTGAGAACTCTCATAGGCTATACACAAATGACGTAGAACTTGTATCTCCTCCCTGATTGGTTAATAGAGATTAGCGTATTCATGATGGAATCTGTTATCCCTGGAGGAGAGCGGGCATTTCGCTCTCTCTTGCTTCTCTCCCTCTCCCCCGTCCACACCATCTCCTCTGAGGTCCCTGCGTGACTGCCGAAAGCGGCCACGTGGTGGACCTCTCTCCTACCCTACCCCACCTTTTCTCCCCAAGAAATAAACCCTGATGTTTTGGAACTAAATGCAGAGACTCCGTCTACTTTACTGCAGAAGAAAGCTGGAGGAATAAATCCTTCACCTGGCGCCCAACGTGAGAAAGAAGCCGAAAACTCTGCCCTCCTTCTGCGACATCTCTGCATTACGGTAACTACCTGAGACAACTCAACCCCATCCCTACTATGCCGCGAGCACAATAGTCTGCTTTGAGCAGTTTTTAGACTGTTGGAGCTCTTAAAATTTGTACTAGGGGATTACCTCGACCGCAGCTGAGCTGAAGGTCTTATGAGGTCATTTTTTTTCTGTCCTGCCGTGGTAACCACGGGCACTGAGCACAGCGCCACGCTTAGAACAGCGTGACGCCAGGAGCTCTCTGTGCGAGACTTCCCCCCCGCGTGTGTCTCGAGCACATTTATTGCTCTTAAGACGCGATACGCGAATTCCTGAGCACGTGGTTTTTGTTTTTTTTTCTTTTCGATTTTTTTTTGGGGTTTTTTCTTTTTTTTTTGGGGGCCCGGCCAGCCTCCCCACCACGGAGCTCTAAGGAAAACCGATTGCAGCATAAGAGGTGAGCACCTTTTCACATGATGGGACAAACTCACTCCGTTACCGAGAAACAACTTTATAAAGACCTGAAACATCTTTTAACCTCCTCTTCTAATAATTTACCTAAGCAAGAACTTAAAAACCTCTTAGAGTGGACCTCCTTCCACTTTCCTAACACCGACCGCTCCGTGGTTTTCTCTAAGACTTTTTGGGAACGGGTTGGAAATAAGCTTTTTAACGAAATATCACGAAGGAATATCGCCCTTGCGGAATTAGTCCCTGCTTGCAGGACGTTAGTAGAACTATTTTCTGAAGATGTTCCCTGCGCCTCCCCCCCCACCGCGTGCGGTCCTATTGCGCAATCGCCACGTGGCGTCCCCGGTACCCCCCCAACGCGCCATGCGGTCTCCGTAGCGGAGAAACCCCTGCCCCCTCCCCCTCCCCCCCCCTCCTCCCCCTCCCCCCCCACCACCACCGCGGTGTCCGCCCCCTCTTCCCTCCGCGCGGCCGCCGGTCCCGCGCGCCCCGCCGTCGTCCTTGAACTCCCCTCCGTTGACTCCGCGGTTCCTACTTCCGGTGTCCCGACTTCCGGTGTCCCGGGAGACTCCCCGGCCGTCATAGCCGACGCTCCGCCCAGCGTCACGACGGGCTGTCCCCCTGGCTTCACTCCAATCCCGCCCCCAACCCTGGCGGGCCCCTCCCATTCTCCTGACATCACCACAACCCCGCCCCTCACCATTAGAAGCCCCTCCCACCCGCCGCGCGCCACCGCGGCCCCGCCCCCCATACCTGCCTGCCCCCCGCCCGATGACGTCACCCCGCTTCCCGCCCCTGCCCCCGCCCACTCCCAACCCGACGTCACCCCGCTTCCCGCCCCTGCCCCCGCCCACTCCCAACCCGACGTCACCCCGCTTCCCGCCCCTGCCCCCGCCCACTCCCGACCCGACGTCACCCCGCTTCCCGCCCCTGCCCCCGCCCACTCCCGACCCGACGTCACCCCGCTTCCCGCCCCTGCCCCCGCCCACTCCCGACCCGACGTCACCCCGCTTCCCGCCCCTGCCCCCGCCCACTCCCGACCCGACGTCACCCCGCTTCCCGCCCCTGCCCCCGCCCACTCCCAACCCGACGTCACCCCGCTTCCCGCCCCTGCCTCCGCCCACTCCCAACCCGACTCCACTCCGCCCACCACCCCTGCCCCCCCCCACCCCGCCGGTACTGCCACTGCCCCCGCGCCCTCGCCCGCGCTCCCGCCCGCCCACTCCCGCCCACTCCCCCCCCCCTCCCCCGCGGTTTCGCCCCCCCTCTCGCAGCCAGACCCCACAGCCGCCCCACCCCCACCCACGTGTACTCCGTCCGCCTTCCCCGTAATGGCGGCCAGCGTGATACCTAGTCCCATTGTCCCCCTGTCCCCTGCGGCTCCTGCCGCCGTAGTTTCCCGGCCCCAGCCGTCCCCTCAGCACTCTGCCGTACTAGTCTCTTCCTTTCCCGGCGAAGCCTCATCTCGGATCCCCTGCCCTGCCGTTCTGCACGCAGCCGACGAACCCCTGTTTTCACAACCCCCCACCGCGGCGCCGATGGCTTCTGCCGGTGCCAGCAGTCTGCAGCAGCCGTTTCTACACGCCGATCCAGTTCCAGCTTTCAG
Organism: Acanthiza pusilla; assembly: GCA_036630365.1. Classification (NCBI taxonomy): domain Eukaryota; kingdom Metazoa; phylum Chordata; class Aves; order Passeriformes; family Acanthizidae; genus Acanthiza; species Acanthiza pusilla. The sequence continues at coordinate 323,254 of JAXCHO010000154.1, read as the reverse complement.
CGCAACCCCCGTACCACAGCCCCGCCCGACCCCAGCCGTGCCGCCGTTCTCCCTCTTCGCAGCAGACGTCCGGACGCCCCCCCCGCCCGATACAAGCCCGCTCACACCCGTCCCGGCTCGCCAGACCTCCCTCGCCTCTCCGCCAGCCCACGCAGCCCTGCCCACACCCCCCGCTGATGCGACGCTGCCACCACAGACGCCGCGACAGCCGCAGCCCTGCTCTCCGCCGCTGCCAGCATCGGGACCCTCTTCCGCCATCACGTCTGCCTCGCCGGACCCGATGACGCAACCCGCGCATGCGCAGTATGCGCCTTCGCCAGCCCAGCCCAGCTCCGCCGCTCCAGCACACACCGTGCCAGCACCGACCACGCCCACACAGCGCCCCGCTGACCTCCCTGGACTACCGACGCAGCGAGAATACACAGTACCCGCACACATTCCGCCTGCTCATTGGATTACTTCAAGCACTCCCCACACCTCCTGTCCTGAGGGGGGAGCGTGGAATATTCCACCGGCTTTCACAAATACTGACCAATACAAAAGTTCTTCTCATTGTTTTCAATTAACAGACTGGCAAGAAATAAAACGCCAAATTTGCAAAGATGATTCAGTTAACGCCATAGCTATGCCTGTCATATTCGGACAACAGGCTGGTGAACCCAGGACATGGACTCCTATCCCAGCACAAGAAATAAAAGAATTGAGAAAGGCGTTGAGAGACAATGGACTCTGTTCGCCATATTTTAAACAACTGCTAAAAAGTACCCTTGAAGGACACACTTTCACACCAAATGACTGCAAAAACCTAGCTGGTGTTATTCTCACAGACTCACAATACATGTTATGGGAACTCAAATGGAGAAGATTGCTTACAGGAGTATTGACGACATACAGGCAAAGCACTGATCCAGACTTACGTACACTTGTGCTCTCAAAGCTTGTCGGAGATGCACCTCATGATCAAAATGATGCTCAAATTAATTTTCCCAGAATAGCATTAGATGATATAAAAAAGAACGCTCGCAAAGCTTTCTTGCAAATCCAACCTGCAGGAAGCTTTGAAAAAGCATATAATCTTATCAGTCAAGACATCTCTGAGCCTTTCACATCATTCGTCGACCGGGTAATACAAGCAGCAGAAAGACAGTGTGCTGACGATATTGCTCGGCCAATAATGATACGAGACATTATCGAAAACAATGCCAATGTAACATGCAAGAAAGCTATTAAAGCCCTTGCAAAAGAAAGACCCACAGTGCCTGAAATGATAGAAACATGTAACAAAATTGGCAGTCCACAAGAAGTAGCAGCGATCCAAGCAAGTGAACTTGGAAAAGCCCTAGGAGAAAAAATTGAAAAAGCCATTACAGCTCAAGCAGCGAATGCAGAGGCACGAGACCAAAAACTCACTGAAATCCTAGCAGCCCTCCATCTCAACTCACAACAAGCCAATGCCATGGCGATCACGCAACCTGCCACTCCAGGCCCTGGCTACTTTTACAAAAAACCCAACTTCAGCATGAAAAACTACACAGACACCAGAAGACATATGCAAGCACCAGACCGCTGTTCTATCTGCAAAAAAGGCAAGCATCTTCCCTGGCACTGTCACTCCAAACAAGACGCAAGCGGGAGACACATTCCAAAAAACTTCATCAAGAACGCGGAGCGTCACCGCGTGCAGAAACAAATTGTGACGTACCAGACGCCCGAGGTAAAATATATAAACACGCCAGCTCCGAACCGCCTCGCCCTGCCACCAACAGAATCACAGGTGATGCCCCAGATCTCTTACCCCCAGGGTACTGGTGCACTTTGGCAGCCGCCAAGCCAGAGACACTTTTAAAGGACAATAACTATACCTATATTTCCACAGGGGTTGCTGGACCCTCACAATATAAACAGGACTTTCTAATAGTTGGCAAAGAAAGAAATAACATCCTTGGACTGTTTGTTTTACCTTGTGTAATGTCTGTTAATTGCAATGAGGAACTGTTAGTACTAGCCAAGGCCTGCTATCCTCCACTACATATCCCACCCAATACACCTATAGCCATTGCTGTAACACTACCTATGAACATTGCAAGCCACACACCGCCAGGCTGTCTTTCAGGTGCTCCTGAAAACCCTGAAATTCTATGGGTTCAACATATAAGCCAGCAACGCCCTATGCTAACATGTGAACTGTCACATGGTGGAGTTCAAGTCCATATCACGGGAATGGTGGATACAGGAGCAGATGTTTCAATTATCTCCCATCATAGCTGGCCGACTACCTGGAGACTGCTAACTCCCCTAGGTACTCTCGCAGGCATTGGAGGTGTTACTCCGTGCTTGCAAAGCGAATCCGCAATCAATGTTACAGGGCCGCAAGGCAAAAGGGCATTTATCCATCCATATGTAATACAAAGACCTATTACTGTATGGGGACGGGATTTACTTTCCCAATGGGGAGCAAAAATCGAACTGGGTTTTTGACAGGGGCCACTAAAGCACTCAGCGCCACAAAACTGACCTGGAAAACTGACACACCTGTCTGGATAGATCAGTGGCCCCTACCTGAGAATAAGCTGAGTGCCCTCAAAAATCTCGTGGCCGATCAACTACAAAAAGGCCATATCACGCCTACGACTAGCCCTTGGAATTCCCCTGTGTTTGTAATCCACAAAAAAGCTTCAGACACTTGGAGATTGCTACATGACCTTAGAAAAATCAATGCCGTAATTGAAGACATGGGCCCTCTCCAGCCTGGCCTTCCAAACCTCTCTATGATCCCGAGAAATTGGCCGCTTGTAGTTATTGACATAAAGGACTGTTTTTTCAACATCGCACTGCATCCAGACGATGCTCCTCGATTTGCGTTTTCCGTCCCAAGTACAAACCTACAAGAACCACTTCAAAGGTACCACTGGCTGGTTCTACCACAAGGCATGAAAAATTCACCAACTATCTGCCAACATTTTGTATCCTGTGCATTATCCCCAGTCCGTGAACAATTCCAGCGATCGCTCATTCTCCACTACATGGACGATCTACTCATAGCTGCACCGACACAGACACAGATGGAAGAAACTCGTGACAGTGTTATCGCTGAGATCAGAAAAGCTGGACTGGTGATCTCAGAATCAAAAATACAAGAAACTGCTCCCTGGAAGTATTTGGGTTGGAAACTAACAGAACAGTCTATCTCACCTCAAAAAATACAAATCCGAACTGATATTCATACGCTGAACGACTTACAACAACTCTTGGGAGAAATTAACTGGGTCAGACCTGCGTTAGGGATAACAACTGATGAACTATCTCCACTTTTTGATTTATTGCGCGGTGACAGTAACATAAAGTCTCCCAGGTCTCTCACTCCCGAGGCCAGCAAAGCCTTAGAAATAATTACTGATGCCCTGCAAAACAGACAAGCACATCGCTGTATACCTGATAAACCTTTTTTTCTTGCAGTGCTAGGACAAGAACTGAGATTGTGCGGTTTAATTTTCCAATGGGATTCCTCTCAAAATGATCCGTTGTTAATAATTGAATGGGTTTTTCTCCCTTACAGGTCGCCAAAGACAATTGTCACATCTTTGGAAATGATGTCTCAAATCATCATAAAAGGCAGAGCAAGGCTTATTTCCATAGCAGGCTGCGAATTCGCAATCATCTATTTACCCATAGTTAAAGTCTATTTTGATTGGGCAATGCAAAACTCAGAAGACTTGTTGTATGCCTTGCTCAATTTTCCAGGAACTTGCTCTATTCATTATCCTGCACACATATTGTTCAAAGCTAAATTATGCTATAGAGAAAAGCCCCTGATCAGTGCAGAGCCTTTAGATGCAGTCACTATCTTCACTGATGGGTCAGGGCGAACCCACAATTCAGTGGTTACATGGCAGGATAAAGAAACCAAAGCCTGGAAACAAGATGTCCAAAAAGTCGAAGGCTCACCACAGGTTACAGAACTGGCAGCAGTTGTGAGAGCTTTTCAGCTCTTTCCCGAGCCTTTCAACCTAATAACTGATTCGGCATACGTTGCTAATATTATTAAAAGAATTGAAGGATCAGTTCTAAAAGATGTGAACAACGACAAACTGTGCCTTTGGCTCACCTGTCTTTTTCAACTTCTGTCACACAGAACTAACCCTTATTTTGTTTCCCATATTAGATCTCATTCTGGCCTCCCAGGGTTTATGGCAGAAGGAAATGCACGAGCTGACGCCTTGGCATCAGCAGAATCAGATGAAGAAGTTGCAGCAGGCATTGGCAACCCTGCCTCTGTGCTTACTGCAACTACTTTACCTAACACTATTGAACAAGCCAAATTGAGCCATGCGTTTTTTCATCAAAATGCACAGGCAATCAAACGAGATTTCCACATTACGTTGGAGCAAGCACGAAGTATCGTACGAGCCTGCCCAAACTGTCAGCTTGTTCAACCTCTTCCTTCCTCAGGTGCAACCAACCCACGAGGGTTGGAGAGTTTGCAGAAATGGCAAACAGATGTTACCAAGTATCCCTCTTTTGGAAAATTTAAAAATATCCATGTCTCTGTCGATACATTCTCTAATGCAGTTTTTGCTTCTGTTCACACAGGAGAAACAGCCAACCATGTTTGCCAGCATTTCTCACAAGCCTTTTGCTACCTGGGTGTCCCTCAAGAAATTAGAACTCATAACGGTCCTTCGTATACTTCACAAGAATTAGCCACATTCCTAAATGACTGGGGTATTCATCACACCTTTGGGATTCCTTATTCCCCCACAAGTCAGGGAATAATAGAAAGGACACACCAAACTTTAAAGCGCATTTTAGATCAACAAAAAGGGGGAGACGTACAGGCCACACCTCAAAGGAGATTGTATAAAGCCCTGTACGTTTACAATTTTCTAAATAGTTCTGCAGAAGAGACTGATCCTCCTATATATAGACACTTCTTAAACAACAAAAGAGCCAAACTGAAAGAAAACCCCCCAGTGCTGATTAAAAACATTGAATCAGGACAAATAGAGGGCCCGTATAACCTTATAACTTGGGGGAAGGGTTTTGCGTGTGTTTCTACAGGTGAAGGCCTCAAGTGGATTCCAGCTAAGAACGTGAAGCCGTATCACCCACCAGAGCCAGCAGACGCCTCCACGTCAGCCAGCTGCTCCCAGAGTGAAACGCACGAAGCAAGCGACCGGGCCTGAGTTGGCAGAACTCCCAGGAGGAAGTGACCTGCCAAAAGCATCTCGAGAACAGAATGGAGTTTTATCATTTGCATAAATGCATGTTATTCTTGTTTCTTTGTTTTAGTTTTAGTAGTGAAGCTTTACCTGTAAACCAACCAAAGACAAATGTCTGGGTTGCTTTAGCCAAGACTGCAGGTTCTGATACTATTTGTCTATCTAACACCAGCCCTGAAAAGCCCTTTTCTACCTGTTTAGTTGGAGTACCTTTTCCAAAAGGTTTTGATAACGTAACTCTTGAAAAATACTGGCCATATGACTATCATCATGTATCTCCAACCCCTAGCCATAAATATCAAACCTACATTGATAATTCTAAAGTTGACAACTCTGACCTTCAAGAGCTAGAAATCCTAGGTTCACTAACCATGGACACCTGCTACTTCTTTCATTTCCTAGGAGAAGACGGTCCTCAGCTGAATGTCACCCCAAGTCATCCCGTTTATAGCAATGTAACTTCTTGGTGTAATCAAACTAAGCTTCTCAGATATTATGAACCTCATGAAGACAGTTTAAACAAACTCCCCATTCGATTCCCTAAAGGAATCTGGCTCATCTGTGGAGAGAGAGCCTGGCAAGGTATACCTTCAAAAATAGAAGGTGGTCCCTGTGCCCTGGGACAACTTACAATAATCGCTCCCAGGGTCAAAGAAGTAGCAAAAAAGAAAAGCAGAAAAATTAGATCCTCCTGGGGACACCAGTATGAAAACAACTGTGATAGTGAGTTCCACCCTTGGAATTCTGGCAGATCAATTGTTACAGGTATTTTTTTGCCCCAATTAGGCTCCATAATTGCATTAAAACAGTTGAACAAGCTGGGCTGTTGGCTCAGCAAAGAAGTTAATGCCACCTCTACAATGATCAGTGAGTTGTTAACTGATGAGGAAGCGGTTAAACATGCCACCTTGCAAAACAGAGCTGCCATAGATTTTCTTTTATTAGCACATGGGCATGGTTGTGAAGATTTTGAAGGGTTATGTTGCATGAACTTATCTGACCATTCTGTTTCAATTCATAAACAACTACAAAACTTAAGAGATTTGGCCAACCAAATTACAGTAAATGACCCATCTTGGCTAGACAATTTGTTTGATGGCTGGAACTTCACATCTTGGCTAAAGGAACTCTTTAAAATAGGTTTAATTGTGTTTATAGTGATAATTGTAGTGTTAATAGCAATTCCCTGTATACTTCAATGTGTAAAAAAGCTTATGAGTAAGACGATAGCTAATATCTTAGTTGTTCATCAAAACGGGGGAGATGTTGGAGAAGAAGGAGCAGAAAGCTCTCATACATATTATTACTCAGCAAAAGAAAGAATAGAATTAAAAACTGAGTTTGAGCTAGAGAAAAAATAAGCATACCAGCTGATTGAAACACAAACTGGAAAAACCAGTCTTTGCAAAGATCCAAACTTGGAGCTGCTATGGTAATCTGAGAACTCTCATAGGCTATACACAAATGACGTAGAACTTGTATCTCCTCCCTGATTGGTTAATAGAGATTAGCGTATTCATGATGGAATCTGTTATCCCTGGAGGAGAGCGGGCATTTCGCTCTCTCTTGCTTCTCTCCCTCTCCCCCGTCCACACCATCTCCTCTGAGGTCCCTGCGTGACTGCCGAAAGCGGCCACGTGGTGGACCTCTCTCCTACCCTACCCCACCTTTTCTCCCCAAGAAATAAACCCTGATGATTTGGAACTAAATGCAGAGACTCCGTCTACTTTACTGCAGAAGAAAGCTGGAGGAATAAATCCTTCAGTCACTGTGTGTCACTGTGTGACTGTCACTGTGTGACTGTCACTGTGTGACTGTCACTGTGTGTCACTGTGTCACTGTGTCACCATGTCACTGTGTCACTGTGTGTCACTGTGTGTCACCGTGTCACCTAGTGACTGTGTTACTATGTCAGCAAGTGACCATGTCACCATGTCACTGTGTCCCCGTGTCACCAAGTAACCGTGTCACTGTGTCACCATGTCCCTCCACATCCCCACCACTGCCACCCCTGTCCCTGTCCCCACATCTACCTGGGGACAGCTCTGTCACCATGTCACTGTGGCACCATGTGTCACTGTGTCACCAAGAGACCGTGTCACCATGTGACTGTGCCACTGTGTCACTGTGTGTCACCATGTGACTGTGTCAACATGTCACTATGTCACTGTGTCACCAAGTGACTATGTCACCAAGTGACTGTGTCACCCTGTCACTGTGTGTCGCCAAGTCACTGTGTCACCATGTCACCATGTCACTGTGTCACCACATCCCTCCACATCCCCATCACTGCCACCCCTGTCCGCACAGCTACCTGAGGACAGCTGTGTCACCATGTCACTGTGTCACTGTGTCACCATGTCACTGTGCCACTGTGTCACCATGTCACTGTGTCACCGTGTCCCTCCACAACCCCACCACGGCCACCCCGTCCCCGCCGCCATCCCCTGGCGCGTGTCACCCTGGAGGGGACACTGTTGGTGTCACCTGGCCAGGATGGACACCCGGAAGTCCTCCTGGCGGTCGATGTACAGGAACTTCTCCTCAGGCTCCAGGGCCACCTCGAAGCTCGGCAGCACTGCGGGGTGACATCGGTGACATCAGTGACATCGGTGACACCGGCACCCCTTGGGGACAGCCCCCGGGTGACACGGGTGACACTGGCACCTCAGGAGACAGCACCCAGGTGACACTGGCAGCCCAGGGGACAGTCCCCAGGTGAAACGGGTGACACTGGCACCCCCTGGGGACCGTCCCCAGGTGACATGGTGACACCAGCACCCCCTGGGGACAGTCCCCGGGTGACATGGGTGACACGGGCACCCCCTGGGGACAGTGCCTGTGTTCCCTGGCCTCCCTGGGGACAGTCCCTGGGTGACACCGCTGACACCTGGGGACAGTCCCCGTGTCCCCCGGCCCCCTGGGGACAGTCCCGGGTGACACGGGTGACACCAGCGCCCCCTGGGGACAGCCCCCGGGTGACACTGGCGGCCCAGGGGACAGTCCCTGGGTGACACTGGTGGCCCAGGGGACATTCCCCGGGTGACATTGGTGACACCGGCGCCCCCAGGGGACAGTCCCGGGTGACACGGGTGACATCAGCACTCACCGTACTCCTTGACCTCGAACTGAGTGTTGAACACTTGATCCGGAGAGTCCTCGAACCTGGCCGAGATCATCCACGTGCCCAGGCTGGCAGGGGACAGGGGACAGTGAGGGGACACGGGGACAGCCAGGGGACATGGGGACAATGTGAGAGGACAACCAGGGGACAGCCAGGGGACAGCGTGAGAGGGGACAGTGAGGGGACAGTGAGGGGACAGTGAGGGGACAGTCAGGGACAGCTAGGGGACATGGGCACAGTGAGAGGACAGCCAGGGGACAGTGAGGGGACACTGGACACAGTGAGGGGACACGGGGACAGTGTGAGGGGACATGGGGACAAGGAGAGGACATGGGGACAGTGAGAGGACACAGGGACAAGGGGACAGCCAGGGGACACGGAGGGACAGTGAGGGGACAGCCAGGGGACATGGGGACAAGGTGAGAGGGGACACTGGGGACAGCCAAGGGACACAGGGACAGTGAAGAGACATGGGCACAAGGTGAGAGGGGACAGTGAGGGGACAGTGAGGGGACAGTGAGGGGACAGGGGTACAATGTGAGAGAGAACATTGGGGACAGCCAGGGGACACGGGGACAATGTGAGAGGGGACACAGGACTGAGGAGGACATGGGGACTGGGAGGGGACACAAGGCCAGCACAGGGACAGGTGGGGACATCCAGCACTGGTGACATCATGGGGATGTCCCCAAATAGGTGCTGGGGTCCTGCAGGTGCTACCAGGACCCTGAGGTGGCACAGAGAGGGGACACAGCAGCCAAAGGTGGCACAGGGAGAGGACACAACTCCCTGAGGTGTCACAGGGAGGTGACACCCACCCAGGGGGAGGTGACAGCCACCCGGGGAGGTGACACGAGGTGACACCCACCTGACCACCTCGGGCAGGTTGTGGTTGAGGGACAGGATCCCTGTCTTCATCGGGGACGACAGTGGCACTTGTCTGATGATGACATTGTCGGGCGTCTGAGGGGACACGGGGACACCATGGGGACGGTGGGCGGGTGGCACCGGGGTCACCTCCCCCGTGTCACCCCCGCGTGTCCCCAGGCACCCACCTTGACCTCCACGATGACAGTCTTGGCCACAGGCTGCATGAGGTGACCCACGGTGAAGAGGCGGCAGAGCACTGCGGGGACACGGGGACAGCGTGAGAGGGGACACGGGGACAGCGTGAGCATGGGGGACAGGGGGACAGCGTGAGAGGGGACATGGGGACAAAGAGAGAGGGGACATGGGGACAGCGTGAGCATGGGGGACACGGGGACTGGTGGGGGACATGGGGACTGCAGGGACATGGGGACAAGGTGAGCACAGGGGACACTGAGAGGGGACATGGGGGACATTGAGAGGGGACACGGGGACATGGAGGACACTGAGAGAGGACATGGGGACAAGGTGAGGGAACAAGGACAGGGTGGGGACACCCAGCAGTGGGAGGGGACATAGGGACACGGTGAGAGGGGTGTCCCTGTCCCTCACCAGTGGCCCCGGGGGTGTCCCCAACCCCCAAGATGTCCCCAGACCCTGAGATGTCTCCAGAACCCCTAGATGTCCCCAAAATCCTGAGATGTCCCCAAAATCCTGAGATGTCCCCACCCCCCTGTATGTCTCCAGACCCTCAGATGTCCCCAACCCCCGAGATGTCCCCAACACCTAAGATGTCCCCAGACCCTGAGATGTCCCCAGAACCCCAAGATGTCCCCAACACCTGAGATGTCCCCAAGCCCCTAGATGTCCCCAACCCCCAAGATGTCCCCAAAATCCTGAGATGTCCCCAGAACCCCGAGATGTCCCCAACCTTCGAGATGTCCCCAACACCTAAGATGTCCCCAATCCTTAAGCTGTCCCCAACCCCCTGCATGTCCCCAGACCCCAAGATGTCCCCACCCCCTGCGATGTCCCCGCCCCCCCGCGGTGTCCCCCAGTGTCCCCAGGTGCCCCAGGTGTCCCCAGGTGTCCCCGCCCCTCACCGGTGGCCCCCGGGGTGTAGATGGGCTTGTCGGTCTGCACGAAGATGTGGCCACTCTGCAGTGACACCAGCAGCACCTTCTCCAGTGTCACCTGCGCCACCCTGGCTGTCACCGTCACAAACTGCTTCCCCTGCGCCGCCTGCAGCGCCCTGGCTGTCACCTGCGGGATGGGGACAGGGGACATTGGGGACATTGGGGACATTGGGGACATTGGGGATATTGGGGACATTGGGGACAGTGGGGACATCGGCGGGGACAGGGGACATTGGGGACAGTAGGGACACCTGCAGGGACACTGGGGACACCTGCAGGGATAGTGGACAGCAGGTGGCACCACAAGGACAAGGGACAGGGGACACCGGCTGGCACTGGACACAGTGGACAGCAGGTGGCAGCAGCACCACAAGGACAAGGGACAGCGGTGACAGCCGTGCCCAGGGGATGGTGCTGAGGACAGCGGGGACAGTCCCCAAGGACCCCAGAGTGACCATCCCCATGGAGCCGCAGAGATGGCCAGTGTCCCCAAAGATCCAAAGATGATCATCCCCAAGAAACCCAGAGTGACCATCCCCATGGACCCCAGAGATGGCCACTGTCCCCAAAGATCCAGAGGTGACCACCCCCAGGGATGACTGTCCCCATGGACCCCAGAGTGACCATCCCCAAGGACACCAGAGTGACCATCCCCCACTGTCCCCCACTGTCCCCCTGCCGTCCCCCGCTGCCCCCCCACCCCTGGCCATTCCCCACCCCAGTCCAGGGTCCAGCCTCAGTTTCCCCTCCCTAGCAGTGACCACAGGGACAGTGACCTGGGCAGTGACCGTGGGTGGTGACAATGACCAGCGGGGGGAGGTGACAATGACCAGCGGGGGGAGGTGACAATGACCAGCGGGGGCAGGTGACAATGACACCGTACCTTGATGGTGGCCGTGGCCATCATGCCCTCGGCCGGGCTGAGGTCCACCTGGGTCTGGAAGAGCACCTGGCGCTTCTGGGGGAAGTCCTGCACCACCAGGGTGGCCTTGGTGGCCGCGGTCACTCCGGGCGCCTCCAGCACCACGAGCTCGTCCGTCTCCAGCCGCAGCACGGCCGGCGTCACCATGGTCACCCTGGGGACACCGCGGGCACCGCTGGCATGGCGTGCTGGGGGCGGCACGGCACCCGGGAACCCCAAAATGTGTCCCCAGAGCACCTGGAAACCCTAAATGTGTCCCCAGAGGACCTGGGAACCCCAAATGTGTCCCCAGAGGACCCGGAAACCCCAAAATCTGTCCTTATGTCACCTTGGGGATCTCACGGCACCTGGGAACCCCAAAATGTGTCCTCACAGGACTCAGAAACCCCAAAATGTGCCCCCAGAAACCCCAAAATGTGTCCCTATGTCACCTTGGAAACTTCAGAGGACCCAGAAAACCTCAAAATCTGTCTGCATAGCACCCAGGAACCCAAAACGTGTCCCCAAAGCATGTGGAAACCCCAAAATCTGTCCCTATGTCACCTTGGGGAGCTCACAGCACCCTGGCACCTCAAAATGTGTCCCCAGAGCACCCAGGACCCCCAAAATGTGTCCCTATGTCACCTTGGGGACCTCAGGGCACCCAGTAACCCCAAAATCTGTCCCCAGAGGACCCAGGAACCCCAAAATCTCTCCCCACAGAGCCCTGGGGACATCACAGCACCCAGGAACCCAAAATGTGTCCCCAGTACACCCCAGTAACCCCCCAGTATATCCCAGTATATCCCCCAGTACACACCACTACACCCCAGTACACACCAGTAATGTCCAGTACACCCCAGTAACCTCCTGTACAGCCCAATAAACCCCAGTAACCCCCAGTACACACCAGTATATCCCAATACACACCAGTATCCCCCAGTACATCCCAGCATCACCCCGGTATACACCAGTAACCTCCCAGTACATCCCAGTAACCTCCCAGTAACCCCCCAGTACACCCCAGTATCACCCCAGTACACACCAGTATCACCCCAGTACACACAAGTGACCCTCCAGTACACCCCAGTAAGCCCCCAGTAACCTCTCAGTATACCCCAGTATCCGCCAGTACACACCAGTAACCCTCAGGAAGACCCCAGTACACCCCAGTAATCCCCCAGTACACCCCAGTAACCCTCCAGTAACCCCCAGTACACCCTAGTGTCTCCCCAGCACACCCCATTATCCCCCCAGTACACCCCAGTATCATCCCAGTAACCCCCCCAGTACACAACAGTAACCCCCAGTCCAAAGGGGAACCCCAGTGGGGTTAAAACAGGGGGTCCCATGGTGGGGGGGGAGGGCATTTTGGGGTCCCAAAAAAGGGGACTCCATGGGGAGGGGTCCCAGGAGTGGGGAGGGGGTCCCATAAATGGGGAGGGGTCCCGTCACTCACAGCTGGGCGCGGGCAGCGGTCTCAGGGGTGGTGGAGGGTCCCAGGGGTGGGTCCCATAGATGGGGAAGGGTCCCATGGGTGAGGAGGGGGGGTCCATAAATGGGTTGGGTGGGGGTCCCAAAAAAGGGGAGGGGTCCCAGGGGTGGTGAGGAGGGGTCCCATAATTGGGGAGGGGTCCCGGGGTGGGTGGGGGTCCCATAATGGGGGAAGGGTCCCACAAATGGGGGGGGTCCCGTGACTCACAGCTGGGCGCGGGCGGGGGTCCCGAGCAGCGCCAGGAGGCCGAGCAGGAGGAGGGGGAGGGGCAGCGCCGGAGCCCTCATGGCCGCGGGGGGACAGAGGGGACAGCGAGGGGACAGAGGGGACAGAGAGGGGACAGAGAGGACAGTGCGGGGACAGTGTCCGGGGTCCCTTTATGGTGGCCGCGGTGGTTAATGGGTAGCCCGACCCCCCTGGGGGGGCTCCGGCCACCTGCGGCCACCCGGGTGGGGGTGGGGTGGGTTGGTGGCACCCCCCGTGTCCCGGGGGAGAGAGGTGACACCACCCTGGGTGGCCCCGGGGGGGTTGGGACCCCCCGAGTGACCCCCGGGTGACCCCCGCCCCCCCGCGGGTGGGGGAGGGGCTGCGCGGTCCTTCCTCATTTTCCTCATTTCGGGGAAGGCTCTGGCGCGGGGCCACCGCGGGGCTTGCGACATCGCTGGGGACACTGCAGGGGGGGCCGCGACACGGCCGGGGGACAGCGGGGGACAGTGGGGAGGGGTCCTCCTTGAGACCCCCGGCGGGTGGTGGATACCTGGGCCCACCTGGGCCGGGACACCTGGGTCACCTCCTGGACCCCCAAAAGGACAGGGACACCTGGGCCCACCTGGACATGGACAGCTGGGTCACCTCCTGGATCCCCAAAAGGACATGGACACCTGGGCCCACCAGGACCTGGACACCTGGGTCCATCCTGAGATTCCTAAAAGATCATGGCCACCTGGACATGGACACCTGGGTCCAGCCTGAGACCCCCAAAAGGACATGGACATCTGGGTCACTTCCTGGACCCCTGGTAGGACTCGGACACCTGAGTCCCACCTGGACATGGACACCTGGGTCCAGCCTGAGACCCCCAAAAGGACATGGACATCTGGGTCACTTCCTGGACCCCTGGTAGGACTCGGACACCTGAGTCCCACCTGGACATGGACACCTGGGTCCATCCTGGATCCCTGACAGGACATGGATACCTGGGCCCACCTGGACATGGACACCTGGGCCACTTCCTGGACCCCTGACAGGACTCGGAGACCTGGACATGGACACCTGGGTCTGTCCTGGATCCCTGACAGGACGGGGACACCTGGGCCCACCTGGACATGGACACCTGGGTCCATCCTGACACCCCCAACAGGTCCTGGACACCTGGGTCATCTCCTGGACCCCTGGTAGGACTTGGACAGCTTTGTCCCCCTGGACTTTGGCCATTCCTGGACCCTCGGCAGGTCCTGGACACCTGGACCTTCCCTGAGAGCCCCAACAGGCCCTGGACACCTGGACACCTCCTTGGCCCCTGGGTCACCACGGCCAGGCCACCTGGACCCCCTGGGTCACCATGGCCAGGCCACCTGGACCCCTCCTGTCCCCCTGGGTCACCACGTCCAGGTCACCTGTCCCCCTGGGTCACCATGGCCAGGCCACCTGGACCCCCAAGGTCACCATGGCCAGGCCACCTGGACACCTCCTGTCCCCCTGAGTCACCATGTCCAGGCCACCTGGACCCCTCCTTGTCCCCAAGGTCACCATGGCCAGGCCACCTGGACACCTCCTGTCCCCCTGAGTCACCATGTCCAGGCCACCTGGACCCCTTCTTGTCCCCAAGGTCACCATGGCCAGGCCACCTGGACCCCAAGGTCACCATGTCCAGGCCACCTGGACCCCCATGGCCAGGCCACCTGGACCCCCAAGGTCACCATGGCCAGGCCACCTGGACCCCCCCTGGACCCCAAGGTCACCATGGCCAGGCCACCTGGACCCCCAGGGTTACCATGGCCAGGCCACCTGGATACCTCCTGTCCCCCTGGGTCACCATGTCCAGGCCACCTGGACCTCCATGGCCAGGCCACCTGGACCCCTCCTTGTCCCCAAGGTCACCATGTCCAGGCCACCTGGACCCCCATGGCCAGGCCACCTGGACCACTCCTGGACCCCTTGGTCACCATGGCCAGGCCACCTGGACCCCTCCTGGACCCCGAGGTCACCACATCCAGGCCACCTGGACCCCTCCTTGTCCCCAAGGTCACCATGGCCAGGCCACCTGGACCCCTCACAGGACCTCGCTGTGGCTCCAGGTCCCACATCCCCCCCATGTCCCCCCATGTCCCCTTGTCCCCCCAGCCCGGGGCCCCCCGTGGTGGTGGCAGCTCCTCCCTGGTGCCTCTGCGGTGACAGGAAGGTCTCCGGAAGTCACCCAGGAGCCACCACGGCTCAGTTCCCGTTGTCCCCCGCGCCACCCGCGGGGCGCAGGCGCGACACCTTCGTTGTCCCCTGTGCCACCCCCAGGCCCGGCCAGGCCCTGCCGCCAGCGCTGACCACCCCGGGGGTCCCCCAGGCCTCCGGACCCTCGCCAGCCGTGGGCGAACGGGAGCAGGGGACCATCGGGACCATCGGTGACACGGGGACCAGCGTCTGTCACTTGTCACCGGAGGTGGCCCCACGGGGCCCCAGCGCCTCCGGTTCCTCCCAGCGGTGGTTCCTGGGGGGAAGGGACCTGGACCTCCTCGTGCCGGGGAGGTGTTCCCAAAGGGGCCGGAGGGTCCGGGGGTCACCCGGGGTCACCCAGAGGTCACCCAGGGGTCATCTGGGGTTCCTCACCGGATGTGGTCCTGCCAAGGCCGCACCAGGCAGGGCCTCCCCTGGGGCTGCTCTGGGCAGGAGTGGTGACACCAGGAGGTGACCTTCATTGGGGTCTGACCTCCATTGGGGTCTCATCTCCACCAGGAGCTGACCTCCATTGATTCCTCCATAGAAGTTCATCCCATCAGGACCCAGCTTCACCAGCTCCTCCACAGAAGTTCATCCTGCCAGGACCCACCTCCATCAACTGCTCCACAGAAGTTCATCCCAAGATTCAGCTTCACCAGCTCCTCCATAGAACTTCATCGCACCAGGACCCACCTCCACAGAAGTTCATCCCACCAGGACTCACCCACCTCCATTGATTCCTCCACTGAAGTTCGTCCTTCCAGGACCCACCTCCACTGGACTTCATCCTACCAGGTCCCCCCTCCACCAAAGCCCACCCCACCAGGTCCCCCTGGCCGGCCGTCCCCAGCCGTGTCCCCATGGAGGTGTGGCGGCAGTGTGCCCACTGGCTGGTGGCTGCGCGTGTCCTGCCCGCGGGCCATCGTGCCAGCAGCCCCGGGGGACAGGTGTGGGACCTGGCGCAGGCGCTGCGGGACGGGGTCCTGCTGTGCCACCTGCTCAACGCCCTCCTGCCCCGCGCTGTCCCCCCCCGGGACATCTGTCCCCGGCCACAGATGTCACAGGTGAGAGCCCACGTGGGGACAGGGGTTGGACCGGGGAGGGGCATGGGGCTGGGATGGGACAGTGATGGTGACAATCAGGGTGGGGAGGAGGGTGGTGGCCATGATGGGGACATCAATGGTGACAAGTGGGGGTGGGGAGGAGGGTGGTGGCCACGATGGGGACAGTGATGGTGGCAATGACAGGTGATTGAGGATAATGGGGTGATAACGATGGGGACAATGGGATGATGATGGGGACAATGGGGATGATGATGATGATGGGGACATCGATGGTGACAATGACAGGGTTGGAGTGATTGAAGGTGGTGGGGCGATGATGGAGACCATGGAGATGATGATGGGGACATTGATGGTGACAATGGGTCGGAGGAGGGTGGTGGCCATAGTGGGGGCATCAATGGTGACAATGACAGGGCTGGGGTGATGCAGGGTGGTGGGGCAATGACAATGATGGGGACAATGGGGATGATGACAATGGTGACATCGATGGTGGCAGTGATGGGGACATGGGGATGATGGGGACATCAATGGTGACAATGACAGGGCTGGAGTGATTGAGGGTGGTGGGACGATGATGATGGGGACATTGATGATGACAATGACAATTGGCTGATGTGATTGAGGGTGAGGGGGCAATAATGATAATGGGACAATTGGGGATGATGGGGACATCGATGGTGACAATGACAGGTGATTGAGAATAATGGGGTGATGACGATGGGGACAGTGGGATGATGATGGGGACAATGGGGATGATGATGGGGACATCAGTGGTGACAATGACAGAGCTGGGGTGATTGAGGGTGATGGGGCGATGATGATGGGGACAATGGGGATGATGATGATGGTGACGTCGGTGACAGTGACATCTGATGTGATTGAGGGTGATGGGGCAACGATGACAATGGGACATTGGAGATGATGATGGGGACATCGATGGTGACAATGCGGGGTGGGGATGAGGGTGGTGGCCACCATGGGGACATTGATGGTGACGATGACAGGGCTGGGGTGATTGACGGTGATGGGGATGATGGGGACAGTGACGGTGACAATCGGGGTGGGGAGGAGGGTGGTGGCCATGATGGGGACATTGATGGTGACAATGGGGTGGGGATGAGGGTGGTGGCAATGGTGACATGGTGATATGTCAATGGTGACAATGGCAGGGTTGGGGTAATTGAGGGTGGTGGGACGGATGATGACAATGGTGACATTGATGGTGACAATGATGGGGACAATGGAGATGATGATGATGGGGACATCAATGGTGACAATGGGGGTGGGGATGAGGGTGGTGGCCATGATGGGGACATCGATGGTGACAATGGCAGGGCTGGAGTGATTTAGGGTGATGGGGCAATGATGATGGGGACAATGGGGATGATGACAATGAGGACATTGATGGTGGCAGTGATGGGGACAATCGAGATGATGATGGAGACATTGATGGTGACAATGATAATTGACAATGACAATTGGCTGATGTGACTGAGGATGATGGGACAATGACAATGACGGGGACAATGGAGATGATGATGGGGACGTTGGTGACAGTGACAATTGGCTGATGTGATTGAGGGTGATGGGGCGACGACAATGATGGGGACAATGGAGATGATAATGATGATGGTGACATTGGGGTTGTTGGTGACAGTGACAGATGGTGACAATGACAGGGCCGGTTCGAATGAGAGCAATGGGGATGATGGTGATGGGGACATCGATGGTGACAATGACAGGGCTGGTGCCAGTGACAATCTTGGTGGTGACGATGATGGTGCCAGTGACAAGAACGGTGACAATGACAGTGCTGGTGATGGTGACAATCATGGTGATGGTACCAAGGGGGTGACAATGACAAGGACAATCACGGTGTTGACAGGGTGACAATGACAATGACAGTGCTGGTGATGATGGTGGCAATGTTCATGGGGGTGACAATGACAGTGTCGGTGACAGATGATGGCAGTGCCAGTGCCACCAGTGGTGACAACGGTGGTCACAACTGTGGGGAGATGAATGCGCTGATGTTGTTGGTGACACTGGGGGTGACAGTGACAACAGCGGCGACACTGGGGGGATGGCGGGTGACATTGGGGTTGCTGATGGTGATGCTGGTGGCACTGGTGACCCTGGTGGCACTGATGACACTGATGGCACTGGTGGCATGGGTGGCACTGATGACCCTGGTGACCCTGGTGGCACTGGTGACCCTGGTGACACTGGTGACACTGATGGTGGCACTGGTGGCACTGGTGATGCTGGGGGCACTGGTGACACTGCTGACCCTGGTGGCACTGGTGACCCTGGTGACACTGGTGACCCTGGTGGCACTGGTGACACTGATGGTGTCACCGCAGTTCCTGTGCCTGAGGAACATCCGCACCTTCCTCACCGCCTGCGCTGACAAATTTGGGCTCCCCAAGCATCGTCTCTTCGGGGCCTTCGACCTCTTCGACGTCCAGGACTTCGGCAAGGTGCGGTCAGCTGTCCAGCTGTCCTGGGGGGTGGCTCTGGGTCACACGCCACCCCCCGATGTCACCTCTGTGTCCCCAGGTGATCGAGACGCTCTCCACGCTCTCCTGGACGGCGATCGCGCAGAGCAAAGGATTCACGTGAGTGGACGGCGCTCGGGTGTCCGGGCCCGGAGGGTCAGTGGTGTCCTGAGGGTCAGTGGTGTCCTGAGGGTCAGTGGTGTCCGATCCCCAATGTCCAGTCCCAAAGGGTCCCCAGTGTCCGGTCCCTGAGGGTCAGTGGTGTCCAGTCCCTGATGGTCAGTGGTGTCCAGTCCCTGAGGGTCAGCAGTGTCCGGTCCTCAAGGGTCAGCAGTTTCTGGTCCCCAGTGTCCACTCCCCGATGGCCAGTGGTGCCCGGTCCCCCATGGTCAGCAGTGTCCACTCCCTGAGGGTCAGTAGTGTCCACTCCCCCATGGCCAGTGGTGGCCGGTCCACAAGGGTCAGTGGTGTCCAGTCCCCAGTGGTCACTGCTGTCCAGTCCCCGAGGGTCACTGGTGTCCAGCCCCCAATGGTCACTGGTGTCCACTCCCCGGTGGTCAGTGGTGTCTGGACCCTGATGGTCAGAGGTGTCCACTCCCCGGTGGTCAACAGTGTCTGGACCCCAGTGGTCAGTGGTGTCCAGTTCCCAGTGTCCGGTCCCCAAGGGTCACTGGTGTCCACTCCCCGATGGTGCCTGGGGTCCAGTCCCTGATGGTCAGCGGTGTCCAGTCATTGGTATCTGGATCCCGGTGGTGACTGCTGTCTGGTCCCTGAGGGTCAGTGGTGTCCTGAGGGTCAGTGGTGTCTGGTCCCAAAGGGTCCCCAGTGTCTGGCCCCTGAAGGTCAGTGGTGTCTGGTCCCAGGTGTCCAGTCCCAGTGTCCAGTCCCCAAAGGACCCCAGTGTCCAGTCCCCGAGGGTCAGTGGTGTCCAGTCCCTGGTGTCCAGTCCCCGAGGTCAGCAGTGTCTGGTCCCAGATGGTCAGTGGTGTCCAGACCCCAAGGGCCAGTGGTGTGTCCGGTCCCTAGTGTCTGGTCCCCAATGGTCAGTGGTGTCCTGTCCCCAAGGGTCACTGCTGTCCTGTCCCCAAGGGTCACTGCTGTCCAGTCCCCAAGGGTCACTGCTGTCCAGTTCCCAGTGTCCAATTCCTGGTGGTCACTGGTGTCCTGTCCCTGGTGTCCAGTTCCCAGTGGTCATGGTGTCCAGTCCCTGAGGGTCCCTGGTGTCTGGTCCCCAATGTCCACTCCCCAAAGGTCACTGGTGTCCAGTCCCCGAGGGTCCCCAGTGTCCACTCTCTGGTGGTCAGTGGTGTCCAGTCCCTGGTGGTCACTGGTGTCCAGTCCCCAGTGTCCAGTCCCCGAGGGTCCCTGCTGTCCAGTCCCCAGTGTTCAGCAGCGTCCAGTCCCTGAGGGTCACTGATGTCCAGTCCCCAGCGTCCTGTCCCTGATGTCCACTCCCCGGTGGTCACTGCTGTCCGGTCCCTGAGGGTCCCCAGTGTCCCCTCCCCTGTGGTCAGTGCTGTCCGGCCGTGTCCCCCAGGCCGTTCCCGTCCGAGGATGCCGTTGGGGACGATGACATTTACAGCGGCCTGTCCGACCTGATCGAGTGAGTGACCGCGGACTGGGGGGACTGGGATGGACTGGGGGGACTGGGATGGACTGGGATGGACTGGGATGGACTGGGAGGGACTGGGATGGGACTGGGGGATACTGGGGGATATTTGGGGACATTAAAGGGGATTTGGGGACAATCAGAGACCCCCGGGGGTTTTTGGGGGCTCCGGGGGGGTTTGGGGACATTTTGGGGCTATTTGGGGACATTGAAGGAGATTTGGGGCCAATCAGAGAATTTGGGGGCTCCGGGAGAATTTGGGGTTCCCCAAATTGGGGACATTGTGGGAATTCGGGATACTGGAAATTTTGGGGACATTTGGGATATTTTGGGGGGATTTGGGGACATTAAAGAGGATTTGGGGACAATCAGGGGACCCCCGGGGGATTTTGGGATATTTAAGTGTATTTGGGGACATTTTGAGAGTATTTGGGGACATTGAAGGGGATTTGGGGACAATCAGAGGACCTCCGGGGGAGTTTGGGGTATTTTAGGATATTTGGGATATTTGGGGGATATTTGGGGACACTGAAGTGGATTTGGGGACAATCAGGGGATTTTGGGGTGGCCGGGGGGGATCCCGAGCTCTACCCTCCCCTGCAGTGACACGGCCGAGGAGGACGATGACCTCTACGACTGCGTGGAGGCCGAAGGGGACGACGGCGACGACATCTACGAGGACCTCATGAGGGTGGAGCCGCCCCCGGCCGCGGTGGGTGACACCCCGAAATCGCCCGGGACACCCCAAAAATAACTGGGAGTCCCCAAAATTACCTGGGAAACCCCAAAATCACCCGGGAAACTCCAAAAATACCTGGGACAGCCCAAAAATAACTGGGACATCCCAAAATCATGTGGGACACCCCAAAAATACCTGGGAAACCCCAAAATCACCCGGGAGAGACCAAAATCATGTGGGAAACTCCAAATATACCCGGGACAGCCCAAAATCACTCGGGACAACCCAAAATTACCTAGGAAACCCCAAAATCACCTGGGAGTCCCCAAAAATAACTGGGAGAGCCCAAAATTACCTGGGACAGCCCAAAATTGTCCCCACGGCTGTCCCCAGGACTGTCCCCAGACTGTCCCCATGTCCCCAGACTGTCCCCATGTCCCCACGACTGTCCCTGTGACTGTCCCCATCGCTGTCCCCATGTCCCCATGGCTGTCCCCATGTCCCCAGACTGTCCCCATGTCCCCACCCTGTCCCCACACTGTCCCCATGTCCCCGCAGAAGGGCACCGTGGACCGGAGGCTCTGCTGCCTCCAGGAGCTGCGGCAGACGGAGGAGAGATACACCGAGACCCTGGAGGCCATCTGCCAGGTGGGACATTGGGACATTGAGGACATCGGGGACATTGGGGACACTGGGGGGACTGGGGACATTGGGGGGCATTGGGGACATTGGGGACATCGGGGATATTGGGGACACGGGGGACAACGGGGGGATTGGGGACATTGGGGACATCAGGGACATCAGGGACATTGGGTACACCGGGACCCTGGAGGCCATCTGCCAGGTGGGGACACTGGGGACACTGGGGACATTGGGTCATTGTGGGGATTGGGGGGATTGGGGACATTGTGGACATTGGGGGGATTGGGGACATTGGGGGGATTGGGGACATTGGGGACATCGGGGGGATTGGGGACACTGGGGACATTGGGAGGATTGGGGGGATTAGGGGCCTTGGGGACATCGGGCACATTGGGGACATTGGGGAAATTTGGGATATTGGGGACATTGGGTACACCGAGACCCTGGAGGGCATCTACCAGGTGGGGACATGGGGACACTGGGGACATTGGGGACACTGGGGACATTGGGGACTTTGGGGACGTGGGGGAAACCGGGGGCATTGGGGACATCGAGGACATTTGGTACACAGAGACCCTGGAGGCCATCTGCCAGGTGGGGACATGGGGACACTGGGGACACTGGGGACATCAGGGACATTAGGGACATTGGGGACATCGGGGACATTGGGGACACTAGGGACATTGGGGACCTTGGGGACACTGGGGACATTGGGGACATTGGGGGATTGGGGACATTGGGGACATTGGATACACTGAGACCCTGGAGGCCATCTGCCAGGTGGGGACATTGGGGACATCGGGGACATTGGGGACACTGGGGACATTGGGGAATTGGGGGAATTGGGGACATTGAGGACACTGAGGGTTTGGGGGATGTTGGGGACATTGGGGGCATTGGGGACATTGGGATAGAGATGGGAAATGGGGACACTGGGGACATTGGGGACACTGGGGCAGCGGTGGCCACGCGGGGCCCTCCCAGTGCTCCCAGTAAGTCCCAGTGTCCCCAGCACATTGAGGGTGTGGGGGACACTGGGGACATTGGGGGCATTGGGGACATTGGGGACAGCGGTGGGACATTGGGGACATTAGGGACAGCGGTGGGACATTGGTGACACTGGGGACACTGGGGACACTGGGGACACTGGTGGCCGTGCGGGGCTCTCCCAGTGCTCCCAGTGAGTCCCAGTGTCCCCAGCACTTCCTGCGGCCACTGCGGCACTTCCTGAGCCCCCGGGACATGGAGAGCGTCTTCATCAACGTGGAGGTGACAGCGACGGGGACAGGGGACACTGACCAGTGACACCAGTGACACCGGGACATGGGGACAGGGGGACACTGACCAGTGACACCAGTGACACTGGGACATGGGGACGGGGGACATGGAGAGCGTCTTCATCAACGTGGAGGTGACAGTGACGGGGACATGGGGACATGGGGACATGGGGACATTGACCAGTGACATTGACCAGTGACACTGAGACATGGGGACATGGGACAGGGGGACATGGGGACATGGAGAGTGTCTTCATCAACGTGGAGGTGACAGGGATGGGGACATAGGGACATGGGGACACCTGTGACACTGACCAGTGACACCAGTGACACCAGTGACACCAGTGACACCAGTAAAACCAGTAACCCCGACCGGTACCACTAACCAATGACACTGGGACATGTGGACATGGGGACACTAACCAGTGACACCAGTGACACCAGTGACCATGACCAGTGACACTGGGACATGGGGACGTGGGGACATGGGGACATGGGGACATGGGGACACTGACCAGTGACACTGACCAGTGACACCAGTGACACCAGTGACCATGACCAGTGACACTGGGACATGGGGACATGGGGACACGGGGACATGGGAACATGGGGACATGGGGACACTGACCAGTGACACTGACCAGTGACACCAGTGACCCCTCCCAGTGCTCCCAGTGACCCCAGTTTGGCAGGAGCTGCTGGAGCTGCACCGGCGCTTCCCAGTGCTCCCAGTTCCCTCTCCCAGTGCTCCCAGTGCTCCCAGTTCAGGGTTTCCCCTCTCCCAGTGCTCCCAGTGCTCCCAGTTCCCTCTCCCAGCGCTCCCAGTGCTCCCAGTCCCCTCTCCCAGTGCTCCCAGTGCTCCCAGTTCCCTCTCCCAGTGCTCCCAGTTCCCTCTCCCAGTGCTCCCAGTGCTCCCAGTTCAGGGTTTCCCCTCTCCCAGTGCTCCCAGTTCAGGGTTTCCCCTCTCCCAGTGCTCCCAGTTCCCTCTCCCAGCGCTCCCAGTGCCCCCAGTGCCCCTCCCAGTGCTCCCAGTTTGGGTTCCTCCTGTTCCCAGCTCTCCCAGTTCAGGGTTTCCCCTCTCCCAGTGCTCCCAGTGACCCCAGTTTGCAGGAGCTGCTGGAGCTGCACCGGCGTTTCCTGGAGGAGCTGAGAGTGGCCCTGGGGGGTCCCGGGGGGGGGCGAGCCCTGCCCGCGCTCTTCCTGCGCTACAAGGAGAGGTACGGGGGGGATTTGGGGGGTCCTGGGGGGTCCTGGGGAGGATTTTGGGGGGTCCTGGGGGGTCCTGAAGGGGTTTGGGGTGCTTTGGGGGGGATTTTGGGGGTTTTAGAGGGGAGTTGGGGGGTCCCGAGGGGGGTCCTGGGAGGATTTTGGGGGTCCTGGGGGGGATTTGGGGGGCCCTGGGGGGTTTAGAGGGGATTTTGGGGGGTCCTGGGGGGTCCCGGGGGGGGCGCGCGCTGCCCACGCTCTTCCTGCGCTACAAGGAGAGGTACGGGGGGTCCTGGGGGGATTTGGGGGATCCTGGGGGGTCCTGAAGGGGTTTGGGGTGATTTGGGGGGGATATGGGGGTCCTGGGGGGGATTTGTGGGGGGTCCTGGGGGGGGTTAGAGGGGATTTGGGAGGATTCGGGCAGATTTTGGGTGAATTTCGGGTGAATTTTGGGGTTCCTCGGCAGTTTCCTGCTCTACGGCCGTTACTGCAGCCAGGTGGAATCGGCCGCTCGCCGCTTGGACCAACTGTCCGCTGGCACTGACCTGCGCATGAAGCTCCAGGTGAGCCCAAAATCCCCCCAAATCCCCCCCAAAATACCCCAAAAATAGCCCCAAAAATCCCCAAAAATCACCCCCAAAATACCGCAAAAATCCCCCAAAAATATCCCCAAAATACCCCAAAAAATCCCCAAAATACACCAGAAATACCCCTCAAAACACAAAAGAAACTTCCAAAAATACCCAAAAAATAACCCCAAATCACCCCAAAATCCCCCCAAAATCACCACAAAATTTTTAAAATTTCATCCCAAAATCCTCCGAAATTACCCAAAAAATATCCCCAAATCACCCCAAAAATACTCCCAAAATACCCCAAAATCACCCAAAAAATACCCCCCAAAATACCCCCAAAACCCCCCAAAAATATCCCAAAAATCAACCCAAAAATACCCCAAAAGTACCCCAAAATCACCCCAAAATCTCCCCAAAAATACCCTAAAATCACCCCAAAAATACCCCAAAAATACCCCAAAATCCCTGAAAATCACCCCAAAATCTCCCAAAAATAGTCCCAAAACACCCCCAAAAATACCCCAAAACCCCTGAAAATCACCCCAAAATCTCCCAAAAATAGCCCCAAAACACCCCCAAAAATACCCCAAAACCCCCCCAAAAATATCCCCCAACATACCCTGAAATCACCCAAAATGACCCAAAAATCACCCCAAAAATACCCCAATGACCACAATGACCCCCACGACCCTGCTCAGCCTAAAATGAACCCAAATGAGCCCAAACTGACCCTAAACTGACCCCAAATGATCCAAAATGTCCCAAACTGACCCAAAAAATACCCCAAATCCGCAGGAGTGCTCTCTCCGAGCCAACAACAGGCGCTTCTCCCTGCGGGATCTGCTGACCCCAAATGACCCAAACTGACCCCAAAGTGACCCCAAATGACCCAAACTGACCCCAAATGTCCCAAACTGACCCCCGATGTCCCCAAATGTCCCAAAATTACCTAAAATAACCACAATTACCCCAATCCCTCTGACCCCAAATGTCCCAAAAATTCCCCAAATCCGCAGGAGTGCTCTCTCCGTGCCAACAACGGGCGCTTCTCGCTGCGGGATCTGCTGACCCCAAACTGACCCAAACTGACCCCAAACTGACCCCAAATGACCCAAACTGACCCCAAATGACCCTGATCCCTCTGACCCAAACTGACCCCAAATGTCCCAAAAATTCCCCAAATCCGCAGGAGTGCTCTCTCCGTGCCAACAACGGGCGCTTCTCGCTGCGGGATCTGCTGATGGTGCCCATGCAGAGAGTGCTGAAATATCACCTGCTGCTGCAGGTGACACCGGGGACACCTGGGGACATTGGGGACAGCTGGGGACATTGGGGACACCTGGGCACACCTGCAGACATTGGGGACACACCTGGGGGGACAGCTGGGGACATTTGGGACACACCTGGGCACACAGATGGGGACATTGGGGACACCGGGGGACATTGGGGACACACCTGGGCACACCTGGGGACATTGGAGACACCTGGGCACACCTGGGGACAGCTGGGGACATTGGGGACATACCTGGGGGGGCTGAAATATCACCTGCTGCTGCAGGTGACACCTGGGACACAGCTGGGCTCCCCTGGACACACCTGGGGACAACTGGGGACATTGGGGGCACCTGGGGACACACCTGGGCACACCTGGGGACATAGGGGACACGCCTGGGACACACCTGGACACAGCTGGGACACACCTGGGCACACCTGGGGACATAGGGGACACGCCTGGGACACACCTGGACACAGCTGGGACACACCTGGGCACACCTGGGCACACCTGGCCCCTGACCCCGCCCCTCCCCCAGGAGTTGGTCAAGCTGACCCCTGACACGGCCGAGCGCGAGCGCCTGCGGGGGGCGCTGGACGCCATGAGGGTGAGGGGGAGGGGCTGGGGGATCTGGGGGGCCCTGGGAGGTTTTGGGGGCGGTTTGGGGGAGTTGGAGGGCTTTTTGGGGGTTCTGGGGGAGATTTGGGGGGTCTTAGAGGGGATCTGTAGGGGTCCTGAGGGGTTTGAGGGGGGATTTGAAGGATTTGGGGGGTCCTGAAGGGTTCCTGGGGGTGATTTGGGGGGTCCTGGGGGGGGTTTGGGGGTCTTGAGAGGTTTTGGGAGGATTTGGGCGTCCCAGGGAAGATTTGGGGTTTCCAGAAGAAATTTTGGGTTTCCAGGGAGGATTTGGGGATTCCTCGTGGGAATTTGGGGGTTCCAGAGGAGATTTGGGTTCTCGGGAGGGTTCTGGGGAGGATTTGGAGTTTCTAGGGAGGATTTGGGGTTTCCAGAGTAAATTTGGGGGTCCCAGGCAGGATTTGGGGTTTCCAGGGAGGATTTGGGGTTTCCAGATGCAATTTTGGGTTTCCATGGAGGATTTGGAGTTTCCAAATTAAATTTGGGGGTTCTGGGGGGGATTTTGGGTTTCCAGTGAGGATTTGGGGTTTCCAGAGGAAATTCTGAGTTTCCAGAGGAAATTCTGGGATTTTGGGGAGGATTTTGGGGTTCGGGGGTCTCTGAGCAGGCTCTGTCCCCCCAGGACCTCGCCCAGTGTGTGAACGAGGTCAAGAGAGACAACGAGACCCTGAAGCAGCTCACGAGTGTCCAGCTCTGCCTGCACAACATGGTGGGGACCCCAAAATTCCCCAGATCCCCCAAAATTCACTGAAATCCCCCAAAACTCACTGAAATCCCCCAAAATTCACCCAAATCTCCCAAAACTCACCAAAATCCCCCAAAATTCACCAAAATCCCCCCAAAATTCACTGAAATCCCCCAAAACTCACCGAAATCCCCCAAAATTCACTGAAATCCCCCCCGGGACACCCCAAATTCCACCTGGGACCCCCAAACTGCCCCGGCCCCAAATTGTCCCAGATGATCCCAAATCCCTCTGAGTGTCCAGCTCTGTCTCCAGACCATGGTGGGAACCCCCAGACCCCAAAATTCCCAAAAATCTTCCCTGGGACCACCAAACCTCCCCAGGGACCCCCAAACTTTCCCAATCCCGATGTCCATCCCAATCCCAATGTCCATCCCAATGTCCATCCCGATGTCCATCCCGATGTCCATCCCAATGTCCATCCCAATGTCCATCCCAATCCCAATGTCCATCCCAATGTTCATCCCAATGTCCATCCCAATCCCGCTGTCCATCCCAATGTCCATCCCAATGTCCATCCCATTCTCCAATGTCCACCCCGTTCCCACTGTCCATCCTGATGTCCATCCCAATGTCCACTCCAATGTCCATCCCGATATCCATCCTGTTGTCCATCCCATTCTCCAATGTCCATCCCATCCCGATGTCCCAATCCCAATGTCCATCCCAATGTCCATCCTGTTCCCGCTGTCCATCCAATCCTGATGTCCATCCCATTCCCAATGTCCACCCCGCTGTCCATCCCATTCCCGCTGTCCATCCCATTCCCGCTGTCCATCCCAATGTCCATCCCGATGTCCATCCCAATCCCAATGTCCATCCCAATCCCGATATCCATCCCAATGTCCATCCCGATTCCAATGTCCATACCAATGTCCATCTCAATGTCCATCCCAATCCTGCTGTCCATCCCAATCCCAATGTCCACCCCGCTGTCCATCCCGTTCTCCAATGTCCATCCCGCTCTCCATCCCAATCCCAATGTCCACCCCAATGTCCACCCCAATCCCGATGTCCACCCCGCTGTCCGGCCCAGCCGCAGTCCCTGGCGCAGTTCGGACGCCCCAAGATCGATGGAGAGCTGAAGGTCTCCAGCACCGAGAGGCGCTCCAAGGTGGACAGGTGGGACGTGGGGGACACCTGGGGACACCTGGGGACAACTTGGGGACAACCTCAGGACACCACAGGGACACCTGGGGACACTGGGGTAGAACTTGGGGACACCTGGGGACACCTGGGGACATCCTGGGGACACCTGGGGACACCTGGGGACATCTTGGGGACATCTGGGGACACCACAGGGACATCACAGCAACATGGGGACACCACAGGGACATGGGGACAGACATGGGGACACCATGGGGACACCACAGGGACATGTGGGACACATCAGGGACACCTCAGGGGCATGGGGACATCCATGGGAAAATCCATGGGGACACCACAGGGACACCAAGGGGACATGGGAGAACAGGGATCCCCCACAGGGAGATTCTTGGGGACATCACAGGGACACCCATGGGGACACTCTTGGGGACACCACAGGGACTCCATGGGAAAACAGTGACCCCACAGGGACACCTTGGGGACACAAGGATGGAAACACAGGGACACTTTGGAGACACCTGGGGACATCCTCGGGACACCAGGGGACACCTGGGGACACTGGGGACACCTGGGGACCCCTGGGGACACCTGGGAACACCTGGGGACACCACAGGGACACCATGGAGACACAAGGATGGGAACACAGGGACACTTTGGGGACACCCCTGTCACATAGCCAGGGCCGCTCCGGGGTCACCCCAAGGGGCGTGGTGGCCTTGGGGACACAGTGCCACCCCCATCCCTGTCCCCAGGTATGGCTTCCTGCTGGACAAGGCCCTGATCATCTGCAAGCGCCGCGGAGACTCCTACGAGACCAAGGACGTGGTGGACCTGCAGAGCCACCAGCTGCGGGACGGTGGCCTCGGGCCCCGCGACGGCAAGAAGGTACCGGGGACACCATGGGGACACCGGAGCCTGGGGCACACAAGGTCCTGGTGGTCCCAGTGTCCCCTTCAAATGATCTCAGAGCTCCAAAGCTGGTGGGGTTTGGTCACTCGTGGTCCCAAGTGTCCAGGTCTTGGTGGTCCTGGTGTCCTCTTCCCAATGACCTCAGAGATGTCCAGTCTGGTGGATCCCAGGATTTTTGGACACTCATGGTCCCAGTGTCCAGGTCCTGGTGATCCCCAGGACTTCTTCCCAATGATCTTAGAGGTTCAAGTCTGGTGGGGTTTGGTCACTCATGGTCCCAAGTGTCCCCTTCACAATGATCTCAGAGCTCCAAGGCTGGTGGGATCTGGGTCACTCATGGTCCCAGGTCCAGGTCTTGGTGGTCCCCAGGACCTCTTCCCAATGATCATAGAGGTTCAAGTCTGGTGGGATCTTGGTCACTCATGGTCTCAGTGTCCAGGTCTTGGTGGTCCCAGTGTCCCCTTCACAATGATCTCAGAGCTCCAGATCTGGTGGGGTCTTGGTCACTGGTGGTCCCAAGTGTCCAGGCCTTGGTGGTCCCCAGGACCTCTTCCCAATGATCTTAGAGGTTCAAGGCTGGTGGGGTCTTGGTCACTCATGGTCACAAGTGTCCAGATATTGGTGGTCCCAGTGTCCTCTTGCCAATGATCTCAGAGCTCCAAGTCTGGTGGATCCCAGGATCTTGGTCACTGCTGGTCCCAGTGTGCCTTTCCCAATGATCTCCAAATTCCGAGTCTGGTGGATCCCAGGATTTTGTTCACTGGTGGTCCCAGTGTCCAGGTCTGGGTGGTCCTGGTATCCTCTTCCCAATGACCTCAGAGATGTCCAGTCTGGTGGATCCCAGGATCCTGGTCCCTGGTGGACTCCAAAACCCCATTGCCTGGTGAACTCCAGATCCTGGTCCTTGGTGGATCCCAGGATCCTAGTCCCTGGTGGAACCCCAAAACCCCGTTGCCTGGTGGATCCCAAATCCTGATCCTTGGTGAACCCCAGATCCTGGTCCCTGATGGAACCACAAACCCCATTCCCTGGTGGACCCAAACATTATGTTCCCTGGTGGATCCCAAATCCTGATCCTTGGTGGATCCCAGGATCCTGGTCCCTGGTGGACACCCAAATCCTGATCCTTGGTGGATTCCAAATCCTGGTGGTCCCAAATTTTCTGTTCCCTGGTGAACTCCAGATCCTGCTCTTTGGTGAACCCCAAAACCCCATTCCCTGGTGAACTCCAGATCCTGGTCCTTGGTGGATCCCAGGATCCTGGTCCCTGGTGAACTCCAAACCCCATTCCCTGGTGGACCCAAACATTCTGTTCCCTGGTGGATCCCAAATCCTGATCCTTGGTGGATCTCAGGATCCTGGCCCCTGGTGGACCCCAAAACTACATTCCCTGGTGGATCCCAGATCCTGGTGGTCCCAAATATTCTGGTCCCTGGTGAACCCCAGATCCTGGTCCCTGATGGAACGCCAAACCCCATTCCCTGGTGAACTCCAGATCCTGGTCCCTGATGGATCCCCAGATCCTCGTCCCTGGTGAACCCCAGATCCTGGTCTCTGATGGATCCCCAGATCCTGGTCCCTGGTGAACCCCAAACCCCATTCCCTGGTGGACTCGGGTGTCCCCATCCCCAGTGGACACCACCCAGTGCCCTTGGGGGACGTGGCTGACCCCTCCCCGCCCCCGCAGTGGTCGCACACCTTCGTGCTGCTGGACACGGCTGGCCTGCAGGACTACGAGCTCTTCTTCAAGACGCGTGAGCTGAAGAAGAAGTGGCTGGAGCAGTTTGAGATGGCCCTGTAGGTGGCCCTGTCCCCATGGGGGGTCACACCCACCCCACTGGGTGTCCTTGGGGGGCCCCATCACACCCAGGTTGTCCCCATGTCCCACAGGTCCAACATCTTCCCCGAGAACGCCCTGGCCGATGGACACGACTTCCAGATGTTCTCCTTTGAGGAGACCACGTCCTGCAAGGCCTGCCAGATGTTGCTGAGGTGGGACCCCGGAATGATGTCCTGGGGGGGTCAGGTCTGGGTGGGTCACGCCCTGGGGGTGGTGAGGTCAAGGGTGTCAGGCCTGGGGTGGGTTGAGGTGGGAGATGGTGATGGTGATGGTGTGTGGGGTCCTGAGAAGGTCAAGGTCATGATGGGTCAAGCTTGGGGGGTGTCAAGGAGCTCTGTGGAGTCAAGCCCTGAGTGGCCCCAAGGTTGGTCAAGGGATTGGGTGGAGGTCAAGGTGGGTCAGGGGTTGGGTGGAGGTCAAGGTGAGTCAAGGTTGGGGGGAGGTCAAGGTGGGTCAATATTGGGTGGAGGTCAAAGTTGGATTGAGATCAAGGTGGGTCAAGGGTTGGGTGGAGAACAAGGTGAGTCAAGAGCAAGTTTGGTCAAGGTTGGTTGGAGGTCAAGGCCAAGGTGGGTCAAGATCAAAGTGTGTCCAGGTTGGGTGGAGGTCAAGATCAAGGTGGGTCCAGGTTGGGTGGAGGTCAAGGCCAAAGTGGGTCAAGGTTGGTTAGAGGTCAAAAGCAAGTTTGGTCAAGGTTGGTTGGAGGTCAAGGCCAAAGTGGGTCAAGGTTGGTTAGAGGTCAAAAGAAAGTTTGGTCAAGGTTGGTTGGAGGTCAAGGCCAAGGTGAGTCAAGGCCAAAATTGATCGAGGTTGGGTGGAGGTCAAGGTCAAGATGTGTCAAGGTTGATTAGAGGTCAAGGTTAAGGTGAGTCAATGTTGGTTAGAAGTCAAGACCAAGATGTGTCAAGTTTAGGTGGAGGTCAAGGCCAAAGAGGGTCAAGGTTGGTTGGAGGTCAAGGCCAAGGTGGGTCAAGGTTGATTAGAGGTCAAGGTTAAGGTGAGTCAATGTTGGTTAGAAGTCAAGGCCAAGATGTGTCAAGTTTAGGTGGAGGTCAAGGCCAAAGAGGGTCAAGGTTGGTTGGAGGTCAAGGCCAAGGTGGGTCAAGGTTGGGTGGAGGTCAAGGCTAAGGTGGGTCATTGGTTGGGTGGAAAACAAGGTGGGTCAAGGCCTGGGTGGGCCAAGGCCAAGGTGGGACCCCCTGTGTGGGTTGGTCCTGGTGGGACCAACGTGGGCCAAGACCAAGGTGGGTGAAGGACTGGGTGGGCACAAGCCTGGGTGGGTCATGGACTGGTCAGTCCTGGGTGGGCTCAGGTCACTCCTGGGTGGGCTCAGGTCACTCATGGATGGACTGGTCATTCCTGGGTGGGTCATGCAGTGGTCACTCCTGGGTGGGCTCAGGTCCATCATGGACTGGTCAGTCCTGGGTGGACTCAGGTCCATCCTGGGTGGGCTCAGGTCACTCCTGGGTGGGCTCAGGTAACTCCTGGGTGGGCTCAGATCACTCCTGGGTGGGCTCAGGTCACTCCTGGGTGGGCTCAGGTCACTCCTGGGTGGGTCACGGATTGGTCCCTCCTGGGTGGTCCCAGGTGGGTGTGGCCGTGGCCAGCGATGTCGCCCGTGCCCGTGTCCCCCTGACCGTGTCCCCCTGACCATGTCCCCCGTGCCCATGTCCCCCTGACCGTGTCCCCCTGACCATGTCCCCCGTGCCCGTGTCCCCCTGACCGTGTCCCCCGTGACCGTGTCCCTGTGCCCGTGTCCTCCCGACCATGTCCCCCGTGACCATGTCCCTGTGCCCATGTCCCCCCTGACTGTGTCCCCCTGACCGTGTCCCCCATGTCCCCAGGGGCACCTTCTACCAGGGCTATCGCTGCAGCCGCTGCCGGAGCCCCGCCCACAAGGAGTGCCTGGGGCGCGTGGGCGCCTGCGGGAGGGGCGGAGCTGGTGAGGGGCATTGTGGGATTGGGGAGGAGTCAGTGAGGGGCATTGTGGGATTGGGGAGGGGCATTGTGGGATTGGGGAGGAGTCAGTGAGGGGCATTTTGGGATTGGGGAATTGTGGGATGGGTGAGGGGCATTGTGGGATTGGGGGAGGGGACATGCGGAGGAGGGAAACAGGGCAGGAGGGTAATGGGGGAGAGTGGGGCATTATGGGATACAAGATGGCTGACACAGCATAAGGCATTATGGGATACAAGATGGCTGACACAGCACAGGGCATTATGTGATACAAAATGGCTGACATAGAATAGCTCATTAGGAGATACAAGATGACTGCCTAATTAACTCTAAGCATTAATTAAGAGAGGGATTAATTAATCTCATCATTAATTAGTGGCATGGGCAATTACCTCACCATTAATTCGGGGATGGACTAATTACTCTCAGCCCTAATTATTCTCAGTCGTAATTAGAAGAGGAGCTAATTATGCCATCATTAATTAGGGGAGGACCTAATTATCCCATCATTAATTAGGGAAAGAGCTAATTGCCTGATATTAATTAGGGGTGGAGCTATTTCCCACTCTTAATTAGAGGTGGGGCTAACTACCATCATCACTAATTAGTGGTGGGAATAATTACCCCCAGCCCTAATTACCCTGGCATTAATTAGAGCTGGGGCCAATTACTCCATCATTAATTAGTGGTAGGGATAATTACTCCCAGTCCTAATTACTCCAGCATTAATTAATGGTGAGGATAATTACCATATCATTAATTAGGGAAGGTTCTAACTACCTCGTGATTAGTCAGGGGCTGGTCTAATTACTGCCTCATTAATTAAGAGAGGAGCTAATTACTCCAACATTAATTTGGGTCAGGTCTAATTACTCCCTCATTAATTGAGTGGCTAATTACATCATCATTAATTGGTGTCAGGTCTAATTACCCCCTCATTAATTAAGAGAGAGACTAATTACTCTGTCATTAATTGAGGTCAGATTTAATTACCCTCTCATTAATTAAGAGAAGGGCTAATTACTCCATCATTAATTAGCCCTTCATTAATTAAGAGAGGGGTTAATTACTCCATCATTAATTTGGGTCATGTCTAATTACCTCATCATTAAGAGAAGGACTAATTACTACAATGTTAATTGGGGTCAGATTTAATTACTCCCTCATTAATTAAGAGAGAGGGACTAATTACTCCATCATTATTTGGGGCTAGGTCTAATTACTCCATCATTAATTAAGAGAGAGACTAATCACTCCATCATTAATTGGTGTCAGTTCTAATTACCCCTTCATTCATTAAGAGAGGGACTAATTACACCATCATTAATTGGGGTTAGGTTTGATTACCCCATCACTAATTAAAACATTAATTCCTCACAAATTAGTGTCACTAACGAGTTTCTCTCTCCCCACAGATTCCGGCCCCAGGAAGGTAAAAAATTCAGAAAAAACAGCTCCGATTGGGCAGAAATCCCCGGATTTTTTTGGGGAGGGGTCCCTGGGGGGTCCCTGGGGGGTCCCGACCCTCCCGACCCCCCCAGCCCCTCCCCCACTCACGGGGGTCTCATTTCCCCCCCAGAACAAAGCTCAGCGTCCAGGACCCGACAGGAAACGGGGGGAGCTGGGTGAGGAATCTGGGGGTCCTGACCCCCCTTGGATGGATTGGGGGAAAATTTGGGGGGGGTCTGAACCCCTCCCAGGATAAATTTGGGGGGTTCTGACCCCCCCGGCCAAATTTGGGGGCAATTTGGGGGGTCCTATCCCCCACCGGCCAGATTTGGGGGGTCTTGAACCCCCTCCGGGCAGATTTGGGGGAAATTTGGGGGGTCTGACCCCCCCACTCAATTTTTTGGGGTTTCTTTTGGGGGGTCTGACCCCCCCCCCAGTTAATTTTTGAGGGCCTGACCCCCCCGTCTGTATTTGGGGTTTTTTGGGGGGGTCTGATCCTCTCCCCCAGTCCAGTATTGGGGGGTCTGGCCCCCCCAGTCCATTTTTGGGGGGGGTTTGGGGGGGTCTGACCCCCCCTACCTAATTTTTGGGGGATTTTTGCCCCTCCCCCCCAACTGGGGGTCCCGGGGGGGGTTCCCCACTCGGAGCTGACCCCCCCGCGACCCCCCCAGGGCTCCCCAAAATGGAGACCACCCAGGCCTACCTGGGGGTGCCCCCCCCCCCGGGGGTCCTGGCGCCCCCCCTGCGCCTCAGCCCCGGTGACGTCATCGAGGTCACGGCGGCCGAGGCCGAGGAGCTCTGGTGGCAGGTGGGGGAGGGGCGCGACCCCCGGGGGGGATGGGGACCCCCGAAATGGGGGCGGGACCCTCGAAATGGGGGGTGAGACCCCTGGGGTGGAATGGGACCCCCATGGTGGGGATGGGAACCCTAAAATGGGGATGGGGACCCCGAAATGGGGGCGGGACCTTCATGGTGGAAATGGGACCCCCGAGATGGGAACGAGACCCTCAGGGTGGGAATGGGATCCCCGAAATGGGGGTGGGACCCCCGAAATTGGGGCGGGACCTTCATAGTGGGGATGGGACCCTCAGGGTGGCGTGGGACCCCCGAGATGGGGGTGGGACCTTCGTGGTGGGGAAGGGACCCCTGGGGTTGGGGTGGAACCCCCAATTATGTGGTTGGGACCCCCGAGATGGGAACGAGACCCCTGAAATGGGGGTGGGACCCTTAGGGTGGGGGTGGGACCCTCAGAGTGGGAATGGGACCCCTGAAATGGGGGGTGAGACCCCTGGGGTGGAATGGGACCCCCATGGTGGGGATGGGACCCCTAAAATGGGGATGGGACCCCTGAAATGGGAGTGGGGCCCTCAGGGTGGGGTGGGACCCCCAGGGTGGGGTTGGGACCCCAAAATGGGGTTGAGACCCCCGAGATCCTCCCCTTCCCCCCTAGGATTTAGGGCAGACCCCAAATCCTCCCTAACCCCAAATTCCTACGCTGGACCCCCAAATCCTCCTCTGGGCCCCCCCATTTCCCCTGGGACTCTCACTCCCAACCCTGGGGGTCTCGGGGGGGGTCTCTCCCACCCTCTCGGGGGTCTCGGACCCCCCTGGACCCCCAAATCTGCCCCCCAGGGTCGGAATGTGTCAAGTGGGGAGCTGGGCTGGTTCCCCAGCAGCGCCGTCAGACCCTTCGTGGCCGTGAGTGCGGGACCCCCAAAAAATCCCAAAAAACCCCCAAAAATAAAAAAAAAATTAAAAAAACCCCAAAACCACAAAAAGGCCCAAAAAACAACAAACCCCCCCCAAAAAACCCCAACCCCCCCAATCCCCAAAAAACCCCCAAAAGACCCAAAAAACCCGAAAAAGTAAAAAAAAATCCCCCAAAATAACCCCAAAAAATCTCAAAAAATAACCCCCCCAAAAAAATAAAAAAAAACAAAAAACCCCCCAAAAAGCCCCCCCAAAACCCCCCAAAACAACAAAAAAAACCCAACCCCCCAAAACCCAAAAAAACCCCCAAAAATTCCAAAAACCCCAAAAACCCCCAAAACAAAGAAAATTTTAAAAAACCCAAAAAACCCAACCCCCCAAAAAACCTCAAAAAGTCCCAAAAAATCCCCAAAAAACCAAAAAAAACCAAAACAAATCAAAAAACCCCCAAAAACGCCAAAAAACAAAAAAAAATTTAAAAATCCAAGAAAAATCCCCAAAACTCCCAAAAAGTCCAAAAACATCCCCCAGAAAAACCCCCAAAACAAAAAAAAAAATCCACCCCCCAAAAAAAAAAAAAGAAAAAAAAGAAAAAACCAGGAAATCCCAAAAAATCCCCCCCAAAAAACCCCAAAACACAAAAAAACCTAAAAAAACCCAAAAAAACTCTTTCTTGTCAGGTGCCACTGCCGGACCTGTCCGTGTACCCCTGGTGAGTGATGGGACCCCAAAATCCTCATCTGAACCCCAAAATTCCTACCTGGGACCCCAAAATTCTTACCTGGGACCCCAAATTCTTTCCTGGGATCCCAAAATTCTTCCCTGGGATCCCAAAGTCCTCCTCTGAGCCCCAAAATTCTTCACTGGGACCTTAAACCTCCCCTGAACCTCCAGAATTCTTACCTGGGGCCCCAAAATCCTTCCCTGGGACCCTAAAATCCTTCCCTGGGACGTCCATTGTTCCTCAGATCCCATTTTTGGGGTCCCAACCCCCCCAATCCCATTTTTGGGGTCCCGAATCCATTTTTGGGGTCCCAGATCTCATTTTCGGGGTCCCCGGCAGGTTCGGGGGTGCCCTGGAGCGCTCGGGCGCGGAGCTGGCGCTGTCCCCGCGCTCAGACGGAACTTTCCTCGTGCGCCAGCGCCTCAAGGACCCCGCGGACTTTGCCATCAGCGTCAAGTGCGGCCCAGGGCGATTTGGGGGTTCGGGGGGCGATTTTTGGGGTTCCGAGGGGTGTTTTTGGGGTCCTGGGGGTGTTTTTGGGGTTCAGGGGGTGCTTTTTGGGGTCCTGGGGTTCTTTTTGGGGTCCCGAGGGTGTTTTTGGGCTCTCGGGGATGTTTTTGGGGTCCCGGGGGTGTTTTTGGGGTTCGGGGGGCATTTTTTGGGGTCCGGGGGCTCCCCAAACCCCCCGGGTGAGCCCAGGTGTGTCGCAGGTACCGCGGGGAGGTGAAGCACATCAAGGTCACGGCGGCCGAGGGTCTCTACAGAGTCACCGAGAAGAAAGCGTTCAGGGGGCTGGTGGTGAGCGGGACCCCCAAAAATCCTGGGCCCCCCCACTCCTGGGACCCCCAAAATCCCGGGGTGGGCCTGAAATCCTTCCCTGGGACCCCCAAAATCCTGGGGACCCCAAAAATCCTTTCCTGAACCCCAAAAATCCTTCCCTGAACCCCAAAATCCTGGTGACCCCAAATCCTGGGACCCCAAAAATCCTGGTGACCCCCAAATCTTGGTGACCCCAAAATCCTGGTGATCCTAAAATCCTGGGACCCCAAAAATCCTTCCCTGGGACCCAAAATTCTTACCTGGGACCCCAAAATCCTGGGACCCCAAAAATCCTCCCCTGGGACCTTAAAATCCTTCCCTGAATCTCTAAAATTCTTGCCTGGGACCCCAAATCCTTCCCTGGGGCCACAAAATTCTTACCCAGGACCCCAAAATTCTTACCTGGGACCCCAAAATCATGGGGTCACCCCAGAACTCGTGGGACCCCAAATTCTCCCCTGGGACCCTAAAATCCTTCCCTGGGACCCCAAAATTCTTCCCTGAAACCCTAAATCCTCCCCTGAATCCCTAAAATCCTTCCCTGGGACCCCAAAATCCTTCCCTGGGACCCCCAAAATCCCGGGGTGGGCCTGAAATCCTTCCCTGGGACCCCAAAATTCTTACCTGGGACCCCAAAATCCTCCCCTGAACCCCCAAATCCTTCCCTGGAACCCCAAATGTCCTTCTGAGGAGTACCCCTGCCCCCCCAAGATCTTCCCCTGAATGCTGAAATCCTTCCCTGGGACCCCAAAATTCTTCCCTGGGACCACAAATTCCTCCCCTACCCCAAAAATCCTGGGACCCCAAATCCTTCCCTGGGACCCCAAAATTCTTACCTGGGGTCCAAAATCCTTCCCTGGGACCCCAAATCCTCTCCTAGGACCCCCAAATTCACTCCTGAATCCCCAAAATCCTTCAGTGAACACCCCCAAAACTTCCTGGTGACCCCACAGATCCT
The DNA here is from genome assembly GCA_036630365.1 of Acanthiza pusilla. Lineage (NCBI taxonomy): Eukaryota > Metazoa > Chordata > Aves > Passeriformes > Acanthizidae > Acanthiza > Acanthiza pusilla. Next base: position 284,406 of record JAXCHO010000154.1, on the reverse strand, counting down.
GGGGCGACCCCAAAATCATCTTGGGCTCACGCTGGAACTCCCAGGACCCCCCAAATCCTCCCCTGGGTTCATTTTGGGGTCCCTAACCCCCCCGGTGACAATTTTGGGGTCCCTGACCCCCTCTGGGGTGTTTTTTTGGGGTCAGGAGCTGGTGCAGTTCTATGAGCGGCACTCGCTGCGCGATTGTTTCAAGGCGCTGGACACGACCCTGGCCGTGCCCTACCGAGACCCCCAGAGCCGCGCGGGACCCCCAGAGCCTGGTACGGGGGGGGGAAGGGGCCCAAATTGGGGTGGGGGTCCCAAATTAGGGTGGGGTGGAGGTTGTGGGGTCCCCAATTAGGGTGGGGGGGAGGGTGGGGGTCCCAAATCAGGGTGAGGGAGGGATGGAGTTTGGGGGGTCTCACACTGGGTGGGATGGAGTTTCAGGGTCCCAAATTAGGGAGCGGGTCCCAAATTATGGGGTGGGGTCAGGGTGGGAATGGGATGGAGGTTTGGGGTCCCAAATTAGGGTGGGGTGGAGGTTGGGGGTCCCAAATTATGGGGTGGGGTTAGGGTGGGGATGGGATGGAGTTTGTGGGGTCCCACACTGGGGTGGGATGGATTTTGGGGTCTCACATTGGGCTGGGGTGGAGTTTGAGGGTCCCAAATGATGGTGGGGTGGAGGTTGGGGGTCCTAAACTGGGTTTGGATTTGGGGTTGGATTTGAGGTGAATTTGGGGTCTCACCATGTCCCCCATGTCCCCAGGCCCCAAGGCCTGTTTAGGGCTGGAATTGGGATCGATTTTGGGGTGAATTTGGGATGTACCCATGTCCCCAGGTGTCCCCCGCAGCCTGGGCCAGACCAAGGCCTGTTTGGGGTTAGATTTGGGTGAATTTGGGGTGATTTTTGGGTGTCCCCATGTCCCCAGGTGTCCCTAGGTGTTCCCAAGGCCTGTTTGGGCTTGGATTTGGGGTGGATTTGGGGTGTCACCGTGTACCCGTGTCCCCAAGTGTCCCCCACAGCCTGGGCCAGGCCCCAAGGCCTGTTTGGGGCTGAATTCTGGGTGCATTTGGAGTGAATTTGGGGTGTCACCATGTCCCCATGTCCCCAGGCCCCAAGGCCTGTTCAGGGTTGAATTTTGGGTTGGATTTGGGGTGAATTTGAGATGAATTTGGGATGTCCCCAGGTGTCCTCCGCAGCATGGGCCAGGCCAAGGCCTGTTTGGGGTTGGTTTTTGGGTGGATTTGGGATCAATTTTGCGTGAATTTGGGGTCGATTTAGGGTGGATTTTGGGTGAATTTGGCATGAATTTGGGGTGTCACCATGTCCTCGTGTCCCCAGGTGTCCCCCGCAGCCTAGGCCAGGCCAAGGCCTGTTTGGGGCTGGATTTTGGGTGAATTTTGGGTGAATTTGCGGTGCATTTGGGATGCCCCCATGTCCCCAGGTGTCCCCCGCAGCCTGGGCCAGGCCCCAAGGCCTGTTTGGAGTGAATTTTGGGTGAATTTGGGATCAATTTTGGGTGAATTTGGGATGTCCCCAGGTGACCCCCGCAGCCTGGGCCAGGCCAAGGCCTGTTTGGGGTTAGATTTTGGGTGAATTTGGGATGAATTTGGGGTGTCACCATGTCCCCATGTCCCCAGGTGTCCCCCGCAGCCTGGGCCAGGCCAAGGCTCGCTATGATTTCAGCGCTCGTGACCGCACGGAGCTGTCCCTGCGCGAAGGTGACATCGTCCGCGTCCTCAGCAAGAAAGGCCACCCGGGCTGGTGGAAGGGAGAGATCTACGGACGGGTACGGCTGGGGACACCGCCAGGGGACAGTGGGGTCACACGGCGAGGGGACAGCTCGGCCAGCCCAGGAGGGGACAGAGTGGTCACACGGGGAGGGGACAGTGAGGTCACCCCAGGGCCACCCGGGCTGCTGGAAAGGGGAGATCTATGGACGGGTACGGCTGGGGACACCGGGAGGGGACAGTGGGGTCACACCACCAGGAGGCCACCCCAGGAGGGGACAGTGCAGGGGACAGTGTGACCACCCCGGGAGGGGACAGCGTGGTCACCCCAGGAGGGGACAGAGCGGTCACCCTGGAGGGGACAGTGCTGCCACCCCGGGAGGGGACAGCCCCAGGGCCACCCCATGAGGGGACAGAGCAGTCACCCCAGGAGGGGACACTGTGGCCACCCCAGGAGGGGACAGCGTGGCCACCGTGGGAGGGGACAGTGCAGTCACTCTGTGAGGGGACAGTGCTGTCACCGTGGAGGGGACAGTGTGGTCACTGTGGGAGGGGACAGTGTGGTCATCCCATGAGGGGACAGTGGGGTCACCGCAGAGGGGACAGTGAGGTCACCCTGGGGTCACCCCACAAGGGGACAGTGCAGTCACTGTGTGAGGGGACAGTGTGATCACCCTGGGAGGGGGCAGGTGACCCCGGGAGGGGACAGCATGATCACACCGGGAGGGGACACCTCAGCCACCCCAGGGCTACCCCGGGAGGGGACAGCGCTGTCCCCCCGTGTCCCCTGACCCTGTCCCCTCCCCCAGGTTGGTTGGTTCCCTGCTAATTACGTGGACGAGGATTATTCGGATTATTGCTGACGCCGACGCCGCAGATTTGTGTCACCCGTGTGTCCCCTGTGTGTCCTCTGTGTCACCCGTGTCACCCATGTCACCCCCGTGTCCCCTAATGTCCCCAGGCCCCCCAAGATCTGTTAATTTATGCCTTGTCCTGCCCTGGAGTGACAATAAAGAGGATGAGGATGATGAGGATGAGGAGGATGAGGATGAGGACAAGGATGGGGATGAAGATGAGGATGAGGATGAGGAGGAAGATGAGGATGAAAAGGATGAGGATGAGGAGGAAGATGAGGATGGGGATGAAGATGAGGATGAGGATCAGGATGAGAATGAGGATGAAGATGAAGATAAGGATGAAGACGAGTGTGAGGATGATGAGGATGAAGAATGAGGATGGGGATGAAGATGAGGATGAGGATAATGAAGATGAGGATGAAGATGAGGATGAAGATGAAGTGCAGGGTTGGGATTTTTGGGAATGCCCCGTGGGAATTCCGGGAATTCCGTGCGTGTCCGGCCGGGGCAGAGGTCAGGGCTGGACAGTCGGGGCGGAGCTCTGGCGGCAATCGGGAGGGAATTCTGGGAATTTGGGGCAGAAAATATTGGAATTACAGGAAGGGAATTTTGGGATTTTGGGGAACGGATTTGAAGGATTTTGGGGTAGAGAATTACAGGATTTTCTGGAAGGGAATTGAAGGATTTTGGGGCAGGGAATTTTCAGGATTTTTTTGAAGGAAATTTCAGGATTTTGGGGAAGGGAATTTCAGGATTTTGGGGAAGGTAATTTCACAGTTTTGGGGCAGAGAATTCCGGGATTTCGGGAAGGGAATTTCAGAATTTGGGGAAGCGAATTTCAGGGTTTTGGGGAAGGGAGTTCCGGGATTTTCTGGCAGGGAATGGTAAGATTTTCTGGGAAGGGAATTGAAGGCTTTTGGGGAAAGGAATTGAAGGATTTTCTGGAAGGGAATTTTAAGATTTTCTGGGAAGGGAATTGAAGGGTTTTTGGGAAGAGAATTTCAGGATTTTGGGGATGGGAATTTCAGTATTTTGGGCAGGGAATTGTGGGATTTAGGGAAGGGAATTGAAGGATTTGGAGAAGGGAATTGCAAGATTTTGGGGCAGGGAATTGAAGGAGTTTGGGGAAGAGAATTTCAGGATTCTGGGGCAGGGAATTGCAGAATTTGGGGAAAGGAATTGTAGGATTTTGGGGCAGAGAATTGAAGGATTTTCAGGAAGGGAATTCAAGCATTTTGGGGCAGGGAAAGCTGGGATTTTGGGAAGGGAATTGAAGGATTTTGTGGCAGGGAATTCTGGGATTTTCGGGAAGGGAATTACAGAATTACGGGAAGGGAATTTCAGGATTTTCTGGAAGGGAATTGAAGGATTTTGGTGAAGGGAATTGAAGGTTTTGGGGAAGGGAATTTTGGGATTTTGGGGAAGGGAACTTCAGGAATTTGAGGAAGGAATTTCAGGGTTTTGGGGAATATAATTGAAGGATTTTGGGAAGGGAATTTCTGCATTTTGGGGAAGGGAATTTCAAGATTTGGGGAAGGGAATTAAAGGGTTTTGGGGCAGGGAATTGTAGGATTTTGGGAAAGGGAATTGCAGGATTTCCTGGAAGAGAAATTCAGGATTTTGGGACAAAGAATTTCAGGATTTTGGGCAAGGGGATTGAAAGATTTTGGGAAGGGAATTCCAGGATTTTCTGGGAAGGAATTGATGGATTTGGGGCAGAGTACTGAAGGGTTTTGGAGAAGGAAATTTCAAGATTTTTTTGAGGGGAATTTCAGGATTTTGGGGCAGGGAACTCTGGGATTTTGGAAAGGGAAGTGAAGGATTTTCTGGAAGAGAATTATAGGATTTTGCGGAAGGGAAGGGAATGGCAGGATTTTGGGGATTTGTCCGTGGGGGTTTTCTGGGGGTCTGGGGGTCCAGTCAGACATGTGACCATGGGGTCAGTGTGTCCACAATGGGATCTGAGTGTCCATCAGGGGAGTGACCACAGTGTCACCGTGTCCATCCCGGAAGTGACCACAATGTCACCCTGTCCATAGTGGCCACAGTGTCACCCTGTCCATAGTGGCCACAGTGTCACCGTGTCCAGAGTGGCCACAGTGTCACCGTGTCCATCCCGGAAGTGACCACAGTGTCACCATGTCTATAGTGACCACAGTGTCACCGTGTCCATCCCGGAAGTGACCACAGTGTCACCATGTCTATAGTGACCACAGTGTCACCGTGTCCATAGTGACCACAGTGTCACCGTGTCCAGAGTGACCACAGTGTCACCGTGTCCATCCCGGAAGTGACCACAGTGTCACCGTGTCCCTCCAGGATGTCCCCACGGATCTCGGAGTGTCCCCAAGATGTCACCACCCCAAAGTCCCAAATCCCCGTGGTCACTCAGGCCCTCCAGGCTCTGTCCCCGGTGTCCCCTTGGTCCAGAGTAGGGGAGGGGCCGGGGAAAGCGGTTTTGGGGACAGCCGTGGCCACTTCCCCTTTGTCACCGTGGGGCCACCGAGTCCCCTCCGGGGCCACCAAAACCCTCCCGGGGCCACCAGAGTCCCCCGGCCACGCCATGGGCTGTCCCTCGGTCACCATGTGGCTCCAGAGTGAGTTGGGGTCACTCCGGGGGGGGAGAGGGGATTTTTTGGGGGGGAAATGGAGGGAAATGGGAAAAGGGAAACTGAGGCACGGAGGGAAGTAGGGGGAGGGGGGAGGGGCAGGGCTGGGGGTGGGAGGTGTTTGAGTGGAACGAAATGGGATGGAATTGACCCAAAATTGGCTGGAATTGACCAAAAATGGGATGGAATTGACCCAAAATTCACTGAAATGGCCCAAAATTATCTGAAATGGACCCAAAATGGACTGAAATTTATGCAAAATGGACGGAAACGACCCAAAATGGACAGACATTGACCCAAATTTGACTGAAATTGACCCAAAATGGACTGAAATTGTTCCAAAATGGAGAGAAATTGACCAAATATGGACAGAAATTGACCCAAACGGACTGAAATTGATCTGAAATGGACCCAAAATGGTCTGAAATTGACCCAAAATTGACAGAAATGGCCCAAAATGGACAGAAATTGACCCAAAATGGATTGAAATGGCCCAAAATTATCTGAAATGGACCCAAAATGGCCTGAAATTGGCCCAAAATGGACAGAAATTGATCCGAAATGGCCTAGAATTGACCCAAAATGGACAGAAATGGCCCCAAATTTGACATAAATGGACAAAAATGGGCAGAAATTCACCCAAAATGGACTGAAATTTATTGAAATTGACCCAAAATGACCTGAAATTTATCCGAAATTGACAGGAATTGATCCAAAATGGACTGGAATAGACCCAAAATGGTCAGAAATTGGCCCAAAATGGACAGAAATTGGCCTAAAATGGACAGAAATTGATCCAAAATGGACTGAAATTGCCCCAAACTTGATTGAAATGGACTCAAAATGGCCTGAAATTGATTCAAAATGGACTGAAATTACCTCAAAATTCGCCCAAAATGGGCTGAAATTTATTGAAAATGACCCAAAATGGACAGAAATTGATCCAAAATTGACTGAAATTGGCCCAAAATGGAAAGAAATTGACCCAAAATGGACAGAAATTACCCAAATTTGATTGAAATTTACCCAAAATCGACTGAAATTGACCCCCAAATGGACTGAAATGACCCAAAATGGACAGAAATCGACGCGAAATTGATTAAAATTGACCCCAAATGGACTGAAATTGCCCTAAAAATGTCAGAAATTGACCCAAAATTGGCCGAAATTGACCGAAAATGACCTGAAATTTACCCAAAATGGGGAACTTAACCCAAAAGAGGAATTTAACCCCTCCCGATAAAGTCCTGAGCCCTCATGGTGTTGCGGACCCCAAAAAGTGTGAATTTGACCCAAAAGTAGGGTATTTCACCCAATAAGTGGGAATTTGGCCCAAAAAGTGGAAATTTGACCCCAAAAAGTGGGAATTTCAGCCCAAAGAAGGATGGGGGGGGGCAAATCCCAATGAGGAAAAATCCCAAAAAATGGGAATCAAATCACAAAATTGCGGGGTTTTTCCCCAGAAAAAAAGGGCAGTTTTGGAGTTCCAAAATCGGGGGGTTTCTCCCCAGAAAAAAAAAGGGAATTTTGGGTGCCAGAAATGGGAATCAAATTCCAAAATCGCGGGGTTTTCCCCAGAAAAAAATTGGCAATTTCGGGGCCCCCCCGAAATTTGGGGTTTGGGGTCCGGGGGATCACGGCCTGAGGGGTCGCTGATGTCACCTCCGTGTCCCCTCTGTGTCCCCTCCGTGGCATCTCCCATGTCCCCTCATGTCCCCTCCATGTCCCCCCCGTGTCCCCTCTTTTGTCCCCCTCGGTGTCTCCCCCGTGTCTCCCTTGGTGTCCCCCCTGTGTCCCCTCCTTGTCCCGCCCATGTGCCCTCTCCATGTCCTCCCCATGTCCACTCATGTCCCTCCATGTCCCTTTTGGTGTCCCCTGTGTCCTCCCCATGTCCCCTTGGTGTCCCCCCGTGTCCTCTCTGTGTCCTCCCTGTGTCCACTCCCTTTCCCCTCGCTGTCCCCTCTATGTCCCTCATGCCTCTCCCATGTCCCCACCACGTCCCCCCATGTCCCACTCGTGTCCCCTCGCTGTCCCTCACTGTCCCCTCTGTCCCCTCGCTGTCCCCTCGCTGTCCCTCACTGTCCCTCACTGTCCCCCCGTGTCCCCTCACTGTCCCTCACTGTCCCTCACTGTCCCCCCGTGTCCCCTCACTGTCCCTCACTGTCTCCCCGTGTCCCCTCACTGTCCCTCGCTGTCCCTCACTGTCCCCCCGTGTCCCCTCACTGTCCCTCACTGTCCCTCACTGTCCCTCGCTGTCCCTCACTGTCCCCCCGTGTCCCCTCACTGTCCCTCACTGTCCCCCCGTGTCCCCTCACTGTCCCTCGCTGTCCCTCACTGTCCCCCCGTGTCCCCTCACTGTCCCTCATTGTCCCTCACTGTCCCTCACTGTCCCCCCGTGTCCCCTCACTGTCCCTCACTGTCTCCCCGTGTCCCCTCACTGTCCCTCACTGTCCCCGCTGTCCCCAGCTCTGTGCCGGGTGCTGCCATATTTGAACTCCATCGGGAGTGACCCCGTGAGTGACCTGGGGGGGACACGGGGACAGAGAGGGACAGAGGGACAGAAGGAGGGAGGGCTGGGTGGGGGTGGGGCAGGCCGGACACCCTGCCCGACCCTGTCCCTGTCCCCCTGTCCCTCTGTCCCTCCCCTGTCCCCAACCCCGTCTCTGTCCCTGTCCCCATCCTTGTCCCTGTCCCCATCCCTGTCCCTCTGTCCCTGTCCCTGTCCCCATCCCTGTCCCTCTGTCCCTGTCCCCATCCTTGTCCCTGTCCCCATCCCTGTCCCTCTGTCCCTGTCCCTGTCCCCATCCCTGTCCCTCTGTCCCTGTCCCCATCCTTGTCCCTGTCCCTCCTCATGTCCCTGTCCCTGTCCCCATCCCTGTCCCTCTGTCCCTGTCCCGTTTTTCCCTCTGTCCCTGTCCCTATGTCCCTGTGTCTGTCCCCTTGTCCCTGTCCCCTCTGCCCCTCTGTCCTTGTCCCTGTCCCTGTGCCCATCCCTGTCCCTGTCCCTCTATCCCTGTCCCTGTGTCCCTGTGTCTGTCCCCATGTCCCTGTCCCTGCCCCTGTCCCTCTGTCCCTGTCCCCATCGCTGTCCCCTGTCCCTCTATCCCTGTCCCTGTCCCCGTGTCCCTCTGTCCCTTTGTCCCTGTCCCCATCCCTGTCCCTGTCGCTGTCCCTGTCCCTTTCCCCCTGTCCCCATCCCTGTCCCTGTCCCTGTCCCCTCTGTCCCCACAGACTGTCACCGCGGACCCGCAGTGTCCTCAGCTCAGTGCCAGCCACGAGCTCCTGACAGCAGCGTGCGAGGGACACGGCCTGGAGGTGACACCTGCCACACCTGAGTGACACTGGGTGACCCCTGGGTGACACCTCTGTGACCCCTGGGTGACACCTGTGTGTTATTTGTGTGTAATTTGTGTGACCTGACACCTGTGTGACACCTGTGTGACACCTGTGAGACACCTCTGTGACCCCTGTGTGACACTTGAGTGACTCCTGGGTGATGTCTGGGACACCTGGCTGACACCTGTGTGACACTGTGTGACACTGTGTGACACCTACGATACCTGTGTGACACCTGTGTCCCCTCCATGTCCCCTGCGCAGCCCCATGTCCCCTGTCCCACCCTGTCCCCCACGTGTCCCCCACCTGTCCCCTCAGGTGTCCCTGTCCCATCCATGCCATCCCCTGCATGTCCCTGTCCCCTCTGTGTCCCCCCAGGTGCCCTGTCCCCCAGGTGCCTCACCTGTCCCCACCTATCCCTGCAGGTGTCTCTATCCCAGCTGCACCTGTCCCTGTTCCCACCTGTCCCTCAGGTGTCTCATCTGTCCCTCACCTGATCCCTCCTGTCCCTCACCTGTCCCTGTCCCTCACCTGTCCCTCAGGGGTCCCTGTCCCAGCTCCACCTGTCCTCTCTCTCGGCTCTCCACAGGTGTCTCACCTGTCCCAGAGGTGTCCCTGTCCCTCACCTGTCCCTGTGTCCCCACAGGTGTCCCTGTGTCCCTCACCCGTCTCACCTGTCCTCACCTGTCCCTCAAGTGTCACTATCCCGTCTCCACCTCTCCCGGCTCTGGGGTCCCGGCAGATGTCACACCTGTCCCCTCACCTGTCTCACCTGTCCCACAGGTGTCTCACCTGTCTAACCTGTCCCGCAGGTGTCACACCTGTCCCTCACCTGTCTCACCTGTCCCGCAGGTGTCTCACCTGTCTCACCTGTCCCGCAGGTGTCTCACCTGTCTCACCTGTCCCACAGGTGTCTCACCTGTCTCACCTGTCCCGCAGGTGTCTCACCTGTCTCACCTGTCCCGCAGATGTCCCTGTCCCGTCTCCAGCTCTCCTCTCTCCCGGCGCTCCGCTCGGGCTCAGGCTCGGCTCTCGCGCAGTTCCTCAGCTCCTCCGAGGGTCTCGTGCTGGGGGCGGCGCTGGAGGGACCCCCGGGGGAGCCCCGGAACTTCAGCACCCCCACCTTGGGTAGGGAGAAAACCCCAAAAACCCCAAAATAACCCAAAAATAACCCAAAATAACTCAAAAATAGCCCCCAAAATAACCCCTGAAACCCCAATAAAACCCAAAAAAATCCGCTCGAACCCCCCAAAACCCCCCAAAATAACCCTCAAAAATCCCCTGAAACCCCCCCCAAAAATCCCCTTAAAAAACCCCCCAAAACCCCAAAAACAATCCCAAAGAACCCGCTCAAAAAGCCCCCAAAAACAAACAAACAAAAAAAAAAAAATCCGCCCAAAAACCCCCGGAAACAAACAACCCCCCCCCAAAAAAGTTCTCTAAAAAAACCCCGAAAACCCCCCAAAATCCCCAAGCCCCTCCCCCCAAAAAAAATCCGATCCAAAAAACCTCAAATTCCATCCCAAAATCCCCCCGGGGGACCCCCGGAACTTCAGCACCGCCACATTGGGTATGGTGGCACCCAAAAACCCAAAAAATAACCCCAAAAATAACCCCTGAAACCCCAAAAATAACCCCAAATAACCCCAAAAATAACCCCAAAAGTAACCCCAAAAATAACCCCAAAATAACCCACAAATAACCCCAAACATAACCCCAAAGACCCCAAAAATAACTCGAAAAATAACCCAAAAACATCTGGAGCACCCTACCAAAATAACCCCAACCCCATAAAAAATAACTCCAAAAAATTTTTAAAAACTCCCAAAACCCCCAAAAAACCTTTGAAACTCCCCCCCAAAAATTCCCCAAAAATCCGAAAAACCCCAAAATGTTCATTTTTTACCCCAAACACAGGCGGCAGCTCAGGCGCTCCCCCCAGCGCTGTCCTGCGGCCATGGTGGCACTCACAGTGGGCGCAGATTTCCCAAAAAACCTAAAAATCCCAAAATCTCCCCAAAACAAAAAAAAATCCACCTAAACAAAAAATCCTCAAAAAACAAAGAAACAGAAACACCCCCCCCAAAAAAAATCCCCAATTCTAAACGAAAAAAATCCCCAAATAACTCCCCGACAAACCAAAAAACCCACAAAAAACCCACAAAACCCCCTAAAACTCCCCCAAATCGCCTCAAAACACCCCAAAAATTCCCCCAAAAAATCCAAAAAATTCCCCAAAAAATCCTAAAAACCAAAAATGTTCATTTTTTCCCCCAAATCTCAGCGGCGGTGGCTGTGGCTCTCCCCCCGCACTGTCCCACGGCCGCGGTGGCACTTGCTGTGGGCGCAGATTCGCTGAGCGTTCCTTGTCCTGAAGTGCTGAGTCACACACAGACAGGTGAGAGAAACCAAAAATAACCCTAAAAAAAAAAAAAAATTAAAAACCCACAAAAAACACGAAAAAACCCAAAAAATATCCCCAAAACCCACAAAAAACCCCAAAAAATGCCCCAAAAAACCACAAAAACCCGCAAAAAATACCTTCACCTTTTCCAGCGTTTCCCCCCCATTCCTGCAGGCCCCGTGGCCATGGCGTTCCTGGTGTACCAGGATCGGATTTTTGAGTTTTCTTCGGGTTTTTTGGTGGAGTTTTCTGGTTTTCTGCGTTTTTGGTGGGGTCTTTTGTGGTTTCCTGTGGGTTTTTTGTGATTTTTTGCCATTTTTTAGGATTTTCCCCCATTTCTGCAGGCCCTGAGGCCTTGGCGTTCCTGGTGTACTGCGATGTGGTTTTTGGGGTTATTTTGTGGGGTTTTTCTGTTTTTTTTCTGGGGGGTTTTCTGGTTTTTTGTGATTTTTTTGTTGTGTTTTTGGTGGTTTTTTGTGGTTTTTTCACCATTTTTCACATTTTTCCCCCCATTTCCTCAGGCCCTGTGGCCGTGGTCTTCCTGGTGTACCGGGACAGGATTTTCAGCATTTTTTGTGGGTTTTTGGAGTTCCTTGATGGATTTTTCTGGGGTTTTCTCTGGGGTTTTTGGGGGTTTTGTGGTTTTTCGTGTTTTTTGGGGTTTTTGACATTTTTTTCCCAATTTTCAGCGTTTTATCCCCATTTCCGCAGGCCCCATAGCCGTGGCATTCTTAGTGTACCGCGACGGGCCGGAGCTGCTGGGCGGTGGCACCGAGGGGGGTCCGGGACCCCTCAACTCCCGCGTGGTGGGGGCAGCACTGGGGACCCCCAGGGGCGGAAGTGACATCACAGCCAACGGCACCGCCGACGCCAGCGCTGACGTCATCGCCAATGTCACCTTCAATGTCACCGTCAACATCACCCTGAGGCACCTGACGGTGGGGGAGGGGTCTGGGGGGGTTTGGGGGGAATTTTGGAGGATTTGGGGGGGTCCTGGGGGGATTTGGGGGATCCTGAACGGTTTGGGGGATCCATTAATGTCCATTACAGACCATTAAGGTCCATTCCCACCCATTCCCACCCATTCCCATCCATTCCCACCCATTCCCATCCATTCCCTGTCCATTCCCATCCATTCGCATCCATTCCCTGTCCATTCCCATCCATTCCCATCCATTCCCACCCATTCCCACCCATTCCCATCCATTCCCACCCATTCCCATCCATTCCCTGTCCATTCCCATCCATTCGCATCCATTCCCTGTCCATTCCCATCCATTCCCATCCATTCCCATCCATTCCCATCCATTCCCACCCATTCCCATCCATTCCCATCCATTCCCTGTCCATTCTCATCCATTCCCACCCATTCCCATCCATTCCCATCCATTCCCTGTCCATTCCCATCCATTCCCATCCATTCCCATCCATTCCCACCCATTCCCATCCATTCCCATCCATTCCCACCCATTCCCATCCATTCCCATCCATTCCCATCCATTCCCATCCATTCCCACCCATTCCCATCCATTCCCATCCATTCCCATCCATTCCCACCCATTCCCATCCATTCCCATCCATTCCCTGTCCATTCTCATCCATTCCCACCCATTCCCATCCATTCCCATCCATTCCCTGTCCATTCCCATCCATTCCCATCCATTCCCACCCATTCCCATCCATTCCCATCCATTCCCATCCATTCCCTGTCCATTCCCATCCATTCCCTGTCCATTCCCACCCATTCCCACCCATTCCCATCCATTCCCACCCATTCCCATCCATTCCCATCCATTCCCTGTCCATTCCCATCCATTCCCTGTCCATTCCCATCCATTCCCTGTCCATTCCCTGTCCATTCCCATCCATTCCCTGTCCATTCCCTGTCCATTCCCATCCATTCGCATCCATTGCCATCCATTCCCTGTCCATTCCCATCCATTCCCATCCACTCCCTGTCCATTCCCGTCCATTCCAATCCACTCCCTGTCCATTCCCATCCATTCCCTGTCCATTCCCTGTCCATTCCCATCCATTCCCATCCACTCCCTGTCCATTCCCATCCATTCCCATCCATTCCCTGTCCATTCCCTGTCCATTCCCATCCATTCCCATCCATTCCCTGTCCATTCCCTGTCCATTCCCTGTCCATTCCCATCCATTCCCATCCATTCCCTGTCCATTCCCTGTCCATTCCCATCTATTCCTTGTCCATTCCCATCCATTCCCATCCATTCCCTGTCCATTCCCATCCATTCCCATCCATTCCCTGTCCATTCCCATCCATTCCCATCCATTCCCATCCATTCCCATCCATTCCCTGTCCATTCCCATCCATTCCCATCCATTCCCTGTCCATTCCCATCCATTCCCATCCATTCCCTGTCCATTCCCATCCATTCCCTGTCCATTCCCATCCATTCCCATCCATTCCCATCCATTCCCTGTCCATTCCCATCCATTCCCATCCATTCCCTGTCCATTCCCATCCATTCCCATCCATTCCCTGTCCATTCCCATCCATTCCCTGTCCATTCCCATCCATTCGCATCCATTCCCATCCATTCCCATCCATTCCCATCCATTCCCACCCATTCCCATCCATTCCCATCCATTCCCATCCATTCCCATCCATTCCCTGTCCATTCCCATCCATTCCCTGTCCATTCCCATCCATTCGCATCCATTCGCATCCATTCCCATCCATTCCCTGTCCATTCCCATCCATTCCCATCCATTCCCATCCATTCCCATCCATTCCCATCCATTCCCATCCATTCCCTGTCCATTCCCTGTCCATTCCCATCCATTCCCACCCATTCCCATCCATTCCCATCCATTCCCATCCATTCCCATCCATTCCCACCCATTCCCATCCATTCCCTGTCCATTCCCACCCATTCCCATCCATTCCCATCCATTCCCATCCATTCCCAGTCCATTCCCATCCATTCCCATCCATTCCCTGTCCATTCCCATCCATTCCCTGTCCATTCCCATCCATTCCCATCCATTCCCATCCATTCCCTGTCCATTCCCTGTCCATTCCCTGTCCATTCCCACCCATTCCCATCCATTGCCATCCATTCCCAGTCCATTCCCAGTCCATTCCCATCCATTCCCTGTCCATTCCCTGTCCATTCCCTATCCATTCCCATCCATTCCCTGTCCATTCCCTGTCCATTCCCATCCATTCCCATCCATTCCCTGTCCATTTTCATCCATTTCCGATCCATTTCCTGTCCCTTTCCAGGAACTGGGCCCTGACCAGTATTCCCAGTGCGTTTCCTGGCAGCTCCAGGGGTCTCGGGGCCGCTGGAGCACCCGGGGCTGTGTCCGGCTCGGCGGCGATTCCCTCAGCTCCGTCTGCGCCTGTTCACACTTCTCCACCTTTGCCGTCCTCGTGATGCTGCGGCCGCTGCCGGTGAGACCCCAAATTCCCGACATTTCAGGGGGCTTTCCCCAAAAAATCCGATTTTGCACAAAAACCCCACTGTTTACAGGGGTTTTCCCCAAAAAACCCTGATTTTACCCCAAAAAGCCCCTGATTTACAGGGGTTTTCCTCAAAAAATCCCAATTTTTCCTCAAAAAAAGCCCCATTTTTCTCCAAAAGAAATCCCTATTTACAGGGGTTTTCCCGAAAAAATCCCAATTTTGCATGAAAAAAACCCAGTTTACAGGGGTTTTCCCTGAAAAATCCTGATTGTACACAAAAAATACCCCAATTTACAGGGAAAAACCCTGATTTTGCAGTGTTTTCTCCAAAAATTACCATTTTTCAAAAAAACCTTGTGGATTTTCAGGGCTTTTCCCCCAAAATATTGATTTTTGGCACTTCTTCCCCCTGAAAATGTCTAGTTTCCTCAAATAATATGAATTGGGGGGGGATTTTCCCCCAAAATATTGATTTTTGGAGTTTTCCCTCAAAACCCCCCATTTCTGCTGTTTTTCCTCCAAAACCCCCAATTTTCAGGCTCCCCCCCGCCGAAATCCCCAATTTTGGGGTTTTACCCTAAAACCCAAATTCCCTTTTTCCCCTTTCCCAAATCCCAATAGGGGTTTCCCCGATGATGTCACGCCGATGATGTCATGACGTTTCCCAACCCCCAACTGGGGTTTTCCCCTGATGACATCACACTTATAATGTCATGATCTTTCCCAACCCCCTAACTGGGTTTTTTCCCCCCGATGATGTCATACTGGTGACGTCATTATCTTTCCCAACCCCCAGTGGGGGTTTCCCCCTTAATGATGTCATACCCGTGACATCATGATGTTTCCCAACCCCCCAATTGGGGTTTCCCCCCATGGCATCATGCCGGTGACGTCACTATGTTTCCCAACCTTCCAACTGGGTTCTTTCCCCTGATGACATCACGATGTCTCCCAACCCACAATTGGGGTTTTATCCCCGATGACATCATACCGATGATGTCATGATGTTTCCCAACCCCCAGTTGGGTTTTCCCTGATGATGTCACACCAATGGCGTCATCAAGTTTCCCAACCCTCAGTTAGGATTTTTTCCCTGATGACATCATGGTGGTGACGTCATGATGTCTCCCAAACCCCAGTTGGAGTTTTCCCTGATGACATCATGCCAATGACATCATGATATTTCCCAACCCCCCCAACTGGGTTTTCCCCTGATGACATCGTGGTGGTGACATCATGATCTTTCCCAAACCCCCAGCTGGGGTTTTTCCCCTTGATGACATCATGGCAGTGATGTAATAATATTTTCCAACCCCCCCAATTGTGGTTCCCCTGATGATGTCACGGCGATTACGTCACCATGTTTTCCAACCCCCAATTGGGGTCTCCCCTGATTACATCATGCCGGTGACGTCACGATGTTTCTCAACCCCCAATTGGGGTTTCCATGATGATGTCACTCTGATGATGTAATGTTTCCCAACCCCCAATGTGAGTTCCCCGATGACGTCACCCCGATGATGTCATGATCTTCCCCAACCTCCCATTGGGGGTTTCCCCTGATGACATCACACTGGTGACATCATGTTTCCCAACCCCCCAATTGGGCTTTTTCCCCTGATGACACCATAGCAGTGACATCACTTTGTTTCCCAAATCCCAATTGGGGTTTCCCCTGATGACGTCATGCTGGTGATGTAATGATGTTTCCCAAACCCCCAACTGGGGGTTTTTCCTGATGACATCATGTCGATGACATCATAAGGTTTCCCAACCCCCTAATTGGGGTTCCCCCAATGACGTCATATCGGTGATGTAATGAGGTTTCCCAACCACCAATGGGGTTTTTCCATGATGACGTCACCGGGTTTTCCCCCCATGACATCACGCCGATGACGTCACCAGGAGAGCCGTGCGCTGGTGCTGCTGACGCAGGTGGGGCTGGGGCTGTCCCTGCTGTGCCTCGCCATGGCCATCGTCACCTTCGGCCTCGCACTGGCGCGGCGTGGGATCGGGATCGGGAACAGGATCGGGGTCACCCTGCACCTGCACCTCAGGTATGGGATTGATCGGGAATGGGATCCATTGGGAATGGGATCGGGAATGGGATCCATTGCGATCGGGATCGGGAACAGGATCGGGGTCACCCTGCACCTGCACCTCAGGTATGGGATTGATCGGGAATGGGATCCATTGGGAACGGGATCGGGAATGGGGTCCATTGCGATCGGGATCAGGAACAGGATCAGGGTCACCCTGCACCTGCACCTCAGGTATGGGATTGATCGGGAATGGGATCAGGATTGGGATCAATCGGGATCGGGATTGGGAACAGGATCGGGGTCACCCTGCACCTGCACCTCAGGTATGGGATTGATCGGGATTTGTGGGATTGGGAATGGGATCGGGAATGGGATCCATTGCGATCGGGATCGGGAATAGGATCCGGGTCACCCTGCACCTGCACCTCAGGTATGGGATCCATTGGGATCAGGAATGGGATCGGGATTGGGATCAGGATCACGCTGCACCTGCACATCAGGTATGGGATTGATCAGGAATAGGATCGGGATTGGGATCAGGATTGGGATCGGGAATAGGTCAGGCTCCACCTGCACCTCAGGTATGGGATTGGGAATTGTGGGATCAATTGGGATCGGGATCGGGAACAGGATCGGGGTCACCCTGCACCTGCATCTCAGGTATGGGATTGGGAATGGGATCGGGATCAGGATCAGGAACAGGATCAGAGTCACGCTGCACCTGCATCTCAGGTATGGGATTGATCAGGAATGGCATCGGGATTGGGATCAGGAATGGGATCGGGATTGGGATCAGGAATGGGATCGGGATTGGGATCAGGAATGGGATCAGGAATAGGATCGGGGTCACCCTGCACCTGCACCTCAGGTATGGGATTGATCGGGAATGGGATCAGGATTGGGATCAGGATCGGGATCAGGAATAGGTCAGGTTCCACCTGCACCTCAGGTATGGGATTGGGAATTGTGGGATCAATCGGGATCAGGATCGGGAATAGGATTGGGGTCACCCTGCACCTGCACCTCAGGAATGGGATTGATCGGGAATGGGATCGGGATCAGGATCAGGAATGGGATCAGGGTCACGCTGCACCTGCACCTCAGGTATGGGATCATTCGGGAATGGGATTGGGAATAGGATCAGGTATGGGATCAGGTATGGGATCGGGTATAGGATTAGGAATGGGATGAGGTGTGGGATCGGATATGGGATCAGGTACGGGATTAGGTATGGGATCAGGAATGGGATGGGGTATGGGATTGGGTATGGGATCATGTACAGGATCAGGTACAGGATCCGGTATGGGATCAGTAATGGGATCAGGTGTGGGACCAGGAATGGGTATGGGATTGGATATGGGATCTGGAATGGGATTGGTAATGGGATCAGGCGTGGGATTGGGAATGGGATCAGGAATGGGATCGGGTGTGGGATCGGGAATGGGATTGGGTATTGGACTGGGAATGGGATCAGGAATGGGATCGACAATGGGACCAGGTGTGCGATCGGGAACGGGGCCGGGATCACTCTGCTCCTCCCCACAGCCTGAGCCTGTTCGCGGCACAGCTGCTCTTCCTCAGCGCCGTCAGCCGGACCCAAAACCGGGTATGGGATCAGGATCGGGATCGGGTGTGGGACCGGGACTGGGATAGGAAATGGGATTGGGTATGGGACTGGGAATGGGACTGGGATTGGGACCAGGAATGGGACTGGGGTTGGAACTTGGAATGGGACTGGGATTGGGATCGGGTATGGGATTGGGAATGGGAATGGGACTGGGAATGGGACTGGGATTGGGACCAGGAATGGGATCAGGTATGGGATTGGGAATGGGACTGGGAATGGGATCAGGTATGGGATCAGGTATGGGACTGGGAATAGGATCAGATATGGGACTGGGACGGGGAATAGGAGGGGGTATCGGACTGGGAATAGGACCAGGGATGGGATCGGGTATGGGATTGGGAATGGGACTGGGAATGGGATCATGTATGGGATTGGGAATGGGATCAGATATGGGACTGGGACGGGGAATGGGACAGGGTATGGGACTGGGAATGGGACCAGGTATGGGATCGGGTATGGGATCGGGAATGGGATCAACAATGGGATCAGGAATGGGACTGGGTACAGGTGTGGGAATGGGATCAGGTATGGGACTGGGTAGGATCAGGGAATGGGATTGGGAATGGGTTCAGGTATGGGACTGGGTGTGGGATCTTTGGGGGTTCCTTGGGGTCTCCTCAGGTTCTCCTTGGGCTCTTTGGATTCTCCTCGAGCTCCTCAGGGTCTCCTTGGGTTCCTTGGGGTCTCCTCAGGGGCTCCTTCAACTCTTTGGGCTCTCCTTGAGCTCCTCGGTCTCCCCCACCCCACTGCCCCCATCCCCTGTCCCAATGTCCCCAATGTCCCCAACATCCCCAATCCCACAATGTCCCCAACTCCCCCAACATCCCCAATGTCCCAAATGTCTCCTCCTGTCCCAGTGTCCCAATGTCCCCTATATTCCCAATGTCCCCACTATCCCCAATGTCCCCAATCCCCCCAATGTCCTCAATCTCCCCAATGTCCCCAATGTCCCAAATCCCCCCCAATGTCCCCAATGTCTCCATATCCCCAAGGCACCCAATCCCCCAATGTTCCCAATGTCTCCGATATTCCCTCTGTCCTCATTGTCCCCAGTGTCCCAAATGTCCCCATCCCCCTGATGTCCCCAATGTCCCCAATGTCCGCAACGTCCCCCAGCTGCTGTGCTCGCTTGTGGCGGGACTCCTTCACTTCCTGTTCCTGAGCTGCTTCTCGTGGATGTTCCTGGAGGGCCTTCACCTCCTGCTCCGTGTGCGGAACCTCCGCGCGCTCACCTCCGGCCGCGGCCGCGCCCTGGGTGGGCGTCTGCTGCTGCCCGTGGCCTACGGTGTCCCCGCCGCGGTGGTGGCAGTGTCCGCGGCCGTGAGACCGCAGGGATATGGCACCGAGCGCCAGTGAGTGACGGCGGAGGGGGAGATGGGGGGATGATGGGAGGTTATGGGGCAAATCGCGTGAAAATCCCATAAAAATCCCATGAAGATTCCATAATAAAATCCCATAAAATCCCGTGAAAATCCCATTAAATCCCATGAAAATCCCATGAAAATCCCATGAAGATTCCATAATAAAATCCCATGAAAATCCCATAAAATCCCGTGCAAATTGAAGATCCCGGAGAAAATCTCATAAAAATACCACAAAAATGCCATAAAAATCCTGTAAAAATCCTATGAAAATCCCATAAAATATCCCATGGAAATCCCGTGAAAATCCCGTGAAAATCCCATAAAATACTGTGAAAATTGAAGATCCTGGAGAAAATCCCATAAAAATGCCATAAAAATGCCGTAAAAATCCCATTAAAATCCCGTGAAAATCCCATAAAAATCCCCTGAAAATCCCATGAAGATTCCATAATAAAATCCCATGAAAATCCCATAAAATCTCGTGAAAATTGAAGATGTCGGAGAAAATGCCATAAAAAGGCCATAAAAATCCCATGAAAATCCAAAAAAAATCCTGTGAAAATTAGAGATCTTGGAGAAAATCCCATGAAAATCCCATAAAAATTAAGAAAAAATCCCAAAAAATCCCCCAGTGCCATGGCAACATTGGGATTTTGGGATTTTGGATTTTGGGACTTTGGGATTTGGGGATTTCAGGATTTGGGATTTGGGGATTTTATGATTTGTGATTTTGGGATTTGGGATTTGGGGATTTGGGAATTTCTGGGACTTCGGGATTTTTGGATTTTGGGATTTGGGATTTGGGATTAGGAATTTGGATTTGGGATTTGAGTTTTGGGATTTTATGATTTGGGATTTGGGGATTTGGCGGATTTATGTCATTTATGGGATTTTGGGATTTATATTTATGGGATTTGGGGATTTGGGATTTGGGGATTTCGGAGAAATTGGGATTTAGGATTTTTTCCATTTCCAGCTGCTGGCTGAACGTCGAACGCGGTTTCCTGTGGAGCTTTTTGGGGCCGGTCTGCACCGTGGTCGCGGTGCGGTTTTGGTTTTTTTTGGGAAATTTGGGGAGAAAATATCAAATTTTGGGTTTCTCCAGGTGAAATTTGGGTTTTTCAGGTGAATTTGGGGATTTTCCACATAAATTTTGGGTTTCCCATGAGAATTTTGGGGTTTTCCAGGTGAATTTGGTTTTTTTAACATAAATTTGGGGGTTTTCCACATAAATGTTGGGTTTTCAAGGTGCATTTTAGGGTTTTTCGGGTGAATTTTGGGGTTTTCCAGGTGAATTTGGGGTGAATTTTGGGGTTTTTCAGGTGAACTTGGGGGTTTTCAAGTGAATTTGGGGTGAATTTTGGGGTTTTTCAGGTGAATTTGGGGTTTTCCAATGAGAATTTTGGGGTTTTCCAGGTGAATTTTGGGTTTTCCCATGATAATTTTGGGGGTTTTAAGGGAATTTGGTGTTTTTCCCCGGGAATTTTGGGGTTTTTCAGGTGAATTGTGGGTTATTTCCAGGTGAACTTTGGGGTTTTTCAGGTGAATTTGGGGTTTTTCCTCACCACCCTGTGGACTCTGCGGGCGCAGCTCTCGACCCTCAATGCTGACGTCACCACCCTGAAAAACATGCGGTGCGTTTGGGGCGAAAAACCGCGAATTGGGGACTGCGGGGGGAGGGGCAGGGAAGGAGGAAGAGAAGGAAAAGGAGGAGGAACAGGAGGAGAAGAAGGAAGAGAAGGAGGAAGAGGAGGAGGGAGGAGGAGGAAAAAGAAGAGGAGGAAGAGGAGGAGGAAAGGGAGGAAGAGGAAGAGGAGGAGGAAGAGAAGGAAAAGGAGGAGGAGGAAAAGGAGGAGGATCAGGAGGAGGAAGACTAGGAAGGGGAGGAGGAAGGGGGGGAAGAACAGGAAGATGATGATAATGATGATGAAGACAATGATGATGACAATGATAACAATGATGATGATGATGATGATGACAGTGACAATGACGATGATGACAACGATGGGGATGATGATTGATGATGATGATAATGATGACAATAATGACGATGATGATGGTAATGATGATGACGATGACAATGAAGATGATGACAATGATAATGTGACAATGTTGACGACGACGATGATGATGGCAATGATGATGATGACGATGACAATGACAACGATGATGATGATAATGACAATGACAATAACAACAACGATAATGATGACGATGATGACGATGACAATGACAGTGACGATGACAATGACAATGACAGTGACGATGATGACAACGACAATGACGATGATGACAATGACAATGATGACAATGATGATAATGACAACAATGACAATAACGATGATGACGATGATGATGACAATGACGATGATGATAATGACAATGATGACGATGCCAATGACAATGACGATGATGGTGAAGACAATGATGATGATGATGATGATGATAATGACAATGACAATGATTACTATGATAATGACAATGACAATGACAATGACGATGATGGAGATGACAATGATGATGATGATGATGATAATGACAATGACAATGATTACTATGATAATGACAATGACAATGACAATGACGATGATGGAGATGACAATGATGATGATGACAACAATTCCAATGCCGCTGCCGCCACTGAGGCCGAAGGCTCTGCCCCCCCCGCAGGCTGGTGACGCTGAAGGCTCTGGCTCACCTGCTGATCCTGGGCTGCACCTGGGCCCTGGGGCTGCTGCAGGGCCGGGGCCTGCTCGGGGCCTTCCTCTTCACCATCGTCAACAGCCTGCAGGGAGCCTTCATCTTCCTCGTGCACTGCCTGCTCAACCCGCAGGTCTGGGCGGGGCCGGGGGCGGAGCTGGGAAGGGCAGGGCCGGAAAAGGCGGGGCCAGGGTGTGGCTGGAAAGGGCATGGCTGGAACAGGAAGGGTGAGGGCGGAGCTGGGAAGGGCGGGGCTGGGAAGGGCATGGCTGGAACAGGAAGGAGATTTCTGGGGCTTTTGGGATTTGGGGGATTTGGAGATTATTTATAGGATTTATGGCATTTGGGATTATTTATGGGATTTAGGGGATTTTTGGGGTTTGGAGGATTTCAGGATTATTTATGGGATTTATGGGATTTAGGGGATTTCTGGGATTCAGGGGATTTGGGGCATTTAGAGGATTTACGGGGTTCAGGGGATTTTGGGGATTTGAGGGATTTTTTGTATTTTTGGGATTCTTGGGATTTATGGAATTTTGGGGATTTTTGTATTTTTGGGATTCTCGGGATTTATGGAATTTATGGGATTCGAGGGATTTAGAGGATTTACAAGATTTTGGGATTTTGAGGACTGGGGGATTTGAGGGAATTTAGGGGGGTTTTGTATTTTTGGGATTTATGGGATTTTTGGGATTTTTGGGATTTTTGGAATTTAGGGGATTTTTTAATTTTTTTGGATTTATGGAATTTTGGAGATTTCTGGAATTTATGGAATTTAGGTGATTTAGAGGATTTAAGGAATCTGGTGGATTTTGGGGATTTTTGGGATTTCTGGGATTTTGGGGATTCCTGGGATGTATGGGATTGATGGGGTTTTTTTTATTTCCGGGGCCGCTCAAGCCCCGCCCCCGGATGATTGACAGGTGCGGGAGCTGTACTGCCGCTGGCTCAGGGCCCTGCGCTGCCGAGGCCACGCCCAGGCCACGCCCACCACCGACGGCCAGATGACCTCTGTCACCACTGTCACCACAGTCAGCTCCACCATGGTAACGGCAGGGGAGGGGACACATCTGGGGGAGGAGGGAACACACCTGGGGACAGCTGTGACACACCTGGGGACACACCTGGGGGGGAGGGGACACACCTGGGGACATTGGGGATGCACCTGGGGACACCTGGGACATACATGGGACACACCTGGGGACACTGGGGACAGTTGGGGACACACCTGGGGACACTTGGGGGGGAGGGGACACAGCTGGGGATGCATTGGGGACAGCTGGGGACACACCTGGGGACACATGGGGACACTTTGGGGACACACTTGGGGACACCTGGGGGCACACCTGAAGCCACTTTGACAACATTTTGGGGACACACCTGGGGACATTGGGGACACTTTGGGGACACACATGGGCACACTTTGGGGACATACCTGGGGACAGTTGGGGACATCTGGGACACACCTGGGGCCAGGTGACCTCTGCCCCATCCCCACCCATTTTTCCCCTTTTTTCCCCATATCTCCATTTCCCACACTTCCCCCATTTCTCGTCATTTTCCCCCAATTTCCCGATTTTTTCCCTATTTCCCCTTTTTTTCCCATTTTCCCCATCCCTACCCATTCTTTCCCAATTTTCCCTATCCCCACCCATTTTTTCCAATTTTTCCATTTTCCTCATTTCCCCTATTTTCCCCATTTCCCCCCATTTTTCCCAATTTTCCTGTTTTTTCCCCAGGACTCGGAGCGGCCTCAGCCCCACAGCTCCGAGGGCTGCTCGTGGCAGAAGTGACCCCCGGGACCCCCCAGAGCTGAACCTTTTCCACCTTTTTTTCCAAAAATCCCACCCCATTCCCCAAATTTCCCCAAAATCCAACCATTTTCCCAAATTTCCTGCAAATCTAATCAATTTCCCAGAATTTCTGCTGATTTCACCGAATTCCAACATTTTTTAACCTCTGGAATGGCCTTTGTTTAGCTTTTTTCCCCCAGATCGGACTCATTGTCCCAAATTTCCTGAAAACCCCACCCAATTCCCCAAATTTCCAGAAAATCTGACCCATTTCCCATATTTCCTGCAGATCCAGCCAATTTCCCAAATTTTCTGCTGATTTCACCAAATTACAGCTTTTTTCTATACCCAGAATTGCTTTTTTTTAGCTTTATTCCCAAAAATCTGATGCATTTTCCCAAATTTCCCCCAGATCCAACCAATTTCCCCAAACTTCCAGAAAATCCAACTAATTTCCCAAATTTCCCAAAAATCCGACCCAATTTCCCAAATTTCCCGAAAATCTGACCAATTTCCCAAATTTCTGCTGATTTCACCAAATTTCAGCTTTTTTCTCCCTCCAGAATTGCCTTTTTTAAGCTTTTTTCCCAAAAATCCAACCCAATTTCCCAAATTTCCTGCACATCCACTGTGCTCCAGTCACTCCCAGTATGGCCCAGTATGGCCCCAGTTCATCCCAGTATGGCCCAGTATGGTCCCAGTCACTCCCAGTATGGTCCCAGTCACTCCCAGTATGGCTCCAGTCACTCCCAGTATGATCCCACTTGAGTTACCTATTGACCAACCCTCTCACACATGCGTGGCTCTCATGCTATTAATGATTTCCGAGAAATAATTTGTATAACCACTCCCATCCTGGGGAATGTGATGAATATTCATGAATATTGTGAGTTGGAAGCGCCAATATTGTGTGTGTCTTTGGAGGAGCGAATTCCCCGAATAAAATAAATAAATAAAGCAAATATCGACTTCTCTGACTTTGTCTCTGAAGTGTCTCTGGGCCCACTCGGGGGGAATCAGAGGAGGGTAAATGAGAATTAAAACAAATTCCAAACCACCTTTTCGCAGCCCTCCCTCCTCCCTGGCCTCACTTTATTCCCAATTTTCCCCCTGGTCCCTCCCAGGGACAGAGGAATGAGGTCGCGGTCCAGATCAGACAAAATTTCTCACAGAAAAGACCTTCAACCCCTCCCAGAGCCCCCCAGACCCCCCCAAGATTTCCAAAATCCTCCAGGAAGAGCCCGGGACAGGCCGGGCCCGATCCCAACCCCAGACTTTGCCAAGAGTTTCTGCGCAAAGGATTTTGGAGGTGAAACTGAACCTCTCTGTGGCTGAAGGACAGCAAACCAAATATATTTAATATTTATATAAATATACAGGATAATGCCCAGGCATGAAGATCTTAATGAGAATTATTTACTGCACACTACAGGAACTACAGTGACTATTATAATATGGAATATTCCGGAGCAATATTGAAGCAATTGCATTAAAGCGATTGGATTAAAGCAATTAAAGCAAACCCAATTATTAAGCCGGGAACACAGATCACCAGGAACGTGGGCCACCAGGAACGTGAGTGACCATGGGCCACCAGGAACGTGGGTCACCAGGAATGTGGATCACCAGGAACGTGACCCACCAGGAACATGGGTAACCGTGGGTCACCAGGAACATGGGCCACCGGGAACACAGATCACCAGGAACGTGGGTGACCGGGAACGTGAGCCACCAGGAACATGGGTGACAATTGTGGGCCACCAGGAACGTGGGTCACTGGGAACACGGGCCACCAGGAACGTGAATTCACCAGGAATATGGACCACTAGGAACGTGAGCCACCAGGAACATGGGTGACGAACGTGGATCACTGGGAATGTGGGTGAACCTGGGTCGCCAGGAACATGGGTCACCAGGAACATGGGCCACTAGGAACGTGGACCACCAGCATCATGAATTCACCAGGACCATGGGCCACCAGGAATGTGGGCCACCATGAACGTGGATCACCAGGAACGTGGGTCACCAGCGCTCTGCCCACTGCGGCCCCTCCCACAGGGTCAGAGCTGGAGCACAAAGCCCTCCCTGCCCTCGGGACGCTCGCAGGGCTGCCCTCAGCAGTGGCTGCCCTCAGCGGTGGCTGCCCTCAGTGGTGGCTGCCCTCAGCGGTGGCTCCGCCGGTGCCGGGTGAGGTGCGAGCTCCGCATGAATCCCTTCCCGCACTGGGGACACTCGTAGGGCCTCTCCCCGGTGTGCGTGCGCCGGTGGCTGACGAGCGCGGAGCTGTGCTTGAAGCAGTTCCCGCACTCGGGGCAGCGGAACGGCCTCTCCTCCGTGTGACTCCGCTGGTGGCCCGCGAGGTCCGAGCCGCTCCGAAAGCTCTCCCCGCGCTCAGGGCACTCGCGGGGCCTGTCCCCGGCGTGCGTGCGGCGGTGGCTGACGAGGCTGAAGTTGCGGGTGAAGCCCCTCCCGCAGTCGGGGCAGCGGAACGGCCTCTCCCCGGTGTGCGTCTGCTGGTGCTTGAGCAGATCCGAGCTGCTCCGCGACCTCTTCCCGCACTCGGGGCACTCGTAGGGCCACTCCCCGGCGTGGATCTTGCGGTGGCAGGTGAGGTTGGACCTCACGCCGAAGGTCTTGCCGCACTCGGGGCAGGCGTAGGGCCGTTCCCCGGTGTGCACGCGGCGGTGAGTGACCAGCGCCGAGCTGTCGCGGAAGCTCTTGCCACAGTCCCCGCAGGTGTACGGCCATTCCCCGGTGTGCACCTGGCGAGAAATACACATTAGAGCGTTGGCTTTGCGGAAATATTCATTGTGTGTGTGGTTTTATTCTCTATAGAGAAGTAGCCTTGTTATAAAGACAGAGGTGTGTAACCAATGTTTTAATTTTTGTTATTAACTAAATTTTGATAGAGCAGTGAAATAACTAACAGCCTTGTTATAAAGATAGAGGTATGTAACAAATGCTGTAATTCCTGTTATTAACTAGATTTTGATATAGCAGTGAAATAACTAATAGAGTTAGTTAAAAAGTTTATATTTTCACTAACCACACTAGATTTTGATATAGCAGTGAAATAATTAATAGTTACTCTTTATACAGAAGTAGCCTTGTTATAGAGGTATATAACCAATGTTTTAATTTTGGTTATTAACTAGATTTTGATATAGCAGTGAAATAACTAATAGAGTTAGTTTAAAAGTTTATACTTTCACTAACCACACTGGATTTTGATATAGTAGTGAAATAACTAATAGAGTTACCTTTTATACAGAAGTAGCCTATGTTTAGATTTCTATTATTAACTAGATTTTGATATAGCAGTGAAATAACTGAGTTAGTTTAAAAAGTTTATACTTTCAGGAACCGCACTAGATTTTGATACACCAGTTGATACACTAATAGAATTACTCTTTATACAGAAGTAGCCTTGCTATAAAGATAGAGGTATATAACCGATGTTTTAATTTCTGTTATTAACTAGGTTTTGATATAGCAGTGAAATAACTGAATTAGTTTAAAAATTTATACTTTCACTAACCACACTAGATTTTGACACAGTAGTGAAATAACTAATAGAGTTATTTTCCCTAACCGCACTGCCTGCTTGATTGGATAACCAATCGAATTTGGATAACCCAAAAAGAACAGCACAAAGAAGAGCCAACATTGACACCTGACTATCAGCTATAACCAGCTGCAAGAACCACGGAGAAAAGCCCAAACTGGAGATGATAAAGCCTGAAAAAAACCAAATCCAAGAAACACGCATGCACTAAAAAGGCAGGACCGAGGAGGAGCCATGCAAAACAGTTCTTGGAACATGCAAAATAGTTTTGAGGAAAGTTTGAATATGCATGAATGCTTATGAATAGGCAGAAGCAATTATAAAGAATATTTAAGATGACTTCTTCAATAGCAGGCGTGCTTTTGGCTTAGGGCCAAGCACCCAGCACTGTTCCTTTGCTTTATTGCTTTTGTCCCCTACTATTATTATTAGTAGTAGTAGTAGTATTAGTAGTAGTATTATTATTATTATCATTATTATTTTGTCCCCTATTATTATTAAGCTTTTAAATTTCAACAGGAAAGCGAACGTCGTTTCTCACAACCTTCTGGTGCCAGAGCAGGTGGGAATTGGCGCTGAAGCTCTTGCCGCACTCCGCGCACGCGTAGGGCCGTTCCCCCGTGTGCGTCCGGCGGTGGTACAGGAGGTGCGAGCCGTGGCCGAAGCTCTTGCCGCACTCCCCACACTCGAAGGGCCGTTCCCCCGTGTGCGTCCGGCCGTGGGACACGAGGCCCGAGAGCCACCGGAAGCCTTTCCCGCACTCCGAGCACTTGTAGGGCTTCTCCTCGCCGTCCCGGCGCTGCTCAGGGACCCCCGGCCCCGAGCTCGGCGCGGATCTCCGGCGCAGGGTGGGTCTGTGTTCCTCGGAGCGCCCCGGGGTGGGTTTGGAGCCCCTCTTCTTGTGGCATCTCTGCGGCTTCTCCTCCTCCTTGGGGCCGCTCAAAATTGTCTTTTCCTCAAGGTTCTGCCACGGGGATTTCTCCTCCCGCTTGGAGCCGTTCAAAACTGAATCTTCCTCGAGGTTCTGCCCCAAGGATTTCTCCTCCTGCTTGGAGCTGCTCAAAATTGGCTCTTCCTCGAGGTTCTGCCGCGGGGATTTCTCCTCCCCCTTCGCACCGCTCAAAATTGCCTGTTCCACGAGGTTCTGCCCCAAGGATTTCTCCTCCCCCATGGAGCTGCTCAAAGTTGCCTCTTCCTCAAGGTTCTGCCCCAAGGATTTCTCCTCCCTGGTCCTCATCTCGTTCCCTGGGGGAGGAAGGACACGGAGAGGATTTGGGATTTGTCTTTGTGCCAGAGGGAAGGGGAAGGAGATCTCCCCAAAATCCATCCCCAGCAGCATTGTCCTGCAGCCGGGGGCGATGCTGGGCTGGGAGATGGAGGAGGAGAGAGGGGAAAAGGGACAGTGACTTCCTCCTCACCTGCCTGGGGGTCCTGGGGCATCTTCCTCTTCCTCACAGCCTCCTCCTCCATCCAGCCAAGGTCAGGGAATGGGAAATCCTGCTGGGAAAAATGTGAGGTATGAGCACCTTGGGTTCCTCCTGCCCGAGTCCATGTCTAGAAGACACA
This sequence comes from Acanthiza pusilla, assembly GCA_036630365.1. Taxonomy (NCBI): domain Eukaryota; kingdom Metazoa; phylum Chordata; class Aves; order Passeriformes; family Acanthizidae; genus Acanthiza; species Acanthiza pusilla. Next base: position 255,397 of record JAXCHO010000154.1, on the reverse strand, counting down.
GGGCATCAGTGTCCATAAAAACTGCCAAAACACCGAGATTCAGCCCCCAAAACACAGAAATCACAAAGATTCAGTCCCCCAAATCACCAAGATTCAGCCCCCAAAACACAGAAATCACAAAGATTCAGTCCCCAAAACACAGAAATCACCAAGATTCAGCCAAAACACAGAAATTACCAAAATTCAGCCCCCAAAACACACAAAAAGATTCAGTCCCCAAAACAGAAATCTCCAAGATTCAGCTCCCAAAACACAGAAATCACCAAGAATCAGCCCTCAAAACACCAAAATCTCCAAGATTTCTTGTCCATGCTCCCAGGGGTCCCTGGCGTGGTCAGGCACCGCGGGGTGGTCAAGAATCCTTCCGGGAGTGCCCCAGGACACCAAAACCTTCTGCTGAGGGTGATTTAGGAGACCCCAGAGGGAGGAGACCCCCAAGGGGTCATGGGCACTTTTCAAATACTTTTTTGTCCCCCTCAAAGGAACTGGGGGACAAAATCTCACCAACTCCAGGACCGGGGGTGCCGCCCCAGGGTGAACCCCAAAAATGGGGTCAGGGCCCCCAGGAGGGCTCGGGCTCTGTGCCTGGGGGCTGTAGGGCCGAGAGTGAGAGACGGAGACCCCCGTGCCCCCCCGGCCCACGCTCCCCAGGGACCCCCAGGACCCCCGCCCAGCCCTGGGCACAGAGCTCCGGCAGCCCCCGCTGCCCCTTCCCCAGGGACCCCCGGGACCCCCGGGCACGGAGCTCCAGCAGCCCCCTCCCCACGGACCCCCGGGGCCGGGGCTGGCTCTGAGCAGGGCTGGGGGGCACGGGGAGCCCTCTCGGCCATCGCTTCACCCTCTGTCCCTCGCCCCAGCCCCGAGCACGGCCGGGAGCGCTGTTCCCCTCCGGTCCGGCCGCACGGACCGCCCTGCCCCGGGGCCCACTGGCCCTGATCGCTCCCCGCACGACCCGGGGTTCGGCCCCGAGGGGACAGCTCCGGGGGAACGGCGGCGGTCAGTCCGGGGGCCTCCCGGCCAAAGGGGGCAGTCCGGTCCGGTCAGTCCCGGGGCAGCCGCTCCCGGCCAGAGGCGGCGGTCCGGCCCGGTCCGGCCCGGGGCAGCGGATCCCGGCCAGAGGCGGCGGTCCGGCCCGGTCCGGCCCGGGGCAGCGGATCCCGGCCAGAGGAGGTCCGGTCCGGCCCGGGGGACTCCCGGCCAAAGGCAGCGGTCCGGTCCGGTCCGGTCCGGGGAGCTCCCGGCTAGAGGCGGTCCGGTCCGGTCAGTCCCGGGACAGTCCCTCCCGGCCAGAGGCGGTCCGGTTCGGTCCGGTTCGGTTCCGGTCAGCCGCTCCTGGCCCCACCGCTCGCCCTGCCCCCGCCCCACAGCGCCTTCCAAGCGCGGGGCACGGACAGGGCTGGGGCAGAACAAAAATCCTCAGCCCCGGCAGACCCCCGGCGGTCCCTCGGCTTCGCTGGGTGCTGGGGACACCCCCGGGGCACTCCCGGGACACCCCCGGGCTCCCCCGATCGAGTCCCAGCAGCGGTTTCAGCTCCTCATCAGCACCGGGACCAGGGGAGGAGAGCGAGAGGAGTGCGAATGTCTTTACAAATCATTCGATGGGCGCTAGGGGCTTTAAAATGGGAGTTAATGTCTTCAAAATGGGAGTTAAAGTCTTCAAAATGGGAGTTAAAGTCTTTAAAATAGGAATTAATGTCCCTGCTGACTTGGGGCGGGAGGTGAGCTGCAGAACAGCGCCTGATTCCTACAGAGAGAATGAAACACAGAGCCCCACGTGCATTCCGCGTGAGCTCCAAAATATCCCTCCCCCTTCCAAAAAACCGCCGCGGACACTCGGGGCGAGCTGCGCTCACCTGCGGGCGATGCTCCGGAGCGGAGGCGCTGCGGATTCAGAGAGCCATGAACGCACGTGGTGACCTCGGTCCCTGCGCCGCTTCCTGCTCCCGACCCTCCTCCTCTTCCTCCTCTTCCTCCCGCCCCTGCTCTTCCTCCTCTTCCTCCGTCTCCGCCCTCCCCTCCTCCCGCCCCTCCTCCTCCTCCTCAGTCCCCCCGGTGCGGGGCGGGAGCTCTGGGGGGCGCGGGGCCGGGCCGGGACACGGTGGGACAGGGGTGGGTCCCCCCAAACCGAGCTGGGGTTCGGGGGGAATATTTGGAAAGGGCTGGGTTCCCCCAAACTGAGCAGGGGGGAGCTGGGGTTTGGGGGGAACGATGGGACAGGAGTGGGTCACCCCCAAACTGAGCTGGGGGGATTTGGGCTTTGGGGGTGACGATGGGACAGGGGTGGGAGCTGGAGCAGCGAGATGGACACTCGGGGGGCACTGGGAGAGAGCTGCGGGGCACTGGGATGAACTGGGGTGCACTGGGGTAGAGGGGGTGGAGGGCGGGGGGGCATTGAAAGGTGCTGGGAATGGACTGGGAGGGACTGGGAACGGACTGGGAGGGACTGGGAGATGTGCACGTGCGCTCATATATATATATATAATAAATTATGCAGATGCACACGTGCTCATACATATATATAATGAATTACACAGATGCACACATGTGCCCATATATATATAATTATGCAGACGCGCACATGCACTCATATATATACAATAAATTACGCAGATGCGCACATGCACTTATATATATAAAATAAATTACGCAGACATGTGCATATGCTCATATATATACTAACTTATGCAGACACACATGCCCTCATATATATATCTATAATAAAATATGCAGACACACATGCGCTCATGCATATATATGAAATAAATTACGCAGACATGCACATGCACTCATATATGTAATAAATTATAGATATTTATAATAAAATATATTTATTATATATATATAAAATTATGCACATGGTCGCACAGGGTCTCATATATATATAATAAATTACACAGACGCACATGCGCTCATACATATATAAATATATAAATATATAAATATATAAATATATAAATATATAAATATATAAATATATAAATATATAAATATATAAATATATTTTTATATATAAAATATGTATTTATATAAATAAAAATAAAATTATATATATTTAGACATACACACACATATATATATATGTCTGTTGTTTAGAAGGGAGTGAGGAAGTGAGAAAAGATCAAGCTGCAATATGTGGTTACAGTTGCTCAGTGAAGTTGTGCTAAAAAACAAAATTCAAGGAAGAATGATATTGAACTTTTTATTGATTTCCTTTACTAACTCTCTACACCAAAAATGATCAACCATATCAATAAAATAGTAAACAGTGAACCCTCTGTTTCTGAGTTTTTTTGTATCAGATGTAAGAACTAGAATAACAGATGTATCACTTACAAAGCAGTAAATATTAACTTTTTGTCTCTGAAATAATGAAAATTATACAATTCATTCTCAAAAAGAATCGTGTTCCTCACAGAAAGGAAATTCTTTTATTCCAGGTATGTTGGGGGAAAAAACCCCAAAAACATGAAGGATAATCTTCCATTAATGAGTATAATTTAGTATATTAATGAGTATAATTTAATCTTTAATGACTATAATTTAGACTAAGAAGGATAACCTATCTAAGAAGGATAATTCTTCTGAATTAATGAGTATAATTCAGAACAAGAATTCTAACCACAAAATGATGCGGAAACACAGAACTCTGGGAAAAATCACAATGATAAAACTCAAATCAATGGCTCCCATTCCCATCACCGCTGATCATTTTCTCCGGGCGGGGGACAAATCTCTTCATATTTTTTCCTGAGGCCTTTCAGGTATATAACTTAGACTAAGAAGGATAATCTTCTATCTAAGAACGATAATTCTTCTGAATTAATGAGTATAATTCAGACTAAGAATTAAAACTAAGAATTAGATAATTCAGACTAAGAATTCAAACCACAAAATGATGTGGAAAGACTGAACTCTGGGAAAAATCACAACCATAAAACTCAAATCACCAGCCCCCGTTCCCATCACTGCTGATCGTTTTCCCAGGGCGGGGGACAAATCTCTTCGTATTTTTTCTTGAGGCCTTTCAAGTAAATAATTTAGACTATGAAGGATAATCTGCCATTAATGAGTATAATTCACAGTAAGAATTAAAACCTCGAAATGATGTGGAAAAACAGAACTCTGGGAAAAATCACAACCATAAAACTCAAATCAATGGCCCCTGTTCCCATCACCGCTGATCGATTTCTCCGGGTGGGGGACAACTCTCTAGGTATTTTCTCCTGAGGCCTTTCAAGTAAATAATTTAGACTACGAAGGATAATCTTCCATTAACGAGTATAATTTAGACTAATAAGGATAATCTTCCATTAATGAGTACAATTTAGACTAAGAACTAAAACTAAGAATTAAATAATTCAGATTAAGAATTCAAACCACAATACGATGCGGAAACACAGAACTCTGGGAAAATCCACAACAATAGAACTCAGACCTTCAGCCCCCGTTCCCATCACCGCTGATCGTTTTCCGCGGGCGGGGGACAGTTGTCGCGGTATTTTCCCCGCAGCCCCTTCAGGTAGAGGCGCAGGCTGTCGCGGTCCAGGCGCGAGTTGCGCGCGGTCTGCACCAATCGCACGGCGAGCTGGAACGCGGCCCTGAGCCGCCGCGCGCCCGGAGAGCTCTGCTGCCGCTGCTGGGGGGAAATGCACAGTAAATGTGAAATAGATTCTGTTATGAGAATAGTAATATATAGTATAATGATATGGATAATGTTATAGAATATTATATAGTAATATATAGTAATATGTATATAAAAATATTAGTATATAAGATATAAAATATGAAAACACATAACACATTCTGTTATAAAAATACTAATATATAGTATGATAATATATAATATTACATATTCATATATTAATATATAATTTTATAATACATATTAACACATACTAGTGCATATTAATATGTGAATAATATTAATATATATAAATATTAATATATAATATATAATATATGAAATAAAGTATGTTCTGTTATAAAAATACTAATATATAGTATAATAATATATATTATATATATAATATTATATAGAATTATATTTTAATCTATTAATGTATTAATATTAATATATATAAATGTTAATATATCTAATATATAAAGTATGTTCTATTATAAAAATATTACTATATAGTATGATAATATACATAATATTATATAATATGTATTAATATAGAAGTATATATAATATATAAAATATGAAATAAAGTATGTTCTACTATAAAAAGACTAATTTATAGTATAATAATATATACAATATTATATAACATCATATAATATTATCTATATTTTATATACAGTAATGATTATATATATAAATATTAATATATATCATATAATATATATAATGTATATAATATATATAATATCAGTGTAATAGAATAGACCATTTTCCAGCCAATTCTCAATCTCACAATTCTCAGTGCACTCCCAATAATCCGTTTTTCATGAACACAGTGCTTACCCTGAATATTTCAGAAACTAAAAATACATTTTCCGTATTCTGTAACTGAGTTCTTTAGAAACGCTGGAATGGAATGGAATGGAATGGAATGGAATGGAATGGAATGGAATGGAATAGAATAGAATAGAATAGAATAGAATAGAATAGAATAGAATAGAATAGAATAGAATAGAATAGAATAGAATAGAATAGAATAGAATAGAATAGAATAGAATAGAATAGAAACAAATAGAATAAAAACAAATAGAATAAAAATAGAATAAAAAGAATAAAATTTGATTTTCTGCCACGCACCAGGAGCTGTTTGGCGATGTGATTTGAGATTTCCTTCGCGTCGTGAATGATGGCTGAGGGCAGTGAGGAGACCTCTGCAGCTCTCAGTCCTAAATATAAAAAACACAAATCTTTTATCACAAATAAACGATAAAAACAGCATTTTTATCGCTGCCAAATAATTTATCACCAATAAACAATAAAAATAGAACTTTATCGCTGCCTTCTGTGTGATGTCCTCCAGAATTAACTTGGGCTATTTTCCTGAGAGATGAAGATTTTTTAAAAATTGAAATTTAAAAAAAAAATTTTTGTTTGGTTGGGGTTTTTTTGGTTTGGTTTTTGTTTGGTTTTTATTTTGGTTTTTTGGGGTTTTTTTGTTTTTTGTTTTTTGGGGTTTTGGGGTTTTTTGGTGTTTTTTTAAAAAATTTTTTCGTTTTGTCACTCAGACACAGATCAGTCAATATTGGCATTAGGAAAATGTTTTTTTCACCCCAAAATTTCATAAAATGTGCTCAGAGTGACTTAAATCACTCAGACAGACATGGATCAGTCAATATCAATAATAAATTAAATACTAATTTAATTAAATTTTAAAAATAATAATAGTAAATTGCATATGATAAACTTAAAATTGAACTACAATAATAAATATTAATTTAATTGAATTTTAATAATAATAATAATTTTTTATATTCTAAATAAATAAATTGGTAACAATAATAAATTAAATACTAATTTAATGAAATTTTTAGAATAATAATAATAAATTACATATTATAAATTAAAATTTGAATTACAATAATAAATTAAATATTAATTTAATTGCATTTTAAAATAATAATAAATTTATGTAATCTAAATAAATAAATTGGTAATAATAATAAAGACTAATTTAATTAATTTTTAAAAATAATACTAATAAATTCCTATATTATTAATAAATAAATTAATAAATAATAATAATAAATGAAATACTAATTTAATCAAATTTATTTCAATTGAAATGCAATGAAATTAAAATCAATTACCGTAGTTTTTCTCCTCGGTGTAGCCCTTGGCGACGGCGTAGGTGTAAGCGATTTTCTCATTTCCGGCTCGGCCGCGCAGGTGCTGAACCTCGAAATGGAAATTCTCCACGTTGGGGTACAGAGCGTCCATGTGGCACAGCTCCAGGAAGTGCGTGGCGAAAAGCGTGAACGCCTGAGGGGAGGAGAGAGGAAATTTATTTGGAAATTATCCTGAAATAAATTGTGATTAATTGGAGAAATTGGATTGTCGCATGGTTAATTAGAAAAATTGGATTGTCTCATGGATGTCCAAAACTGGAGGAAAAAAATTTTTTTGAATTAATTTTTTTTTAAATTGCTGTTTTTGAATTACTGTTTTTTGAATTATTACTATTTTTTAATTATTACTGTTTTTTGAATTACTGTTTTTAATTACTGTTTTTTGAATTAATACTTTTTGAATGACTGTTTTCGAATTAATATTTTTTGAATTACTGGTTTTTGAATTGGTTTTTGAATTACTGTTTTTGAATTATTACTGGTTTTTTAATTACTGTTTTTTAATTACCGTTTTTTTAATTACTGGTTTTGAATTACTGTTTTTTAATTACTGTTTTAATGACTGTTTTTTTAATTACCTTTCACTCCAGGAAATGGATGGCAAAAAGGCTGAACACTTGAGGGGACAGAGGGGCAATTTATTTGGGAAATTATCCTGAAAAAATCGCAATCGATTAGAGAAATTGGATTGTCTTGCGGATGTTCAGAACTGGAGAAAATTTTTTTTTTTTTAATTACGGGTTTTTTTACTACCTTTCACTCCGGGAAATGCGTGGCGAAAAGCATGAATGCCTGAGGGAGCAAGAAAGGAAATTTATTTGGAAATTATCCTGAAATGAATTCTGAATTAATTAGAGAAACTGGATTATCTCGCGGTCAATTAGAAAAATTGGATTGTCTCATGGATGTCCAGAAGTGGAGGAAAAAAAGATTTTTTAATTAATTTTTTTTTAATTGCTGTTTTGGAATTACTGTTTTTTGAATTATTACTATTTTTTAATTATTACTATTTTTTTAATTACTGTTTTTAATGACTGTTTTTGAATTAATATTTTTTGACTGTTTCTGAACTATTACTGTTTTTTAAATTACTTTTTTTTAATTACTGGTTTTGAATTATTATTTTTTGGACTAATATTTTTTAATTACTGTTTTTTGAATTGGTTTCTGAATTACTGTTTTTGAATTATTACTGGTTTTTTAATTACTTTTTTTTAATTACTGGTTTTGAATTACTGACTTTTGAATTACTGTTTTTTAATTACTGTTTTAATGACTGTTTTTTTAATTACCTTTCACTCCAAGAAATGCGTGGCGAAAAGCGTGAACGCCTGAGGGGAGGAGAAAGGAAATTTATTGGGAAATTATCTTGAAAAAATTGCAATTAATTAGAGAAATTGGATTATCGCATGGTCAATTAGAAAAATTGGATTATCTCGCGGTTAATTATAAAAATTGGTTCAAGGTTCCATGGTTCAAATCTTCCAAAGTAAGAAATCACAAATCATAATCGAAATCATTAAGAAATCACAAATCATAAAATCAACTCTCAAGAGCAGGAAAACAACATCAGAAACAAAAGGAAATCCACGATTCTGACAAGGTCTGACTGTGTTAATTGGAATGATTGATTAATTCTCTCAATGAATTATCAAAAAGTAAGAAATCGTAAAGGTTCAAATCTTCCAAAGTAAGAAATCATTAAAAAATTACAAATCATAATCAAAATCATTAAGAAATCACAAATCATAATTGAAATCATTAAGAAATCACAAATCATAATCACAAGACAAAAATATCTGTTGTCCTTTATTAAACTTTAAGATTTTAACAGGAAAATGAACCTCGTTTTTCACTCCAACTACAGAAATTATCACATTTAGACAGGAATTCCTTGAAAAAACAATGTTAAATTATGAGAAATACTCTGGAAATTATCATATTCAGCCAAGAATTCTTTGAAAAACTGCTGTTAATTTAAGAGAAAATACTGCATTTACTTTCAAGATGACAAAACGATTCTAAGGCTTAAATTTCTTTAAATTTAAATTAAATTTAAATTATTAAATTCCTTTCAATTACCTTTAAATTCAGCAGATATTCGCAGGCGGCGTAACAAATTCCAATTCCTTCTTCAGCACTCGTGCCTCTGCCGAGTTCGTCAATAATTATCAGCGATTTATCGTTAGCATTTTGTATGATGTACGTCAGCTGGAAAAATATTCAATTATTCATTCCTATAAATGCATTTTTTTAAAAACAGGAAATTTTTTTTGTGTTATTCTGATGGAACATAATGCAGAAATTTAAAAAAAAAATTCTTGAGATACACCAATTTTACCTTTTCAAAGGTAACTCTAATTAATTCTGATTCTAATTCTAATTCTATTCTAATTCTTATTTTAATTCTATCCTAATTGTAATTGTAATTGTAATTGTAATTGTAATTGTAATTGTAATTGTAATTGTAATTGTAATTGTAATTCTAATCAAAGACTCAATTCTAATCAAAGACTCCAATTTCTCTTTTCCACTGAACATTTCACCCTCAAAATGGTATCAGTTTGTGAGAGGAAATTTAGAGAATTTAGGCCCCTACAAATAATAATTTAAAGTCTAAAAATAAGCTGAAAGTGCTGTCCAACAAAGCGCTGACTTCCACTCACACGTGATATTTTTTTATTTAATTTAAAATTTAATTAAAATTTTCATTTAATTAAAATTTATTTATTTATTTATTTATTTATTTATTCATTTATTTATTTATATTCCACCATTTCTGTGGTTTATCATAAAAGAGATGAATTTTGGATTACTTTCAACGTTCACTTTCAGTGGAAATACACTGAATAATATTCTTCTATTAGCTGAAGAATAAAAAGAGATATTTTTGTTTTGGACAAATCTATGGACAGATATTTTTCAAACCTCTTTCATTTCTTTCATGAACGTCGATGCGTTTGTTTCGATGTCGTCATCCATCCCGATTCTGGTGAAAATCTGCTCCGCAATGCGGAAAGAACAATATTCCGCCGGGACGTACGAACCTACGAAATAAAGAAAATACAAATAAATAAAATAAATAAATAAAATACGAATTTCTCTTATCATTTTTACGTTTGCCTAAATGCATCACTGGGAAGGAAAATTACTTTTATTTTTTGATTTTTGTGCGCAACAGAGAACGCATCTGCTCAAGAAAGTTTCCTAACGTTGTGTATTTTATAAGAAAAAAAAAGGGTATAGATATTATAATTAAAGAAGTTTATCAGCAGAACTTTTAAGAAGTTAATTAAATACCTGAAACTGTTTGTCAATCTAAAGGGATGCAAAAAAAGAGTAAAAAAAAAAAGATTGTTTTGCATTTCTGCAGCCACTGATTGGCTAATCCCAAGAAATCTTAATTTCCCAAAATCACAATTACATTGCCTTTATCAGACTTTAAAGCATATTCATTTTTCCAAAGAGAAAAGAACAAGAACCTTTGCCAAAAACTTTGCTTTATTCATACCAAAACTCATATTTTTGAGAGCAATTCCTCAGGAATTGGGGACTGAATCCACGAGCACAAAACGGATTAATTTTGTTCTTTATTTGATAGAGTTTGCCCTTGGATTTGTGCCGCCAGAATTAATTTTTAAAAATTCACGAGGAATTTCTGAATATAGAAATGAATCTCTGTTAGAATTTACAAACACTCGGTTTGCTTTTCCAACATCAGGAACAGAACCTTGCAGTGTTTGTCTCTATTTTCATTTGAAGCAGTTGATTATTTGATTTTATTGATCTGTTATTGATATTATTTATCGGTTAATTGTCGGGAAATGCATTTCTCTCCTAACGGTGTGTTTATTTTGCATCTGTATTTATTTTTCATCTGTATTTATTTTTCATCTGTATTTATTTTGCATCGGTATTTATTTTGCATCGGTATTTTTCACTGTGTATGAACACACGGTTAGAAGAGAACAGGAAATTCGTAACGTATGAGATAAACATATGAGCTGAAGTTTCTGATGCTCTTTTAAGTTTCTAATTATAGACTAAAATAAGGTGGTCCTTTAGGTAGATATCATCGATTTGTATTTGTATTTGTATTTCTATTTCTATTTCTATTTCTATTTCTATTTCTATTTCTATTTCTATTTCTATTTCTATTTCTATTTCTATTTCTATTTCTATTTCTATATAATAAATCGTTCAACTTTACAACTATTTGTAATTATAGACTAAACTGAGATGGTCCTTTAGGTAGAAATTATCGATTTATATTTATATTCATATTTATATTTAGGTATAATAAATCATTCAACTTTAAAAATATTTGTAATTATGGACTAAACTGAGATGGTCCTTTAGGTAGAAATCATCAATTTGTATTTATATTTTTATTTAGATTTAGATGTAAATTTAGATTTAGATTTAGATATAATAAATCGTTCAACTTTACAAATATTTGTAATTACAAACTAAACTAAGGTGGTCCTTTAGGTAGAAATCATCGATTTGTATTTATATTTATATTTATATTTAGATCTAATAAATTGTTGAACTTTACAAATATTTGTAATTATAGACTAAACTGAGATGGTCCTTTAGGTAGAAATCATAGATTTATATTTATATTTATATTTAGGTATAATAAATCATTCAACTTTAAAAATATTTGTAATTATGGACTAAACAAAGGTGGTCCTTTAGGTAGAAATCATCGATTTTATATGAAAAATAAGGAAATAATTCCAGAGAATGAGGGAACTCAACTGTGCTCCTCCAGACACGCTGGGGACACTTCAGGTCACAAATGGCGCCCCGTGAGTTTCCAATGGCAGAAGCAAATGCACTACAAATCACATATTAATATTTTATTTAATGTTATTCTGGAAACCAAACCATTCAACTTTATAAACATTTTTAACCAGGAAAAAAGAAATGTGCTTTGGGAGCTGATGAACGTGGCACTCACCGATCTGCGCCATGATTTGGCAGAGCGCGATCTGCTTCAGGTATGTCGATTTCCCGCTCATGTTGGGCCCCGTGATGATGACGAAATTGTTGCCCTCCGTCAGGTAGGTGTTGTTGGGCACAGGTTTTTCCACCGCGATCTTCTCCAGAATGGGGTGCCAGCCCTGCTTGATGGCTAAGGTGTCGGTAAATTCGGGACGGACTGAAAAAATTATGTAAAACACTGAGGAATTAGTACAGAAACCTTTACATTATTTACGTATTTTGAAATGAAGTTAATTTTCCATCTCAGTCTTCTCCAGAATGGGGTGCCAGCCCTGCTTGATGGCCAAAGTGTCGGTAAATTCGGGACAGACTGAAAAAAAGGTGTAAAACACCGAGGAATTAGTATGGAAACCTCTACTAAGGTTTGAATATTTTGAATATTTTCACGATCTTTTCCAGAATGGGATGCCAGCCCTGCTTGATCGCTAAGGTGTTGGTAAATTCAGGACGGACTGAAAAAAAAAGATGTAAAACACCAAGGGATTAGTATGGAAACCTTTCCATTATTTACATATTTTGAAATTAAGTTAATTCTTGTGGAGAAGAGCTCTTGGGAAGAGTTTCCAGCCACTTTCAGGTACAGATTCTGATTGAGTGATTTGGGACTGCAAAAAGAAATCTGCAACCAAAAATTTATTTCTGAATTAATATTCTGTGTTTCTGTTCTCTAGTAAATCTGGTTGGACTCCAGGAATAAAAATACTCCAGGAGTAAAAATATTTAATAAAAAATATTAAATATTTTAAATTTTTTTAATATACTGATAAAAGGATATAAAGTACAAGGGCTATGGACTGCTGCTACTCTACATATGTACATTGCATGTGCATGGTAAACAATTTTTTAATACGTTACCATATTGATTATTTGGAAAATTCCAGACCTACAAAATCCAGCTGAGACCAGAACTGTCTCCATGGATTTCTGTCAGAACACAGATCTTTACCGAACCAATTAAATACAGCTCCTCTTTACTGTCTCATTAATGGAGGTCAATTAGTGCTCATTTATGTACTGCTGTCCTAGGTTACATGGAAAGTGCAACTAAAAGTCTGTGTTCTATTCCCATCTCCATAAGCTGTTAAAACAGGTGGGGCAGTGTTCTTTGTGTTCAGCGTGACCCAGCCCTGATAACACCATCGGGGCTATCTCTGAGATCTCCATGAGTGTCCCAGCCCTGCTAACACCATCGGGGCTATCTCTGCTCATGGGCCATCAAAGTGACCCTGAGTGACCCAGCCCTGATAATGCCATCAGGGCTATCACTGAGAATGGGCCATCGAGGGCTCAGGAGTGACCCAGCCCTGATAACACCATCGGGGCTATCTCTGTTGATGGGCCATCAATGTCCCCAGGAGTGACCCAGCCCTGATAATGCTATCGGGGCTATCTCTGCTCATGGACCATCAAAGTGACCATGAGTTACCCAGCTCTGATAATGCCATCAGGGCTATCTCTGCTAATGGGCCATGGAGGGCTCCAGGAATGTCCCAGCCCTGGTAACACCATCGGGGCTATCTCTGAGATCTCCAGGTGTGACCAGCCCTGATAATGCCATCGGGGCTATCACTGAGAATGGGCCATTATCAGGGTTGGGTCATCTCTGCTCATGAGCCATCCAAGTGACCATGACTGACCCAGCCCTGATAACGCCATCAGGGCTATCTCTGAGATCTCCAGATGTGACCCAGCCCTGATAACGCCATCGGGACTATCTCTGCTCATGGCCATGAAGGGCTCCAGGAGTGACCCAGCCCTGATAACATCATCCCGGCTATCTCTGCCCATGGCCATCAAAGTGTCCATGAGCGTCCCAGCCCCGATAATGCCATCAGGGCTATCTCTGAGAATGGGCCATCGAGGGCTCAGGAATCACACAGCCCTGATAACGCCATCAGGGCTATCTCTGCTCATGGGCCATCAAAGTAACCATGAGTGACCCAGCCCGGATAACACTACCGGGGCTATGGTGACACCATCGGGGCTATCACTGAGAATGAGCCTTCAATTGTCTCCAGGTGTGACCAGCCCTGCTAACACCATCGGGGCTATCTCTGAGAATGGGCCATCAATGTCCCCAGGAGTGACCCAGCCCTGATAACACCATCGAGGCTATCTCTGAGATCTCCAGGTGTGACCCAGCCCTGCTAACACCATCGGGGCTATCTCTGAGATCTCCAGGTGTGACCCAGCCCTGCTAACACCACTGGGGCTATCTATGCTCATGGGCCATCAGTTGTCTCCAGGAGTGACTCACAGATTCCATCAGCCATTGGGAGATGCCCTGCCCAAAGGGGAGGAGCTGAACATTCCTACCTGCACATAAACTGAGACTCTGGAACACTGGACTCCCTATTCCACTGATTCCCAGAGGAGAAGAGCTCCAGAGCCACCGCTGGGCCTCCAGAGACCGACGACATCTTTCCCCAAGATCACCACTCCAACAAGAGCACAGCCATCACTCCAACGGGACTGCAGCACCATTGAACTGCACTGCTAGCACCACCCTAACAGGGTGCAGGTTGCATTCTGATTATGTTGGTTTAAACCGTTGTTTCTGTATTATTGCTTTGTTCTAAATATTAGTAAAGAACTGTTATTCCTTTTCCCGTATCTTTTCCTGAAAGCGCTTAATTCCAAAGTTATAATTCGGAGGGAGGGGCGTTCACATTCTCTATTCTAAGGGAGGTTCCCACCTTCCTTAGCAGACACCTGTCCTTCAAACCAAGACACCAAAGAAGAAACTCACTGTAATCAGAAAGAGTGCAGGAAAAGAAAATCAAAGAAAAACTCACCATAATCAAAAGAGTGCAGGACTGGGCAAAGGGAAGCCCAAAAGAGAATCAAATTAAAAACTCACCGTAATTGGACAGAGTGCAGGCGTGGGAGAAGGAAAACCCAAAACAGAATAAAACTAAAATCTCATCATAATCGGACTGAGTGCAGGCATGGGCGAAGGAAAACCCAAAATAGAATAAAAGAAGAATCTCACCATAATCGGACACAGTGCAGGATTGGGCAAAGGAAAGCCCAAAAGAAAATCAAATTAAAATCTCACCGTAATCAGACAGAGAGCAGGATTGGGCGAAGGAAAACCCAAAAGAAAATCAAATTAAAATCTCACCATAATCAGACAGAGTGCAGGCGTGGGCAAAGGGAAGCCCAAAAGAAAATAAAATTAAAATCTCAACGTAATCAGAGAGAGTGCAGGTGTGGGTGAAGGAAAGCCCAAAAGAAATTCAAATTAAAATCTCACCGTAATCAGACAGAGTGCAGGCGTGGGCGAAGGCCAGCAGCATGTCCAGCATGGACACGATGTCGCACAGTTTGTACAGGCATGGGATGTGCTCGTAGATCTCGTTCAGCAGCTTGCAGACGATCCTGGAATAAAATTCTGATTTTAGTGCTGCACGGGACACGGGGGCAATTTAAACGGAAATAAAAGAGGTATTTTATAATAACTTTATACAGAAATAAAGGAGGTTGTATATCGTATATTCGTTATCCATCCGTCAGGGTAAAAATTCACTCATAAAACTCATTAATGTGCACCAGAGATGATCGGTTATGGTATAGATATGATAATCTGTACAGAAATAAAGGAGTTATACCATTTGTGTATCGTATATCGTATATTGTATATTCATTATCCATCCGTCAGGGTAAAAATTCACTCATAAAACTCATTAATGTGTACTGGATATGATCAATTACGGTATAGATATGATAATTTGTACAGAAATAAAGGAGTTATACTGTTCTCATCCATCAGGAAAAAAAATTCACTCATAAAACTCATTTATGTGCACCAGATATGAGCAATTATAGTATAGATATAATAACTTGTACAGAAATAAAGGAGTTATACCGTTCGTATATTCATATATTCATTATCCATCCATCAGGGTAAAAATTCACTCATAAAACTCAGTTATGTGCACCAGATATGCGCAATTATAGTATGGATACGATAATTAAAGAAGCTTATCGGTAGAACTTTTAAGAAATCAAATGCCTCATATCATTCGTTATATATGATAAATCATATGTATGTCAGTCTAAAGGGATGCAGAAAAAAGAGTAAAAAAAAAAAGATTGTTTTATGTTTCTGCGGCCACTGATTGGCTAATCCCAAGAAATCTCAATTCCTCAGAAATAAGGTCACATTGCCTTTATCAGACTTTAAATCACATTTGTTTCGCCAAAGAGAAAAGAACAAGAACCTTTTGCCAAAAACTTAATTTTATTCACACTAAAACTGATGTTTTTGAGAGCAATTCATCAGGAATTTGCAGTTATTGGGACTGAACCCAGGAACACAAAATGGATAAATTCTGTTCTTCATTTGATAGAGTTCGGCCTTGAATTTGTGCCACCAGAATTAATTTTTTTAAAAAATCATGAGGAATTCCTGAATATAGAAATGAATCTCTGTCAGACTTTACAGTCAGTTCACTTTTCCAATATCAGGAACAGAACCCTGCAGTGTTGGTCAATAAATCAATTTTTATGTTCACAGAAATGAATAAATTCCTTAATAAAAACCCTAAATAAAATAATACCTTAATAAAAACAGCTGCCAGAGGGAATTTCCATTTCCAAATGACAGAATTTGGAAATTCTGAATCAGAGAGCCACAGGAGCCTCACAGAGAGAATATAAAAATATAATAAAAATAAAAATTATAAAAAATTAGAGTAAAAAAATATTAGAGTAAATTTAATAAAATATAATAATATATTAGTATATTATACACGAATATACTAACATTAGAGTATAATTTAATAGAAAGATAGCTTTAAAAAGCTGTAATTAGTAATTAATTGGAGAAAATAAATGTAATAAATAAATAATAAATACATAATAAATGCAATAAATAAAGAAAGAAATAAAAATATTCTAACGGATCTTACAGGTAGGTCATGTGATATATTTCTCTCAGGGACTCCTGACACCGTTCGTTCATTTTTATTAAATCAGCCGTGGTGAAGCTGAAGGTGTTCTTCGTTTTTGTGACCTGTGGGGATTGAAACAAAGAATGAGAGTTGGCCTTGGCAGCAGAAAAAAAACAGTTCTGAAAAACCAAACTGGGAAAAAAATGGAAAAAAAAATTTTTTTTAATATATAATATAGTACTTCTATACTACATATATATTATAAT
The DNA here is from genome assembly GCA_036630365.1 of Acanthiza pusilla. Lineage (NCBI taxonomy): Eukaryota > Metazoa > Chordata > Aves > Passeriformes > Acanthizidae > Acanthiza > Acanthiza pusilla. Next base: position 238,416 of record JAXCHO010000154.1, on the reverse strand, counting down.
TTTATAATTTATACTCATTTTATACTAATTTATACTATATATAGTACTTTTACACTCTATATATGTTATAATTTTACAATCTTACACTAATTTTATACTAATTTTATACTAATTTATACTAATTTTATACTAATTTTATACTAATTGTAGTACTTTTATACTATATATATAGTAATTTTATAATTTTATACTAATTTTATACTGATTTGATACTAATTTAATACTCTCCATACACAGTACTTTTATATTATATGCATTATAATTTTATTAAAAAAAACAATGCCTGGTTTCATTTTTAATATGTGAAAGTTTTATGAAAAATCCCTTTAAGATGAGAATTATTAGGAAGATAAACGACTTTATACTTACACAAAACGTAATTGCATTTTTTTTATTATATGACTGAAACTAGGGTAATTAGTTTCATTAGTTTAATACAATTAAATAATGTGTACTTTATTAACGTATTACAGATCTTCAGGAAAATACAAGAATTCATTATGCTAAAACATATATTATAAAATAAATAGAATAATATAATTAATAATTATTATTTCTAACATGTAATTCATTAACGTATCACAGATCTCCAGGAAAACATATGAATATATTATGCTAAGACATAAAATAGAATAGAATAGAATAGAATAGAATAGAATAGAATAGAATAGAATAGAATAGAATAGAATAACATTATATAATAACTACAATAATATAAATAACAACATAATTACTATTTCTGATGTGTACTTCATTAACCTATTACAGACCTTCAGGAAAATACACAAATCTGTTATGTTAAAACATCGAATATTATATAATAAATATAATAATATAAATAATAATATTAAATTCTAATGTGTACTTCATTAATGTATTACAAATCTCCAGGAAAATATATGAATATATGATGCTAAACCAGACAATATGATGTAACGTAACGTAACGTAACGTAACGTAACGTAACGTAACGTAACGTAACGTAACGTAACGTAACGTTCTATTCTATTCTATTCTATTCTATTCTATTCCAATAAATATAATAATATAAATAATAATATTTTTTCTAATGTGTACTTCATTAACCTATCACAGACCTTCAGGAAAATACACAAATCCATTTTGCTAAACCATACAATATTATATAATAAATACAAAAATATAAATAACAATATAATTATTATTTCTAACGTGTACTCCATTGGCATATTCCATATCTCCAGGACAACACACAAACAGATATTTCCCCACCCTGTGGCCCCGATACCTTGGTGAACTCGGGGGGCAGCTGGCCGCTGGGCAGGGCGGGGCCATCGGCCCTCATTTGGATGAAGAACCCGCGGGCAGAGCTGAAGCTTGTCCTCAGCGGCAGGCCGTGCTTCTCTGCCAGCTGAGTTATCATATCTGCGTGAAAAATAAAAATTCAGCCCAACATTTATATATTTGGGTGTATTATTTGGGTGTATTTGGGTGTATTTCTGTATATTTCTGTACATTTGTCTATATATGTATTTGTGTATATCTGTGTGTATTTGTGTGTATTTGTGAATATTTGTGTATATTTATTTGTGCATATTTGTGTACTTTTGTGTATATTTCTGTATATATTTGTGTGTATTTGTGTACATTTCTGTACATTTGTGTACATTTGTGTATATATACAAATATATACAAATATGCACAAATGTACACAAATATACACAAAGGTAAACAAATATACGCAAATACACACAAATATACACAAATTTACACGGCTTCCATATGCCAGGTGCAATGTACTTTAAACTCCAAATAAATAAAAAATAAACAAAATTAAATAAAAAAATACATAAAAATAAATTTTAAAAAATTAAAAATTAAATAAAATAAATAAAAAATAAACAAAAATAAATTTAAAAATTAAAAATTAAATACAAAATAAATAAAATAAATAAATTTTTTTTTAAAGCAAGCAAGCAAGAAAGAAAGAAAGAAAATAAATTTTAAAACCCGAACAAAAAATAAACAAAAAATAAATAATAATAAATTAAAAATCAATTAAAAAATAGTAAAGAAAAGAAAAATAAATAAAAAATGAATAAATAAAAAATAAACAAAAACTAATAAAAATATATAAAAAATGAATAAAAAATCTATAAAATCAATAAAAAATAAATAAAATCAATAGAATCAATAAAAATAAATTAAAATAAATAAATAAAAAATCAATTAAAAATACCTGCGATGTCATCCACGATCTCCGTGTAGGTCCTGCGGGCGATGTCGAGGAATTCGCTGATGTTTGGTTTCACGGCGTAGCACTTCTGAGTCCTCATGCTCAGACAGCCTTTGGTGAAGCGCGCGTCGTCGTTAATGACCGTCGTGATCTTCTCCAGGATCGTCCCAAACCTGCAACGCCACCGTGCCACTAATTAGACGTAATTTTTTAATTATGTCGGTAAGACCGTAAGGCTTAAAACTGTCAGACTTAAAAACCATAAGGCTTAAAAACCATCAGACTTAAAAGCTGTAAGATTTAAAAACCGTCAGAGTTAAAACCGTAAGAGTTAAAACTGTAAGACTTAATAATCATAAGACTTAAAAACCGTAAGACTTAAAAATCGTAAGACTTAAAACCGTAAGATTTTAAAACTGTCAGACTTAAAAACTGTGACTTAAAACCGTAAGATTTAAAAACCATAAGACTTAAAACAGTAAGACTTAAAAACCATAAGACTTAAAATTGTAAGACTTAAAAAGCATAAGACTTAAAACAGTCAGACTTAAAAACCGTAAGACTAAAAACTGTCAGACTTAAAAACTGCAACACTTAAAAACCGTCACACTTAATAATCATAAGACTTAAAACAGCAAGACTTAAAAACCACAAGACTTAAAAACCATAAGACTTAAAAATCGTCAGACTTTAAAACCGTAAGATTTAAAACCATCAGACCTAAAAACCGTCAGAATTAAAACCGTCAGACTTAAAATCCATAAGACTTAAAATTGCAAGACTTAAAACCATAAGGCTTAAAAACCATAAGACTTAAAAACCATAAGACTTAAAACCAGTCAGACTTAAAAACCATCAGAATTAAAAACAGTCAGACTTAAAACCGTGAGACTTAAAAACCTTCAGACCTAAAAACCATGAGACTTAAAACCCTAAGACTTAAAAAGCATAAGACTTAAAAACCGCAAGACTTAAAACCATCAGACTTAAAACCATCAGACTTAAAACCGTCAGACTTAAAACCGTCAGACTTAAAAACCGTCAGACTTAAAAACAGTGAGACTTAAAAACTGCAAGGCTTAAAAACCGTTAGACTTTGCGATTTTCACTCGAAATATCACCCCCAAATTGCAAGTTTTTACAGTCACGAATAAGTGAAGCTAATTTTAAGCTTTCTACAGTTAAAAGAAATTTAACCAAATTTCTGTTTTCACCTCAGAATGAGGAGTGACTACACCAAAGTCCGGCTGAAAATACTGTTCATATTAATTTATATCAAATTATTATTATTATTATTATTATTGTTGTTGTTGTTGTTGTTGTTGTTGTTGTTGTTTTGTTGTTGTTGTTATTGTTATTGTTATCATTATTATCATTATTATCATTATCATTATTATCCAATTATTATACTCCAAATTATTCAATTCTTAATAAATAATTCAACATTAATTTATATTAATTCAACTATTAATTCAATTAATAATACAAATTATTATAATTATTATTCTTCCAATTCATTTATATCTTTTGGGATTTCATTTCATTTATTATCTTTGGGAGACAGAAATTATTTCTCAAATACGCAATTTTTCCAAATACAATTTTTCCAAATACACAACGATTTTTCCAAATACAATTTTTCCAAATTCACAACAATTTTTCCCAATACAATTTTTCCAAATAACACTCGTCTTTTGCATTATTATGGGGACTGTAGGAAACCAAACTCAGAGTTATTTCTAAGGGAGTTCAGTCCTGAATTTATTAGCTGAAAATTAGACTTTCTGACAATTAAAATCAGCTTTTAGGCAAAAAAATTGAACGATACCCGTAATCCTAAAAAGCAAAAATGCAATATCTCTGATCCTAAGGCACTTTTGGGATGAATTTCTAACCCAGGACAAAAGAATTGAACGATACCCATAACTGTAAAAAGCAAAAATGCAATATCTCTGATCCTGAGGCACTTTTGAGATTAATTTCTAACCTGGGACAAAAAAAAAATGAGCAATACCCATAACTATAAAAACCAAAAATGCAACGTCTGTGATCCTAAGGCATTTTTGAGATGAATTTCTAACCCAGGATGAAAGAATTGAGCGATAACCAAAATAATAAAAAGCAAAAATGCAACATCTGTGACCATGAGGCACTTTTGGGATGAATTTCTAACCCGGGACAAAAAAATTGAGCTATACCTGTAATTATTAAAAAAAAAAATGCAACATCTCAGATCCTAAGGCACTTTTGAGATGAATTTCTAACCCAGGACCTGAGGTGTGACCAGAAATACCTCGAGTCCTCAAGAGAGCTGTAGTAAGCCTTCAGCAGCTGAGCGTCACAGCTCCTCAGAGCAGCCTGTCAGAAATTAAAATATGGACACGAGGGTTAATTATTTTTGGGCCTTTTGAAAGCTTTCAGATGGGGATGGAAACATGGACATGAGGGTTACTCTTTTTGGGCCTTTTCAAAGGACTCAAAGCCTTCAGACGGGGATGGAAATATGGACACGGCAGTTAATTATTTTTGGGCCTTTTGACAGGACTCAAAGCCTTGAGATGCAGATGGAAATACAGACATGAGGTTACTCTTTTGGGGCCTTTTCAAAGGCCTGAAAGCCTTAGGATGGGGATGGAAATATGGACACAACGATTATTCCTTTTTGGGGCCTTTTCAAAGGATGGAAAGCCTTCAGATGGGGATGGAAATACGGACATGGCTGTTATTTTTTTTTGGGGCCTCTTCAAAACTTTCAGACGGGGATGGAAATATGGACACTGTGGTTAATTTTTTTGGGGCCTTTTCAAAGCCTTCAGACGGGGATGGAAATATGGACGCGACAGTTACTCCTTTTCATAACATATAATATTATATACATTATATATATTATATACATTATATATATTATATATTATATATTATATAACAAACATTTATATAATATTACATAACATTATATACATTATTTATGTATAAAATGGGACCTTTTCAAAGCACTGAAAGCCTTCAGACAGGGATGGAAATACGGACGTGAAGGGGGGTTTTTTTGGGTCTTTTCTAAGGACTCAAAGCTTTCAGATGGGGATGGAAACACAGACATGAGGGTTACTCTTCTGGGGCCTTTTCAAAGGAATCAAAGCCTTCAGACGGCGATGGAAATATGGACACGATGGTTATTTCTTTTTGGGGCCTTTTCAAAGCCTTCACACTCGGTGAGGTTAATCAGCGTTTGTGTGAATCGTTTGTGGGATCTGAGCGGGAGTTATGTTTGCAAATGTTTGTTATAGAATGCTCGTTACGTAATGTACATAATAATGTATAGAATGTATAGAATGTATATAATACATAATGTCTGCAATGTATATAATGTGTATAATATATGTATAGACTGTATAGAATGTATAGAATGTATAATATAGATACGTACATAATATATATAATGCATATAATGTATTATGTTATATAAATGTTTTTAATATAATGTATATAATATAATATATATAATGTACACAATACGTATAATGTATATGTTATATAGTGTTATAGAAATTACATGTAATGTATATAATAATGTATATAATGTATACAATGTTATATAATTCTATATAAATGCTATATAATGCATATAATATATAACATATATAATGTATACAATGTATATAATGCATATAATGTTATATAAAGTTATATAAATGTTTGTTATACAATGTAAATGTGTGTTATATAATCAATAATTCAGCTGGTGCGAATCCTGCTCTTCTCATTAAATCCAATATTAGGATTAGACTCAAACGCATTTTTTCATCCGTTCAGAAACAACAGACGACATTGGCAATTCTGTGCTCTGTAATTTATGGTTTCTACTTTATCAATCCCTGCCAGCTTCAGATATTTTATTCTATATTCCATGAAATTTAACAAACTGCACTTCATAAAAATAAGGACAAAATGCTCTACATTTTATTATTTAAAAAAAAAAAAAAGTAAAAAATAAAGAACAAAGACAGCTTACCTTCAGTGGCTCCACAAGTTCTAAGGTGTGCTTCAGGAGGAGCAAATTAGTTATTTTTGATTCTGCAGTTTTATCCTGGTGAAAAATATGCAAACTATTGGAGGCATTTGTATGACTGTTTTAAAAAAGTACTTAAGAACAAGCAGAACTCATATTCTTAACTCTAACAGGCTTAATGAAAATGAAATATAATGAAAATTCCCAAAACGCTTCATAAGCTCACTCTGACAGCTTTACATTACATTACATTACCTTACCTTACCTTATCTTACTTACGCTAACATTATATTACCTTATCTTATCTTACTTATCTTATACTAATATTATATTACCTTCTCTTACTATATTATATTATATTATATTATATTATATTATATTATATTATATTATATTATATTATATTATATTATATTATATTATATTATATTATATTATATTATATTATATTATATTATATTATATTACATTATATTATATTATATTATATTATATTATATTATATTATATTATATTATATTATATTATATTATATTACATTACATTACATTATATTATATTATATCATAATCATATCATATAATATCATATTATATTATATTATATTACATTACATTACATTACATTACATTACATTACATTATATTATATTATGCATTACATTACATTACCTTATCTTATACTAATATTACCTTATCTTATCTGTCACATAAAACCATTTTTTGTAAAAGACAAACAGCACTGAGTGCATGAACACAATGATAATCTCTAAATAAACACTGGGCCCAAGTCCCACAAAGGAATCAGAGACAGAAAGAACAGATGTGGCCACACATGGAAAGTTAGCGGCGGAACGAAGCTTTGCCTAATGAGTTCTTACAGGAATTTTAATTGAACTGGCGTTAAAAGCAAATCTTTGCACGCGATACACTCAAGGAATCCTCAGCCTCCAAATGGAAATATCCGACTCAAGCACAGCAGGAAAATGGAACTTAAAACGCTGTGGTTACAATGTGCTTAGCGTAAATGGAATTGAGGTTTGGTTATCTCTAGGTCACTTTGGTTGTGTCCGGTCTCAGCTGAGTTCAGGGGTGAAATATATTTATTTATTCCATTTTGCCATTTGTATCACATGGGTTTATTCCATTTTGCCGTTTGTACTACATGGACTTACTCCATTTGTATTACAGGGATTTATTGCATTTTGCTCTTTGTATTCCATGGATTTATTGCATTTTGCTCTTTGTATTCCATGGATTTATTGCATTTTGCTCTCTGTACTACATGGATTTATTTCATTTGTATCACATGGATTTATTCCATTTCGCCATTTGTATTACATGGATTTATTCCATTTTACCTTTTGTATTCCATGGATTTATTCCATTTTGCCATTTGTATTACTCTAATTATTTATTCCATTTTGCCATTTGTATTCTATAGATTTATTCCATTTTGCTCTTTGTATTCCATGCATTTATTCCATTTTGCCATTTACATCACCTCTTTTTATTATGTACATTATATTTTTCCATTTATACTGACGGCAAAAGTGAAGAAAATTCCTCTTCCTCTCATCTGAGAACTGTGGAATTAAATGTACACTTACAAAGAATAAATGTGGGGAGTGATGAAAGAGTAAACACTTTTAAAATTTGCATAAATTAAGGTGAATTATCGATCTCACATTTATACATTGCATTTTCCAGACAGATAATTGATTTTCTAAGGTATATTTTGGAACATACGGTGTCCTGCTTTGGGATTTGCACCAAAACTGAGAGCAATTGTTCCGTATCGCGGAATTTTGAGATAACTGCAAAACAAAAGAATTCACATCAATTAAAAGTGACATTTTAAAGATCTATTTCATTTTAAAGCACACAGTTAATTAGCCACACTAATGCTCATCGTTTACTTCCATTCTATTGTTGCTAATTATTTATGGGGTAAAAAAATAGGTAAAAAACAGCCTCTAGCTGAATTATTTTGTCATAATAATATTTTCTACACCTAAGCATGTCCTGATTATTGTGTATATAAATATCTGTCGGCTCAGAAATCCGTTTTTTCTTGAGATTGAATCCTATTTCCGAATCGCATTTCTCTTGTGAAACAGATTGAGATTATACAATCCTGACTAATTCTAGAATTGCATTTTACCTTTCTCTGGACTATACTTTTCATGAAGCAAGAGGAAAAAAATATTTATACCCAAGTAAAATATTTATACCCAAGTAAAATATTTATCCCCAAGTAAAATGTTTATAGCCAAGTAAAATTTATACCCACGGAAAATATTTATACCCACGGAAAATATTTATACCTAAGGAAAATATTTATACCCAAGGAAAATATTTATACCAACATAAAATATTTACACGCAAGGAAAATATTTATACCCAATTATAATATTTATACCCAAGTAAAATATATACACAAAAAAAAAAGTTTATAACCAAGTAAAAGATTTGTACCCAAGCAAAATATTTATACCTGAGTAAAATATTTATACCCAAGCAAAATGTTTATACCCAAGCAAAATATTTATAGCCAAGTAAAATTTATACCAAATAAAATATTTGTATCCAAGTAAAATATTCATACCCAAAAGATTTACACCCAAGTAAAAGTTTTATACCCAAGTAAAATATTTACACCCAAATAAAAGGTTTATAGCCAAGTAAAAGATTTATATACAAGTAAAAGGTTTATACCCAAGCAAAATATTTATAGCCAAGTAAAATATTTATACCCAAGCAAAATACTTATACCTAATTATAATATTTATACCCAAGTAAAATATTTGTACCCAAGTAAAAGATTTATACCTGAGTAAAATATTCATACCCAAGATTTACACCCAAGTAAAATATTTACAGCCAAGTAAAATGTTTATACCCAAGTAAAATATTTGTACCCAAGCAAAATATTTATAATAATTTAAAATAATTAATTAAAAATTAATTAAAAATCATTAATTAAAAGCAAGGACCTGCTTGCAGGCCGAAGAAGAGCTCCTCGTCCTGCAGCAGCTCCTGCACGCAGTCCAACCTCCGCGTGATTGTCTCGGCGTCTGCCAGCGGCTCCAGGAGGTTGGAGCGCAGCCTGCGGCTCCCGCCAGGGGTTTTGGTGAAATTCAGCACCCCCAGCAGCGTGTGAGCACTCCTGGGAGTGAATAAAATAAATAAAATATAAAATAAAATAAAATAGATGTGAAGTTCAGCGGCTCCAGGAGGTTGGAGTGCAGCCTGCGGCTCCCGCCCGGGATGTGTGCGAAGTTCAGCACCCCCAGCAGCGTGTGAGCACTCCTTGAAAAAGAAAATATAAAATAAAATAAAATAAAATAAAATAAAATAAAATAAAATAAAATAAAATAAAATAAAATAAAATAAAATAAAATAAAATAAAATAAAATAAAATAAAATAAAATAAAATAAAATAAAATAAAAGTGAGGTTCAGCGGCTCCAGGAGGTTGGAGCGCAGCCTGCGGCTCCCACCCAGGGTGCGCATGAAGTTCAGCACCCCCAGCAGCGTGTGAGTGCTCCTTGAAAATAAAATATAAAATAAAACACGATAAAATAAAATAAAATAAAATAAATGTCAAGTTCAGCACCCCCAGCAGCGTGTGGGCGCTCCTGGGAAATTAAAAAATAAAAGAAAATAAATAAAACAAATGTGAATAAAATTGTTATAAAGATGACTACACATTATCTCTTTCCACAATTCCCTTCAGGATTTCCTATGCTAGAAATTTCGTGCTGAATTGTGAGATAGGTCTCTGTCCAAATATGTATTTTTTAAAGCTCTAAATGAATGCAAGTTCTCTCACACAGAAATAAATACAATGTCAAGGGAATCTCACAAATGTCACGGAAACTTAATGAAATCCGACTTTATAAAAACACAACTGGGAAAAACGATTCTTACTGAGAATCTCTGTTGTTGATGACCAGCTCGAGGTTCTGGGCTGAGGACGAATCGATCATGGCGGTTTTCTCGCTGCCCTGGAAACGCACCTTCAGCGATTTTGGGGCGTAAACGGCGTTCTGAATAAATTCAACGTATTTCAGCAGAGCCGCAGCGGCCGCGAGGCAGTAATACCTTGGAAAGAAACGGTCCTGAGTGAGTGGGGAATAGTGCCATGGAAATGGCACAGAACAGAAATAATGTTCACATTATTGTGATTGACGGCGCTGAAAAAATAGTGAATTTCAAACCCACGCAAATCAAATTTTCACAAATGCTTGGGTCTCTGTACATTTGACATCCTATACTATATAGTGAATAATATTTTATTATTATTATTTTTATTATTATTTTTATTATTATTATCATCCTCATCATATCATTATCATTATTATTATATATTATTTTAATATTATATATTATACATCATACATTATACATGATATATTGTACATTGTGTATTATGTATTATATATTATAAAATATATATTATATATTATACTATGCATTATACATTATATATGATATACTATATACTATATACTATATATTATATATTACACATTATACATTATATTATAGTATATTATAATAATATATTAATTATAATCAGAGATCAAACACCAATCAGATCAATTTACTCAAAACACAATTCTGAAAATCATTCATCATACTTAGAAGTCCAAAAGAGAAACAAGCTTTGATTTTATTTTTTAAAGAACTCATTTCTGTCAACAGAGGAGTCAATATAATATATTATAGTATATTACAGTACATGTAAATATTTAATATTTTAATTATATAATATTGTACTTATTATTATTATTATATAATATATTTATTATATATCTGTTGAAACCAGAGATATTTCAACAGACACACGTGACTTGAAGACCCTGGGGACCAATATTAAAATTGATTTTTCAAACTTCCTTTCTTTAAGGAAAGAATGGAAAGGACAAAGTGGAAAGCTGTGAAAACTCAAAAAAACATGCAAAAAACTTTCTATTTTCGTTTTGAGATAATTCAGAAGCACCTCAGGGCAAAATAAAAAGCTCTGTTAGGATTTTCTGACTTTTGCAACAAAGCACAGTCTGATGCAATGAGCACACAAAATGCTTTTTGTTTTTAAAAATACAGATAAGAAACAATACAGATAACAAACAGAGATAATAATACAGATAAGAAAACTCATCTGGGCACGGAATGCTTTCCTTATTTGAACGCACTTGGACTGGACCTCCATGAAAACGGTGTTGAATTCGGAGGCGCAGAGCTGCTCGATGTACTCCAAACCCTTCGTCTCGTTGAAGTATTTTCTCTGCACAGTCGTGAAGGCTACGTTCTGTGAGGTGAGGACGAGAGGAAAGGGTTTTAAAAGTTACTTCAGAGAGACTTTCTCTAGTGACACTATTTTGCTATTTTGTAATGGCATTATTTTCTAGTGACACCTTTTCTAGTGACACTCATTTGTAGTGACACTTTTCCTAATGACACTATTTTCTAGTGACACTATTTTCTACTATTTTCTAGTGACACTTTTTCCAGTGACAATATTTTCTAGAGGCATTATTTTCTAGACACACTTCTTCCAGTGACACAATTTTCTAGAGACACTTTTTCCAGAGACACTGTTTCTAGTGACTTTTTCTAATGTCAATATTTTCTTGTGACACTTTTTCTAATGACATTATTTTTAGTGACACTATTTTCTAGAGACACTTTTTCTAGAGACACTTTTTCTAGTGACACTTTCTCTAACGACATTATTTTCTGGTGACACTTCTAGAGACACTATTTCTAGTGACACTTTTTCTAGTGACACTTCTAGAAACACTATTTTCTAGAGACACTTTTTCTAGAGACACTATTTTCTAGTGTCACTGTTTTCTAGTGACACTGTTTTTAGTGACACTGTTTTTAGTGACATTGTTTTCTAGTGACACTATTTTCTAGTGACACTTTTTCTAGTGACATTATTTTCTAGACACACTATTTTCTAGCGACAGTTTTTCTAGTGACACTATTTTCTCGCTCTGGAGGTATGAAGCAATTCAGTTAAAAATTAATAATTTTTTTAAGGTTCTGAGGCTTTAATACTCATAAATTTTTAAAAATTTAATTTTTAAAAAATTTTTACCCTGACAGTGCTGTTTTTCCTATTCTGTGATACATCAGCCCCATGGATTTACCAGGCTGAGAGAACAGGGGAGAAGCAAAGAAGAATTTGATTTTTAAATTTCTGTGTCTTTCCTAGGTCTGGTTTTACTCAAATTCGCCAAAACCTTTCAGCTTTAATCAGCAATACACTCATGTCTGTAACTGTCAGAATTTTTAATTTCTGTGTCTTTTTTAGGTCTGGTATAACTCAAATTTGCCAAAATCTTTCAGCTTTAATTAGCAATATAATTAGGTCTGTAACTGTCTTTATTTTTAATTTATCTTTCCTAGGTCTGGTTTTACTCAAATTAGCCAAAACTTTTCAGCTTTAATTAGCAATATAATTACGTATGTAACTGTCAGAAATAGCACCACTGGAGCTGCAAATTAATTATTCATTACTATTGTGAAATTAGAACTGAAAATCACAGAAAGCAAAATCTGTTTAAGATATTAAAATTTGTATAAAACTCTCGTATCAGCCATCATATAAAAGTGATCAAGAACTCCAAAACATGGAATGAAATTTCAGATTTTACCTTGAAGTGCTCCGTTATCAGACTGAACAATTTCGTTGTGCTCCCGGCGTCACAAGCAGTGCTTGACATTATTATTTCCAGTGGTGTTAAAATCTTGAGTTTAGTAATGACCTAACAAAATATTCAAAACAATTCAATTAAAAACTATATCATCTGAAATATTTTAGGCAATAACGAACAGCAATAACAAAACACAAAATTCTTGTATTTTAAAATCACTTCTAGCTCCAAATTTTCTGCTGACTTCTACACTAACGAGCCAAATTTGTATATCTAAGTACACATGGAAGAAAATTTTAAAAAATAAAGAGCCAAACAAACAAAAATTAGAGATTTTCCCGTATTCAAACACAGAATCATACTTGTCATTGAAGCAAGAGATAAATGTCCAAAACTAAATTCCATGGCTACCATAGGGGATTATATAATATATATTATATATTATATTGTATTCTATTGTATTAATTATATATTATATTATATTATATTATATTAGATTAGATTAGATTAGATTAGATTAGATTAGATTAGATTAACATATAATATAATATAATATAATATAATATAATATAATATAATATAATATAATATAATATAATATAATATAATATAATATAATATAATATAATATAATATAATATAATATAATATAATACAATATAATATAATACAATATAATATAATATAATACAATATAATACAATATAATCTTATGTTACATTATGTTACATTATATATATTATATGATATATATTATATATAATACACATATATATTTTATTATACATACATAGCAATCCAAAATAACCAGCCCATAAAATACCTTGGCAGTTCTGTTCTCAGAGTTGTTTTGCCTGAGGAAAAATATTTGAGTTTCACTGCCAAATATTGCCCAATGCTCTTCCAAATTCAGTCCCACAATGTACTTTACAGAAAGGCCATTTTTTTTTTGAAAAACATTCTTTCCTCTTCAACATCGGAGGCACAGTGAGGAAAAAGGCAATTTTTTCCAATGCTACATCTAGAATTTTTTACTTTCACTTTTGAGAATTCTCTTCCACAAACCAAAAATTTAATTTCCCGTCAGTCACAAGCTTTTTTCGAGAAAGTAATCAGTTTTTTCCAACACTGTACATCTAGAACTTTAACTTTTGACAATTCTCTTTGGTGAACTATAAATTTATTTTCCCATCAGTCACAAGCCTTTTTTGAGAAAGTTATCAGTTTTTCCAATACTGTAAATCTAGAATTTTTTACATTCACTTTTGACAATTCTCTTCAGCGAACTATAAATTTAATCTCCCATCAGTCATAAGCCTTTTTCAAGAAAGCAATCCATTTTTTCCAACACTGTACACCTAGAACTTCTTACTTTCACTTTTGACAATTCTCTTTGGTGAACTATAAATTTATTTTCCCATCACTCACAAGCCTTTTTTGAGAAAGTAATCTGTTTTTTCCAACACTGTACGCCTAGAACTTTTACTTTCACTTCTGAGAATCCTCTTCTGTGAACTATAAATTTAATTTGCCTTTATCACAAGCCTTTTTCAAGGAAGCAATCCAAAATAATCAGCCCATAAAATACCTTGGCAGTTCTGTTCTCAGAGTTGTTTTGCCTGATGAAAAATATTGGTGAGTTCCACTGCCAAATATTGCCCAATGCTCTTTGAAATTGAGTCCCATAATGTATTTTACAGAAAGGCCATTTTCCTTTTGAAAAAATATTCTTTCCTCTTCAACATCGGAGGCACAGTGAGGAAAAAGGCAATTTTTTCCAAAATCTAGAACTTTTTACTTTTACTTTGGAGGCACAGTGAGGAAAATGGTAGTTTTTTCCAAGACTATGTCTAGAACTTTTTACTTTCACTTTTGACTATTCTCTTCCACAAACCAGAAATTTAATTTCTCATTGGTCACAAGCCATTTTTCAAGAAAGTAATCCCTTTTTTCCAACACTGTACATCTAGAACTTTCACTTTCGACAATTCTCTTCGATGAATTATAAATTTGATTTCCCATCGGTCACAAGCCTTTTTCAAGAAAGTAATCAGTTTTTTCCAACACTGTACATCTAGAACTTCTTACTTTCACTTTTGAGAATTCTCTTCCATGAACCAGAAATTTAATTTCTCATTAGTTATAAGCCATTTTTCAAGAAAATAAACGCTAATAGCGAGCCCATGACATACCTTGGCGTAGGTGGCGTTGTCTGCAAACTGAGACAAGATCATCTCGGGGTTTTTGAGGTCGATGCTCGCCATTCCCACCTCTCCTCTGGCCAGGCCTCGTCCCTCGACCACAGCCACGATCACCGAGGCCACCGAGTCAGCGGAGACTGCCGAGGAGGAGGTGGCTGTGAAATTCGTCACAAAAATCAGTTTAATTCAGTGTAGATAAATAAAACATTCATCAAACAGCATCAAATGGCAGAGCAAAGATAAATAAATATTCATAGATAAATATTAATAGATAAATAAATAGTCATAAATAAATATTCATAAACAAATAATGTAAATTTTACCATTTTCTCTCACTCTTACCTGAATATCCCACGTGGGGGGAGTGGCTCCTGCAGAAATGTAAATTTGATTATTTTTTCTAAGGAATTACCCGAATATCCCACATGAGGGGAGTGGCTCCTGCTCACAGTTCTGCAGAAATTTAAATTTTATTATTTTTTCTGAGGAATTACCTGAATATCCCACATGGGGGGAGTGGCTCCTGCTCCCAGCTCTGCAGAAATTTAAATTTTACCATTTTCTCCAACTCTATACCCAAATATCCCACGTGGGGGGAGTGGCTCCTTCTCACGGATCTGCAGAAATTTAAATTTTACCATTTTCTCCAACTCTTATCCGAATATCCCGCATGGGGGGAGTGGCTCCTGCTCCCAGCTCTGTAGAAATTTAAATTTTACAATTTTCTCTAATAGGAATTACCTGAATATCCCATATGAGGGAAATTACTCCTGCTCACAAATCTGCAAATATTAAATTTGATTATTTTCTCTGAGGAATTACCCAAATATCCCATGTGGGGGGAATGGCTCCAGCAGAAATTTAAATTTTACCATTTTCTCTAACTCTTACCCGAATATCCCACATGGGGGGAGTGGCTCCTCCTCACACATCTGCAGAAATGTAAATTTTACCATTTTCTCCAGCTCTTACCCGAATATCCCACATGAGGGGAGTGGCTCCTGCTCACCGATCTGCAGAATATTAAATATAATTATTTTTTAATTACCCGAATATCCCACATGGGGGGAGTGGCTCCTGCTCCCAACTCTGCAGAAATTTAAATTTTGCATTTTTAACCCAACTCTTATCCAAATATCCCACATGAGGGGAATGGCTCCTGCTCCCAGCTCTGCAGAAATTTAAATTTGATTATTTTTTAATTACCCGAATATCCCACGTGGGGGGAATGACTCCTGCTCCCAACTCTGCCACACGACGCAGGTGTCCCTCCCAGGCCTGCGCCGCTCGCGCCTCGCGCCGAAGAGGAACTCGTGAGATTCAAGGCGTCGGCGTTCTCTGCACAAGAGCTTCTGTCCCCAAAATAGGATTCTGGGAGGGGCAGAAATGAGGGAATTACGGAAACAGACAAAATTTTTATTCAGAAAGCACTATACAAAATTCACCTTACAAAAATTCCGGTGTTTATTAGTAGAAATGGAGATATCCGAACAAATTGCCATTTTATAAAAGCTCTTCGGGGTGTAAACTGGAATAAAAATCAGACTGCTTTTGAAACAATATTGCATTAAAATGATTATTTTCTACAATTTTCTACCTGCAGCACCAATAAAAAAATAATAATGTACATTTCTGAGCTGAAATAAAACAACAGAAGTCACTTCATTACATTTAGACAATCATTTCGTAGTCTAATGAATTCTACATTAATGAAAGAATGACAGAAATCAGATTTATCTCACTTTTACCCAGAATTTTAAAAATCTTTACCTAAAACTGCACATGTGCTTATGAAAATAATTTCTGAAAGCTGACAATTCCTTTGAAGAAGAGGAAAATAAACGGAAAAAAAAGAACCTCCTGAGAATGAAAACCCTTTGGATTTATGGGGATCAGCTCTCAGAAATCACACAATAATCTGGAATGTGTTTATGAACACATAATAAATATATAAATAAAATAATCTGAATGAGTTCATGTGTATATATGTCTTACATATATATTTATGGTTTTAAGTTTTAAAGTTCTGCAAAATACCTTCACTGGAACTAAGAACTTTTAAGTTCCAAGAAATCATTCGAATAATTTGTTCTCAATTCTCTTGAATTGAAGACATCCTCAATCTAGTTTAAATAAACTAGATAATAAAATTAATTATTTAAATAAATAAATAAATAAATAAATAAATAAAAGCAGCAATGTGAGAGACCCCACAGGAAATGCTCATGACCTCTCCCTTTATTCATGAATAAAGTCACAGGAGTCTGTCTCCGTTTTGGACATAAACCTCCAGTGTTTGTGGATTAATTTTTCCTGACATTCGCAAGTAAACTCACAGGACTCTTTTGGACATAAACCTCTGGTGTCTGTGGATTAATTTTTCCTCACATTCACGAATAAAGTCACAGGAGTCTGTCTCCTTTTTGGACATAAACCTATGGTGTTTGGGGATTAATTTTCCTGACAGAGAGGATAAAGTCACAGGACTCCTATGACTCCTTTTTGGACATAAACTTCTGGTGTTTGTGGACTAACTTTTCCTGACACTCACAAATAAAGACACAGGTCTCTGTCTTCTTTTTAGACACAAATCTCTGGTGTCTGTGGATTAATTTTCCCGACAGAGAGGGTAAAGATACAGGACTCCGTCTCCTTTTTGGATATAAACCTCTGGTGTTTGTGGATTATTTTTCCCGACAGAGAGGATAAAGTCACACGACTCCTCTGTCTCCTTTTTGGACATGAACCTCGGGTGTCTATGGACTAATTTTCCCCTCAGAGAGGCTAAAAACACAGACAAAGCCCCGGGCACAGACCGTACCTCCTCTCTCGGAGAGCGCGGCCCTCACGGCGCCGCTCCCCGCGGCGCTGCGCGCAGCGAGGCCTCCCCAGCGGGAGCCGCCGGGCCTCGCCCCTCCGGAGGAGCCGCCGGTGCTCTCGGAGCTCCGCGGCGTCTGCAGGAGCCCCAGGGTGTACCGGGGCGTGTGCTCCGCCCGCCCGGCAGCGCCCGGCGTGGAAGAGCCGCGGCCCGGGTACGACTCGGAGCTGCCCGAGGCGGCCATGGGGAGAGCCCTGAGGGCAGCGGCCCGGGCCCGACTGCCCGCGCTCCGCGATGGGCCCTGAGGGGAAAAGGTGTCAAACTGCAGCTCTAAATGATACAGCAGTTTAATAATTTTGTATAACTTCTTATTTTTGCCTCTCTAGTTAGGCTTCGCTTGGGGGAAGGGGAATTTCTTTAGTTTGTTTACCAGCCTGGGCCCGACTCCCAAATCCATCCCAAATCCACCCCAAATGTGACCCAAGGTGTGTCCTGGGGGTGGATCCATCCCAGAGTGGGTTCGGTTGGACAAATCTGCCCCAAAATGTGACCCGGGGGACAAATCCCCATCCCAGGGGGACAAATCCATCCCAAAACACAACAAATTGGACAAATCCATCTAAATTTTTCCCGAATGGAAAATACACCAGTTTAAAATGTTTTGATACGGGGTTTGGTTGCCTTTGCCCTAGAGGAAGGGAAGTAAAGTTTCTTTCCAAGGCATTGCTCCTCGAGGTGAGGCCTGAGGAGTTTAGTGTCACAACAGATGGAAGATAAACAGGAGATGAAAGCCATCAATGGTCATTGATAAACCATCGATAAAAGCTATCAACGGTCATTGATAAACCATCGATAAAAGCTATCAACGGTCATTGATAAACCATCGATAAAAGCTATCAATGGTCATTGATAAACCATCGATAAAAGCTATCAATGGTCATTGATAAACCATCGATAAAAGCTATCAATGGTCATTGATAAAAGCCATCAACGGTCATTGATAGACCAGTGATGGTCATTGATAAAAGCCATCAATGGTCATTGATAAACCATCGATAAAAGCCATCAACGGTCAGAGCATTACTGGGGTTCGCACTCTTTGGATAAAATATTCCCCGTGAGTCCCAGCGCTGGAATAAACACACCTACTCTAGAACTTTCCTTTAGTTGTAGAATTAATCCACCCCTCACTGGGAGCACTGGTTGGAACTGGGAGCACTGGTGGCAACCAGGGAGTCTTACTGGGAACACCTGGAGGGAACTGGGAGCACTGGTGGGAGCCAGGGAGTGCTACTGGGAGCACTGGTTGGAACTGGGAGCACTGAGGGAGAACGGGTGGGGGGAGATGCAGGGGGGAGCCTGGGGGGGGGTCGGGGTGGGCTGGGAATGAGGGACCCCGGGAATGAGGGACCCCGGGAATGAGAGACCCCGGGAATGAGAGACCCCGGGAATGAGGGACCCCGGGAATGAGGGACCCCGGGAATGAGAGACCCCGGGAATGAGAGACCCCGGGAATGAGGGACCCTGGGAATGAGGGACCCCTGGAATGAGAGACCCCGGGAATGAGAGACCCCGGGAATGAGGGACCCCGGGAATGAGGGACCCCTGGAATGAGTGATCTCGGGAATGAGGGACCCCGGGAATGAGGGACCCCGGGAATGAGGTATCTCGGGAACGGGACGGACGGGGGACCAGGACGATCCCGGGGCGATCCCGGGTGTCCCCGGGGTAATTCCCAGCCCCCCCAAAGCTCCCTCCGTAACTTTCACTTTCCCGCCTCCAAAGCGCTAAGATCTGCCCAGCTACCGGTGACGTCACGAGCGCTGCCGGCTGCCATTGGCTGAGGTGTGGCGACGGCACCAATCGCGGGCGGGGGCGGGGCTGAGGCGGAGCGCTGGGTCTGGGGGCGCTCCTGGGAGGGCAGAGAGGGGACAGTGGGACCCCGCGGCACCGAACCCCCCGAACTCCCCATTCCCGGGCACAGAGACTCCTGCGCCCCCAAATCCTGAACCGGGACCCCCTGCGCCCCCAAATCCTGAACAGGGACCCCCCCGAACTGCACATCCCGAGGGACATGTGACACACCCAAGTGACACATCCCGGGGGGGACACAGCTCCACCCAGGTGACACACCCAGGTGACATGTGACACACCCAGGTGACACAGCCCAGGTGACATGTGACATATCCACGTGACACATCCCGGAACGGGGACAGCTCCACCCAGGTGACACACCCCAGGTGACATGTGACACACCCAAGTGACACATCCCGGGATGGGGACAGCTCCACCCAGGTGACACATCCAGGGTGACATGTGACACATCCACGTGACACATCCCGCGATGGGGACACGGCTCCTCCAGGTGACACAAATTCAGGAATAGGGGGGACACCTCCCGGGTGACACGTGACACACCCAAGTGACACATCCAGGGTGACATGTGACACACCCAGGTGACACATCCCGGGGGAGGGACCACAGCTCCACCCAGGTGACACATCCCAGGTGACACACCCAGGTGACACATCCAGGGTGACATGTGACATATCCACGACACCTCCCAGGTGACATGTGACACACCCAGGTGACACATCCAGGGTGACCCGGCTCCTCCAGGTGACACATCCCGGGAAGGCGACACAGCTCCACCCAGGTGACACATCCCAGGTGACATGTGACACACCCAGGTGACATGTGACACACCCAGGTGGCACATCCCGGGGATGATGGGCACACGACTTCTCCTGGTGTCACCGCCAGGGGGACACGGCTCCCCCAGGTGACATTCCCGAGTCCCCAACCTGTCCCCACAATGTCCCCCTGTGCCCTCCTCGAGCTGCCCCTCCCCCATCCCTTCCATGGGGGCATAGGAAGAGTGTGTAAGGAGTGAGTAAAGAGTGTGTAAAGGGTGAGTAAAGAGTGAGTAAGGAACGTGTAAATGGTGTGTAAGGAGTGTGTAAATGGCGTGTAAATGGTGTGTAAATGGTATGTAAGGATTGTGTAGAAGGTGTGTAAAGGCCATGTAAGGAGCATGTAAATGGTGTGTAAATGGTGTGTAAATCGCATGTAAATTGCATGTAAATTGTATGTAAATTGTATGTAAAGTCTCTCTGCCCCTCCCCCACCAGCCGCAGCCTCTCCAATTTCTCTATTTTATGTTAAAATCATTTGCCAAGAAAATACAAAAATATCCGGGGGGGGGGGGGGGGGGTGGGGGAGGGGCACCCCCAGGACCCCTCCCCCCCCAGACCCCCCCAAGGTGTTCAGTGCGGGGGGGACACAGGGAGGGGGAGGGGACAGTGTGTGACAGGCTCAGGTTGGCACCGGGGGGGCACGGGGGGGGAGCTGTGACAGATTTTGGGGGGCTCAGGGTTCCCCCCCCCCACCCCCCAAAAAACCCCTGGGGGGGCATTAGTGTCATGGGGGGGGTCCTGTGACATATTTTGGGGGGCTCAGGGGTCCCCCCACCCCCAAAAAAACCCCTGGGGGCATTAGTGTCAAGGGGGGGGCTGGAGTGTTTTCGGGGGACCCCTTTTGGGCGTGGTCCCTGATTGGGGGGGGTCCCAAAAATGGGAGGGGTCCCAAAAATGGGGAGGGGTCCCCACTTCTTGTGGGGGGCACCCAAACCCTTTTGGGGGGTC
The DNA here is from genome assembly GCA_036630365.1 of Acanthiza pusilla. NCBI lineage: Eukaryota > Metazoa > Chordata > Aves > Passeriformes > Acanthizidae > Acanthiza > Acanthiza pusilla. The sequence goes on along the minus strand of JAXCHO010000154.1, from coordinate 216,860 downwards.
CCACGGGGGGGGGAGCTGATTTTGGGGGGGTCTGGAGTTTTGGGGTACCCAAGTCCCTTTGGGGGGGGGACACCTAATTTGGGGGGGGTCCTGAATTTTGGGGGGCACCCAGGGCCGGGGGGAGGAGTCAGATAATTTGGGGGAGGGTCCCCAGGGGGGGCTGAGGGCACTTCGGGGATCCCCCACCTCCAGCAGATTTTGGGGTGGGGGTCCAGCTTTTGGGGGGGTCCCCAATCATGGGGGTGCCCTGCCCAGGGTGATCATAGCAAGGGGATCCCAACAACTGGGGGTCCCCAAGGCCAGGGGTCCCCAATCCTGGGGGGTCCCCCAGGATGGTGCCCTGCTCCTCGGGGTTTCCTGATCCTGGGGGGTCCCCAAGGCCAGGGGGTCCCCAAGGCCAGGGGGTCCTCAATCCTGGGGGGTCCCCTGGCCCTGGAGGGTTCCCCCACTCCTGAGGGTTCCCCCTGGTCCTGGGGGGTCCCCAGTCCTGGGGGCTCCCTGGTCCTGGGGGTTCCCCAATGACAGAGATTCTCCTGATCCTGGGGGGTCCCCCACGCCGGGGGTCCCAATCCCGGGGGTTCCCTGGTTTCGGGGGATCCCCAGTGCCAGGGGTCCCCAATCCTGAGTGGGTCCCCAATCCGGGGGTCCCCAATCCGGGGGGCTCAGCAGCGCCCTGCCTTGGCGTCGCCGATGGCTCCCCAGACGTCGAAGACGAACTCGTCGGGGAAGGCGAAGTCGCCGAGCTGCGAGTCCAGCGCCTCGGCCAGCGCGTCAGGGTCCCGCGCGTCGCGGCCCAGCTCCACCATGGTGGCGGCTGCGGGGACACCGCGGGGGTCAGGGGACATGGGGACACAGGGACAGTGATCAGGGGACACCACAGGTCAGGGGACACCGGGGTGTCAGGGGACACAGAGGGGAGGGGACATGGGGACAGAGATCAAGGGACACAGAAACAGTGTGGTCAGGGGACACAGGAACAGTGATCAGGGGACATGGAGGGGATAGGGGACACAAGGACAGCGTGGTCAGGGGACACAGGAGGATCAGGGGACACGGAGGGGGCAGGGGACATGGGGACAGTGATCAGGGGACACGGAGGATCAGGGGACACAGGGACAGCCATCAGGGTCCCGTGCGTCATGGCCCAGCTCCACCATGGTGGCGGCTGCGGGGACACTAGGGTCAGGGACACGGGGACATGGGGACACGGTGGGTCAGGGGACAGGGGACACGGGGACAGTGATCAGGGGACATGGAGGGGATAGGGGACACAAGGACAGTGTGGTCAGGGGACACAGGAGGATCGGGGACATGGGGGGGACAGGGACGCAGGGAGTTCAAGGGACATGGGAGGATCAGGGGACACAGGCACAGTGTGGTCAGGGGACATGGGGACAGCAATCAGGGGACACGGAGGATTAGGGGACACGGGGACAGTGATCAGGTGACACAGGGACACGGTGGGTCAGGGGACACGAGGGGACACAAAGGGACACGAAGACATGGGGACATGGGGCCATCTGGGGACATCGGGAAAGTGCGGACAGGGGGGCCAGGGTGGTGTGGGTATTTTTGGGGGTCCCGGGGCTGTATTAGGGGGTCCCTGGGGGGGTTTTGGGTGTCCCGGGGGTGTTTTTGGGGTTCCCTGGGGGGATCCTGGGGCTGTTTTTGGGGTGTTTTGGGGTCTCACCCAGCTCGCTGTCGCGGATGCCCATGTAGCTCTCCAGCAGAGCCCGGGGCAGATGGGGAGATGGGGAGGATTTTTGGGGGTCCCTGGGGTTTTTGGGGTCCCGGGGCTGTTTTTGGGGTGTTTTGGGGTCTCACCCAGCTCGCTGTCCCGGATGCCCATGTAGCTCTCCAGCAGATCGTCCACCTTGGCCACCGCGCGCTCCTCGAAGGCCGAGGGCTGTGGGGACAGCAGTGTCACTCGGGGGGGCCCGGGTGACATTGGGGGTCCCCGCGGTGTCCCTGCGGTGTCCCCTCCCCGCCGGGGGGTCCCGTACCTGCTCCTGGACGGTTGCAGGGCCCTTGGAGCGCAGCCGCAGTGTCCCCCGGCCTGAGCCCACCTGGGGGGGACCCCCGCGGCCACCGCTGGAGCGCGGCCCGATCATGTCTGGGGACAGAGGGGACACTTGGGTCACTCGGGGGTCACTTGGGGTCACCCCCCGAGCGTGGCCCGATCATGTCTGGGGACAGAGGGGACACTCAGGGTCACTCAAGGACACTTGGAGTCACCCCTGGGGTGTCACTTGGGGTCACTCAGGGGTCACTCAGGGTCACACGTGGGGGTCACTCGGGGTCACTCAGAGGTCACTCAGGGTCACTCATTGGTCACTCAGGGTCACTCAATGGTCACTCATTGGTCACTCAGGGTCACTCATTGGTCACTCAGGGTCACTCAATGGTCACTCATTGGTCATTCAGGGTCACTCATTGGTCACTCAGTGTCACTCACTGGTCACTCAGGGTCACTCAGTGGTCACTCATTGGTCACTCAGTGGTCACTCATTGGTCACTCAGGGTCACTCAGTGTCACTCAGTGTCACTCATTGGTCACTCAGGGTCACTCAGTGTCACTCATTGGTCACTCATTGGTCACTCAGGGTCACTCATTGGTCACTCAGGGTCACTCCAGTCCCAGTGTCCCTCCAGTGTCCCCCAGTCCCTCCCAGTACTCTCCCACTCCCCTCCCAGCCCCCCCCAGTGCCCTCCAGTCCCATCCCAGTGTCCCCAGTCCCTGCCAGTCCCCTCCCAGTCCCTCCCAGTCCCCCCCAGTACCCTTCCGGTCCCCTCCAGTGCCCTCCCAGTGCCATCCGAGTCCCTCCCAGTGCCATCCCAGTCCCTCCCAGTGCCATCCCAGTCCCTCCCAGTGCCATCCCAGTGCCCTCTGGTGCCCTTCCAGTGCCTCCCCAGTAATCCCCCAGTGCCACCAGTGCCCTCCCACGGTCATCCCAGTACCCCCCAACGCCATCCCAGTGTCCTCCCAGTCCCTCCCAGTGCCTCCCAGTTCCTCCCAGTGCCATCCCAGTCCTTCCCAGTCCCCAACCCCAGTGCCTCCCAGTTCCTCTCAGTTCCGTCCAATACCATCCCAGTGCCATCCCAATCCCTCCCAGCTCCGTCCCAGTGCCTCCCAAGGCCATCTCAGTGCCATCCCAGTTCCTTCCAATACCATCCCAGTGCCTCCCAGTCCCTCCCAGTGCCATCCCAATCTCTCCCACTCCCTCCTCATGCTCTCCCACTCCCCTCCAGTGCCCTCCAGTGCCATCCCAGTGCCCCCAAAGCCATCCTGGTCACTTCCACTTCCCTCCCACTCCCCTCCCAGTCCCTCCCAGTGCCTCCCAGTGCCCCCAGTGCGCACCGAAGGCGCGGCGGGGCTCGGTGAGGCGCAGGGCGAAGCTGTGCCCGCGGGGCAGCTCCTGCAGCAGCCTTGCCACCTCGAAGTGCCGCGCGCCCACCAGGCTGCGCCCGTCGATGGCCTCGATCATGTCCCCCACGGCCACCAGCGGCACGCGCGCCATCACCGAGCCCTCGCGGATGCGCTGCGGGGACAGAGCAGGGTCACCTGGGGGGGCTGGGAGCACCTGGGGGCACCTGGGGTCACCTGGGGCTACATGAGCCACCCAGGGCCACCTAGGGCACCTGAGCCACCTGAGGCTACCTGGGGCCACCTGGGGTCATCTGGGGTCACCTTGGGGGGGCTGGGGCTACCAGAGACACCTGGGGCTACCTGGGGCTGCCTGGGCCACCCTGGGGCTACCTGGCACCTCCTGGGGCACTTGAGCCATCCGGGGCCACCTGGGACATCTGAGCCACCTGAGCCATCTGGGGACACTTGGGGCCACCTGAACCACCCAGGGCCACCTGAACCCACCTGAGCCACCTGGGGCTATCTGGGGTTACCTGGGGGGGACAGAGGCATGGGGTCACCCTGGGGGGGGCCTGGGGCCACCTGGGGTCACCTGGGGACACTTGGGGTCACCCTGGGGGGGGCCTGGGGCCACCTGGGGTCACCTGGGGACACTTGGGGCTACCTGGGGCCATCTGGGGGGGTGTGGGGGCACTTGGAGGTCTGGAGCCACTCAGGGCCACCTGAGCCACTTGGGCTACCCAGGTCACCTCCAGTCACCGGGGGCACTTGGGCCACTTGGGGCACCTGAGCCATCTGGGGCTACCTGGGGGGCCTGGGGCTACCTGAGCCACCCGGGGGTCACCTGGGCTACCTGGGGTCACCTGGGGGGGTTGGGGTCACCTGAACCACCCAGGGCCACCTGGGGAACCTGGGCTACCTGGGGCCATCTGAGCCATCTGGGGCTACCCAGGGCCATCTCAACCACCTGGGCCACCTGGGGGTACCTGGGGCTACTTGGGGCACGTGGGGCTACCTGGGGTCACCTGGGGTCACCCAGAACCACCCTGGGGCACCTGAAGGAGCCTAGGGCCACTTGGGGCTACCTGGGGCCACCCAGGTCACCTCCAGCCACCCAGGGACACCTGACCCACTTGAGGGAACTTGGGGGGACCTGGGGCCACCTGGGGCTGCCTGGGGTCACCTTGGGGAGGCTGGGGCTACCTGGGGTCACCTGGGTACACCTGGGGGCACTTGGGGCTACCTGAGCCATCTGGGGCTACCTGGGGCCACCCGAGCTACCTGCAGAGAGTCCCCACTGCGCTGCGAGGACAAAGGCATGGGGTCACCGGGGGGACACCTGGGGCTACCTGGGGTCACCTTGGGCCTCCTGGGGCTACCCAGGTCACCTCCAGTCACCTGGGGCCACCTGAGCCACCTGGGGCTACCCAGGGTCATCTAAACCACCTGGGGGGCCTGGGGCTACCTGAGCCACCTGGGGGCACCTGGGGACACCTGGGGCTACCTGGGGGCACTTAGGGCTACCTGAGCCACCCAGGGCTGCCTGGGGCCACCTGAGCCATCTGGGGACAGCTGAGCCACCTGGGGCACCTGGGGCTATCTGGGCTACCTGGGGCCACCTGGGGACATCTGGGGTCACCTGGGGCTACCTAGGGCCACCTGAGCCACCTTGGTCACCTGCACCACCTGGGGCCATCTGGGGCTACCTAGGGCCAACTTGGGGCCACCTGGGGTCCAGTGGGGCCACCTAGGGCTACCTGAGGTCACCTGGGGACACCTGGGGCCACCCGAGGCCACTGCCACGGTGACCTGGAACCCCGAAGTGTCCCCAAAGCAGCTCAGGGATCACCCAGGTGTCCCCTCAGGTGTCCCCACCCCAGGGCACCACCTGTCCCTCTCCCAGCACCCCCAGGTGTCCCCAGGTGTCCCAGGGTGTCCCCATGTGTCCCCCCAGGTGTCTCCCCAGGTGTCCCCCAGGGGGCCCCAGATGTCCCCCAGCCCTGGGGCGGCTCCAGCCCCTGTCCCACCACCCCCCTGCTGTCCCCAGCTGTCCCTAAGTGTCCTCTGAGTGTCACCACATGTCCCCCAGTTGCTGTGCCATCCCCCAGGCTGGGTGTCCTGCTATCCCCCGCTGTCCCTGTGGGGTCCCAGTGTCCCCAGGTGTCACCTTGATGAAGGCGTAGCCGGCGCCGTTGTTGGTGATGGTGAGCCCCAGCCTCTGTGCCACCCCCCCAGCTGTCCCCAGTGTCCCCAATGTCCCCAGGTGTCACCTTGATGTAGGCGTAGCCGGCGCCGTTGTCGGTGATGGTGGCCCAGCCTCTGTGCCACCCCCAGGCTCCCTACCCTGCTATCCCCAGCTGTCCCTGGGGTGTCCCTGTGGTGTCCCCGCAGTGTCCCCAGGTGTCACCTTGATGAAGGCGTAGCCGGCGCCGTTGTCGGTGATGGTGAGCCCCAGCGCCTCCTCGCTCTTGAGCACGCGCACGTCCTTGCGCCGGCCCTTGGTGTGCGCGAAGATGAAATCCTCGAGGCCGATCTGCCCCCCCAGCAGCTTCTCCATGTCCACCTTGGGCGTGTTCAGCGTGCAGAACATCACCTGCACCGGGGGACAGGGACAGGGGACAGCGTCAGGGGACAGGGGACACTGCATTGGGGACAGGGGATAGTGTGTGAGGGAGAGGAGACAGCGGGGACAGCACGTTGGGGACAGGGGACAAAGAGTCGGGGACTGCGTGTGGGGGACAGTGTGTCAGGGGACAGGGGACAGCGACAGGGGACAGGGGACAGTGTCAGGGACAGAGGACAGAGTGCCGGGGACAGTGCGGTGGGGACAGTGCGTCGGGGACAGGGGACAGTGCGTTGGGGACAGCAGGGACAGCATGTGGGGGACAGCGAGGACAGTGCGTCAGGACAGTGTGTCAGGGACACGGGACAGAGCGTCAGGGACAGTGCATTGGGGACAGCGGGGACAGTGGGGACAGCGCATTGGGGACAGTGCGTTGGGGACAGTGTGTCAGGGACAGGGGACAGCTGGGACAGAGCGCTGGGGACAGGGGACAGTGTGTCAGGAACAGGGGACAGCGGGGACAGCATGTTGGGGACAGGGGGGACAGTGGGGACAGCGCATTGAGGACAGTGTGTCAGGGACAGGGGACAGACAGTGTGTCAGGACAGGGAAGAGCGTGTCAGGGGACAGAGGACAGTGACGGGGAACAGTGCATTGGGGACAGCATGTTGGGGACTGCACATTAGGGACAGTGAGGACAGTGTCAGGGGACAGGGGACAGCAGGGACAGTGTGTCAGGGGACAGGGGACAGCGTCAGGGGACAGGCGACAGTGTCAGGGGACAGGGGACAGTGTCAGGGGACAGGGGACAGTGCATTGGGGACAGCGCCTCAGGGGACACCGTGTTGGGGACAGTGTGTTGGGGGGCAAGTGTTGGGGACGGGACAATGTGTCAGGGACAGGGGACAGTGTCAGGGAACAGCACATGGGGGACAGTGTGTCAGGACAGTGTGTCGGGGACAGCAGGGACAGAGCGTTGGGGACAGCATGTTGGGGACAGTGGGGACAGTACCTCAGGGGACAGGATACAGTGTCAGGGGACAGGGGACAGTGTCGGGGACAGGGGACAGCAAGGACAGCACGTCAGGGAGAGCGTGTCAGGGGACAGGGGACAGTGCATCAGGGGACAGTGCATGGGGGACAGTGTGTCAGGGACAGAGGACAGCACGTTGGGGACAGGGGGGACAGCAGGGACAGCACATCAGGGGACGGGGACAGTGTGTCAGGGACAGGGGACAGTGTGTTGGGGACAGGGGACAGCGTCAGGGGACAGGGGACAGTGTCAGGGAACAGCACGTGGGGGACAGTGTGTCGGGGACACTGTGTCAGGGAAACTGTGAGGGGACAGCTGGGACAGTGTGTCAGGAACAGGGGACAGCGGGGACAGCATGTTGGGGAGAGGGGACAGTGAGGACAGCACATTGGGGACAGTGTGTTAGGGACAGGGGACAAGGACAGTGCGTTGGGGACAGTGTGTGAGGTGACAGCGCATCAGGGACAGTGTGTTAGGGGACAGCACGTCAGGGGACAGCACATGCTCGGCCACCTGTGGTCAGCTGCAGGGACAAGGACACCTGTGGGACACAGGAGGGACACGGTGGGGGCACAGGGGACTCAGGACAGGGGGGACAGGGTGGGGGGACAGGGGACACAGGGAAGTCAGGGCAGAGTGACAGGGGACACGTGACACCTGGGGGACACCTGGGGGACACAGAGGAGTCAGGGGAAAGGGGACAGGGTGGGGGGGACAGGGGACACCCGGAGGACACCTGAGGGACACAGGGGGGACAGGTTGAGGGGACAGGGGACACCTGGGGGACACCACAAAGACTGAGAGGGGGACTGGGGTCACCTGAGATTCCTGGGGACACCAGGGGTCCCCTGGGGGGGAAGGGGGGCACGGGGGGTCTGGGGACACTTGAGGGACACCTGGGGACAGGTGGGGACACCCAGGACATACCTGGGGACAGCTAGGGACACCCAGGACACACCTGGGGACAGGTTGCGACCCTGCGAGGGACACCTGGGACCCTCCCCCTGCCATGGGGGACATCAGGACCCCCGTGGGACATGAGAGACCCCCTGGGGTCCCCTCCCCACTGTGGTGTCCCCCCTGTTCCTCGCGGTGTCCCCAGTGTCCCCCAAGCCCTGTCCTTGAGCCCCCCACACCCCCCAGCCACAGTGAGGACCCCAAACTCCCACCCCTCACCCCCCCCAGGGACCCCAAAACTCCACCACTCACCCCCCAGCCCCCCCAGGGACCCCAAATTCCCACCCCCTCACCCCCCCAGGACCCAATAGGGACCCCCAAACTCCTACCCCTCACCCCCCTGAGCCCCCCCAGGGACCCCAAAACTCCACCCCCTCACCCCCCCAGGACCCAGGTGTGCCCCCAAACCCCCTGGGCGTCTATTCCTCAGCCCCCCCCAACTCCCCCAGGAGCACTCGGGGGGAACCCCAAACCCCCAACCCTGAGCCCCCCAGGGCTGCCCCCCAGCACCCAGGGGTGCCCCCAAAGCTCAGCCCCCCCAAACTCCCCCAGGAGCACTCGGGGGGAACCCCAAACCTCAACCCCCTAACCCTGAACCCCCCAGGGCTGTCCCCAGGGAACCCCAAACCCTAAACCCCCGAACCCCGAGCCCCCCAAAGCCGGGCCGCCCCCAGCCCCACCTCAGCCGGGGGGATCCCGAAGGCCTCCCCGATTTTGCTGTAGAGCTCCCGCACGTTGCTGAAGCCCTCGACGCGGCCCGTGGGGCTGCCGTGGGCCAGCTGCGTGTGGAACACGAGCCGCGGCCGCAGCGCGGGCGGGGGCGGCCCCGCCGCGCCCCCCGGAGCCCCCCCGGGCTCCCCCGGGGCTCCCCCGCGACCCCCGGCCCCCTCCTCGTTCTCCACCAGCGGCGGCGGCTTCTTGCGGCGGCCCAGGCCCAGCGGCATGGGGGGCTCTGGGGGGCTCCGGGAGGGTTTCGGGGGCTCTGGGGGGCTCCGGGAGGGTTTGGGGGGTCTGGGGGGCTCCGGGAGGGTTTCGGGGGTCTGGGGGGGGTCGCAGCGGAGTTTGGTAGGGTGGGGGGCTCGCTGCCCCCGCCCCAGGAGGGGGTCCTGCGCTGCTGCTGCGGTGGGGGCTGCAAGGAGAGAGGGGAAACTGAGGCACGGGGGGGGCGAGGGGACGACGCCCCCCCCAGCCCCAAAAATGGGGGTCGGGCCCGGCTGAGCCCCCCAGGAAACGGCGACCCTCGAGGGGGTAGGGTCACCCCCACGACCCCCACCCCTTCCCCGGGGCCCGGGACCCCCAGGCCCCCCCGGTTCCGAGACCCTCAGGCCCCTCCTCGACCCCGGGACCCCCAGGCCCCCCCTCGGTCCCGGTCCCCCCCGGTTCCGCCCCTCCCCCGCGCCACCGTGACCCCTCCACGGCCGCGGCCTCACCGCCGCCCCCCGGTGCCGGACCCCCCGCCCCGGTTCCCCACCCAGTCCCACCCGCCGGGAGCTCTCCTCCGGTCTCGGACCCCCGGCCGGGGTACCCCAGCCGCTCCGCGGCCCCGGTCCCACCGAACCCCCTCCCGGTGCCGGCGCCCCCCGACCCCCGCGCTTCGCCCCTCACCGTCCGGACCAGGCCGGGCGCTGCTGCCGGAGCGGCACTTCCGGGAGGGCGGGGCCAAACCCCGCCCGGGCCAATCAGCGTCTCCGCCCTTCCCCGCCTGGACCAATCAACGCTTCCGTCCCGCCCCGCTGGCCAATGGGAAGCGAGAGGGGCAGGAAAGGGCGTGGCCACCCTCCCCCTCCGCCGCGGGCAATGGGCGCGCCCGGCCTCGCGCCCCCGCGCAGCCAATCAGGAGTCAGGGCGCCGCGTGCCGGCGGAGGGGCGGGGCCAAGAGGGGCGTGGTCAAAGGGGCGTGGCCAGGAGGGCAAAGGAATGGGGGAGGGGCGGGGGGCGGACCCCTCGGAGGGGGCACAGACCCCATTTGGGGGCACAGACCCCGTTTGGGGAGGGGGGAGCAGGCACAGACCCCCGGAGGGGACCACAGCCCCCCATTTTGGGGAGGGGACCACAGCCCCCCATTTTGGGGCTGAACAGACCCTCTTTGGGGGTCCGCAGACTGCGGGGGTCACTACGTGATATTTGGGGGGGGTGGGAGAGCCTCGGTGCCCCCCTCATCCCTGAGACCCCCCAATCCCAGCTTCCGGTGCCCCCCCCAGCCCCCGATCCCCCTCAGGGACCCCCAAACCGCCCCCCGGAGCCCCCAAACCGCCCCCCAATCCCCTTCAGGGACCCCCAAACCACCCCGCAGTTCCCCCCTCCAGTCCCCGATCCCCCCCGGGACCCCCAATCCGCCCACCAATCCCCTTCAGGGACCGCCAATCCGCTCCCCGGCACCCCCCCAGTTCCCCCCAGTCCCCAATCCCCCCCCCGGGATCCCCAATGTGCCCCCCAATGCCACCCCGGTGCCCCCCCGATCCCCCTCAGGGACCCCCAATCCGCCCCCCCGGGACCCCCCGGGGCCCCCAATTCACCCCCCATTTCTCCCCGGTGCCCCCCCAATGTGCCCCCCCAAGTCCCCGATCCCCCCCCGGAACCCCAAACCGCCCCCCAATGCCCCCCCGGTCCCCAATCCCCCTCAAGGACCCCCAATCCGCCCCCCGGCCCCCCCCGGCGCCCCCCGCACACACAGAGCCACTGAGGTTTCAGAGTTTATCGCGACCCCCACGGAGCCTTTCCGGGGCGGGGTGACCCCAAAATCGCCAGGTTCCCCCCCCGCCCCCCCCCGAGCCGCCCGCGGCCCCCCCACCCCCCCGGGGGTCCCCCCTGGCCTGGGGGGGCTGGGAGGGGACAGGGGACCCCCAAGAGATGAGAGTGAGGCAGCTCGGGACCCCCAAAATGGGGACCCCCAAAGGGGGGGCAGGGAGACCTCGGGGGGGGACATGGGGACCCCCAAATCGGGGGGAGCAGTGGGGACACAGTGACCCCCCCAGCCCTGGGGGGGGCGAGGACACCTCGGGACCCCCAAAATGGGGGGGGAAAAGGACACCTGAAGACCCCAAGACCCCCAAAATGGAGGGACAAGGACACCTGAGGACCCCCAAAATGGGGGGAAAGGACACCCCAAGACCCCCAAAATGGGGGGAAAAGGACACCCCAAGACCCCCAAAATGGGGGACAAGGACACCTGGAGCCCCCCAGAGCAGGTGGGGGACAAGGACACTTCAAGACCCCCAAAAATGGGGGTCAGGACACCTGGGGACCCCCAGAGCTGAGATGAGGGGAAAAGGACACGTGAAGACCCCAAGACCCCCAAACTGAGGGGGGGTCAGGATAGCTGGGGACCCCCCGAGCAGAGAGGGGGGAAAAGGACACCTGAGGACCCCCAAACTGGGAGGGACAAGGACACCTGGGGACCCCCAAAATGGGGAGGATGGGTCACCCGGGGACCCCCAGAGCTGGTGGGGGACAAGGACACCCAAGACCCCCAAATTGGGGGGGAAAAGGACACCTGAAGATCCCCAAAATGGGGGGTCAGGTCACACACCTGGGGACCCCCAGAGCTGGTGGGGGACAAGGACACCTCAAGACTCCCAAATTGGGGGTCAGGTCACCTGAGGACCCCTAAAGCAGAGATGGACGAGAAAGGACACCCCAAGACCCCCAAAATGGGGGGACCATGACACTTGAGGACCCCCAAAATGGGGGGGCCAGGACACCTGGGGACCCCCAAACCCCTGAGACAGTGTGGGGACAAGGCCACTTGAAGACCCTCAAAGGGGGGACGACCCCCAGGACCCCTCCAAGCTCTGAGATTTGGGGACAAGGACACCCCAGGACGCTCAGCCCCCCGAGGAGGAGGTGGGGGGACAAGGACACCGAGCCCCCCCAAGCCTGGGGGGCGTTTGAGAGTCGAGACCCTCGACCCCGGGGGTTTTCCCCCCGAGTCCAAACCCCCCCAAGCCTGGGGGGTGTTCGACGCTCGAGACCCTCGGGGTGTCCCCTCAAGTCCCCAAGCCTGGGGGGTGTTCGAGGGTCGACCCCCGGGGTGTTGACACCCTCAGTGTCCCCCCGAGTCCGAAGCCCCACAAGCCCCCTCACGGGGTTTGGGGGGCACTGCCAGCGCCCCTCGACCCCCAGGGTGTCCCCCCGAGTCCCCAAGCCTGGGGGGCGTTCGAGGGTCGACCCCCGGGGTGTCCCCCCCCGAGTCCGAAGCCCCCCAAGCCCCGCAGGGGTCCGCGGGGCACTAGAGGGGCAGGATCTGCTCCAGGAGGGTCTTGGAGGCCGGGGGGATCCTGTCGGGGAACTTGACCTCGAACTCGATGACGAGGTCCCCGCGCTGCTCGGGGGCGCGGGGGAAGGGCAGACCCTCGCCCGGGATGCGCCGCTTGACCCCCGGCTTGAGCACGTCCTGGAACACCATGGGGATGGAGCGCCCGTCCAGCGTGGGCACGGTCACCGTGCAGCCGCACAGCGCCTGGGGGGGACACGGGGTGACAGAGGGCGTGAGGGGGGTGGCACTGCTGCTGGGGGGGGCCGCAGTGCTGAGAGTGACCACCCAGAGTGACCGCCCAGAGTGACCACCCAGAGTGACCCTCTGATCACCCAGAGTGACCACCCGGAGTGACCCCTGACCACCCAGAGTGACCACCCGGAGTGACCCCTGATCACCCAGAGTGACCACCCGGAGTGACCCTCTGATCACCCAGAGTGAGCTCCAGCCACCCATTGTGTGCCACCACAGCCACCCAAAGTGACCCCCTGACCACCCATGGTGACCACCCAGAGTGAGCTCCAGCCACCCATTGTGTGCCACCACCACCCAGAGTGACCTCCGGCCACCCATCGTGTCTTGCCTCCAGTGTCCCCACCAAGACCAACCCAACCGCAATGTCCCAGCCAGACCAATCCACCCCTGATGTCCCCATGACGACCAAGCCACCCCTGATGTCCCCATGACGACCAAGCCACCCCTGATGTCCCCAACCAGATCAAGTCACCCCTGATGTCCCTAGCCATATCAAGCCACCCCCATGTCCCCAACCAGACCAAGCCACCCCCATGTCCCCAACCAGACCAAGCCACCCCTGATGTCCCCAACCAGACCAAGCCACCCCTGATGTCCCCAACCAGACCAAGACACCCCTGATGTCCCCAACCAGATCAAGTCACCCCTGATGTCCCCAGCCAGACCAAGACACCCCTGATGTCCCCAACCAGACCAAGACACCCCTGATGTCCCCAACCAGATCAAGTCACCCCTGATGTCCCCAGCCAGACCAAGACACCCCTGATGTCCCCAGCCAGGTCAAGCCACCCCTGATGTCCCCATGAAGACTAAAACCAATGTCTCCACTGTCCCCACCTGATGTCCCCACCTGACTCCAATGTCCCCAACACCGCCCAGACCAATGCAGTGTCTCCACTGCCACCAACCCAACCCTGACGTCCCCAATGCCACCAAGACCAGCCCTGATGTCCCCCCACGTGACATTGCCACCGTGACCGAGGCCAACACCTTGACGTCCCCTAAAAACCAACCTGGCCCAGTGTCCCCACCAAGGACAAGCCACCCCAATGTCCCTCTGTCACCAACTCAACCCCAATGTCCCCAACTCAGCCCCAATGTCCCCAATGTCCCCAACTCAACCCCAATGTCCCCAGCTCAACCCCAATGTCCCCACTGCCACCAACTCAACCCCAATGTCCCCAGCTCAACCCCAATGTCCCCACTGCCACCAACTCAACTCCAATGTCCCCAACTCAACCCCAATGTCCCCACTGCCACCAACTCACCCCAATGTCCCCAAGACACCAACTCAACCCCAAAGTCACCACTGCCACCAACTCAACCCCAATGTTCCCACCAATACTGACCCAATTCAATGTCCCCACCGAGACCACCCCAGACCCCACATCGCCACCTGATGTCCCCATCTGATGTCCCCACTGAGACCACCTCAGCACCGATGTCCCCACCAACCCAACCCCAGTGTCCCCACCGATACTGACCCAGCTCAATGTCCCCATCTGATGTCTCCACCTGATGTCCCCACTGAGACCCCCCCAGCTCTAATATCTCCACCAACCCAACCCCAGCGTCCCCACCGACACTGACCCAGCTCAATGTCCCCAACTGATGTCCCCACCAAGAGCACCCCAGCCCCCATGTCCCCATCTCCAATGTCCCCACCTGATGTCCCCAGGTGATGTCCCCACCGAGACCACCCCAGCTCCCATGACCCCATCTCCAATGTCCCCAGCTCAGTGTCCCCACCTGATGTCCCCACCTGATATCCCAAACTGATATCCCAAACTGATATCCCCACCTGATGTCCCCACGAGCCCCCACCCCCTCCCCCGTGCAGCCCCCCGCGCACCTCGCGGAGGCTGATCCTGGCCGGGTACACAATGTCCGATCCCTCCCGGCGGAACACGTCGTGCGGCTTGTCCTTGAGCACGAACACCACGTCGGCGGGGATGTTGTTGGGGGTCTGGTCGCCCTCCTTGGGGAAGGTGATCTTGGTGCCTTCCTTCCACCCTCTCTTCACCTCGATGGTCAAAATCTTGTCCTCCTTCCTCACCGTTTTGCCGTCGGGCCCGAGGCGCTTGTGCGAGATCTTCATCTTCTTGGTGCAGCCGCTGTAGATCTCCTCGAGCGACACGCGCAGGTCGTAGAGCACGGGGGGGTCCTGCTTGCGCCCCTCGGCCCCCCGGCCCCGCGGGAAGCTGACGCTGCCGAAGCCCCCCACGTGGAACGTGCTGAAGCCGTCGTCACCGTCGTCGTCGCCGTCGCCGTTGCGCTGCACGAAGAAGGTGTCGAAAGGGTTGCGGCCGTCGAAGAACTCGGCGAACATGGCGTGGGGGTCCCCGCGGAAGGTGTAGGTGAAGGTGGGGCCGTTGGAGCCCCCCGGCCCGGGGGTGGGGGCTCCTCCTTTCAGCCCTGCCAAGGTGGGGGAAGGCGTCCATCAGCCCCCCGGTCAGCGGAGGGTGCGGGCTGAGCCGCGGGCAGGGCGTGGGGCGGGCCGGGCGTGGGGAACCGGTTCTGCCCGTGGCGCCGACGCCGCTGACGGTCCCGGACGGGTCCCAACAGGCCCAGCCGGCTCCGGCGGCCCCCCCGGCACAGCCCGGCACAGCCCCGGCACGGCCCGGCACCCTCCCAGCCCCCCCCCGGGCTCCGGGCCTGGCGCCGGCCCTGACCCTGCAGGCTGCCCACCCTGAGCCCCAGACCCCCAAAATTCCCCCTGCCCTGCTCTCTGTATCCCCACACCTTTGCCCTGCCCCCAATCCTGCCACTCTCACCCTGCCCCCACCTGTGTCCTCCAAGACCCCCGCCCCCTTTACCCTCCCCCCAATCTCTCCCTCAGACTCCCACCCTGAGCCCCCCGTGCCCCAAAATCCCCCCCAATCCTGCTCTCTGTAACCCCCCGGCCTTTGCCCTGCCCCCACCCTGCTGCCTGCACCCCCCGCCCCCCAATCCTGGCCGCCCCCCATCACCTGTCCCCACCTGTGTCCCCCAAGACCCCCACCCCCTTTACTTTCCCCCCAAATCTCCCCTCAGACCCCCACCCTGACCCCTCACCTCCTCTCATACCCCCAAACCCGCCTGTGCCCCACCCCCAGACCCCCGATCCTCCCTCTACCCCACCCCCAGACCCCCAATCCCCCCCGCTCAGACCCCCGCCTTGATCCCCCACCTGCCCCCCAGACCCCCGATCCCTCCTCTACCCCACCCCGACCCCCAAACTCCCCTCTACCCCATCGCCAGACCCCCACCCTGCCCTCCACGTGCTCCCCACACCCCCCAGCCCCCCACTCTGCCCATGCTCCCCCCCAGACCTCTCACCCTTCACTGCCCCCCCAGTCCCACCCCCCTGTCACTGCCCCCCAGTCCCTTCCCCCGTCACTGCCCCCCCAGTCCCCTCACCCCTCACTGCCCCCCAGTCCCACCCCCCGTCACTGCCCCCCAGACCCCTCCCCCTGTCCCAGACCCCCAGACCCCTCCCCCCTGTCACTGTCCCTTCCCCGCCTGTCCCAGACCCCCAGACCCCTTACCCCTCACTGCCCCCCACGCCCCCCACCCCTGACACCCCCGTGCCCCCCTGTGCCCCCCGTGCCGCCGCTCACCCTCCTCCCCGTACTTGTCGAAGATCTCCCGTTTTTTGGGGTCGCTGAGCACATCGTAGGCCTCGGCCACCTCCTTGAAGCGCTGCTCGGCGCCCGGCGAGCGGTCCTTGTCGGGGTGGCAGCGCAGCGCCTGCCGCCGGTACGCGCGGCGGATGTCGGCGGCGGAAGCCCCCCGGGACAGCCCCAGCGTGCGGTAATAGTCCTTCCCCATGGCCGCCCCGAGCGCTCTGCGAGCGGGCACGGGGAGGCACCGCGGGACGGGGACGGGCACGGCGAGGGAAGGGACGGGGGCGGGGAGATGGGGAGGGACGGCGGGAGGGATGGGGAGAGGGGTGGGCCGGGGGAGGGACCGGGGAGAGACAGGGGATGGAGCGGGGTGGACCGAGGAGTGACCGGGGTTGGTCCAGGCGATGAGGATGGACCGGGGAAGGACCAGGGATGGACCGGGAAGAGACAGGGGATGGACCGGAGATGGTCCAGGGTGATGAGCATGGACCGGGGAAGAACTGCGGATGGACCGAGGAGTGACCGGGGTTGGTCCAGGGGAATGAGGGTGGACCGGGGAAGGACCAGGGATGGACCGGGGATGGACCAGAGATGGACCGAGAAGGAGGTGGACTAGAAGAGTGACCGGGGGATGGACCGGGGAGGGACCGGGGTTGGTCAGGGGGATGAGGATGGACCGGGGAAGGAACGGGGATGGACTGGGGAAAGACAGGGGATGGACTGGGGAGAGACAGGGGATGGAGTGGGGAGAGACAGGGGATGGAGTGGGGATGGACCGGGGAGAGACAGGGGATGGACCGGGGATGGACCGGGGAAGGGAATGGGGACCGGGGATGGATCGGGGATGGAGTGGGGGATGGACCGGGGGGCGACCGGGGGATGGACCGGGGGAGGGATCGGGGTTGGTCCAGGGGATGAGGGTGGACCGGGGAAGGACTGGGGATGGACCGGGGGATGGAGCTGGGGTGGTCAGGGGGATGAGGATGGACCGGAGAGTGACCGCGGGATGGACCGGGGATGGACCAGGGATGGAGTGGGGGATGGACCGGGGAGAGACGGGGGGTGGACCGGGGAAGGACTGGGGAGTGACCGGGGTTGGTCCAGGGGAATGAGAATGGACCGGGGAAGGACCAGGGATGGACCGGGGAGTGACAGGGGATGGAGTGGGGATGGACCGGGGGATGGACCGGGGAAGGGATGGGTTGGGAATGGACCGGGGATGGGCCAGGGATGGACCGGGGATGGACCGGGGGAGGGACCGGGGTTGGTCAGGGGGATGAGGATGGACCGGGGAAGGACCGGGGGGCGGACCGGGAGTGGAGCGGGGGACGAATCGGGAAGCGGGCGGAACAGAGGAGAGACCGGGGAAGGAGCAGGGGGACTAGGACGGATCGGGAAAGAGACCGGGGATAGATCGGCAGAGGAACCGCGAGAGGGACCGGGGAAGGACCTGGGGAGGGACCGGGAGAGACAGGGGATGGACCGGGGACGGACCGGGGACGGACCGGGGATGGACCGGGGAGTGACCGGGGATGGAGCGGGGGTGGACCGGGGAAGGGACGGGTTGGGAATGGGGTGGACCGGGGAGAGACGGGAGGATGGACCGGGGATGGACCGGGAAGGGGGCGGACTAGGGGAGTGACTAGGAATGGATCGGGGAAGGACCGGAGAACACCAGGGAGGGACCGGGGATGGACCGGGGGCGGACCGGGGAGAGACAGGGGGATGGACTAGGGATGGACCGGGGATGGACCTAGGGAGAGAGCGGGAGAGGGACCGGGAATGGCGGGGAAGGGGGGGGCGGGGGGAAGGGACGGGGAGGGAAAGAGGAACGGGACCGAGGGGGGAACAGGGGGCGTGGGGATGGGAGCGGGGACGGACTGAGGGAGGGACCGGGGAGGGAATGGGGACCGGGATGGGATGGACCGGGATGGGATGGACCGGGGGTGGACCGGGGGTGGACCGGGGATGGACCGGGGATGGACCGGGGGTGGATCCAGGGAAAGGAGGAGCCCGAAGCTTCCCGGGGGCTGTCCCTGTCACCTCCAATGACAGCCTGACCCTGTCACCCACAGCCGCTGTCACCCTCAGCCTGACACTGTCACCCAGGGCCACTGTCACCCTGTCACTTTCACCCACCGTGCCAACTGTGCCACCCACAGCTGCCGTCACCCCCACTGACACTCTGTCCTGTCACCCGGTGACACGGTGACACCCATCACTCTGGTGCCACCTATCTCCTATCACATGTGACAAATGCCACCCCAGCACCAGCCCGTCCCTGTCACTGCAGGGTGGCACCGCTGTGACATCATCGGGAGCTTCTGCCCCATCCCCAACCGTGTCCCCGTGGGAGTCCCCGGTTCAGGGACACCTGGAGACGGCACACCTGGGGAGCCTGGGGACAGGGGGATATGAAGACAGGGGACAGGGAGGACACAGGAACATGGAGACACAGGGACGGGGGAATGGGGGGACATGGGGACACGGGAATTGGAGACCTGGGGACAGGTGGCCAGGGGGACATGGGGACACAGGAGGGACAGGCCCCTCCCCCCCACTGTCCCCATGGCCAGAGGTCCCCATGGCCCCACACATCACTGTGCCCCAAAGTGTCCCCAGGCCCTGCCACATCCCCCTGGGCCCCAAGTGTCCCCACGGGGTCCCTAAGCCCCAGAATGTTCCCACGGTGTCCCCGTGGGTCCCCAGAAGCCACAGTTCCCTGGGGCCCTCCCCTACCACCATCAGCCCACCCAGTTCCCTGGGACCCACCCCGGGCCCCCATCAGCCCCCAGCCCCACATGACCCCCCAGTCCCCCATCATCTCCCAGTCCCCCATGACCCCCCAAGCCCCTCATGGCCTCCAGTCCCCTGTGACCCCCCAGCCCTGGTATCCTCTGTGCCCCCCATGACTCCCAAGCCCCCCATGACCCCCAAGCCCCCCATGGCCTCCAGTCCCCTGTGCCCCCCCCAGCCCCACATGACGTCCCCAGCCCCCGGGATCCTCTGTGCCCCCCATGACCCCCAAGCCCCCATCACCCCCTGAGACCCCCGAGCCCTCCGTGGGCACTCAGCCCCCCCAATACCCTTGGCCCCTTCAGACCCCCATGACACCCACCTCACTGCTCTGCCCCCAGACCCCACGGTCCCCAAGGCCACCCACACCCCGCGGTCCCCATGGCCACCCAGGCTCCACGGTCCCCAAGGCCACCCAGGCCCCACGGTCCCCAAGGCCACCCAGACCCCGCGGTCCCCAAGGCCACCCAGACCCCACGGTCCCCAAGGCCACCCAGGCCCCCTCAGTCCGCACCCAGCCCCGCAGGCCCCGCCCCCCGCCGCCATTAGCCATGGGGCCCCGCCCACCGCGGGGCCCAGCCCCGCCCACCTCCCGCCCCTGCCGCTCGCCCATTGGCTGCTCTCCCCGTCACTCCAGCCCCGCCCCCGCCTCCCATTGGCGGCCGCCCCCTCGGGCGTTCGCGTTGCCCCGGCAACCAACGCGGCGGGAAGGGGCGAGCGTGAAGGCGGGGCCGCGGCGTTTTGATTGGCCGTCCCGAGCCACGCGCGCGGCGCCGATTGGCTGCGCCCCAGGCCCCGCCCCAGCGAGCGCGCGGGGCG
The DNA here is from genome assembly GCA_036630365.1 of Acanthiza pusilla. Lineage (NCBI taxonomy): Eukaryota > Metazoa > Chordata > Aves > Passeriformes > Acanthizidae > Acanthiza > Acanthiza pusilla. The sequence continues at coordinate 197,210 of JAXCHO010000154.1, read as the reverse complement.
GGTCACGTGGGGGCGGCGGGGGCGGCGGGAGCGGCGGAGCGGAGCCAGCATGAAGCACTACGAGGTGAGGCGGCCGCACGGCCCGCGCACCGGGACCGCCACCGGCTCCGGAGCCGCCCCGAGCGCCGGCACCGCCGGGCCCCGCACGGCGCGGTCGCGCCGACCTCGCGTAACCCCCGCGTTCCGCCCCGGGGCACCCGGGACGTGCTCTGCGCATGCGCTCGGGGTGGAGCACTGCGCATGCGCTTCGGGGCGCGGCCGCCCGGGGGTGGTGGCGTGCGCGCGCCGGGCAGCAGGGAGCGCGCGGGGGCGTGGCCTCGTGGAGGGGCGGAGCCTCGTGGAGGGGCGGGGCCTCAGGTGGGGAGGGTCCTTCTGGGGGCGGGGCCGCGGGCTGGAGGGGCGGGGCCTGCGGACGGTCCCGGGAGGGTCTCGGGGGTCCCGGGTGGTCCCCGGAGTGTCTCGGGTGGTCCCGGGAGGGTCCCGGGAGGTTCTCGGGTGGTCCCAGGAGGGTCTCGGGGGTCCCAGAAGGTTCCGGGAGAGTCTCAGGTGGTCGCGGGAGGTTCTCGGGTGGTCGCGGGAGGGTCTCGGGTGGTTCCAGGTGGTCCTGGGAGGGTCTCGGGTAGTCCCAGGAGGGTCCCGGGAGGGTCTCGGGTTGTCTCGGGTGGTCCCGGGTGGTCCCAGAAGGTTCTCGGGTGGTCCCCGGAGTGTCTCGGGCGGTCCCGGAAGGTCCCGGGAGGGTCTCGGTGGTCCCGGGAGGGTCTCGTGGGGTCCCGGGTGGTCCCAGGAGGGTCCCAGAAGGTTCTCAGGTGGTCTCCGGAGTGTCTCGGGTGGTCCCGGAAGGTCCCGGGAGGGTCTCGGGGGTCCCGGGCGGATCCGGCCCGGCCCCGCCGCTGTCGCCGCCCCAAGGGGACTCTGCGGGGCCGCGCCCTTCCCCCGCTGTCACCTTCCCCCCCCGAGCCTGTCCAGTCACTGTCCCCAGCCCTGTCACTGTCACCGTCATCGCGCTCGGGGTGGCTCCTGAGTAGCCCTGAAGGTGTCACCTCCCCCCCCGGGTGGGGTGTCCCTGTCACCTCGAGGTGACACAGCCCCATCGGAGCGTCCAGGGGTGGCAGATGCCTGTCCCCATCGTGGTGTCCGCAGGGGTCACCGGGTGATGTCACTCCGCCCCCCCAGAGCCACCCACGGGTGACAGAGACCACATGGCTCCGGCCACCTCTGTCCCCACCTCGTGCCACCGAGGCCCTTGGGGACAGTGGCGTGGGGGGTCCAACCTCACCTCCGTCCTCGCCACGTCCTGTCCCCTCCGTCCCCTCCGGCCGCTGTCCCCACCCCCGGTCCCACCCAGGTGACACTGTCCCTCCAGTGGCCACCCCCGGGGCCATGTCCAGGGCCACCTCCAGGGCCACCTCCGGGGCCACCCCCAGGGCCACCCCCAGGGCCACCTCCAGGGCCACCCGGGTGACTCTCTCCCTCCAGTGGCCACCCCTAGGGCCACCTCCAGGGCCACCCCCAGGGCCACCCCTAGGGCCACCTCCAGAGGCACCCCCGGGGCCACCTCCAGGGCCACCTCCAGGGCCACCAGGGCCAAGGGCCGGGGGGGGGGCAGGGCTATATTTAGCCTCTCGGGGACCGATCGGGTTTCGGGCGGGCGCGGTGACATGGAGGTGGCAGTGCCACCCCGCGAGGGCGGCCCGGTGGTGTCACCGTCGCCCGTGCTGGGGCTGTGGCCGCCGGTGGCCGCGGGCAAGCGGCCCAAGAAATCGGCCGTGCTCTTCTTCGAGGTGGAGATCCTGGACGCGCGCACCAGGGACAAGCTCTGCTTCCTCGACAAGGTACGGGACAGCGGCAGCGGGGACATGGCGTGGCCCTGGGGTGGCCCTGGTGGTCTCTCGGGGTGTCCCCGCCGCCCCCATGGCCCCTCGGGGTGTCCCTGTGGCCCCTGGGGGTGTCCCCACGGTACCTGATGGCTTTTCAGGGTGTCCCTGTGGCCCCCGATGGCCCCTTGGGGTGTCCCTGTGTCCCCTGGGGTGTCCCCGTGGTTCCTGTGGCCCCTCGGGGTGTCCCTGCGGCCATTGATGGCCTCTTGGGGTGTCCCTGTGGTCACCAATGACGCCTCAGGGTGTCCCTGTGGTCATTGATGGCCTCTTGGGGTGTCCCTGTGTCCCCCTATGGCCCCTCGGGGTGTCCCCGCAGCCACCGCTGGCCTCTCGGGGTGTCCCTCCTGTCCCTGATGTCCCCTCGGGGTGTCCCTGATAGCCCCTCCGGTGTCCCCGCAGCCACCTGGCCTCTCGGGGTGTCCCTCCTGTCCCTGATGGCCTCTCGGGGTGTCCCTGTGTGCCCTGGTGGCTTCTCGGGGTGTCCCTGATGGCCCCCGATGGCCTCTCGGGGTGTCCCTGTGGCCATTGATGGTTCCTTGGGGTGTCCCTGATGGCCTCTCGGGGTGTCCCCATGGTCCCTCGGGGTGTCCCTGTTGCCATTGATGGCCCCTCGGGTGTCCCCATGGCCACCGATGGCCCCTCGGGGTGTCCCTGATGTCCCCTTGCTGTCCCCAGGTGGAGCCTCAGGCCACCGTGGCTGACATCAAGAACCTGTTCAGCAAAGCTCGTGAGTAGGGACAGGGACAGGGTTGGGGACAGGGTTGGGGACAAGGACAGGGATGGGGACAGGGTTGGGGACAAGGACAGGGACAGGGATGGGGACAGGGTTGGGGACCCTCTGTGGGGCCATGGGGACCTGTCACCTTTGTCTTCCATGGCTCTGTCCCCGCAGTGCCACCACCGCTGTCCCCTCTGTCCCCTCAGTGCCACCCTCACTGTCCCCTTTGTCCCACAGATCCCCAGTGGTACCCAGCGAGACAATCTCTGCGCCTGGACCCCAGTGAGTGTCACTATGGCGTGGCGTGTCCTCTCAGGTGTCCCCAGCTGTCCCCAGGGTGTCCCCAGGTGTCCCCCAGGTGTCCCCAGGTATCCCCAGGTGTCCCCGGGATGTCCGCAGCTGTCCCCAGGGTGTCCCCAGGGTGTCATCAAGTGTCCCCACGTGTCCCCCATGTGTCCCCCAGCTGTCCCCCAGATGTCCCCAGGTATCCCCCAGGTGTCCCCAAGTGTCTCAGGTGTCCCCCGGGTGTTCCCAGGTGCCCCAGGTATGTCCCCAGGTGTCCCAGGGATGTCCCCAGGGATGTCCCCACAGGGTCGCAGGTGTCCCAGGTGTGGCAGGGATGTCCCCAGCTGTCCCCAGCTGTCCCCAGGTGTCCCAGAGATGTCCCCAGGTGTCCTGTAGGTGTCTCAGGGATGTCCCCAGGTGTCCTCAGGTGTCACAGGTGTCCCCAAGTGTCGAAGATGTCCCCAGGTGTCACAGGTGTCCCCAGGTGTCCCCAGGGGTGTCCCCAGGTGTCCCAGGTGTGGCAGGGATGTCCCCAAGTGTCCCAGGAATGTCCCCAGGGTGTCTCCCAGGTGTATCCAGGGGTGTCCCCAAGTGCCCCAGGTGTCCCCAGATGTCACGGTGTCGCTGTCCCCAGAGGGTCGCTCGCTGAAGGACGAGGATGTGCTGCAGTCACTGCCTGTGGGGACCACGGCCACGCTCTACTTCCGGGACCTGGGGGCGCAGATCAGCTGGGTCACCGTGAGTCACCTGTGTCACCTGTGTGTCACCCTGTGTGTCACCTGTGTGTCACCATGTCACCCATGTGTCACCTGTGTCACCTGTGTGTCACCTGTGTGTCACCATGTCACCCCTGTGTCATCTCTGTCACCTGCTCTGTCCCTGTCCCCTTCCGGGACCTGGCGGTGCAGATCAGCTGGGTCACCGTGAGTCACCTGTGTCACCCTGTGTCATCTGTCACCCCCTGAGTCACCCTGTGTCACCTCTGTGTCCCTCTGTCCCTCTCTCTCTCTGTCTCAGTCTGTCCACTTCTCTGTCCGTGTGTCCATCCCTGCTCCGGGTGTGCCATGCCCCCAGGTGTCCCTGACTGTCCCCTCACCTGTCCCAGGTGTCCCTCACCTGTCCCTCACCTGTCCCTCACCTGTTCCTCACCTGTCCCTCACCTGTCCCCAGGTGTCCCTCACCTGTCCCTCACCTGTTCCTCACCTGTCCCTCACCTGTCCCAGGTGTCCCTCACCTGTCCCTCACCTGTCCCTCACCTGTCCCAGGTGTCCCTCACCTGTCCCTCACCTGTCCCTCACCTGTCCCAGGTGTCCCTCACCTGTCCCTCACCTGTCCCAGGTGTCCCTCACCTGTCCCTCACCTGTCCCTCACCTGTCCCAGGTGTCCCTCACCTGTTCCTCACCTGTCCCTCACCTGTCCCAGGTGTCCCTCACCTGTCCCTCACCTGTCCCTCACCTGTCCCTCACCTGTCCCAGGTGTCCCTCACCTGTCCCTCACCTGTCCCTCACCTGTCCCAGGTGTCCCTCACCTGTCCCTCACCTGTCCCAGGTGTTCCTGACCGAGTACGCAGGTCCCCTGCTCATCTACCTGCTCTTCTATTTCCGGGTGCCCTTTCTCTATGGGCCGCGCTACGACTTCACCGCCAGCCGCCACCGCGTGGTCCAGTGAGGGACAGCCAGGGGACAATGGGGGACAATGGGGACAGGGAGGGGACAGTGCGGGGCAGTGAGGGATAATGGGGACAGTGGGGGACAATGGGGACAGGGAGGGACAATGGGAACAGTGGGGACAGCGAGGAGACAGGGAGGGGCAATGGGGACAATGAGGGACAGTGGGAACAGGGAGGAGCAGGGGGGACAGCGAGGGGACAATGGGGACGGTGGGGGGGACAGGGAGGGGCAATGGGGGACGGTGGTGACAGTGAGGGTACAATGGGGACAGTGGGGGACAATGGGGACAGTGAGGGGACAGGGAGGGGCACTGAGGACTGCAGGGAACAATGGGGGACAATGGGGACAGCAGGGACAGTGGGGACAGCGAGGGGACACGGAGGACAGGGAGGGGACAGTGGGGATGGGGGGGGACGGGGGGACAGGGAGGGACAATGGGGACAGTGGGGACAGCGGCGACAGGGAGGGGCACTGTGGGCTGGGGGGGACAGGGAGGGGACAGTGGGGATGGGGGGGGACGGGGGGACAGGGAGGGACAATGGGGACAGGGAGGAGCAGTGGGGACAGCAGGGGACAGGGAGGGGCAATGAGGATAGTGAGGGACAATGGGGACAGCAGGGAACAATGGGGACAGTGAGGGACAATGGGGACAGGGAGGGGCAATGGGGACAGGGAGGGGCAATGGGGAAATGGGGCAGGGAGGGCACAGCAGGGGACAATGGGGACAGTGGGGACAATGGGGGATAATGGAGACAGTGGGGGATAGTGGGGACAGGGAGGGGCAATGGGGACAATGGGGACAGTGGGGACAATGGGGGATAATGGAGACAGTGGGGGATAGTGGGGACAGGGGGGGCAATGGGGACAATGGGGACAGTGGGGACAATGGGTTGGTCTGGGTGATGGGGGGACAGTGTGTGAGTTCAGGAGGTGTCAGGACAATGGGGACATTGGGGGGGTATGGGGAGGCACTGAGAGCCTGACCTCTGTGTCCCCCCGTGTCCCCGTGTCCCCTAATGTCCCCTCCCTGTCCCCCGTGTCCCCAGCCTGGCGTGCTGCTGTCACTCGTTCCATTACGTCAAGCGCCTCCTGGAGACTCTGTTCGTGCATCGCTTCTCGCACGGCACAATGCCCCTGCGCAACATCTTCAAGGTGACACTGACAGTGACACCCGTGTCCCCTCCCTGTCCCCTCCCTGTCCCCCTCAGGTCACCCCTGTCCCCTCCCTGTGCCCACGGCACAATGCCCCTGCGCAACATCTTCAAGGTGACACTGACAGTGACACCTGTGTCCCCTCCCTGTCACCCCTGTCCCCCCTGGGTCACCACTGCCACCCCCGGATCACCCCTGTCCCCTCCCTGTCCCCATCGCTTCTCGCACGGGACAGTGCCCCTGCGCAACATCTTCAAGGTGACAGTGACACCCGTGTCCCCTCCCTGTCCCCTCCCTGTCCCCCTCAGGTCATCCCTGTCCCCTCCCTGTGCCCACGGGACAATGCCCCTGCGCAACATCTTCAAGGTGACAGTGACAGTGTCACCTGTGTCACCCCTGGGTCACCTCTGTCACTCCCTGTCCCCCACAGTCACCTTTGTCACCTCCTGTCCCCTCCCTGTCCCCAGCAGTTCTCGCATGGCACCGACCCTGCACAGCATCTTTGAGGTGTCACTGTCACCTGGGTCACCTCTGCCACCCCCTGTCCCCTCCCTGTCCCCCCGTGTCCCCTGCCAGCCCCGCCCACACACCTGGGTGTCCCCAGCTGTCCCCGAGTGCCACCGCCGTGTCCCCAACGTGTCCCCAATGTCCCCAGAACTGCACCTACTACTGGGGCTTTGCCGCCTGGATGGCTTACTACATCAACCACCCGCTGTACACCCCGCCAGGTGAGTGCCACCTGTGTCACCCGTGTCATCTGTGTGTCACCTGTGTGTCACCTGAGTGTCACCTGTGTCACCTCTGTGTCACCTATCACCTGTCACCTGTGTGTTACCTGTGTGTCACCTGTGTCACCTGAGTCACCTGTGTGTCCCCTCTGTGTCCCTATTACATCAACCACCCGCTGTACACCCCGCCAGGTGAGTGTCACCTGTGTCACCTCTGTGTCACCTATCACCTGTCACCTGGGTGTTACCTGTGTGTCACCTGTGTCACCTGTGTGTCACCTGTCACCTGTGTGTCACTTCTGTGTCCCTATCACGCTGTCCCCGTGAGGGTCTCTTGTCACCTGTCCCTGTCCCTGCTGTGTCCCCTGTCCCCATCACACTGCCCCTCCCTGTGTCCCTGTGTCTCCAGGGGACACTGGGGATTGTCACTGTCCCTGACATTGCTGTGTCCCCCCAGCCTGTGGTGACACCAGGGATTGTCACTGTCCCTGACCCTGTCCTGTGTCCCCACTGTCCCTGACCCTGTCCCCTGTCCCCACAGCCTACAGTGACACCGGGGCTGTCACTTTTCCTGACACTGCTGTGTCCCCCCAGCCTACGGTGACAGCGGGGATTGTCACCGTCCCTGACCCCCTGTGTCCCCCCAGCCTGTGGTGACACCAGGGGTGTCACTGTCCCTGACACCTCGCATGTCCCCACTGTCCCCAACACCCCCATGTGCCCCCATGTGCACAGGGGACACTGGGGGTGTCACTGTCCCTGACCCTGTCCTGTGTCCCCACTGTCCTTGACCCCCCTGTGTCCCCCCATCCGCAGGGGACACTGAGGATTGTCACTGTCCCTGACACCATGTCCCCACTGTCCCCAACACCCCCATGTCCCCCCACATGCACAGGGGACACCAGGGCTGTCACTGTCCCTGACACTGTCTCCTTGTCCCCACAGCATACGGTGACAACGAGGATTGTCACTGTCCCTGACCCCCCCCGTCCCCACTGTTTGTCACCCCCACATGTCCCCACTGTCCCTGACCCTGTCCCCTGTCCCCACAGCCTACGGTGATGAGCAGGTGAAGCTGGCGCTGGCTGTGTTCCTGGTGAGTCCCTGGGGACACCCCTGGGGCCATGGGGACATCAGGGGTCCGGTGGGGACATTGGGGACAATCATGGGGACATCGGGGGGTCCAGGTGCCACCCCCTGCTCAGTGTCCCCTGTGTCCCCTCCCAGTTCTGCCAGCTCGGGAACTTCTCCATCCATGTGGCTCTGCGGAACCTGCGCCCAGCAGGTGAGGGGACACTGGGGACAGTGGGGACACGGGGGACACTGGGGACAGTGGGGATGCTGGGGACATTGGGGACACTGGGGCCATTGGGGACATTAGGGGCACTGGGGACAGGGGGACATTGGACGACATTGGGTGCATGGGGGACATTGGGGACATGAGGGACACAGGGGACACGGGGGACATTGGGGACATGGGGGACATGGGGGGACATGGAGGACATGGGGGCACATTGAGGGGGACATGGGGGACACAAGGGACATGGGGGGACATGGTGGTGACACAGAGGGTGACACCCATGGGGAGTTCAGGGGGACATGGGAGACACAAGGGGACATGGGGGGGACACAGTGGACACGGGGGGGACACCAAAGGGGACATGGTGGGGACATGGAGAGGACACAGAGGGTGACACGTGTCCAGGGGGTGACATCTATTTGGAGGGGTGACACTGCAGGTGATCCATGGCCAAGAGGGAGACATGGGGGGTGACACAGGAGGTGACCTGTGCCCAGGAGAGTGACCCACGGCCAGGGAGGTGACCTGTGTGTGGGGAGGGGACCACAGCTGGGGGGGACCAGGGGGTGTGACATGTGTGACCTGTGTGTGACCCGTGTCCGGGGGGGTGTCACTGGTGTGTGACCTGTGTGTGACCCATGTGTCATCCGCGTGTGACCCATGTGTGACCTACATGTCACCCGTGTGTCACCCATGTGTGTCCTGTGACTGGGGGTGGGGGGTGTCACTGGTGTGTGTGACCTGTATGTCACCTGTGTGTGACCTGTGTCCAGGGGGTGTCACCGGTGTGTGTATGTCCCACGTGTGACCTGTGTGTCACCTGTGTGTCACCTGTGTGTCACCTGTGTCCGGGGGGTGTCACCAGTGTGTGTGTGTCCCATGTGTGACCCATGAGTGTCCCGTGTGTGACCCACATGTCACCTGTGTGTCACCTGTGTCCGGGGGGTGTCACCAGTGTGTGTGTGTCCCATGTGTGACCCATGAGTGTCCCGTGTGTGACCCACATGTCACCTGTGTGTCACCGGTGTGTATCCTGTGTGTGTCCTGTGTGTGACTCATGAGTGTGCCGTGAGTGTCCCATGTGTGACCTGTGTGTGACTTGTGTGTCACCTGTGTGTCACCTGTGTGTCAATTGTGTGTATCCTGTGTGTGTCCCATGTGTGACCCATGTCCAGGAGGGTGTCACCAGTGTGTGTGTGTGACCCATATGTGACCCACGTGTGACCCGTGTGTGACCGTGCGTGACCTGTGTGTGACCTACATGTCAGCAGTGTGTGACTGTGTGTGACCATGTGTGACATGGGGTGTGTCACCTGTGTGTGACCCATGTGTGACCCGCATGTCACCTGTGTGTCACCCGTGTGTGTCCCGTGACTGGGGGTGAGGGGTGTCACTGGTGTGTGTGTGTGACCCACGCGTGACCCGTGTGTCACCTGTGTGTGACCCGTGTCCCGGGGGGTGTCACCAGTGTGTGTGTGACCCCCGTCCGGGGGAAGTGTCACTGCTGTGTGACCCGTGTGTGACTCGTGTCCGGGGGGCTGTCACCGGTGTGTGACCCATGTGTGACCCGTGATCAGGGGGGTGTCACCCGTGTGTGACCTGTGTGTGACCTGCGTGTGACCATGTGTGACCCAGGGGGGGTCACAGTGTGCAATCCGTGTGTGACCCGTGTGCGGGGGGGTGTCACTGGTGTGTGTCCTGTGTGTGACCGCGTGTGACCCACGCGTGACCCGTGTGTGACCTGCGTGTCACTGATGTGTGTGTGTGACCCACGTCACCCGTGTGTCACGGTGTCCCCGCGGTGGCGCAGGCTCCAAGACGCGCAAGATCCCGTACCCCACACGCAATCCTTTCACGTGGCTCTTCCTGCTCGTGTCCTGCCCCAACTACACCTACGAGGTGAGGACACCAGGGGGGACACTGGGGACACCTGGGGGACACCGGGGGAACCTGGGGGGACACAGCCCTGGGTGGGGACACCGGGAGGGGAACACGGCCCTGGGGGTGGCACTGGGGACACCGGGAACAGGACACGGCCCTAGGGTGGGGACATTGCGGACACCGGGAGGGGGACGCAGCCCTGGGTGGCACTGGGAGCAGGGGACACCTCCTGGGGGGAACTGGGGGGGTGTGGAGGGGGAGGGGCACCCCTGGGTGGGGCAGGGGAGGGGAGGTGACACTGCTGTGCTGGGCACAGCAGAACTGTGGGACATGGGGGGGCCTGTCCCCCCACAGCGGGTGACACCCCCCCATGGGTGACACCCCTCACGGGTGACACTCCCCACGGGTGACACCCCCCACGAGTGACACTCCCCACGAGTGACACCCCCCACGAGTGACACTCCCCACGAGTGACACCCCCCAAGGGTGACACTGCCACGGGTGACTCTCCCCCCCCAATGTGTGTCCCCCCAGGTCGGGTCCTGGATCGGCTTCACTATCATGACACAGTGTCTGCCTGGTGAGAGGGGACAGGGGACACGGGAGGGACATGGGGGGACATGGGAGGGGACATGGGACACGGGACGGACATGGGACACGGGACGGACATGGGACACAGGAGGGACATGGAGGGACAAGGAGGGGACAAGGGACACGGGAGGGGACATGGGACAAGGGAGGGGAGATGGGACAAGGGACGGACATGGGACACGGGAGGGACACGGAGGGACAAGGAGGGGACAAGGGACACGGGAGGGGACACGGGACATGGGAGGGGACACGGGAGGGGACAAGGGACACGAGAGGGGACATGGGGGGATATGGTGGGACAAGGGGGGGACACGGGGGAACAGGGGAGGGGACATGGGACAAGGGAGGGGACATGGGAGGGGACACGGGGACAAGGGAGGGACACGGTGGGACACGGGAGGGGCTGATGGGGGAGGGGGCACCCCGGAGACCCCACCTGTGTGTCCCCTGTGCCACCTTGGGGTCTCCATGTCCCCTGTGCCACCCCAGCCTCCCAAACCCATCCCGCTGACCTCCATGTCCCTCCTGTCCTCTTATATCCCCTGCGCCCCCACGTCCTGTGTCCCCCTCCAGGGCCTCCTGTCCCCTCCCTGTTCCTTGTGCCACCCCCGAGTGCCCGTGTCACCCTCCCGGGGGTCCCTGTCCCCCCTGGGGTGCCCCGCCCCGGGGTCCCCGCCCCCCCCCCCCCGTGTCCCTGCGGTGACAGCGCTGTCCCCGCAGTGGCGCTGTTCTTGCTGGTCCCTCCCCGTGTCCCCATGTCCCCGCGGTGTCCCCGTGTCCCCCTGGTGACACTGGTATCCCCGTGGTGACACCGCTGTCCCCGCAGTGGCGCTGTTCTCGCTCGTGGGCTTCGTGCAGATGGCGATTTGGGCGCAGGGCAAGCACCGCAGCTACCTGCGGGAGTTCCGCGATTATCCCCCGCTGCGGTCCCCCATTGTCCCCTTCCTGCTGTGACACCGTGGGGACAGCCCCCATTGTCCCCCTCCTGCTGTCACAGCACAGGGACACCGCGGGGATGGGGACAGGACAGCCCCCATTGTCCCCTTCCTGCTGTGACACTGTGGGGACATCGTGGGGATGCCCCGGGGACACCACGGGAATTCCGCGATTATCCCCCACTGCGGTCCCCGATTGTCCCCTTCCTGCTGTGACACCGCAGGGACACCCCAGGGACACCATGTCCCCCACTGTCCCTTCTCACTGTGACACCCTGTGGGGACACCCCCCTTGGGAATTCTGGGATTGTCCCTCTCCCCACTGTCCCCTCCCTGCTGTGACACCTGTGGGGACACTGCAGGGACAGCCCAGCCCCCATTGTCCCCTCCCTGCTGTGACACCGAGGGGACACCATGGGGATGGGGACAGCCCAGCCCCCACTGTCCCCTCCCTGCTGGGACACAGCCCTTGGGGACACCCCAGGACACTGATCTGTCGCTGTCACTCGTGCCCTGAGCCTTGGGGACAGTGTGGGGACAGGGGACACACTGTTGTCAGCCTGTCCCCACTGTCACCTGCTCACAGCAGGACAAGGCAATGTGGCCTCACTGTCCCTTGTCACCCACCGGGTCCCAGCCGCGGTGTCCCCGCCCCAGTGGCGCTGTTCCCGTCACCAGTGGCAGTGACCGAAGCCACCACTGGTGACAATGCGGTGTCGTCCCCACGCGCTGGTGACAGCCCACGGTGTCACTGTGTCCCCTGTCCCCGCAAGTGACAATAAATCACATCCCCCACACATGTGGTGTGTCATTGTCCCACCCCAGGGGACACCAGGGGGTCACAGCCACCCCAGGGGACAATCCCGGTGTCACCGTGTCCCCCCGTCCCCGCAAGTGACAATAAATCACATCCCCCACGTGTGTGGCCTGTCATTGTCCCACCCCAGGGGACACCGGGGGGGTCACAGCCACCCTGTGGGGACAACCCTGCTGTCCCCAAGCTGGGTGGGGATGTCCCCTCTGCAATGTGACGAGCCAGTGCGGTGTCACTCTGTGCCTTTATTCCGCGGGGGTGGCCTCATGTCACCGTGTCCCCACGTGTCACTGGGCGGGTCTGGCACACAGGGGTGGCCTCGTGTCACCGTCACGGTGTCCCCAAGTGTCACTCGGGGTCCTCCTGGTGTTTCCGGAGTCGTTTCTGGCGCTGCCGCAGGCGCCGCTCGCGCTCAAACTCCTTCATGCGCATCACGTAGCTGGGGACAGGGTGGCACTGTCACCGCGTGTCACCTGGTGTCACCAGGTGTCACCGTGGTCACCACGGGAATGGGGATAGTGCAGAAAGGCAGGGCAGTGGCACCGCGGTGGCACTGTGGTGGCCCCCTGTCCCCTCCCACACCCCCCGATGTCCCTGTCACCCCCCACTGGCATGTCCCTCCTGTCCCCACCCCAGTCCCCATGTCCCCCTGATGTCCCCTGATGTCCCCATGATGTCCCCCTGATGTCCCCGTGTCCCTGTCCCTCACTCTTGCTGCTGGCAGCTGTCCTAGCCATGTTCCCCCATGTCCCCATGATGTCCCCTGATGTCCCCCCGATGTCCCCTCACTCGTGGCGCTGGCAGCTATCCCAGGCGTGTCCCCCTGATGTCCCCATGTCCCTGTCCTTGATGTCCCCTCACTCTTGGTGCTGGCAGCTGTCCCAGGCATGTTCCCCATGTCCCCCACATGTCCCCGTGATGTCCCCATGATGTCCCCATGTCCCTGTCCCTCACTCGTGGTGCTGACAGCTGTCCTAGCCATGTTCTCCTGATGTCCTCATGATGTCCCCATGTCCCTGTCCCTCCCTGGTGGTGCTGGCAGCTGTCCCAGGCGTGTTCCCCCATGTCCCCCTGATGTCCCCGTGATGTCCCCATGTCCCTGTCCCTGATGCCCCCTCACTCTTGGTGCTGGCAACTGTCCCAGGCGTGTTCCCCATGTCCCCCCGATGTCCCCCTGATGTCCCCATGTCCCTGCCCCTCACTCCTAGTGCTGGCAGCTGTCCCAGCTATGTTCCCCATGTCCCCGTGATGTCCCCCTGATGTCCCCCCGATGTCCCTATGTCCCTGTCCCTCCCTGGTGGTGCTGACAGCTATCCCAGGCCTGTCCCCCTGATGTCCCCCCGATGTCCCCCCGCTGTCCCCTCACTCGTGGTGCTGGCAACTGTCCCCCTGATGTCCCCGTGATGTCCCCATGATGTCCCCGTGATGTCCCCGTGTCCCTGTCCCTCACTCGTGGTGCTGGCAGCTGTCCCAGGCGTGGCGCAGGTGGTGGCACGCCCATGGCACGGGGAAGTTGTCGCGGTGGCAGCGCATCAGCCGCAGCAGGTGGTGGCTGCAGTAGTCCCTCTGCTCCAGCGGCACTCGGCCCAGCGCCAGCTGCTCCGCCGAGGCCACCATCACTGTCACCGCAGGGACAGGGGACACGCTCAGAGCCGGGCCGCGCAGGGGACACGCGACAGGGTGGGACACACGGCAGGGTGGGACACACATGGACAGGTGTGACAGGGGTGGGGACACAAGGGGACACACACAGGTGTGATGAGGCTGTGACAGGGGTAGGGGCACAGCGTGGTAACTGTGGGGATATTGACACCGATGTGGGGACACACGGGGGGACATGGCGGGAGTGGGGACATCGGCACAGATGTGGGGACACAGCGGGGGTGGGGACAGAGGTGGGGACACGGGGGGACACAGCGTGACAACTGCGGGGACAGCGACACAGATGTGGGGACACGTAGAGGGACACAGTGAGAGTGGGGACAGGGGTGGGGACACAAGGGGACACGCACAGGGGTGTGACGAGGGTGTGACGGGGTGGGGACACACAGGGTGTGACGAGGGTGTGACGGGGTGGGGACACGAGGTGGGGACAGGCGTAGGGACAGGGCAGGCAGCCACAGCAAGGCCGGTGGCACCCGCGTGGCACGGGGGGACACGTGGGGGACACGGCGGGGACAGGGAGCGGGGACACGACAGGAGGCGACACCAAGGGACACACACGGCGGGAGGTCACCGGGGTCACGCGAAGGCGGGGACACCCCAAGGACACCGCGCCCGTGTCCCCCCTCCGTGTCCCCTCACTGCTCCCCCCGTGTCCCCTCATGTCCCCTCCTGGTGCCCCCTCCCCGTGTCCCCTCTGTCCCCTCCCCTGTCCCCGCACTGCCCTCCCCGTGTCCCCTCCCCGTGTCCCCTCTGTCCCCCCCGTGTCCCCTCTGTCCCCTCCCCGTGTCCACTCTGTCCCCTCCCGTGTCCCCTCTGTCCCCCCCCGTGTCCCCTCTGTCCCCTCCCCGTGTCCCCTGTGTCCCCTCCCCGTGTCCCCTGTGTCCCCTCCCGTGTCCCCTCTGTCCCCCCCCCGTGTCCCCTCTGTCCCCCCCCGTGTCCCCTCTGTCCCCTCCCCGTGTCCCCCCCCCGTGTCCCCTCTGTCCCCTCCCCGTGTCCCCTCTGTCCCCCCCCGTGTCCCCTCTGTCCCCTCCCGTGTCCCCGCACTGACCGCGGGGCCGCCGCTGCGGCAGGCCCATGTCGGGAGGGAAGGACGGCATGTGCAGCGGGTCGGGCTCGGCCTCCGCGTCCCACAGGTAGCGCCGCGCCAGGTGAGCGCCCATGGCCGCGGCGCCGGGCCCGGGACCGCCGGGAGCAGCGACAGCACCGGGAAAGGGCAGGGACACCGGGAAAGGGCAGGGACACCGGGAACGGCAGCGACACCGGGAACGGCAGCGACACCGGGAACGGGGCCTGGGCCCGGGCGAGCAGCGGAAGGGGAACCACCGAAAACCGGAAGTGGAAACAGCTTGGTTTCCGACAGCTGCTCGGGACTGCGGCGCCCCCTAGCGGTGGGGAGGACCCCCAAGCCCCCGCAACGCCCCCGGACTCCTCCAAGCCCCAAAATCCTCACCCCAAATCCCCCAAAATCCTCACCCCAAATCCCCCAAAATCCTCACCCCAAATCCCCCAAAATCCTCACCCCAAATCTCCCCAAAATCCACACTCCAAATCTCCCCAAAATCCACACTCCAAATCTCCCCAAAATCCTCACCCCAAATCTCCCCAAAATCCACACTCCAAATCTCCCCAAAATCCACACCCCAAATCTCCCCAAAATCCCCAAAATCCACACCCCAAATCTCCCCACACCTCCCCTCACTGTCCCCAAGGGGGGTAGCAGATGTCCCTATGTCCCCAAGAGGTGACAGATGTCCCCACAGGGCTTCAGGAGAGACAAGGGACACGATGGGGACACCCCAGGATGTCCCCAACCAAAGAAGAGCCAAGGCCACCGGAGGGACAAGAGACAGTTTATGGTGACGCGAGTGTCCCCAAGGGCCACCCTGGGGACAAGGACAGAGCTGAGGGACACAGAGCAGCCCCGATGTCCCCAAGGGCAGCTCCAATGTCCCCAAGGGCCACCCTGGGGACAAGGACAGAGCTGAGGGACACGAACCAGCTCCGATGTCCCCAAAGGTGGCCAAGGGCCACCAGGAAGGCTCCTGCGGTGGGTGGTGACATCTCTCACAGCTCAGCCCATGCGGTGACAAGGGACACGGCCATCATCACGATGTCCCTCATGTCACTTGTCCCACACGACGATGTCCCTCCAGGTCCTTGCTGAGTGTGGTGACATGGGACAAGGCCACCAGCGGTGTCACGATGTCTTGTGAGTGTCCCTCACGGCTCTTGTCCCACATGACAGGAGAGAAGGCCACGAGGGACATCACACCGTCCCTCAGACTCTTGTCACACCCTGGCAGCTGTCCCAGGCATGTCCCCCTGATGTCCCCCTGATGTCCCCATGTCCCTGTCCCTCACTCGCGGTGCTGGCAGCTGTCCCAGGCGTGTGACATAGGACAGGGCCCTGCTGGATGTCCTCTTGCCCCTCCACGTCCCTCATGGCTCTTGTCCCACGTGGAGATGTCCCTCACTGTCCCTCACTGTCCTTGTCCCCAGCGATGACAGCGAGGCCATCACCATGGCCCTCAACGCTGTTGTCCCAATGACGATGTGGGGCAAGGCCGTGAGGGATGTGACAATGTCCTCGGTGTCCCTCATGGCCTTGTCACACAGTGACATGAAACAGGGCCACGAAGGACATCACGCTGTGGCAATGTCCCTCAGTGTCCTTCACGTCTTTATCTCACACAACAACACAAAACGAGGCCACAAAGGACACCGCACTGTGACAATGTCCCTCACATCTTTATGTCACACAACATAAAATGACGCCATGAAGGACATCACGCTGTGACAATGTCCCTCGGTGTCCTTCATGGCCTCATCACACACAACGACATGGAGTGAGGCCACGAAGGACACCAAGCTGTGACAATGTCCCTCATGGCCTTGTCACATAGTGACATGGAACAAGGCCATGAAGAACATCACTGTGACAATGTCCCTCAGTGTCCCTCATGGCCTTGTCACACACAATGACATGGAACAAGGCCATGAAGAACATCACTGTGACAATGTCCCTCACGGCTTTGTCTTGACACAGAATGAAGCCATAAAGGACACCACGCTATCCCCTCCCTGCCCCTCAAAGAATGACACGTGTCCCCATCCCCGTCCCCGTGGCTCAGCGCCCCTCCAGGCTCCTGTCGCGGGCGATGACAGCCTCGTCGAACTTGATGATGAGCGTGGTGCCCTTGTGCCAGTGGGCGCTGACGCGGGCGGGGAACCCCGCGGCGCCCAGCACGGCCTCGTCACATGCGGTGACACGGAACGAGGCCACCAAGGACACCACGCTGTGACAATGTCCCTCAGTGTCCCCCATGGCCTTGTGACATGGAACGAGACCACGAAGGACATTACTCTGTGACAATGTCCCTCATGGCTTTGTCTCGACACAGAACGAGGCCATGAAAGACATTACTCTGTGACAATGTCTCTCGGTGCCCCTCATGGCCTTGTCACACACAGTGACACAGAACGAGGCCACAAAGGACATCAAGCTGTGACAATGTCCCTTGCAGCCTCATCACACAGGACAAGGCCATGAAGGACATCACACTGTGACAATGTCCCTTGGTGTCCCTCATGGCCTCACCACACACAGTGACATGGAAAGGGCCACGAAGGACATTACTCTGTGACAATGTCCCTCACATCTTTATCTCACACAATGACACAAAATGAAGCCACGAAGGACATTACTCTGTGACAACGTCCCTCATGGCTTTGTCTCACAAAACGAGGCCAAGAAGGACACCACACTGTGACAACATCCCTCACATCTTTATCTCACACAACAACACAATACAAGGCCTCGAAGGACACCACGCCATGCCCTCCCTGCCCCTCAAAGAAGACACCCCCCACGGCCCTGTCCCACCGCGCCGTCCCCATGGCTCAGTGCCTCTCCAGGCTCTTGTCGCGGGCGATCACAGCCCAGCACGGCCTCGTCACACGCAGTGACACGGAACGAGGCCACCAAGGACACCACAGTGTGACAATGTCCCTCACGGCCTTGTCACACGGAACAAGGCCATGAAGGACACCACGCTGTGACAATGTCCTTCGGTGTCCCTCGTGGCCTTGTCACATAGTGACATGAAACAAAGCCTTGAAGGACATCACTGTGACAATGTCGCTCACGGCTTTATCTCACAAAACGAGGCCACAAAGGACATCACTCTGTGACAATGTCACTCACATCTTTGTCTCACACAATGACAAAGAAACGAGGCCACGAAGGACACCAAGCTGGGACAATGTCCCTCAGTGTCCCTCATGGCCTCATCACATACAATGACACAGAACTCTATGACAACGTCCCTCACGTCTTTATCTCACAAAACACCACAAAATGAAGCCACGAATGACACCACGCCATCCCCACCACCCCTCAAAGAATGACACGTGTCCCACGCCGTCCCCGTGGCTCAGCGCCCCTCCAGGCTCTTGTCGCGGGCGATGACAGCCTCGTCGAACTTGATCATGAGCGTGGTGCCCTTGTGCCAGTGGGCGCTGACGCGGGCGGGGAAGCCCGCGGCGCCCAGCACGGCCTCCAGCAGCCCCGCGGCGAAGGCGGCGCAGTTCAGCGAGCTGTTCTCGCGCGGCACCGACACGAACGTGTTCACCACCGGCTCCCTCTCGATCACGTAGAACGTGCGGTCGTCGTCGTTGGCCTGCTCCAGCTTGTCGGCCTCGCGCCCGAACAGCGCCCGCCACAGCGGGCCCTTGACGAACAGCAGCACCCCCAAAACTTTGGTTTCGCGCCGCCCCGGCCTCTCACGGGCTACCAGAGCGTCCAGAGCTCGTAGCCCGACGTGGTGGCCGAGCCGGGCCAGGCGAGCCTGCAGCTCGGCCACCGAGGCCACGCGGCGCTGGCAGTACTGCACCAGCTCCGAGAAGAGCAGTGCGAAGGCTGCCAGGGAGAGCTCGGAGCGCGGCCGGCCCAGAGCTCGCTCCAGAACCAGAGACTTCCCCCGCGTGAAACGAGCGTCCATGGCGGCCTGGGGAGGGGGAGGGGTGTCAGTGCGGGGGGTGAGGGGTGAGGAGGGGTGGGGAGGGGGATGGGGGGGTAAGGGGGAGCGGAGGGGGTTAGAGGGGGGCTCAGGGGGGCTGGAGCGGTACCTGAGGGGGTACTGGGGGATTAAAGGGGGCAGGGGGCAGTGGGAGGAGGTTAGAGGGGGGCTAGAGGGGGTTTGGGGGAGATTTGAAGGGGCAGGGGGCAGCGGGAGGAGGTTAGGGGGGGCTCAGGGGGAACTTGAGGGGGGGCTGAGGAGGATTTGAAGGGGCAGGGGGCAGCCGGATGAGGTCAGAGGGGGGCTGAGGGGTTCTGAGGGGGATTTGAAGGGACAGGGGGCGGTGGAAGGGAGTGAGAGAGGGGCTGGGAGGCTAGAGGGGTTCTGAGGAGGATTTGAAGGGGCAGGGGGCAGCCAGACGAGGTTAGAGAGGGCCCGAGGGGGGCTAGAGGGGGTTGGGGGGTGACTGAGGGGGGACTGAGGGGGTTTGAAGGGGCAGGGGGTAGCAGGAGGGAGTGAGAGGGGGACTGAGGGGGGCTAGAGGGGGGTCTGAGGAGGATTTGAGGGCGTAGGGGGCAGTGGGAGGAGGTTAGAGAGGGGCTGACGGGGTTGGGGGGGGGACTGGGGGGGTCCGAGGGGGATTTGAAGGGGCAGGGGGCAGCCAGACGAGGCTAGATGGGGGTCAGAGAGCAGGGGGGGCACAGAGGGTCTGCGATGGATGGAGGGGACTGGGGGGGACCCAAGGGGGTTAGATAGGGGTCGGGGGGGCAGGGAAGGGCTTGGGGCGCGGCAGTGGTTCCGTTAGCGGGGGGTGCGGGGCAGGCTGAGGGCCCGGGGGTGTCTGAGGAGGTCGGCAGGGTGACAGGGCCGGGGGGTCCCGGGGGGTCCCGGGGGGCGCAGCAGCGCTCGGGGATGGGGGCCGCGGCAACGCCCATGGAGGGGGCGGGAGGCGCCGGAGGGGGATGGGGGCACGGACACGGCGCCCGTCGGGCTGGGGGTGCTGGGGGTGCGGAGAAGGAGATCGGGACCTGCCCGGGACCCCACGCGACCCCCCCGGGACCCCCGGGACCGACCTGACAGCGATCCGGCCGCCGCGACACCGCCGTGAAACTGCCGTAAAGCGCGGCCGGGGCGGGGCCGAGTGGCAGGGGCAGGGCCTCGGGGAGGGGGCGGGGCTGTGTGCTAGGGGCGGAGCCTCGGCTGAGCGGGGCGGAGCCGAGCTACAGGGGGCGTGGTCGAGCCGCAGGAGGCGGGGCATAGGCTGAGCGGGGCGGGGCTGTGCGGGAGGGGCGGGGCTGTGCGGGAGGGGCGGGGCTATACCACATTGACCGCGCCCCGTCCCCGAGGCCCCGCCCACTGGGGAGAAGGCGCGCGCGAGGGAACACGGGGGGACATTGCGGGGGGGACATCGTGAGGGGGACACGGAGGGACATCTGGTGACACGGGGGTGACATCTGGTGACACGGGGGGACATTGCGCCCCCCGCCCCCTCCCCCCCGGACACCTGGGCCGCCAGCTGGGGTGGGGGAAGGGCGCGATCCCAATGACGTCACGGGGCGGGGGGGACAGAGGTGCGGGTGACCCTCCCTTCCCCTCCCCCACTCGGGACCCGTGACCCCGGGGGACACCTGGGACACCCATGGGGACACCGGGGGCCACATGTGCCCCCTGTCACTGATGTCACCAGGGTCCCCCCTGTGTCACTGGTGTCACTTGTGCCACACAGGTGCCCTCCCCGTGTCACTCGTGTAATCCAGGTGCTCCCTCATGTCCACTGTCCCCTGTGCCACCATGGGCCTCCTGCCCCTAAGGGTCACCCTCTGCGTCCCCATGTGTCCCCAAGGTCCTCGCTGTCTCTGTGTCCCCCCGGTGTCCTCATGGTTCTGATGACCCCAGGGTCCCCAATGTCCTCAAATCTCCACTGTGCCCCTGTCTCCACAATGTCCCCAGGGTCCCCTCAGTGTTCCCAGTGTCCCCATGCCCCTCAATGTCCCCAATCTCCCCCCAATGGGACACGGGGGGACACAAAGAGGGGACACTGGGGGAGTCAGGGGACACCAGGGGACACAGGAGGACACAGGCGACACAAGGGAACAAGGACGCCAGGCGGGACAGAGGGACTCCCGGGGGTGGCACTGGGGCCAGGGGTGACACAGCTGTCCCCAAGTCAGGGACGGAGGCTGGGGACAGGGGACACGGTGTTGGGGACACTGCAGGGACACACAGGGTGACAAAGGAGAAGCCCCGGCCTGGCCCTGTTGTCCCAAAGGAATGGACAGGGGACACTGGGAGACACTGAGGGGACACTGGGGGACACTGGGGATCACTGGGGGACACTGGGGGAAATTGGGGGACACTGGGGGACAATGGGGGACACTGAGGTACGCCAGGGGACACCCCCGGGGACAGTGGGGGACACCAGGAGGTAACTGGTAGAGCACTGGGGGCCACTGGGGGGGACTTGGGGACATTCGAGAGACACTGGGGGGATACTGGGAGACACTGGTGGAGCCTGGGGGACAGCGAAGGGATGGCATTGGGGACACTGGAGGACACTGGGGACACTGGGGGACAGAGAAGGGACAATATTGGGGACACTGGGGGACAACTGTGGACAGTGGGGGACACTGGGGGACAACGGGGGACACTGGGGGACAGAGAGGGGACGATATTGGGGGACATTGGGGGACAGTGCAGGAGCCCTTGAGGACACTGGGGCACACTGGGAGGCACTGGGGGACACTGGGGATCACTGGGGACACGGGGACAGAGAAGAGACGATATTGGGGACACTGGGGACACTGGGGGACAGCGCAGGAGGCCTTGAGGACACTGGGGGACACTGGGGATCAGTGGGGACACTGGGGGGGACTTGGGGACATTCGGGAGACACTGGGAGGACACTGGGAGACACTGGTGGAGCCTGGGAGACAGAGAAGGGACGGCATTGGGGACACTGGGAGACACCCGCGGGGCAGTGACATGTGTCCCCCCACATGTCCTCCGTGTCCCTCGCGTGTCCCTGCCGTGTCCCCCCCGCGCGGGTGGGGGCGGGGGATTTATGGGTGCAATTAAGAGCCATTTCGTTAATTGCTCGCGGCTGCCAGGGGGGATTGGGGACACGCGGGGGGGGGAGTGGGACACCGCCCCACACCCATCCCCCACCCCCGAGGGGACACGGGACACCCATGGGGACCCCAGGACACCCACGGGACCCCACGGGGACCCCACAGCACCCACGGACCCCACGGCACACGCGGGAACCCCAAGGGGACAACTGGGACACCATGGACGCTCACAGAGCCCACGGGGACCTAACAGGACCCACGGGGATCCACGGGGACCCCAGAGCACCCACGGAACCCATGGCACCCGCGGGGACCCCAAGGGGACAACCGGGACCCCACGGACCCATAGCACCCACAGGGCCCCCACAGGATCCCAGAGCACCCACGGGGACCCCACGGGGCCCCCAGGACACGCAGAGCACCCGCGGGGACCCCACAGGACCCACGGGGACCTCAGAGCACCCACGGAACCCATGGCACACGCGGGGACCCCAAGGGGACAACCGGGACCCCACGGACGCTCACAGAGCCCACGGGGACCCCACAGGACCCGCGGGGACCCCACAGGGACCCCAGGCCACCCAGAGCACCCACGGGGACCCCACACGGACCCCAGGACACCCACAGGCTCCACGGAGACCCCAGAGAACCCACGGGGACCCACGGGGACCTCAGAGCACCCACGGAACCCATGGCACCCACGGGGACCCCAAGGGGACATCCGGGACCCCACGGACGCTCACAGCACCCACAGGGACCCCCGGGGACCCCACAGGACACACGGAACCCATGGCACCCACGGGGACTCCATGGAGACTCCATGGAGAACCCATGGGGACCCCAGAGCACCCACGGGGACCCCCGGGGACCCCACAACACCCGCGGGAGCCCCAGAGCACCCACAGAGCACCCACGGACCCCACAGCGCCCGTGGGGACAGCCACACAGCACCCACGCTCCCCCCCCCGGCGCCCAGGGGTGCCCCCCCGCGCTCCCATCGTCCCCCCGTCCCCTCCCGTGTCCCCTCCCGTGTCCCCCCCGTGTCCCCCCGTGTCCCCCCCAGGCCGTGTATAAGAGGGGGCGCGGGGCCGCTCCCCCCCACCCGTGATGGCTGCCCCGGGGGGCACGGAGCCCGAGCGCGCGGCGGTGAGGGGAGACCCCCGGGGGTGGGGGGCACCCGTGGGTGCGGTTTGGGGGTCCCCACCCGAGGGGGGGTCACTGCAGGGGAGGGGCGCGCCCCGGGGGTGGGGGGCACCCGTGGGTGCGGTTTGGGGGTCCCCACCCGAGGGGGGGGTCACTGCGGGGGAGGGGGCGGTCCAGAGGTCCCACCGGGGGGGCTCGCAGTCGGGGGAGCCTTTCGGGGGCGGTGGGTCTGGGTTTGGGGGGGCGTGTGGGAGGGGGTCCCCATTTCGGGGGTCTCCATTTCGGGGGGGTCTCCATTTCGGGGGGGCCTCCATTTCAAGGGTCTCCCCTTTCAGGGGTCTCCCATTCCGGGGGTCTCCCATTTCGGGGGGTCCCTGTTTCGGGGGTGCCCCGAACAGGAGGGGGGTCCCTGTTTTGGGGGGTCCGCGGCCGAGGAGGGTCCCCCGTAGGGGGGGGAGTCCCTGTTTCGGGGGGTCTCTGTTTCGGATGACCCCGGCCGAACGGGGGTCTCTGTTCCGGGGGGTCCCTGTTTCGAGGGGTCTCTGTTTCGGGGGGGTCTCTGTTTCGGGGGTGTCTCTGTTCCGGGGGGTCCCTGTTTCGGGGGGGTCCCTGTTCCGGGGGGTCTCTGTTCCGGGGGATCCCTGTTTCGGGGGGTCCCTGTTTCGGGGGGTCTCTGTTCCGGGGGGTCCCTGTTTCGGGGGGGTCCCTGTTCCGGGGGGTCTCTGTTCCGGGGGATCCCTGTTTCGGGGGGTCTCTGTTTCGGGGGGTCCCTGTTTCGGGGGGTCTCTGTTTCGGGGGGTCCCTGTTTCGGGGGTCCCCGGCTGGGGGGCTCCCCGGAGCAGGGGGTGGTCCGTGACGCGCTGTCCCCGCAGGGGGGGTCCCCGGCCGAGGGGGGGTCCCCCACCCAGGGTGGGTCCCCGGAACAGGAGGGATTCTTCTCGCTGCTGACCTCCGTGCAGGGAGCGCGCATGGACGAGCAGCGCTGCACCCTGGGGGGCGGCACGGGTAGGGGACACGGCGACACGGGCGGGGGCGCGGGGACACGGGGGGGGACACGGGGGGCTGCGGGTGAGGGAACACGGGGGGGGCGGGGGACACGGGGGGGAATGGGGGGGCACGGGGAGCTGCGGGTGAGGGGACACGGAAGGGGAAACGGGTGGCACGGGGGGAGGGGGGACACGGGTTTGGGGACTCGGGGGGTCACGGGGGGCAGGGACTCGGGGGGTCCGTGGGTGACTCGGGGGTCCCCGGGCAGGCGGGGGCGGGTCCGTGGGTGACTCGGGGGTCCCTGAGTGCCCCGGGGGTCCATGGGGGGTCCCTGGCTGACCGGGGGTCGCGGCAGGCGGGGGCGGGGAGCCGTGGGTGACCTGAGGGTCCATGGGGGGTCCCTGGCTGACCCGGGGGTCCCTGGCTGACCCGGGGGTCGCGGCAGGCGGGGGCGGGGAGCCGCCCCCCCCCGAGCTGGCGTCGCTGCTGGACATGGTGGCGAGCTCGCAGGGCCGCAGGATGGACGAGCAGCGCCTGCCCGTGCCCAGGCTGCCTGGCTTCGGCTCGGGGGGCGCGCAGGTGGGCACGGGGGGGATGCGGGTGGGGGCACAGGGGGCACGGGGGGGGCGCAGGGGGCACGGGGGGCACCGGGGGAGTTTGGCACGGGGTCGGGAGGGGCACCGAGGAGCACAGGTGTGTCCAGGAGGGCCACAGGTATTGGGGGAGGGGCACCAGGGTTTGGGGAGTCCCGGGGGTGGGGGGTTGGGCTGGGGGGGGCACCAGGGTTTTGGGGTGGGGGAAGGGGACACCCAGGGACCTTTGGGGGTCCCTGGGGGGGGCCAAGGTGGGACCCCCAAGGTGATGGTGGGGACACCTGGGGGACCCCCCGTGAGTGCCCCTCCCCCCTCTCCCCGCAGGACTGAGCCCCCGGAGCCGCCCCGAGGCACGGACGTGTCCCCACCCTGCCCCTACCATGTCACCCCTGTCCCCTCCCCCCCCCAGCCGTGTCCCCCCGCCCCCAATAAACTCCCGAGCACTTGGGGCTGTGACACCCGCGGGGCCTTGGGGACGTGGGGGTGGCACCGCGATGGCACTGGGGGACAAAGGACATCGCTGCGGGTGGCACCAAGGGACACCCAGGGACCTCAGGGGACACAGGACACCTGTGGGGGTGGCACCAAGGGATACCCAGAGCACTCGGGTGACACTGAGGGACACAGGACACTGTGGGGGTGGCACCAAGGGACACCCAGAGCAGTCAGGTGACACAGGACACCTGCAGGGGTGGCACCAGGGGACACCCAGAGCACTTGGGACATAGGACACCCATGGGGGTGACACTGAGGGACACAGGACACCCCTGCTGGACATCACTGGGGGCGGCACCAAGGGACACTCAGAGCACTCAGGTGACACTGAGGGACAAAGGACACCTGCGGGGGTGGCACCAGGGGACAGCAAGGGGCACAGGAGCCCCAGGTGGCACTCGGGGACAGCCCTGCCACCCCTGGGGACACCCCCGTGGGCAGTGCCAGCCTTTTATTGGGGGTGGGGACACTCAGGGACGCCACGTGTCCCCTCGGGGACAGATGGCAGCTCCGGACACAAGTCCCTCACGTGTCCCACACGTGTCCTTCGTGTCACCAGCCCGTGCAGGGACATGGGGACAGCCACGTGGCCTCCGTGCCACCCGCGGTGGTGGCAGCAGGAGAGGACACGTGTCCCTTCTGCCACCGACACAGGGACGAGAGGTGGCCACGTGTCCCTGTGTCACCAACACGGTCATGGTGATGCCATTGGCTGCTGGCACGTGTCCCCTCTGTCACCAACGTGGTCACAATGATGCCATCGGCTGCTGGCATGTGTCCCCTCTGTCACCAATGTCATTGCTGCGATGGTGGCATGATGTGGCTTTGGTGACAGGACGTGGCTGTGTGTCCCCTCTGTCACCAAAGTTGTCACCGCGATGCTGCCAAGTGTCCCCTCTGTCACCAATGTCATCGCTGCGATGGTGGCACGATGTGGTTTCAGTGACAGGACACAGCCGTGTCCTCTGTGTCAGCAACATGGCCACGGCGATGGCACCAGGTTGTCCCCTCAGTCACCAACGTGGCCACGGCGCCACTGTGAGGGTGAAGCCACATGTCCCTTCTGTCACCAGCGCGGTCCTGGCACCAGTGTCGCGACGTGCCCACGATGTCACCATGCAGTCACATCGAGCAACCATGTGTCCTCTCCGTCACCGCTGTGTCCCCGCTGTCACCGCCATGTCCCGCGGGGTGGCCGTGTCCCCTGTCCCCTCACGCCTGTGTCCCCTTCCCCTCCCGCAGGCGCTGCTTCAGCTCGGCAATGGCCTGGCGCTGTGGGGACAGGGACAGGGTCATGGTCAGGGGACAGGGGACACAGACAGGGGTCAGGGACATGGACAGGGAACAGAGTCAGGGGACACTGACAGGGGACAGGGGCAGAGGACACTGACAGGACAGTGCCAAGGGACACTGAGGACACTGACAGTGGTCAGGGGACACCAACAGGGGTCAGGGGACACCAACAGGGGTCAGGGGACGGGGTCAGGGGACACAGACAGAGGTCACGGGACATGGACAGGGGACATGGATAAGGGACAGGGAACAGAGGGGGTGGGACGAGGCCAGGGGACATGGACACTGGACAGGGACATGGATAGGGGACATGGACAGGAGACACGGGTCAGGGATCAGGGGACATGGACAGGGGACACAGATCAGGGACAGGGAACAGAGAGGGTGCGACAGGACCAGGGGACATGGGGAGAGAGGCATGGGGACAGGTGACAGGACAGGGCACATGGACAGGGGACAAGGACAGGGGACAGGGGTCAGGGACATGGACAGGGGACACAAGGTCAGAGACACGGAACAGAGGGGGTGGGACAGGGCCAGGGGACAGGGCCAGGGGACAAGGACAGGAGACAGAGGTCAGGGGTCAGGGGACACCAACAGGGGACAGGGGACACCAACAGGGGTCAGGGGACACCAACAGGGGACATGGACAGGGGACAGGGAACATGGAAAAGGGACAGGGATCAGGGGACACAGACAGGGGACAGAAAACAACGACAAGGGACATGGGGACAAGGATAGGGACATAGGGTCAGGGGACACAGACACAGGGTCAGGGGACAGCACGGGCGTGGCAGGACACAGGGTGGCACCAGGAGTGTCCCCCAGGTGTCCTCTCTGTCCCGTGGCAGGGGACAGGGGACATCAGGGGGACACCAGGGACAGTGGGAGGACCGAGGGAATCTTGGGGACTTTGTGAGGGACATTGCTGGGGACATCAGGGAGCCATTGGGGACACTGTGGGGGGGAGGCTGGAGATGTTGGGGACACTGGGAAGGGACTTTGGGGACACTGGCAGATGTTGGGGACACCTTGGGGACACAGTGGGGGAACCCTGGGTGACGTTGGGGACACAGTGGGGGATTCTGGTGACACACAGGTGACATCGGGAGGGCGCTGGGGACACTGGGGACATCACTGGAGACATTAGGGACACTGGGAAGGGACTTCGGGGACACTAAGAGGAACATTGGGGACACACTGGGGACACAGTGGGGGGGTGTGGGGAACCCTGGGTGACACTAGGGACACAAGAAGGATTCTGGTGACACACAGGTGACATCGGGAGCACGCTGGGGACACTGGGGACATCACTGGAGACATTGGGGACACTGAGAGGGACATTGGGGACACCTTGGGGACATGGGGGGGAGCCCTGGGTGACGTTGGGGACACAGTGGGGAATTCTGGTGACACACAGGTGACATCGGGAGGCGCTGGGGACACTGGGGACATCACTGGAGACATTGGGGACACTGGGAAGGGACTTCAGGGACACTGGGAGATGTTGGGGACACATTGGGGACACTAAGAGGGACATTGGGGACACACTAGGGACACTGTGGGGACAGCAGGGGACAGTTGGGGACAGCAGGGGACAGCAGGGGACAGTTGGGGACAGCAGGGGACAGTTGGGGACAGTGGTGTCTCACCCGTTCGGGATTGTCCGGCGGGAAAATCTCCCTCTGGAAAGAGAGCAGTGAGGGGG
Source organism: Acanthiza pusilla (assembly GCA_036630365.1). Classification (NCBI taxonomy): domain Eukaryota; kingdom Metazoa; phylum Chordata; class Aves; order Passeriformes; family Acanthizidae; genus Acanthiza; species Acanthiza pusilla. The sequence goes on along the minus strand of JAXCHO010000154.1, from coordinate 169,289 downwards.
GAGGGGACCCGGGGGACATCGAGGTGTCCCCAAGGTGTCCCCAGGGGTCCCCTCCCTCACCTTGCGGTCGATCACGTGACGCTGGAAAAACTCAGCCTGATTGGACACCCAGAAGACCCCGACCGGGAAGGACAGGTACACCAGCATCTGTCCCCAAATGCCCCAAATGTCACCAAATGTCACCTCCCCAACCGGGAAGGACAGGTACACCAGCATCTGTCCCCAAATGCCCCAAATGTCACCAAATGTCACCTCCCCGACCGGGAAGGACAGGTACACCAGCATCTGTCCCCAAATGCCCCAAATGTCACCAAATGTCACCTCCCCGACCGGGAAGGACAGGTACACCAGCATCTGTCCCCAAATGTCACCAAATGTCACCTCCCCGACCGGGAAGGACAGGTACACCAACATCTGTCCCCAAATGCCCCAAATGTCACCAAATGTCACCTCCCCGACTAGGAAGGACAGGTACACCAGCATCTGTCACCAAATGTCACCTCCCAGACCGGGAAGGACAGATACACCAGCATCTGTCCCCAAATGTTCCCAAATGTCACCTCCCAGACCGGGAAGGACAGATACACCAGCATCTGTCCCCAAATGTTCCCAAATGTCACCTCCCAGACCGGGAAGGACAGGTACACCAGCATCTGTCCCCAAATGTCACCAAATGTCACCTCCCCTGCCACCCCGACCGGGAAGGACAGGTACACCAGCATCTGTCCCCAAATGTCACCTCCCAGACCGGGAAGGGCAGGTACACCAACATCTGTCCCCAAATGTCACCTGTGTCACCTGCCACCCTTGGGGTCCCCCACCCTGCCCGGGGGGGTCCCACCTGTGTCACCTGTCCCTGTCACCTGCGTGTCCCCAGTGTCCCCCCCGTGTCACCTGCAGGTCCCAAACTGTCCCCCCTTATTGTCCCCAAAGGACACCCCCTCCTCATTATTCCTGTCCCCCCCAAATGTCCCCTTGGTCCCCAAGTGCCATCCCAGGGATGTCCGCAATTGTCCCCCCGCCTCCTTATTGTCCCCCCCAATTGTCCCCCCCCGCCCCAAATTGTCCCCCCGGTCCCCAATTGTCCCCCCTCCCCCTTATTATCCCCCCAATTGTCCCCCCCGACCCCAAACTGCCCCCCCGGGCTGTCCCCAATTGTCCCCCCCCCCCTTACGGCCCCCCCAGTTGTCCCCAATTGTCCTCCCGGGAATGTCCCCAATTGTCCCTCCCATCCCCCAATTGGTCCCCCCCCCTTGTTGCCCCAATTGTCCCCCCTGCCCTTTATTGTCCCCCACAAATGCCCCCCCCAGTCTCCAAATGCCCCCTGGGGATGTCCCCAATTGTCCCTTCCATCCCCTTATTGCCCCCCCAGGCTGTGCCCAATTATCCCCCCCACCCCCAACTGCCCCCCTGGGCTGTCCCCAATTGTCCCCCCCGGGCTGTCCCCAGTTGCTACCCGAGGATGTCCCCAGTCGTCCCCCCCGACCCCCAGTTGTCCCCCCCGCGTCCTTATTGTCCCCCCAATTGTCCCCCCCAAGTGCCCCTCCCGGGCTGTCCCCAATTGTCCCCCCCAATTGTCTCCTCGGCCCCAAATGTCCCCCCAATTGTCCCCAATTGTCCCCCCCGAGCCCCAACTGCCCCCCCAATTGTCACCCCCTCGCCCTTATTGTCCCCCCAATTGTCCCCCAATTGTTCCCCCATGGGATGAACCCCCCCAAAGTCACCCCCCGTGCCCCTCCCCCACCATTATCGCCCCCGTCCCAAATCTCCCCCCACCCCCGTTATCGCCCCCGTTATCGCCCCCCGCCCCCGGTGTCGCCCCCGCCCCCAATCGCCCCCGCACCCTCAGGATCTCCAGCTTCACCCCCATGGCTCCTCCTGGCACGCTGCGCTTCCGCCTTTTCCCGCCCCGCAACACCGCGGCCGCCCATTGGCCGCGCGCCCAGCACCGCCGCAGGCTATTGGCAGAGGGCCAGCCGAGGGGGCGGGGAGAGAGCTCTGTGGGCCAATGAGAGCGCGGCGTGGGCAGAGCGGAAGCAGAATCTGAAGAGGCGCCGGAAGTGAAGGCGGAGCGCGGGGAAATGGCGGCGGCCGAGGCGCAGATGGCGGAGCGGGAGGAGCCGCCGGGAGCGATGGCGGAACCGGGGCCGGGGCCGGGAGCGGGGCCCGGAGCGGGGCCCGGAGCGGGGCTGGGCCTGGAGCAGGAGCAGGAGCCGGCAGCGATGGCGGAACCGGGGCCCGAGGCGGGGCCGGCAGCGGAAGCGGAGCCCGGAGCCGTGGCGGATCCCGGAGCGGGGCCGGGCCCGGAACGGCCCGAGCTGTGCTTTGTGAGTGCGGGGCTGAGTCCCCTGCTGTCCCAGCCCTGTCCCCATCCCTGTCCCCTCCTGTCCCCGGCGCTGTCCCCATCCCTGTCCCCTCCCTGTCCCCTCCCTGTCCCCATCCCTGTCCCCTCCCGGGTCCCCTCCTGTCCCCGATCCGCAGGTCCTGTCCCCATCCCCGAGCCCGGATCCCTCTCGTGCCCCTGTCCCCAACCCTGTCGCTGTCCCCAAAGCCAGGGCCTCTCCCCGTGTTCATTCCTGGATTTGTCCCCAGCGTGTCTTCACAAGCCCCAGGTTCTGTCCCCATCCCTTCCCTCATTCCTGTCCCCTCCTGTCTCCGTGTCCCCATCCCTGCCCTGCTTCACGTGTCCCTGTCCTGTCCTATAGCTATTTGTCCCCTCCTGTGTCCTCGTCCCTGTCCCTGTGTCCATGTCCTCATCCCTGTCCCCTCCAATATCCATGTCTCCAACCCCTCCCATGGCCACGTCTTTGTGTCCTTATCCTGTCTTATGTCCTCATCCCTGTCCCTGTGTTCGTGTCCCCATCCCTGTCCTGCTTCCTGGGTCCCCGTCCCGTGCCACAAGTACTTGTCCCCTCTTGTGTCCTCATCCCTGTCCCCATGTCCCCATTCCCTTTCCTGACCCTTTATTTCCATCATTTCCCATGTCTGGGTCCCCCCGTCCCTGTTGCACCGTGTCTCTGTCACCATCCCTGTCCCTGTCACCATCCCTGTCACCGCCATCTCTGTCCCTGTCACCATCTCTGTCCTTGTCACCATCTCTGTGCCTGTCACCATCTCTGTCCCCTCCTGCCCTCGCTGTTCCTCGCTCCCTGTTCCTGTCCTTCCCTCTGTCCCCTCACTGTCCCTGTCACCTCTCGTTTCTGTCACACTGCCATCCCTTGTTTCCACTGCTCCTCATCCCGGTCCCTTTGTCCTTCTCCGTGCTGTCCCCTTGTCCGCGACTGTCCCTTCTGTCCCCTGTCCCCAAGTGGGAGTGCCCTGTCCACTGTGTCCCCTGTCCCCATGTCCCCAGGAGCACAAGGAGGAGCTGTCCTTGTCCATGTCGCCTGACCATGTCCCTGTCCCCATGTCCCCTTAGGAGGACGAGGAGGAGTTGTCCCTGCCTGTGTCCCCTGTCCCTGTCCGTGTCCCCTGCCCCCTGCTGTGTTCCCTGACATGTCCCCATGTCCCTGTCCCCAGGAGGACGAGGAGGTGCAGCACGAGGAGAAGCTCTCCTTGTCCGTGTCCCCTGATCATGTCCCTGTCCCCATGTCCCCAGGAGGACAAGGAGGAGCTGTCCCTGCCCGAGTCCCCTGTCCCCTGACATGTCCCCTGCCCGTGTCCCTTGACCATGTGCTCTGTCCTCTGATGTGTCCCCATGTCCCTTCAGGAGGATGAGGAGGTACAGCACGAGGAGGAGCTGTCCCTGTCTGTGTCCTCTGTCCCCTGACATGTCCCCTGGCCCCTGATGTGTCCCCATGTCCCTGTCCCTCTAGGAGGACAAGGAGGTGCAGCACGAGGAGGAGCTGTCCCTGTCCCCATGTCCCTTTAGGAGGACAAGGAGGAGCTCTCCCTGCCCATGTCTCCTGCCCCCCGCCCATGTCCCCTGTCCCCTGACCATGTCCCCATGTCCCTGTCCCTTTAGGAGGACAAGGAGGAGCTGTCTCTGCCCATGTCCCCTGTCCCCTGACCATGTCCCTGTCCCCGTGTCCCCTTAGGAGGACAAAGAGGACCTGTCCCTGTCCATGTCCCCTGCCCCCTGTCTGTGTCCCCTGCCCCCTGCCGTGTCCCCTGACCATGTCCCTGTCCCCATGTCCCCATTCATGTCCCATTTGTGCCCCCATGAGGACGAGGAGGTGCAGCACGAGGAGGAGCTGCCCCTGTCTGTGTCCCCTGTCCTCTGATCATGTTCCTGTCCCCATGTCCCCTTGGGAGGACAAGGAAGAGCTGTTCCTGCCCGTGTCCCCTGCCCCCTGTCCATGTCCCCTGCCCCCTAACGTGTCCCCTGATGTGTCCCCTGTCCCCTGCCCCCTGACGTGTCCCGTGACCATGTCCCTGTCCCCTGACATGTCCCCCATGACCCTGTCCCTTTAGGAGGACAAGGAGGTGCAGCACGAGGAGGAGTTGTCCCTGCCTGTGTCCCCTGCCCCCTTATGTGTCCCCTGTCCCCTGACGTGTCCCCCATGTCCCTGTCCCCAGGAGGACGAGGAGGTGCAGCACAAGGAGGAGCTGTCCCTGCCCGTGTCCCCTGTCCCCTGACGTGTCCCCTGTCCCCTGATGTGTCCCCTGCCCCTTGACGTGTCCCCGTGTCCCGTGACATGTCCCCTGATGTGTCCCATGTCCCGTTGGTGTCCCCAGGAGGACGAGGAGGTGCAGCACGAGGAGGAGCTGCTCCGGAACCCTTTCTCGGTGCGGGGGTGGCTGCGCTATGCTCAGGCTCGGCAGCGCGGACCCCGCCCCCGCCTCAACCAGATCTACGAGAGAGCCCTGCGCGAGCTGCCCGGCAGGTGAGGCACCTGGGCACACCTGGGGGGCATGGGGACACCTGGGCACACCTGGAGGCACCTGGGGGCATCTGGGGACACGTGGAATCCACCTGGACACACCTGGGATCCACCTGGGGACAGCTGGGATGCACCTGGGCACATCTGGGATACACCTGAGGGGCACCTGAGGGTGCATGGGGACACCTGGGGGTGCGTAGGGACACCTGGGATCCGCCTGGGCACACCTGGGGGTGCATGGGGGCACCTATGGATGCTGGGGGGGGCACCTCGGCACACCTGGGGGTGCATGGGGACACCTAGGGACACTGGGGGAGCACCTGGGGGCACCTGGGATACACCTGGGGGCATCTGGGATACACCTGGGGGCACCTGAGCACACCTGGGGGCATCTAGGATACACCTGGGCACACCTGGGGGACACAGGGACCTTTGGGGGCTCACCTGGACACACCTGGGGGACACCGGGGCACACCTGGAGGACACCTGGACACACCTGGGGGACACCGGGGCACACCTGGAGGGCACAGGGGCCTTTGGGGGCTCACCTGGGCATGCCTGGGGGACACCTGAGCACACCTGGGAAGTACAGGGACCACCTCAGTGCCTTTCTGTGGGCTGGGGGTGGTGGGGACCTGCTCTGTCCCCTCGTGGGTGACAGGCCTGGGGCCACTCGGGGTGACAGGCGGTGGCTGGGGTAGCGCAGTTGATAGGTGACACATGCGACAGGGTGTGATTACGTGATGGAGGTGGCCCAGGTGACAGGGGTGACACAGTGATGGGTGGCACAGGTGACAGGGTGATGGAGGTGGCACAGGGGACATAGGTGACAGGGTTGCAGCAGTGGCCCAGGGGACAGGAGTGGCCCGGGTGGCAAGGGGTGACTCTGGTGACCTGCGGCCGTGCTGGTCACAGGTGGCACAGGTCACAGGTGGCACAGATGTCAGGGGTGTCCCCAGGGGTCTCCCCAGGGTGACACTGGTGTCCCTCCCAGTTACAAGCTGTGGTAGTAGTACCTGCGGCAGCACCGGGCACAGGTCACAGGTGGCACAGATCACAGGTGGCACAGGTCACAGGTGTCCCAGGGATGTCCCCAAGCTGTCCCTGGTGACACACCTGTCCTCTCAGTTACAAGCTGTGGTACCAGTACCTGCGGCAGCACCGGGCACAGGTCACAGGCACAGGTCACAGGTGTCCCAGGGATGTCCCCAGGCTGTCCCTGGTGACACACCTGTCCCCTCAGTTACAAGCTGTGGTACCAGTACCTGCGGCAGCGCCGGGCGCAGGTCAAAGGTCGTTGTCCCTCGGACCCTGCCTTCGAGGAGGCCAACGCCGTCCACGAGAGAGCGCTGGTGTTCATGCACAAGGTACGGGGACACAGGGACAGCCTGTGGGGACAGGGGGCCACGGGGGACACGGGGACATGGGGACAGCCTGCGGGGACAGGGGGACACGGGGAACACGGGGACATGGGGACAGCCTGCGGGGACAGGGGGACACGGGGGACACGGGGACAGCCTGCGGGGACAGGGGGACACGGGGGACACGGGGACATGGGGACAGCCTGCGGGGATGGGGTGGGCATGGTGGGATGGGGAAGGGCACAGGGGACATGGGGGGACAAGGGGTTGGAGATGTGGGGACATGGGGGGGACACGAGGGGACATGGAGATATAGGGGACACGCAGGTGGGGTGTGGGGACATGGGAATTGTTGGGGGACATGAGGGACAAGGGTTGGAAGACATGGGGACACGGGGGCTTAGGGGGACACAGGGGATGTGGGGGGAGCACGGGGACACCCCCACGGCCCTATGTCCCTGTCACCCGTGTCCCCTTTGCTGCTGGAGTAGTGCCAGTGGGGTCCCCAGTGTCCCCCAGTGTCCTCAGTGTCCCCCCAATGTCCCCCCAGTGTTCCCTCAGTGTCCCTCCAGTGTTCCCCCAATGTCCCCCAGTGTCCCCAGTGTCCCCCAATGTCCCCCCAGTGTCCCTCCAGTGTCCCCCAATGTCCTTTCAGTATCCCTCCAGTGTCTCCTAGTGTCCCGCAGTGTCCCCATCCCCGTGTCCCCAGATGCCGCAGATTTGGATGGATTACTGGGATCCCGCAGTTTGTCCCCAATGTCCCTATGTCCCCAATGTCCCCAGTGTCACCCATGTCCCCAATGTCCCCAGTGTCCCCAATGTCCCCAATGTCCGCAATGTCCCCAGATACCGTGGATCTGGATGGATTACTGGGATCCCAGAGTGTGTCCCCAATGTCCCCCATGTCCCCCATATCCCCAGTGTCCCCAATGTTCCCTGTGTCCCGAATGTCCGCAATCTCCCCAATGTCCCCAATGTCCCCAGTGTCCCCAGTGTCCCCAGTGTCCCGTTTCCTCAATGTCCCCAATGTCCCCAATGTCCTCAATGTCCCCAATGTCCCCTGCGTCCCCAATGTCCCAATGTCCCTATGTCCCCAATGTCCCCAGTGTCACCCATGTCCCCAATGTCCTCAATGTCCCCAATGTCCCCTGCATCCCCAATGTCCCAATGTCCCCAATGTCCCCAGAGTGTCTCCAATGTCCCCAGTGTTCCCAGATGCCATGGATTTGGATGGATCACTGGGATCCCCCAGTGTCCCCAATGTCCCCTGAGCTCCCATGTCCCCCATGTTCCCAATGTCCCCAGTGTCCCCAACGTCCCCAACATCCTCAATGTCCCCAATGTCCCCAATGTCCCGTGTCCCCAATGTCCCCAGTGTCCCCAATGTCCCCAGTGTCCCCAATGTTCCCAATGTCCCCCGTGTCCCCCGTGTCCCCAGTGTCCCCAGTGTCCCCAATGTCCCCGTGTCCCCAGATGCCGCGGATCTGGATGGATTACTGCCAGTTCCTGGCGGACCAGGGCCGTGTCACTCGGACCCGCCGGACGTTTGACCGCGCGCTGCGAGCGCTGCCGATCACTCAGCACCGCCGCCTGTGGCCGCAGTACCTGAGCTTCGTGCGCAAGCACCCCCTGCCCGAGACCGCCGTGCGCGTCTTCCGCCGCTTCCTCAAGGTGGGACACCTGGGGACATTGGGGACACTGGGGATACATGGGGACACAGCCCTGGGGACAGGGACACACCCCCTGCCCGAGACCGCCGTGCGCGTCTTCCGCCGCTTCCTCAAGGTGGGACACCTGGGGACATTGGGGACACTGGGGATACATGGGGACACAGCCCTGGGGACAGGGACATGCCTGGCAGTGTCACCTTGGGGGGATGGCCTAACACCTGGGTGTCCAGGTGACACTGAGGGGGTTCAGGTGACACTGAGGTGACACTGAGGTGACCCCGCTGTCCCCAGCTGTGCCCCGAGGAGGCTGAGCAGTACGTGGGGGTTCAGGTGACACTCAGGGGGTTCAGGTGACACTCAGGTGACACTGAGGTGACCCAGGTGACATTGCCATCCCCAGCTGTGCCCCGAGGAGGCCGAGCAGTATGTGGGGGGTTCAGGTGACCCAGGTGACACTGAGGTGACATTCCTGTCCCCAGCTGTGTCCAGAGGAGGCCGAGCAGTACGTGGGGGCTCAGGGGGTTCAGGTGGTTCAGGTCACACTCAGGTGATGCTGAGGGGGATCAGGGCGTTCAGGTGACACTGATGGGGTTCAGGTGACACTGAGGTGACCCAGGTGACATTGCCATCCCCAGCTGTGCCCTGAGGAGGCTGAGCAGTATGTGGGGGGTTCAGGTGACCCAGGTGACACTGAGGTGACATTCCTGTCCCCAGCTGTGTCCGGAGGAGACCGAGCAGTACGTGGGGGCTCAGGTGGTTCAGGTGGTTCAGGTCACACTCAGGTGATGCTGAGGGGGATCAGGGCGTTCAGGTGACACTGATGGGGTTCAGGTGACACTGAGGTGACCCAGGTGACATTGCCATCCCCAGCTGTGCCCTGAGGAGGCTGAGCAGTATGTGGGGGTTCAGGTGTGGTTCAGGTGACACTCAGGTCACACTGAGGGGGTTCAGGGGGTTCAGGTGGCACTGATGTCACACTCAGGTAACCCAGGTGACATTCCTGTCCCCAGCTGTGTCCCGAGGAAGCAGAGCAGTACATGGGGGTTTGGGAGGCTCAGGTGACACTGAGGGGGTTCAGGTGACACTCAGGTGACGCTAAGGTGACCCAGGTGACATTCCTGTCCCCAGCTGTGCCCCAAGGAGGCGAAGCAGTACGTGGGAGCTCAGGGGGTTCAGGTGACACTCAGGTGACACTGAGAGGATTCAGGGGGTTCAGGTGACACTCAGGTGACACTGAGGTGACCTAGGTGACACTCAGGTAACACTGATGTGAGACTCATGTCCCCAGCTGTGTCCCGAGGAAGCAGAGCAGTACGTGGGGGTTTGGGGGGTTCAGGTGACACTCAGGTGACACTGATGTGACACTCGTGTCCCCAGCTGTGCCCGGAGGAGGCCGAGCAGTACGTGGGGGTTCAGGGGGTTCAGGTGACACTGATGTCACAGTCAGGTGACACTGAGGTGACACTCGTGTCCCCAGCTGTGCCCCGAGGAGGCCGAGCAGTACGTGGCCTACCTGCGCTCTGTGGGGCGCCTGGACGAGGCTGCTCAGGTGCTGGCCAGGCTGGTGAACGACGAGCGCTTCGTGTCCCGCCAGGGCAAGTCCAACTACCAGGTGAGCACACTGGGGGACATGGGGACACCTGGGGGCATTGGGGACACCTGGGGGCATTGGGGACACCTGGGGGGACACCTGGGGACATCTGGGGGGCACGGGGATACCTGAGGGACACCTAGGGGGCATTGGGGGACAGCTGGGGGGACAGCTGGGGGACATTGGGACACTTGGGGGGCACTGGGGAGCATTGGGGACACCTGTAGGGACAGCCGGGGGGCAGTGGGACAACTGGGGACATGGGGACACCTGGGGGGCGTGGGGACACATGGAGGGACAGCTGGGGACACCTGGGGAGTGTTTTGGGGAATTTGTTTCTGGGGCGTTTTTAGGGTGACTTTGGGGTGGTTTTGTGGAATTTTTGGGGTGATTTTTGGGGCATTTTTGGGGTGGTTTTTGGGCAGTTTTGCAGCATTTCTGAGACAGTTTTGAGGCATTTTTGGGTGGTTTTGGGGCAGTTATTGGGGCATTACTGGGGCAGTTTGGGATGTTTTTGGGGCATTTTTGGGGTGGTTTTGGGTCATTTTGGGGGCTTTTTGGGGGTAGTTTTGGGGCCGTTTTGGGCTGGTTTTTGGGGCACTTTTGGGGTCGATTTGGGGTGTTTTTGGGCCATTTTTGGGGTGATTTTGGGTCAGTTTCGGTGCATTTTTGGCATGGTTTTCACACGGTTTTTAGGGCAGTTTTGGGGCATTTTTACGTTGGTTTTGGGGTATTTTTGGGGTCTCTAATACCCGTTTTCCCATCCCCAGCTGTGGCAGGAGCTGTGCGAGCTGCTCTCCCAGCACCCATGGTGGTTTTGGGGCAGTTTTAGGGCAGTTTCGGAGGATTTTTGGGGTGTTTTTGGGGCGGTTTTGGGGTGTTTTGGGGGCATTTTTGGGCTGGTTTTGAGGCAGTTTTGCAGCATTTTTGGGGTGGTTTTGGGGCATTTTTGTGGCCATTTTGGAGCAGTTTTTGGGCATTTTTGGGGTGGTTTTGACATAGTTTTTAGGATGATTTTTGGGGCGGTTTTGGGGTGTTTTGGGGACGTTTTTGGGATGTTTTCGGGTCCCTGACATCCATTTTCCCATCCCCAGCTGTGGCAGGAGCTGTGCGAGCTGCTGTCCCAGCACGCTGGGGTGGTTTTGGGGTGATTTTTGGGTGTTTTTGGGATGTTTTGGGGTCTCTAACAGCCATTTCCCGTCCCCAGCTGTGGCAGGAGCTGTGCGAGCTGCTGTCCCAGCACGCTGGGGTGGTTTTGGGGTGATTTTTGGGTGTTTTTGGGATGTTTTGGGGTCTCTAACAGCCATTTCCCGTCCCCAGCTGTGGCAGGAGCTGTGCGAGCTGCTGTCCCAGCACCCTGACCGCGTGCGCTCGCTCGACGCCGGGGGCATCATCCGCGGAGGCCTCACGCGCTTCACCGACCAGCGGGGCCGGCTCTGGGGGGCGCTGGCCGAGTGCTACGTGCGCTGCGGCCACCTCGAGAAGGTGACACTGCTGTCCCCTGGGCCACCCTGGGATGGACTGACACCCCCGGGGACAGAGTGACAGACCCGGGGAAAGAGGGACAGCTTGGGGACAGAGTGACAGCTCTGGCACAGAGTGACAGCTTTGGGGACAGAGTGACAGCTCTGGGACAGAGTGACAGCTGTGGGGACAGAGTGACAGCTGTGGGGACAGAGTGACAGCTTTGGGGACAGAGTGACAGCTCTGGGACAGAGTGACAGCTGTGGGGACAGAGTGACACTGTTTGGGGACAGAGTGACAGCCCTGGGGACAGAGTGAGAGCCCTGGGGACAGAGTGACAGCTCTGGTAGAGAGTGACAGTTTGGGGACAGAGTGATAGCTCTGGGGACAGAGTGACACTTTGGGACAGAGTGACAGCTGTGGGGACAGAGTGACAGCTTTGGGACAGAGTGACAGCTCTGGGACAGAGTGACAGCTTTGGGACAGAGTGACAGCTGTGGGGACAGAGTGACAGCTCTGGGACAGAGTGACAGCTTTGGGACAGAGTGACAGCTGTGGGAACAGAGTGACAGACCCAGGGAAAGAGGCACAGATTTGGGACAGAGTGACAGTTTGAGGACAGAGTGACAGCTGTGGGGACAGAGTGACAGCTCTGGGACAGAGTGACAGCTTGGGGAGAGTGTGACACTGTTTGTGGACAGAGTGACAGCTGTGGGGACAGAGTGACACTGTTTGGAGACAGAGTGACAGCCCTGGGGACAGAGTGACAGCCCTGGGGACAGAGTGACAGCTCTGGGACAGAGTGACATCTCTGGGACAGAGTGACAGCTTTGGGACAGTGACAGTTTGGGGACAGAGTGACAGTTTGGGGACAGAGTGACAGCTTTGGGACAGCGTGACAGCTTTGGGGACAGAGTGACAGCTTTGGGACAGAGTGACAGCTTGGGGACAGAGTGACACCTTGGGGACAGAGTGACAGCTCTGGGACAGAATGACAGCTCTGGTAGAGAGTGACAGCTTTGGGACAGAGTGACAGCTTTGGGGACAAAGTGACAGCTTGGGGACAGAGTGACAGCTTGGGGACAGTGACAGCTTGGGGACAGTGACGCTCTTTGGGACAGGGTGCAGACCGTGATGATCCCATATCCCAAATCCCGATGTTTAGTTATTTGAATCCCGATATTTGTTTATTTATCCCGATATTGATTTATTTTTCCCAATCCCGATATTTTTTGTCCTGGTGCAGGCCTGCGATGTGTACGAGAAAGCCGTGCAGTGATGATCCCGATCCCAATATTTATTTATCCTGATATTTATTTATTTATCACGATACTTTTTTATTTATCGCGATATATATTTCTCATCCCGATCCAGGCCTGTGATGTCTGTGAGGAGGCAGTGCAGATGGTGATGATCCCAAATCCCGTATCTCGATCCTGATATTTATTTATCTATCCTGATATTGATTTATTTATCCCGATATTTATTTATTTATTGCAATTTTTAAAAATTTATCGCGATATTTATTTTTTATCCCAATCCAGGCCCGTGACGTGTACGAGGAAGCCGTACAGATGGTGATGATCCCGATCCCAAATCCCAATCCCGATATTTATTTATCCCGATATTGAGTTATTTATCGAGATATTTATTTTTTATCACGATATTGATTTATTTGTCCCAATCCAGGCCCGCGATGTCTACGAGGAAGCCGTGCAGACGGTGATGATCTCGATCCCATATCCCAATATTTTTTTATCCCGATCTTTAGTTATTTATCTGGATATTTATTTATTTTTTTATCCTGATATTGATTTATTTATCGCGATATCTTTTTGTTATCGCGCTCCAGGCCCGGGACACGTACGAGGAAGCTGTGCAGACAGTGATGATCCCAAATCCTGATATTTATTTGTTTATCCCAATATTGATTTATTTATCGTGGTATGTATTTTTTTATCCCGATATTTATCGCGATATATGTTTTTTATCGCGCTCCAGGTCCAGGACACGTACGAGGAGGCGGTGCAGACGGTGATGATCCCGATCCCATATCCCGATATTTGTTCTTTTATCCCGATATTGATTTATTTATCGCGATATTCATTCTTTTATCGCGATACTCATCTCGATATTTCGTATCCCGCCCCAGGCCCGGGACGTGTACGAGGAGGCGGTGCAGACGGTGATGACGGTGCGCGATTTCACGCAGGTGTTCGACAGCTACGCGCGCTTCGAGGAGAGCGTCATCGCCGCCCTGCTGGACACGCAGGCTCAGCTGGGCCGCGGCCACGACGGTGAGTGCGACACCCCGAAATGGGACATCCTGAAACCGGGGGGGCATGGGGAACACCCCAAAACCAGGGAACACGGGGACACCCCGACACCGGGGGGACTATGAAACCGGGGGGTACCCCAAAACTGGGGGGACCCCAAAGCCGGTGGATCATGGGAACACCCCAAAACCAGGGACAGCCCAAAACTGGGGACAGCCTGAAATGGGGGACGGCCCAAAACCAGGGACACCCCGAAACTGGGGACAGCCTGAAATGGGGGACAACTCAAAACCAGGGGGACCCCGAAATGGGGGACACCCTGAAATGGGGGACGGCCCAAAACCAGGGACACCCCGAAACTGGGGGGACCCCAAAATGGGGGACAGCCCAAACCAGGGACAGCCCAAACCGGGGGGTTGTGGGGACATCCCGAAACCGGGGGGACCCAGAAACCAGGGACAGCCCAAACGGGGGACAGCCCAAAACTGGAAGGACACCCCAAAAGGCTAGAGGGGCATGGGGACACCCCAAACCGGGGACACCCTAAAACAGAGGGCATGGGGACACCCTGAAACTGGGACACCCGAAAACTGGGGGGACCCTAAAACTGGGGACACCCCAAAAACAGGGGGGACCCCAAAACCAGGGACAGGCCAAAATGGGGGGCACCCAAAACCAGACACCCTGAAAATGGGGACACCCCCAAACCAGGGACACCCCAAAATGGGGGACAACCCAAAACCAGGGCACACCCTGAAACTGGGGACACCCTGAAATGGGGGACATCCAAAACTGGGGACAGCCCAAAACCGGGGACACCCTGAAACTGGGGACAGCCCAAACTGGGGACAGCCCAAAGTGGGGGGCACCCCGAAATGGGGGACACCCAAAACAGGGGGGCATGGGGAACATCCCAAAACCGGGGGACACGGGGACAACCCAAAACCGGGGGGACACCCCAAAAGGGTGGGTGGGGGGCAATGGGACCTCCTGTGTTCCCGATGTCCCTGTGAACCCCCGATGTCCCCAGTGTCCCCAATGTCCCTGATGTCCCCGCTGTCCCCGCAGAGGAGGTGGAGCTGGAGCTGCGCCTGGCCCGCTTCGAGTGGCTAGTGGCGCTGTGCCCTGTGACCCCCCAATGTCCCCAATGTCCCCAGTGTCCTCTGATGTCCCTATGCCCCCCCCATGTCCCCAATGTCCCCTAACCCCCGCAATGTCCCCGCAGGGGAGGTGGAGCTGGAGCTGCGCCTGACCTGTTTCGAGCGCCTGATGGCGTAGTGCCCTGTGACCCCCCCATGTCCCCAATGTCCCCCATGTCCCCAATGTCCCTGTGACCCCCCAATGTCCCCCATGTCCCCAATGTCCCCTGTCCCTGCAGAGGAGGTGGAGCTGGAGGTGCGCCTGGCCCGCTTCGAGCGGCTGATGGCACAGTGCCCTGTGACCCCCAATGTCCCCCATGTCCCCAGTGTCCCTGTGACCCGCCAGTGTCCCCAATGTCCCCTAACCCCCCTAATGTACCCAATGTCCCCGCTGTCCCCGCAGAGGAGGTGGAGCTGGAGCTGCGCCTGGCCCGCTTCGAGCGGCTGATGGCACAGTGCCCTGTGACCCCCAATGTCCCCCATGTCCCCAATGTCCCTGTGACCCCCCAGTGTCCCCAATGTCCCCTAACCCCCCTAATGTCCGCAATGTCCCCTGTCCCCGCAGAGGAGGTGGAGCTGGAGCTGCGCCTGGCCCGCTTCGAGCGGCTGATGGCGCGGCGGCCGCTGCTGCTCAACAGCGTCCTCCTGCGGCAGAACCCGCACAACGTGCACGAGTGGCACAAGAGGGTGGCCCTGCACCAGGGACAGCCCGACAAGGTCAGGGGACAGCCGGGAGGGGACAGTCGCGAGGGGACACCGGGGAGGGGAGGGACACGCTGAGGTGGGGAGGGGACACCCGGGAGGGGACACCTGGGAGGGACAGCCCGACAAGGTGAGGGGACACTGGGGAGGGGTGAGGGGACACCCTGACAAGGTGAGGGGACAGCCGCGAGGGGAGGGGACATTCGGGAGGGACGCCCCAACAAGGTGAGGGGACCTCGGGAGGGGTGAGGGGACACTTGGGAGGGGAGGGACAGCCAGGAGGGGAGGGGACAGCCCGGGGGGAGGGGACATTCGGGAGGGGAGGGATACCCCGACAAGGTGAGGGGACACCCCGGGGAGGGGAGGGGACAGCCGGGAGGGGTGAGGGGACAGACACCCGGGAGGGGAGGGGACACCCCAGGTGGGGAGGGGACAACCGGGAGGGACAGCCCAGGAGTGTGCAGCTGGGGGGGAGAGGCAGTCGGGGGGGGGAGGGGACACCCCGACAAGGTGAGGGGACAGCCGGGAGGGGTGGGGACATCCGGGTGGGGGGGATACCCCGGGAGGGGTGAGGGGACACCCTGAGGGGGATAACCCGGGAAGGTGGGGACAGGGGAGACACTGCAGGTGGGTGTAGGGGACACCTGGGGACATCGCGGGGGGTGGGTGGTGGGGGGACAGGGCGGTGACACTGTAGTGATCATGCTGTCCCCTTGCTGTCCCTGTGTCCCCTCCACGTCCCCATTTGTCCCTGTCCCTCATTTCTCCATGTCCTGGTATCTCTTACTGTCCCCATGTCCCCTCTGCCTGCTGCTGTCCCCGTGTCCCCTGCGTCCTCTGCTGTCCCCTGTGCCTGCTGCTGTCCCCATGTCACCTGTGCCTGTTCCTGTCCCCATGTCCCCTGTCCCTGCTGCTGTCCCCATGTCCCCTGTGTCCGTTGCTGCCCCACCCCCCACGTGTCCGTTGCTGTCCCCATGGCACCTGTGTCGGTTGCTGTCCCCTGTGTCCGTTGCTGTCCCCCATGTCCCCCCATGTCCCCTGTGCCTGCTGCTGTCCCCCCATGTCCCCCCATGTCTCCTGTGTCCACTGCTGTCCCTGTGTCCCCTGTGTCCCTTGTTGCCCCACCGTGTCCCCTGTTGCTGTCCCCATGTCCCCCATATCCTCCCATGTCCCCTGTGTCCGTTGCTGTCCCCATGTCCCCCTGTGTCCCCTGTGTCCATTGCTGTCCCCATGTCACCTGTGCCTGTTGCTGTCCCCTTGTCCCCCCATGTACCCTGTGCCTGTTGCTGACCCCCCATGTCCCCTGTGCCTGTCACTGTCCCCATGTCCCCTGTGTCCCCCCATGTCCTCTGTGTCCATTGCTGTCCCCCTGTGTCCCCTGTGTTCATTCCTGTCCCTACGTCCCCTGTGTGTGCTGCTGTCCCCCCATGTCCCCTGTGCCTGTCACTGTCCCCATGTCCCCTACGTCCCCCCATGTCCATTGTTGTCCCCATGTCCCCTCTGTCCCCCCGTGTCCCCTGTGTCCATTGCTGTCCCCTTGTCCCCTGTGTCGTTTCTGTCCCCTTGTCCCCCATATCCTCCCATGTCCCTTCTGCCTGCTCTTGTCCCCGTGTCCCCTGTGCCTGTTAATGTCCCCATGTCCCCTGTGCCTGTCCCTGTCCTCATGTCCCCTGTACTCGTTCCTGTCCCTGTGTCCCCTCTGCCTGCTGCTGACCCTTCGTGTCCCCCGTGCCTGTCACTGTCCCCATGTCCCCCATATCCTCCCATGTCCCCTCTGCCCGTTCCTGTCCCCATGTCTCCTGTGCTTGCTGCTGACCCCTCATGTTCCCTGTGTCCCTTGCTGTCCCCTTGTCCGCCATATCCTCCCCTGTCCCCTGTACTCATTCCTGTCCCTATGTCTCCTGTGCCTGCTGCTGTCCCCTCATGTCCTCTGTGCCCATCACTGTCCCCATGTCCCCTGTGTTCATCACTGTCCGTGTGTGCCCTGTGTCCATTGTTGTCCCCTCATATCCTCTGTGTTCTTTGCTGTCCCCACGTCCCCTGTGTGTCCCCGTGTCCCCTGTGCCTGTCACTGACCCTGTGTCCACCGTGTCTGTCACTGTGTCCCCATGTCCCCTGTGTCCTCCTGTGTCCCCTGTGTCCCTCGCTGTCCCCGTGTCCCCTGTATCCTTCACTGTCCCCATGTCCCCTGTGTGTGTTGCTGTCCCCATGTTCCCTGTGCCTGTCACTGTCCCTGTGTCCCCCGTGTCCCTCACTGTCCCCGTGTCTCCTGCACCCCTTGCTGTCTCTGTGTCCCCCGCACTCCTCACTGTCCCCGTGTCCCCTGTGTGTGTTACTGTCCCCGCTGTCCCTGTGTCCCCCTGTGTCCCTTTGTCCCTCGCTGTCCCCGTGTCTCCCATGTCCCTTGCTCCTGTGTCCCCTCTGCCTGTTCCTGTCCCCATGTCCCCCGCTGTCCCTGTGTCCCCTGTGTCCCTCGCTGTCCCCGTGTCCCCTGGTGTCACAGATCATCCAGACGTTCACCGAGGCCGTGCGCACGGTGGATCCCCAGCGCGCCACCGGCCGTCCCCACGAGCTCTGGGTGGCCTTCGCGCGCTTCTACGAGGACAACGGCCAGCTGGACGACGTGAGTGACCCCAAAGCGAGTGACCCCAAAACCCAGTGACCCCAAAACCAGTGACCCCGAACCCCAAGGGACACCAAAGCTGAGTGACCCCAAAGCTGAGGGACACTCCAAATCCTGAGTGACCACAAACCGAGTGACCCCAAACTGAGTGACACCAGACCCTGAGTAACCCCAAATCCTGAGTGACCCCAAGCCGAGGGACACCAAACCCTAAGGGACACCCCAAATCCTGAGTGACCCCAAAGAGACTAACCCCGAACCCTGAGTGACACCAAACCTGAGTGACCCTGAACCTGAGGAACACCAGACCAAGTGACACCGGACCGAGTGACCCCAAAACCCAGTGACCCCGGACCCTGCGTGACACCAAAACCTGAGTGACCACAAATCCTGACGGACACCTCAAATCCTGAGTGACCCCAGACCGAGTGACCCTGGACCGAGTGACCCCAGATCCTGAGGGACACCAAACCTGGAGGACCCCAAACTGAGTGACCCCAAACCCTAAGGGACACCAAACCTGAGTGACCCCAGATCGAGTGACCCCAAACTGAGTGACCCCAAACCCTGAGTGACCCCAAAGCTGAGGGACACCCCAAATCCTGAGTGACCCCAGACCCTGTGGGACACCAAACCCTGCCTGGGACCCCCAAACCTTGCCTGTCCCTGTCACTGTCCCCGTGTGACTCTTCTGTCCCTGTCCCCATCACTGTCCCCAGGCCAGGTCCATCCTGTCCCGTGCCACGCGGGTTTGGTTCCTGTCCCCATGTCCCTGTCCCTGTCACTGTCCCCAGGCCAGGTCCATCCTGTCCCGTGCCATGCGGGTTTGGTTCCTGTCCCCATGTCCCTGTCCCTGTCACTGTCCCCAGGCCAGGTCCATCCTGTCCCGTGCCATGCGGGTTTGGTTCCTGTCCCCATGTCCCTGTCCCTGTCACTGTCCCCAGGCCAGGTCCATCCTGTCCCGTGCCACGCGGGTTCGGTTCCGGCGCGTGGAGGACTTGGCTGCGGTGTGGTGTGAATTTGGGGAGCTCGAGCTGCGCCACCAACGGCACCAGGAGGCGCTGAGGGTGCTGCGGGTGAGGGGGGACCCCAAATGGGGGGGAAATCCTAAAAATGGGGGGGGACCCGAAAATGGGGGACCCAAAATGGGGGGACCGAAAAATGGGGGGACCCAAAATGGGGGGAACCAAAATGGGGAAATATCCTAAAAATGGGGAAATCCTAAAAATGGGAGGAAGCCAAAAATGGGGAAGTGCCAAAAATGGGGGGAACCGAAAAAATGGAGGGAACCCAAAAATGTGGAAGTCCTAAAAATGGGGGGGACCCAAAAATGGGGAAAGCCAAAAATGGGAAAACACAAGAAATGGAGGAAATCCAATAACGGGGAAACAGCAAAAATGGGGACCCAGATTGGGGGGAACCCAAAAAATGGGGGGATATCCTAAAAATGGGGGGGACCCCAAAACGGGGGAATCCTAAATGAGGGGAAATCCTAAAAATGGGGAAATCCTAAAAATGGGGGGGACCCCAAAACGGGGGAATCCTAAATGTGGGGAAATCCTAAAAATGGGGAAACACCAAACATGGAGGGAACCCAAAATGGGGGGAACCCAAATATGGGGAAATCTTAAAAATGGGAAACAGCAAAAATGGGGAAACCCTAAAAATGGGGGGAACCCAACAATGGGGGGATATCCTATAAATGGGGGGAAACAGCAAAAATGGAGAGATCCTAAAAATGGGGAAACACCAAAAATGGGGGGAAACCTCAGAAACGAGTGGGGGACAAAATGGGGTCCCCAAACTGGGGGGAACTACAAAAATGGGGGAAACCCCAAAAAACGGGGAGGGGGAACCCCAAAAACGAGAATTCAAAAAATGGGGGAAACCCCCAAAATGGGGGAACCCCAAAAATGGGGGGGGGAGCTCCAAAAACAAGAATTCCAAAAATGGGGGATCCCCAAAATGGTGGGGCTGGGGACAGGGGACACAGCCGTGGACCCCCCAAGGGCCACCCCTGTCCCCATCAGGGCCGGGATCTGTCCTGGGGGGGGTGTGGGGTTTTTGGGGACCCCCGTGACCCCTTTTTTGCCCTTTTTTTCCTGTTTCTTGCCGGTTTTTTACCCATTTTTCACCTGTTATTTCCCTTTTTTTTCCCGTTTTCTTCCCCTTTTTCCCCATTTCCTCCTTTTTCACCCCAGAAAGCCACGGCGCTCCCAGCCAAGCGCGCCGAGTACTTCGACAGCTCGGAGCCTGTGCAGAACAGACTCTACAAATCGCTCAAGGTGTGGTCCATGCTCGCCGACCTGGAGGAGAGCCTGGGCACCTTCCAGGTGAGACCCTGGGGACGCTGGGGACACTGGGGACATTGGGGACACTGGGGACACTGGGGACACTGGGGACATTGGGGACATTGGGGACACTGGGGACACTGGGGACGCTTGGGACATTGGGGACACTGGGGACGCTGGGGACATTGGGGACACTGGGGACACTGGGGGCATTGGGGACACTGGGGACATTGGGGACATTGGGGACACTGGGGACATTGGGGACACTGGGGACATTGGGGACATTGGGGACACTGGGGACACTGGGGACATTGGGGACACTGGGGACATTGGGGACATTGGGGACACTAGGGACATTGGGGACACTGGGGATATTGAGGACACTGGGGACATTGAGGACACTGGGGACATTGAGGACACTGGGGACATTGGGGACACTGGGGACATTGGGGATACCTGGGGACAGCTGGAGACATCCCTGGGGACAGCTGGGGACATCTGGGGACACCTGGGCACACTGGGGACATTGGGGACACCGTGGGACACTTGGAATACATGGGGACAGCTGGGGACACACTTGGGGACACTGAGATGGATGTGGGGGACACCGGGGGATACTTGGGATACATGGGGATGGCTGGGGACACTGGGGACACACTTGGGGACAGCTGGGGACACTGGGGAGGCCTGGGGATGCATGGAGACATCTGGGGACACCTGGGGACACCGGGGACAGCTGGGGACACACCTGGGGACACTGAGATGGGTGTAGAGGATACATGGGGACATTGGGGACAGCTGGGGACATTGGGGACACTAGGGGATGACTGGGACACATGGGGACACTGGGGACACCTGGGGGTGGCTGGGGACAGCTGGGGACACTGAGATGGCTGTGGGGGACACCTGGGGACACTGAGGTGGGTGTGGGGGACAGCTGGGGACATTGAGGTGGGTCTAGAGGACACATGGGGACACTGAGGTAGACTTGGGGGACACCTGGAGATGCTGGGGTGGGCGTAGGGGACGTGGGGACACTGGGATGGATGTGGGGGACATGGAGATATTGAGGTGGATGCAGAGGACACCTGGGGACATTGAGGCGGATGTGGGGGACAGCTGGGGACGTTGAGGTGGATGTTGGGGACACCTGGGGACAGTGAGGTGGGTATGGGGACACCTGGGGACACTGAGAGGGACATGGGGGACAACCGGAGATGTTGGGGTGGGCGTGGGGGACACCTCTGTGAGCTTGGGTGACACCTGGGGACATTGGGGTGGGTGTGGGGGACACCTGGGGACACCAAGGTAGACATGGAGGTCACGTGAGGACATTGACGTGGACATGGGGGACACGTGGGGACACTGGGCTGGGTGTGGGGGTGTCCCCGTGCCACCATTTCTCGATGCCCTCCCACGTTCCCCTGTCCGGGGGGTGCTGAGGGTGGTTCTGACCTTTGTGTCCTCTGTCCCCATCTCTGTCCCTGTTTCAATCCCTGTCCCCTCTGTCCCTGTTCCTGCCCCTGTCCTCTGTGTCCCCTGTGTCCTGTCACTGTTCCCTCTGTCTCTGTCTCCTCTGTCCCTGTCCCTGTCCCTGTTCCCGTCCCCGTCCCTGTCCCATGTCCCTGTCCTCTGTGTCCCCTCTGTCCCTGACACTGTCCCCATCTCTCTCCCCTCTGTCTCCATCCCTGTCCCTGTTGCTGTCCCTGTCACCTGTGTCCCTGTCCCTGTCCCCTCTGTCCCCTGTGTCCCTGTCCCTGTCCCCCGTGTCCCCCGTGTCCCCCGTGTCCTCCGTGTCCGTGTCCCCCGTGTCCCCCGTGTCCCTGTCCCCTGTCCCCAGTCGACGCGGGCAGTGTACGAGCGCATCCTGGACCTGCGCATTGCCACTCCGCAGATTGTCATCAACTATGCCCTGCTGCTTGAGGAGCACGGCCGCTTCGAGGACAGCTTCAAGGTGACGGGGACAGCGGGGACACTGTGGGGACAGCGGGGGGACACTGCGGGGACAGTGCGGGGATGGCGGGGGGGACAGCAGGGACACTGCAGGGACAGCAGAGACACCGTGGGGACGGTGGGGGATGGCAGGGGGACAGGAGGGACAGCATGGACACTGCAGAGACAGCAGGGACAATGTGAGGACAGCAGGTACAGCAGGCACACTGTGGGGACAGTGGGGACACTGCAGGGACGGCAGAGACACCATGGGGACACCGGGGGGACAGCCTGGCACAGCAGGGACACTGCGGGGACAGCGGGGACACTGTGGGGACAGCAGGGGGACAGCAGGGACAGTGGGGACACTGCAGGGACAGCCTGGCACTGCAGGGACAGTAGGGACACCACAGGGATGGCAGGGACACTGTGGGGACAGCAAGGACAGCAGGGACACTGTGGGGACAGCAGAGACAGTGGGGGGACACTGTGGGGACAGCGGGGACACCACGGCGATGGTGGGGGGACAGCCCAGCACAGCAGGGACAGCAGGGACACTGCAGGGACACTGCAGGGACAGTGGGGACACTGCAGGGACAGCAGGCGGCTGGGGACATCTGGGGGAGCAGCTGGGGACACGCAGAGAGAGTGGGGACACTGAGAGGGGTTGGGGACACCCAGAGGGAATGGGGACACCCAGAGGGGTTGGGGACACCCAGAGAGGGGTTGGGGACACCCAGAGAGGGGTTGGGGACACCCAGAGGGGTTGGGGACACCCAGAGAGGGGTTGGGGACACCCTGTGGCTGGAGGGGTTGGGTGGCACACCCCAGGATGGTATTGGGGACACCATGGGGACAACGTGGCTGTCACAGCAGTCTTGAAGGGAGAGTTGGGGACACCCAGAGGAGTTGGGGACACCCCAGGATGGTATTGGGGACACCATGGGGACAATGTCACAGCAATCCTGGCAGGAGAGTTGGGTACACCCCAGGGAGGCCACTGGGGTCCTGGACAGTGTTGGGGACACTGCAGGGACTGGGACAGTGTCACAGATCCCCCAGGGAGGACACCATGGGGACCCTGTGGCTGAGGGGCCATTGGGGACACTTTGGCCACCATGTCCTGGGGTGGCCTGGAGCTCCTGGTGGCAGGGGGGTGGCAGCAGGGACAGAAGGGTGACAGCAGTGACAGGGTGGCAGTGACAAGCGGGTGGCAGCAGTGATGGGGGGGTGGCAGCAGGTGGCAGCAGTGGCAGGGGGTGGCAGGGTGGCAGCAGTGTCACATCGGTGTCAGGGTGGTGGCAGCAGTGTCACATCGGTGTCATGGTGGCGGCAGCAGTGTCACATTGGTGTCCAGGTGGTGCTGGCAGTGTCACATTGGTGGCAGGGTGGTCACAGTGCTGTCAGGTGACAGTGGTGGCAGCAGTGCCACAATGCCTTGTCCCCTCCGCCACAAGGACGTGGCATTGTGCTGTTCCGATGGTGGCACTGTGTCCCTGTCCCCATGTCCCCTCAGGCACAGGGACGTGGCATTGTGCCGTTCCAATTGTGTCACCGTGTCCCTGTCCCCATGTCAACATCCCCATGTCAATGTCCCCATGTCCCCAGTGTCCCCAGGCATACGAACGTGGCATCGCGCTGTTCCGGTGTCAATGTCCCCAATGTCCCCATGTCAATGTCCCCATGTCAATGTCCCCATGTCCCCATGTCAATGTCCCCATGTCAATGTCCCCATGTCCCCAATGTCCCAATGTCCCCAGTGTCCCCTCAGGCCTATGAACGTGGCATCATGCTGTTCTGGTGACCTGTCCCCATGTCAATGTCCCCTTGTCAATGTCCTCATGTCCCCATGTCAATGTCCCCTTGTCAATGTCCCCTTGTCAATGTCCCCATGTCCCACATGTCCCCATGTCAATGTCCCAATGTCCCCAGTGTCCCCAGGTGTACGAGCGTGGCATAGCGCCATTCTGGTGTCAATGTCCCCGTGTCCCCAATGTCCCCAATGTCCCCTCAGGCCTATGAGCGTGGCATCGCGCTGTTCCAGTGTCAATGTCCCCAAGTCCCTGTCCCCATGTCAATGTCCCCGATGTCCCCAAGCGTACGAGCGCGGCATCGTGCTATTCCGGTGTCAATGTCCCCAATGTCCCCATGTCTCCCCAGGCCTATGAACGTGGCATCGCGCTGTTCCGGTGGCCGCACGTTGGGGACCTGTGGCTCACGTACCTGTCCAAGTTTGTCACTCGCTACGGGGGACGGAAGCTCGAGCGTGCGCGGGACCTCTTCGAGCAGGCGCTGGACGGATGTCCCCCCCAGCACGCCAAGAGTAGGACACGGGGACAGCGGGGACATCGGGGGACATGGGGATATCGCGGGCATCAGGGAATGGGGACATCAGGGGACGAGGGGACACGGGGGGACATCGGGGACATTGCGGGGACATCAGGGACACATTGTGGGGAAATTGGGGACACAGGGACATCAGACATTGGGTGGACATCAAGGGGATCTTGGGGACACGGGGACATTGGGGACATCGGGGACATTTGGGACATTGGGGACACAGGGACATTGGGGACATCAGGGGGATGGGAGACATCAGGGGGACGGGGACATCGGGAGGACATTGGGGGGATGGGGGGACATCAGGGGGGCGGGGGGACATCAGGGACACAGGGACATCGGGGACATTGGGGACATGGGGGGCATCAGGGACATCGGGGGGACGGGGACATTGGGGGGATATTGGGGACACGGGGACATCGGGGACATGGGGACATCAGGGGGCAGAGGGGATATCGGGGACATTGGGGGGACATCAGGGACACGGGGACATCGGGGACATCAGGGGACATGTGGATATCAAGGGGGATATTGGGGACATTGGGGGGACAGGGACATCGGGGGGACGGGGGACACGGGGGCATCAGGGGATGGGGGGACACGGGGACATCGGGGGAATGGGGGTGATGGGGGACAGCACAGGTGGCCATTTGGCCATGGGGTGCCCTGGTGTGTTTGTGGCACCTGTGCTCCACAGCCCTGTCCCTGTCCCTGTCCCTGTCCCCTCAGCCCTGTCCCCAATTCCATGTCCCTGTCCCCACGGCCATCTTCCTGCT
Source organism: Acanthiza pusilla (assembly GCA_036630365.1). Lineage (NCBI taxonomy): Eukaryota > Metazoa > Chordata > Aves > Passeriformes > Acanthizidae > Acanthiza > Acanthiza pusilla. Next base: position 144,301 of record JAXCHO010000154.1, on the reverse strand, counting down.
CTATGCCCGCCTGGAGGAGCAGTTCGGGCTGGCACGCAGGGCCATGGCCGTGTATGACGGGGCACGCGGGCAGTGTCCTTGTCCCTGCCCCCAATCCCACAGCCGTGTCCCTGTCCCCACGGCAGTGTCCCTGTCCCCACACCTGTCCCTGTCCCTGCAGCCATTTCCCCGTCCCCACACCTGTCCCTGTCCCCAGCCCCACAGCCGTGTCCCTGTCCCCAATCCCATGTCCCTGGCCCCACAGCCGTGTCCCTGTCTCCAATCCCATGTCCCTGTCCCCACAGCCGTGTCCCTGTCTCCAATCCCATGTCCCTGTCCCCACAGCCATCTTCCTGCTCTATGCCCGCCTGGAGGAGCAGTTCGGGCTGGCGCGCAGGGCCATGGCCGTGTATGACAGGGCCACGCGGGCAGTGCCACCCGAGCAGCAGCGTGACATGTTCCACATCTACATCCGCCGCGCCGCAGAGCTCTTTGGGGTCACCCACACGCGCCCCATCTACCAGAGAGCCATCGAGGTGGGGACAGGGGACAGCTGGGGACACTGGGGACATACCTGGGAACAGTTGGGGATGCGCGGGGACAGCTGGGGATAGCTGGGGACACACCTGGGGGCAGCTAGGGACACATGGGGACACATGGGGACATGTGGGGCTGAGGGCACTGAGGGGTGCCAGAGCTCTTTGGGGTCACCAGAGAGCCATCGAGGTGTGTGGGGACAGCTGGGGACACCTGGAGACAACTAGGGACACACCTGGGGACACTCGGGGACAGCTGGGGGCAGATGGGGACACGTGGGGACACTCGGGGCTGGGGGCAGTGAGGGGTAGCAGAGCTCTTCAGGGTCACCCACACGCGCCCCATCTACCAGAGAGCCATCGAGGTGGGCTTGGGGACACTGGGGACACACCTGGGGACAGCTGGGCACACCTGGGGACACACCTGGGGACAGCTGGGGGCAGATGGCGACAGCTGGAGACACCAGGGGACACCTGGGGACATGTCGGGCTGGGTGGTGCCTGGGGCTGGGGGCAGTGAGCAGTGTGCAGTGCTCTTGGGTGTCACCAGAGAGCCATCAAGGTGTGTGTGGGGACACCTGGGGACACACCTGGGGGCTCTTGGGGACACCTGGGGGCAGATGGGGACACACGGGGATACCTGGGGACACCTTGGGGTACCTGGGGGCAGTGAGGGCTGTGCAGAGCTCTTCGGGGTCACCCACATGCACCCCATCTACCAGAGAGCCATCGAGGTGTGTGGGGACACTGGGGACGCACGGGGACAGCTGGGAACAGTTGGGGAGGGGCAGGGACACCTGGGAGGGTGTTGGGGGTGACAAGGGACACCTGGGGGTGGCAGGGATGACAAGGGACACCCGGGGGGGCAGGGGGCCCTCAGGGTTTGGGGGGTGACAATGAGGGGTCACAGGGACACGGGGTGGGCGCAGGGCTGGGTGGCACAAGGTGGCACAGGGAGGTTGGGGGTGGCATGGGGGGTGGCACGGGGGGTGGCACCGGCATGGCACAGGGGGTGGCACAGGGGTTGGGGGGTGGCACAGGGTGGCACAGGGTGACACAGTGGGCTTGGGGGTGGCACAGCAGTGTCACAGGGGTGTCACCGTGTCCCGTGTCACTGTGGTGTCACCATGTCCCCGTGTCACCGTGTCCCCATGTCCCTGTGTCACCGTGGTGTCCCCGTGTCACCGTGGTGTCCCCATGTCACTATGTCCCCGTGTCACTGTGTCCCCATGTAACCGTGGTGTCCCCGTGTCCCATGTTTCCATGTCCTGTGTCACCATGTCCGCATGTCCCCGGGTCCCTGTGGTGTCCCCGTGTCCCTGTGTCCCCATGGTGTCCCCATGTCCCCGCAGGTGCTGGGTGACGATGCGGCGCGGGAGCTGTGCCTGCGCTTTGCTGACATGGAGTGCAAGCTGGGGGAGGTGGACCGAGCACGAGCCATCTACACATACTGCTCGCAGATCTGCGACCCCCGGGTGAGCGGGGGGACTGGGAGGGACTGGGGGGACTGGGGGGACTGGGGACACTGACGGCTCCCAGATCTGCGACCCACGGGTGTGACTGGGGACACTGGGGCTGAGCAGACATGGGGACAGGAGTGTCCCCAGGGCCACATGGGTGCCACGGGTTGGGCGTGTCCCCACCTGGAGCATGTCCCCAAGGTCATAGGGACATCCCCAGGATCACAGGGGTGTCCCCAGCATGACATGGATGTCCCCAGCCCTCCACAATGTCTGCAGCCCCTTGGTGTCCCTGGGCGTCCCGAAGGTCACACGGATGTCCCCAGCCCCTGTGGATGTCCCCAGCCCCTGTGGATGTTTCCAGGCCCTGTGGATATCCCAAGCCCCTCGGTGTCCCTGGCTGTTCCCAGCCCTGCGGTGTCCCCACCCTTGCTGTGTCCCCAAGGTCACACAGATGTCCCCATCCCCGTGGTGTTCCCACTGTCCCCTGCTGTCCCCTCGGTGTCCTGGGTTTCCCCTGGCTGTCCCTGGGTGTCCTCAGCCCTTCGGTGTCCCCAGGTGTCACCGGGTGTCCCCAGCTGCCATGGATGTCCCCAGCCCCTTGTTGTCCCCAGCCCCCATGGTGTCCCCATCCCCTCAGTGTCCCCGTGTGCCCTCGATGTCCCCTCGATGTCCCCGTGTGCCCTCGATGTCCCCATGTCCCCATGGCTGACACGCCATCCCTGCACAGATCACGGGCAGCTTCTGGCAGACGTGGAAGGAGTTTGAGATCAGGCACGGTAATGAGGACACGATCCGCGAGATGCTGCGCATCAAGCGCAGCGTGCAGGCCACCTACAACACCCAGGTCAACTTCATGGCCTCGCAGATGCTCAAGGTGTCCGGGAGTGCCACCGGAACAGGTGAGGGACATGGGGACACCGTGGGGACACTGAGGGGACACAGGGGGGATGGGCTGTGGGTGTCCAGCAGTGCCACAGGTACAGGTGAGGTGCAGGTCACCTACAACACCCAGGTCAACTTCATGGCCTCGCAGATGCTCAAGGTGTCCAGGAGTGCCACCGGCACTGGTGAGGGACCGAGCGGACATGGGGACATTGAGGGGACATGGAGGGATGGGGGTGTCCAGCAGTGCCACAGGTACAGGTGAGGGACAGGTCACCTACAACACGCAGGTCAACTTCATGGTCTTGCAGATGCTCAAGGTGTCAGGCAGAGCCACCGGCACCGGTGAGGGACAGGGGACACCGTGGGGACAATGAGGGGACACGGGGGGGAAGGAGCTGTGGGTGTCTGGCAGCGCCACCAGCACCGGTGAGGGACACCGAGGGGGACAAGGGGACAGTGAGGGGACACAGCAGGGACAGCAGAGGGGACTGTGGGGGCACAGGAGGGGGAACAGATTAGAGGGCACAGGTGAGAGGGCACAGGTGAGAGGGTACAGGTGATGGTGCACAGGTGAAGGGGTGCAGGTGAGAGGGCACAGGTGAAGAGGGGAGGGGTCTGGGAGCAAGGGGAAGGGGCTGTGGGGAGCACCTGGGGGTCCCAGCCCCCCCTGACTGTTCTGGGGAGCACCTGGGGGTCCTGGACCCCCTGACAGCTGTGGGGAGCACCTGGGGGTCCCGGGGCCCCCCCGATGGCTGTGGGGAGGGGTCTGGGGTTCCCGGCCCCCCTGATGGCTGTGGGGAGGGGTGTGGGGGTCCCAGTCCCCCCTGACCATTCTGGACAGTGTCAGACCTGGCCCCGGGACAGAGTGGCCTGGACGAGATGAAGCTCCTGGAGCAGCGTGCGGAGGCTCTGGCGGCTGAGGCCCAGAGGGACACGCCCCGCCCCGCCCAGCAGGTGCTCTTCGTCAGGTGAGTGCCACGCCCAGAGCCACACCCACTGCCCTGCCCCCACCACTGCCCTGCCCCAGGTGCTATTCATCAGGTGAGAGCCACACCCACTGCCACACCCACCACAGCCACACCCCCTGCTCCAGCCCCACCCCACCCAGCAGGTGCTGTTTGTCATGTGAGTGCCACGCCCACTGCCACACCCACCACAGTCGCACCCACCACAGCCCTGTCCTGCCCACTGCCCCGCCCAGCAGGTGCTGTTTGTCAGGTGAGAGCCACACCCACTGCCACACCCACCTACACCCACAGCCACACCCACCACAGCCAAACCCCCTGCCCCGCCCCGCCCAGCAGGTGCTGTTAGGTGAGTGCCACACCCACTGTCACACCCACTGCCACACCCACACCCACCACCACACCCACCCACACCCCCCTGCCCCGCCCCACCCGGCAGGTGCTGTTCGTCAGTTGAGAGCCACACCCAGTGCCACACCTGCCACCGCCACACCCACCCAGAGCCACACCCACCCACCACAGCCACACCCACCCACCACAGCCACACCAAACAGCCACACACCCACCATAGCCACACCCACCCACCACAGCCACACCCACCACAGCCACACCAAACAGCCACACCCACCATAGCCACACCCACCCACCACAGCCACACCAAACAGCCACACCCACCATAGCCACACCCACCCACCACAGCCACACCAGCCACACCCACCATAGCCACACCCACCCACCACAGCCACACCCAACAGTCACACCCTCTGCCACACCCAACAGTCACACCCTCTGCCACACCCACAACAGCCACACCCAACAGCCACACCCAGAGCCACACCCATAACAGCCACACACAACAGCCACACCCAGAGCCACACCCACCCAGAGCCACACCCACCTCTGCCACACCCAGACCCACACCCACCACAGCCACACCCACCCACAGCCACGCCCACCACAGCCCCACCCCCTGCCCTGCCCTGCCCGGCAGGAGCCATTGGTCAGGTGAATGACCACACCCTGCCCCACCCACTGCTGTGTCTCTGGTGAGGTGGGCGTGGCCTCACCACCCTCCCTCCCCCCCAGGACCCCCAGGTAGCTCTCCCAGGTGTTGGGGGGGGTGTTGTCACCCCCTGTGGGGGAGCAGTCACCTCAGGATGTCCCCTGTGCCCCCCCCCACATTAAAATCACAAAGTGCTGTCCTTCCTCACCTCCCCCACTCCCAAGACCCCTCCCCAGGGTGCCCCTGAGGGTCAGGGCTGATCTGGGGGGGGTCTCTGGGTGCCCCCATTGGGGCTGGGGGGCTCTCTGGGTGCCCCTGTGGGTATTGGGGAGCATCTCTGGGTGCCCCTGAGGGTCAGTGCTGATCTGGGGGGAGGGTCTCTGTGTCCCCCGGGGTCAGTGCTGATGTGGGGGGGTCCCTGGGTGCCTCCTTGGGGGTTGGTGCTGATTTGGGGGGGGGTCTCAATGTCCCCCTGGATCGGTGCTGATTTGGGGGGGGTCTCTGGGTGCCCCCGGGGGTCAGTACAGATTTGGGGAGGGGTCTCTGGGTGACCCAAAGGCTCAGTGTTGATGTCGGGGGGGTCTCTGTGTCCCCTGTAGGTATTTGGGGGGGGTCTCTGGGTGCCCCTGTGGGTCAGTGCTGATTTGGGGAGGGGACCCTGGGTGCCCCCGGGGGTCGGTGCTGATTGGGGGCGCAGGGCCGAGGCCCCCCCGGGGGCAGAGCCCACCCTGTCCCAGCAGGGGAACCCCGAGGAGATCGACCTGGGCGAGGACGAGGGCGACGAGCCCGACGGTACGGGGGGTGGGCGGGGGGCACTGGGACTGGGGGGACTGGGAGGGGGCATTGGGGTGGGGGGACTGGGATTGGGGGGACATTGGGACTGGGGAGGGGGGACACTGGGATTGGGGGGCACCGGGACATGGAGACTGGGAGGGCACTGGAGGGACCCAGTGGGAGGATGTGGGGGTGCAAATGGGGGGTGGGGGTCCCCAGGGCTTCCAGCAGGGGACAGGCAGTGGGGACACCCCCGGGACAGAGTGGGGGAGGGGTGGTGGGGACACCCCCCGGACAGAGCGGGGGAGGGGCAGTGGGGACACTCCCGGCTTTGGGGGGGTCCTGGTGGCACTGGGAGGGTGGGGGTGACTCTGGGGGGGGGTCCTGGTGGCACTGGGGGTTGAGGGTGGCACTGGGGGGTGGGGGTGGCACTGGGGGGGTCCCGGTGGCACTGGGGGGGTGGGGGTGACTCTGGGGGGGATCCTGGTGGCACTGGGGGGTGGGGGTGGCACTGGGGGGGTCCCGGTGGCACTGGGGTCCCCCCCAGAGGTGCAGCTGGAGCAGAAGCAGGTCCCCTCCTCGGTTTTTGGGGGGCTCAAGGACGACTGAGGCACTGGGGGGTTCCCCCCCCCCATGGCCCCCCCGGCCCGGATCGCCCCCTCCCCATTCCTGGTTAATAAACTCCATTTGTACAGCCTGGGCCTGCTCGGTTTGGGGGTCAGGGGTGCCCCCAGCCCCTCTCGAGTGACAGTGACACGGGGTGGGATTTGGGGGTGTCCGGGGGGACACTGAGGTCACTGCTGTCCCCAACGAGGCCTTTATTGTCCCGGGGGGGGCTCGGGGTGGTCCAGGAGCTGCTGGGCAAAGGCTTGTTCGAGCTGGGGGGGGGGGGGAAAGGGGTTGAGACCCCTCAATCTGCCCCCCAAATCCTTTTTAGTGACCCTAAACCCCCAGGGACTCCCCAGACCCACAGCCCCCCAGAGATTCCCCCAGACCCACCCAGGGATCCCCCAGACCCACATCCTCCCAAACAGTGACCCCCAGACCCACCCAGGATCCCCCAGCCCCCCCCCAGAGCCCCCCGACCCACCCAGGGACCCCCAGACCCATATCCCCCCAATCAGGGACCCCCCCAGCCCCCCCCAAGACCCCCCAAACCCCTCCCAACCTCCCCCCACAGACCCCAATGTCCCCCCACAGACCCCCCCCCAGACAATCCCACCCCCCATAGCCCCCCCACCTCCAGGAGCAGCCCCCCGCCCTGGGGGGCTCCGTCGGGGGGTCCGAGCTCCAGCGTCACCCTGTGGGGGGGGCGGGGGCCCAGCCCGGCCAGGTACAGCTGCACCTCTGGGGGGGGAGTCAGTGAGGGGGGGAGGGGCAGAGGTTTGGGGAGGGTTCGAGGGGTCACTGAGTTGGGGGAGGGGCAGGGATTTGGGGATGTTTTGAGGGGGCAGGGGTTGGGGGAGGGGTGGGAATTTGGGGAGGGTTCAAGGGTTGGGGGAGGGGCAGGGATTTGGGGGGGATTTGGGGATGGTCCGAGGGAGCAGGGGTTGGGGGGAGGGGCAGGGATTTGGGGATGGTTGAAGGGGTAAGGGCTTGGGGGAGGGGTGGGAATTTGGGGATGGTTCAAGGGTTGGGGGAGGGGCAGGGATTTGGGGGGGATTTGGGGATGTTTTCAGGGGGCAGGGGCTGGGGGTGGTTCAAGGGGTCAGGGATTGGGGGAGGGGCAGGGATTTGGCAGTGGTTCGAGGGGTCACTGATTTGGAGGAGGGGCAAGGATTTGGGGAAATTTGGGAATGGTTCAAGGGTCAGGGGTTGGGGGAGGGGCTGGGATTTGGGGATGGTTCAAGGGGTCACTGATTTGGGGGAGGGGTGGGGATTTGGGGTAACCTCACCCCACACGGCATTTGGGGGTTTCCCTCCCATTCCCCCCCCCAATATTTTGGTCTGTTCCCCGCAATATTTGGGATCTGCTCCCCCAATATTTTAGCCTTTCCCTCCTGTCGCCTCCCCAGTATTTTAGTCCCCCAGCCCCCCCCGCCCCGGATTTTGGGGTGTCCCTCCTATCCTCTGCCGTTATTTTAGTCTCTCCCCCCATTATTTTGGTCTCTCCCGCCCCCCCCCCCCCATTATTTTGGTCCCTCCCCTGCCCCCCCATTATTTTGGTCTCCCCACCCCCCCCATATTTTGGTCTCTCCCGCCCCCCCCCGGTATTTTGGTGTGTGTCCCCCCCCCATTATTTTGGTCTCCCCCCCCTATTATTTTAGTCTCCCCCCCCCGTATTTTGGTCTCATCCCTCCCCAGCCCCCGCCGTTATTTGGTCTCTCCCTCTCCCCCCCATTATTTTGGTCTCCCCCCCAGTATTTGGTCTCTCCCGCCCCCCCCCCATTATTTTGGTCTCTCCCGCCCCCCCCCGCGGTATTTTGGTCTGTCCCGCCCATAATTTTGGTCTCCCCCCCCCCGTTATTTTGGTCTCACCTTCCCGGAAGCGCCGTGCATCGAAGGGCTGCAGCAGCGCCCCCTGCTGGAGCTGCCCGTGCGGCGCATGCGGACCCCGCACGATGGCGCCGGCAGGGGGCGCCCCGGGGCGCATGCGCAGGAAGAGCCCGCGGGGGGCGCTGCTGAGCAGGAGCCCCCGGCCCAGCCCCGCCCCCGCCGGCAGAACCAGGCGCGGCAGCGGCGGCGGCGGCGCCCCCTGGCGGCCCGGAGGACTCAGCAGGTACTCGCCGGGGGGCAGCGCTCCCTGCCAGGCCAGGGCGGGGCCACGGCGCAGGCGCAGCAGCAGCGCCGAGTCTCCTGCGGGGGGGGCAGAGAGCCACGGGAGGCCACGCCCATGGGGAAGGGGCGGGGGTTGGGCGGGGTGGGGGCGGGGCCCAGGTGGCCATGGGCAGGGATGGCGGGTGGAGTGATGCTTTCGGGGGAGGAGCCAAAGCTGGGTGGGGTCAGTAGGAGGCAGGGTCAGTACAGGGGGGCGAGGCCAGCTCTTGTGGCCCAGCTGGTGATTGGCTGCTGAAGGGGGTGGGGTCACTAGGAGGCGGTGCCAGCACAGGGAGGCAGGGATGGGGGGTGGTGCTTTTGGGGGAGGAGCCAAAGCTGGGTGGGGTCACAGGTGGGGGGGGGGCCCAGGTGGCCATGGGCAGCGATTTGGGGCTGGGGTGATATTTTTGGGGGAGGAGCGAAAGCTGGGTGGGGTGAGTAGGAGGCACAGGTGGGCAGGGATTGGGGGGGGGTGGGGTGATGATTTGGGGGAGGAGCCAAAGCTCGGTGGGGTCAGTAGGAGGCGGGGTCAGCACAAGGGGGTGGGGCCAGCTCTTGTGGCCCAGCTGGTGATTGGCTGGGGGTGGCTCCTCCCCTTGGGGGCGGGGCTTACCCTGTGCAGGGGGGAGATTCTCTGGGCTCTCCACTTCGATGAGCAGGGGTGGCACTTCCGGGGGCGGAGCTGAAGGGGGCGGGGTCATACATCAGCCACGCCCTGACGCTCCACCCCCAGGGCCACCCCACCCCTATAATTGTCTCCCCAGTCCCATAACAGCCCCCCCAAAATCCCCCTGCTCTCACCGGGGTCTTCATCATCCTCGGCCTCCTCTTCGGCCTCAGGGGGTGGGGTTGGTGGGAGGGGCTCCACAGGACTCGGCCCCGCCTCCTTCTGGCTCCTCCGGGCCTTGGGGGGCTTTGGCTCTGGTGGGATGGGGGAACGATTTGGTGCCTGACCCCCCCCCCGCACCTCTCCCCCCTCCCTTAGGCTCCCCCATTGGGCTCCTACCCTCGGACCTCCCCCGTTTTGATTCCCCCATCCGCGGTGTCTCCATATTTGGTTCCCCCCAGGCCCAGTTCCCCCCCCACTCAGACCCTCCCAACTTGGGGGCTCCCCCTCTACCCCCCCCATTGAGACCTCTCCCACCACGGTGCCCCCCATATTCCTTCCCTCCCCTCCACCCCCGGTTCCATCCAATTTGGTCCCACCCCCTCACCCCATTCGGTTCCCTCCCAATTGGGTGTCCCCACAGTGTTCCCCCCATCCCCAGTGCCCCCCTCACTCCTCTCCCCCCCCCTTAGCCCCCCCAGTTTGCCTCCTACCCTCAGACCTCCCCCGTTTTGGTTCCCCCATCCTCGGTGTCTCCATATTTGGTTCCCCCCAGGCCCAGTTCCCTGCCTCATTCAGACCCTCCCAATTTGGGGGCTCCCCCTCTACCCCCCCATTGAGACCTCTCCCACCACGGTGCCCCCCATATTCCGTCCCCCCACACCCCGGTTCCCTCCAATTTGGTCCCCCCACCCCAATTCAGTTTCCTCCCAATTGAGTGTCCCCACATAGTGTCCCCCCCATCCCCAGTGCCTCCCAAAATCCCCACCCCCTGTCCCCCCGGTTCCCTCCAATTTGGTCCCACCCCCCCCATCAATTCCCAATTGGTTCCCTCCCATTGGGTGCCCCCACAGTGTCCCCCCATCCCCAGTGCCCCCCATATTCCGTCCCCCCACTCCCCGGTTCCCGCCAATTTTGTCCCTCCCCCCATTCGGTTCCCTCCAATTGGGTGTCCCCACAGTGTCCCCCCCATCCCCAGTGCCCCCCTCACTCCTGTCCCCCCCCAGCCCCCCCGGCTCCCCCTTGGGCTCACCGCGGGCGGGCAGCACTCGGTACACGCGGTAGGGGCTGGGCCCGTCGGGACGGCCCCGCAGCGGCACCGGGCGGAACTCGGGGCTCCGAGCCAGGGCGCAGCGCAGCCGCGTCTTCCACCCTGCTGGGTCCGGGGGGTCCCCGGGCCGGACCCTCCCCTTGTACTCCGCCCACGCCTGCCACAGCCAATGGCGTCAAGGAGCTGTCCAGGCACCGCCCACCCAATGATTTGCATAGAAAAACTCCGCCCCCTCCCGGCCACGCCCCATCTGAGTGCTGCTCCAGCCCCGCCCTCCCCACAACACCGGGCCTAGCCACGCCCACTCCTCACTTTGCATAGCTCGGCCCCGCCCCCTCCTCAAATCCAGGCCCGCCCCCTTTATTGGCTTGGCAAACCGTGAGTTCTAATAGCTCCGCCCCTTTTATCTCTGAGCCCTCCACTGCCATAGCCCCGCCCCCTCCTCAAATCCAGCCACGCCCCCTTTTTTAGCTTAGCAAACTGTGGCTCTCATAGCTCCGCCCCTTTTCTTATCTCCGCCCCCTCAATTGCCATAGCCCCGCCCCCTTTTTTAGCTAGGCAAAGCATGGGTTCTCTCACAGTTCCGCCCCTTTCCTTATCCCCGCCCCCTCCCATAGCCATAGCCCCGCCCCCTCCTCAATTCCAGTCCCGCCCCCTTTTTTGGCTTGGCAAAGCGTGGGCTCTCTCATAGCTCCGCCCCTTATCTCCGCCCCCTCCCATAGCTACAGCCACGCCCCCTCGCATAGCCCCGCCCCTCACCTTGCAGAGCACCGCCCCCGCCCCGCCCTTGGCCCCGCCCCCTCCAATAGCCCCGCCCCTCACCTTGCAGAGCGCTGCCCCCGCGCCGCCCTTGGCCCCGCCCCGCCCGCCGTGGGCCCAGGGGATCCTCAGCGCCGTTTGAGCCTCGTCGTCCCACACGAGCCCCGGGAAGCGGCCGCTCTTCAGCTGCGCCAGCAGCCAGGGCCGCAGCCGCCGCGGGCCGCCCTCCGCCATCCCGGGGGGCTCGGCGGTCTCGGGGGGACCCGCGGGGAGCAGAGGGGTACAGGACTCGCGGAGCAGCTGCGCCGCTTCCGGGAAAGGCACGTGACCGCCAAGGCCACGTGATCCCGCCGCGCCAATCAGCGCGCGGTTGTATACCTCGGTCCCGCCAATCAGCGCGCGGCCACGCGGCTTCGCCCCCTCCCGCTAAAGGAGCATGTCCCAGCCGCGCGTCTATTTGCATAAAGGGGCGTGGTCATAGCACATGGCACCGCCCCCCGTATTTCCATTAATGAGAGTGGTCACAACGCGCGGTTTTCTTATTTAAATAAAGGAGCGTGGTTAGAAACACGAATTTGCATTAAAGGAGCACAGCCATTCATACAGACCCCGCCCCCAATGGTGCCCCCGGACCCCTAAAAGGACAGAGCCGAATTTTTGGGTCCCCCCTCTGACCCCCCCGAAGGTGCCCCCAGTGGGGGGGGTCACACCCGGATTTGGGGGGGGGGGGTCACACCCAGATTTGGGGGTCACACCCAGATTTGGGGGGGGGTCACACCCAGATTTGGAGGTCACACCCAGATTTGGGGGGGGTCACACCTGGATTTGGGGGGGGGGGTCACACCCAGATTTGGGGGTCACACTTAGATTTGGGGGGGTCACACCTGGATTTGGGGGGGGCACACCCAAATTTTAGGATATCACACCCAAATTTTAGGATATCACACGCAGATTTTGGGGTCACACACAAGTTTATTGCCCATCCCCCAGCTCGGGGGGGGTCGGAGGATTGGGGAGGATTTTGGGGGGGGGTCTCACCTGACCCCCGCCCCTCCCCCACCCCCCGTGCCCCCCCCTTGTGCCCCCCCGGCGTCAGGAGCTCCGGACATCATGAGGAAGAGCACGATGGGGATGATGTACATCCACTGCGGGGAGAGGGGGGGTCACCCCAAAATCTGCCCCTGGGGGGGGGGTCACCCCAAAATCTGCCCCCCACGACAGGAAATGGGGAGGGGTCACCCAAAATCCACCCCCCACCCATGGGAAATGGGGAGGGGGCACCCCAAAATGTGCCCCCCCACCGTGGGAAATGGGGGGTCACCCCAAAATCCACCCCCCCACAATGGGAAATGGGGAGGGTCACCCCAAAATCTGCCCCCCATTACAGGAAATGGGGAGGGGTCACCCAAAATCCACTCCCCCACTATGGGAAATCGGGAAGGGGACCCAAAATCCACACCCCCCAAATGTGAACTGGGGGGGGTCACCCCAAAATCTGCCCTGCCCCCCACGGGAAATGGGGGGGGGGTCACCCGAAAATCCACTCCCACCATGGGAAATGGGGAGGGGTCACCCCAAAATCCACCCCCCACTAGAGGAAATGGGGAGGGGTCACCCCGTAGGAAACTGGGGGGGCTCACCCAATAATATGCCCCCCCACCATGGGAAATGGGGGGGGGACACCCCAAAATCCACCCCTGTGGGGGGGTCACCCCAATTCTGCCCTCCATTAAAGGAAATGGGGAGGGGTCATCCCATAGGAAATTGGGGGGGGTCACCCCAAAATATGCCCCCCCACCGTGGGAAATGGGGAGGGGTCACCCCAAAATCTCACCCCTGGGAAATGAGGGGAGAGGTTGGGAGGTCGGGGGACGCTCAGGAGATTTGGGGGGGCAAGTTTGGGGGTTCAAGGTGGGTCTGGAGGGGATTGGGGAGTGCTGGGGGGGTGCTTTGGGCAGGGTTGGGATTTTGGGGGGGCTGGGGGGTTTGGGGGGTCAGTGAGTGGGGGGAGGTTTGGGGGACGGAAATGTGGGGGGGCTGGTGAATTTTGGGGAGTTTGGGGGACAGTGAATTTTTGGGGGGTGGAAATTTGGGGGGGCTGGTGAATTTTGGGGAGTTTGGGGGACAGTGAATTTTTGGGGGGCAGAAATTTGGGGGGGCTGGTGGTTTTGGGGGGGGTAAGTGAATTTTGGGGGCTTTGGGGGGCAGTGAATTTTTGGGGGGCTTGGTTTTGGTGTGGCTTTGTGGGGCTGGTGAGTTTTTTAGGGAGGTTGCTGAGTTTTTTGGGGGAGCTGCTGATTTTTTTGGGGTGATTGCTGAGTTTTTTGGGGTGCAGGTTTGTTTTGGGGCATTCTGGGTGTTTTTTGGGGTCCCTGGGATTTTGGGGAGGCTCTCACATATTTGGCAAAGAAGGATTTCTGCTCCTGGGGGTTCCGGGTGTTTTTGGGGTCCGTAGGGTTTTTTAGGGGGGGTTGCTGAGTTTTTTGGGGGAGTTGCTGAGTTTTTCGGGATGCAGGTGGGTTTGGGGTGTCCCGGGTGGTTTTTGGGGTCCCTGGGGTTTTGGGGGGGCTCTCACATATTTGGCAAAGAAGGACTTCTGCTCCTGGGGGTTCCTGGCGCGCTGCGCCTGCTCCTGCTCCAGGTGCCTGATGAACGCGGCTGTCTCAGGGCTGGGGACACGAGGGGACACGAGGGGACACAGGGGGGTCACAGCCACCCCGAAATTGTCCCCTCACCTCCCACGGGTGACCCCTAACCCCCCAAAAGCTGAGACACCCCCAAAATGTGTCCCCTCCCCGCACAGGGCCCTCCCAACATCTCCCCTGGGGTCACCCCAACCCCTGGGCATTGCTGTGTCACCATGTCCCCACAGTGTCCCAATGTCCCACCATGTCCCCACTGTGTTCCCCATGTCCCAATGTCCCCACAGTGTCCCAATGTCCCCACAGTGCCCCCATGTCCCAGTGTCCCAGTGTCCCCACAAAACCCCACCATGTCCCCAGGGGTGCCCTGTGTCCCACCGTGTCCGCACAGTGTCCCCAATGTTCCCACAGTGTCCCAATGTCCCAACAGTGTCCCAATGTCCCCTATGTCCCCATGTCCCTGTCACTCATGTGGCAGCATGAGGCCACCGAGGTGTTGAGGACTCCTGTGTCAATGTCCCCCACTGTGTCCCCATAACCCCCATATCCCCCGTGTCCCCATGTCCCCCAATGAGTTCCCATGTCCCCCATGTCCCCACTGTGTCCCCACTGTGTCCCCACTGTGTCCCCATGTCCCCGTGTCACTCACGTGGCTGCGGGCAGGGGCTGTCTCAGTGCCACCGAGGTGTTGAAGAGCTCCAGGTCCACGTCCTCCACCTCGGTGCCCCTGCATGTCCCCGGTGCTGCCACCACCCCCAGAGCCACCACGTTCCCTGCCACGTCCAGGTGCAGCGTCAGCTGATCCGACAGGTGTGACTCCAGCAGGGCACACTGGGGACACGGGGGACAGTGGGGACATTGGGGGATGGGGACACAGTGACATGGGGGGATATTGGGGACATTGGGGGGATGGGGACACGGGGACATGGGGGGGACACAGGGTGATGGGAGACACTGGGGGACATTGAGGGACACTGGGGGACATGGGGGCCATGGGGGGACATGGGGTGATGGGGGCATGGGGGACAGGGGGGACATTGGGGTGATGGGAGCACAGGGGACATTGGGGGACATGGGGTGATAGGGACACGGGGAAACAGGGTAACACAGGGGGACACAGGGGAACATGGGGGACATGGGGGACATGGGGTGATAGGGACACGGGGACACGGGGGACATTGGGGACATTGGGGTGATGGGGGCACGGGGGGACACTGGGGAACACGGAGGGACATGGGGTGATGGGGACACTGGGGGACATTGGGGTGATGGGGACACAGTGGGGAGATATTGGGGGACATAGGGTGATGGGGGCACAGGGACATTGGGGGCGTGGGTTGATGGGGGCACAGGGACATGGTGGGACACAGGGTGATGTGGGACACTGGGGGACATGGGGACCCACAGGGACACGGGGTGATGGGGGCACAGGGACAATGGTGGGACATGGGGGACATTGGGGGACATGGGGGCATGAGGGGACACAGGGTGATAGGGGACACTGGGGGACATTGGGGGACATGGGGTGATGGGGGCACAGGGGGACATTGGGGGACACTGGGGGACATGGGGGCCATTGGGGACATGGGGTGATGGAAGCAGGGGGGACATGGGGGAACATGGGGGACATTGGGGGACATGGGGTGATGGGGACATTGGGGAACACTGGGACCCACGGGGGACACAGGGTGATGGGGGCATAGGGACATGGGGGGACATGGGAGACATTGGGGGACATGGGGTGATGGGGGACACGGGGTGATGGGGACAGGGGCTGATGGGGGACATTGGGGGACACAGGGACACACAGGGGACTCAGGGTGATGGGGGACATTGGGGGACATGCAAACCCAGGGTGACGGGGGCATGGGGACATGGTGGGACATGGGGGACATTGGGGGAACATGGGGTGATAGGGACACAGGGACATGGGGGACCTTGGGGACATTGGGGGACATGGGGGGACATTGGGGGACATAGGGTGATGGGGGACATTGGGGGACACAGGGACACAGGGACCCAGGGGGGACACAGGGGACATTGGGGAGACACAGGGTGATGGGGGCACAGGGACATGAGGGGACATGGTGGGACACAGGGGACATTGGGGGACATGGGGTGATGGGGGACATTGGGGGACATGGGGACCCAGGAGGGACACGGTGATGGGGGACATGGGGTGATGGGGACACAGGGGGACACAGGGACCCAGGGGGGACATTGGGGGACATGGGGTGATGGGGGCATAGGGACATGGGAGGACACGGGGGACATTGGGGGACACAGGGACCCACAGGGGACACAGGGTGATGGGGGCATGGGGACATGGGGGACATGGGGTGATGGGGACATGGGGGGACACTGGGGAGACACAGGGTGATGGGGGACATTGGGGGACACAGGGACCCAGGGGGGACATTGGGGGACATTGGGGGACCCAGGGTGATGGGGGCACAGGGACATGGGGGGACACAGGAGGACATGACGGACAGAGGACATGGGGTGACAGTGGCACAGGGGGACCCAGGAACAGGACAGACACGGTGACATGAGGAGACAGGGCCACAGGGTGAGGGGACATGGAATGATGGGGGAGGAGCAGGGTGACAGTGACATGGGGGACACGGGAAGAGACACAGGGGGACATGGGGGACAAGGGGCCACAGAGAGGATGACAGGGGCAGGGACAGACATGGGGAGGACAAGGGCACAGGGGGGACATGGGGGACATGCAGGACAGGGGGGACAGGGAGACAGGGGCCACAGGATGAGGGGACATGGGGCACAGGGAGGACATGGGGGACAGGGGCCACAGAGAGGGTGACAGGGGCAGACGGGGGTGGGACAAGGGACAGGACGAGGGCCCCAGGGGTGTCCCTGTCACTCACCGCCCGCACGAAGGAGGTGACAAACTCAGTGCCACCCTCCTCGCCGGGGCCCAGGGGCTTGCGGGGGACGCGCACTCGGTACAGCCCATCCTGCGCCGCCACCTCCTGCGGGGACAGCCACCCTGGTGTCACCTCAGTGCCACCCGGGCGTCACCGCCGTGTCACCGCGTGTCACATGGCTGACCCTGAGCCGGGCGCGCTCCTCGTCCCCGAGAGGTTTTTGGGTCAGGGCCAGCACGGGGTCAGGGCCCGAGCTGAGTGACAGTGTCCCCCGGCGCCGGAACCGCGGCATGTCATCTGCAGGGACACAGGGGACACGGGGGTGGCATCAGGGACAACCCCAGCGCAGTGTCCCCTGTGCCAGTGTCCCCCGGTGCTGGAACCGCAGGGTGTCATCTGCGGGGACACACGGGGGACATGGTGGTGGCATCGGGGACAGCCCCAGCGCAGTGTCCCCACTGCTGGAACTGCACGCATCCGCTGGGGGACACTGCAGCGGTGGCACTGGGGACAGCCCTGTCCCCCTGTCCTCAGAGCCACCCCTGACCCAGCGTTCCCAGTGCCACCCCCATGTCCTCAGTGCCACCCCCATATCCCCAGAGCCACCCCCATGTCCCCAGAGCCACCCCTGTCCCTGCATCCCCCAGTGCCACCCCCAGTGCCATCCAGTGTCCCCCGTCTTGTCCCCTAGTGCCAGCCCTGTCCCTGTGTCCCCAGAGCCAGTCCCGACCCGGTGTTCCCAAAGCCACCCCGTCACCATGTCCCCAGAGACACCCCCACGTCCCCAGTGCCACCCCCATGTCCCCAGAGCCAGCCCTGTCCCAGTGTTCCCAGAGCGACTCCTGTCCCTGTGTCCCCCGGTGCCACCCAATGTCCCCAGTCTTGTCCCCCAGTGCCAGCCCTGCCCCAGTGTCCCCAGAGCCACCCCTGACCTGCTGTTCCCAGTGCCAACCCCATGTCCCCAGAGCCAGCCTTGTCCCTGCGTCTCCCAGTGCCACCCGCTGTCCCCAGCCTTGTCCCCCAGTGCTAGCCTTGTCCCCGTGTCCCCAGAGCCACCCCTGACCTGGTGTTCCCAGTGCCACCCCCCTCGCCATCTCCCCAGGGCCCCCTTGTCCCCGTGTCCCAGTGCCACCCCTGCCCCAGCATCCACAGAGCCACCCCTGTCCCTGCATCCCCCAGTGCCTCCCCCAGTGCCACCCAGTGTCCCCAGTCTTGTCCCCCAGTGCCAGCCCTGCCCCAGTGTCCCCCAGTGCCATCCCCATGTCCCCAGAGCCACCCCTGTCCCAGTGTCCCCAAAGCCACCCCGTCCCTGTGTCCCCCAGTGCCACCTCCACGTCCCTGTCCCCTCACCCAGCTCGAAGGTTCTCAGTGTCCCCAAGTCCCTTGTCCCTGTCCCCTCACCCAGCTCGAAGGCTCAGTGTCCCCAAATCCCCTGTCCCTGTCCCTGTCCCCTCACCCAGCTCGAAGGCTCAGTGTCCCCAAGTCCCCTGTCCCTGTCCCTGTCCCCTCACCCAGCTCGAAGGCTCTCAGTGTCCCCAAGTCCCCTGTCCCTGTCCCCTTGCTCGAAGGCTCAGTGTCCCCAAGTCCCCTGTCCCTGTCCCTGTCCCCTCACCCAGCTCGAAGGCTCTCAGTGTCCCCAAGTCCCCTGTCCCTGTCCCCTTGCTCGAAGGCTCAGTGTCCCCAAGTCCCCTGTCCCTGTCCCTGTCTCCTCACCCAGCTCGAAGGAGTGCTCCAGGCTCAGGCTCACGCGGCAGCTCTCGGTGTCACCTGCCTGGGGGGACAAAGAGGTGACACGGGGACAGGGACACCCCCGGGGTGGGGACCCCCAGCCCTCATGAATATTAACAACCACCGCACCCTCATTACCGCTAATGAGGTGCTAGACTCACCCCCTCATGAATATTAAAGAGCTGGGATTAGGTGGAACCACTCCTCATTAGCATTAATGAGGTGCAATCATCATTTTAACCCCAATTGTGCACCCCTTCATTAATACTAATGAGGGCCAGCACGCGGCCCCGCCCCTCACAGCTCATTAATATTAATGAGGCTTCATGTGCGATCACGCCCCTAATGAATACTAGTGACGTATCATGCACGCTCCGCCCCTTTCCCGGGCCTGGTCCCGTGTGGGCACCGCTCCCTCATGAATATTAATGACCCTCAGAGTGCTGTCCCCGCCTCCAAGGCCCGGGGGGTCCCGGGGGGTCCTTCTGTCCGTCCTGGGAGTCTCGCTGGCCTTTGGCCACCCCCGGTGATCCCCGCGTCCCTCCGCCCCGCTCACTCCGACCGCGGTCTGGGACCCCCCGATCCCCCCGCTCTCCCCGGTCCCGGGACCCCCCCGTGCTCACCCTGGTGCCGGTGCCGGTCCCGGTACCCCCGGCAGATCCCCCCCGTGCCCACCCTGGTGCCGGTGCCGGTTCCCCCCCGGCAGATCCCCCCGTGCTCACCCTGGTGCCGGTGCCGGTTCCCCCCCGGCAGATCCCCCCGTGCTCACCCTGGTGCCGGTGCCGGTTCCCCCCCGGCAGATCCCCCCGTGCTCACCCTGGTGCCGGTGCCGGTTCGCCCCCGGCAGATCCCCCCCGTGCCCACCCTGGTGCCGGTGCCGGTTCCCCCCCGGCAGATCCCCCCGTGCTCACCCTGGTGCCGGTGCCGGTTCCCCCCCGGCAGATCCCCCCGTGCTCACCCTGGTGCCGGTGCCGGTTCCCCCCCGGCAGATCCCGCCGCCCCCGCCCAGCGCCGCCCCCACCGCGAGCAGCGCCAGGAGCGGGACAGGCCACGGCGCCGCCATCTTGGGGCGCGGGGCACGCCGGGAACGGGGGCGGGGCAACGGCGGGAGGAGCGTGGTCTGCTAGGGGCCGGGCCGGGGAAGGAGGCGGGGCCTAGGGAAGGGGCGTGGCTTCGGTGGATGGGACGGGGGCATTACCTGTGTGTGTGTCCCCTCCCCCCAATTCCAGTCTAGTCACCCTCAGGATGGACGGACCCCTCCCCTCACCCCCAGTTCGGACAGACGGACCCTCCAGTCACCCCTGAGACCTCCCAGTCACCCCAGGATGGACAGACAGACCCCTCCAGTCACCCTTGAGACCTCCCAGTCACCCCCGGGACCCTTCAGTCACTCCCGGGGACCCCCCAGTCATCCTCGGAGTACCCCCAGTCACCCCCGAGACCCCCCCAAGACACCCTAGGGACCATTCAGTCGTTCCTGGAGACCCCCGAAACCTGCCCAGTCACCCTTGGGGTACCTCTGTGACTCCTCCACGAAGCCCTGGGGAGCCCCCCTGGACCCCCCGGTCACCCTCCGGGACCTCCCAAGACCCCCTTAGGGACAGCCCCCCCCAGGACAACAAATGGATTGGGGGGGGGGTCTCCTGTGGCCCCTCCCCCAGGCAGGTGAGGCGCCTGAGCTCGAAACTTGGATGAAATTTGGATGAAATTTGGGTAGAATTCGGTCAGAATTTGGGTGGAATTCGGTCAGAATTTGGATGGAATTTTTTTATGAAATTTGAGTGGAGTTCAGTCAAAGCTTGGGCGGAATTTGGGTTTAATTTGGCTGAAATTTCGGTGGAATTCGGATGGAATTTGGTCAGAATTTGGCCAGAATTTGAGTGGAATTCAGTGAGAATATTTTCGACAAAATTTGGGTGGAGTTCGATCAAAACTTGGGTGGAATTTGGGTGGAATTTGGCTGAAATTTGGTCTGAATTTGGACAGAATTTGGGTGGAATTTGGGTGGAAATCGGTCCGAATTTGGGTGGAATTTGGCGGGAATTTTTCGATGAAACGTGGGTGGAATTTGGGTGGAGTTCAGCCAAAACTTGGGTGGAATTTGGCTGAAATTTGGACAGAATTTGGCCAGAATTTGGGTGGAATTTGACCGAAATTTGGTTAGAATTTGGGTGGAATTTGGCTGAAATTCGGTCAGAGTTTGGGTGGGATTTGGCTGAAATTTGGGTGAGATTCAGCCGGAATTGGGGTGGAATTCAGCTGGAATTCGGTCGGAATTTGGGCGGAATTCGGCGGGGAATTTTTCGCTGAAATTTGGGTGTAATTCGGGTGGAATTTGGCTGGAATTCAGCTGGAATTCGGTCGGAATTCGGGTGGAGTTCAGCCGGAATTTTTGGGTGGAATTTGGCGGAAATTCGGTGGAATTTTTCGCTGAAATTTGGGTGGAATTCGGGTGGAATTTGGGTGGAATTCAGCCGGAATTCAGCCGGAATTTTTGGGTGGAATTTGGCTGAAATTTGGTCAGAATTTAGGTGGGATTTGGCTGAAATTTGGGTGGAATTCAGCTGGAATCGGGGCAGAATTCAGCTGGAATTTGGTCGGAATTTGGGTGGAATTCGGGGGGGGGGGGTTCGCTGAAATTTGGGTGGAATTAAGCTGGGATTTGGGTGGAATTCAGCCAGAATTTGGGTGTATTTCAGGTGGATTTGGGCAGGAATTCAGCCGGAATTTGGGTGGAATTCGATGGGAATTTTTCCGCTGAAATTTGGGTGGAATTCGGGTGGAATTCAGCTGGAATTTGGGCGGAATTTCCTGCCCAGGAGCCAGAATGAGGCCGAAAACTCAGAAATCGTGAAAACAGCGAATTTTATTCCAACGTCAGTACCGGGCACAGGTCGGGGGGAATCCCGGGGGCTGCCCCCAGGACAGGCACAGCCGGGGGTCCCAGGAATTGTCCTGGAGAGCCGCGAGTGTCCCCCGGAGCCCCCGGAACGCTGTCCCCGGGGGGCTCAGCCCCGGGGGTCGCGCAGGAAGCGCAGCAGGTCCCGCATGACGGCGAAGAACTGCAGCAGCACGGGGTTCGCGGAGGCCGCGGGCTCAGCCCCGGGGGTCCCGGGGGTCCCGGGGCTGGCCGCGTGAGGGTCCATCTGCAGCAGGATCCAATCGCTCAGGTGCCACGTCGGGGTGAAGACGCAGCCGCCGCCGCAGCTTGTCACCCCCAGCAGCCAGAACTGGTCCGAGTCGGGGTCGCGGCACACCAGGGGACCGCCGCTGTCACCCTGCGGGGGGACAGGGATGTCAGGGCGGGGGGCGAGCCCCCGGGCCGGGCGGCTTCTGGTCGGGGGAGGCAGGGTGGGTCCGGGAGGAGGGTGGGGAAGGGGAAGGGGAAAGGGAAAGGGAAAAGGGGAAGGGAAAAGGGAAAGGGAAAATGGAAAGGGAAAAGGGAAAGGGAAAGGGAAAGGGAAAATGGAAAGGGAAAATGGAAAGGGAAAAGGGAAAGGGAAAAGGGAAAGGGAAAGGGAAAGAGAAAGAGAAAGAGAAAGGAGAAGGGAAAGGAGAAGGGAAAGGGAAAGGGAAAGGGAAAATGGAAAGGGAAAAGGGAAAGGGAAAGGGAAAGGGAAAGGGAAAGGGAAAGGGAAAGGGAAAGGGAAAGGGAAAGGGAAAGGGAAAGGGAAAGGGAAAGGGAAAGGCCGCCCCAGGACGCGGATGGGGAAGGGGATTGGGATGGCAGCTTTGGGACATGGGCTGGGCTTGGCAGCCTCAGGATAGCAGTCAGGGACGGGGAATGGAGCCGGGAATGGGAAAGGGACTGGGACAGGGCCAGGAACCTGAACAGGACGGGAATGGGAACGGGATGGGAATGGGAATGGGAATGGGAATGGGAATGGGAATGGGAATGGGAATGGGAATCGGAATGGGAATGGGACAGGGACGGGAATGGGAACGGGACAGGGCCGGGAACGGGAACAGGAATGGGACAGGGCCAGGAATGAGAACGGGAATGGGAACTGGGCCGGGCCGGGAATGGGAATGAGACAGGGCCAGGAACGGGAATGGGAATGGGAATGGGAATGGGAATGGGAATGGGAATGGGAACGAGAACGGGAATGGGAATGGGACAGGGCTGGGAATGGGAACGGGGCCGGGAACGGGACAAGGCCGGGAATGGGAACAGGAATGAGATAGGGCCGGGAATGGGAACGGGAATGGGAACTGGGCCGGGCCGGGAATGGAAATGAGACAGGGCCAGGAACGGGAACGGGAATGGGAACGGGACAGGGCTGGGAATGGGAACGGGAACAGGAATGGGAATGGGGCCGGGAATGGGAACGGGACAGGGCTGGGAATGTGAACAGGACAGGGCTGGGAATGGGAATGGGACGGGAATTGGAACAGGAATGGGAATGGGACAGGGGCAGGAATGGGAATGGGGCCAGGAATGGAACAGGACCAGGAATGGCAACAGGACAGGGCTGGGAATGGGAACAAGAATGGGAACGGGAATGGGACAGGGCCAGGAATGGGAACGGGGCCAGGGCCGGGAATGGGAATGGGATGGGGCTGGTAATGGGAATGGGGCTGGGAATGGGAATGGGAACAGGACAGGGCCGGGAATGGGAACGAGACAGGAATGGGAATGGGAACGGGAATGGGACAGGAATGGGAATGGGAATGGGAATGGGACAGGGCCAGGAATGGGAACGGCGCTGGGAACAGGAATGGGAATGGGAACAGGGTCGGAAATGGGAATGGGACAGGGCCGGGAATAGGAACGGGATGGGGCCGAGAATGGGAATGGGACAAGGCTGGGAACGGGAACGGGACAGGGCCAGGAACAGGATAGGGCCGGGAATGGGAACGGGGCAGGACTGGGAATGGGAATGGGCCAGGAATGGGAACGGGATGGGAATGGGAATGGGAACGGGGCCAGGAACAGGAAGGGGAACAGGAACGGGAACGGGACAGGGCCGGGAACAGGAAGGGGAACAGGAACGGGAACGGGACAGGGCCGAGAATGGGAACGGGAACGGGATGGGAACAGGAACGGGACAGGACTGGGAATGGGAACGGGACAAGGATGGGAATGGGAACAGGACAGGGTCAGGAATGGGAACGGGAACGGGACAGGGCCGGGAATGGGAATGGGACAGGGCCGGGGGTCCTGGGACGGGGCCAGGAACGGGAACAGGATGGGACTGGGAATGGGAACGGGACAGGGCCGGGAACGGGAACAGGAATAAGAACGGGACAGGGCCGGGAATGGGAATGGGACAGGGTTGGGAATGGGAATGGGAATGGGAACGGGAACAGAATAGGGCCGGGGGTCCCGGGAGGGGGTCTCACCTGGCAGGGCTGCTCCCCGCCCTGCACGAGCTCCGCGCACACCTGGGTGGTGCTCTTGGCCTCACCACCACTGCAGGACTCAGGTTGGAGCAGCCTCACCTCAGCCTCCTGCAGCACCTCCTGCGGGGCCTGGGCTGGGGGCGTGGCCGTGAGAACCCCGCCCTGCCCCACCCTGCCCTGCCCTCCCCCGCCCTGCCCCACCCTGCCCTGCCCTGCCCCGCCCTGCCCCACCCTGCCCTGCCCCACCCTGCCCTGCCCTGCCCTGCCCTGCCCCCCCCGCCCGTGAGCCCGGGCACACCTGGGGACAGCTGGGGACAGCTGGGGACAGTTGGATACACCTGGGGACAGCTGGGGACACACCTGGGGACACCTGGGGACAGCTGGGGCACAACTGGGGACACCTGGGACACACCTGGGCACACCCGGGCACACCTGGGGACACCTGAGGACAGCTGGGGCACAGCTGGGACACACCTGGGGACACCTGAGCCCGTGGTGAGACCTTAACCTGACATTGAGGCACACCTGGTACTCACCTGTGCCCG
The DNA here is from genome assembly GCA_036630365.1 of Acanthiza pusilla. Taxonomy (NCBI): domain Eukaryota; kingdom Metazoa; phylum Chordata; class Aves; order Passeriformes; family Acanthizidae; genus Acanthiza; species Acanthiza pusilla. The sequence continues at coordinate 120,157 of JAXCHO010000154.1, read as the reverse complement.
CGATGGACCTCCAGCCCCCACTCAGACACACCTGAGCACAGCTGAACTCCCCAGGGCCCCACCTTAGACAAACCTGTCGCTCACCCAGCACTCACCTTCGCCCCCCAGCGCCCCCCATCCCGTAATGTAGCAGCCCCCGAGCCCCTCGGTGCGCAGCCCGGACCGGGGCACGCAGCCCCCCCAGCCCCACCTGAGCCCCCCAGCCCCACCTGAACCCTCCGTGTCACTCACCTGAGCTCCCCAGCGCCTCCCAGCCTCCCCTCAGACACACATGGCACTAACCTGAGTCCCCCCCTCGCGCTCACCTGAGCCCCCGAGCGCCCCCCAGCTCCACCTGACACACCTGACACACCTGGCACTCACCTGAACCCTCCCAGCACTCACCTGAGCCCCCCATCCCGCGATGTAGCAGCCCCCGAGCCCCTGGGTGCTCAGCCCAGCGCAGGGCACGCAGCCCCCCAACCCCACCTGAGCCCCCCAGCCCCACTTCAGACACATCTCAGCCACACCTGGCACTCACCTTCGCCCCCCAGCGCCCCCCATCCCGCGATGTAGCAGCCCCCGAGCTGGTCGGTGCTCAGCCCGGCGCGGGGCACGCAGCCCAGCTGCACGTAGTCGCTGCACTCCGCGGGCCTCTCGAGCTGCAGCAGCGCCACGTCCAGCGCTCCGTGCGGCCGCACCTGCCGCACCTGCCGCACCTGCGCCTCGGGCCCGGGGTCGCTCAGGTCGGTGGCGCCCAGCACCACGCGCCACATGCTGACATTGCTGCGACAGCGGGAGGGAGGAGTGTGAGCGGAGCGGCCCGGGACAGCCCGGGACATCCCGGGGCATTCCGGGACATCCTGGGGCATTCCGGGAGCATCCCGGGAGCATCCCGGGGCATCCCAGGGCATCTCAGGATCATCCCAGCACATCCCAGGATCATCCCAGTACATCCCGGGGCATCCTGGGATCATCCCGGGCCGTTCTGGGGCATCCCAGCACATCCCAGCACATCCCGGAGCATCCTGGGACCATCCTGGAGCATCTCGAGACTATCCCAGGGCATCCCAGGGTCATCCCAGCACATCTCGGAGCACATCTCAGCACATCTGGAGCATCCCCAGCACATCCCAGCACACCCTGGCTGCTCCCGGATCATCCCAGCTCATCCCGGCTGCTCCCGGAGCATCCTGGAGCACACCCCGGCCGCTCCCGGGCTATCCCCGCGCCCCCCGCCCGCCCCGGAGCCCATCCCAGCACATCCCAGCACATCCCGGAGCACATCCCGGACCATTCCCGGCTGTTCCCGGCCCATCCCGGACCACCCCCGCGCCCCCAGCCCATCCCGGAGCCCATCCCAGCACACCCCGGCTGCTCCCGGACCATCCCGGGCCTCTCCCGGGTCACCCCCGCGCCCCCCGCCCGGCCCGGAGCACATCCCGGAGCACATCCCGGACCATCCTGGCCCATCCCGGAGCCCATCCCGGGCTACCCCCGCGCCCCCCGCCCGGCCCGGAGCGCGGCCCCGCTCACCCCGGCTGCTCCCGGCGCACATCCCGGACCATCCCCGGCCGCTCCCGGACCACCCCCGCGCCGCCCGCCCGCCCCGGAGCACATCCCAGAGCCCATCCCAGCACAACCCAGCACACCCCGGAGCTCATCCCAGCATATCCCGGTTGCTCCCGGACCATCCCGGGCCTCTCCCGGACCATCCCCCGCGCCCCCCGCCCACCCCGGAACACACCCCGGAGCCCATCCTAGCACACCCCGGACCATCCCAGCCCATCCCAGCCCATCCCGGCCCGTCCCGGGCCGCTCCCGGACCATCCCCCGCGCCCCCCGCCCGTCCCGGAGCACATTCCGGAGCACATCCCGGACCATCCCGGACCACCCCCGCGCCCCCCGCCCGTCCCGGAGCGCGGCCCCGCTCACCCCGGCTGCTCCCGGACCACATCCCAGCACATCCCGGAGCCCATCCCGGACCATCCGGGCCGCTCCCGGGCTATCCCCGGCTGTTCCCGGAGCATCCCGGGGCATCCCTGGCTGTTCCCGGAGCCCATCCCAGCACATCCTGGAGCACACCCCGGCTGTTCCCGGAGCATCCCGGACCATCCCCGGCTGTTCCCGGAGCACATCCCAGCACACCCCGGCTGCTCCTGGACCATCCCCGGCCGCTCCCGGACCATCCCAGGCCATCCCGGGCTGCTCCCGGACCGTGCCCCGCGCCCCCCGCCCTCCCCGGAGCACATCCCAGCACATCCCAGCACGCCACGGAGCCCATCCCAGCACACCCCGGCTGCTCCCGGAGGACATCCCGGACCATCCCCGGCCCATCCCGGACCACCCCCGCGCCCCCCGCCCGCCCCGGAGCGCGGCCCCGCTCACCCGGCCCGGTGGAAGCACCTCGCGGCCGTGAGCACCCAGGCGGGGGCGATGAGGGTCCCGCCGCAGACGTGGCCGCTGCCCGAGCCGTGCGGGTCCTGCACGCTCGCTAGCCCCGGCCAGGCCCCGGGCACGGCCCCGGCACCGCTGCCGAAATCCTCGGCCATGGGGCGGAGACCGCAGGTGCCGCTGGATAACGGGCGGGGGTGAGCGGGATGGGGACGGTGACACGGACAGGGGACAGGGACACGGGGACAGGGACGTGGACATGGAAATAGGGACAGGGATAGGGACAGGGACAGCAACACAGGGATAGGGGCAGGGATAGGGACACGGGGACACGGACAGGGACACAGACACGGGGACGGGGACAGGGATAGGGATAGGGACAGGGGAGAGGGACAGGGACAGGGACATGGGGACAGGGACAGGGACAGGGACAGGGATGGGGACAGGGATGGGGACAGGGACAGGGACAGGAGACAGGGACAAGGACAGGGACAGGGATATGGACATGGAAATAGGGACAGGGATAGGCATAGGGACAGGGACACAGGGACAGGGACAGAGGGACAGGGGGACAGGGACAGAGGGACAGGGACAGGGATATGGACATGGAAATAGGGACAGGGATAGGCATAGGGACAGGGACACAGGGACAGGGACAGAAGGACAGGGGGATGTGACCCTCTCGTGGGGTCCAGGGAGCTGTGGGTGACCACAGGGGACACTCGTGGACCCTCAGGGACCGCCCAGGGGTGCCCAGCTCCGGGCAGGGGTCGTGGGTGACCACAGGGGACACTCAGGGACTGCCGGCCAGGGTCACCTACTCGCAGGTGTCCCAGGTGGCCCAGGAGGGCACGGCCAGGCCCAGCAGGACGAGGAGCCACAGCGGAGCCATGGTGGGGACACTGTGACAGCAGCCAGCCAGCGGCGTGTCCCCTGCTGTCCCCTCGGGCCCGCCCCGGGCTGATGTCACAGCGGCCGCGGTTCTGTGCGGGGACAGTCACAGAGGCGTGGAACGGCGGCACAGGGAGCCGCGAGCCCGAGGGTTCCACCCCTGGCCCCTGGCCCCTGTCCCCTGCCCGGGGGGTCCGGCCGGGCCTAGGACACTGCCGGGGGGGCTGGGGGGGGGCACGGCTCCGGGAAATGCAGCCCTGCGCCTCAAAGGTGGGGATTTGTCCCCAAAATTCCACCTAAATCAGCTCTTCGGTATTTTAAACTCCTGAAGCTCTCCCCATCCCTGCACCTATCAGGCAGGGATTTCTCCCCAAAATCAAGCCCCAGTCTCCTCTCCGGTATTTTAAACTCCTGAAACTCCCCCCAAAATCTGCTCTCTGCTATTTGAAACCCTTGAAACTCTCCCCATCCCTGCACCTCACAGGAGGGGATTTCTCCCCAAAATCCCACCTCAACCTGCTCTCTGCTATTTCAAACCCCTGACATGCTTCCCGTTTAAATCCCTGAAATTCTCCCCATTCCTGTGCCTCGCAGGTGGAGATTTCTCCCCAAAATCCCACCCCGGTCTCCTCTCCAGTGTTTTATACCCCTGAAACTGCCCCAATTTAAACTCCTGAAACTCTCCCCATTCCTGCACCTCAGAGGTGGGGATTTCTCCCCAAAATCCCGCCTCAATATCCGATATTTTAAACCCCTGAAACACTCCTCATCCCACCACCTCGCAGGCAGGGATTTTCCCCCAAAATCACACCTGAATCTTCTCTCTGGTCTTTTAAACCTCTGAAACTCCCCCCAAAATCTGCTCTCTGCTATTTCAAATCCCTGAAACTGCCCCAATTTAAACCTCTGAAACTCTCCCCATTCCATCACCTCAAAGGCTGGGATTTCACCCCAAAATCAAACCCCAATCTCCTCTCTGGTCTTTCAAACCCCTGAAACTCTCCTCATCCCAGTGCCTCTCAGGCAAGGATTTCTCCCCAAAATCACACCTCAATACCCGATATTTCAAACCCCTGACACTCTCCCCATTCCTGCACATCTCAGGCAGGGATTTTCCCCCAAAATCCCACCCAGATCTCCAATATTTCAAACCCCTGGAGCTCTCCCTGTGTGCACAGGGCTGGAAAGGTGAGGATCCCAGCGCAGATCCCACAGGAAAAATGCCCAAATGATCAGCGGGAATGGCCATTTTCAGTGGGAAAATATCCCAAAAGGATCAGCTTTTTTTTTTTAATATCCCAAAAAGATCAGCGTTTTCCTGGGAAAATATCCCAAAAGGAACACGTTGTCCCCAGAGTGTCCCCAGGCTGTCCCCAGTGTCCCCAGAGTGTCCCCAGAGTGTCCCCAGAGTGTCCCTGGAGTGTCCCCAGGGTGTCCCCAGAACGTCCCCAGGCTGTCCCCAGTGTCCCCAGAGTGTCCCCAGAGTGTCCCCGGAGTGTCCCCAGGGTGTCCCCAGAACGTCCCCAGGCTGTCCCCAGTGTCCCCAGAGTGTCCCCAGAGTGTCCCCGGAGTGTTCCCAGAGTGTCCCCAGGGTGTCCCCAGGATGTCCTCAGTGTCCCCAGTGTCCCCAGAGTGTCCCCAAGGTCAGGCCTGTCACTCCACAGGGACAAATCTCACTCCCAGCCCTCGTGGAAGGCTGGGAATTGCAGGATGAGTTTATTTTTATAAAAATACATTTATTTCTGTAAAAAGTGACCCCTGAGTGGCTCTGGCGCCCGGGCAGGGCACGGAACACTGGGAATTGCAGGATGAGTTTCTCAGCAGAGTTTATTTTTACAAAAATACATTTATTTCTGTGTAAAAGTCACTCCTGAGCAGCTCTGGGAAGGGCACGGAACGCTGGGAATTGCAGGAAGATTTTATTTTTATTTTTACAAAAATACATTTATTTCTGTGTAAACATGAGCAGCTCTGATCCCGAGGGATTCCCGGGGGACGCTCAGGGTCCTTTCCTCAGCGACTGCAGGAAAAAGCTCTCGTTCTCCAGGAACTCGTGGTCCTGAGGAGAGGTGAGGGGCAGGGCGATGGATCCAAACCCTTCAGATCCCACCTGGTCAGTCCCAAACTCCTCCAGACCCCACCTGGATGGATCCAAACCCTTCCCACACAGTTCCAAACCTTTCCCATCTCGGGTCCCTCCTGGCCACTTCCCAGTCCATCCCAGTTCCCCCCGGCTCGTTCCCAGTCCATCCCAGTTCCCAGTCCATCCCAGTTCCCCCCCAGCTCATTCCCAGTCCATCCCAGTGCCCCTCGGCTCATTCCCAGTCCATCCCAGTTCCCCCCCCGGCTCATTCCCAGTCTATCCCAGTTCCCCCCTCACTCATTCCCAGTCTATCCCAGTCCATCCCAGTTCCCAGTCCATCCCAGTTCCCCCCCCGGCTCATTCCCAGTCCATCCCAGTTCCTCCCTGGCTCGTTCCCAGTCCATCCCAGTTCCTCCCTTGCTGGTTCCCAGTCCATCCCAGTTCCCCCTGGCTCATTCCCAGTCCATCCCAGTTCCCCCTGGCTCATTCCCAGTCCATCCCAGTTCCCAGTCCATCCCAGTTCCAGCCCATCCCAGTTCCTCCCTCACTGGTTCCCAGCCCCTGGCTCATTCCCAGTCCATCCCAGTCCCTCCCTCGCTGGTTCCCAGTCCATCCCAGTTCCCAGTCCATCCCAGTTCCCCCCCGGCTCATTCCCAGTCCATCCCAGTCCCCCCTCACTGGTTCCCAGTCCATCCCAGTCCATCCCAGTTTCCCCTCACTCATTCCCAGCCCATCCCAGTTCCCAGTCCATCCCAGTCCCTCCCTGGTTCATTCCCATTCCATCCCAGTTCCCCCCTCACTGGTTCCCAGTCCATCCCAGTCCCCAGCCCCCATCGCTCTCCCTCACCATCAGCGCGCGGTGCTTGAGCAGCAGGAGGTGTGCGCAGAGCGCGGCCGAGCCCAGGCGCTCACTGCTGTCCCCCAGGAGCATCCCCAGGGGGGGCAGGAGGGAGGGGAGGAGCCCCCCGGGGGTCAGCGGGGAGGCTGCGGGCAGGGGGGACAGCCCTGAGCTGCTGCCCCAGGTTGCTGATCCCAAAAAAACTAACCCTGAACCACCCGGGAGCAGCCCCGGAGTGCTCGGATCCCGAAAAATCCAACCCTGAAGCACTCAAATCCTGAGAAGTCTAACCCCGGAGTGCGGAGATCCCGAAAAATCCAACCCCGGAGCGCTCATATCCCAAATAAACCAACCCCGGAGCACTCTGATCCCAAAAAATCCAACCCCGGAACACGCAGATCCTGAAAAATCCAACCCCAAATAACCCTGGAGTGCTCGGATCCCGAAAAATCCAGCCCCAAATAACCCCGGAGCAGCCCCAGAGTGTGCAGATCTCGAAAAATGCAACCCCAGAGCACGCGGATCCCGAAAAATCCAACCCTGGAGCGCTCGGATCCCACAAAATCCAACCCCAAACAACCCTGGAGCAGCCCCGGAGCGCTCAGATCCCGAAAAATCCATCCCCAGCGTGCTCAGATCCTGAACACACCAACCCTGGGGTGCTCACATCCCAAATAAACCAACCCCAGAGCGCTCAGATCCCAAATAAACCAACCCCAAACATCACTGGAGCGCTCAGATCCTGACTGAACCAACCCCAGAGTGCTCGGATCCCAAATAAACCAACCCTGGAGCACACGGACCCCGTAAAATCCAACCCCAAACATCCCCGGAGAGCTCAGATCCTGGCTAAACCAATCCTGGAGCGCTCGGATCCTGAAAAATCCAACCCCAGAGTGCTCGAATCCCGGAAAAACCAGCCCCAAACATCCCCAGAGCACTCAGATCCCGAATGAACCAACCCTGGAACATCCCCAGAGCGTTCGGATCCCAAATAAACCAACTCCGGAGCACTCGAATCCCAAATAAACCAACCCCAAACATCCCCGGAGCACTCAGCTCCCTCCCGAAGCAGCCCCGAGGCTCACCCAGGGCGCCCAGCCCGCGCACGGGGACTGTCCCCAGCAGTGTCCCCGCAGCGCCGGGGCCCAGCTCATCCCGCAGCCGCTGGAGCTGCTCCCGCTGCCGCGCCAGGCCCTGCCGGTCCTGCCGTGCCGGGAAAGGAACGAGAATCACTGTCAGGGAACGCTCCGGTTCCTGTTCAGCCGCCCGGGGCGGGAGGAGGAGGAGGCTTTGCCTGGTGCAGGCGCTGCTGGTGCTGCCGCAGCTGCTCCTGCTGCTCCCGCAGGGCCCCGAGCCGTTCCCGCTGCTCGGCCTGGATGCTCCGAGCCTCCCGCAGAGCCTGCTGCCCGTCCTGCTGCTCCCGCGCCGAGCGCTGCCGGACCGGAACGGGAACGGGAATGGGAACGGGAACTGGGAATGGGGAATGGTACTGGGAACGGGAACCGGGAATAGGGACGGGAGCGGGAATGGCACCGGGAGGGGGGCACCAGGAGTGGGGAATGGCACCGGGAACGGGAACCGGGAACGGGGGGACTGGGAATGGGGAATGGCACCGGGAACGGGGAATGGGAACGGGAACGGGAACCAGGAACCGGGAATGGGGCACTGGGAACGGGGAATGGGAACGGGAATGGGGAATGGCACCGGGAATGGGGAATGGCACCAGGAACGGGAACCGGGAATGGGAACCGGGAATGGGAACCGGGAATGGGGAATGGGACTGGGAACGGGGAATGGGGCACTGGGAATGGGGAATGGCACCGGCAATGGGGAATGGCACCGGGAACGGGAACTGGGAATGGTACCGGGAACGGGGAGTGGGGAATGGCACCGGGAATGGGAATGGCACCAGGAATGGGGAATGGCACTGGGAATGGGGAATGGCACCGGAGCAGGGCATCAGGAACAGGACACCGGGAACGAGGCACCGGGAATGGCACTGGGAAAGGGGCACCGGGAGCGGGGAATGGTACTGGGAGTGGGGAAAGGGAAACAGAGAGCAGGGAATGGCACCGGGAGCAGGGAATGGGGCACCAGGAATGGGAATGGGGCACCAGGAGTGGGGAATGGCACCGGGAATGGGGAATGGCACTGGGAGTGGGGACGGGGAATGGCACCGGGAGCAGGAACAGCACTGGGAATGGGGAATGGCACAGGGACTAGGGAATGGCACTGGGAATGGGAACAGGGCACTGGGAATGGGGAATGGCACAGGGACTAGGGAATGGCACTGGGAATGGAAATGGCACCAGGAGTGGGGAATGGGGCACCGGGAGCAGGGAACGGCACCGGGAGCAGGGAACGGCACTGGGAGTGGGAATGGCACTGGGAGTGGGGAATGGGGAACGGGGCACCGGGAGTGGGGAATGGCACCAGGAATGGGGAATGGCACTGGGAGTGGCACTGGGAGTGGGAAATGGCACCTGGAATGGGGAATGGGGCACCGGGAACGGGGGACCGGAAATGGGAGCAGGGCACTGGGAACAGGGAATGGCACTGGGAATCAGGAATGGTACCGGGAACAGGGAACGGCACCGGGAGTGGGGAACGGCACCAGGAGTGAGGAATGGCACCGGGAGCGGGGCACTGGGAATGGCACCGGGAACAGGGCACCAGGAATGGGGAATGGCACTGGGAGGGGGGAATGGCACTGGGAATGGCACCAGGAATGGGGAACGGGGCACCGGGAACGGCACCGGGAGCAGGGAATGGCACTGGGAACGGGGAATGGCACTGGGAACGGGGCACAGGGAATGGGAACGGGGCACTGGGAATGGGGCACCAGAAGCGGAGAATGGCACCAGGAACAGGCAACAGGGAATGGCACCAGGAGTGGGGAATGGGGCACTGGGAATGGGGAATGGGGCACTGGGAACGGCACCGGGAGTGGGGAATGGCACCAGGAACGGGAACCAGGAATGGGGAATGGCACCGGGATTGGGGAACAGGGAAGGGGGGAATGGCACCGGGAGTGGCACTGGGACCGAGGAATGGCACCTGGAACGGTGAACAGGGCACCGGGAATGGGGCACCAGGAATGGGGCACCGGGAGTGGGGAACGGGGCACCAGGAACAGGATACCGGGAATGGGGCACCGGGAGTGGGAACAGGGCCCCGGCGCCCCTTGGGGATCCAGAGAGGATCCCGGCCCCGCTCCTGGGCCGGAGCTGCGCCTCACCTCGGCCAGGGCGCGGAGCTGCTCCTCGCGCTCCCGCAGGCTCTGCTCCGCGCCCAGAACCTTCTCCTTCTGCCACCGCAGCTCCCGCCATGCCTCGGCCAGCTCGGCCCTGTCCCTCGCCAGCTGCTCCTCCCGGGAGCTCAGCTCGCGGCTGCGGAACTTCAGCTCCGCCTGCTCCTGCCACGGGGACAGCGATGTCACCTCCCCGAGGGACAGCGGTGTCACCTTCCCGAGGGACAGGGTCACCTTCTGAGGGACAGTGGTGTCACCTTCCCGAGGGATGGCGGTGTCACCTTGTGGTGTCACCTTCCTGAGGGAGGGCAGTGTCACCCTCCCAAGGGACAGTGGTGTCACCTCCCTGAGGGACGGTGATGTCACCTTCCCGAGGGACGGCAATGTCACCTTCCCAAGGGACGCGGTGTCACCTTTCCGAGTGACAGTGGTGTCACCTTCCTGAGGGACGGCAGCATCACCTTCCCAAGGGACAGTGGCATCCCCTTCCCGAGGGATGGCGGTGTCACCTTGCAGTGTCACCTTCCTGAGGGACGGCGGTGTCACCTTGTGGTGTCACCTTCCCGAGGGACGGCAATGTCACCTCCCCGAGGGATGGCCATGTCACCTTCCCTAGGGAGGGCGGTGTCACCTTCCCGAGGGACAGTGGTGTCACCTTCCCGAGGGAGGGCGGTGTCACCTTCCCGAGGGACACTCCGGGACGCTCTGAGGGACGCTCCCGAGGGAGCTCCGGGACCCCGCGCCCCCCGGACCTTGGCCAGGCTCCGCAGCGCCGACTCGGTGCTCAGGGCGCGCTCCTCGTCGCGCTCCTCCCGCTCGTGGCTGCGCCGCTCCCGCGCCCGGAGCTCGGCCCAGGCTGCCGCCAGCCGCCGCCGCTCCTCGGAGCGATCGCGGAGCTCCGCGCGCTGCTCCTCCAGCCACGCGTCCTGCGGGACACCGACAGCTCCGGGCGCCGCTCCCCGCACGGCTGCCCTGCTCCGGCCCGGCCCTGCTCCGGCCCTGCTGTGCCGAGGGCTGCTCCCGGCCAGGCCAGCGCCAGCCCCGGGTGGGCAACCAACGGGCTGGGCCGGGCCTGTTCTGAGCGCTTCTCCCTGTCCTGCTCCTCTCCTGGTTGGTTCCGAGCCCTTCTCCCAGTCCCGCTCCTACCCGGGTTGGTTCCGAGCCCTTTTCCCAGTCCCGCTCCTATCCTGGCCCATTCCAAACCCTTTTCCCAGTCCCATTCCTATCCTGACTGGTTCCGAGCCCTTTTCCCTCTCCCATTCCTGTCCCAGCCCATTCCAAGCCCTTTTCTCAGTACCGCTCCTATCCTGGTTGGTTACGAGCCCTTTTCCCAGTCCCATTCCTACCCAGGCCTGTTCCAAGCCCTTTTCCCAGTCCCACTCCTATCCTGGTTGATTCTGAGCCCTTTTCCTAGTCCTGCTCCTATCCCGGCCCATTCCGAGCCCTTTTCCTAGTCCTGCTCCCACCGAGGCGGTTCCAATCTCCTTCCAATCCTTCCAATCTCCTCTTCCTGTTCTCCCAGCTGTTCCCAAATCCCTTTCCCAGCCCCACTCCCCCCGCAGTGTTCCCCAGTCCCATTCCCAGCCCCATTCCCCCCGAGCTGTTCCCCAGTCCCGTTCCCAGTCCCGTTCCCAGCCCCGTCCCCCCCCGGGGGTCCCCAGCCCCCTCCCGGTCCCTCCCAGAGGCCGTTCCGGACCCCCAGCGCGGCATTCCCGGAGGTCTGCGGTCCATCCCTGCGCCCCCGCTCGCCTTGGCCTCGTCCAGCGCCGCTCTCTCCATGGACAGCAGCTGTGCCGTGAGTCGCCGCTGCTCCTCCAGCGCGTCCCGCAGCGAATCCGCCCTGCGGCGCTCGGCCGCGGCCCGGCGGCGCTCCTGCGGCCGGACACGGCAGCTCAGGCACCGGACAGGGCAGCTCGGGCACCGGACAGGGCAGGGAGCGGGGCACGGACATGGCAGCTCGGGGACCGGGCACGGCAGCTCGGGGACTGGACACGGCAGCTCGGGAACCGGGCAGGGCAGGGAGAGGGGCACGGACACGGCAGCTCGGGGAGCGGACACGGCAGCTCGGGGAGCGGGCAGGGCAGGGAGCGGGGCACGGACGTGGACATGGACATGGACAGAGGACACGGACATGGGACACCAGACACAGCTCCAGGAGGGGATCCGGGCAGGGGGCCAGGGCATGGACACAGACATGGGACATGGGACACCGACATGGGACACAGCTCCAGGAGAGGATCCAGGCAGGGAGCAGGGCACAGACATGGACACGGGACACAGGACATGGACACCAGACACAGACACAGCTGCAGGAGGGGATCTGGGCAGGGAGGCGGGGCATGGACACAGGACATGGACACAGTACATGGACATGGACATGGGACACGGGCATGGGACATCAGACACAGTTCCAGGAGGGGGTCCAGGCAGAGACCCGGGGCATGGACATGGGACACTGGACACAGGACATGGACACCGGACATGGACCCAGCTCCAGGAGGGGGTCTGGGCAGGGAGCCGGAGCATGGACATGGGACACGGACACGGGACACAGACATGGGACACCGGACACGGGACATGGACATGGACATGGGACACCAACCACAGACACAGCTCCAGGAGGGGGTCCGGGCAGGGGGCCAGGGCATGCACACAAACATGGGACACGGGACACGGGACACAGGACACGGACAAGGACACAGACTAAGCTCCAGAAGGGAGTCTGGGCAGGGGGCTAGGCCATGGACATGGAACATGGGACATAGGACACAGGACATGGACATGGGACACCAGACATGGGACACAGGACATGGACACAGCTCCAGAAAGGGGTCTGGGTAGGGGACCAGGGCATGGACATAGACATGGGACACAGGAGACAGACACAGGACTTGGACATGGACATGGCTCCAGGAGGGGGGCCGGGCAGGGAACCAGGGCATGGACACAGACATGGGACACAGGACATGGACATGGGACACAGACATGGGACACCAGACACAGACACAGCTGCAGGAGGGGGTCTGGGCAGGGAGCTGGTGCACAGGACACAGGACACGGACATGGGACACAGACACAGGACACGGACATGGGACACAGGACACGGGACATGGACATGGGACACCAACCACAGACACAGCTCCAGGAGAGGGTCCGGGCAGGGAGCCGGGACATGGACATGGGACACAGACATGGGACACCGAACACGGACACAGCTCCAGGAGGGTGTCCGGGCAGGGATATGGACACGGCTGTGGGACAGGGACACGGACACGGCTCCGGGCCAGGGCCTCACCTGCTCCAGGAGCTGCTCCCTCTCTCCCAGCCTGCTCTCCAAATCAGCCATGGCCTCCTGGAACCTGCTGTGCTCCCACTGCACTTCCCTCTGCTGCTGGCTCAGCCTGGCCTGCAGCGCTGCAGAGGAGAGGATCCCGGGGTGTGGGAGGATCCCGGGATATGGGAGGATCCTGGGGTGTGGGAGGATCCTGGGGTGTGGGAGGATCCTGGGGTGTGAGAGGATCCCAGGGTGTGAGAGGATCTCTGGATTTGGGAAGATCCTGGGATGTGGGAGGATCCCGGGGTGTGAGAGGACCCCAGGATGTGGGAGGATCCTGGGGTGTGAGAGGATCCCGGGGTGTGAGACGATCCCGGGATGAGAGAGGATCACAGGGTGTGAGAGGATCCCAGGGTGTGAGAGGATCCCGGGATGAGAGAGGATCCCTGGATTTGGGAGGATCCTGGGATGAGAGAAGATCCCTGGATTTGGGAGGATCTCAGGGTGTGGGAGGATCCCAGGGACAGCTTTTCCCTGTTTTGGGGTCCGGAGGGAATCCCCAGACGGATCCGAGCCCGAGTGCCGCTGGACACTCGGACCAAGCTCAGGATCCCCCCAGGAGAGATGGAACAGAGATCACCACCCCGGGGCTCCTTCCAGATTGATCCCAGGATCACCAGGATTCCATGGGATCAGCTCCGACCCCGCTGGGATGGAGCAGAGGGAATTTACCTGTGAGCTGCTTGTCCCACTCCTGGGATTTGGGGTGATCCAGGGATTTGGGGTGATCCAGGGATGTGGGGTGATCCTGGGATTTGGGGTGATCCAGGGATTTGGGGTGATCCAGGGATTTGGGGTGATCCTGTGCCGTGTCCTGGGATGGGATCTGAGCTCTCTCCTGCAGCTCCTCCGCCTTGGCCTGGCTCCTGCCCGAGGATGGATTGGGAAGATCCCAGCGCTCCCAGTGCTCCCAGCACTCCCAGTTCAGGAGCAGAGCGCAGCTCTGAAGCTCAGGTGGGAATGTGTTACCTGCGGGAGCTCTCCGGGAGCTCTGGGCTCTGCTGCCACCTCTGGGGACACTCCAGCGCCCGGAGCTGCTGGGACAGGGACGAGCTCTTGCAACCACCTCCAGCTGCAGGTCACCCCAGGTGACCCCAGGTGACACCCACAGGTGACCCCAGGTGACACCCACAGGTGACCCCAGGTGATACCCACAGGTGATGCCCACAGGTGACGCCCACAGGTGACGCCCATAGGTGACCCCATGCGACACCCAGAGGTGACACCCAGAGGTGACACCCACAGGTGGCGCCCACAGGTGACACCCCAGGTGACACCCACAGGTGATGCCCACAGGTGACCCCCACAGGTGACCCCAAGTGACACCCACGGGTGACCCCAGGTGACACCCACAGGTGAACCCAAGTGACCCCAGCTGACACCCACAGGTAATGCCCACAGGTGATGCCCACAGCTGACACTCACAGGTGGCACCCACAGGCGATGCCCACAGGTGACACCCCAGATGACACCCACAGGTGATGCCCACAGGTGACACACACAGGTGACCCCAGGTGATACCCACAGGTGACACCCTCAGATGACACCCACAGGTGACCCCAGGTGTCACCCCCAGGTGTCACCCACAGGTGTCACCTCAGTCCCCACCTGGCTCTCCAGCTCCTCCACGCGAGCCTGGAGGCTGCGCAGGGCAATCCCACAGCCGGGGTGCTCCTGGGGGGACTGGGATTGGAGAGCCCCTGGGTGCTCCTGGTGGGACTGGGAGGGGACAGTTCCTGGATCCTCCTGGTGGGACTGGGAGGGGACAGTTCCTCGATGGTCCTGGCGTGGATGCGATTGGAGAGTTCCTGGACCTTCTTGGCATGGATGGGATTGGAGACCCTCTGGATCCTTCTGGTGGGACCAGGATGGGAGAGTTCCCTGATCCTCCTGGTGGGGCCGGGATGGGACAGTTCCTGGATGCTCCTGGTGGGGCTGAGATGGTAGAGTTCCCAAATCCTCCTGGCGTGGATGGGATTGGAGACCCTCTGGATCCTTCTGGTGGGGCCGGGATGGGACAGTTCCTGGAGCCTCCAGGCGGAGCCAGGGTGGGAGAGCTCGGGAATCCTTCTGCTGTGTGTGGGATGGGAAAGGTCCTGGATTCTCCTGGGGGAGCCAGGGTGGGATGGGGTGGGGTGGGGCGGGATCCATGGGATGGGATCCATGGGATGGGGTGGGATCCATGGGATGGGATGGGATCCATGGGATGGGATCCATGGGATGGGATCCATGGGATGGGATCCATGGGATGGGATGGGATGGGATGGGATCCATGGGATGGGATGGGATGGGATGGGATCCATGGGATGGGATCCATGGGATGGGATGGGATGGGATGGGATCCATGGGATGGGATGGGATGGGATGGGATCCATGGGATGGGATGGGATGGGATGGGATGGGATGGGATGGGATGGGATGGGATGGGATCCATGGGATGGGATCCGTGGGATGGGATGGGATCCATGGGATGGGATGGGATCCATGGGATGGGATCTGTGGGATGGGATGGGATCCATGGGATGGGATCCGTGGGATGGGATGGGATCCATGGGATGGGATGGGATCCATGGGATGGGATCCGTGGGATGGGATGAGATCCATGGAATGGGATCTGTGGGATGGGATGAGATCCATGGGATGGGATCTGTGGGATGGGATGAGATCCATGGGATGGGATGGGATCCATGGGATGGGATCCATGGGATGGGATCCATGGGATGGGATCCATGGGATGGGATCCATGGGATGGGATGGGATGGGATCCATGGGATCTATGGGATAGGATCCATGGGATGGGATGGGATGGGATCCATGGGATCTATGGGATAGGATCCATGGCATGGGGTGGGATCCATGGGATGGGGTGGGATGGGATCCATGGGATGGGATCCATGGGATGGGATGGGATGGGATCCATGGGATCTATGGGATAGGATCCATGGGATGGGATGGGATGGGATCCATGGGATCTATGGGATAGGATCCATGGCATGGGGTGGGATCCATGGGATGGGGTGGGATGGGATCCATGGGATGGGATCCGTGGGATGGGATGGGATCCATGGGATGGGATCCATGGGATGGGGTGGGATGGGATGGGATCCGTGGGATGGGATCCATGGGATGGGATGGGATCCATGGGATGGGACGGGATGGCATGGGATATGATCCATGGGATGGGATGGGGGATGGGATCCATGGGATGGGATCCATGGGGTGGGATCTGTGGGATGGGATGGGATCCATGGGATGGGATGGGATGGGATGGGATGGTATGGGATGGGATCCATGGGATGGGATGGGATCCATGGGATGGGATCCGTGGGATGGGATGAGATCCATGGAATGGGATCTGTGGGATGGGATGAGATCCATGGGATGGGATCTGTGGGATGGGATGAGATCCATGGGATGGGATGGGATCCATGGGATGGGATCCATGGGATGGGATCCATGGGATGGGATGGGATGGGATCCATGGGATCTATGGGATAGGATCCATGGGATGGGATGGGATGGGATCCATGGGATCTATGGGATAGGATCCATGGCATGGGGTGGGATCCATGGGATGGGGTGGGATGGGATCCATGGGATGGGATCCGTGGGATGGGGTGGGATGGGATGGGATCCGTGGGATGGGATCCATGGGATGGGATGGGATCCATGGGATGGGACGGGATGGCATGGGATATGATCCATGGGATGGGATGGGGGATGGGATCCATGGGATGGGATCCATGGGGTGGGATTGCTCCCAGCCCCCCCGGGGCACACCGGGATCCTCCCCTCTCCCGGGAATGCCTATCCGGGCCCAGCCCCTTCCCCATTCCTGGGGGATCCCCAGGGACTCAGCCCTGCCCCTCCCCCTGCCCCAGGACTCACCTGAGCAGGTGCAGCAGGACCCAGCGCCGCCGCCTCTGCTGGGCACGGAAAATGGGATAAATCCACGGGAAATGGGGTAAATCCACGGGAAATGGGGTAAATCCACGGGAAATGGGGTAAATCCACGGGAAATGGGGTAAATCCGTGGGAAATTGGGTAAATCCATGGGAAATGGGGTAAATCCACGGGAAATGGGGTAAATCCGTGAGAAATGGGATAAAACTGTCATTTGGGTTCAGCAGCGGGAAGCATACCATTACCCCCACGTCATTCAGTCCCATGGATCCCATCCCATGGATCCCATCCCAACCCATCCCATCCTATCCCATCCCATCCCATCCCATCCCATCCCATCCCATCCCATCCCATCCCATCCCATCCCATCCCATCCCATCCCATCCCATCCCATCCCATCCCATCCCATCCCATCCCATCCCATCCCATGGATCCCATCCCATCCCATGCCTCCCAGGTGTCCCCAAGTGTCCCCTCGCAGGACAGGTGACCCCAGGAGGCCTCACCTGGTGTTCCCTGCCCGCGGGGCCGTGTTCCCAGGGGGAGCTCCAGCCTGGATCAGGAAAGGAATCGCACAGGGACTGAGGGGCAACAGGACCCTTGTGGAGGATTGCCCCCTTCCTCCCAGGCGGATGCTTCCTATCTTCCCACTTCTTAGGGAAGAGAGCCTTGCCTGGGCGGGAAAGGACTCTGGGTATGCCTCCGCCTCCCAGCTCAGCTCCGCCCACCATGAGCTGAGTCTGCCTCCCTGGGGTGTGGAATAAGGCGTGCCCAGGGGCTTGGATCCGCCCATCCCTCCAGACCTTTCTCTACCGTTACGTATCTCATTGGTTCTTTTAAATTGTATCCCACCCCTTTGTGTTATCATTGGTTGGTGTTGCCTGTATCCACCCTCTTGCTGATTCCCCATTGGCTGTATGGTCTCCTACTTAACCGGCAGGCCCGGTTCGGTCAGGTGCCATTTTTCTCCTGCTCTTCACGAGGATGCTACTTCCCCGGCACCTCCCGTGGGGGCAGGAGGAATGGTCAATAAACTCCTACCACCCTTTACCTTGTCGGTCTCGCTCCATCAATAAGTGTCTACAACAGACCCTGTCCTCTGTCACCTGTGCCACCTGTCCTGTGTCACTTGTGCTGTCCTCTGTCACCCGTGCCACCTGTGCCACCTCCTTTGTGTCACCTGTGCTGTCCTCTGTCACCTGTGCCACCTGCTTTGTGTCACCTGTGCTTTCCTCTGTCACCTGTGCCACCTGTCCTGTGTCACCTGTGCTGTCTTCTGCCACCTGTGTCACCTGTCCTGTGTCACCTGTGTCACCTGTCCTGTGTCACCTGTGCTGGCCTCTGTCACCTGTGTCACCTGTGTCACCAGCTTTGTGACACCTGTGCTGTCCTCTGTCACCCGTGCCACCTGACCTGTCACCTGTGCTGTCCTGTGTCACAGTGCCACCTGTCCTGTGTCACCTGTTCCATCCCACCTCCATCCCAGGGGTGCCATCCCCTCCTTGGTCCCCTGCGCCCTCCCAGTGCCACCTGTGTCCAGGTGCCACATGTGTCCAGGTGACCTGAGCCAGGGCAGCCACATCCCGGCAATGGGGCCATAGGAGGAGCTCGGGTGGGGAATTTGGGGACAGGGACACCCCGTGGCACACCTGGGGACACCCCGGGCTCAGGATCCGATCCGATCCCAAATCCCAGGTGGGATTTCCCAGGAAAGTTTTACCTGCGGGGCCCGGGGGGCTCTGCCTGCTCCCCCGGAAATTCCCGGGAATTCCTCTCCGGAGCCTTGGCCTGGGATCGCCTCCGTGCCAGGGCAGCGCCGAGCCAGCCTCCGTCCTCCTTCCCCGCGGGATCGGGGCCCGGCCGCACCGGGAACCCCTCCTGCTTTGGTCCCAGTCCCGGGAAATTCTCCTGCTTCGGTCCCGGTCCCGGTCCCAGGAAATCCTCGTCCTTTGATCCCAGACCCGGGAAATCCTCATCCTTCCGTCTCAGTCCCGGGAAACGCTCCTGCTTCGGTCCCAGACCTGGAAAATCCTCATCCTTTGATCCCAATCCCGAGAAATCCTCATCCTTCGGTCTCAATCCCAGGAAATCCTTTTTCTTTGATCCCAGTCCCAGGAAATCCTCATCCTTTGATCCCAATCCCGAGAAATCCTCATCCTTCGGTCCCAGTCCTGGGAAATGCTCATCCTTTGATCCCAATCCTGGGAAATCCTCATCCTTCTGTCTCAGTCCTGGGAAATCCTTCTTCTTTGATCCTAGTCCTGGGAAATCCTCATCCTTTGATCCCAATTCTGGGAAATCCTCGTCCTTCGAGCCGAATCCTGGGAAATCCTTTTTCTTTGATCCCAATTCTGGGAAATCCTCATCTGTTGATCCCAATCCCAGGAAATCGTCGTCCTTCAGCCCCAGCCAGGCAGCCCCGGAGGGACGGCGGGAGCTGCTCCCAGCTGGAAACCTGTGGGGGACAGGGACACTGGGGACACTAGGGACACTGGGGACACTGGGGACACCGGCGACATGGGGGACACTGGGGACACCAGGGACACTGGGGACAAGGCAGGGGACACTGGGGACTGGGCAGGGGACACTGGGGACACTGCGGACATTGGGGACACTGGAACTGGGCAGGGGACACTAAGGACACTGGGGACACTGGGGACACTGGGGACAGAGCAGGGGACACTGGGACTGGGCTTGCAGGGGACACTGGGGAGTGGGCAGGGGACACTGGGGACACGGGGGACACTGGGGACATGGCAGGGAGGGGACACCCCCCGTACCTTGGTCCCTGTCTCCGCCCGGCCCCGGAGGCCACCGAGGGCTCGTAGGATCCAAAGGGAAAATCCAGCACATCCTGAGTCCTGTCCGGCACTTCCCGAGCTCTGTCCGGCGCTTCCCGAGCTCTGTCCGGCACTTCCCGAGCTCTGTCCGGCGCTTCCCGAGCTCTGTCCGGCACTTCCCGAGCCCTGTCCGGCACATCCCGAGCCCTGTCCGACACATCCCGAGCCCTGTCCGGCACTTCCCGAGCTCTGTCGGGCACATCCCGAGCCCTGTCCGGCACATCCCGAGCCCTGTCCGGCACATCCCGAGCTCTGTCCGGCCCTGCCAGGAAAATGGCCCCGAGTGAGTTCCCGACAGGATGGGGCTCTGGAAAACCCTTCTGGAATTCCCAACAAGATTGACCCTCTGGAGACACCTGCCTCAATCCTCCCTGGAATTCCCAGTGGGATTGTCTCTCTGGACCACACCCACTCTGATCCTCCCTGGAATTCCCGATGGGATTGACCCTTGGGAACACACCCACCCTGATCCTTTGGCCATTCCCAATGGGATATTCCCACCCCGATCCTCCCTGGAATTCCTGATGGGATATTCCCAATGGGAAACACCCACCCCGATCTTCCCTGGGAATTCCCAAGGGGATTGGCCCTCTGGAACACACCCGCCCTGATCCTTTGGCAATTCCCAATAAGATATTCCCTCTGGAACACTCCTGCCCCAATCCTCCCTGGGATTCCCAACGGGATTGACCCTCTGGAACTCACCCACCCTGATCCTCCCTGGGATTCCCAATGGGATTGACCCTCGGGAACACACCTGCCCCGATCCTCCCTGGAATTCCCAATGGGATATTCCCAATGGGAAACACCCGCCCTATTCCTCTGGCAATTCCCAATGGGACTGACCCTCTGGAACACACCCGCCCTGTTCCTTTGGCAATTCCTGATGGGATTGACCCTCTGGAACACACCTGCCCCGATCTTCCCTGGAATTCCCAATGGGATATTCCCAATGGGAAACACCCACCCTGATCCTCCGAGGGATTCCCAATGGGATTGAGCCTCGGGAACACACCCACCCCGATTGTCCCTCGGAATTCTCAATGGGATTGTCCCTCTGGAAACACCTGCCCTGTTCCTCCTGGAATTCCCGATGCAATCAAACCTCTGGAACACACCTGCCCCAATCCTCCCTGGGTGGGGATTCCCAATGGAATATTCCCAATGGGAAACACCTGCCCCGATCCTCCCTGGAATTCCCAATGGGATTGACCCTCTGGAACGCTCCTGCCCCGATTGTCCCTTGGAATTCCCAATGGGATCAGACCCTCTGGAACACACCCACCCTGATCCTTTGGCAATTCCCGATGGGATTGTCTCTCTGGAACACACCCACCCCGATCCTCCCTGGAATTCCCAACAGGATTGATCCTCCCTGGAATTCCCAATGGGATATTCCCAATGGGAAACACCCACCCCGATCCTCCCTGGAATTCCCGATGGGATTTTCCCTCGGGAATGCTTTCCCCGGACCCCCCTCCCCCCGGTGCTCACCCGGCTGCTCCCATTCCGTGCGCTCCAGCCGCGATTCCTTTCCTGGAGTTGTCCCCATGGAGCCTCCTCCAAGCAGCTCCCGGAACCCCTGCCTGGGGGATGACACGGGGGTGACACAGGGGTGGCACAGGGGTGACACAGGGGTGGCACAGGGGTGGCACCAGGTCCCCCTGTCCCCATCCCGGTGTCCCCTCCCTCACCCCCGCGGCGTCCCGGGTGCGTTCCCGAGTCCCAGGGAATCCACCAGGTCATCGACATCGTCCCCAAAGGTGACATCGGCACGTGGCAGGGCCGGAGCTGCGGGAGGAATGGCACCGATGGCACCTGGGACAGCTCCAGCTGTCACCGACAGGACTGGGAACATGTCAAGGTGTCACCGATGGCACCTGGGACAGCTCCAGGTGTCACCAATGGGACTGGGGACACCTCCAGGTGTCATCAACTATGGGACATCAGCAGGTGTCACTGATGGGATTGGGGATGTGCCCAGGTGTCACCAACTGTGGGACATGTCCAGGTGTCACCAGCACTGGGACAGCCCTGGGTGCCACTGACTGGGTCAGGGACATCCCTGAATGTCACCAACACAGAGACATGCCTGGTGTCACCAGCACTGGGACATGTCCAGGTGCCACCGATGGGACTGGGGACATGTCCAGGTGTCAGCAGCACTTGGACAGCTCCGAGTGTCACCAACTGGCTCTAAGATATTCCGGGATGTCACCAACACTGGGACATCCCCAGATGTCACCAATTGGATTTGGGACATCTCAAGGTGTCACTGGCTCTGGGACATCTCTGAATGTCACCAACTGTGGGAATTTCCAGGTGTCACCAACTCTGGGACAGCTCCAGGTGTCACCAACTGGCTCTGGGACATCCCTGAGTGTCATCAACTGCGGGACATCTCTCGATGTCACCAAATGGATTTGGAACATCTCTGGATGTCACCAAATGGATTTGAAACATCTCTCGCTGTCACCGACTGGACTGGGGACATCCCTGAGTGTCACTAGCTCTGGGACATCCCTGAGTGTCATCAACTGTGGGACATCCTTTAATGTCACCGACTGGATTTGGAACATCTCTGGATGTCACTGACTGGACTAGGGACATCCCTGGGTGTCACTGGGTCTGGGACAGTTCTCAGTGTCCCCAGCCAGCGCTGGGACATTTTTGGGAATCACCCACTGGACTGGGGACATCTCCAGGTGTCACCAACTCTGGGACATCCCTGGATGTCACCAACTCCAGGACATCTCCAGGTGTCACCGGCTCTGGGACATCTCCAGGTGTCACCAACTCTGGGACATCTCCAGGTGTCACCAACTGGCTCTGGGACATCCCTTAGTGTCATCAACTGTGGGACATCTCTGGATGTCACTGATTGGATTTGGAACGTCTCTGGATGTCACCGACTGGACAGGGGACATCCCTGAGTGTCACCAGCTCTGGGACATCCCTGGATGTCACCAACTCTGGGATCTCCCGGTGTCACCAACTCTGGGACATCCCTGGATGCCACCAACTGGATTTGGAACATCTCTGGATGTCACAACTGGACAGGGGACATCCCTGGGTGTCCCCAGCTTGGGGAATTGCCGTGTCCCCCTTACCACTGTCCCTGCTCCATCCCGGTTTGCTCCCGGAGCTGTCTCCAGGCTCCTCCGTTGGGATCGGCGTTTCCAGGGGGTCCCCGGGGTCTGGGTATGCCCCGGAGGGGCAGGAAAAGGGAGGAAGAGTCAGAGACCCCACCAGGACCGAGGAGGAGTCACCGAGAGGGAATGGGGAATGGGGTCTGATCCCATGGGAATGGGGTTTGATTCCATAGGAACGGGGTCTGATCCCATGGAAATGGGGCTTGATTCCATGGGAATAGCTCTGACAGGAACAGGGAATGGGTTTGATCCCGTGGGAATGGCTCTGAAATGAATGGGAAACAGGGAATGAGTCTGATCCCATGGGAATGGCTCTGACAGGAACAGGAAACAGGGAATGGGCTCTGATATCGTGGGAATGGGGTCTGATCCCACGGGAATGGGGTCTGATCCCACAGGAATGGGGTCTCATCCCACAGGAATGGGGTTTGATCCCATGGGAATAGCTCTGACAAGAACAGAGAACGCGGTTTGGTCCCATGGGAATGAGGTTCAATCCCACGGGAATGGCTCTGACAGGAACAGGGAATGGGGTTTGATCCCATGGGAATGGGGTCTGATCCCATGGGAATGGCTCTGAAAGGAACAGGGAATGGGTTTGATCCCACAGGAATGGGTCTGATCCCATGGGAATGGGGTTTGATCCCATGGGAATGGGGTCTGATCCCATGGGAATGGCTCTGAAAGGAACAGGGAATGGGTTTGATCCCACAGGAATGGGTCTGATCCCATGGGAATGGGGTTTGATCCCATGGGAATGGGGTTTGACCCCATGGGAACATCCCCACGGCAGAGCAAAGCAGAATTCCCGTACCTTTTCCAGGATCCAGACCCTTCCCAGCTCGTTTCCCCGGCCTGGGCCTGGCTCGGGCCATTCCCAGGATTTCTGCATCCAAATCATCCAACTCATCCAGCTCATCCAGCTCCTGCCGAGGGACAGCTCCTCTGTCACCTGCTGCACAGGCAGGATTCCCAAAAACCTCGGGAATTCTGCCCACGCTCACCTCCGCCCCTTCCGCGCTCTCCGCTGGGAATTTCTCATTCTTCTCTGGGAATTTCCTGTTCTCCGCTGGGAATTTCCCATTTTCCACTAAAAATTTCCTGTTCTCCGCTGGGAATTTCTTATTCTCCGCTGGGAATTTCCTGTCCTCTGCTGGGAATTTCCTGCTCTCCACTAGAAATTTCTCCTTCTCTGCTGGGAATTTCTCATTCTCCACTGGGAATTTCCATTTCTCCGCTGGGAATTTGCCTCTGGAATCCTCATCCAGGCCCCCCCTGAGGCACAGCCCAGGTCAGGGCGTGGGAAGGGGCGCAGGTGCTCCCAGGGGGGAACACCTGGAAAAAAGAGGTTCATCCAGCCCCGGGATGAGGGAGATTCCAGGTGGGAAGGGCTGCAGGGATCAGAGGGGTTTGGGAGGGCTCACCTGGGGCTCACCTGTGGGAAGAGGTCCCGGGAACCGCGGGAAGGCAGAGCCGGGGGCTCCTCTGGAAACAAGGGAGGAATCAGGGATGGACACGGCTCAGGTGGGAATGGGGGGCAGGGGATTCCCCCAGGTGGGAATTTGGGGCAGGGGATTCCCCCCAGGTGATTCCCCCCAGGTGGGAATTCTCCCCAGGGGATTCCCCCAGGTGCTTCCCCCCAGGTGATCCCTCACTTTACCATCGGATCCCAGCAGGTCCCCGAGCACGTCCTCGATGGGATCTGGAACAGGACAAGGTGAGCCCAGGTGAGTTCCGCTCAACTGGCAGGTGGGAAAAGCTCCTGATTCCAGCCTGGATCATTCCCTGTTCCTGTGTCCCCCAGCCCAATCCATCCCGGCATTCCCAGGGATCCAAGGTCCCCCCGAGAGCAGGTGAGCACAGGTGAGCACAGGTGAGGACAGGCGAGGACAGGTGAGGACAAGTGAGGACAGATGAGGACAGGTGAGGACAGGTGAGGACACTCACCTGAGAACCTGCCCCGAGCCTTGGCAGCCTGCGGAGACACAAATTCCTTTGGGAGAAATCAAAGCACCTGGAGTTCCCCACGCACTGAAGCCAGGTTTCACTGGATCCCACCTGGATCCTCATCCATCCCACCTGGATCCCTGCCCATCCCACCTGGATCCCAGCCCATCCCACCTGGATCCCATCCCACCTGGATCCCTGCCTGTCTCACCTGGATCCTCACCAATCCCACCTGGATCCTCAGCCTGTCCCACCTGGATCTCTGCTCATCCCACCTGGATCCCAGCCCATCACACCTGAATCCCAGCCCATCCCATCTGGATCGTTACCTATCTCACCTGGATCCTCACCAATCCCACCTGGATCCCTGCCCGTTCTACCTGGATTCCCACTCACACCTGGATCCTGGCCCCACACACTCACCATGGCTCGCCCGCGATTCGCAGGTGACTCCAAGCTCCACCTGCCCCGTGCCGGCTCCGGGATCAGCCCCGCACCGACCCCACACCTGAGGGGAGAGGGAGGCGCTCTTTGGGGTCCCCGGCCTGTCCCTCCCTCCTGAGGGTCCCGAGGGGTCTCGGGACGCCCCCGGCCTGTCACTCCTGAGGGTCCCGAGAGGTTCCGGGACTCCCCCGCCTGTCACTACTGAGGGTCCCGTCCAGCCCCTCCCGCCTGGAGGGTCCCGAGGGGTCCCGGGACGCCCCCGGCCGTCACTCCTGAGGGTCCTGAGGGTCCCGGGACACCCCCGGCCGTCCCTCCCGAGGGTCCCGAGGGGTTCCGGGACGCCCCCAGTCTGTCACTCCTGAGGGTCCCGTCCCGCCCCTCCCGCCTGGAGGGTCCTGGGGTGTCCCGGAACATTTCCTACCCAGCGCCGCGCTCGGCATGGGCGCCGCCATGTTGTGCGCTGGCCTGAAGGAAGGCCCCCGCTGCCATAGCGACGGGGCTGCCCCGCACCGCGCCTGATTGGAAGCCACTGTTACCATAGCGACGGAGCTGCTCGCGCGCCACTCTTAAGGAAGGCCCCCGCTGCCATAGCAACGGGGCTGCCCCGCACAGCGCCTGAGCAGAGCCGCCCCCGGCTCCTGTCGCGATCCTCCTCCTTATCGCCGGCGATTTCTATCTGTCGTGGGTTTTATCTACATAAGGAGCTCTGGGTTGCCATCCGGGAACTGCGGGGTCCAGGCTCAGTTACCCCCGCACGATCATCGGACAAAACATCCCGATATATCGCCACAAAATCCTGATATCCCAGCATCATATCCCAATATATCACCACAGAATCCCGATATCCTGATAAATCACCACAAAATCCCGATATCCTGATAAACCACCGCAAAATCCCGATATCCCAGCATCACATCCCAATATATCGCCACAGAATCCCGATATCGTGATATATTGCCACAGAATCCCGATATCCCAATATCACATCCTGACATATCGCCACAGAATCCCGATATGCCAACATCATATCCCGATATATCGCCACAAAATCCCGATACGCCAGCACCATATCCTGACATATCACCACAGAATCCTGATATCCCTGCATCCCATCCCGATATATCGCCACAAAATCCTGATATGCCAACATCATATCCCGACATATCCCCACAAAATCCCGATATCCTGAAATATCACCACAGAATCCCGATATCCCGGCATATCGCCACAAAATCCTGATATCCTGATATATCGCCACAGAATCCCGATATCAAATCCCGATATATCACAAAATCCCCATATCCCAACATCACACCCCGACATATCGCCACAAAATCCCAATATCCTGATATATCACCACAGAATCCCGATAAATAGTCACAAAATCCCAATATCCTGATACATCGCCACAGAATCTCGATATCCCAACATATCGCCACAAAATCCCGATATGTCAGCATCACACCCCAACATATCACAAAATCCCGATATCCTGACATATCGCCACAAAATCCCGATATGCCGATATATCGCCACAGAATTCCGATATCCCAAGAGCACATCCTGATGTATCACCACAAAATCCCAATATCCCAACACATCACCACAAAATCCCAATATCCCGACACATCACCACAAAATCCCGATACGCCAGCACCATATCCTGACATATCGCCACCAAATCGTGATATCCCAATATCAAATCCCGACATATCGCCACCAAATCGCGATATCTCACGAGGCCCAGCCCGTCATGCCCCACATCTCTCTCTCTCTCACCTTCCCGAGGTCATTCCTCCACACATTCGTTCCAAACTCCACCAAACATTTCCCCCCGGAATTCTCAGAGACGGAACTTCCCTGTTTTTCCCAAAATCCCAAATACACAAAAAACCCCTGGAGACCCCAAAACCACCCAGAGACCCCAAAATCACCTTTATTTATAAACAAACGGGGCAGGTCTGGAGCCTCAATGCAGCTCCACGGGAGGAAAATGTGGTGAAAATTGGGT
The DNA here is from genome assembly GCA_036630365.1 of Acanthiza pusilla. Lineage (NCBI taxonomy): Eukaryota > Metazoa > Chordata > Aves > Passeriformes > Acanthizidae > Acanthiza > Acanthiza pusilla. Next base: position 93,088 of record JAXCHO010000154.1, on the reverse strand, counting down.
GGGGGGAACTGGGAGGCACTGGGAGGCACTGGGAGGAACTGAGAGAGCACTGGGAGGGACTGGGGGGAACTGGAGGGCACTGGGAGGCACTGGCAGGGACTGGGAGGAACTGGGAGGTTCCACTATTGGTAGTAGAGCTCAAGGTTCATCCCATCGTGGATCTCATCTGGAGCAGGAGTTAAGGAAAAGCGATTTTTTTGGGGTATTTTTGGGGGGATTGATGGATTTTTTGGGTTTTTTTGGGGGGGTTGATGGATTTTGGGGAGAGGGTTTTGGGTTTGATGGATTTTGGGGAGGGATTTTGGGAGTATTTTTGGGTTTGATGGATTTTGGGGGCATTTTCTGGGTTTGATGGATTTTAGGGAGGGCTTTTGGGGGGGGGTTGATGGATTTTGGGGGATTTTTGGGTTTGATGGATTTTGGGAAGGCATTTTGTGTTTGATGGATTTTGGGAAGGGCGTTTTGGGGGATTTGATGGATTTTGGGGGATTTTTGGGTTTGATGGATTTGGGGGGAATTTTGGGGGTATTTTCGGGGTCAATGGATTTTGGGGAGAGGTTTTGGGGTATTTTCAGGGTTGATGGATTTTGGGAAGGATTTTGGGGTTATTTTGGGGTCGATGGATTTTGGGGAGGGGTCCCAGGTGGATACAGTCCCCGAGTGTCACGTGGTCCTTGAAGATGGTGTACCTGGGGGGGAGGGAGAGGGGGAGGGGTGTCACCCCCTCCCCAAAATCCCAGGGATGGTCACCACCCCCCTCAGCCCCCCTGAGACTCTGGGGTGCCCCTGTGCCCCCCCAGACCCCCCAAAAACCCTCAGGGACCCCTCTGACCCCCACCCCAAACCCCCTGTGCACCCCCAGACCCCCAAAACCCCTCCAGAGCCCCCCAAACCTCTCAGGGTGCCTCAGAGCCCCCAAACCCCTCAGGGGCTCCCCTGACCCCCACCCCAAAACACCTGTGCCCCCAGAGCCTCTCAAACCCCTCAGGCACCCCATTGACCCCCACCCCAAACCCCCTGACGTGCACCCCAAACCCCTCCAGTGCCCCCCAGAGCCCCCCAAACCCCTCAGGGTTCCCCCTCCAGCCGCCCAAACCCCTCAGGCACCCCATTGACCCCCACCCCAAACCCCCTGACCCCCACCCCAAAACCCTCCGGTTCCCCCCAGAGCCTCTCAAACCCCTCAGACACCCCATTGACCCCCACCCCAAACCCCTCTGGTGCCCCCCAGAGCCCCCCAAACCCCTCAGGGTGCCCCCCAGACCCTCTCAGGGCCCCCTTGACCCCCACCCCAACCCCCTGTGCCCCCAGCCCCCCTCACCATTTCTTGAGCACAATCTTGTCCCAGCGGGTCCCGGTCTGGGCCGCGATCAATTTTTTGAGGTCACGGATGGAATCCTCGGGGCTGGGGGGGCGTTAAGGAAAGGAGAGGAACGGGGAGGAGCCCCCAGATCCCACCCTGGACCCCCCAGATCCCACCCCGGACCCCCCAAATCCCCCCAGAACCCCCCAAATCCCCCAAAATCCCCCCAGGGTTGGATACTTGCATTTCACCCGAACCTTCTTCCCCAAGCGATCGTTACAGACAACTTCGATCATGGCTGGGAAGGGAAAAGGAATGAGAAAAGGAATGAGAAAAAGGGAGAAGGAGGGGAAAGGCTGGGAAAAAAGAGGGGAGGGAGGGAAAAATGGGAAGGGGAAAGGGAAAAAGAAGGGAAATGAAAAAGGGAGAAAAAGCAGAAAATGGTGGAGAAAAAGGGAAGGAGGAGAGAGGAAAAAGGGGAAGGGGGAAAGGAAGGAAAGGAGGGAAAGGAGGGAAAAGGAAGGAAAAGGAAGGAAAAGAGGAAAAAGGGAAGGAGGAAAAAGGGAAGAAGTGAGGGAAAGAAGGAAAGGAGTAAAAGAGGGGAAAAGGGAAGCAAAAAGGAGAAAAAGGAGGGAAATGAGAAAGGGAGAAAGAGCAGAAAATTGTGGGAAAGGGAGGAGAGAAAGGGAAGGAGAGGGGGAAAGGGGGAAGGGGAAAAGGAAGGAAAGGAGGGAAAAGGAAGGGAGAAAAAAGGGAAGGAGGAAGGAAAAAAGGGGAGAAGGGGGGAGAGGGAGGGAAGGAGGGAAAAGGGAAACAGAAAGGAGGAAAAGGGGGGAAGGGGAGAAAAAGGGAAGGGGGAAAAGGAAGGAAAATGAGAAAGGAAGAAAAGGCAGAAATGGTGCGAAGGGAGGAGAAAAAGGGAAGGAAAAGGGGGAAAAGGGAAGGGGGGAAAGGAGGGAAAGGAGAGGTAGAAGGGGAAAAAGAGGGGAAAAGGAAAGGAGGAAAATGGGAAGGAGGAAAGAGAAAAAGGGAAGGAGAAGGGGGAAAAAGGGGAAGGGGAAAAGGAGGGAAAAGGAAGGAAAAGGGAAGTAGAAGGGGAAAAAGAGGGGAAAACTTAAGGAGGAAAATGAGGGGGGAAAGAGGAGAAAAAGAAGGGAGGAAAAGGGGAAGGAGGAAGGAGAAAAAAGGAAGACGGAAGAAAAAGGGGAGACGTAAGAGAGGAAGGGAAAGGGGTAAAAGAGGAGAAAAAGGGAAGGAGAAAGGGGAAAAGGGGGAGGAAAGGGTGAAATGGGGAAAATGGAAGGAAAAGGAGGAAAAACGGCAGAAAAAGGCAGAGGAGAGAAAGGGTGGAGAAGGGGAAAAGGAGGATGGGGAGAGAAAGAAAGGAGGGGAATTGGGAAAAGAATGGGGAAAGGGAAAAGAGAGAGAAGAGAGAGGGAGAGGAAGGGAAAAGGAGAAAGGAACGAAGGGAAATGGGGAGAAGGAAAAAATGTGAGAAGGGAGAAAATAGCAGGGGGGAAAGGGGGGAGGAATAGTGGGCGACGGAGATTAACGGGGGGGACAGGGGACACCGGGAGGGACACCAGAGATTAACGGGGGGGACACGGGGACACGGCGGGGACACCGGAGAGGCACCGGGGGGGAAGGTGTCGGTAACAGAGAGGGTGAAACAGGGAAGAGCCTCCCAGATCCACCCCTGGAGTCCCCCGGTTCCCCGAGCAGCTCCCGGTACCCTCCGAGCCTTCCCCGGTACCCTCCGAACCCTCCCCGGTACCCTCCGAGCCTTCCCCGGTACCCTCCGAACCTTCCCCGGTACCCTCCGAGCCTTCCCCGGTACCCTCCAAGCCTTCCCCGGTACCCTCCGAACCTTCCCCGGTATCCTCCGAGCCTTCCCCGGTACCCTCCGAGCCTTCCCGGTCCCTCCGAGCAACCCCCGGTACTCTCCGGTCCCTGCCCGGCCGCACCGACACTCCCGTCCGCTCCTTCCCAGGTCCCTCCCGGGATCCCCGCGATCCCTCCCGACAACCTCGGTCCCCCGAGACCCCAAAATGTCCCCGAAATGTCCCCCCGGTACCTCCGGTACCTCCCGCGCTCCGCCACAGCCGCCGCCGCCGCAACAGGAAGTGGCGCCAGGGCGGAGACACCGGAAGTGGCGTCATCAGTAGCGGCCAAGATGGCGGCGTCTCCTGAGGGGAGCCGGGGGGACGGAGAAATGAGGGAGAAATGGGGGAGGAATTGGGGAAATTGAGAGAAAAAGGGGGGGAATGGGGAGAGAAATTGGGGAAATGGAGAGAAAAAGGGGAGAATGGAGAGAAATGGAGGGGAAATTGTGAGAGAAATGGAGAGAAATGGGGGAATGGGAAGAGAAATGAGGGCCATGAGTGTTATAGGTTAGAGACAAAAGCCAGGCCAATTAAAATAATTTGATTTATTGAGCAAACTACAACAAGCAAACCAGAGCTGGGCGACGAGGGAGTCTCCACTCCACTAACGGTTCGCAACCCGCCCCCCCAATCTCTCAAGTTTTATAGCCTCCTTCTCCCGGTATACGTATATCTTCCGAGAGTACTCTGCGTCAGTGCGGGCTGTTGCTAGGGGGTCTTTCTTCTGCTTTCTGGTGGTCGTGAGGCTGAAGGCCGACGTCTTCCTCAGGGGGGGCTCGTCTCAGGGGGGCTCATACATTGCTTACTTCACTGGGTATAGGTCATCCTGACCTGACTTCGTTATCTGTTCCCTCTGTTCTTGCTTAGACATCTGTTTTTCTTGGCCTTGCTTAGCTTTTTGTTAGATAAAACTTGTGAGCTTCCTGACTCCATTTTAACCATTTATTCCCTGTGTGATAAACGAGGTTCACTCTCCTGTTGAAATTTGAAAGTTTAATAAAGAACAATAGGGGACAAAAACAGTAAAGCAAAGAAACAGCGCTGGGTGCTTGGCCCTAAGCCAAGAAGCACACCTGCCATTGAGGGAGTCGTCTTAAATACTCTTTGTCAGCCTCATGCCTAGTCATCATGCACAGGCTTTTCTCCGTAGTCCTTGCATCTGGTTATGGCTGATAGTCAGGTATCAGTGGCAGGTCTTCTCTGTGCTGTTCTCTGGATGTTATCCAGTCAAGCAGGCAGTGTGGTTAGTAAAGGAAAGACTTTTAAACTATCTCTATTAGTTATTTTACTACTATATCGAAATTTAGTTCATAACAGAAATTGAAGCATTGGTTATATACCTCTATCTTTATGACAAGACTACTTCTATAAACAGAATAAAACCACACACACAATATCTGCGAAAAGCCAACACTATATTATTATGTATTTATCACACCTGGCTTAAGCAAGATTTGATTAACAAACACACACGGTTACTTATCACAATGAGGTGTTGCCAAATGTGGAGTTTATAAAATTCTCTCCAGAAAGGCTTTTTTCCACTGTTCGATCTCGGTGACCGAAAGCAGAGCCAGGAAAAATCAGTTTTTGGAGGCTCCGAGGAACTCCTGCACTCTGCCCTTCATCTGCATCCCCCAATTCCCAACATCCCCGGGGGGATGGAGCAGGACCCCCACAGGGCAGGGGGACCTCCGGAGCTGCAGGATTGAGGATCAGGAGGATCCTGGAGCATCGGGAGGGAGCTCATCCTGTTGGAAAATACAGCAGTTTAAAAATTTTGTATAGCTTTAGTCAAAGACTTTGTCTTTACCCCGGAAAAAGGAATTTTGAGTTTCTTTTCAGGACATTGTTCTGCCAGCTGAGGTCTGATGAACTCAACAGACCAAAAGACTGGAGCAGCCCAAAGATACCCAGAGAGATAAAAAAAAAAAGAAAAAAATCAGTGGAACATCAATGGAACATCAGTGGAAATCAATGGAAAATCAATGGAACATCAATGGAAATCAATGGAACATCAATGGAAATCAATGGAACATCAATGGAAATTAATGGAACATCAATGAAAATCAATGGAAATCAATGGAACATCAGTGGAACATCAATGGAAATTAATGGAACATCAATGGAACATCAATGGAAATCAATGGAACATCAGCGGAACATCAATGGAAATCAACGGAACATCAACAAAACATCAATGGAACCAATGGAATGTTCCAGGATCCAGATGTTCCGGCATCCCGATGTTCCGGGATCCACCTGCTCTGGGATTCTCTGCTCCAGGATCCCCCTCCTCTAGGATCCTGATGTTCCATGATCCTGATGTTCCAGGATCCCCCAGCTCTGAGATTCTCTGCTCTGGGATTCTCCTCCAAGATCCCAATGTTCTGTGAAATCCCTGCTCCAGGATCCTCCTGCTCTGGGATCCCTCTGCTCTGGGATTCTCTGCTGCAGGGGTTCTCTGCTCCCAGATCCTGATGTTCCAGGATCCCCCTGCTCCAGGGGTCCCAGTGCTCCAAGATTCCCCTTCTCTGGAATTCTCTGCTCTGGGATTTTCTGCTCCAGGGATTCTCTGCTCTGGGATCCCGATGTTCCAGGATCCCCCTGCTCTGGGATCCTCCTACTCCAGGGATTCTCTGCTCCAGGATCCCTCTGCTCCTGGATCCTGATGTTCCGGTGTCTTCGTTTGATAGACAGGTGTCTGCTAAGGAAGGTGGGAACCTTCCTTAGAGCAGAAAATGTGAACCCCCTTCCCTCCGAATTATTGTAACTTTGGAATCAAGGGCTCTCAGGCAAAGGTATGGAAAAAGGAATAAGAGTATCTAGTATCTAGTATTTTACTAGTATCTAGAATGAGGTAAACAATCAGTAATAAAAACAGTAAACAAGATTAAAAAAACCAATAACAAAACAAAAAAAACACCAAACTCAGTGGCAAATGTCCCTGGGGCTGTCAGGCACTTTCCCGTTTGGTGCAGTCACGGTCACGGCCAGCAGGGGCGCTGTTGGGCTCCCAGACCCGCAGGGCAGGTGCGATGACTCCCGGGAAGCTGCAGATGGCGCTGTGGCGCGGTTGGAGCTGTGCCACACGTGTAATGGCGGACGGCTGGAGCCGGGTGGAGCGCAGATGGACGGGACGCAGCAGAGAGCCCATAGCCGGGAGATGGAGCAGCCGGGTCAGCTCACCGGGGCCAGCCAGCAGAGGAGGCGGCAGGAAACTCCGCAGCTGGGGCAGGCAGGGTGCCGAGCAGCGGCAGGCAGGCTGCGGGGTGTTATAAGTTGGAGACAAAAACCAGGCCAATTAAAATAATTTGATTTATTGAGCAAGCTACAACAAGCAAAAAACAGCGCTGGGCGACCGGGGAGACTGTGCTCCGCCAACGGTCTGCAACCACCTCCCCTAATTCCTCAATTTTTATAGTCTCTTTGAGCAGGTATACGTATATCTTCCGGTAGTACTCTGCGTCTGCGCGGGCTGTTGCTAGGGGGTCTTCTTTCTGCCTTTTGGTGGTCGTGAGGCCGAAGACCGACGTCTTCCTCGGGGGGGGCTCATCTCAGGGGGGCTCATGCATTGCTTACTTCACTGGGTATAGGTCATCCTGACCTGACTTCGTTATCTGTTCCCTCTGTTCTTGCTGAGACATCTGTTTTTCTTGACCTTGCTTAGCTTTTTGTTAGATAAAACTTGTGAGCTTCCTGACTCCATTTTAACCATTTATTCCCTGTGTGATAAACGAGGTTCACTCTCCTGTTGAAATTTAAAAGTTTAATAAAGAACAATAGGGGATCCGGTCAAGCAGGTAGTGTGGTTAGTAAAGGAAAGTCTTTTAAACTACCTCTATCAGTTATTTTACTATTATATCAAAATCTAGTTAATAACAGAAATTAAAACATTGGTTATATACCTCTATTCTTTATGACAAGACTACTTATATAAACAGAATAAAACCATACACACAATGAATATCTGCGAAAAGCCAACACTATATTATTACGTATTTATCACACCTGGCTTAAGCAAGATTTGATTAACAAACACACACGGTTATTTATCACAATCCCCACTTTTTCTTTTATCATTTTGTTCATCAAATCTTTGAAGTTCAGCTCGGCTTAATACTAAGGCTTCCTCTATTCCTGATTCCTGATCTAGTGGTTCGTAGTGGGCTTTAATTAACATTAAATGGGCAGCTTCCAGCCTGTTTTTCACTATTGCAATTATCTTGTTAAATACACAAGGACCGAAGGTTAATCCTAAGACTATCAACATTAAAGGACCTGCAATGGTAGATAACAATGTCGTTAACCATGGGGAGTGATTAAACCATGACTCGTACCAGCTCTGCTGAGCCTCTCGTTCCCGTTTTCGTTTTTCTAGCCCTTCACGCAATTTAGCTATAGTATCTCTTACCACTCCAGTGTGATCAGCATATACACAGCATTCTTCCTTTAAAGCGGCGCAAAGTCCTCCCTGCTGTAGAAATAACAAATCTAAACCCCGGCGATTTTGTAATACCACTTCTGATAAAGATCGTAGGGAAGTTTCCAACGCACTGATTGATTTCTCGATCTTAGTTAAGTCCTCATCTACTGCTTGTCTCAAGGAGTAAAACTCTTTATTTTGTTGGATTAATGATGCTGCACCTGTACCAACCCCAGTAGCTCCCATAATCATAAGTGTGGCTATTGTTAGTGCTGTGAAGGGTTCTCATTTAGTTAGGTGGTGTTCCTGAGTTATGTGATTGTCATATACAAAGTTTTCAGTGTGATAGACAATTCAAGGGATGATCATTATCTGCACGCAATAATCAGAGGATTCATTAAAAGTTTGTAATGACAAACAAGGCGTTACTCCTATGGACGCACACACCCATTTTGTGTTTTTAGCTGGTATAAGCCAATTTGCGGGGGACTCCTTTTTTGAGGTTTTTATAGCTGTATCGCATAGGTGTGCCTGGTTTGTTGGTACTTTACCTACGCATCTTCTTCTTCCTTTCACTTGAGCTATGGTAATGCCCTGCTTTGATGTATCCTTTCTCCATAGACACTGTGCTGGGTTGGATCCGTTAACTCGTTTCGCTTCTCCTGTGGTCCCTATTGCTTCATAAAAAGGCGGCTTAATCACATAACATAACCAACAGTGCTCAGTCAGGTTTGGGTTAGTAACATTCAATATTCGATAACTTGCCTGCATTAATTTCCAAAGGGGGCTATATTCAGATGTTAAAACACTACTGGGAGTCGGCAGAACCGTGGTATTAATGATAGCAGATTTGTTAATTGTGGGAGCGGTCGTTGTAGGTAACAATTGTCCAGATAGCACTAGATTTGGTCCGACTGGTTCGGGGTCATTGGCAATTGGTTCTTTTTTTATAAAGATTAGGCCACCTCTATCGGTCCCTGATTCCCAACATCTAACTCCCCAGGTCTTTCCCAAGAACCAGCTAGGGCCTTGGCTTTGGCTAACATTGATGTAAATATGCCAACAATTCCCAGACACCACTGTGCCACCAGTACTATCCCTTTGGGGTGCCTTGCAGCCGTGGGGCCCCCACCCTACTGTAATATGTTGGTCCTTTCCTCCTCCTGGAGCCCAGTCTGATGCTATTGTCTCACAGCCCCAGTAAGCACAGTAATAGGAATTCGGGTAATTACAATATCTTCGTCCCGGGTTTGAGCTAAGGCAGAAGTAAAATTCCATTCGGTTAAGGCAAGGGCTTATCGGAGCTAACTGACATAAGGTAGGAGTGAAACTGGGAGACCCAGGTCCCACTATAGTTTGGATAACAACTTGATCTTCCCATCGGGATAAGGTCCATTTAAAGGGTTGGTGATCAAAGCCTCTTACAGGATTTTGTACCCATCCTAATATCCAGCAAATGGCATAGAGAGTTGGTGGGTTCTCCTTCATTTTTACAATTAGTAAGTTCCAATTCTCCCTTTTTTGGTTTGGTGTAATCTTTGTTACTCACTCGTTTTATTACATTGCTCTGCTCCTTTTTTTTTTTCACTTCAGGCTCTCGGGAGCACAGGCCTCTTTATGTCCCCACTGTGATGCGCCTCTGCCTCCTTCGCCTACTCCGTTGCTTGAAGCAGCGAGGTCACTTCTCTTCTCGGCAGCAGTCGCAGTCTTCAGGGGCTAGGCCTTCGTGGGTCTTTTTATATCTGTAACTTCAATTATAGATGTTTACAGAGCAGAATCTTAGACTTGTGGGTAAATATTTGTTCTTACTCTAATTATTTTCCCCCCTTCGTTGAAAAATAAGTATCCTTTAGATGGATACTTTGGAACCCACCAGCTTTCTTTCAAATATTACATTTAAATTTTCTTCTCAGTTTGTCTTTGTTTCTATCTAAACTTCACTTTACACATCTGAATAGCCTGATCCCAATCTTCTTCCCGTACCTCTCAAATCTCAGGAATTAGATATGATCTTCCACATAGTAATTTTAGAATTTCAGGGTTAAAATGTATTCTATCAGGGTACCTTTTCGACACTTATTACACAGGTTATGTCTGTGTGAGGAAGAACAATACCATCTTTGCATACAATTTTCACATTCAATCAATACCCAAGCGGCATGTATCCCTTGATTAGATTGCAAAACATGAACACGTCTACAAATACAAGGTATTATTACAGTCCTTTCAAAGTGTAGTTGTTCTACAGGAGGCTGTTCCCAATCTAAAGCTACTATTTTCTCTACTAGTGTTCTATATATTTTTTTCTAATAAAATTTGTTCATTCCCTCTATTTACATAATGTTTTACTGGGTTTAAAAACTCTCATGGTTTGAGACCAAACCATTGGATAATAACATTTCTTGTACTGCTTCCAACCTTTCTCGCAGCTACAGTTACACAGGTTATTATTGTCTTTTCATCAGAGTGACTTTGAGGTTCCCAGGCCGGCTGGTCACTTTCCACTGTGAGTCTTGAATGGGTCCCTTGACGTGACTAGCATGTGTCCATCCACGTTCTGCTGTCCGGATTGCTGTTTCTGTAGTGAGCAAAACGAGACAAGGCCTTTCCCAACGAGGGGTTAATGAGGATTCCTTCCATGATGTTGCCTTTATACAAATATATGTAGCTGAACCAGGTGGCATTTATATTAAGATGTAACATTTGCAGATCAACATTAAACTGCAGCTATATAAAGAAGTTCCTCAGAACACTAACAAGATTAAGATAATGAATTCTGCTTAAAAGCATACTAAGTTCAGACAGCACTTCTGGTATTAGAAAAGGGGAAAAAGCCACAAACCACTCTGGCTTTATTGTTGAGTACTCAACACTCAGAAAGATGAAATATTAATTGAAACATTATAGGAAGTACAGTAGATAAAATGGATATGCTGCGAACAACTGTTATCCAAGTGACTAATATCTATTATACTTTGTGTATAATGGTGACATATTTGGCATAATTACAGCAAAAAAAAAAAAATAAACAAATTAGAAGTGTTTCAAATGTAACATTTCTTCTGGCTCTTAAGTGTTACACCAAGAGCAGCTGAAGTTCGCAGGACAGCAAGGCTTTCTACATTTGAGAAAAGAGCTGCTTTGTATTTGAGGCAAATGCAATAAATCACTGAGACATTCGTATGGAACTCAATTGGTGGTGAAACATTCCATACTAATTGAGCAACAGAATGCAAGTAGTAACTGAACTTTTCATTTGTTTGTTATATCAGTGGATTAAATCCACTAACTGTAAAATGTGAACACTAAGAAGTTTTGTTATTTCATATCTACATACTTTATCCAAATGGTGTGTGTGTATAATATATAATTGCTGTCATGCATATAGCACTGCCTCCAAAGTACATACCACAAAATATAAAGAGTTACAATAGAAAGGGGTAAAGTACTTAACAGTAAAAAAAAGAAACTCTCACAAATTTTTACAAGCAGCCAGATTAAAGAAAAGTCTTCTTTTATGCTCACTGATGTAATTGCGTGCATCCAGTAATTGAAATCTTGATCTCACAAAACACACACTGATGAAGAAAAGGAGTGACAGGGAGACCGAAGCTAAATCTAGTCCAACTCCTTTCAGCTGGGTGACGTTCTTTGCACTCTTGGGCCTCCTCCTATGACTCCAGGTAGCAGGAAAGCTGTAAACTAGGGCAGCCTTCCCATGGCAAAGAGAAGCACTTCAGCACTTTTTATCCTCCCTTGCTTGTTATTGCTGACAACCCAATAATTCATTTTGCTTCTTTATTATTTACATCTCACAGAAAATTAAATATAGATACACAACTACAAACATAAGTGCATCTTTAGCTCAGTGTTTCAACTACTAGGATCAAATCCACACAGAAATACATCTTCAAACTGAAGCTCTTCCACTTTTAAGTCTGGTCTAATCTTTGTCTGTTCTTCGATGTTATATAATCAATCATGGGTTATTTTCTTACTCGGTTTTCCATATAAAAACTGTGCTGGACTCTGCAAATTGGCGACTCTGAGTTCAAGCTTGGGCAAGGATATCAGGATGCCTTCGTACTTTAAGAGCCTGGCATCAGTGATTCACTTGTCAGCTTTTTGCTGCAAAATTCCCCTGATATTATGGGGTGACAGTACTTTTAATTCCCCTCCAAACGTGATTTTGTGGGCTTCTTTTACTAAGAGGGCTGCAGCCACTACTGCCAGTAAGCATATAGGCCACCCTCTACTCACAGGGTCTAAAAGCTTTGAGAGGTACCCCACAGGTTTCTTTCTTCCTGCCCACTCTTGTGCTAGTACTCTGAATACAGTTTTCTCATCAACATTTGTAAATAGATAAAATGGTTTCTTTACCTCTGATAAACTCGAAACCGGGGCATTCACTGAATCTGTTTTCAATGCCTCTAATTGTTCATCATCTTCCTTTAACCATTTCAACAGGCCATCCTTACCTTATTTTATATATAATCACCATATACACACATATATATACGTGTGTGTGTGTGTGTATACATATACTACCTTATACCTTATATAATTACTTTATTATAAAGAAATTTCACTTCCCTGCTGTAATCCTCTATCCATTGTCTGCAATATCCAAAAAGGCCTAATAATTGCCTAAGTTGTCTTTTGGTTTTAGGAACTGGCAGCGACAATATGCTGTTAACCCTTTCAGGATCCAATTTCTCAGTTCCCCTGCTTAATCTGTGTCTTAAGTACTTCTTCGACAAATTGTAATTTTGATTTTGATACTTTTAATCCCTGTAAGTTCAAAAAGTTCAACAATTCAATGCTTTCTTATCGCACCTTCTCCTCATCTTTACCAGCTAACAATAAATCATCAACATATTGAACTAATGTAACTCCTTCACCTAATTCATATTCCCTTAAAATTTGCTCTAGAGCTTGTCCAAATAAATTTGGGCATTCTGTAAATCCCTGGGGTAACACTGTCCAGCGTAGCTGTTGCTTACGGTGTGTGTCTGGGTCTTCCCCTTCAAAGGCAAAATAATCTCTGCAATCTTCCTTAAGAGGACATGCCCAAAATGCATCCTTTACATCTATTACACTGTACCATTGATCGTCAGGACTTAACTGACTCAAATTCCACAACCCCGGGGCAGTTCTTGAAAAGCAGACCTCCCCGCTTCCGAGTCCACTACGAACTCGACTTCTCTTGGTGGGGACTCACATTTAATATTACCAAGGGCTCTGTTTCTTCTCGGGTCTCCAGCAAATAGAGCTCCTGACACCCCTAACCTTCTTTAAACATCTTTTCATTCATCATCCACTTTCTGCAATCTTTCCTGACATGTCCTGCGGTCCCGCTGCAGCCCTGGTACGTGCAGCTCTTGCGCTCGCCACCCGCTACCGCTTCACCGCTCGCAGCCGCGACCCCGGCCCCGGCCCCGGGCCCGGCCCCGGCCCCAGCCTCCTCCCCCCTCGCCTCGGCGGAGGCGGCAGGCCCCAGCACGAGCAGCGCCAGCCGCCGCCGCCGCAGCCGCAACGAAGAGGAGAAGAAGCGGAGGAGGCGGGAGCAGCGGCGGGGCTGCCCCGCAGGGCGGCGGTGCCCGGCCCGGCCGATCCCTCAGCACGCCGCTAACAACATTCTGGTTTGGTTTGTATGTGTCTCTTCTTCTCTACAAGCATACACTTTCTAAGCTTCCCTCAACAATTCATTCAATCTCCGATCCTGCCAGGGGTAGCAGGGTCCACTCCTGCCTAAGCCTTTCTAACCACTCTGTAGGGGTCTCTCTCTCTCCCTCTTTCTTAGGGACAGATTCTCTTATTCCTTGAACAATGCCTAGTCTCGGATTCTATCCATAAATGTGGATACTCACTTTCTTCAACACTAAATAGCTTTTTGGAATTTACGTATGTGTAAAAACTGGCATTGCTTTGCCCTTACCCCGCCTAGAAGGGGTAGGCACTCAAATTCTCTATCATTAATCCTGGGGGAGTTTAATTCTAAACTCCGACCCACCCATGGGACCAGAGTGCTTGCTTTTCCTCTGTCCCATCTTCCGGAGTGCCTTTTTCCACACACACACTCTTCACCCCCTGTTCGTGGCCCAGCCCCTCGCGGGGTTTGGGAACCGCACTACTGAGGGGTCCGCACTCACTTCGTCCCTCACTGGACGTCTCACACAGGCACACTCCAGGATACCCAACCCCGACCGAACGGATCACTGGCCTATACTCACGCGTCCTGCGTCTTCGTCCGGAGCTTCGTGCACAAAGATTATGGGGTTTGCCGGCGTTTATTTTGCTTGTTGTATAATTTAGGTTCGTCGGTAGAGGTTCCAGCAGTAGAAGTACTTACACAGGGGCTGCTTATCCAGCCAAACGCCGGACAAGCAGGGCGCGCCTCCCCCGTGCAGGACTTCCAGCCGAATTGCCTCTATCCGAGTCACGGCACCAAAATTGTTATAAGTTGGAGACAAAAACCAGGCCAATTAAAATAATTTGATTTATTGAGCAAGCTACAACAAGCAAAAAACAGCGCTGGGCGACCGGGGAGACTGTGCTCCGCCAACGGTCTGCAACCACCTCCCCTAATTCCTCAATTTTTATAGTCTCTTTGAGCAGGTATACGTATATCTTCCGGTAGTACTCTGCGTCTGCGCGGGCTGTTGCTAGGGGGTCTTCTTTCTGCCTTTTGGTGGTCGTGAGGCCGAAGACCGACGTCTTCCTCAGGGGGGGGCTCATCTCAGGGGGGCTCATGCATTGCTTACTTCACTGGGTATAGGTCATCCTGACCTGACTTCGTTATCTGTTCCCTCTGTTCTTGCTGAGACATCTGTTTTTCTTGACCTTGCTTAGCTTTTTGTTAGATAAAACTTGTGAGCTTCCTGACTCCATTTTAACCATTTATTCCCTGTGTGATAAACGAGGTTCACTCTCCTGTTGAAATTTAAAAGTTTAATAAAGAACAATAGGGGATCCGGTCAAGCAGGTAGTGTGGTTAGTAAAGGAAAGTCTTTTAAACCACCTCTATCAGTTATTTTACTATTATATCAAAATCTAGTTAATAACAGAAATTAAAACATTGGTTATATACCTCTATTCTTTATGACAAGACTACTTATATAAACAGAATAAAACCATACACACAATGAATATCTGCGAAAAGCCAACACTATATTATTACGTATTTATCACACCTGGCTTAAGCAAGATTTGATTAACAAACACACACGGTTATTTATCACAGGGTGGTGGCAGGCAGGGGTCCCGCTCCGCTGCAGCGCGGCTGGTAGATGCACCCTCCCGGAGGGGACGAGAGGATTGGAGTCCCGTGCCCTTCCCCTCAAAGCAAGGACTCACCCAGCAGGCAGAGAAAAACTAGTGCAGAGCCAGGTTTTTCTTTTCCTGCAGTCCCAGCCAGAAACAGAGAGACGTCTCTTCCACTGTTCTCTCTCCTCCCAGAGCAGCGAGCGAGTGTCCTGTTATCAAATCTTGCAATCTCTTGTTCCCCTGCCTGGCAGCCAAAGGCTTTGTCTCCTTTGTGAGCGTAGATGGCTCTTAAGGACCGGTCATTAGTTGCTTAGCAACAGAATGGGAAAAATTCCACTTGCCCCCTGCTCCCCCCCCCAACCTTCCACATCCGGGATCCCTCTGCTCCAGGGGTCCCAGTGCTCCAGGATCCAACTTCTCTGGGATTCTCTGCCCTGGGATTCTTTGCTCTGGGATCCCGATGTTCCATGATCCCAATGTTCCACGATCCCCCTGCTCTGGGATCCCGATGTTCCAGGATCCCGATGTTCGGGATCCCCCTGCTCCAGGGGTCCCACTGCTCCAGGATCCCCCTGCTCTGGGATTCTCTGCTTCAGGATCTCGATGTTCCAGGACCCCTCTGCTCCTGGATCCTGATGCTCTGGGATCCCGATGTTCCATGATCCCGATGTTCCAGGATCCCCCTGCTCTGGGATCCCGATGTTCCAGGATCCTGATGTTCTGGGATCCCGATGTTCAGGATCCTGATATTCCATGATCCTGATGTTCCGGGATCCCGATGTTCAGGATCCCCCTGCTCTGGGATCCCGATGTTCCAGGATCCCGATGTTCCACGATCCCCCTGCTCTGGGATCCCGATGTTCATGATCCCGATGTTCCAGGATCCCGATGTTCAGGATCCCGCAGCTCCAGGGGTCCCAGTGCTCCAGGACCCCCCGGGATCCCCCGGGACCCTCCGTCCCTCCCCAGGACCCCCCCGGGATTTTGGGAATCGCAGGGTGCAGGTGAAAGTCCTCAGGTCCTGAACTCCTTCGACCTCTTCGTCCTGGAGCTGCCTTGGCCCCGCCCTGCAGCAGGTCCTGACAGCCCCGGGGACACGGCTGGGCTGGTGTCACCTCCAGGGGACATGGCTGCTCTGGTGTCACCTCCAGGGGACACGGCTGCTCTGGTGTCACCTCCAGGGGACACAGCTGTCACATCCACGGGTACACGGCTGCTCTGGTGTCACCTCCAGGGGACATGGCTGCTCTGGTGTCACCTCCAGGGGACATGGCTGCACTGGTGTCACTTCAGGGACACGGCTGGTCTGGTGTCACCTCCAGGGGACACAGCCTCTCTGGTGTCACACTCCGAGGGACACAGCTGGTCTGGTGTCACCTCCAGGGGACACAGCCGTTCTGGTGTCACACCCTGAGGGACACGGCTGCTCTGGTGTCAGCTCCAGGGGACATGGCTCCTCTGGTGTCACCTCCAGGGGACACAGCCGCTCTAGGTGACACCACCCGGGAATGGTGACCGAGCTGTCCCCCCATGTCACCCCCCAGCATTGCCTCACCCCTCCCCCCGTGTCCCCCCTCCCCCAAGGTCCCTGTCACTGCCTGGCTGCTCCTGTCCCCCCCCAGACCCCCCCATAGCCCCCCCTTGTCCCCCCAAGTTGTCCCCCAGCCCTTCAGCACCCCCCAGCCCCCTCATGTCTCCCCCGTGTCCCCTTGTCCCCTCCCGAGCCCCCCCGGACCCCCCAGGTGTCCCCAAACACAGACGGTGGCTCCGAGAACTGGTGTCACCTTTATTGGTTCCTGTCCGTGACCATCCCCGTGGTGGCCCTGACCGTCCCCAAGGTGGCCCTGACCATCTCCAAGGTGGCCCTGACCAACCCCGTGGTGGCCCTGACTGACCCCATGGTGGCCCTGACCGTCCCCGTGGCGACGCTGGCCACCCCCTCCATGCCCTGGCTCTCCTCTGGTCCCTTTGGTGGCCCTGGCAGTGGCCTTGGTCACCACTGCGGTGGCCACAGTGGCTTCAGTGGTGGCCCCTCAGTGGCCCTGGCTGTCCCCTGGCTCTTCCCGTGGTGTCCCAGTCCATCCCAGTGGTGGCCCTCGGTGACCCTGGCTGTCGCCACGGTGGTGTTGGCCAACCCCGACTCTCCCTGTGGTGGCCTTTGGTGGCCCTGGCCATCCCTGACTTCTCCTGCGGTGGCCTTTGGTGGCCTCACGGTGGCCACTGATGGCTCTGGCCATCCCCATGGTGACCCTGTGGTGGCCCTCGGTGACCGTCTGGTGGCCCTCGGTGGCCCCGGCCATCCCCTTGGTGGCCACAGTGACCCTGTGGTGGCCCTGGGGGTGACCCTGGGTGGCCCCACAGTGTCCCCAGCAGCCTGTGGTGGCCCTGGGTGGCCCCAGGGGTGGCCCTTGGTGGCCCAGGTGGTGGCCCCATGTCCCCTCTGGCTCCGGTTTCGTTGGTTTGACGCACTCGACCCAAAGTTGGTTTGGCAGAATTTTGGGGGAAGGGGAGAGGGGGGAGGGACCCCCCAAACCCGGGGGGGGGCCGGGGGGGAGACCTCAAAATCGGGGGGAGGCTTTCCCCTCCCTCACCCCCAAATTTGGGGTCCCCGAGGAGGTTTTGGGGCCCCCCAAGCTAAGGGAGGGGGGAGGGGCACCCCAAAACCTGCGGAGGGGCTGGACCCCCCCCGTGTGTCCCCAAAACCCCTGAGGGGGGCGGGGGGGTCCCCAAAACCCGGGGGGGGGGTCCCTGATACCCTGGGGGTCCCCAAAACACAGGGGGCACCCAACGTAAGGGGACTCCAAATACTGGGGGGTCCCCAATACCGCCGGGGGGGTCCCCAAATCCCGGGGGGGTGCCCAAGCTCTGGGGGGTCCCAAAGTCTGGGGACCCTGAATCGTGGGGGGTCCCCAAGTTCACTGTGGATCCCCAGAACTTGGGGGGGTCCCCAAAACCCTGGGGGGGGTCCCCAAAATATTGGGGGGGGTCTCAACATCCCAGGGAGGATCCCCAAGCCCTTGGGAGGGGTCCCCAGATTTTGGGGTCCCGTGAATTTTGAGGGGGTTCCCAAATTCAAGGGGGGGGTCCCCAGAACTTGGGGGGGTCCCCAGAACTTGGGGGGTCCCCTTTGCCCCCCCCCCGGTTTTGGGGGCCCCCCCATCCCTATGTACAGCGTGGCGAGGCCCCCCCCGGCTTGGGGGGGGTTGTGCTTCCAGGGGGGGCCCCGCCGGGGGTGGGGGGACCCCCGGGGAGGGTGGGGCGGTTTTGGGGGGCCCCCCCGTGCCTCAGTTTCCCGGGGGGGGGGCTGGTCCATTTACATCTATATTACAAGGAAAATGTGTCTCTTTTTGCGGGGGGGTCCCCATTTCGGGGGGGTCCCCGCTGTGGGGGCGCCCCTCATTTTGGGGGGGGTGTCAGCGCCCGCCCCCACCCCCGGCTCGTCGCTGCCGAGGCCGCTGGGGCCCCCCGGGGATGGCTTTTTGGGGGACCCCAGAACGAGGCTCCGGGACCCCCCCAGCCCAGCCAGGCCCCCCCAGACCCCCCAGGGCGGGGGGGGTGGGACCCCCATGCGGGGGGGGCACGAGGGGAGGAGGGGCGCAAGGTCCTGGTGCAAAGTCCTGGGCGAGGTCCTTGTGCGAGGGGACAGGGCTGGGCAGGGCCAGGTCCACGTGTGATGTCCCCGTGTGACACCAAATCCTCGTACGATGTCCCCGTGTGACACCGGATCTGCGTGTGTGGCCACAGGTGACACTGGATCTGCACGAAGGTCCCCGTGTGACACCGGATCCGCGTGCGAGGCCATGGGTGACACTGCCAGCTCCTTGTGCGATGTCCCCGTGTGACACCGGATCTGTGTGAAAGTCCCCGTGTGACACCGAATCCTTGCGCGAGGCTGCAGGTGACACTACTAGCTCCGCATGCGATGTCCCTGTGTGACACTGGATCTGTGTGTGAGGCCGCGGGTGACACCGGATCCGCGTGAAGGTCCCCACATGACACTGCCAGCTCCTCGTACGAGGCTGCAGGTGACACCGGATCTGCGTGCGAGGCCACGGCCACAGGTGACACGGGATCTGCGTGCGAGGCCACAGGTGACACCAGATCCTCATGCGAGGCCACAGGTGACACCGGATCCTCGCGCAAGGCCGTGGGTGACACTGCCAGCTCCTCGTGCCAGGTCCCCTTGTGCAAAGCCAGGTCCTCGTGCAAGTCCAGGTCCTCGTGCCAAGGGGTCCTTGAGTGACACCGGACCCTCGCGTGGCCCCAGACCCCCGTGTGACACCAGACCCCATGTGACACCAGCCCCTCGAGCAGGGTGGGGGTCCTCGTGCCAGCCCATCCCCCCATGCCCCCCAGCCACGCCCTCGTGCGAGGCCAGACCCCCTGGCCGGGCGGGGGCACCCACCGTGCCCTCGGGACCCCCGCGTGTCCCCAGCCCAGGGGGGTCCCACCGTGCCCTCGGGACCCCCGCGCACCCCCAGCCCCTCGTGTTGGGGGTTCTGCAGTGCCCCCGGGACCCCCGCGTGCCCCCAGCCCAGGGAGGTCCTGCAGTGCCCTCGGGACCCCTGCACGCCCCCAGCCCCTCGTGTTGGGGGTTCTGCAGTGCCCTGGGGCCCCCCGCGCCCCCAGGCCCTCGAGTGCCCCTCGTGGGGGTCCCCCCGCCCGGGGGTCTCGCTCACAGGCTGGTCACGAGCTGCATCTGCCCGTCGGGCTCGGCCCCCCCCGCGCCCCCCTCGGGCCCCCCGAAGGTCTCGGGGCTGTGCCGGCGGTTGGGGGGGGGCGCGCGGGGGGGCCCCCCCAGGTACGGCGGGGCGGGGGGGGGGCCCTCGGGGCTGCTGTCGGGGTAGTCCCGCGGCGGGGGGGCGTGCCGGGGGTCGCGGGGGGGGTCGGGGAGGGGGGGCCCCCCCGCGCCAGCTCCTGGTAGAGCAGCCCCAGCTCGGGGGCGCCGGGGGGGGGCTCGGCGGGGGGCGGGGGCGGCGGCGGGGGGGGCGGGGGGGGGGGCGGGGGGTGCGCGGAGCCCCCTCCCCGCAGGTTGTTGTGCACCAGCTCCGAGATGATCATCTTCTCCAGCGCCGCGGGGTCCGGGGGGGCGACCCCCGGGCAGCCCCCCCGGCCCGGGGCCACCGCGCCGTGCCCCCCCTCGGGGCCCCCCCGCAGGCTGTAGCTGTTGTTGAAGTTGCCGTTCAGGGGCAGCGGCTCCGGGGGCTCCCGGGGGGGCTCTGCGGGAACGGGGGGGTCAGCGGGGGGTCTGGGGGGGGGCTATATGGGAGTTTGGGGGGGCATTGTGTGGGGGGTTTGTGGGGAGGGGGCATCAGTGAGAGGGAAGTGAGGGGTTGTGGGGGGGCTGTTGGGGAGCAGGGGGCTGGGGGAGGTTGTGGGGAGGGGGCTTCGGTGAGAGGGAAATGAGGGGTTATAGGGTGGCTGCTGGGGAGGAGGGGTCTGGGGGGTCCGGGGGGGGGTTTGTGGGGAGGGGGCGTCAGTGAGAGGGAGATGGGGGGACTATGGGGGGGGCTATGGGGGGTTCTGGGGGGGGTCTGGGGGGCTATATGGGAATTTGGGGGGGCATGGGGGGGCAGTGAGGGGTCTGGGGGTCTTGGGGACATCATTAGAGAGTCTGGGGGGACTATGGGGGGAATGTGGGTCTGGGGTGACTCTGAGGGAAGGGGGGGCACAGGGGACACAGGGGGACATGGGGGGCACGGGGGACACACAGGGGGACACAGGGGACAGAGGGGACATGGGGACACAGGGGGGACATTGGGGACACGGGGGACACAGGGGACACGGAGGACATTGGGGACACGGGGGGACATTGGGGGACACAGGGCACATTGGGGACACGGGGGACACAGGGGACACGGAGGACATTGGGGACACGGGGGCACACAGGGGACACTTACTGGTGTCGCGGAAGCTCCCTGGGGACAGAGGCAGCAGTTAGGGGCGGGTCCCTAACCCCCAGACCCTCACCCCCCCAGCCCCCCCAATTCCCCCATCCCCCCTCCAGCCCTCCGGATGGCACATTTGGGGACACTTGGGGGGGATTTTGGGGGGGCCCGGGGGGCTGTGGGCAGTTGGGGGAGGGACAAACCCCCCAGGACCCCCCGACCCCCCCATTCCCACCCTGGGGGGATTTTAGGGGGTCCCAGGGGGGTTTGGGGTGATATTGTGGGACCGAGTTACCCCCGGGGGGCCTAAAATTGGGGTGTTCAGGGGGGACCACCCAGGACCTCCCAAAACCTCCCCAGACCCACCTGGGGGCGCTGAGGATTTTGGGGGGGGTCTTGGAGGTGCTGAGGTAGGGATTTTGGGGCGGTCTCGGGGGTTTGGGGGCACTTTGGGGTGGTTGTGCGCCCCCAGACCCACCCGGGGGTACTGAAATAGGGATTTTTTTGGGGAGGGGTCTCGACGGCAGTTTGGGGTGGTCGCGCCCCCAGACCCACCTGTGGCGCTGAAGGCGGGGGGCGAGGCGGGGGTGAAGCCCCCCTCGGCCAGCAGGGTGTTGTAGGGGCTCGAGCCCCCCCGCGGCGGCAGCACTGGGTTGGGCAGGAGGTGCGAGCCTGCCGAGAGAGGGGGGGTCAGGGGGGGTCCTGGGGGGGGTCCTCGGAGGTCCTGGGGGGTCTCAGGGGGTCCTGGGGGGGCTGGGAGGAATTCTGAGGGTCCCAAGAGTGCCCTGGGGGGTCTGAGAGGGTCCTGGGGGGTCACGGGGGGCTGGGAGGGGTCCCAAGAGTGTCCTGGAGATATCCTCGGGGGTCACAGGGGGTCCTGGGGGGTTACAGGGGGTCTGAGGGGGTCCTGGGGGTCCCAAGATTCTCCTGGAGGAGTCTGAGGGGAGTCTGGGGGGGTCACATGGGGGTCCCACATGGGTCTTTGGGGTCCCTGGGGGTCTGAGGGGGTCCAGGAGGGCTCTCAGAGGGAACTTTGGGGACTCTGAGGGGGTTTCTGGGGAGGGTCTCACCTTCGTTCAGGGTGGGGGTCCCTGGGGGGTCTCTGGGGTTTTTGGGGAGGGTCTCACCTCGGTTCAGGGTGGGGGTGCTGTTCAGGTCCCCTCCCATAAAACTCGACTCCGTCTGTTTCCTCACCGTGTCGTTCCACATCCTCCGGATTCGGCTCTGGGGGGCGATGGGGGCGCTGGGACCCCCAGAACGCCCCCCAAAAACACTCCGGAAGCCCCCAGACCCCCCCAAAAACCACAGAGCGCCCTCAGACCCCCCAAAAACCAGAGCGCACCCCCGGAACGCCCCCCAGAAACACTCCGGACCCCCCTGGACCCCTCCAAAAACCACAGAGCACCCCCGGACCCCCCAACACCCCCCAGGACCCCCAGACCCCAAGGTACCCCCCCCCCAAATCCAGCACCCACAGCCTGGGGCAGTTTGGGGGTCCAGGGGGGATCCAGGGGGTCCAGGGGGGGTCTGGGGGTGGATTTGGGGGGTCTGGGGGTGATTTGGGTGGCCTGGGGTGGATTTGGGGGTCTGGGGGTGGATTTGGGGGTTCTAGGGGTGGATTTGGGGGGTCTGGGGTGGATTTGGGGGTCTGGGGGTGGATTTGGGGGTTCTAGGGGTGGATTTGGGGGGTCTGGGGTGGATTTGGGGGGTCTAGGGGCTCTGGGGGTGGATTTGGGGGTCTGGGGGTGAATTTGGGGGGTCTGGGGGGTCTAGGGGTAGATTTGGGGGGTCCAGGGGAGGTCTGGGGGTGGATCTGGGGGTTCTGGGGTGGATTTGAGGGGTCTGGGGGGGTCTGGGGGTGGATTTGGGGGTTTGGGGGTGGATTTGGGGGGTCCAGGGGGGGTCTGGGGGTGGATCTGCGGGGTCTGGGGTGGATTTGGGAGTCTGGGGGGGTCCCACCTCCATCTGGAGGAGGGTCTGGGTGGGTCTGGGGGGATTTGGGGGTCCCCGCCTGGGTGTGGAGTGAGTTTGGGGGCACAGAGATCGGTTCGGGGGTCTGGGGGGCTTTGGGTTTTTTTGGGGTAATTTTGGGGGTTTATGGGGTCCCACCTGGTGCTGCTGTAGTACTGGAGGTGAGTTTTGGGGGTTTTTGGGGGGCTGTGAGGGGTAGGGGGGCTCTGGGGTCTCTGGGGCCTGCGTGATTGACAGGCAGGAATAAAATGATTGACAGGTGGGATCAGCCCCTCAGAGTGATTGACAGGCAGGAATAAAATGATTGACAGGTGGGATCTGCCTCTGTGATTGACAGGTGGGATCAGCCCCTCAGAGTGATTGACAGGCAGGAATGAAAATGATTGACAGGTGGGATCAGCCCCTCAGAGTGATTGACAGGCAGGAATAAAATGATTGACAGGTTGGAATAAAAGTGATTGACAGATGGGGTCAGCCCCTCAGAGTGATTGACAGGTGGGATCAGCGCCTCAGAGTGACTGACAGGCGGGAATAAAATGATTGACAGGTGGGAATAAAAGTGATTGACAGGTGGGAATAAAAGTGATTGACAGATGGGGTCAGCCCCTCAGAGTGATTGACAGGTGGGATCTGCCTCTGTGATTGACAGGTGGGATCAGCCCCTCAGAGTGATTGACCGGCAGGAATGAAAATGATTGACAGGTGGGATCAGCCCCTCAGAGTGATTGACAGGCAGGAATAAAATGATTGACAGGTGGGAATAAAAGTGATTGACAGGTGGGAATAAAAGTGATTGACAGATGGGGTCAGCCCCTCAGAGTGATTGACAGGTGGGATCAGCGCCTCAGAGTGACTGACAGGCGGGAATAAAATGATTGACAGGTGGGAATAAAAGTGATTGACAGGTGGGAATAAAAGTGATTGACAGATGGGGTCAGCCCCTCAGAGTGATTGACAGGTGGGATCTGCCCCTCAGGGTGATTGACAGGTGGGGTCAGCCCCTCAGAGTGATTGACAGGTGGGATCTGCCCCTCAGAGTGATTGACAGGAGCGATGAGGGGGGCAGGTCAGCTCCAGGATTAAAGTTGGGAGCAAAGGAGCAGGGAAAGGTGAGGAGAAAAGGTTTAAATCTGAGGGGAAAAGGGGTGGGAAATGTGAGAGGAAAAAGGTGGGAAATGTGAGGGGAAAAGGAAGGAAAATGTGAGGGGAAAAAGGCAGTAAATAGGAGGGGAAAAACGGTGGGAGATGTGAGGGGAAAAAAGTGGGAAATGTGAGGGGAAAAAGGCAGGAAATATGAGGGGAAAAGGGTGGGGAACGTGAGGGGAAAAGAGTGGAAAATGTGTGGGTGGAGGGATGGGAAATGTGAGGGGAAAAGGTGGGAAAGGTGAGGGGGAAAGAGCAGGAAACATGAGGGGAAAAAGTGGAGAAATGTGAGGGGGGAAAAGGGTGGGAAATGTGAGGAGAAAAAGGCAGCAAATGGGAGGTGGTAAAGGGCAGGAAACGTGAGGGGAAAAATGGGGGAAATGTGAGGGGGAAAAGGAGGGAAACGTGAGGGGGAAAGGCAGGAAACATGAGGGGAAAAATGGGGAAAACATGAGGGGAAAAGGGCAGGAAACGTGAGGAGGAAAGTATGAGAAATGTGAGGGGAAAATAGCGAGAAACGTGAGGGGGAAAAGGTGACAAATGTGAGGGGAAAGGGATGGGAAATGTGAGGGGAAAAGAGTGAGAAATACAAGGGGAAAAAGGGTGGAAAATGTGAGGGGGAAAATGCGAGAAATGTGAGGGGAAAAAGGTGGGAAACATGAGGGGAAAAATGGGGAAAACATGAGGGGAAAAGGGCAGGAAATGTGAGGGGAAAAAGGAGGGAAACATGAGGGGAAAATGGGGGAAATGTGAGGGAGAAAAGGGGTGAAAACATGAGGGGAAAAAAGTGGGAAATGTGAGGAGAAAAAGGCAGGAAGCGTGAGGGGAAAAAGGTGTGAAATATGAGGGAAAAACAGTGGGAAACGTGAGGGGGAAAAGGTGGGAAATGTGAGAAGGAAAAGGCAGGAAACGTGAGGGGGGAAAAGGAAGGAAAGGTGGGGGAAAAAAAGGAGGAAAGATGAGAGGAAAAAGTGGAGAAATGTGAGGGGAAAACGTTGGGAAATATGTGGGGAAAAAAGTGGGAAACAGGAGGGGGAAAAGGGTGAGAAACGAGGGGGAAAAGGCAGGAAACATGAGGGGGAAAAGGGTGGGAAATGTAAGGGGAAAAAGGCAGCAAACGTGAGGGGGAAAATGTGGGAAATGTGAGGGAGAAAATGGGGGAAACATGAGGGGAAAAAGGAGGCATGAGGGGAAAAGAGTGGGAAATATGAGGGGAAAAACCGTGGGAAATGTGAGGAGAAAAAAGTGGCAAATGTGAGAAGGAAAAGGCAGGAAACGTGAGGGAAGAACGGGGGAAATGTGAGGGGAAAAAGGCAGAAAATGTGAGGGGGAAAATGGGGGAACCGTGAGAGGAAAACGGCGGGAAACGTGAGGGGGAAAAGGGAGGAAGCGTGAGGGGAAAAAGGGTGGGAACATGAGGGGAAAAAGATGGGAAATACGAGGGGAAAAACTGCGGGAAATGTGAGGAGAAAAAAAGTGGGAAATGTGAGAAGGAAAAGGTGGGAAATGTGAAGGGAAAAAAGAGGGAAAGGTGGGGGGAAAAAGGAGGAAAGGTGAAAGGAAAAGGTGGAAAAATGTGAGGGGAAAAAGGGTGGGAAATGTGAGGAGGAAAAGGGCAGGTAACATGAGGGGGAAAACAGCGGGAAATGTGAGGGGAAAAGGCAGCAAATGTGAGGCGGTAAAGGGCAGGAAACATGAGGGGAAAAATGGGGGAAATGTGAGGGGGAAAAGGAGGAAAGGTGAGAGGAAAAATTGGAGAAATGTGAGGGGGAAAGGTGGGAAATGTGACGGGGAAAGGCAGCAAGTGTGAGGGGAAAAATGGGGAAAACATGAGGGGAAAAGGGTGAGAAACGTGAGGGGAAAAAGGGCGGGAAATATGAGGGGGAAAGGTGGAAAATGTGAGGGGGGAAAGAGCTGGAAACGTGAGGGGGAAAAGGCAGGAAATACAAGGGGAAAAATAGAGGGAAATATGAGAACAAAAAGGTGGGAAATATGAGGGGGAAAAGGGTGAGAAATGTGGGGGGGAAAAGGCAAGAAACGTGAGGGGGAAAGAGTGGGAAACATGAGGGGAAAAGGGTGGGAAATGTGAGGGGAAAAGGGTGGGAAATGTAGGGGGGAAAAGGCAGCAAATGTGAGGGGGGAAATGTGGGAAATGTGAGGGGGAAAATGGGGGAAACATGAGGGGAAAAGGCAGCAAATGTGAGGGAAAAAGGGTGGGAAATGTGAGGAGAAGAAGGTGGGAAACATGAGGGGGAAAACGGCGGGAAATGTGAAAGGAAAAGGGCGGGAAATGTGAGGGGAAAAAGGCAGGAAGCGTGAGAGGAAAAAGGTGGGAAATACAAGGGGAAAACAGTGGGAAACGTGAGGGGGAAAAGGTGGGAAATGTGAGAAGGAAAAGGCAGGAAACGTGAGGGGAAAAAGGAAGGAAAGGTGGGGGAAAAAAAGAAAGAAAGATGAGAGGAAAAAGTGGAGAAACATGAGGGGGAAAAGGGCAAGAAACGTGAGGGGGAAAAGGGCAAGAAACGTGAGGGGGAAAAGGCAGGGAATGTGAGGGGAAAAGGGTGGGAATGTGAGGGGAAAAGAGGAGGAAAGGTGAGAGGAAAAAGTGGAGAAACGTGAGGGGAAAAAGGGTGGGAAATGTAAGGAGAAGGGTAGGTAACAGGAGGGGAAAAAAGTGGGAAACGTGAGGGGGAAAATGGGGGAAACGTGAGGGGAAATAGGTGGGAAACGTGAGGGGGAAAAAGGAGGGAAAGGTAGGGGAAAAAAGGAGGAAAGGTGAGAGAAAAAGTGGAGAAATGTGAGGGGAAAAGAGTGGGAAATGTGAGGGGGAAAAGGGTGGGAAACGTGAGGGGGAAAAGGAGGGAAATGTGAGGGGGAAAGAGCAGGAAATGTGAGGGGAAAAAGGAGGAAAGGTGAGGGGGAAAGGGCGGGAAACGTGAGGGTGAAAGGGTAGGAAATGTGAGGGGAAAAGGCAAGAAACATGAGAAGGAAAAGGGGTGAAAAAGTAAGAAAAATGCACAGGAAAAGAGAGAACAAAGACAGTGGGAAATGTGTGTGGGGGGGGAAAGAGCAGAAAAAAAGAGAAAAATGGGGATGGAAATCCATAAACACTCCCGCAGAGACCCTCTCCAATCCCATATGGGGATTTTGGGTGGGTGTTAATGGGATTGGGGGATTTTTGGGATGGTGAACTTGGGTGAAGATTTTTGGAGGATCTCAGAGTGAGATTTGTGGGGCCTGTGAGAAATTTCTGTGAGATTTGGTGGGGCCTCTATAGGATTGGGGTTAATCGGTGGGATCTGGGGTTTTTCAAAATTATGGGGCTGTGAGGGTCTCCATGAGCCCCCAAATCCGTGAGGGTGTACTGGGGGTGGGTTTTTGGGGAGGTTTTTGGGGTTTTTGGTGCTTTCTTGGGTTTTTTGGGTCCCACCTGGGTGCTGATGTAGTACTGTGGGTGGGTTTTTGGCAGGGATTTTGGGGGATTTTGGGGAGGTTTTTGGGGGTCCCACCTGGGTGCCGCTGTAGTACCGGGGCTGGGTTTTTGGCAGGGATTTTGGGGAGGTTTTTGGGGGATTTTGGGAAGGTTTTTGGGGTTTTTGGGGGTGGTTTTGGGGAGGTTTTTGGGGATTTTGGGGAGGTTTTTGGGGTTCTTTGGGGTATTTTTGGGGTCCCACCTGGGTGCTGCTGTAGTACCGGGGCTGGGTTTTTGGCAGGGATTTTGAGGAGGTTTTTGGGGGATTTTGGGAAGGTTTTTGGGGTTTTTTGGGGTGGTTTTGGGGAGGTTTTTGGGGATTTTGGGGAGGTTTTTGGGGTTCTTTGGGGTATTTTTGGCGTCCCACCTGGGTGCCGCTGTAGTACCGGGGGTGGGCGCGGGCAGCCGAGGGTTTGAGGGCTCCCAGGGAGGTCCCGGGGGGGCCCCTGAGGCAACAGCCTGAGTGCCGCAGGCACTTGCTGAGCTCCCGGTGCACCTGGGGGGACACCAGTGACAACCAGTGACAACCAGTAAGGACCAGTGACAACCAGTGACCAACAACCAGTAACAACCAGTGACCTCCCAGTGCTCCCCAGTAACCTCCCAGTGCCCTCAGTGCCGCAGGCACTTGCTGAGCTCCTGGTGCACCTGCGGACACACAGGGACAACCAGTAAGGACCAGTGACCTCCCAGTAACAACCAGTGACCTCCCAGTAACCTCCCAGTAAGAACCAGTAACAACCAGTGAGCTCCCAGTGCCCTCAGTGCCGCAGGCACTTGCTAAGCTCCTGGTGCACCTGGGGACACACAGGGACAACCAGTGACCACCAGTAACAACCAGTAACAACCAGTGACAACCAGTGACCTCCCAGTGACCTCCCAGTGACAACCAGTGACCTCCCAGTAACGACCAGTAACAACCAGTGACTCCCAGTGACCTTCCAGTGCTCCCCAGTGACCTCCCAGTGACATCCCAGTAACAACCAGTAACAACCAGTGACCTGCCAGTGACCACCAGTAACAACCAGTAACAACCAGTGACAACCAGTGACCTCCCAGTGACCTCCCAGTGACAACCAGTGACCTCCCAGTAACGACCAGTAACAACCAGTGACTCCCAGTGACCTTCCAGTGCTCCCCAGTGACCTCCCAGTGACATCCCAGTAACAACCAGTAACAACCAGTGACCTGCCAGTGACCTCCCAGTAACAACCAGTGACAACCAGTGACCTCCCAGTGACCTCCCAGTAACAACCAGTGACCTCCCAGTGACCTCCCAGTGCTCCCCAGTGACCTCCCAGTAACAACCAGTAACAACCAGTGACAACCAGTGACCTCCCAGTAACAACCAGTGACCTCCCAGTGACACCAGTGACCTCCCAGTGACCTCCCAGTGCTCTCCAGTGACCTCCCAGTGCCACAGGCACTTCCTGAGCTCCTGGTACAACTGGGGGGGCTCACCAGTAACACCCCAGTAGACCCCCAGTGCCTTCCCAGTCCCTCTCTGTGCCCTCCCAGTCCTTTTTTC
This sequence comes from Acanthiza pusilla, assembly GCA_036630365.1. NCBI lineage: Eukaryota > Metazoa > Chordata > Aves > Passeriformes > Acanthizidae > Acanthiza > Acanthiza pusilla. The sequence continues at coordinate 64,208 of JAXCHO010000154.1, read as the reverse complement.
ATGATCTCTGGAGGTCCCAGTCCCTCTCAATCTCTCCCAGTCCCCCCCAGACCTTCTTCCGGAAGGTTCAGTGCAAGAGGAAGGTGAAAGTGCCTCCCCAGTCCCTCCCAGTCCTCCCCAGTCCCTCCCAGCGCCTCCCAGTTCCTCCCCAGTCCCTCCCAGTGCCTCCCAGTCCCTCCCAGTGCTCCCCAGTCGCTCCCAGTGCCTCCATTCAGGATCTCTGTGAGTCCCACTGCTCCCCACTTCCCTCTGAGTTCTCCCCAGTCCCTCCCAGTGCCTCCCCAGTCTCTTCCAGTCCCCCCATTCGGGATCTCTGTGATTCCCAGTGCCCCTCATCCATGGTCTGTGAGAGTCCCAGTCCCTCCCAGTCCCCCCCAGCCCCAGACCTTCTTCTGGAGGGCACAGTGGAAGAGGAAGATGAAGGTGCCCTGCAGGGCGTTGCAGGCGGTGAAGAGCGAGGCTGTGAGCAGAGACTCGCGGGTGACGAAGAGCAGCCCAAAGGCCCAGGTGAGCCCCAGCAGCAGCAGCAGCGCGATGGCTCCCAGCGCCCACGACCTGCGGGCAGCCGTGAGTGGGGGACTGGGGGGACTGGGAGGGACTGGGAGGCACTGGGACCTCCAGAGTTAATGAATAAGGGTGCTAGGAGGGCACTGGGAAGGACTGGGAGGGCACTGGGAGGGACTGGGATGACACTGGGAGGGGCTGGGATAGCACTGGGAGGCACTGGGAGGCACTGGGAGGGACTGGGGAGGCACTGGGAGGGCACTGGGAGGGAAGTGATGGGCACTGGGAGGCACTGGCACTCTCACAGACCGTGGATGAGGGGCACTGAGAGGGACTGGGAGGGACTGGGGGGCACTGTGACCTCCAGAGTTAATGAATAAGGGCACTGGGAGGGACTGGGGAGCACTGGGAGGGACTGGGGAGCACTGGGACTCACAGAGATCCTGAATGGGGGGACTGGGAGGGACTGGGGGGCACTGGGAGGGCAATGGACCCCCAGGGATTGCCAGTGAGGGGAACTGGGAAGGACTGGGAAGGCAACAGGGCACCCAGAGACCATGACTGGGGGCACTGGGAGGGACTGGGAGCCCCAGAGCCCCTGCCCCATCTCTGGGTCCCTCCCTGCCCTGTTTGGGGACCCCACCCCTGGGGGTCCCTCCCTCCCTCCTCGGGGGTCCCATTTGGGGGTCCTTCCTTTCCCTATTTGGGGGTCCTTCCTTTCCCTGTCTGGGGGTCCTTTCCCTGTTTGGGGGTCCCATTTCAGGGTCCCTCCCGTGCTTTGGGGGGTCCTGTTTGGGGGTCCTTCCTTTCCCTATTTGGGGTCCCACTGGGGGTCTCCCCTGTCTGGGGGTCCCGTTTCAGGGTCTGTCCCTATTTGGGGGTCCTTCCTTTCCCTGTTTGGGGGTCCCTTTCTGCCCTGTTTGGGGCCCTCCTCTCTTTGGGGGTCCCATTTGGGGTCCCCCATTTCAGGGCTCCTGTCTGGGATCCTTCCCAGTTCCGGGGTCCCATTTGGGGGTCCCTGCCCCACCTGGGGGTCCTATTTGGGGCTCCCCCTGTTCAGGGCTCCCGTTTGAGGTCCCCCTTTTTGGGGGTCTCATTCCAGGGTCCACCCCCCAGTTCTGGGGTCCCATTTGAGGTCCCTCCTTCCCCTTTTTGGAGGTCTAATTCCAGCCCCCCCCCTGCAGTTCTGGGGTCCCCTCTGGGGTCCCTTCCCCTTTTTGGGGGTCCCGTTTGGGGTTCCCCCCGAATTTTGGGGTCCCATTTGGGTTCTCCCTTCCCCTTTTTGGGGGTCTCATTCCAAGGTCCCCCCCCACTTCTGGAGTCCCCTTTGGGGTCCCTCCTTTCCCATTGGGGGGTCCCGTTTGGGGTTCCTCCTTCCCCTTCTTGGCGGTCTCATTCCAGGGTCCTCCCTCAGTTCTGGGATCCCATTTAGGGTCCCCCCTTCCCCTTTTTGGGGGTCCCGTTTGGGGTCCCCCCCCACAGTTCTGGGGTCCCCTTTGGGGTCCCTCCTTTTCCTTTTTGGGGTCTCATTCCAGGGTCCCCCCCCTCAGTTCTGGGGTCCCTCCTTTTTAGGGGTCTCATTCCAGCCCCTCCCCCACTTCTGGGATCCCATTTGGGGTCCCTCCTTCCCTTTCGGGGCTCCCATTTGGGGTTCCCCCCCAGTTCTGGGGTCCCCTTTGGGATCCCTTCTTTCTCTTTTTGGGGGTCTCATTCCAGAGTCCCCCCCAGTTCTGGTGTCCCATGTGGGGGTCCCTCCTTTCCTTTTTGGGGTCCCCTTTGGGGGTCTCTCCTTTACATTTTCAGGGCTCCCGTTTGGTGTTCCCCCCCAGTTCTGGGGTCCCGTTTGGGGTCCCCCCTTCCCCTTTTTGGGGGTGCCGTTTGGGGTCCCCCCTTTTGGGGGTCTCATTCTAGGGTGCACCCCCCAATTCTGGTGTCCCATTTGGGGTCCCTTCTTCCCCTTTTGAGGGTCCCGTTTGGGATTCTCCCCCAGTTCTGGGGTCCCATTTGGGGTCTCTCCTTTCCCTTTTTGGGGTCTCATTCCAGGGTTCACCCCCCAATTCTGGTGTCCCATTTGGGGTCCCCCCTTCCCTTTCGAGGTCCCATTTGGGGTTCCCCCCGAATTTGGGGTCCCTTTTGGGGTGCGCACCTGATGCTGTCCAGGCGGCTGGAGTCAGGCTTGAGCGCGGCCGAGCTGCGCAGCATCTTGTGCAGTGTCACCAGCAGGAACACCAGCGTCACCTGCGGGGACACCAGTGTCACCTGCGGGACACCTGTGTCACTGCAGGAACACCAGCGTCACCTGCGGGACACCTGTGTCACCTGCGGGACACCTGTGTCACTGCAGGAACACCAGCGTTACCTGCGGGACACCTGTGTCACCTGTGGCAGACCCCAGAGCCACCGCGGGGAGACCCCAGACCCATGGGGAGACCCCTAGACTCACAGCAGGATCCCCTCCGAACCGTGGTGGGACCCCAGAGCCACAGTGAGACCCCAGACCCACGGGGAGACCCCAGACCCATGGCGGGGAGACCCCAGACCCACGAGGGGAAACCTCAGACCCATGGGGAGACCCCAGACCCACGGGGAGAGCCCAGGCCCATCGCAGGGAGACCCCAGACTCATGGGGACACCCCAGACCCCTGGCAGGACTCCCAGCCTCAGCCCCCCACGGGACCCCACAGTGGGACCCCCCACCTGCCCCACAGCATGACCCCCAGACCCCTGGGGATCCCCCAGCCCCCGGGAGGATGACAAAGGTCCATCCCCGGACCCCAAAATCCCCCAGCTCCCACCTGAGGGTCCCCCAAGCCATCCAAGCCCCCAGGAGGATGAGGAAGGTCCATCCCCAGACCCCCAGACCCCCCGAGCCCTCCATCCCCCCATCCGAGGATGACAAATTCCATCTCTGGACCCCCAGGGCCCTGGAGCTCCCTCAGTGTCCCCCAGCCCCCCCAGCCCCACCTCAGTGTCCCCCAGCCCCCCCTCCACCTCCCCCCAGCCCCCCGAGCCCCCTCTCAGTGTCCTCCAGCCCCCCGAGCCCCCCCTCAGTGTCCCCCAGCCCCCCGAGCCCCCTCAGTGTCCCCCGAGCCCCCCTCAGTGTCCCCCAGCCCCCCGAGCCCCCTCAGTGCCCCCCAGCCCCCCGAGCCCCCCATACAAGGATGACGAAAGCCACGGGGCCGATGAAGCTCCAGATGAAATAATTGTCCACACGCAGCCAGCACCTGCAGGGGTGGGGCGGCATCGGGGCGCGCCCACCACGGGAGGACACGCCCACCGCGGAGGACACGCCCATTGCCGCAGCGAGGCCACGCCCCCAAACCATCATTCACAGCTGTGGCCCCACCCTGCTTCAAGCCCCGCCCCTCCCTCAGGCCCCACCCCCTCCATTCACACCTGGTCACTCCCAATGGGGAAGCCCCGCCCCAAGCCCCGCCCCGGTCCCACCCAAGCCCTGTCCTTCCCCACCCTGCCCAGACCCAAGCCCCGCCCCCATCCCCGCCCCGGCCCCACCCAAGTCCCACCCCGCCCCACCCCCTCCATTCACACCTGGTCACTCCCAGTGGGGAAGCCCTGCCTCATCCCCAGCCTGCCCACACCCAAGCCCCGCCCCCAAAACCCCCATCCCCACCCTGCCCCCACCTAAACCCCGCCCCCATCCCCGCCCCGGCCCCGCCCAAGCCCTGCCCCCTAGCCCACCCTGGCTCCACCCAAGCCTCGCCCCCAGCCCCGCCCCGGCCCCACCCAAGCCCCGCCCCCAATCCCCGCCCTGCCCCCGCCCCAAACCCTGCCCCGCCCCCAATCCCCGCCCTGCCCCCGCCCCAAACCCTGCCCCGCCCCAAGCCCCGTCCCAACCCCGCCCAAGCCCCGCCCCCAAAGCCCTACCCCAGCCCCACCCGGCCCCGCCCAAGCCTTGCCCCCATCCCCACCCTGGCCCCACCTAAACCCCGCCCCCATCCCCTCCCCGGCCTCACCCAAGCCCCGCCCCTCCCCGGACCAAGCCCCGCCCCCAAACCGCGCCCCAGCCCCACCCTGTTTACATCCAAGCCCGGCCCCGGCCCCACCGAAGCCCCGCCCCCTAGCCTACCCTGGCCACGCCCAACCCCTGCCCCAAGCCCCGCCCCAAGCCCCGCCCTGGCCCGGCCCCATCCCCGGCCCAAGCCCCGCCCCATCCCCACCCAAGCCCCGCCCCAAGCCCCGCCCCATCCCCACCCAAGGCCCGCCCCAAGCCCCCCCCAAGCCCCGCCCTGGCCCGGCCCCAGCCCCGGCCCTCACGCCTGGTCGGTGCCGTAGCTGCGGTGATCCACGGCGGCGGCGACAGCGACAACGACGGCAGGGAAGCAGTAGCCGCCCGCGTAGTAATACTTGCGGCGGCCTGGGTCACTGTCGAACACCTCGAGCAGCAGCAGGTACAGGTGCACCCCCTCCAGGCACAGCCACGAGAACGACGCCAGGAAGAAATAGTGCAGCAGCCCCGCGAAGATGGGACAGGCCACCTGCGGGGACAGGGACAGGGACCGCCCAAAGATGGGACAGGCCACCCGCGGGGACAGGGACAGCGTGGGGACAGGGACAGGGACCCCCAAAGATGGGACAGGCCACCTGCAGGGACAGGGGACAAGGACCGCCCAAAGATGGGACAGGCCACCTGCGGGGAGAGGGAGAGCATCGGGACAGGGACAGGGAGAGGCCATCTGCGGGGACAGTGGGGACAGTGTGGGGACAACGTGGGGACAGGGACCACCCAGAGATGGGACAGGCCACCTGCGGGGACAGGGGGACAGCATGGGGACAGGGACAGGGACAGGGACAGGGACAGGGACAGGGACAGGGACAGGGACTGCCCAAAGATGGGACAGGCCACCTACCTGTGGGGACAGTGACAGTGTGGGATGGGAACAGGGACATGGAAAGACAGTGTGGGGACAGGGACAGGTGCCACGGGTGGTCCCATGGGGGTCCCAGGTGTGCCACAGGGGTGTCCAAGGTGTGCCATGGGTTGTCCCCCGAGTGCCCTGGCCTGTCCCAGGTGTGCCATAGGTGTGTCCCAGGTGCACCCTGGGGGTCCCAGGTGTGCCATGGGTCTGTCCCTGGTGCACCCTAGCCTGTCCCAGGTGTGCCATGGGTGTGTCCCCGGTGCACCCTACCTGTCCCGGGTGTCCCCCACCTGTCCCGGGTGTAGCTGGGGGGGTCCCAGGTACACCATGGCCTGTCCCAGGTGCCCCCTACCTGTCCCAGGTGCACCCTGGCTGTGTCAAAGCTGTACCCAAGGGATCCCAGGTGTGCCCCAGGTGCCCCCTACCTGTCCCAGGTGCCCCCCAGGCATGTCCCAGGTGCCCCTACCTGTCCCAGGTGCCCCCTACCCATCCCAGGTGCCCCTACTTGTCCCAGGTATGCCATGGGCTGTCCCAGGTGCCCCCGACCCATCCCAGGTGTGCCATGGGTGTGTCCCAGGTGTCCCCCACCTGTCCCAGGTGCACCCTAACCTATCCCAGGTGTGCCATGGGTGTGTCCCCGGTGCCCCTCACCTGTCCCAGGTGCCCCCCAGGTGTGCCCCAGGTGCCCCCTGGGCATGTCCCAGGTGCCCCCTACCTGTTCCAGGTGCCCCCTACCCGTCCCAGGTGCCCCCTACCCATCCCAGGTGCACCCTGGGCATGTCCCAGGTGTGCCATGGGTGTGTCCCCGGTGTACCCTGGCTGTCCCAGGTGTTCCACACCTGTCCCAGGTGCCCCCCGGGCGTGTCCCAGGTGTCCCCTACCTGTCCCAGGTGTGCCATGGGTGTATCCCAGGTGCCCCCTACCTGTCCAAGGTGCACCCTGGGCATGTCCCAGGTGTGCCATGTCGGTCCCAGGCGCACCATGGCCTGTCCCAGGTGTACCCTGGGTGTGTCCCAGGTGTGCCATGGGTGTGTCCCAGGTGTGCCCTGGCTATCCCAGGTGTGCCATGGGTGTGTCCCCAGTGCACCCTGGCTGTCCCAGGTGCCCCCTGCCCATCCCAGGTGCCCCTGCCTGTCCCAGGTGCCCCCGGGCATGCCGCAGCCTCACCTCGTACTGAGTCTTGTCGATGCCGACGAGGAAGAGCAGCTCAGCGAGGAAGAGGCTGATGCAGAGGTTCTTGTGGATGGTGGTGCGCTCCGAGGGCAGCCCCCGCAGGCAGCAGAAGGCCGAGATGGAGAGCCCCAGGCACAGCAGCGCCACCAGGATACCTGCCCAGGTGATCATGGACAGCAGCACCTCGTTCAGCTGCCCCGGGAACTGCGGGAACGTAAAACAGGAATTGGGGGGGTCAGGGGAGCCTGGAGCCAACCGCAGTCATGGGGAGGGACAGGGAGTGCCCAGGTGTGCCCAGGTGTGTGTGTGTGGGTGTGTGCTCAGGTGTGCCCAGGTGATCATGGACAGCAGCACCTCGTTCAGCTGCCCTGGGAACTGCGGGAACATGGCAAAACGGGAACTGGGGGCTCAGGGGCACACGGAGCCAACTGCGGTATTGGGGAGGGATATGTTTCCCAGGTGTGTGTGTGTGCCCAGGTGTGTGCGTGTGTGTGTGTGTGTGTGTGTGTGTGTGTATCCAGGTGTGTGTGTGCCCAGGTGTGTGCATGTGTGTGTGTGTGTATCCAGGTGTGTGTGTGTGCCCAGGTGTGTGTGTGTGCCCAGGGGTGTGTGTGTGCCCTGGTGTGTGTGTGTGTGTGCGCCCAGGTGTGTGTGTGCGCCCAGGTGTGTGGGGGGGTGTGTGTGTGTGCCCAGGTGTGTGTGTGTGCCCAGGTGTGTGTGTGTGTGTGTGTGTGTGTGTGCGCCCAGGTGTGCCCAGGTGTGTGTGTGTGTGTGTGTGTGCACGCCCAGGTGTGCCCAGGTGTGTGTGTGTGCCCAGGTGTGTGTGTGTGTGTGTGTGTGCACGCCCAGGTGTGCCCAGGTGTGTGTGTGTGCCCAGGTGTGCCCAGGTGTGTGTGCGTGTGCCCAGGTGTGCCCAGGGATGTGTGTGTGTGCCCAGGTGTGCCCAGGTGTGCCCAGGTGTGCCCAGGTGTGTGTGTGTGCGCCCAGGTGTGCCCAGGTGTGTGTGTGCACGCCCAGGTGTGCCCAGGTGTGTGTGTGTGTGCCCAGGTGTGCCCAGGTGATCATGGACAGCAGCACCTCGTTCAGCTGCCCCGGGAACTGCGGGAACGCAAAACGGGAATTGGGGGGTCAAGGTCACCTGGAGCCAACCGCAGTCACGGGGAGGGACATATTCCCCAGGTGTGTGTGTGTGTGTGTGCGCACCCAGGTGTGCCCAGGTGTGTGTGTGTGTGTGTGCCCAGGTGTGTGTGTGTGTGTGTGTGTGTGTGTGTGTGTGTTTGTGTGTGTGTGTGCGCGTGTGCCCAGGTGTGTGCGTGTGTGTGCGCCCAGGTGTGCCCAGGTGTGTGTGCGTGTGCGCGCCCAGGTGTGTGTGTGTGTGCACACCCAGATGTGCCCAGGTGTGTGTGTGTGTGCCCAGGTGTACCCCAGCTGTATTCCAGGTGTATCCCAGATGTGCCCAGGTGTATCCCAGGTGTGCCCAGGTGTATCCCAGATGTGCCCAGGTGTACCCCAGGTGTATCCCAGGTGTATCCCAGGTGTGCCCCAGGTGTATCCCAGGTGTGCCCAGGTGTATCCCAGGTGTATCCCAGATGTGCCGAGGTGTGCCCAGGTGTATCCCAGGTGTATGCCAGGTGTGCCCAGGTGTATCCCAGGTGTGCCCAGGTGTACCCCAGGTGTATCCCAGGTGTATTTCAGGTGTATCCCAGATATGCCCAGGTGTATCCCAGGTGTGCCCCAGGTGTATCCCAGGTGTGCCCAGGTGTATCCCAGGTGTACCCCAGGTGTGCCCAGGTGTATCCCAGGTGTATCCCAGGTGTATCCCAGCTGTACCCCAGGTGCATCCCAGGTGTGCCCAGGTGTGCCCAGATGTATCCCAGGTGTACCCCAGGTGTGCCCAGGTGTATCCCAGGTGTATCCCAGGTGTACCCCAGGTGTACCCCAGGTGTGCCCAGGTGTACCCCAGGTGTGCCCAGGTGTATCCAGGTGTATCCCAGGTGTGCCCAGGTGTATCCCAGGTGTGCCCAGGTGTACCCCAGGTGTACCCCAGGTGTATCCCAGGTTTACCCCAGGTGTACCCCAGGTGTATCCCAGGTGTATCCCAGATGTGCCCAGGTGTATCCCAGGTGTGCCCAGGTGTACCCCAGGTGTACCCCAGGTGTATCCCAGGTGTACCCCCGGTGTACCCCAGGTGTATCCCAGATGTGCCCAGGTGTATCCCAGGTGTGCCCAGGTGTATCCAGGTGTATCCCAGGTGTATCCCAGGTGTGCCCAGGTGTATCCAGGTGTATCCCAGGTGTATCCCAGGTGTATCCCAGATGTGCCCAGGTGTATCCCAGGTGTGCCCAGGTGTATCCAGGTGTATCCCAGGTGTGCCCAGGTATACCCAGGTGTGCCCAGGTGTACTCAGGTGTGCCCAGGTGTACCCAGGTGTACCCAGGTGTGCCCAGGTGTACTCAGGTGTGCCCAGGTGCCCCAGGTGCACTCACGCTCTGTGTCCTGGCCATGAGCAGGGCGAAGTTGGTCAGGTGGCTGCAGGCGCACGAGCTGTGGGTGCCGTTGGAGCGCAGCAGGCGACAGCCCTGGCTGGACCAGTGCCCTGCCATGGAGCGCTCCGAGTAGTTCCAGAAGGAGCAGTTGGCCCCGAAGTGGTTCTTGGTCTGGGGAAGGGAATTGGGGGTCAGGGGGGAAACTGGGGGGAAATTGGGGGGGTCCTAGGAGGTCCCAGGGGGTCCCGGGGACAGGCAGGTGTCAGGGGACCCAGTCCCAGTAATTCCAGGAGGAGCAGTTGGCCCAAAAGTGGTTTTGGGATGGAGGAAAAGGGAATTAGGGGGTCAGGGGGGAAATGGGGGGATCCCAGGGGTCCCGGGGGATCCCAGGGGGGAAAGTGGGGGGTCTCAGAGACAGGGAGAGGGACCCAACCCCAGTGATTCCAGAAGAAGCAGTTGGCCCCAAAGTGGTTCTAGGTCTGGGATGGGGTCAGGGGTTGGGGGGAAATTTGGGGGTCTGGGGGAATTGGGGGGTCTGGGATGGGAATTGGGGGCTCAGGGGGGTTAGAGGTTTCTGGGTGTGGGGTTGGAGGTCTGGGTAGGTTTTTGGGGGTTCCAAGTGGTTCCCAGGCTCTGGGTGGGATTTTGGGGTCTCTGGTGTGGTTTTGGGGGTCTCTGGGTGGGATTTTGGGGTCTCTGGGTGGCTTTTTGGGGTTTTTGGGTGGGTTTTTCTGGTTTTGGGGGATCTCAGTGGGTTTTTGTGGTCTCTGGGTGAGATTTTGGGGATTCTGTAGAGGGTTTGGGGATCTCTGGGTGCGGTTTTGGGGTTTTTGGGGTCTCTGGGTGGGTTTTGGGGGTTTTTGCAGACTCTGGGTGTGATTTCGGGTTCTCGGGGCCGCACCTCGAGGTGGGGCAGGGTGAAGATCGTGGGGTCCTAGGGCTGGGGGTTTGGGGGTCTGGGTGGGATTTTGGGGTCTCTAGGTGGATTTTTGTAGACCCTGCTGGGTGTTTGGGGTCTCTGGGTGGGAATTTGGGATCCCTGGCTGGGTTTTCAGGGACCCTGATGGGTTTTTGGGGTCTCTGGGTGGGTTTTTGGAAATTTTGGGGGATCTGGGTGGGGTTTTGGGATCTCTGGGGGGGGGTCTTTGGGGTTTTTGGGGTCTCTGGGTGGGTTTTCAGGGTCTCTGGGTGGGTTTTTGAGGTCTCTGGGTGGGTTTTCAGGGTCTCTGGGTGGGATTTTGGGGTTTTTGGGCTCTCTGGGTGGGATTTTGGGGGATCTGGGTGGGTTTTCAGGGTCTCTGGGTGGGTTTTTGGGGTTTTCGGGGTCTCTGGGTGGGATTTCAGGGTCTCTGGGTGTGATTTTGTGTTCTCGGGCTCGCACCTCGAGGTGGGGCAGGGTAAAGACCACGGGGTCCCAGAGCTGGGGGTTTGGGGGTCTGGGTGTTGTTTTGGGGTCTCTGGGTGGGTTTTTGGGGACTCTGGGTAGAATTTTGGTGTCACTGGGTGGTTTTTTGGAGTTTCTGGGTAGGTTTTTGGGGTCCCTGGCTGGGTTTTTGGGTTCTCGGGGCTGCACCTCGAGGTGCGGCAGGGTGAAGACCACGGGGTCCCTCAGGAAGACCCTGCTGGACTCTTTGTTGATGGAGGCGGCGATGACCTGCGAGTTGACCACGAGCTGGGGGGCACGGGGCCCCCCGTCCCCCCCGAGCCTGACCGTGGCATTCTCGGTGGGCAGGAACAGCCCCAGGTTGTTGTAGAGGATGAACACCACCTTCACCACCCCTGGGGGGACAGCGGGTCAGAGACACCCCAAAACAAACCGAAAACACCCAAAAAACACCCAAAAACACCCAAAAACCACCCTGAAAACATCCAGACCTCCCTTCAGCACCCCTGGCAGGACAGCGGGTCAGGGACAGCCCGAAAACAGTCTGAAAACACCCAAAACCACCCCCAAAACACCCCAAAAACCGCTCTAGAAACACCTAAAAAGCAGCCCCAAACACCAAAAATACCACAAAAATCACCCCAAAAACACTCCGAAAATACCCCAAAACCACCCAAAAACCATCCCAAAACCACCCCAAAAACACAAACCCACCCAGACCGTCCTTTACCACTGCCAGAGGGACAGTGGGTCAGAGACAGCCCAAAAACACCCCAAAACCACCCTGAAAACACCCCAAATAACACCCAAAAACCATCCAAAAAAGGTCCCAAAACCACCCCGAAAACACCCCAAATAACACCCAAAAACCATCCAAAAAACGTCCCAAAACCACCCCAAAACCACCCAAAACCCACCCAAAGAATACCAAGAAAACACCCCAAAACACCCCAAAAACCACCACAAAAACCACCCCAAAAACACCCCAAAAATACCCGGACCCCCCTTCACCACCCCTGGGGGGACAGTGGGTCAGAGACACCCCGAAAATGCCCCAAAACACCAAAAAACACCCCAAAAACTACCCTGAAAACACCCACACTATCCTTTACCACTGCCAGAGGGACAGCGGGTCAGAGACAACCTGAAAATGCCCCAAAAACACCCAAAAACCACCCCAAAAAGCCCTAAAAATAACCCCAAAAACCACCCCAAAACACCCCAAAACCACCCTGAAAACAGGCAAAAAACGCCCCAAAAACCATCCCAAAAACACCCAAGAAACACCCCAGAACACCCCCAAAACACACAAAAACCACCCCAAAACCACCATGAAAACAGCCCAAAATCACCCCAAAAGCAATCCAAAGTCACCCAATAAACAACCCAAGAACACCCCAAAAATACCAAAAAACACCCCAAAACGCCCCAAAACCACCCCCAAACCCCCCCAAAACTCCCCCAAAACACCCAAAAACAACCAAAAAACACCCGGAAAACACCCAAGAAACACCTCAAAAATGCCCCCAAAACACCCCAAAAACACCCAATAACCCCCCCCAGCCCCCTCACCGTTCCTGCTGTTCTGTTTGAGGGTGCTGGCCGAGAGTTGGATGGAGCCATCGCCCCCCAGCTCCTGCGGGAACACGAGCTCCTGCAGCGGCCCCTCGGTGTTCAGCACCGACACCTCCAGCACTGCGGGACACGGGAAAACATTGAAATAACACGGGAATGACACGGGAATGACATGGGAATAACACGGGAATGACATGGGAATGACACGGGAATGACACGGGAATAACACGGGAATGACATGGGAATGACACGGGAATGACACGGGAATGACACGGGAATGACACGGGAATAACACGGGAATAACACGGGAATAACAGGGGAATGACACGGGAATGACACGGGAATAACACGGGAATAACAGGGGAATGACACGGGAATGACACGGGAATAACACGGGAATGACACAGGAATGACACGGGAATGACACGGGAATGACACGGGAATGACACGGGAATAACACGAGCTCCTGGAGTGGCCCCTCGGTGTTCAGCACTGGCACCTCCAGCGTGGTCAGAAATTGGAGAAAACCACGGGAAATGTGGAAAAGCTCAGGTGGGCGAGGAGCCAGGGGGGACAGGAGGGTGGGGAGAGCCCCAAGGACTCCGGGGGGGACATGGGGAAACGCGGGGGCGGGGGGGGGTCTCGGGGGGTGAATGAGACCCCAGGGGGACCCCCAGGGAGGGAACGTGGGGCTGGAAGAGGTGGGGGGGAGGAGACCCCCGGGGAAGGGGCTGGGGGTTCGGAGGAGCCCAAAACGGGGCTGAGGGTGGGGGTCCCGGGGGTCTGGGGAGCCCTGGGGGGTTTGGGTGGGGGTCCCGGGGGTCAGAGCCCCCATGAGGGTCGGGCGGGGGTCCTGGAGGTTCAGAGCCCCCCGAGGGCCAGGCGGGGGTCTCTGGGCTTGGAGGAGCCCTGGCAGGTTTGGGTGGGGGTCTCGGGAGTTCGGAAACACCTCGAGGCTCGGGCGGGGGTCCTGGCGGTCCGGGCGGGGGTCCCGGGGATTGGGACGCACCCCAGTGCTCTGGGCGGGGGTCCCGGCGGTTTGGAGCCCCCCGGGGATAACCGGGTGGGGGTCCCGGGGTTTCGGATGCCCCCGGGGGTCCGGGCAGGAGTCCTCACGGTTCGGACATGGCCCAGGGGTCCCAGTGGGGGTCCCGGGGGTTGGGATGTGCTCCGGGGATCCGGGCGGGGGTCCTGGCAGTTCGGACACGCCCCGGGGATAACCGGGCGGGGATCCCGGGGGTTCGGACATGGCCTGGGGATAACCGGGTGGGGGTCCCGAGGGCTTGGATGTGCCCCGGGGGTCCGGGCGGGGGTCCCGGGATTTCGGACACGGCCCGGGGGTTCGGGCGGGGGTCTCGGGGGTTCGGACATGGCCTGGGGATCCCAGGGGTTCGAATGCGCCCTGGAAGTCCGGGCGGGGGTCCCGGGGGTTTGGAGCACTCCGGGGGTCCGGGCGAGGGTCCCAGGGATTCGGAGGCGCCCCGAGGTTCGGGCGGGGGTCCGGCGGTCCGGGCAGGGGTCCCGGGGGTTCGGAGCACCCCGGGGGTAACCGGGAGGGGGTCGCGGGTTTTCGGATGTCCCCCGGGGATAACCAGGCGGGGGTCCCGGGGGTGGCGGGGCTGACCCAGGTTCTGCCGCGCCGCCAGGAAGCGCGCGGGCTCCTTGACGTTGTCGGCGAGCAGGAACGCGCCCTCCTCGAGCACGTCGAGCAGCATGGTGGCTGTGTGCGCCTGCTCCGAGCCGTTCATGTCCCGCCACGACTCCAGCGCCTCGGGCCGCAGCAGGTTGTCCACGGCCTCCACCACGGCCTGGGGACAGCGGGGACATGCGGGGACACCGAGGGACACACCCAACCCCCACCGCCTCCACCATGGCGTGGGGACACACCGAGAGATACCCGAGGGAGACGGCCGAGGGACACACCCAGGGGACACACGGGTGGGGCGGGCACAGGGGACACCCCGAGGGACACCCGAAGGACACGCCCAGGGGACACACGGGTAGGGCGGGGACAGGGGACACCCCGGGGACGTCCCGAGGGACACACCCAACCCCCACGGCCTCCACCACAGCCTGGAGGACACACGGGGTGGGGCAGGGCCGGGACACACCCAGGGGACATTCCCGAGGGACACACCCGAGGGACACACCCAGGGGACATTCCCGAGGGACACACCCGAGGGACACACCCAGGGGACATTCCCGAGGGACACACCCAGGGGACACCCAGAGGGACACCCCGGGGTACATTCTCAAGGGCCACACCCAGGGGCCACACCCATATGGACACGCCCACCCGAGAAGACCACGCTCACAGGACACACCCACCCAGGCCCTGCCCATCATCTCTAAGCCACACCCACCGCCAGACCCCGCCCACTTTGACCATACCCAACACAAGCCCTGCCCATGCAAACGACACCCTGGACACACCCACCCAAGCCCCGCCCACAGCTCAACAGGCCCCGCCCACTCTACATCACACTCACACAAGCCCTTCCCACCGCGCGTGGCCACGCCCAGCACAGACCACGCCCCTCACCTTGATGTAATCCTTACAGGTTCGCTCTCGCTTGTGCATCTGGGGGGGAAATTGGAGAGGAGACCCTCAGGTTGGGAGGGGGTGGGACCCCCACACCTGCACCGGGGCCACCTCAGAATCTGGGGAGGAAATCCCCAAAATCCGGAGAGGAAACCCCCAAAATCCGGGGAGGAAATTCCCAAAATCCAGGGAGGAAACCCCCAAAATCTGGGGAAGAAATTCCCAAAATCCGGGGAGGAAACCCCCAAAATCAGGGCAGGAAACGCCCAAAATCCTGGGAGGAAACCCCCAAAATCTGGGGCAGGGACCCCAAAATCCGGGGAGGGAACCCCCAAACTTTGGGGCAGAGGGTGTCTGATCTCTAGAACAGAAGCTCCCCAACATTTGGGGCAGAATAACCCCAAAATTCAGGGTGGAACCCCAAAACTGGGCCAGGCCAACCCCAAAAACCGGGGCTGGAGCACCTCAGGTTCTGGAGTAGGGGCACCCCAAAATTGGGCAGGGGCACCCCAAAATCGGGGAGGGGCACGTGTCTCCCCTCGGCCACCCCACCCCCCAGTGGGGTGAACCCCAAAATTGGAGGTTTGGGGTCCCCCGTGTCCCAGTTCTTGCTGTGACTCTTTGGGTGCTCAGAGTCCTCAATCTCAGTCCCACCTGTCCCCTCCTGGTCCCACCTGTCCCCTCACTGTCCCCCGACTGTTCCCATTGTCCCCTCATTGTCCCCTGCCTGTCCCCCAACTGTCCCCTGCCTGTCCCTGCCTGTCCCCTGCCTGTCTCCTGCCTGTCCCTTGACTGTCCCCTCACTGTCCCCTCACTGTCCCCCGACTGCCCCGATTGTCCCCTGCCTGTCCCCTCACTGTCCTCTGCCTGTCCTCTGCCTGTCCCCAGACTGTCCCTGGACTGTCCCCTGCCTATCCCCTGTCCCCTCACTGTCCCCTGATTGTCCCCTGCCTGTCCCCATTGCTCCCACCTGTCCCCAGACTGTCCCCTCACTGTCCCCGTGCCCCCCAATGGCCTGAACCCCCAAATCTCGGTTTGGGGCCCCACCTGGCTGTGGTTCTTGCCTGACAATTCCCATTCCAACAGGCACAAGGACATCCAGGATGTGCCACAGCCGTGTCCCCATTGTCCCCTGACTGTCCCCTGACTGTCTCCTGACTGTCCCCCGATTGTCCCCTGCCTGTCCCCTGCCCCCCCATGGCCTGAACCCCCAAATCCCGGTTTCGGGGCGCACCTTGTTGTAGTTTTTCCCAGCTGACTCCCTCTCGAGCGGGCGCAGCGCCTGCAGCTCCATGTCCATGGCATGCCACAGTCATGTCCCCACTGTCCCCTGCCTGTCCCCTGCCTGTCCCCTGCCTGCCCTGCTGTCCCCATTTGGGCTGAACCCCTAAATTTGGGTCTGGGGGCGCACCTTGTTGTAGTTTTTGCCGGCAGACTCCCTCTCGAGCGGGCGCAGCGCCTGCAGCTGCGCGTCCAGGATGTCGAGCAGCTGCTCCAGCAGGCGCACGGCAGAGCTCACGTCCCCCGCGAACACGGGGCCCCGAGTGTGCCGCGCCAGCTCCCCCGCGATGCTCGCCGCGTTCTCCCCGCTCTTGATCTGGGGGGACACAGGGTCGGGGGGCTCCCTTAAATCCCCGGGGGGCTCCCCGAAATCCCCCAGGGGGGCTCCCCGAAATCCCCCGGGAGGGTCCCCTAAAACTGCCGGGGGGCTCCCCTGAATGCCCCGGGGAGGCTTCCCTGAATCCCCCCGGGGGCTCCCCGAAATCCCCCCGGAGGGGCTCCCCTAAATGCCCTGGGGGGGGGTCTCTAAATGCCCTGGGGGGCTCCCCTGAATCCATCGGGGGGGGTCCCCTAAATTCCCCGGGGGGCTCTCCTGAATCCGCGGGGGGGCACCCCTGAATGCCCTGGGGGGCTCCCCGAAATCCCCCAGGGTTCACCTAAATCCTGCTCTTGATCTGGGGGGACACAGGGTCGGGGGGGTCCCCTAAATCCCCCGAGGGACTCCCCTAATTCCCCCTGGGGGGCTCCCCTAAATCCCTGGGGGGGCTCCCCTGAGTCCCCCGGGGGGCTCCCTGAAACCCCCCCGAGTGGGGGTCTCCCGCCCCTCTGTGGGTGGGAATGCTTTGGGGGTGTCTGAAGGGGGACTGGGGAGCTCCGCAGGGTCTGGGGGCACACACGGGTGAGGGGGGGCTCCCCGATATATCCCGGAGGTTTTGGGGGACCCCCTGAGTGGGTCCCAGCCCCCCCAGGTGGTCTCTCCAGGAGGAGGGACACCCCAGGGTTCCCCAGGAAGGGGTTTGGGGTCCCAGGGGATCTGGGGGGGTCCCCAGGGTGGGGGAGGGCATTGCTGGGACAGGGAAGGTCCCGAGGGGGGTCCCCGATGGGGGGGGGGTCCCTGTTCTCAAGGTATCCCCATTTCGGGGGGCTCTTCCTTTTGGGGGCTCCTGTTTGGGGCAGGTCCTTGTTTTGGGGAATCCTCATTTGGGGGGGGCTGTCCTCATTTGTGTTCCTATTTTGGGGTGTCCCCATTTGGGGAGGGGGAGTTCCTATTTTGGGGTATCCTCATTGGGGAGGGGGCTCCTATTTTGGGGTGTCCTCATTTGGGGAGGGGGGGTTCCTATTTTGGGGTGTCTGCATCTTTGGGGGTCCCTGTTTGAGGGTATCCCCCATTTTTGCACAGTCCCTGCTTTGGGAGGGTCCCTGCTTTGAGGGGGGGGTCCCCATTTTGGGGTGCCTGTTTTCACTTCCCTGTTTTGGAGTTCCCATGTTTAGGAGCCCCCGTTTCGGGGTCCCCCTGTTTGGGGTCACCGTTTGGGGCCCCCCCCATTCGCAGTCACGGTTTGAGGGTCCCCATGTTGGGGGTCGCGGTTTGGGGTTCCCCACATTCGGAGTCGCGGTTTGGGGTCCCCGTTTGGGGTCACGGTTTCGGACTCCCCCCATTCGCGGTTGCGGTTTGGGGGTCCCCATCTTTGGGGTCGTGGTCTGGGGTCCCCACCCTCAGGGTCGCGGTTTGGGATCCCCGTTCGGGGTTGCGGTTTGGGGTCCCCGTTTGGGGTCGCAGTTTGGGGGTCCCCATGTTTGGGGTTGCGGTTTGGGGCTCTTATTTGGGGTCCCGGTTTCGGGCTCCCCCTGTTTGCGGTCGCGGTTTGGGGGTCCCCATTTGGGGTCGCGGTTTGGGGTTCCCCACATTCGGGGTCGCGGTTTGGGGGTCCCGTACCTTCTGGGCCACCTGGTTGACCCAGGGGCTGGTGCAGTTGCTCAGGTCAGGCCCGCGGGGGTTCCACACCCCCAGCCCCAGCAGGCACTGGAAGGAGGCGATGCCTGGGGGGCACACAGGGGGTCAGGGGGACCCCAGATCCCCAAAGCCCTACACCCCAGTGTGCCCCAGCACCCCCAGAAACACCCGATTTCCCCCAAATCCCCCCAAACTCACCCCGGGTACCCTTGGGGCAGGGTCTCCCCAATTTCCCCAATTCCCCCAATTTCCTCCAAATTCCCCCCAATTTCCCCAATGTCCCCAATTCCCCAAATTCCCCAAATCCCCCCAAATTTACCTCGGGTCCCCTTGGGGCAGGGTTTCCCAATTTCCCCAATTCCCCCAAATTACCCAAATCCCCTCAAATCCCCCCAAACTCACCCCGGGTTCCCTTGGGGCAGGGTCTCCCCAATTTCCCAAATTTCCCCAATTTCCCCAAATCCCCCCAAATCCCTCCAAACTCACTGCAGGTCCCCTTGGGGCAGGGTCTCCCCAATGTCCCAAATCCCCCCAAATTCCCCAATTTCCCCCAATCCCCCCAGACTTATCCCGTGTCCCCTTGGGGTAGGATCTCCCCAATTACCCCAATTTCCCAAATTTCCCCAAAATCCCCCCAGACTAACCCTGTGTCCCCTTGGGGCAGGGTCTCCCCAATGTCCCCAATGTCCCCAGTTTCCCCAAATCCCCCCAGTCCCCCCAAATTTACCTCGTGTCCCCTTGGGGCAGGGTCTCCCCAATTTCCCAAATTTCCCCAATTTCCCCAAATCCCCCCAGACTCACCGCGGGTCCCCTTGGGGCAGGGTCTCTCCACCAGCGCCCCCTGCTGGGCCGCAGGCCATTGCACCCTGCGCACCTCGCGCGCCTCGCACAGGCGCCCCCCGCCCCCCCCGGGCCCCCCCCCGGGCCCCCCCGGACCCCCCCCGGGACCCCCGGGCCCCCCCCCGGGCCCCCCCGGCGGGCGGCGGGAGGCTGCGGGCGGGGGGGGCGGCGCCCCCGGGCCGCTGTTGGGGGGTCCCGGGGAGCCCCCCGGGGTGGCGGCGCTGTGCGCGGGCCCGGGGGGGGGTCCCGGGGGGGGCCCGGGCCGCGGGGTGAGGGGGCCCCGCCGGGCCGTGGGGGTGGGGTACGGGGGGGCGGCCGAGCTGGGGGGCGCCGTGGGGTGCGGGGGGGCGGAGCTGGGGGGCTCCGTCGTCACCGGACCTGGGGAGGGAGAAGAAAAGAGAGGGGGGTCAGAGCATGGGAGACCCCCCCGGGGATCCCCTCCGGCTGGTGTTGGGGGCCGGGGCTGATGGCCCCCCAAAGTGACCCCGAACCCCCCCAGTGCCCCCCCAAAGCGACTCCGACCACCCCCCCCCCAAGGGACTGGGGAACTCTGGGACCCCCAAAATCCACTTGGAGGTGCCGCCGAACCCCCCCAGTGCCCCCCCAAAGTAAACTGGGACCCCCTCAGAGCCCCCGGGGCCCCCCCAGGCACTTCGGGGGTACCCAAAAACCCAAATCCGCCCCCAGGGTTCCCCCTGAGGCTGCACCCCAAAGTTTATCGGGACCCCCGCGATGCCCCCCAGCAAACTGGGGCACCCCCAAAGTGACCCCGGATCCCCAGGGCTGCCCCCGGATGTGCGTGGGTGACATCCCAAAAAGTCATGCTGGACCCCACAACACTGGGGGGACCTCCAGAATAAACCGGGGCTCCCCCTAAACACCGCGGGGTCCTCCTGGAACCCCCAAATAAACCTGGGGCTCCTTCTGGAATCGGGGGCTGCACCCCCAGAGTTCCCTGGGACCCTCAGGACTCCCCCCAAACGTTGGGGCCCCCCATCTATCTGGGGCTGCACCCCCAAAGTGAATCAGGACCCGCAGGGCTCCCCCTAAAAATTTGGGGATCCCTATAAGCACCAGAGGCTGCACCCCCAAAGCAAACGGAGACCTCCGGGACTCCCCCAAAAAACCTGGGGCTCCTTCTGGGATCGGGGGCTGCCCCCCCAAAAAAAGTCGGAGCCTCAGGGCTCCCCTGAATCCCCTGGGACCCACCCCGGGGATCTGAGGCTGCTCTCCCAAAATGAAGGGGGACCCGAGGTACCCCCCAAGCACCTGGGGCTGCACTCCTGAAGAAAATGGGGACCCCCACCCCTGGGGTGGGGTTTGGGGATCCCCTGGTATCCCCAGGGTCTCTCCATAACACCCGGGGGTTTTTGGGGCTTTCCTGGTACCCCCAGGGTCTCCCCATAACACCTGGGGGTTTTTGGGGCTTCCCTGGGACCCCCAGGGTCTCCCCATAACACCTGGGGGGTTTCTGGGTCCCTGGGACCCCCAGGGCCCCCCCGAGCATTTGGGGCTTCCTGTGGGCACCAAGGCTGCACCCCCAAAATGGACCGGGACCCCCAGGGGCTCTCTCTAAGTACCTGGGGCTGCACCCCCAAAATGAACAGGGACCCCTGGGACTCCCTCCAAGCTTTTGGGGCTCCCTGTGGGCACCAAGGCTGCACCCCCAAAATGAACCGGGACCCTCGGGGCTCCCCCTCAGGTACCTGGGGCTGCACCCCCAAGGTAAACCGGGACCCCCGGGGCTCCCCCAAGCACCTGGGGCTCCCTCTAAGTACGTGGGGCTGCACCCCCAAAATGGACTGGGACCCCCAGGACTCCCCAAAACACCTGGGGCTCTCCGTAAGTACCTGGGGCTGCACCCCCAAAATGAAGCGGGACCCCCGGGGCTCCCCCAAGCACCTGGGGCTGCATCCCCAAAATGAACCGCGACCCCCGGGGCTCCGCCAAGCACTTGGGGCTCCCCCCAAGCACCGAGCACACCTCTCCCCACACCTCCCCCACCCCCCCACCGACCCCAGCCCCCTCCCGCGCCCCCCCCTCACCGTCCCCGTCCAGGGGGGCGAAGTCGAGGCCGTAGCGCAGCAGGAAGTGGTTGTTCCACACGTAGAGCTGATTGTCGCGGGGGTTGTAAGCCACCGAGGCCACGAACTGGTAGGGGTTAGGGAAGGGCAGGGCCAGCGCCGCCCCGCGCCCGCGCCGCGTGTCGAAGGCGTAGACCAGCGCGTTGCCCAGGTGCTCCGTGTCGTCGTCCAGGTAGACGCTGCGCACCACGTAGAGCACCCCGCACGCCATGAAGGCGTCCGAGGCCGCCCGCTTGGCGTAGCCCGTCTCCCACGTGCCCTCGAGGCGCAGCGTGTAGGGGTTCAGCTGGCTCACCACCAGCCGCCCGCCGTTGCCCTCGGTGGCGTAGATGACCCAGAGCCCCTCCTCGTCCACCGCCAGGTCGATGTCGGTCTTGCCGCCCCAGCGATAGGGCGACGTGTCGTGATAGTTGGCGGCGCCCACCACGGTCTCGCCGCTCTTGATGCGCGTCCGCAGGTCGTACTTGACGATGCTGCGGGTGCGCTCCTTGTTGTAGAACACGGCGCCGTCGTACACCACGAAGCCCGTGCCGTCGGCGCGGTGCGGGAGGCGGTGCGTGGCCGCGGGCCGCGAGCCCACCAGGTCGGCCCAGGACGCGTACTCGGTGAGCGTGTCCGTGCGGTACGGCACCCAGGGCAGCACGTAGAGCCTGTCCCCCGACTGCAGCGGGTCCCGGCACCAGCCGCCCGCCTGGTGCGGAGATTCGTGCGTGGACAGCGCCGGCCCCACGCGCTGCGGCACCCCCGGGCACACGAAAACTGCGGCGGGAGCGGGCAGGGAGGGGACACGGGAGGGTGGAGACAGGGGGTGGATGGCGGGATGGACATGGGGACACGGGGAGCGGGGAGGGCGGGGGGCACGGGAGGGTGGGGACAGGGGGACACGGGGGGACACGGGAGGGTGGGGACAGGGGGACAAGGAGTGGGTGGGGACAGGGGGACAAGGGGTGGGTGGGGTCAGGGGGTGGATGGCGGGATGGACGTGGGGACACGGGGAGCGGGGAGGGCGGAGGGACACGGGAGGGTGGGGACAGGGGGACACGGAAGGGTGGGGACGGGGAGACACGGGGAGGGTGGGGGGGACAAGGGGTGGGTGGGGACAGGGGTGGATGGCGGGATGGACATCGTGGGGTGGGGAAGAGGGGGACGGTGGGACAGACACGGGGACAGACACGGGGACACGGGGATGAATGGGGGACAGGAGACAGACACAGGGATGGATGGGGGGACAGACACGGGGACATGGGGACGGGTGGGGGACAGGGGGGATGGACATGGGGACACGGGGGGGGTGGGGACGGGGGGACAGTGAGGTATGGAGAGGGATGGGGGACATGGCGGGGGGGGGACGGGGTGGATGGGGGGACAGACACGGGGACACGGGGAGGGAATGGGGACAGGACAGACGGGGGGACGGACATGGGGACACAGGGACAGAGGGATGAATGAGGAACGGGGTGGACACAGGGACAGACACAGGGACACGGGGATGGATAGGGGGACACGGGGACAGAGACACGGACAGACACAGGGACACGGGGATGGATAGGGGGACACGGGGACAGAGACACGGACAGACACAGGGACACAGGGATGGATAGGGGGACATGGGGACAGTGACAGACGGAGACAGACGGGGGACACGGATGGATGGTGGTCACGGGGACAGACACGGGGACACAGGGGTAGATGGGGGGACACGGGGGACAGCAGGACAGACGGAGAGAAGAGGAGGGGACAGACACAGGGACAGAGGGGCGGACAGGGGATGTGGGGATGGACACGGGACAGGGATGGACGTGGGGACACGGGGATGGGCACAGGGGACAGACGGAGACGGGGACAGGCGTGGGGACACCGTGGTGAAGATGGGCACCGACACGGGGACAGGCAGAGGGATGAGGAGCGGGGACACAGAGGGGACACGGGGACACGTGGGGACACAGAGGGGACACGGGGACATGGGAGAGACACAAGGGGACACGGCGGGACAGGGTGGTGACATGGTGGGGACACGGGGACAGACAGAGGGATGGGGAGCGGGGACGTGGGGGGGACGGGAGACACGTGGGGACACAGAGGGGACACGGGGACATGGGAGGGACACAAGGGGACACGGGGGGGACACAGGGATACATTGGGGACACAGGGGGACACGGAGGGGCATTGGGGACACGGGGGGGACAGCGAGAAAGGAGAGAAAAGAGAAGCGTTTCATCAGCGACTGGGGGGTCCCACGGGGGGCCGGGGGGGACCCCAACCCCGGGGGGAGTTTTGGGGACCCGGGGGAGGGGGTGGGACACGAGGGAGGGGGGGGTCCCTTATCCGGGGAGGGGACAGAGGAGAGGGGACAGAATGGGGGGGAAGGGGGGGACACCCCGACTGTCCCCCGGCAGTGGGGAGAAGGGGGGGCCGTGCCCCCCCAGCGACCCCGGGACCCCCTTTGATTTTGGGGGGGCGGCACCCTGAGGGGGAGGGGCAGCTCTCCTTGGGGGGAGCCCTAAAGGGGGGGGGCCTCAAATCGGGGGGGCCCTAAAAGGGGGGGGGGCCTACATGGGGGGGCTCTCCCCTCCCCCCCCGGGCCCACAGCCAGGGACGATCGACCGCGACGGAGACACGGGGGGGAGGGGCCGGGGGGGTCCCCCCGGGGCGGGGAGGCTTTTGGGGGGACCCCCCGATTTTGGGGTGCCGGGGGGGGGGTTGGGGGGGGGTCGCGCGTGGTCCCAGTGTCCGGCGCCGGCTGCAGAGAGGCTGGGGGAGAGAAACGGGGGGGTTAGAGCTGCGGGAGAGAAGGGGACACGGGGGGGACACGGGGGGGCACGGGGGGGCACGAGGGGGACACGGGGGGACCCCCCAGGGCAGAGACGCCCCCAAACCCCCCCGCCCCAGCAGGGTCTCTGCGCCGGGGGGGAGGGGAGGGCCCCCCGTGGGGGCAGGGCCAGGCTGGGACCCCCGGGGACACTGCGGT
The DNA here is from genome assembly GCA_036630365.1 of Acanthiza pusilla. Taxonomy (NCBI): domain Eukaryota; kingdom Metazoa; phylum Chordata; class Aves; order Passeriformes; family Acanthizidae; genus Acanthiza; species Acanthiza pusilla. Next base: position 40,540 of record JAXCHO010000154.1, on the reverse strand, counting down.
GTCCCCTCCCCTCCCCTCCCCCCATGTGACACTGACCCTAAAAGGACCCGCGTGGGGTCCTGCCCCTCCCCGCCAGCCTGGCCTGGCCCCCCGGGGCGAGGGTGAGGGGGGAGGGGCGGGGGACACACGCGTGGGTGGGCACAGGTGTGTGACAGGTGTGTGCACAGGTGTGTGTACAGGTATGTACAGGTGCGTGCACAGGTGTGTGTGCACAGGTGTGTGACAGGTGTGCACAGGTGTGAGCACAGGTGTGTGTACAGATGTGTGTGAATAGAGGTGCGTGTGTACAGCTGTGAGCACAGGTGTGTGTGCACAGGTGTGAGCACAGGTGTGTGTGCACAGGTGTGTGCACACAAGTGTGTGACAGGTGTGTGCACAGGTGTGTGCAGATGCATGTGTGAACAGGTGTGAATGCACACACCCCCCCCACCCCAGTTCTGGGGCTGCACACACCTGTGCAGCCACACACCTGTGTGAGCCCATTTGGGGCTGTGGGTGTGTGTGGGCACAGGTGTGTTCAGGAGGGGCTGTACAGGTGTGCAACACCTGTGTTGTCCCATGTTCACACTTGTGCCCATTACCTGTGCATGTTCACAGGTGTGGTGCTGTTGTCACACCTGCCCAGGTGTGTGTGTGCTCACACAGGTGTGTGCTGTTGTCACTCCTCTCCAGGTGTGTGTCCTTGTCACACCTGGGCAGTGTGTCTGTGCTCACACAGGTGTGTGGTGTCGCCTCCCCAGGTGTGTCCTTGTCACGCTTGCCCAGCTGTGTGTGCTCCCACAGGTGTGTGTTGCTGTCACACTTGCCCAGGTGTGTCCTTGTCACACCTGCCCAGCTGTGTGTGCTCACACAGGTGTGTGTTTCTGTTACTCCTCCCCAGGTGTGTCATTGTCATACCCGCCCAGGTGTGTGCGCGCTCACATAGCTATGTCCTTGTCACACCAGCCCAGGTGTGTCTGTGCTCACACAGGTGTGTGTTGTCACCCCCCAGGTGTGTCCTTGTCACACCTGCCCAGCTGTGTGTGCCCCCACAGGTGTGTGTTGCTGTCACACCTGCCCAGGTGTGTTTGTGCCACCCCACCTGTGCCCTGTCGCACGCGCTTGTGCAGGGGAGGCGTGGGGGCTGCGTCTGCATGGGGCACACCTGGGCGTGCAGCTGGATCCAGGTGTGCATGGGGACCTGGGAGTGCAAAGCTCAGGTGTGCAAAGCTCAGGTGTGTTCAGCCCAGGTGTGCACAGCTCAGGTGTGCTCAGCTCAGGTGTGCTCAGCTCAGGTGTGCACAGCTCAGGGGTGCACGGCCCCAGGTGTGCACAGCCCCAGGTGTGCTCAGCTCAGGGGTGCACGGCCCCAGGTGTGCACAGCCCCAGGTGTGCACAGCTCAGGTGTGCTCAGCTCAGGTATGCACAGCTCAGGGGTGCACGGCCCCAGGTGTGCACAGCCCCAGGTGTGCACAGCCCCAGGTGTGCACATCCCCAGGTGTGTCCAGGTATGTCCAAGGATCCAGGTGTGCCCATCCAGCTGTGCCCCCCAGGTGACCACAGCTCAGGTGTGCCCATCCAGGTGTGCCCAGGTGAGCACGGCCCAGGTGAGCACACCAGATGCCCCAGCCCAGGTGTGTCCATCCAGGTGAGCCCATCCAGGTGTGCCCATCCAGGTGTGCCCATCCAGGTGAGCGCCCCCAGGTGAGCGCCCCAGGCCCCGCAGCCTCCGCGCTGCCCCGGGGCGGTTTTTGGGGGGGGTCGTTCCGGGGGTCCCCAAGTGGGGGGAGGGTGGGGGAGGGGAGGGAGACTCACAGGCTCGGGGGGGCCCCGGTCCGGGGGGGCGTGGCCAGGCCCTGCGGGAGGAGGAGGAGGAGAGAGTCGTTAGGGGCCCCTCCCCCCGCTCCGGACACCTGTGGGAAGAAGCCGCGGCCCCGCCCACCTGAGAAGGCCCCGCCCCCAGACAAGGTCCCGCCCACCTGCACAGACCCCGCCCGCGCCTGCGCAAAGGCCCCGCCCACACTGCGCCGAGGCCCCGCCCCGCCCCCAGACCGGCCCCGCCCCCCAGGAGCGGCCCCGCCCCCCACGCGTGGACGGACAGACGGACACGGGGGCGGCGCCCTGGCTGCGGCCATGAGTGACCCCTGAGTGACCCCTGAGTGACCTTTGGGGGACCCCAGGAGTGACCCTTGGGTGACCCCTGGATGGCCCTGAGCTGACCCCAATGACCTTGGGTGACCCAAACTGAGCGAGACTGACCCCTCAAATGACCCCAAACTGACCCCAAACTGACCCCTCAAATTGACCCCAAACTGACCTCTCAAATGACCCCAAACTGACCCTTCAATTGACCCTGGCCTGACCCCAACTGACCCTTCAAATGACCCCAAACTGACCCTTCAATTGACCCTGGACTGACCCCACCTGACCCCTCAAATGACCCCCAACTGACCCTTGAATGACCCTGAGTGACCCAAACTGACCCTGAGTGACCCCAATGGCACCCACGGACCCAGAGCCGCCCCCTTGACCCAAACTGACCCCAACTAACTCTGAGTGACCCCTGAATGACCTTGACTGACCCAAACTGACCCTGAGTGACCCTGACTGCCCCCAATGACCCTGAGTGACCCAAAACTGTCCCCAACTAACTCTGAGTGACCCCAATGACCCTGCGTGACCCCAATGACCCTGACTGACCCCAACTGACCCTGAGTGACCCCAATGGCACCCATGGACCCACAGCTGCCCCCTTGACCCAAACTGACCCCAACAAACTCTGAGTGACCCCAGTGACCCCAATGACCCTGAGTGACCTGAACTGACCCAGACTGACCCCAACTGACCCCAATGACCCTGACTGACCCCAACTGACCCCAATGACCCTGACTGACCCCAACTGACCCAAAGTGACCCCAACTGACCCACACTGACCCTGACTGACCCCAACTGACCCAAACTGACCCTGACTGACTCTGACTGACCCCAAATGACCCCAATGACCCTGACTGACCCAGACTGACCCTGAGTGACCCAAAGTGACCCTGACTGACCCAAACTGTCCCCAATGACCCTGAGTGTCCCCAACTGACCCCAACTAACTCTGAATGACCCCAGTGACCCTGAGTGACCCCAACTGACCCCAACTCACCCTGATTGACCCCACCTAACCCTGACTGACCCCAACTGACCCTGACTGACCCTGACTGACCCCAACTGACCCAGACTGACCCCCAGCTGCCCCCGGCTGACCCCAAACTGCCCTGGCCCCCCTGAGCTGCCCTCACTGGGGGGTTATTTTGGGGGGGTTGATTTTGGGGTGGGCCTCTGGGGGTTTCCACAGCTGGGGAGGGTCAGAGGGATCTGGGGTTCCTGGAGGGACTGGGGGGGTCCCAGGGCTGCCCCAGCCCCCCCAAAGTGCCCCCTCCCCATTTGGGGTCTCCCCCGGGGGTAGTGTGGGGGGGAGGGGTCACCCCCCCACCACGCCCCCAAATTCGGGGGGTCCCGAGGGGGGGTTAGGGTCCCCAGGGTCCCTCCAGGGGAACCCCGGGGGAGTTCTGGGAGGTTTTGGGGGGGTCCTGGGGGGTCCTGGGGGTCCCAGAGACCCCCGGGGGGACACTGGGGGGGTCTGGGGGCCCCCCCGAATCTAATGAGAGCTAATTAGGGTGGAGGAGGGGCAGTGACCCCTCCCCGTGGTGTGGGGACCTGGGGGGGGGGGGGAACAGAGGGGGAGGGGAGGGAGAAAACGGGGGGTGTTGGGGGGGAGGATTTGGGGGGGTGGAGGATTTGGGGGTTCGGGAGGGAGGAGGAGGAGAAATGGGGGAATTTGGGGGTCCGGGGGGATTTGGGGGTTCGGGGGGAGGGGGAGGGGGCTCGGGGCAAGATTTGGGGTCACTTCGGAGGATTTTGGGGCGTGGGATGAATGGGGGTGGGAAGGGGCTTTGGGGGGGGCAAGCTTTGGGGCGAAAAGAGAATTTGGGGGGGCGGGGGGGAGGGTCAGGATTTGGGGTCACTTCGGAGGATTTTGGGTGCAGGGATGGCGGGAAGGTGGGGAGGGACATACAGGGGTTTGGGGGATTTTGGGGGGTCTGAGGGGGTTTGGGGGATTTTGGGGGGTGGGGGTGGGGAAAGGGGGGGTCAGGAGGGGTTTGGGGGGACTGGGATGGCTATGGGGGGGTCGGGAGGGTTTGGGGGGCTCTGGGGGGGTTGGGGTCTCTGGGGGGGTCAGGGAGGTTTGGGGGGGGGTCAGGAGGGTTTGGGGTCTCCGGAAGGATCTCTGGGGGGGTTCAGGGAGGATTTGGGGGGGCCGGAGCGAGGGGGTCCGTGTTACCTTTTTGTTCCACTTCTATTTTTAGCACCGGAAGAAAAGGCGGGAGAGAGCGGGGGGAGGGGCGGGATGGGGGGGCGGGGGGGTCGGGGGGGAGGGGAGGGGGGAGGGGACACACGGGCGGGGGGGAGGGGAGGGGGAGGGGAGGGGGAGGGGCGAGAGAGGAGACAAAGAGAAAAGAGATTAAACGGCTCCGGCCCCCCCCCGGCCCAGGGGGACCCCAGACCCACGAGAGTGACCCTGCGGGGGGGGCAGCACCCGGGGGGGACAGGGGGACACGGGATGGACAGATGGACACGGGATGGGCACAGGGATGGACACACGGACATGGGGATGGACATGGGATGGACACACGGACACGGGATGGACACAGGGATGGACACGGGATGGACACACGGACATGGGGATGGACAGATGGATGTGGGATGGACATGGGGATGGACATGGGGATGGACACGGGGATGGACACAGGGACGGACAGACGGACACGGGATGGACACGGGGATGGACATGGGGATGGACAGATGGACGTGGGATGGGCACGGGGATGGACATGGGAATGGACACGGGGATGGACACAGGGATGGACACACGGACATGGGGATGGACATGGGGCTGGACATGGGGATGGACACACAGACACAGGGATGGACAGATGGACACAGGGACATGGGGACACACGGATGGACACGGAGATGGACACACGGACACGGGGATGGACACATGGACACGGGGATGGACACATGGACACGGGGATGGACATAGGAATGGACATGGGAATGGACATGGGAATGGAGAGCTGGACTTGGGATGGACATAGGGATGGACAGATGGACAGAGGGACGGACAGAAGGACACAGGGGACATGGGGGATGTGGAAGGAGCAGGGATGGACAGATGGGCCCAGGGATGGGGGAACGGGGGACGGACAGACGGACATGGGTGGGGGATGGACACGGGGGGCACAGAGGGATCAAGGCTGTTGGAGGCCAGGACTTTCCCTTTTGTTTCCGTTCCCTTCAGGAATTTAGTCCCATCCGTTGCTGAGGGACATTAATGGAGGGAACCCTCGAGCTGCCACTTCTGATGCCTGAACAACTTCCACGTTCTATTTTTCATGTGTCTGTGGTTTTGGTGTGCAGCTCTGGGCTCCGTACAGAACACTAAAAACCTCTGTTCACAGTGTTTTAGCCAAAACAATTCCTCTCAGTTGGGAATCCAAAACAATTCCTCCCAGCTGGGAATCCAAAACAATTCCTCTCAGTTGGGAATCCAAGGACACTTCGCGGCCTCAGAGCCCCAAAATATGCAAACAACAGTGAGTTTGGGGGAGCGAACTTGGGGTGGTTGACATCATTGCCTGGAGGTGTAATCAGAGAATTGAGGCCCAATGTCAATGGACAGAACTCACAAAACGTGAAGAGCTCGTGACTCAGGGTCCATTTTGGGGGTAGCCTCTCCAGGAGGCTTTGTTTGCCCTAAAGGCCGTCAATAAATTTGGGCTTTTTATTCTCCCAACCTCGTGTGGCCTCTGTTTTGGGTTAAGGCATCGCTCCCTGCATGAGAATTCACTGCGACCGCTGTGTGGGTGAAACTTTCCTGTGAGAGCAGCCCCGGAACGGAGGCCTCATTAACCCCAGTGGGACTGGGAAGGACCCTCACCATCCACCCAGGCGCTTCTGATGCCTGATGATTTTTTGTCTTTTTTTAAATATCCTTTTTATCCATTTTTATACCCTTTTAATCCACTTTTATACCCTTTTTATCCATTTTTATACTCTCTTTATCCATTTTTATACCTCTTCCTTGTACCCTCTACACACACTTCTTACTTCAGCCCCACACATTTATAATTTTCGTAGTCTGATATTTAGTTTGGGGGTTTTGCAGAGTGAGAAAAAACATCCACAGCAGGAGGCCAAGAGCTCTGAACTCTCTCAGAACTCGAGACTCCAACCTTGGATGGAGTTTCTCTCTCTCAGGAACATATTTTGTAAACGAGGCTGTGGTCTCATTTTGGGGGTGATTAGAATGGGAGGACAATGACTTCATTTATTAAGTTTCTTACTGGGGGATTTTAGGCAGAAATGCTAATTTGTGAGATCCATAAAATTCGGTACGTGTGGTACGGGCTGGGCTTCTTGGGTTGAGCACCTCGGATCCTATTAAACCAAAGTGAATTCCCTTTTTCCCTTTACTGCTGTGTCTGCTTCGTATTTCCACCCACCGAGAAGGCCACGCCTCGGGGGAAACCCTGACCCTTTTTCCCTTCCTGGAGTGCATCTCCCCAGCTGCGATGGAGTGTGGCTGCTGCTCCCTAGCCCTGCCACTTTCCTGCCACCGCCTCGTGCTCTTTGTGTCACTCTGGGGACCTAACGGAAACTTCCAGAACCTTCTCACGGAACACACAGGAGCCACCTTTGGGCCCTCACCAAAAACTGGACTGAGCACAACCAACAAATCCTGCCCCGGCTGTGGTTTTGCACCTCCTGCTCGCTGCTCTGAGCTCCCTGCGCATCCTCACCTCATCCTCACCTCATCCTCACCTCATCCTCACCTCGTCCTCACCTCATCCTCACCTCATCCCCACCTCACCCTCACCTCATCCCCACCTCATCCTCACCTCATCCTCACCTCATCCTCACCTCATCTTCACCTCATCTTCACCTCATCCTCACCTTGTCCTCACCTCATCCCCACCTCATCCCCACCTCATCCTCACCTCATCCTCACCTCATCCTCACCTCATCTTCACCTCATCCTCACCTTGTCCTCACCTCATCCTCACCTCATCCTCACCTCATCCTCACCTCATCCTCACCTCATCCTCACCTCATCTTCACCTCATCCTCACCTCACTGTCCAGCCTGGCCGCCATTAGCCACATGGGGAGAGATGGCTGAGCCCCCGCGCCACAGCGCCCCCTGCCGGCCTGGAGGACTCATCGCACCTGTCGTGCCTGGCCCGGAGCCACAGCGCCCCTGGTGGCTGTGACTGGAACTGCACCAAAGAGGAAAGGGACAGCGCAGGGACATCTGCCACCGCGTTTGGGTTTGTTTGGTGTAATTGTTGCTGTTATTGATTGTTGTTATTGATTGTTTGTGAAAAGAATGTCTTCACAAACAAACTGTGAGTGCCATGGTAAGATAAGACCACTGATACTGAGAGAAACAATGGGAAGATTTCCGTAGGAATTGCACCAATTGGCTCACCCCAGACAGTGTAACAAGAACAGGGACATATGAAAAAGAGGGAGGGATGTGTGTTAGGTGGTCTGGGATTCTGCATTGGGCAGGAATTCTGTACCTCTCGAGTACCTCAGCCAATGGGGAAAGAGAGAGGGAACCTCGGGATGGGAAATTCGGATAAATTAGGATAAATGCCCATGTTTGAATAAAGTCACAGGACTCCTCTGTCTCCTTTCTGGACATAAACCTCTGGCGTCTGTGGATTAATTTTCCTGACATTTGCCTCGTTAGAGATATTAGTAAAGAACTCTTGTTCCTTTTCCCGTCTCTGCCTGACAGCCACTGATTCCAAAGTTACAATAATTCCGAGGGAGGGTCACAGTCTCTATCCTAAGGGGCGTTCCCGCCCTCCTTAACGGACAGCTGTCAATCAAACCGGGACAGAGGGACGGACAGATGGACACCGAGGGGGGCAGAGGGACAGACAGACAGACACCGAGGGGGGGCAGAGGGACAGAGAGACGGGGGAGGGGGGGAGCAGGGATGGGGATGGACACATGGACATGGGGATTGCAGAGAGCTGGATGGGGATGGACAGATGGACACACAGACAGAAGGAGAGATGGACAGATGGACAGATGGACAGACACATGGACAGATGGACACACGGACACATGGACACACGGACAGACGAACACACGGACAGATGGACACATGGACACATGGACACACGGACAGACGAACACATGGACAGATGGACACACGGACACATGGACAGCTGGACAGACGGACAGATGGACAGACACACGGACAGATGGACACACGGACACATGGACAGATGGTCACACGGACAGATGGACAGATAGACAGATGGACACATGGACACACGGACAGATGAACACATGGACAGACGGACACATGGACAGACAGACACACGGACAGATGGACACACGGACAGAGGGGGGCGCAGGGTTCCCCTCCCCCGCGCTCCTGAGCCCCTCGGGGGGGTCAGGACCCCCGCCCCTCCCCCCCCAGCCCTGGAGGGAGAGAGAGAGAGAGAGAGAGAGACGGCGATGGGGGAGGGGCGGCCCCGGGGGGGGGGAGGGGCGGCCCCGGGGGGGTCCCGGTCCGGGGGGTCCCGGGGGTCCCGCTCGGTGTCACCTGCAAAGGAAAGAGGCGCCCCCGCCCCTCCCCCACCCCCGGACCCCCCCAACCCCCTCCCGCCCCTCCCACACCCCACGGCACCGGCAGGGACACGCCTGGGCTGGGCTGTGCGAGTGGGCCTGGCGTGTTCTAAACGTGTTCTAAATATGTTCTGTGTGTGCCTGGTGTGTTCTGAGCGTGTTTTGTGTGTGCCTGGCCTGTTCTAAACGTGTTCTGTGTTCACCTGGCATGTGCTGAGCGTGTGCTGTGTGTGCCTGGCATGTTCTAAACGTGTTCTGTGTGTGTCTGGTGTGTTCTAAACGTGTTCTGAGCATGTGCTGAGCGTGTTCTGTGTGTGCCTGGTGTGTTCTGAGTGTGTTCTGAGTGTGTTCTAAGCGTGTTCTGAGTGCGCCTGGCGTGTGCTGAGCGTGTTCTGTGTGTGCCTGGCATGTTCTAAACGTGTTCTGATTGTGTTCTGAGAGGGCCTGGCATGTGCTGAGCGTGTTCTGTGTGCGCCTGGTGTGTTCTAAACATGTTCTGAGTGTGCCTGGTGTGTGCTGAGTGTGTGCTGAGTGCGATTGGCATGTTCTGCGTGTGTTCTCTGTGTGCGCTGTGTGCACCTGGCATGTTTTAAACATGTTCTGTGTGTGCCTGGAGTGTTCTAAATGTGTTCTGAGTGTGATTGGCATGGGCTGAGCATGTGCTGTGTGCCTGGCATGTTCTAAATGTGTTCTGTGTGTGCCTGGCGTGTTCTGAGTGTGTTCTGTGTGTGCCTGGCGTGTGCTGAGAGAGCCTGGCACATTCTGTGTGTCTGGCGTGTTCTAAACATGTTCTGTGTGTGACTGGCATGTACTGAGTGTGTCTTGAGTGTGCCTGCCGTGTTCTTGGTATGTTCTTGGTGTGTGACCGTGCCTGGAGTGTGCCTGGCGTGTTCTAAATGTGTTCTGTGTGTGCCTGGCATGTCATGAACATGTTCTGACTGTGCTTGGCATGTTGTGAGCGTGTGTGAGCGTGTGCTGTGAGTGTGCTCAGCACGTGTGCCCCGCGTGTCGTCAGCGTGTTTCCTGTTCAGTCAGTGTGCATTTCATGTGTGCCCGGTGTGTGCAGGAGGTGAGGGCACAGCTGACCAACAGGTGTGCACTGGGCGTGTCCTTGGCGTGTACAGTGTGTGCTTAACATGTTCAGGTGTTTCTCATGTCCTGAGCGTGCCCAGGTGTGTCTGACCCCTCCCCCCACATGCCAGGTGTGTGTTTGGCGTGTAAGATGCATGTTCGGCCCATCCCTGGCAGGTACAGGTGGATTTGACACACTCCACCCTGCTCCTCAGGTGCGCACGCCAGGTGTGCACTTAGCATGTACAGGCGTGCATTCAGTGTGTCCTTAGCGTGTCCAGGTGTGCTCATCCCACTCCACCCATGTGCCATGTGTGCACTGAACAGGTACAGGCGTGTCCTTGGCGTGTCCTGGTGTGTGACACACCCTGCCTGCACACCAGGTGTGGTTTTAGGATGTACAGCACATGTTTAGTGTGTCCTTAGTGTGTAACAGGTGTGTTTGGGTGCTCATCATGTCCTCAGCGTGTCCAGGTGTGTGTGACCCACACCAGGCGTGGGTTTGGCGTGTCCAGGTGTGTGCTTGGCTCCCTCAGCCCACACAGGCTGGCACCAGGGCTGTCCTTGGCATGTTTTTGCCATGTTTTTGCCCTGTTTTGGCCATGTTTTTGCCATGGCTTTGCCATGTTTTTGCCATGTTCTTCCTGTGGCTTCGCTGCCGTTTTGCCCTGTTTTTGCCATGCTTTTGTCCTGGTTTTGCCCTGGTTTTGCTGTATTTTTGCCATGTTTTTGCCATATTCTTCCTGTGGCTTTGCTATGGTCCTGTCATGTTTTTGCCCTGGTTTTGCCATGTCCCTGACACTTTTTTCTTGTGTCCCTGCCATGTTTTTCCCATGTTTTTCCCATGTCCCTGCTGTGTCCCTGCCGTGTGCGGTGCCCATGGCGTGTCCTGGGGCCGGTGCCGTGCCCAGCCCTGTCCGGCCATGTCCGGCCCCGTCCTGGCCGTTCCCTCCGGCGGCGGCTGCAAAGCAAAGGGGGGAGGGGCCGGGGGTTTTTGGGGGTCCCGCGACGGCGCCTGGGGAGAGATGGGGTCACCCCACCCCCCCGGGACCCCCAGGTCACACAGAGCCCCCCGCGGCCTCGGGGGCAGAGCTGGGGGTCACAGCCCCCGAGGGATGGACAGAGTTTGGGGCAGAGGGGTCACGGCCCAGCCCGGGGGGACAAACACCACACGGGGGGACCCCGAGGGGGGCATGGAACCCCCGGACACCGTGGGGCGCCCCAAAGCCGCCCCCGATCCCATCCCCCACCCCCACCCCACCGTGCCCCCAGGGGTGGGGGTTGGGGTCCCTGCGGGGTCCCCGTGGGGTCCCTGGGGTGCTCTGGGGTCTCTGTGGGACACAGGGACACTGTGGGGCCCCCGTGGGGTCCCCGTGGGTGCTATGGGGTGGGACTCCCTGGGTGCACCTCTGGGTGCTGTGGGGTGCTGTGGGGCAGAGCTGTGGGGCAGAGCCATGGGGCAGAGCCGTGGGCACAGCTATGGGGCAGAGCTGTGGGGCAGAGCCATGGGGCAGAGCCATGGGCACAGCTATGGGGCAGAGCCGTGGGGCAGAGCTGTAGGGCAGAGCTGTGGGCACAGCTGTGGGCAGAGCTGTGGGGCAGACCCATGAGGCAGAGGTGTGGGGCAGAGCTGTAGGGGCAGAGCTGTAGGGCAGAGCTGTGGGCACAGCTATGGGGCAGATCTGTGGGGCAGAGCTGTGGGCACAGCTATGGGGCAGAACAAGGGTTGTAGGGCAGAGCCGTGGGGCAGAGCTGTAGGGCAGAGCCGTGGGGCACAGCTATGGGGCAGAGCTGTGGGCACAGCTATGGGGCAGAACAGTGGTCGTAGGGCAGACCCATCGACACAGCTATGGGGCAGAGGCGTGGGGCAGAGGTGTGGGGCAGAGCCGTGGGGTACAGCTATGGGGCAGAACAGTGGTTGTAGGGCAGAGCCATGGGGCAGAGCTATGGGGCAGAGCTGTGGGGCAGAGCCGTAGGGCAGAACCATGGGCACAGCTATGGGGCAGAGCTGTGGGGCAGCACTCGCTGTAGGGGATGTACGGCACCTCGAGGTATTTGCAGGTGCCAGGACTGGGGGTGCCGTGGGGCAGCGTCTATGGGGCAGAATCTATGGGGCAGGATCTATGGGGCAGGGTCAGTGGGTCACTCGCTGTAGGGCACAGTCACACTGCACCTCCAGCGACTTGTGGATTCCGTAGGGTCTATAGGGCAGGATCTATGGGGTCTGTGGGGCAGGACAGGATTTATGGGGGCTATGGGGCAGGATCCGTGGGGCAGCACTCACTGTAGGGCATGCAGTTGTACTGCACCTCCAGGTATTCGTAGGTTCTGTAGGGGCCGGGTCTGTAGGGCAGGATCTATGGGGCAGGATCTGTGGGATCTATGGGGCAGGATCTGTGGGGTCTATGGGGCAGGATCCATGGGGCAGGATCTATGGGGCAGGATCTGTGGGATCTATGGGCAGGATCTGTGGGGTCTATGGGGCAGGATCCATGGGGCAGGATCTATGGGGCAGGATCCGTGGGGCAGGATCTATGGGGCAGCACTCACTGTAGGGCACGCAGTCGTACTGCACTTCCAGGTACTTGTAGGTCCCGGGGCAGGGGTCGGGGAAGGCGTCGGAGCCTGCGACCACCACACACTGAGTGCGGTTATTGCACCTGCGGGATGGGGACAGTCAGCGACATGGGGACATGGGGACAGCAGGGGAACACCAACACAGGAGGACACGGGGACATGTCAGGGACAGAAGGGACACAGACACAGGGATGTGAGGGGACATGGGGACATAGAGACACAGGGCGACACAGGGGACATGGGGGACAGGACATGAGGGGACATGGAGGACACGACACAAAGGGACACAGAGACATTCAGGGACACACAGGGGACATGGGACATGAGGGGGCTGTCCCCATGGCCCTGCTCCCATGTCCTGTGTCCCTGTGTCCCCTGTGTCCTGCTGTCCCTTGTCCCTCCCTGTCCCCATGTCCCTGTGTCCCCAATGTCCCACACACTCCATGTCCCCAGAGTGTCTCCAGCCTCTTCCATGTCCCCATGTCCCCTGCGTGTCCCCATGTCCCCTCTGTGCCACCACGTGCAGGGCCAGGGCCGGTCCCTGGTGCCCCACAATGTCCCCATGTCCCTATCCCTGTGTCCCCACAAAGTCCCAATTCTCCTACACAGCCCCTGTCCCCATGTCCCCAATCACCTTCCCAGTGTTCCCAATGCCCCCAAGGCCCCCCAATATCCCCAGTGTCCCCAGTGTCCCCAATGTCCCCAGTGTCCCCAATGTCCCTGATGTCCCCAAGGTCCCCCATGTCCCCAGTGTCCACAATGTCCCCCATGCCCCCAACATCCCCCCTGTCCCCACAATGTCCCCTGTCCCCCCAATGTCCCCAATGTCCCCCAATGTCCCCAGTGTCACCTCTGGGCCATGATGGGGTGTGCCTGGGGCAGGTAGCACTGCATATTTGTCATCTGCCCTGGGGTCCCTGATGTCCCCAATGCACCCCTGTCCCCCCAATGCCCCCAATGTCCCCTGTGTCCCCAATGCCCCCAATGTCCCCAACACCCCCAATGTCCCCAGTGTCCTCGGTGTCCCCAATACCCCCAATGTCCCCAATGTCCCCAGTGTCACCTCTGGGCCATGATGGGGTGCGCCTAGGGCTGGTAGCACTGCACGTTCGCCATCTGCCCTGGGCTCCCTGATGCCCCAATGTCCCCAGTGTCCCCAACACACCCCCAGTGTCTCCAATGCCCCCAATGTCCCCTGTGTCCCCAATGCCCCCAATGTCCCCAATGTCCCCAACACCCCCCTGTCCCCCCAATGTCCCCAACGCCCCCAATGTCCCCAGTGTCCCCAGTGTCCTCGGTGTCCCCAATACCCCCAATGTCCCCAATGTCCCTGGTGTCCCCAGTGTCACCTCTGGCCCATGATAGGGTGTGCCTAGGGCAGGTAGCACTGCACGTTCGCCATCTGCCCTGGGCTCCCTGATGTCCCCAATGTCCCCAATGTCCCCCACTGTCCCCAATGTCCCCAGTGTCACCTCTGGGCCATGATGGGGTGCGCCTGGGGCAGGTAGCACTGCACGTTCGCCATCTGCCCTGGGTCCGCGTCGCAGATTTTGTCGTCGGTCCTGCCGTAGTTGGCGTCGGCCACGAGCACAACGTCACTGCCAGGGCAGCGCAGCTCCAGCGGATAGCCCTCGCACGCCAGCTCGCGGCGCGCCAGCCCGAACGGGAGCGCGCCCCGGATCAGACCTGGGGAACCCCAAATGTACCCCAAATTATCCCCAAAGGAACCCCAAATGGGGCAATGAACCCCAAATGAACCCCAAATGAACCCCGAACGGGAGCGCGCCCCGGATCAGACCTGGGGAACCCCAAATGGGGTGGGGAATCCCAAATGGGGGCGAGAAACCCCGAAGGGGGGCAGGAAACCCCAAATGGGGGCAGGGAATCCCAAATTGAGGTGGGAAATCCTGAATGGGGGTGGGAAATCCCAAAGGGGGTCACAGAACCCCAAATAGGGCAAGGAACCCCAAATGGGGCAGGGAAACCCCAAACGGGGTCTCTGTACCCCCAAACTGGGGTCCCCCCATCCCAAACTCTGCCCTGCTCAGCCCTTCGGGCTCGGGGAGCACCTGGGCCCCAAACCCCAAATCAGGGACCTGGGCACCCCCGGCCCCAAATCCCAAACACCTGAACCCCCCCATCCCCAACACCTGAACCCCCAATCCCAGACCCCTGAACCCCAAATCCCAAACACCTGGCACCCCAATCCTGGGCACCTGGGACCCCAAAATGCAGCGTGTCCCCAGTCCCAAACACCTGAACCCCAAATCCCAGACCCCTGAACCCCAAATCCCAAGCACCTGCGGCTGCCCGAGCTGACACACCTGGGACGCCAAAATGCAGGGTGTCCCCAGTCCCAAACACCTGAAATGCCCCAGACTTACAGACCTGGGAAACCAAATCCCAGATCCCTGAACCCCAAACCCCAAGCACCTGAACCCCAAACCCCAAACACCTGAACTGCAAATCCCAAACACCTGAACCCCAAATCCCAAACAACTGAACCCCCAATCCCATACACCTGAACCTCCAATCACCAAAAACCTTGGACCCCAATCCCAAACACCTGGGACCCCAAAATGCAGGGTGTCCCCAGTCCCAAAAACCTGAACCCCAAATCCCAAACACCTGAATCCCCGATCCCAAACACCGGGAACCCCAATCCTGGGCAGCCAGGACCCCCCAAACCTGAACATTGGGATCCCCAATCCCAAACACCTGGGACCCCAAAACGCAGGGTGTCCCCAGTCCCAAACACCTCCCAGTCCCTGACCATGCGGACCCCCAGTCCCAGACCCCCTAACCTGGACACTTGGGACCCCTAATCCCACACACCTGGAAAGCCCCAAAAGGATGTTTGGGATCCCCAAAATTCAGGAGTCCCCCATTCCCAAACACCTGAATGGCCAATCCTACACACCTGGGACAGCAAATCCCACACACCTGAGACACCAAATCCCACACACCTGAACCCCAAATCCTGCACACCGGGATCCCCCAAATCCTGCACACCTGAACCCCAAATTCTACACACCTGGGACACCAAATCCTGCACGCTAGGATCCCCCAAATCCCACACTCCTGGGATGTTCAGGACCCCCAAAATCTGGGAGCTCCCCCAATCCCAAACACCCAGGACCCCAAAATCCAGGGTGCCCCACCCCTGACAATGGGGACACCCAAACCCTGCCACCCCAGGACCCCAAATTCCAGACACCCCAATCCCAAACGCCTGGATCCCCCAGAATCTGGGATCTCTCAATCCCAGATCCTGTGTCCCCAAAATCCAGGATTTTCCCAATCCCAGACCCCTGGATCCCCCAAATCCTGCATTCCTGAAAATTTGGGATCCCCCAATCCCAGATCCCTGCATCCCCCAAAATCTGTGCCCAGGTCTGGGCTGTGTGGAGTCCTTACACAGCCTTTACACAGCCCTTACACAGCCTTTACACAGCCCTTACACACCCTTTACACAGTCTTTACACACCCCTCGCACAATCCCTGCACACCTCGGGAACATCCCACAGCCCTTGCACAATTGTTACACAATCCTTACACCAGCATTACACAATCCTCACTCCAGCATTACACAGACATTACACAATCCTTGCTCCAGCATTTCACAATCCTTGCACGTCCCTTTGCACACCCCTGGGCACCTCTGGAGCATCACATTGCCCTTACACCAGCGTTACACCAGTGCTACACAATCCTTACACAATCATTGCACAAGTGTTACACAATCCTTGCACAATCCTTACACCAGTGTTACACAGCCCTTGCACAATCTTTACACAAGCCTTACACCAGCATTACACAATCCTTGCACCAGCATTACATCATCCTTACACAATCCTTGCACAATCCTTGCACAAGTGTTACACAATCCTTACAACACTGTTACACAATCCTTACACAATCTTTGCACAAGTATTACACAATCCTTGCACAATCCTTGCACCAGCGTTACACAGTCCTTGCACCAGCGTTACACCATCCTTACAGAATCCTTGCACCAGCATTACACAGTCTTTACACCAGTGTTGCACCATCCTTGCACAATCCTTACACCAGTGTTACACAAGCCTTGCACCAGTATTACACAAGTGTTACACAATCCTTTCACCAGCATTACACAATCCTTACACCTGCGTTACACAAGCCTTACATCAGCACTACACAATCCTTGCACAAGCATTACACCACCCTTACACAATTATTACACAATCCTTGCATGAGAATTACACAATCCTTGCACCACCCTTACACAGTCCTTACACCATCCTTGCACAATCCTTACACCAGTGTTACACAAGGCTTACACCAGTGTTACACAAGGCTTACACCAGTGTTACACTGTCCTTACACCAGTGTTACACAAGCCTTACACCAGTGTTACACAAGCCTTACACCAGTGTTACACAAGCCTTACACGCCCTTTGCACAAACCTTGTGCTGACTCTGCCTCTGCACTCGCATGAGCAGCGGCACCTCCGCCGTGTGTGCCACGTGCCACGCTGAGTGTGCCACCAAGGGCTGTGCCATGGCCCTTGCACACCCCATGTCACCTCCGGGGTGGCACCCAGGCCTTGCACACCCCATGGCAACTCTGCCATGTGTCACAGCCCTTGCACACTCTTGGGCACTTCTGGAATGCCACCCAGGCCTTGCATGAGCGCTGCACAAGCCTTGCACACCGCTGGGCACCCCGGGGTGTTGTGCAGGCCCTGCACAGCCCTTGCACAACCACAGGCACCTCAGGGGTGTGTCAGAGCCCTCGCACACTCCAGGGCACCTCTGGAGTGACTCACAGGCCTTACACAAGCCTTGCACACCCCATGGCACCTCTGAGGTGGCACCCCAGCCTTGCACAAGCTTTAAACACCCTTTGCACAATTCTGGCCACTCCTAGGGTGTTGTACAGGCCCTTGCATACCCCTTAGCACCTCTGGAGTGTGTCACAGCCCTTGCACACTTCTGGGCACTTCTAGAATGGCACACAGGCTTTGCACGAGCCTTGCACACCCCATGGCACCCCTAGGGTGGCACCCAGGCCTTGCACGCCCCTTGCACAATTTTGGCCACTTCTGGGGTGTGTCAGAACCCTTGCACACTGCTGGGCACCCCTGGGGTGTTGTACAGGCACTGCACACCCTTTGCACAATCACAGGCACCTCAGGGGTGTGTCAGAGCCCTCGTACACCCCTGGGCACCTCTAGGGTCTGTCACAGCTCTTGCACACACCTTGCACACCCCTCGGCACCCCTAGGCACCTCCAGCATGTGTCACGGCCCTTGCACACCCCTGGGCACCTTTGGGGTGGCACCCAGCCCTTGCACGAGTGCTGCACAAGCCTTGCACACCGTTGGGCACCCCTGGAGTGTTGTATAGGCCCCGCACATCCCTTGCACAGCCCTTGCACAACCACAGGCACCTCAGGGGTGTGTCAGAGCCCTTGCACACTCCTGGGCACTTGCCCCGTGTGTCACACCCTTTACACACTCTTGGGCACCCCTGGAGCAACACACAGGCCTTACACAAGCCTTGCACACCCCATGGCACCTCTGGGGTGGCACCCAGGCCTTGCACAACCTTTACACGACCCTTGCACAATTCTGGCCACTCCTAGGATGTTGTACAGGCCCTTGCATGCCCCATGGCAACTCTGCTGTGCGTCACAGCTCTTGCACACCCCTGGGCACTTCTGGAATGGCACACAGCCCTTGCATGAGCACTGCACAAGCCTTGCACACCCTCGGGCACCTCTGCTGTGTGTCACACCCCTTGCACACCCTTAGCATGCCCCTGGGCACCTCTGGAGTATTTTACTAGTCTTGCACGAGCCTTGCACAATGCTGGCCACTCCTGGGGTGTTGCGGAGCCCTTGCACACCCTTGGGCACCTCTGCCACATGTCACAGCCCTTGCACACCCCTTGCACAATCACAGGCATCTTAATAGTGTGTCATGGCCCTTGCACACCCCTGGGCACTTCTGGAGTGCCACACAGGCCTTGCACTCCCCTGGGCACCTCCGCCGTGTGTCACGGCTCTTGCACAGCTCTTGCACAAGCCTTGCACGCCCCTAGGCACCTCCGGGGTGTGTCATGGCCCTCGCGCACCCCAGGGAACCTCTGGAACGGCACCCAGGCCTTGCACAAGCCTTACACACCCTTTGCACAATGCTGGCCTCTCTTGGGGTGTTGCAGAGCCCTTGCACACCCCATGTCACCTTTGGGGTGGCACCCAGGCCTTGCACACACCCTGCACACCCCTGGGCACTTCTAGAATGCCACCCAGGCCTTGCACGAGTGCTGCACAGCCCCTGCACACCCCTGGGCACCCCTGGGGTGTGTCATGGCCCTCGCCCACCTCTTGCACACCCCATGGCACCTATGGGGTGGCACTCAGGCCGTGCACACCTCTAGCACACCCCATGGCACCTCCGCCATGTGTCACAGCCTTTGCACACCCCTGGGCACCCCTGGGGTATTTCCCAGGCGTTGCACACCTCTTGCACAATGCTGGCCACTCATGGGGTGTGTAACAGCCCTTGCACACCCCTGGGCACTTCTGGAATGCCACACAGGCCTTGCACGAGTGCTGCACAAGCCTTGCCCACCCCTGGGCACCCCTGGGGTGTTGTACAGGCCCTGCACAGCCCTTGCACAGCCACAGGCACCTCAGGGGTGTGTCACGACCCTTGCACACCCCTGGGCACGTCTAGGGTGGCACCCAAGCCTTGCACGCCCTTTACACACCCCTGGGCATCCCTGGGTGCCACCCAGGCCTTGCACAAGCCTTACACATCCCTTGCACAATTCTGGCCACTCCTGGGGTGTTGCGGAGCCCTTGCACACCCCTTGCACACCCCTGAGCACCTCTGGGCACCCCTGGGGCGACACCCAAGCCTTGCACACACTTTGCACACCCCTGGGCATCTCAGGGGTATTTCCTAAGCCTTGCCCACCGCTTGCACACCCCATGGCACCTCTGGAGTGGCACACAGGCTTTGCACAGCCCTGGGCACCCCTGGGGTGACACCCAAGCCTTGCACGCCCTTCGCACACCCCTGGGCTGCTGCCGAGGCCTTGCCCACATCCCCCTCCCCCCCATCCCGGGCTGCCCCTCCCCCCCGTGTCCCCCCGTGTCCCTCCGTGTCCCTTACCATGGGTGGCCGCGGTGACAATGAGCAGCACCAGGACAGGGCCCGGCCCGAGGCTCCGCAGGGCGGGGGAGGGGCGCGGGGCCATGGCGGGGGAGGGGCGCGGGGACCCCCCAACCTCAGCGGGGGGCTCCGACCTGGGGGGGAACACATTCATTAACTCCCATTGATTTAATCCCTCATTAACTTAACCCCCCATTAATTTAACCCCCCGCTAATTTTAACGCCCATTAATTTAACCTCCCCATTCATTGACCCCCCCATTAATTTAATCCCCTTGTTAACTTAGCCCCCATTATTTAACCCCTCATTAATTTAATTCCCCCATTAATTTAACCACCTCATTAGTTTAACCCCCCTCACTAATTTAACCCCCCATTAATTTAACCCCTATATTTTAACCTCCTCATTAATTTAACCCCCCATTAATTTAACCACTTCATTAATTAAAGCCTTATTAATTTAACCCTCTCAATAACTTAATCCCCCATTAATTTAACCCCTCATTAAATCAACCCCCCATTAACTTAACCCCTCATTAATTTAACCCCCATTAATTTACCCCCCCATTTATTTACCCCCTCATTAATTTAACCCCCCCACTAATTTAACCCCCATTAATTTAACCCCCCATTAAACCCCCCTCATTAATTTAACCCCCCATTAATATAACCCCTTATTAATTTAATCCCTCATTAATTTAATGGGGGGGTTGTCACAGACAGGGGCCCCCAAAAACCGCGGGGGGGTCAGGAGGCCATGGGGGCTCCTTGGGATTAATGAGGGGTTAAATTAATTAGGGGGGATCGAATTAATGAGGGGACGTTAAATTAATGGGGGGGTTAATTAATGGGGGGGATTAAATTAATTAGGAGGTTAAATTAATGAGGGGTATTAAAGTAATAATGGGTTAAATTAAGGGGGGTTAAATTAGTGGGGGGATTAAATTAATGAGGGGGCATTAAATTAATGGGGGGATAAATTAATGGGGGGATTAAATTAAGGGGGGGGTGAATTACCGGGGGGATTAAATTAATGGGGGGAGTAAATTGATGGGGGGAATAAATTAATGAGGAAAGTTTCAAAATAATGAGGGAGGATTAAATTAATAGGGGGTCAAATTATTGGGGGGATTAAATTAATGAGGGTATTTAATTAATGGGGGGTAAATCAACGAGGGGGTTTAACTAATGGGGGGTTTAATTAATGGGGGGATTAAATGATTCCACCAGACGGGGGGGCAGGGAGGACCCAGGCGTCCGGACCCCCCCAGATATCTGAGAGCCCTCCCCCAAAATCCAGGGGGACCCGATCGTCCCGACCTCCAATTATCTGTGCCCCCAAAATCACGGAGGGGTCCCGGCAGCCGAGCCCCCCCCCCCCAAATTCCCACCGCTGAGGGACCCTCCCCAGTATCTCCCCTCTCCCCGCCAAACCCGGGCGGAGCCAGCCCCTCCCCCACACCATCTGCCCCCCCCGCCCCAAATCCGGGGGGGTCCGGGCCCCCCTCCTCAAATCCGGGGGGGCCCAGCCGCTCCTTTCCCCCCCCCGGACCATCTGCTCCCCCCAAATCCAGCCGGGATCCGAGCCCCCCCCCCATTAATCCGAGGCTCAGCGGCCCCGGGGGGGCAAAGCCGATTATCCCCCCCTCCCCCCCCCGGGAGGACCCTCCGGACCCCCCCAGGACCCCCCCGGGCCCCCCCGGACCCCCCCGGCCCCCCCTCACCCCGCGCAGGGGCCGATGCGGCCGCGGTGCATTGTGGGAAGCTCAGCCCCGGGTTGCCAGGGGCGACGGCGCCGCGGTGCATTGTGGGAGAATCCCATCTTCCCCCCCCCCCAGAATAAAGGGGGGGCGCAGCGCCGTCCCAGAATGCTCCGCGCGCCGACATCGCCCCCCACCCAATTCCACCCCCCCTTGGGGAAACTGAGGCGGGGGCGGGGGTCGCCCCCCCCAAAACATCCCCACCCCCCACCCGTGCCTCAGTTTCCCCGGGGGGGGAACCGCCAGGACGCCCCCCCCGCCCCCCAGGAGGGTCCCCAGCGCGGGGGGGGCCAGGAGGGACCGCCCCCCCCTTTTCAAACACCCCCTCCCCAATTTCCCCCCCATTTCCCACGGTGCCCCCCCCAAATTTCGGCCCCCGCCCTGTTCCCCACCCCCCTTTTATTCCTCTCGCCCCCTCCCCATTTCCCTCAGGCCCCGCCCTGTTCACAGTCCCCCCTTTTCCACGCCGACCCCCCCCCCAAATATCACCCCTACCCCCCTTGGGGACACCCCCAGCCCCCCTTTGCTCAGCCCCCCCCCCGCTTTTCCCAGCCCCCCGCATTTAAACCCCCCACCCTCGCACAGCTCCTCCCTCGCCCCCGGGACCCCCCAATTCCCATGGACCCCCCCCCATTTCGCTCAGCCCCCCCCAGGACCCCCCGCGGATTTACGGGACCCCCACCCCCTGCACGGCCGCCCCCCTTTTAAACCCCCCCTTTTAAATCCCCCCCCCATTTCGCACAGGGCCTCCCATTCCACAGCCCCCCCCATTTTACAGTGCCCCTTTTTTCGCCCCCCCGGCTTTTCACGACCCCCCCCTTCCATTTACCAGCGCACCCCCCGAGCCCCTTCACACCCCCCGGCCCCTCCGCACCTGCGGGGGTGGCTCCCAGACCCCCCCGGGCCCCCCCGGCATCTGCGGGGTCTGCGACCCCAGACCCAAA
The DNA here is from genome assembly GCA_036630365.1 of Acanthiza pusilla. NCBI lineage: Eukaryota > Metazoa > Chordata > Aves > Passeriformes > Acanthizidae > Acanthiza > Acanthiza pusilla. The sequence continues at coordinate 18,345 of JAXCHO010000154.1, read as the reverse complement.
TGGGCCCCCCCGGACCCCCCCGGAACCCCCCCGAGCCCCCCCCGGCCCCCCCGGCCCCCCCGTACCTGCGGGTTCAGCTCCATGCGGCGATCACGGCGCGACCCCCCCCGGCCCCCCCGCGCCCGCGGGCTCCCCCCGGCGGCGGCCGCCGGAACTGCGGGACCCCTCCCCATCCCCCCCCACCACCGCCCCCCCGCGGCCACCGCCGGAACTGCGGGACCCCTCCCCATCCCCCACTCAACCACCGGCCCCCGCGGCCACCGCCGGAACTGCACCGCCCCTCCCCCTCTTCATTAATGAGAGGTGTTAATGAGGGAGGGGTAAATAGACAGGGTAATGTGGGGTGAGAAATGGGGGTGGTAACGGAGGAGTGTTAATGAGCAGGGGTGTTAATGAGCGGGGCTGTTAATGAGGGGTGTTAATGAGGAGTGTCAATGAGAGGGGGCGTTAATGAGCGGGTGTGTTAATGAGTGGGGGTGTTAATGAGGGGTGTTAATGAGGGGTATTTTTGCCGGGTGTTAATGAGGACAGGGCAAATAACCATGGTAGTGAGCGGGGGTAAATGAGGGATGGTAAATGGGGCTGATAATGAAGCAGTGTTACTGAGCGAGAGTGTTAATGAGGGGTATTAATGAGGGGGCGTTAATGAGGGCAGGGTAAATAAACACGGTAATGAGCGGGGGTAAATGAGGGATGGTAAATGGGGCTGATAATGAAGCAGTATTACGGAGCGAGAGTGTTAATGAGGGGTATTAATGAGGGGGCGTTAATGAGGGCAGGGTAAATAAACACGGTAATGAGCGGGGGTAAATGAGGGATGGTAAATGGGGCTGATAATGAAGCAGTGTTAATGAGCGGGGGTGTTAATGAGGGGTATTAATGAGGGGGCGTTAATGAGGATAGAGTAAATAACGATGTTAATGAGGGGGGCTAAATGAGGGATGTTAATGGAGGAGTGTTAATGACCAGGGCTGTTAATGAGGAGAGGCAAGAATGAGGTGGAGCTTTAATGAGGGGGGTGTTAATGAGCAGGAGCGCTAATGAGCAGCAGTATTAATGAGGAAATGCAGCAATAAGGGGGAGGCAGGAATGATGGTGAGCTCTAATGAGGGGGTGTTAATGAGGAGGCTGCTAATGAGCGGCCAATAATAGAGGTGGGCGTTAATGGTGGGACATTAATGAGAAGATCATTAATAATGCATGTTAATGAGGGTAGATGTTAATGGTGGGATATTAATGAGGGAGTTATTATTAATGTATGTTAATGAAGGAGGCGTTAGTGAAAGAAGCTTTAAAGAGGATCATTAATATGCAAAAGTATTAATGAGGATGCTAATGAGAAAGCATCAATGAGAGTGTCAATAAAGTCGTTAATGAGGAGGGCTAATTAAGGAGGCGTTAATGAGCTGGGGGTTATGATCTGACCTGGGAGGGTGTGAGGCTCCTTAAGCCAACTAACAGGCAGGCCCATCCCCCGTTAATGAGTAATTAAGAGCAGCAAGAGCCCTGCTAATTGCTGTCATTAGCCGCAGTGCTACTAAGATATGCTAATGAGCTGAGGTAATTAAACAGGAGCTTGTTGATTGACAGACACAATGGACAGCGCAGGGTTTAATTTGGGAGGGGAGGGCCCCATTAGGCTAATTAAGAGGACTAATTAACGAGCCCTCGTGCCAGGCACGAGGCTGTGTGCAGGCCCCACCCCTCGCCTGTCAATCACAGATGCTCTGTCCAATAGAAACCCCGCCCACTACACTACAATCTCGTGTGCTGTCCCACCCCTCTGTCTGGCCCCACCACCCCATGGCCCCGCCCCCATGGCCCCGCCCCCATGACCCCGCCCCAGCATCCGCGTTGTGACCTGCGGCGAGCTCCTGACTGACAGCAGCTCCAGCCAATGGGGAGTGGCGGGGGCGGGATTTGGAGCACACTAGCCAATGGGAAGCAGCGCGGGACGAGACTCGGGGCACGCTGGCCAATGGGAAGCGTAGGGGGCGGGACTTGGAGCACGCTAGCCAATGGAAAGGCGACGACTTTGTGGCGCAGCCAATGAGCGGCGGGGGCGGGGCCGGGGGAGGGGCCGGGCCTGTGAGTGGGAACGCGGCGGGAGCGGGAGAGAGGTGAGAGGGGAGTGGGGATATCGCGATAGACACCGCGATACACACCGGGATACACACCGGGATAGGACAATGCCAGAGAGAGGTGAGAGGGGCGTGAGGATATTGCGATAGACACCGCGATACACACCGGGACAGGACAGTGCCAAAGAGAGGTGAGAGGGGTGTGAGGTTATCGCGATACACACCGGGATACACACCGGGATAGGACAGTGCCAGAGAGAGGTGAGAGGGGCGTGGGATTATCGCGATAGACACCACGATAGACACTGGGGCAGGACCGAGGGAGAAAGGTGAGAGGGATATCGGGATATTGCAATAGACACTGTGATACACACCGGGATATCTGGATACACCCCGGGATACAGACAGGGATAGGACAAAGGGACAGAGGTGAGAGTGGCGTGGGGATATCACGATAGACATCGCGATAGACATTGGGATACAGACCAGGATAGGATAAAGAGAGAGAGGTGAGAGGGATATCAGGATATTGCGATAGACACCGCGATAGATACTGCGATATACACTGGGATAGGACTGTTGGAGAGAGGTGAGAGGGATATCAGGAAATCGCGATAGACACCACAATACACGCCGGAATAGGACAGAGGGAGAGAGGGATATCAGGATACACACTGCGATATACACGGAGATATCGGGATACACTCCTTGATACACAGCAGGATATCGGGATACACACGAGGATATCGTGACAGACACCGCAATACACACCAGGATATCGGGATACACACCACGATATACACTGAGATATCGGGATACACTCTTCGATACACACCAGGATATCGGGATACGCACTGGGCTATCGCAACAGACACCACGATACACACCAGGATATTGGGATACACTCCTTGATACACACCAGGATATCGTGACAGACACAGCGATACACACCAGGATATCGGGATACACACCGGGAATCGCACCGGGATTCAGGGACACAGGGATAATGGAACTGGAGAGCAGTGGGCGGGACACACACTGGGATATTGCGATAGGGGTACAGGGATATCGGGATAGCGGATATCGGGACAGACACCAGGATATGGGTGCAGGGATTGGGGCTGGAGAGTGCAGAGCAGGACACATTCCAGGTTATGGGGAAAGCGGGAGAGCGGCGAGCAGGATCCTGGGATCCCGCGGGATTGGAGTACGGGATCGGGATACTGGGATCGGGATTGGGGTACCGGGACTGGGATTGGGGTACTGGGATCGGGATCGGGGTACCGGGATTGGGACTGGGGTACGGGGATAGGGATCGGAATACCGGGATCGGGATTGGGGTACCGGGATCGGGATCGGGGTACCGGGATTGGGATTGGGGTACGGGATGGGGATTGGGGTACCGGGATCGGGATTGGGGTACCAGGATCGGAATTGGGGTGCCGGGATTGGGACTGGGGTACAGGGATTGGGACTGGGGTACCGGGATCGGGATTGGGGTACCGGGAAAAATGGTGAGCGCTGAGCGGGGGGACCGGGACCGGGACCTCGGGAGGGAAACCGAGGGCGAGCGTGGGCACCGGGGGAGGGAGCGGGGGAGACCTGGGACCGAGAAGGATCAGGAGAACCGGGGGGTGACGGGGAGCGGGACGGGAGGAAGCCGGCCGGGGGGGCTCCGGAGGGACCGGGACCGGGGCGGGAGTGCGGGGGGTCAGACCGAACTGCGCCGGGACCGGGCCGGGGGGGTGGGGGGTCAGGCCGAACTGCGCCGGGACCGGGCCGGGGGGGTGGGGGGTCAGGCCGAGGCGGGACCGGACCGGGGGAGCTCAGCAGGGGCTGCCCGGGGGGGGCGGGGAAGGGCCCGAGGGTCCCCTGTGCCCCCCCGGGGTGTCACCCCCTCCCCAGCGGGGGCGGGGGCTGGGGGGGAGGGTGTCCAGGCGTTGCCATAGGAACGCGGGCGCGGTCTGAGAAGGGGCGTGGCGCGGCCGTTGCCATGAGGACAGTAGGCGCACAGGGAAGGGGCGTGGCCAATTCTGCGTTGCCATGGGGATATGGGCGTGGCTAGTGAAAGGCGTTATCGAATGGCCGTTGCCATGGGGTGTGGGCGTGGCCAATAAAAGGGGCGTTACCAAATGGCCGTTGCCATTGCGATGTGGGCGTGGTCTGACCGAAGGGGCGTGGCCCTAGCAGGGCGTGGCCCCGGGGGAGGGACGGGGGCGGTCCTGGTGTGCCCGGGATGGACTGGGGGGGCCTTGTCCCCTTTCTGAGCTTGGCGTCCCTTTTGGGGTCCCCCCTGTCCCCTCCCATCCCTCGGGGTCCTTTTGGGGTGTCCCCCGTCCCTTTTGGGGTGTCCTATATCCTCTGAAGGCTCCTGTGTCCCTATCATGGTGTCTCCTGTCCCTTTTGGGGTGTCCCCTGTCCCTTTTGGCGTGTCCCATGTCCCTATCTGGGTGTCCTCTGTCCCCTTTGGGACACTCCCATGTCCCCAGGACCCCTCAGTGTTCCCTGGACGCCACTCTGGTGTTGTCCCTGTGTCCCCCTGCTGTGTTTTTGGGGTCCCCCGGTGCTTTTGGGGTCCCCACAGTGTCTCCCCCCAAACAAGGCCAGCTCTGACAAGGGACACGAGGGACATGGAGGAACAGGGGGGACAAGGCAGACACAAGGAATGGGGGGACATGGGGGACACAGGGAGATGGCAGGGGACATCAGGGACACATGGGGGACGGGGGGGACAACCCCAGCACGGAATGGTGACAGAGGAGGGGGGAAATTCGGGGGGGACGACGACAGTGGTGACGTCATTCTGGGGGGACACTGATGGTGTCAGTCCGGGGGCGCTTTGGTGTCCCCAAGCGGGGCGGGAGGGGGTGGCCGGGATGTCCCCAGGTGTGTGACAGTGTCCCCAGAGGGGGTGGCAGTGTCCTTGTGCCCAGGTGTGACAGTGTCCCCAGGTGTCCCCAGGGCCTCCAGGGGACCTTCAGGGTGTGTCCCCAGGTGTGTCACAGGTGTCCCCATCTCCCCCAGGGGGGTCCCCAAAGTGTCCCCTGTCCCCCCAAAGTGTTGCTCAGGTGTCCCCTGTCCCCTTGGGGTGTCCCCATCCCCCGTGGAGCATCCCCAGGGGAAACTTGAGGGTCCCGGGAGGCCCCTGGGGGGTCTTAGGGGACTTTAGGGGGGTCCCATGGGGAGTTTTGGGAATTGTGGGGGTCCCAGTGATGCCTTAAACAGGCTGGTAAAAATATGAAGCAGACACAGTAGTACAGGGAAAAGGGAATTTACCTCGGTTTAATAGGATCCTAGGTGCCCAGACCCATCAAAGGTGGAAAACGCCATGGAGCGAACGACGAGTTGGGAACCCCCGTACAACGCGTACCGGATTTTTATGGATTTCACAAAATTAGCATATCTACTCTAAATCCCCCAATAAGAAACTTAATAAATGAAGTAATTGCCCCCTATTCTAATGAACCTCCCCCCCAAATGAGACTACAGTCTAGTTTACAAAAACACATTCCAAGAGAGAACAGGTTGGAGCCTCTAGTTCTGCGATAATATGAATGTTTGGTCTTCCTCGCTGTGCAGGACCCCAAACTAAGCTACAAGGGTTGTAAACATGTGGGGCTAAAGTACAAGGAGTGTTTGTGCAGGGTACAAGGAATGTGTATAGAGGGTAACAGGGAAGGGAAAGGGTATAAAAATATATTAAAAGGGTATAAAAAGAAAAATACAAAAATCACCGGCATCACCAGAAAGGGTCTCAGGGGCCTGAGGGGTCTGGGGGCTCCTTGGGGGTTCGTGGGGGTTTTGGGGTCTCTGGGGGTTTTGGGGAATCCCTGGGGGGTTTTGGGGTCTCTGGACCCCAAAAATGCACACCTGGAACCAAAAATGCACACCTGGACCCAAAAATACAGCCCTGAACCCCAAAACCCCCATAAACCACCCATAAACCCTGAACCCCAAAAGCTGCTCGTCAACCAGCAGGGACACCCGGAGGAACCCCAAAAACACACCTGGACCCCAAAAATGTGCAGCTGGAACCCAAAATGTGCACCTAGACCCCAAAATGTGCACCTAGACCCCAAAATACATACCTGGACCCCAAAAATGCACACCTGGACCCCAAAATGTGCACCTGGACCCCAAAAATGCATACCTGGACCCCAAAACGTGCACTCGGACCCCAAAAATACAGCCCTGAACCCTAAAATCCCCATAAAACACCCCATGAACCTTGAAGCCCTGGGGTTTTTGGGTGTCCGGGGTGGTGTTGGAGGGACTCAGGGCAATGCCCCCCCACTTTTGGGGTTTTGGGGTGTCCCAGGGCAGAGTTTGGGGGTCCCAGGGCAGTGACTCTCCTGCTTTTGGGGTGCACTGACCCCCTCCTTTTTGGGGTTTTGGGGGACCCCCCTTCTGCAGGGGGAATTTGGGTTTTTTTTCCCTCAAGGGATTTTGAGGATCCCCCGCACCCCAGTTTTTAATGGGGGCACAGGGTTTGACCCTTTCCCCCCCCGATTTTAAGGGATTGCTGTGGTTTTAGCCCCAAAGGGGGGTGGGGAGGGGGGTCTGGGGGGGGGTGTGTGTCACATTTTGGGATCCCTGTAGGGGAGGCCCCAAAACCCCACAAATGGGGGGGTGCCCAACCCTCCCTGCCCCCCCCCCCCAGGGGTTTGTTGTAAACAAATTTGGGACATATCAATAAAGTTCTGGCTAAAAACTTTGTTTGGAAATTTGGGAGACCTTGGCTTTGAAGGGCCCTGGAATTGGGGAGACCCCAATGGGTTTGGGGTGACCCCATGAGTTTGGGGTGTCCATGGATTTGGGGGGGGCTGGAATTGGGGGGACCCTATGGGTTTGAGGTGACCCCATGAGTTTGGGGTGTCCATGGGTTTTGGGGGGCCCTGGAATTGGGCAGACCCCAATGGTTTTGGGGCAACCCCATGGATTTGAGATGTCCGTGGGTCTGGGGGAGCCTTGGATTTGGGGAGCCCATGGAACTGGGGGGACCCCATGGATTTGAGGTGACCCCATGGATTTGGGGTGTCCATGGGTTTGGGGGGGCCTCGGGTTTGGGCGAGCCCTGGAATTTTGGGGACCCCAATGGGTTTGGGGTGTCCATGGGTTCGAGGGGGCGTTGGGTTTGGGGAGCCCCTGGAATTGGGAAGACCCCAATGTGTTCGGGGTGACCCCATGGGTTCGGGGGGCCCTGGAATTGGGGGGACCCCAATGGGTTTGAGGTGACCCCATGGATTTGGGGTGTCCATGGATTCGAGGGGGCATTGGGTTTGGGGAGCCCCTGGAATTGGGGGGACCCCAATGAGTTTGGGGTGACCCCATGGATTTGGGGGGGGGGCCCCCGCGCGGCTTCAATAAATGGGCGTGGCTTCACCAGGTGGGCGTGGCTTTAAATATATGGGCATGGCTAAACAAGGGGGCGTGACCTGTGTGGGGGCGTGGCCTCCACACGGGAACGGGGTTTCCTTCACGGGGTGTGACTTCTTCGCGAGGCCCCGCCCCTTCCCCAGGCGCGCTCTCCTCGGGTGGGCGTGGCTTAGCGCGCGTGTGGGCGTGGCCTGCCGTGGGCGCGGCCGCGCGGGGCGGCTCCACCCCGAGGCGCGCGCACGCGGCGGCCGCGGCTCCTCCTCCGGGCGGGCGCGCGCGGGCGGGGCGGGGGCGGAGGAGGAGGAGGAGGAGGAGGAGGAGGAGGAGGAGGAGGAAGGGGCGCGGGAGGGGGGGGCCGGCGGTGCCGCGGGGGGGGCCATGGCGGTGCCGCCGCCGCCGCCGCCGGGCCCCGAGCAGGCCCCGCGGTACCAGGAGTGGATCCTGGACACCATCGACTCGCTGCGTTCGCGCAAGGCGCGGCCGGACCTGGAGCGCATCTGCCGCATGGTGCGGCGGCGGCACGGCCCCGAGCCCGAGCGCACCCGCGCCGAGCTGGAGAAGCTGATCCAGCAGCGCGCCGTGCTCCGCGTCTCCTACAAGGGCAGCATCTCGTACCGCAACGCCGCCCGCGTGCAGCCGCCGCGCCGCCCGCCGCCGCCCGCCCGCCGCCCGCCGCCCGTCAGCCTCCGCGACACCGCGCGGCTGCTCGGCGGCGACGGCCGCCTCACCCGCGGCCGCCTCCAGGGTTCGGCCGCGCCCGGCGGCGGCGGGGGGGCGGCCGGGGCGGCCCCCGGGGCGGGCGGCGGCAGCGGAGCGGGCGGCGGGGCCCGGCCCGAGCGCACCCGGCTGGGCGCCATCGCCACAGCCCGCGGGGAGCGCGGGAGAGCGGCGGCTGGGAGGGCGCGGAAGGTGAGGAGGGGGCGTGAGGGGGGAGCGGGGCGAGGGGTGAGCGGTGAGGGGCTGAGGGGGAGCGGGGGGCCCGGGGATCGTGAGGTGGAGCGCGGGAAGTGGGGGGGAGGTGTGAGGGGCTGTGGGGAATGGGGGGCGTGAGGGGGCACCGGGGGCTGAGGGGACCCTGAGGGGACATCGGAGGGAGGGGAGTCATGAGGGGCTGAGGGGAACGGGAGGGTGCGGGGATCGTGAAGGGGCACCGAGGGGGAGGACCGGGAGTCGTGAGGGGAAGCGCGGGAAGGAGGGGGAGCGGTCAGGGGGTGAGGGGAACGGGGGGCCCGGGGGTCGTGAGGGAGCACCATGGGCCTGAGGAGACCCTGAGGTGAATGGGGGGGCCCGGGGGTCGTGAGGGAGCACCGTGGGGCTGAGAGGACCCTGAGGGGAACGGGGGGGCCCGGGGGTCGTGAGGGAGCACCGTGGGGCTGAGGGAACCCTGAGGGGAATGGGGTGAATGGGGGGGCCCTGCAGGGGTGAGGGGGCCTGGAGGGGATCCTGAGGGTCTGAGGTGTCCGAGGGTCGTGAGAGGAAAGGGGGGAGTCATGAGGGGCTGAGGGGAATGGGGGTGCCGGGGGTCGTTTGGGGGCCCTGGAGGGGTGAGGGGACCGAGGGACTCTTCGAGGGGGGGACCCTGAGGGGGCAGAGGGAAGGGTCGGGGGGTCGTGAGGGAGAAGGCCGAGTCGAGGGAGCCATGAGGGGCTGGGGGGTCCGAGGGTCGTGAGGGAGAACCCTGAGAGGACATTGGGGAAGGGGCAGGGGTCGTGAGGAGGCACCGGGGCCCTGAGGGGTTCGGGGGTCGTGAAGGGGTGCTCTGGGGGCTGAGGGCACCCTGAGGGTGTGGAGGGGACCGGGGGGCTCGGAGAGGGTGACCCTGAGGGGAGGGGGCAGTAGCAGGAATTTGGTGATGTCTGAGGGGTGTGAGGGGACCCTGAGGGGACACAAGGGACCTGAGGGGGACCCATGAAAGGATGGTGGGGACAGAGGGGGGACACAAGGGGGGCTTAAGTGGGTAGAGGGGATTTGGTGGGGAGATGTGGCCTACAGATGGGGCTCCGGGGGGCTGAAGGGACTTAGAGAGGGACCCTAAAGGAACTTAGGGGTTCCCTGAGGGGACCTTGAGGGGACTTGGGGCTATCTGAGGGGGTTGGATGACCCTTTAGGGGACCCCTGAGGACATGGGGAGGACAGTGAGGGGACAGTGAGGATCCCAAGGGGATGTTGGGGACCCCCTGAGAGGACTTGGGTGACCGAGAGAGGGGAACAGGGACTGGGGGGACTCTTTAGGGGATCCCTGAGGTGACAGTGGGGACCTGTGGAGGCCATGGGGGGTCACCAAGAGCCAGGACTGGGAGGTTGGGGGGCTCCAGGACATGTGAGGGGACAATGACAATGATGGGGTGACACAGCTCTGGGGGGTGAAGTGCAGAACTGGGGGATCCTGGGTTTGGGGGGACCCTGCAGGGCTGGAGGAGTTCATTTTGAGGGGATCCTAGGTTTGGGGGGTTCATTTTTGGAGGATTCTGAGTTTTGGAGATCCTGCAGGACTGGGGGGCTCATTTTTGGGGGATTCTGGGTTTGGGGGTCCTGCAGGATTGGGGGAGTTCATTTCTGGGGGATCCTGGGGCTGGGGGAGTTAATTTTTGGGGGATTCTGGGTTTGAGAAGGGCCTGCAGGGCTTGGCAAGTTCATTTTTGGGAGAGTCTGAGTTTTGGAGTGAGAAGTTAGTTTTGGGGGATCCTGGATTTTGGGGGGACCCTTCAGGGCTGGGGGAGTTCATTTTTGGGAGATCCTGGGTCTTGGGGGGACCCTGCAGGGCTGGGGGAGTTCATTTTTGGGGATTCTGGGTTTGGGGGGTTCATTTTTGGGGGTGTCCTGGATTTTCTTGGGGTGAGGGGAGCTCACACAGCATTGGGCTCACAGCGCAGCTTTGGAGCCCCCGTTTTGGGGGGGACTGTAGGTTTTTGGTTGGGCTGTAAATTTTGGGGGGCTGTACATTTTTGGGGGTCCCTGTGGGGTGATGAACGCTGTGTTTTTGGGCCCCCCAGCCCCCCTGCAGCAGCAGTGAGGCCTCGGCGCGGGAGGAGGAGGAGGAGGAGGAGGATGAGGACGAGGAGGACGAGGACGGCACAGGCTCGGAGGCCTCGGAGGATGCCGCGCCCCCCCGGCAGCTGAACGGAGAGGGCCGGGGGGGGCCCCCCCTGCGCCCCCCGGGGCAGCCTCCGCCTGAGAGACCCCCCCAGGCCAAGGCCTGCGCCCCGGGGGAGGGGGGCTGCCAGCACATGGCCCCCCTCAAAAAGGAGGGGGCCTTTGGGCAGCCTGACAGAGCAGGTACCCTGGGGGAGGGGGCAGTTTGGGGGTGCTGGAAGCAGTTTGGGGCACAGGGGGGCAGTTTGGGGGGCAGGGGTTTAAGTTTGGGGGTGCAAGAGGGCAGTTAGGGGGGCAGTTTGGGGGTGCTGGGGGCAGTTTGGGGGGCAGAGGGGCAGTTTGGGGGTGCTGGAGGGCAGTTTGGTGGTTTGGGGTCTCTCCAGGGGTCCTGGCAGTCAGTTTGTGATGTGGGGGTGTAGGGTCAGGCCTGAGTGTGGATGGTCAGTTGGGGCTGGGGGTCAGTCTGGGGTGTGGGGTCAGTCTGGGGGTCAGTTTGGGATGTGGGGCCAGTCTGGGGGGTCAGTCTGGGGTGTGGGGTCAGTCTGGGGTCAGTCTGGGCTGTGGTCAGTCCGGGGGTCAGTCTGGGGTGTGGGGTCAGTCTGGGATGGGGGGTCAGTCTGGGGGTCAGTGTGGGTGGGGCCTCAGTTTGTGCTGTGGGTCAGATGGGGTGTGGGGTTCAGTCTGGGATGTGGGGTCAGTCTGGGGGTCAGTCTGGGGTGTGGGGTCGGTCTGGGTGTCACTCCAGGGGTCACTCCAGGGGTCACTCCAGGGGTCACTCCGGGGTTCAGTTGGGGCTGTGGTCACTTAGGGGTCACTCCGAGCTGTGGTTAGTTGGGTGCTGTGCGTCACTCCAGGCTGTGGTCACTCGGGGGTCATTCTGGGGTTCAGCTGGGGCTGTGGTCACTCGGGGGTCATTCTGGGCTGTGGTCAGTCCGGGGTGCTGTGGTCACTCAGGGGTCACTCTGGGGTTCAGCTGGGGCTGTGGTCACTCGGGGGTCATTCTGGGCTGTGGTCAGTCCGGGGTGCTGTGGTCACTCCGGGGGTCACTCTGGGCTGTGGTCACTCCAGGCTGTGGTCACTCGGGGGTCACTCCGGGCTGCGGTCAGTCCAGGGGTCAGTCCCAGGCTGACTGCTGCTGTCCCCACAGTGTCCCCAGCACTGGCAGGGGCAGAGCCCTCGGTGCCACTGTCCCCAGGCCGGCCAGGCCCCCAGGCTGCTGAGGGGACCCCATTCAGCTGCACGTGAGTGGGGCCGTGTCCCCTTGTGTCACCTTGTGTCCCCTCATGTCACCCTGCATCCCCCGTGTCACATTGTGTCACCCAATGTCCTCATGTGTCCCACTGTGTCACCCTGGGTGTCCCCATGTGTCACACTGTGTCACCCAATGTCCCCATGCTGGTGATGGTGCTGGGGTATCTCCATCCCAGTGACAGTGTCTCCATGTCCCCCCATGTCCCGCTATCCCAGTGACAGTGTCCCTGTGTCCCCCTGTGTCCCCCCATCCCAGTGACAGTGTCCCCATGTACCCCCATATCCCCCCATCCCAGTGACAGTGTCCCTGTGTCCCCCTGTGTCCCCCCATCCCAGTGACAGTGTCCCCATGTGCCCCCGTGTCCCCCCATCCCAGTGACAGTGTCCCTGTGTCTCCCCATCCCGATGACGGTGTCCCCATATACCCCATGTCCCCCCATCCCAGTGACAGTGTCCCCCATGTCCCCCCATCCCAATGACAGTGTCCCCATGTCCCCCCATGTCCCCCCATCCCAGTGACAGTGTCCCCCATGTCCCCCCATCCCGATGACAGTGTCCCCGTATCCCCCCATGTCCCCCCATCCCAATGAGAGTGTCCCCGTGTCCCCCCGTGTCCCCCCATCCCGATGACAATGTCCCCATGTCCCCAGGGCCGGGCGCAAGGACAAGGCTGTGGACCCTGTGGAGTGGTCAGTGCGGGACGTGGTCGAGTATTTCACCGAGGCTGGGTTCCCTGAGCAGGCCGGGGCCTTCCAGGAGCAGGTGGGGACATCTGTCACCCCTGTCCCCTCTGGGTGTCCTTTCCAGGGCAGGTGGGGACATCCTGTCACTTCTGTCACCCCTGTCCCCTCTGGGCATCCGTCCAGGGGTAGCTGGGGACATTCTGTCACCCCGTCCCCTCTGGGTGTCCTTTCAGGACTCCCCTCACCAACCCCAGTGTCCCCTGTGTCCCCCTGGGCATCCCCACAGTGTCCCCAGGGCTCCTTCTGTCACTGTGGGGACAGTCCCAAGAACGTCCCTGTCCCCCCCCAAAATTCCTCCATGGCCATCCCCACCCTCTGCTACTCCCCTCTGTCCCCGGGGTTGTCCCCTCTGTCCCTGGGGGTGTCCCCAAGTGTTCCTGTCCCCCATAACCTCTGGTGGACGCCAGGTGTCCCCACAGGAGTGTCCCTACTGTCCCCAGTCCCCCTGCCCACCCACTGTCCACCTCCACCGTCCCCTGGGTCACCCTGGGGTCCATCCCCCACTGTCCCTCAGGTGTACCCCTATGCTGTGGCTGTCCCCCGCTGTCCTCCCCTGGGGTGTCCCCACTGTCCCCATGTCCCTGCAGGTGTCCCCACAGGTACTCCCACCCCTCCTCATCCCAACGTCCTCCATCCCACCCTGAGCCCCAGCTGTCCCCATGGCTGTGTCCTGGCCCTCATTGTCCCCACAGCTGTCCCCATGGCTGTGCCCTATCCCTCATTGTCCCCATGGCTGTCCCCTCAGTGTCCCCTGACTGTCCCCCTGTCCCCAGGAGATCGATGGCAAGTTGCTGCTGATGCAGAGGGCTGATGTGCTCACGGGGCTCTCCATGCCCTGTGTCCCCTGTCCCTGCAGGTGTCCCCTGTCCCCATGGCTGTCCCCTGGGTGTCCCCTGACTGTCCCTCTGTCCCCAGGAGATCGACGGCAAGTCGCTGCTGCTGATGCAGAGGGCTGATGTGCTCACAGGGCTCTCCATGCCCTGTGTCCCCTGTCCCTGCAGGTGTCCCCTGTCCCCATGGCTGTCCCCTGGGTGTCCCCTGACTGTCCCTCTGTCCCCAGGAGATCGACGGCAAGTCGCTGCTGCTGATGCAGAGGGCTGATGTGCTCACGGGGCTCTCCATCCGCCTGGGTCCCGCGCTGAAGATCTACGAGTACCACGTGAAGCTGCTGCAGCGCAGTCACTTCCAGGATGAGGAGCCCCCCCCGGAGCCCTTCCCGGCCTGAGCCCCCACCTCGGCACCCCCAAACCCGGGGGGCGCCCCCAGACCCCGCAGGGGCACCCCGGCATCCGGGAAGGCCTCTCCCCCCTGCTGCTGCACACAGAGACTTTGGGGGGTGGGTGGGGGTCAGGGGGTCCCACCCCTTTTTGGGGGGGTCCCACCTCTATTTTGTGGGGTCCCATCCCTATTTGGGGGGGGGTCCCATCTCTTTAGGGTCCCATGCCTTTTTGGGGGGGGTCCCATCTCTCTTTAGGGTCCCATCCCTATTTGGGCGGTCCCACCCATTTCTGGGGTGTCCCACCTCTCTTTGGGGATCCCATCCCTATTTAGGGGGGGTCCCACCTCTCTTAGGGGTCCCACCTCTCTTTGGGGTCCCACCTCTCTTTTAGGGGGTCCTACCCCTGTTTGAGGGGTCCCACCTCTCTTTGAGGGGGTCACATCTCTATTCTGGGGGCATCCAATCTCTATTCTGGGGGGACCCACCTCTACTTTAGGGGGTCCCATCCTTCTCTGGGGGGGGTCAAACCTCTATTTTGGGGGGGTCCCACCCCTCTTTGGGGGGGTCTCTCTTTCAGGGGTGTCACTTCTCTAGGGGAACCCCCCCTCCTCTGGGAGATTGCCTCTCTTGAGGGGGTCCCACCCTTTTTTGGGGGGTCCACCCCTCTCTTTTTGGGGGGATCCCACACTCTGAGAGGGTCACCCCTCTTTGGGGGGGGTCACCACTCTATGGGGCACATTGGAGGTGGGGACACCCCACTCCCTGTGGGGGTCACCCCTTTTTTGGGGGGCCTCTCTCAGGGGAGGTCACCCCTCCTTGAGGGACCCCCCTTTTTAGGGGATCCCCCTTTTCTTTGGGGGGGGATTTTTACCAAGGGGGGGTTGGGAGGCTCTGCCCGGAGATGTTTTAACCTGCCCCAGCCTGTGCTCCCCCCCCCAAATTGGGGTGCAGACCCCCACCCCTTGGCCACGAGTGGGGGGAGCCACCCCTCAGCCCCTCCCCCCTGCAGTCTGTGCCACTCCCCCTTCCCCGGGCTTGGCTCGTTTTGGGTTTTTTAAATAAAAACGGAAAAATGAAATGAATGAATACAAAATCTCAGGGTTTGGGGGTGGTCTTTTAAGGGGTGATATCTCCCCATTTGGGGGTGGGTCCTGCCGCCTTAGAGACCCCCAAAGGACACCCCCAGGAGGGGGGATTTGGGTGGAATAGGGGGACGAAGGGGGGGGGTGGGGACATGGTTCGGGGACCCGCAGAGAAGGGAGAGGGCCTGCGCATGCGCTGGTCCTCCCATCCAGGAGGGGGCGCTCGTGCCGCTGGTCCCCACGGGGGAGACACTCCTTTCCACCCCGCGCATGCGTCTTGCAAGCGGTCCTCCCTCCGCGCATGCGCAGTCCCGCGTCCGGCGCCGCCACATCCCCTACGGTGGCCGCCACGGCCCAAAATCGCCGCTCCCTAAACCAACCTCAACTGCCCCAAAATACACCCAGCACCCCTAAAATGCCCCAACACCCCTAAAGCAGCCTCACACTTCACTGAAGGAGTCATAACTGCCCCCAAAACAGCCAAAAATGCCCCAAAAATAGCCTCAGACTCCACTAAAGCCGTAAAGGCCCTAAACTGCCCCAACACCCCTAATGTGCCTCGAACCTCTCTAAAACATCCTCAGCCCCCCCCATGCAGCCCTTCTGGCCCCCAGAGCCCCCAAAGAAAGACAGAAACGCCGCAAAATACTCCTAAAAAGCCATAAAAATCTATATAGACGTGGACCCCCCTTCCCCACCCCCACCGTGTACCCTACGGCGGCCGCGGGGCCCCAAAAACCCCGCCCCGCGGGGCTCGCGCGTGCGCAAACGCTGTTCTGGAGGAAGATGGCGGCCTCCTGGGCCCTGCTTCCCCTAGCCCCCCAAATACGGTGGCTGAAAAGGCCAATAAAACCCCCGTGTGTCCCCCGCCTTGTCACCCCTGTGTCCCGCGTTCTTACGGCGGCCGGAGAAGTCCAGAAAGCCCCGTTTGCCTCTCGCCCTAGGGCCGCCAGCGGGGTCACAAAACCCCCGAGTCTCGCTTTCCTACGGCGGCCGGCGAGGCCCAAAGGACCTTCCTCTCCGCTCTGCGCATGCGCAATGCCCGCTCCCCGGTAAAGATGGCGGCGCCCATGTGCCTTCTCTCGTGCGGCGGCCAGTGGGGCCAAAAAGCCGCCGTGCCCTCTCCCCACCCCCGCACCCCGCGATCCAACAGCGACCAAAGGAACCCAAAATCCGCCCTGTCTTCCCTTCAGTTCCCCCTCATCTACAGCGGCCGGCGAGGCCCGTAAGTCCCGCCTCTCTTCCCGCGCATGCGCAATGGCGACTACGGGGGGAGATGGCGGCGCCGTCTGCGCCCTCCCTCCGTACGGCATCCGGCGGGGTCTCCTAGCCCCGCCCAGCGCCGGCCCCGCGCATGCGCGGCGCAGGGGGAAGATGGCGGCGTCCTCGCTGGAGCAGAAGCTGTCGCGTCTGGAGGCCGAAGCTGAAGCAGGAGAACCGCGAGGCGCGGCGGAGGATCGATCTCAACCTCGACATCGGCCCGGCCCGCGCTCGCCCGAGTAAGGGGGGCCGGGGGCGCGGGGGGGGTGCGGCGGGGCCGGGGCGGCGGAGGGGAGGCCGCGGCGGGGGGGGGAGGGGACCGCGGCCGTGAGGGGGAGATGGGGGGGGAGGGGGCGTTGGGGGGGGCTTGGGGCAGCTCAGGGACATTTTGGGGTGTTCGTGACGGGTTTGGGGCAGCTGAGGGACATTTTGGGGTGTTTGGGGCGTTTCGGGCAGCTCAGGGACATTTTGGGGTGTTTGTGACGGGTTTGGGGCTTTTGGGGCAGCTTAGGGATACTCTGGGGCAGTTCCGGTGTGTTTGTGATTGTTTTGGGGTGTTTGTGACGGGTTTGGGGCAATTTAGGGCCATTTTGGGGCAGTTCTGGGTTATTTGTGGGGCTGGGGAGGGGGCGAAGCTGTTTTGGGGTGTTGGGGGCACTTTAGGAATGTTTGGGGCAGTTTAGGGACATTCTGGGGCAGTTCTGGGGTGTTTGTGATGGTTTTGGGGCGTTTGGGGCAGTTCAGGGACATTCTGGGGCAGTTCTGGATTGCTCGGGGTGTTTGTGACACTTTTGATGTCTTTGGGGCAGTTCTGGGGAGTCTGGGGCAGTTTAGGACCATTTTGGGACAATTTTGGGTTGTTTTTGGTGTTTGTGACAGTTTTGGGGTGTTTGGGGTAATTCTGGTTTGTTTTGGGGTGTCTGGGGCGGTTCAGGGCCATTTTGGGGCAGTTCTGGGTTGTTTGGGGTGCTTCTGACACTTTTGGGGTAATTCTGGCTTGTTTTGGGGGACCGGGGGGTGTTTGGGGAATATGAGGTTGTTTTGCGTGGTTTTTGGGGCTATTTGGGGCAGTTTTGGGACATTTTGGGGCAGCTCTGGGTTGTTTGAGGCTCTTTTTGGAAAGTTTGGGAGTTTAGGGACATTTTGGGGTGGTTCTGAGTTGGTGGGGGGTCTGGGGCTGTTGTAGGAAGCGTTTTAGGGCCTTTTGGGCAGTTTAGGGCCATTTTGGGGCAGTTTTGGGGTGTTTGAGACAGTTCTGGGTTGTTTAGGGCGGTTTTGGGTGTTTGGGTTGTTTGGGGCATTTTGGGGTGTTTGGTTGGGGCAATTTTGGGGTGTTGGGGCAGTCTGGAGGGGATTTAGGGCCATTTTGGGGCGGTTCTGGCCCATTTTGGGGGTCTCAGGGGGATTTTGGGGGGTGACTGGAGGGGCTCAGAGGCCGTTCTGGGAGCACTGGGATCGTCCAGGGATTTTGGGAGTTCCCAGTGGGACTTTGGGGGGATTTTTTTGGGATTTTTGTCCCTCCCCTCCGGGGGGGCCAGGACCCCTCAGTGACAATTTCCCAGCGATTTTTTTGGGGTGACGCAGGATTTTCTAGCCTGGGGGCCTGGAACAGCCCCCCCGCCCCCCCCCCCCCCCCCAAATTTCAGCTCATTTGTGTCACCCCAGTTCAGAATCTGTTCCCCCCAAATTCATTCCTGTTCCCCCCAATTTAGAATCCGTTCCCCCCAAATTCATTCCTGTCTACCCCGATTTTATTTCTGTCCCCCGAATTTAAATTAATTTCTGTCCCCCGAATTTAAATTAATTCTGTCCCCCCAATTTAAATTAATTTCTGTCCCCCTAATTTAAATTCATTCCTATCCCCCCAATTTAAATTCATTTCATTCCCCCAATTTAAATTAATTTCATTTCCCCCAATTTAAATTAATTGCTGTTCCTTCCAATTTTATTTCTGTCCCCCAATTTAAATTCATTTCTCTACCCCAATTTTAATTCATTTTTGTCCCCCCCCAATTTAAGTTGATTAATTCCTCCTCACCCAATGTAAGTTTATTGCTGTCCCCCCCAAATTTAAATCCATTTTTGGATTTATCAAATTCAGTTAATTTTTCCTGCCCCAATTTAAGTTCATTCTTCTCTGCCCTGAATTTCAATTCATTTCTGTCCCCCTGAATTTAAATTTATCCCCCAAATTTGAATTAATTTTTCCCCAATTTCAGTTCATCCCCTGATTTAAATTA